>OX101728.1:22043091-24456977 GCA_944452665.1 Stenoptilia bipunctidactyla
GGTACATCAACAACCAAAGCAAGTGTATATCCTCGGAGAAATTGTGGTATCCATTTTCTATAAAACTTATGACTACGCAATCACGAGTTTCTAATTTTTGATCAAAATCACTATAAAATTTACTTTTACTATGGTATTTGACAGTTGTTATGGGTCAAGCGTAATCAGCGCCTCTAGTGGAATAAGAAGGCAGTTTTCTGCCCCATACTCCGAAAAGGTCGTAAAAACAATGACATCACAGAATCTACGTATCTGCATTATATTTGAACTGGCGAATTCGAACTCCGCAATATTATAAATAGGTCGAAACGCCACAAGCATTACAAAACGAACTTACTACCGTGTGAACAGTTTAACGGTTGGCAGGCACCCATCAGTTAAAAAACGCCCGTATTTTACTGAGAAACGCAACACGCTTAGCAATAAGGACGCGGTTCTCGCATTTATATCCGAACATGATACGATTAATAAATATTTCTTTAACTCGTATTGTGTTCTAAGAATTGTAAGTAATCTCGATAACAGTTTCAATTGTATGGCTATTGCTTCGTTACTTATTATTTGCAGGTGAAGATTAAAATTATATTTGTTTTGTTTATTAATTTTAGTTTTAATAAAGTATTTGTTAACTGTGGGTCTTGAAGGAGATCGAAGTAACTGAAATGGTAATGATCGGAGTTCCCAGCATAATTGATGCAGAAATGACAAGATTCACTGTTGAAACAGAGTTACAAAACCCTGCCCTGCAAGCATCCTGATGGACGGTATGATTGTTTTAGGGCAAACGTTTAAAACAAGTGCCCCGACCGTGTCCCTGCGTGGGGCGTTCTTGTATGGATGAGCCTTTAGGGTTGGCCTTAAGGGTCCGCCAAGCTAGCGATCACCCTTCATATAAAATCGGCCTCCAAATATTATCGTCCAGGTCAAATTGTATTTAGGTAATATTCATTGAGGTGACATCAGTCACTTCCTAAAACGGGATCAAGTTCCATTACATCAGGTAAAAGAAAAGTCAAATATAGGTTTAGTTACCAATTTAGAAAAACGGAAAAGGACGAACGGTTCCGAGTAAAGAACTGAAAAAAAACTACATGAAAAATACCCAAAACACGGTCTACCTATTTATTTAGTTTCGTCTAACCTATTGTCGTTAATGTGTCGAAAACAAATTATATTATGTGAATATTCTTATTACTAAGATAACATTTTTGTCGCAACTATGGTTTTTGATTTTCATTTAAAAATGAGATGTGAGTCATATGAAACTAATGTTTATAACGCGGGTTTTACTCACATTTATTGTCGGAGGTGTCCGACTGGTGTCGAACTCTTATGGAGTCCTTCATCAGGGGTGAATGCATGAGTGTGAGTGAGTATGGTTATCTGATTAACTAACAACTCTACCAAAGATTCATTCAAACCTACCAGCGCAAACACTGGCCAACACACCACAATGCTATTATGAGAGAAAGAATTACATGCAATGCGTATAAATTACATTCCTGCGTATTAGTTGCCGATAAAAAAATAAGGAATAAGCGATAGTTGAATAAATTGGAAAATAATATGACGAATCGATCCGTAATGTTGGCAATAAGTCATTTGATCAATCCCTTATGAAACTTCAATGTACAAATGAAAATGGGAGTTCTTATTTGCGGTCAATGTACCTACTATAATTAGATATTTTCATACCTTTGTTTACAATGGTATAAAAATATTTTTCAATTTGTGTAAAATGTTTGTAACTCTTTATATACCTAGATACTTTCCCAGATTTATCATTAAATAAGACAAGCAAATTGTCGTCTGGAAATATCTAATAACAAGGTTTTGGATATTCTATTAATTATGACTGACATATGGTATTTCATTAACAAAAAACAAAAATAGTTTTACAACAAGAATAGCTGAAATATTTCAACATTCAGACGTTTTGCCCTAATCGAAGCCATGAAAAATTGTAAGACTAGCGTTGCTCCTTGACACTGTAGTGGCGCTTACTCAAAGGTTTCATAGTTTAATATGATAATAATCACCACCAGATCTAGTAATAATCTACTGTGCCATCTTTTCATACCAGTTTCATACCAAAATGTCTTATAAAAGAAAAAAAATGTGAAATATAATTGCGAAAAAAATAATGAGGAAACTTTTAAAGAACTGTACGTTCAGTGTATTTATTTTTGTAGCGATCGAACTTATCCAAAGAAGCGACTTCTTCCTAATACAAGATAATCCAAAACAAACCACTGCCATTAATAATACCGAACATTGTAATGTAACCTATTATGACACTGACGTTGCGATGGATCCCGGCAGAGGGCGTGTCGGCTGCCTGCGCCGGCGCCGTCGATATTTATAGCGTTCCTCAGCGCACGCGCACGTAATGTTCCTGCAGATAAGCCTTATCTATGCAGAAACACGTAGCAAGTGCTTAGTTCATTTAACTTTACGATTTATGCTAGGATTTTTACCTTTTGATTGTAAAGTACGTATCTTAGTGTGAAGTTGATGTATGTTTTTCGATTAGAAGTGGTCGAATAGATTGGAATGATATTAGTTTATTATAGGACGCATTAAAACAATAAAAGATGAAAATAATAAAATCCCCAGACACAAGGTCTTAAATTAATCCTAGAGTATAAATACGTTTAAAGATGGACCCCCAAAACGGTGCGGAGACCGAATCCGTTACCTCACGGTTTACGTATAACGTTTTAGATCACTGATATTAAATTTAGAACTATGCCATTAAATTAAAATAAGAACGTAGCTCAAACCTAAAGTTTTCTGCGCCGCTTAGAGCTTTAAGTATTATGTTGTTACAAGCAAACAAAGATTGAAACAGGTCCATACTAACTTTATATATTATGTCTTGACAAAGAACACACAGAGCAGAATAAATGTCTGTTGGTATATTTAATTAAATGCATTTGTCTGCACTGAGACCTGAACCCGGATACTTGAGTGAGAAACGATGTTGTCAGAAAGCATTACATAAATGCCATTAAGTGTATTTGAATAAAAGAAAAAGATGCAAATATACATGATAATTATATAAATAAATTATAATTTAAAAAGTTAAAATACTCTACAATTTTTTATTACAATTACCTTTGAAAAACAATTATAAACAAACGATGGTGGAAATGACTCACTTTGTCCTTCAATTGTATTGAGTTTCAACGGAAAAGATTTAAACGTAATACGTCAGTAAATCTTTTAAAAAACAATTCTATTTTCATTTTTCATCTCACAATATGCAAATCATTTTTCTTCATCATACATAATTACTGGTACGGTTGAATTAAATCAAATGACGATTCAATTAATTAATTTAAAGCCCAACAATAGTGGTTTATTGAAATAAAGTGCAGAATAATTACTGCGCATATTATTATTGAAAGTAGTCAATTTATTATGGATCGGAGCTCGTTTAAAAAATATAAATAAAGATTCGAAAGATGTTTCAAGATAAACTTGTTTTTGATCGAATACTTTCTCGGCCTTTTCTTTATGTTTTGCGTTATATGTATTAAGTAATGCTTTTGAAGGAGGAAATATTTTTTTTTATAAATATCCCTTTTTTATTTATTTATTTTGCTGTTTAAGTTACATTACAGTTTAAAGTGAATCAAAAAATATCTAACTTTCAAGATTATCAGGAATCGCACAGGAACGATAGTTATAGCACTTTTAACCAAGGACTGCCTACCGGTATGAATTTCTGTACAATTTTTTTTGTTTGTGACGTCATACCGTTAAATTAGGTGTATTAAAAATAACAGTACAGGAATTTATGCTGAAATAATTCGTGTACCTTTTTATTATTGTAGCATAACTGATATTTTTTTCAGTTAACTGAAATTTTCCGGTATTAATATTAATATTGATATTAAAAATTTATTTTTAAATAATGTAGCGGACATTGTACGACCGGCTGGTGTAGCGGTAACATACATTGCCTTCTATGCCAGAGGTCCTGGGTTCGAATCCCGGCGGCGGCGGATATTTGTGTGATGAACACAGATATTAGCCGTAAGTCATGGATGTTTATATGTTTATTTAAGTTTATTCTAATAAAAAATATGTATTTATTCAATATTTATGTTTATATATTTCTTAAGTATATCAGTTATCTAGTATCCATAACACAAGTTCTTTAAGAAACTTAATTTGGGCTAGATAATGTTGTGTGAGTGTCAGAAATATTATTTATTTATTTATTGTAGAATGTTCGATAGCTTTTTTGACGCCTATGAAGCGTAGGGACATATGCTGACCTATACATTTCGGTACAAAAATTAAATAGGTTAAAATATTTCTGTACTAAAAACATCTAAAGAAATAAATCCAGTATACCTACATTATTTGGGTAATGATATAATTAAGTTAGATTTTCATAACTTGTACAGTTATTGTGTTTGATGAAGCAGTACACTAATGAGGGTACTGAAATTTTACATGGTACTATTTAAAAATTTTATACCGATATGCAGTCCCTGCTTTTAACAATGTTTCATACAAAGTTGCAGACAAGAGCTTCTTTTTCTTTAAGTGCCATCTCCTACCGGAGGCCACCGCTTTTATTCTAGAACCTTGTCCTAAGTTTTTTGAGCCATGAGGTTCTTCCACGGCTAGGTAGTCTCCTTCTTTGTGTTTTTCGTTGAATTATTAGGGCAAAAGCTAGTAATTACTAAACCTGGAAAGTAAAGTGACAAATGCCGACGATACGGCCATAAATGTGGTTGAGCGTTTGACTAAACTTCAAGTTGATTTCCTAACAGGCGGTTTTTTAATAAGCCATCGAACGCAATTTGACATTAGGAGAAGTTCAAGTATTATTTTTTCGGTAATATGTCAACTCTACTTGAAGTTATGTACGTGCTACTTAGCCAATTACGCTGTATAGAAGTTATTGAATAAATAAAACTAGGTTTTTGCTAAGTAATTGTTTTTTGCTTGGTATACGGGATGTTTCTTATTTAACAGAATGTTTTACAAAATCTAATAGCTATTATGCTACCCTTAAAATGATAGTGCAAAATTAAAGTTTAAATCAATAAAGAAAGTAAAGTGTAATATTTAATAAAGAAAATAAAATAAAATAAGAAAATAAACAAGCTCCCTTCAATGAGCAATTTTTTTGCAATTTATGAGAAAGTGGTCTTGTGTATAATATAGTTTTAGAAACAGCCTCAAATGCAGAAGTTTTTATCATTCTCTTCTATTACCAAGTTTTGTTGTTAACCTATCAATTTTTTTATTTTGTCACGTCATTTGTATACTAAGAAACACCCTGTGCATTCATAAGATTACGTTATTTCTTAGAAATGTTTTTTTCAATAGAGAGTGAACGTTGTAGGTAATCACTGACAAAGATAAGGTATGTTCATGCAATCTAAGCATCAAAACACATATTCACTAGCGAATCAACGCGGCTTCGTTCGCTTAGCAGGGAATATTTTGGTGTACACTGAGCTCAATTCTGGTATTTTTTTAATTCGACATAATACCCTCTATTTTCAGGTCTCTCTTAGAGTGTTACCATTCCAATCGTCGATCGACGGATGAACCGAACAGTCGAGGTCGATCTATAGTTTTTACAATGCCAAAAATTCTTGAAACTCAACAGTTGCTAACAAAAACTAATTTTTAACCCCACAAGTTTGAAATTACAATTTTTTTCAAATATAGTGTGTAAATAAACAAATATTGCTGACACTCACACAACATTATCTAGCCCAAATTAAGTTTCTTAAAGAACTTGTGTTATGGATACTAGATAACTGATATACTTAAGAAATATATAAACATACATATTGAATAAATACATATTTATTTTTATTAGAAAAAACTTAAATAAACAATAAACATCCATGAAATACGGTTAATATATGTGTTCATCACACAAATATCCGCCGTCGCCGGGATTCGAACCCAGGACCTCTGGCATAGAAGGCAATGTATGTTACCACTACACCAGCCGGTCGTTATCGAAGCAAAATGTTGACCTTTATTGAGACGTGACTATAGATTTAGTAGTTTATTTATTTTTATAGCATTTTAGTTGTTTATTTAGCAATTACAGTTGTTTTTGTCACTCGGCTTCACTTTTTTTGACATCTTCATATTCCAGCTAATTACACAAAATATTACAGAAACAATATAACTGAACCTTTCGTTATTAATCACTCCGTTTAATGACGAAACCCGAATAAGCATCTGGTATGTAATTTCTGAGTTTACAAATATGTGGACTATTTTCAGACAGAAGTGGGGAAGGGACTTAGCTTTTTTAATTTCTAAACCATGCAACAAGTGTGGTATTTTAATACGAAATATCGATATAATACTTATCTAATACGATAATTACATCAATCGAATAAATTTAATTAATAAATAAAAAAAATGTAAACGCATAAACATTTAATATTTACAATACAGACAAAACATTGCTTTCCAATTCATTTCAAAAATCTGTCTAGACGTTGAATTTAGGGACCAGTATTTTTAAATACCGTAGAAAAATACCTCCTCGTCACCCAGGCGAGAGACTCATAGCCCTGCAGTGGGCTCATTACAAAGAGTTGTGGTGATTTTTAAATACCAGACGCGCAGCGCTTGTGCCCGCCCGATTTCTATAAACAAAAGTAACCTTTTTAACTGAATTTCAGACACGGTGTCTTAATAGCACTATGAAAGTAAAATTGTCAAATAAATAAATAATATCTAATAAAATACAGTTAAAAGTACTTTATTCCATAAATTCAAAGAATCGTAAGACAACAAAGTACAATATATAGGTACTACTTTTGATTCTACTTGAGTGAAAGCCTATTTCACCACATTCTGTCAAAGATCTGAACAGTCTAGAAGATATTTTAGATTAACATGTAGTTTTTCTATATAGATAATTCTTAGTTTACCATCACACGGCCATAAGTCTATATTGTACTAGTATAGTACTTACTTCTATATTCTTACAGGATTAAACATTAAGATTGAAGGTTTTATTATACAAAAACAAAGAGTTACTGTGACCTTCATTACAGTACTTACTAGAACTCGATTTCTTTCTTTTATCTATGTATAACAATGCTCACTTAAGCTTATAAAAGCGACATAAATATGCATTAATTTCATTATATGAAACAAAACTACGGAACCTTTGGTCTGTGAATTTGATTCTCTTTTGGCCGGTTATTTCAGTAAAGGATGCAGGTTAATGAACCGTGTTAAAGATGGCGTTACGTAAGTAACTACAATTTAAAAGCAATTGGTTAATTATGAAAGAAACTGTTGTATCCATATGAAATTGCGAAGAAATCCAGTACGGTAAACACGTTTTTTTATCGAATGAAATGTTTTTCCTTACATTCGTAATAATGAAGCTTTTTTTTAGGAGAAGTATTTTTTAACTGTCTAAAATGCTGTCTTGTCCAATAGTGTTGTAAATGTTGATGGTAAATGGAAAGTAAATTAAAAACACTTTAGTAGTATTTATCAAATATGTTGGTTTTAACACATGAGTAGATAAACGGTTTTTTTTTTTTTTTTTTTTTTTTTAACTACTCATGTGGTTTTAACTCTAAGAATTGAAAGTTAAGTTCATGCAATACTAATATGCTGATATTTGGGCTTTGAATTCGTTTCTAAGAGCTTTTGAAGGGATTGTAAGTAGTGAGATTTTGGTGATATGTTACCATCAAGAACTTTTAAACTATTGGACTTACAGCCAATATTTTGATGTTGTTTTATAGAAAAAAAATAAAATATATTAATATACAAATAAAATTAATTTGATAATATTTTACTGCTTTGTTACTCTAATGGAATTTAATGATAGAATTGTGAGGTCCTCAAAACTGTCAGATAAGAAGTTGTGGCACTAATCAAAATAATTTAATTTTTTTTTTAAACTCCTTTAAAACTCCAAAATTCTGATTAAACAACTGTAACACGTTACATACACGATCAGATAGTTTTAAAAGTATAAAATATATAATTTTAATAGGTTGCTGAAAAAAAGTATAATAATAGTAAATTACTCTACGAAAGGTAAACATAATAATATCTTTTCCCAGTATTCACAAAATGTGTGAAGTATTTAAAATTTATGAAATGGTGAGGCAGACGAGTCCTGCGTTTGGAAGAGATATTTTGTTCAGGATGCAGGGTAGCTATTAACAGTTGTTTAAGTTCTTAAATTTTTATAAAATTTTCGTTAATGTACTAAAACTAAACATTCATTTTTTCATAAAGTATCCAAGTATTTTTTTTATCGTCTCTTTAACATACCGGTAAAACTACACAACTATGGGGCAGGGTCTCAACTATGGTCCCTTTTGTTGCGGTAGGAAACGACATCTACTTTATTGTTTTGTACTATTTCGTTTGCTTAAGGCACGAAGAGATTCGTTTTACGTGCATTTGACAGGTAGCGCCATGGATCGATGCCATTCGATGTTCGCTTGAAGAACTTGTTTACGCGGGCCTTGTGAGTGTTGATATCTTTTGTTTATTAGTATAGGTACATGAAAAATACCCAATTGGACTTAAATTGAAGGTAACAAATTTTTGTTTATGTCTTAGAGTAATCAGTATTCTATAAAATAAAGCTCTCAACTATGGTAAAATTGATCGTAATAAGCCAGTATTGCCATTCGTTTTAACCTGGACCATAGTTGTCAACATGCCATACAACTATAGTCCTATATTTATTAAATAAAATAAAAATCAAAATATGATTCAAAATACATTTGACTTCATATGTACTTAATATAAAAACGTTGACAGATATTATAATTGTAAATTGATTCTAAAATAACAAGAAATTAAACAAAAAAATTGTAAAACCTGGAACACAGTTGTGCAGTTTTACGGTACTTGAAAATATTTTTTATTATATTTTGCTGACTAAAGAAAGTGATAATAAGGTCAAGGACACAACACATGGAATTCTGAGCTATGATATTTAGCTGTAGATTATATACAAAGATTATTGTTGAGTTTTTCCAGTTGTGGTAGAGCTATTCTTAGCTAACTCTTCACGGACAAAAGATTAAAGAAATTTATACTAAATATGCCTGGTTTTGTATTTCTTGACTTTTGATACTTTTATACGTCGAGTGAATAGGTTTTTCGTAGATAGACGTGTACCACTTAAGTTTTCAAGGTTAGTTTCCATCAGGTGACATAGAAGATCAACAACAAAAGGTTTTCATATAATAAGGGCAGGATTGACATAAATAAACAAAAATGTTTTTGAAGAAATGAAGACCGGCTGGTGTAGTGGTAACATACATTGCCTTCTATGGCAGAGGTCCTGGGTTGAACACAGATTTTAGCCGTCAAGTCATGTTTATATGTTCATTAAATTTCAGAATCCGTTACTATTATCAACAACACAAGTTTTAAAAGAAATCTAATTTAAGCTAATTTTTATTTAAGCTAAATTTAATTCTGAGTGAATGTTAAATCATAAAATATATAATTCACTGTTTTCCATACTCTATGTCGGTTCGCGTGATAAAACAACATTATTTCGTCCATATCACGTGTTGACTTCAAGTCTTCTTTTAACACACTCACAGCTTGAAAGTTGCTTTGACAAGTAGCTGGTAATGTATGGGGATTTAAATGCACTTTCAGAACCGAACAGCCTACAAGGCAGTTCATTTTCATTATTGATAGTTGTGATTTTTGTACTGCTTCCCGTTGTTTTTTGTTTCGATATATGATAGCTTTACAGTGTAAAATGATGGTGGTGATGAAAACATGGTAATTTTTTTTTATGATCTCTCTTATTGCAGTGTAGCTTTACAGTAGCTTTAGATGTGTTTTAGAAATCTATAATAGCTTAGGCAAGTAGTATAATTAAATAAGGAAGTGTTGTCGGAAAGGGCCGCCTTAGGTGTTCGCATACCGGTCAAATTGGAGACATTCTTAAAAAGGGCCTAGTTAAAAGTACCCGTAACCGGCCATTATGTATGAAAAGATTCCACCGAATTCCGTGTGATCCGAGATTGACAAATCTAAGATCTGATCAGAACAAGATCAGAAGCTAGTTTTGATCGCGATTTACATGTCACGGATTTCATGGGCTTCGGTTTCATCTCGTTTCATAAAACTTAGTTTAGCTATGATACTTATGACTAGGAATGAATGAAATAATGATGCATTTAAAGTGTTGCAATATAAAAAAATGGTTCCTTCTCAAATGACAAAATAAGAAAGATAGAACAAGATATTTTTTAATCGTTAGTTCTAGATGTAAATAATAAAGATTGATGACTGTTTCGTTTATTACGATATTTATTAAAAAAACTGAAATATCTGTAAATCTCCGCCAAAAACTAGTGCCAAGGCTCCTTTCATTTTAATTCTAACAAACTTCAACTTTATAAATAAATCGTAAATAAATACGTTGAAATATAAATTTAATATAGTGTAATCCCACTTCGAAAAATGTCTTTTTGTAAACAAATAATAGTTTCATATGACACATTGACAATGACAGCAGGCCGCTCTTAAACTCGTTTTAACACGAGTTTAAGTTTAAACGGCGCAAATCGGAAGTTTAGGGGCTAATCCAGATTTAAGCTAATCTAAGATTTATTTATGTTGATGAAAAAGAAACTTGAAGTCGGAACTCGTTTTAACATATAATCCGAGTTCAACTCAAATTGATCGCGTTTTAATACATCGTTGAAATTTGGGCTAATTAATGTGGAGGAAACAAAAGAGGTATGTCTGGATCGCCTAGCCCAACTGAAGTCAGGTGTGAGGCTATGTATGTAAATAAGGTGGTTGTAAATTTTTAAAAGCACAAGTAGGTAGTTAAGGTTATTCATTTTATGAATAGAGTTAAACATAATTGACTAATGCAGAGCATTAAAAAACCGACTTCACGTCAATACTTTAGCTGAGTTATAATGTCATCAACATATACATTATCTCAAATCTTACATAGTTTTCAAAAAATTTAAATTTTCTATGAAGTACTCAAGGGATTTCGATGAAATTTATATGAGACCAACCATGAAATATCATATAAATTAAGAATTTTCAAGATCGATTCATAATTGTCCAAAATATCGTCTAAAAAAAACATTGAAAAAAAATTGAGAACTTCCTCCTTTTTTGGAAGTCGGTTGAAAATGATTCGCTAATGTCGAAAGCCCATATTCAGATTTGCAAACATATTTTTGCATTGGCGGTTTAGAGCAAAGATTTACCTTTGTAACTGTTACTGTTTGTTTCGGCTACTGAATTAAAAGGCTTCCAAAATGAAGTTTTAACCACATCACAAAGATTTTTAGATGAAACGGTAACCGAAATGAAATACTGTTTCTTTCGGTTTTTGTTTTAGTTTTTTTTTCAAAGTTCGTAAGCCAATTGAAACTTCACCTAGGGGCAGTATGAACTCGATTATAAAACAATTATAAACGGAAACGAATAGGTTTGCGTGGTGGCCAGCATGGTGAGCATGTATCGTTTTGTTTATGTTCAGAAAATACCGATATATTTCGGTAAGTATACCTATACTGAAACGTTAAATCAGTAGCTGGAACTTCGACTACCCCTGTATGTAAAGGTTAAAACCGTTTTGTTATGTCCCTGGTCTATTGTTACTAATATATCAGTATTAAAGCGCGCAACTTCTATAATGATTTAATCCAGTGTAATTTGGTTATTTGATTTACCGTTACAAAAGTGTAAGCCCAAGGCTTATTTTTAGGTTTATTTAAAAAAAAACGACGTTTTTCAGTTATAAATTAATATTACCAATCAACGCCATTGGCATGATTTATATAATATTATTAAATACACTTTCGATCGACTTTTTCACTTTAAAATAACTACAAAATAACAAAATAAAAATTTAATTAAACGCAATAAATACAAGTAGAGCAATAGATGCAGTAATTAGAATAATGATTACTTTTTGATGGTATAAGTGCAGCATCAAATTGGGTAATCACCTGCAGCGTCCAAAAGACCCTGATTTGGTTCATATCCGGACCAATTTAATTAAATAACTTTTATGTACTTGTTCTGTTCTAGGTTGATAGTAGGATTCTTCCAGAATTTAAACTAGGATACTTCATGTAAAGACTACCGAAAAATTATAAATAGGTATATTGCACCTTCAGAATTGTATAGATTCAATTCAAAAATCCAAGAAATCGAGTTATCATCGTAGAAGTAATTTTTTTTGCTGATATTTCACGAAAGATAAACTTAAATTTATATAGAAACCAAATAACTAACATGATTCATAAATTATTAATAAATTAATCAGTGTTTTTATCTTCGACCTCAACGCACACTCACTGAAAAAGGTATTGCACTATTTTGTGACTGCGTTTAACATTTTATTGCGATTACAAAAGATAACGTCTTTAATATTCTGACGTGTCCTAATCAAAGATAAAGTTAATTTGCTTACAAAATAGGCAAGTTCGATTAATGCAGCAAAGTTCAAGACAATGACATTGACGTTAGAGGTAGTGTTAGAACGAAGTGCAAACGTCAATCATTATCATACTGATTTAGACTTTAGAATACAATAATGCGTTATGTGCATTCTAAAATGCAGTTTTGCCGTAGGAGGAAGGTTCTAATGACGTCAAAAGCATTGCAATATTTATGTTGATAAATAACTCGTTTGACCGCGAAACGAGATGTCAAGTGATGTTGCCGAAAACGGAGTACCTACTGACACTGGTGGCTTAAAAACATTCTGTTTTAGAATATAAAACGTTCTTAGTGCATGCATTTTAAAGCATTCCTTAACGTTATGGTAACATGTTTTTACAAGACTTTATAAAAAAAACTAGCTGTTAAACTAGCCGCTATTGCAGACTGTACACTATCACTATGTCAAATTTCATCAAAATCCGATCAGCCGTTCTCCCGTGATTGAGGAACAAACATCCATACATCCAAACTTTCACATTTATAATATTAGTAAGATCTCTTATAGTAATTCGTGTTTTTTTTTATATTGTAATTTATAGTTCCAGTTTTTACAAATCCCCCTTTTACGAGTCCCTTACAAATATAAATATTTTCTTCACATAGGTAATTGTCATTGACCTGGCTGGTCTTGTATTACGAATACCTAAAAGGATGTATTATGAAAATTCATAATAATTATCAACCGACTTCCAAAAAAGGAGCTTAGGACGATCTCAATTCGTCAGCATGTTTTTTTTGTGTCTTTGTTATATTTTATTTCGGACCAATATGAATCGATTCTGAAAATTCTTATAGTTGGTCCCATATAAATTTCATCGAAATCGGTTGAGTACTTCATTGAAAATTTTTGAAAAGTATGTATGATTTCAGAATGTTTATGTTGATGACATTATAACTCAGCCAAAATTTGACGTGAAGTCGGTTTTTTAATGCTCTGCATTCGTTGATTATAGTCTATATGTTACCGGCAATCTGTATAATTCAGGTATTCTATACAATTATTCCTAGGTAATGTATACAACACAGCATGGACCAACAGCTGGACTGAGAGTGAGAAAAAATTATTAAATCTTTTTAAATTTGTTAAATGTTTCTTATTTAAGTGGACTTAGGTATTCAAGTTTGTTCAAAGGCTTTTAGTGAGTACTACCATCTTTCTATTTAAGCACCGTGATAACTAAATGTATGTTCTTGATATACTAAAATACATACAGGTCAAAATCATAACCTTCCTTTTGGCTTCACCGTAGTCGGCTAAATAGGTGAGAAGGATCGACTTAGGTCCGCAGCACATTATAAAATAATAAGCTTAAATAATAATGGCCATGGTCCGGGATTCTACTAACAATTTTATCTACTACTTGTGTGTTATCATCATCACAAAATGTAGACATTGGTTATGATGAGGCTCAACTTAACGCCTTCAAAAAAATCCATAAAATTTTACTTTAAGAATTTAAAAGTAACACGTTCTGTTTCCATGTTTTTATGTGTTTTTTACACACTGTACAAGTACACTGATGACAATTTCAAACTTACTTATAAAGCAAGTTTACCTTATCGACGTAAACAACCTAATAATTTTCTCCAAAATTAAAATTCACATTAGCAGAGAAATTTTGCAAAAACAAGATAGCAAAATGCTTAAACTTGCATTAAGCTCACGACTTTGATAAGTTAATGGAGATAAATGCAAAAAACGATGGTTTTTTATCACAAAATGTCGACAGAAAATAATTGGGTTGAGTTTGTCACGAGGGAGTTAACAAAATCTACTTTTTCAACACACTTCCTTGGTAGGTCATGCGAGAGCAATTGAGGCTACGTTTTGACCATAAAATGATTTAAGCCTGTTCCAAAATTATTGCCACCATATTATTTAAATGGCTTCGGCTACAGTTTGATGATACAGTTTGCACAAAAAAGTGTAAATACGATCATTATAATGTCAGATCAGTTTTAAAAAAGTTACCTCTCAAGTTCGAGCTTAATTTCGAAAACCGAAAACCACTTTTTCTTAAATTTAATCTTGAAGGTAAAAAATAAATTTGATACCGTGACCACGGGAATGATTTTAGGAATTGGATCGTGAGAATTTTTTGATCGTTTTTGTTTGATCAGGCTACCGAATATCAGATCCTACCTGTGTCCTGTCGGTCAGGATTGGAAAAGATTGACTAGTCATAATCGATTTAATCAACTAGCTGAGATGGTTATAGTCAGTCCAAATAAAATTGGCACTTCTGTTGATATTTTTTATGTTATTTTTCCGTCTATTTAGATAAATGAATCTTTTAAAGTTGCTTGGAACTTAAATTGACATGTTTGGTTTAAATTATGTTTTACTTATAAGTACCTCAAAAAGTATTAAGTACAGATATCGTTTTTATGTCATATTTTTTTTTTTTTTTTTTTATAAGTGACTAAACCCGCGTTTGACCTCAATCTCACCTGATGGTAAGTGACGATGAGGTCGATGATGAAAGCACACGGGTTTAGGAAGGAACTGGCTCTTTATACAATATTGCCGGAACACATTACCGCCGGAGCGGTAACATTTGGCGGCAGACTTTATATAAAGGGTGGTCGCTAGCCAGGCGGACCCAGAAGGGATCCTACCACCAAGCAAATCCTACCACCAAGCAATATTTACAGTAACTTATTATTTTAGTGTACAAAAATGATGCAAAAGCTATCTCAATTTTAATATATATTAATTAATTTATCCAATTTGATTCCTAAAAGCCATCCTCATCTATTCTTAGTTATGAATAAAGTTGAGAAAATAAAAATTTTAATTAATAGTATTCACATAATTTTTGCTATTTAAAATTTCTAGAAATTGTGACATAATCTGAACTTCTCGTATTGCAATTAGGTTATTGCACTTTTTCCTGATAAACTAAACAATGGACACCATAAGAACTTATTGGATATAGTTTTATTAAAATCTGAATTAGGTTTTCAACTATTAAAATTTCGTGTAAGCAATGAATTATATTGTTAAGAAAAACATAATGTAATTAACAGATAATCATGTCCCGACTCTTTGCGTGAACTATATTGAAGGCTATCGAATAAAGTTGGAACAGAAGGCGAAACCGCAAGGAAGACCTACAACTACAGGCAGGTGGCTTATGTCCTCTTTTTGTTATAAACTCACTGTTTTTCCCTGTTTTATATTTAATTTTAAAGATCTTTACAATAATTGGAAATTGCGTTGCAAATGAAAGTAGTCTTATATAATCTACTTTTTATTTTTTGTACGTTTTAATTTCTTAACAAGTAACTAGCAAAAGTTTAAATATCCTCTTGTATGCTTATTTGTATAATACAATATAGTTCAATAAAATTAAAATAACCATTAAATTAAAGCTTAACGACACTGGTTCATCGTGCCAAAATTAACTATTTGTTCTCCCATTAATATCCCTACATAAATATGTTTTAAAGTTTATTACTAGTGTAACCATGGAAACCATGGTGTATTGGCTCTTTCAATCAAACTCCTCGACACTTTATGCTAAACAAACAACCTACATACATACTTACGTATCGCATAATTACAATAAAATATATTTTTTTTTTAAACAAGACACCTTGACAAAATCTGACATATCACAAAATTGAAAACTGTCTTGAGATTACTGTCAACGTCATGATATATAAATTAATCAAAAACGTTTTATCGTTTCAAAGATAATTTTTAACGTCATTTCTTGAAACTGCTTTTATGATAGCCTAAAACGAAATAAAAATTGTATTTTTGGGCAGCGTTTTATGAAACTACGTAAAACTTTCTCTTAAATCTTACTTATTTAGAGCATTTTTGCAAAATTTACATTAACATATACTTAAAGTAAGTTAGCAATGGAAGAAACAGTCGCGTCAGTTTTTCATATAAATCGAAACACATGCAATTTAAAGAACAACACCTCAATTCCTACATAATATTATTATAGACATGAGAATATTACATAATTCAGTATATGCTTTAATCAAAAGTTTGTATATACGATTTTCCTAAATGCATCTACATATTTCCTAATTTTAATAGTACTTCAATAATTCGTTTTCACAAATATACACTCAAGTCAAACATAAAATGTATCGAATAAAGCTTGAGCTTTTCCTTTATAATATGTGTCACTGTGAGGTCCAAAATACTAGGTAGGTAGGTAGGTACGCATATTTCAAAAATACAGGATTTTTATCTTTTGGAAAATCTACCACTCTATTTTGCAATCAATTTTAAACATTCATTTTGTTGGTATACATTAATATTACTTGTGTGGAAATAATTAGACATAGCTAGACAAATCATTAATACTATTAATACTATTCATTACAAACATAAAAATATATATCTATAAATATTCATCCAATCATAATACAATCAATCTAAGTATCTTTAGAAGAAGCTTTCGCTGCAAAAAATGGGCGAAATTATTTAAATAGCTGTGTTTACGTCTGGCCAGACAAGGGTCTAGTCGATTAGCCCTCGCCAACAAAAGAGCTTGTTAAAATTCTTCCATATGCTCCCGTATCCATGTCGCCTTATTAAAATCAAACAAAACTGCACTTCCTTGTAGTTTTATTATGCTATTAGTCTAAAAACAATGGCTAGCTTTTGTTTCGTTTCATATTCAATGGCAATTTTTTTTGCATATATTGTTAGTGCTAACCTATATGTATATGTTTTTTTTTTCGTTTACATTACAAGCTAAGCCTTAGTAACTGATGACATAACTTAGCTAAGAGTTTTATTTCATTACAAAGGATTAAAGCAACTTTAATTTTTGAGTTTGTGACTCTCCTATGTTTTTAATTGGCTAAATTTATATCTGTTCTCGATTACACCTAATTTTAAATAGTTATGAAACTGAAATAGAGTAAGCAATTCTTAGTTCTTTTTTTAAAAGTCAGTTATGAATAGACTTTCGAGAGATTAAAAAAAACCTACAAGGAAAAAAGGCCCAGCTAGTTAGTTAGAAGGTAAACCAAAAATAGTAGCTTTTATATGTTAGCTGTGACTGTGATCGATCACTAAATGCAAGCAAGACTTTTTATACAAAGAAACAAATGACAAGTTATCGAATCAAATCTCAGATAATAGAGTCGTCAGTATACGTGCGCCAATTCCATTACAACTGCAGTCTCTCATATACAGGTGCGTAGAGCGCACGTGCGTCTGCCATTTTAGTTGCAACAGCTGTTTCGCGCGAAAAAAACTTTTAGTGTTGTGATTGATTGTAGAACTAATGAAAATGACAGTCAATCGAATACGAGTGGTGGTGCTTGGAAGCCCTTATTCTGGCAAATCTGGTATGCAACCTTTTTGTTATTTTGTTTTTTTTTTTTAATAGGAATTTAAATGTGTTGTTCTATGTCACGTAAATAACATTTGATTGCTTTTTTGGGAAGCAATGATACGGTTAATTTAATTAACGTTTAAAATTAGTCTTGCTCGGTCATTTATTTCCAATTTCAATTAGCGGCTACTTTTAAACGTGATTTATGATTTAAAAATGAGATTAGCCATAATTAGTATTAACGTCCGTTTTTTATTACCGGCGGGTTATAATTAATAACTAGACTTTACCAATAAAGTTGACGGTTAAATATGATTAATGTTTTCCCTTTTACAATTCAAGTTCAGTAGACTCGCAACCAATACCTGAGGTTAATATACTTTACTATTTGTAGGGACATAATACTTAACGAATATTCTTCCTAATTGTTCGATGACATTGGGATGTAACTTGATAGGTTTTGATTTAATGGCGTCCCGTGTAGAAGGATTTTGCTAAGAAATAGCTTTTAGTATTTAAAGCCAAAAAAGTAAACAAAACCTAAAAATATTTTTTTTTATTTAGTGCGTAAAACAACTATTATTTACTATTATTATAAAAAAACTTCATACTTACGTAAAGCATGATATATAGTTTTGATTAAAATTTATCTGACAAACTTTTCGAGACAAGTAAGCACGTGTCTATTCCTCCTTCCGAAATTTGCAGTCATGCACTTACTTTTTTTGCCTATGAACTTCGATCATATATTTCAGAAATGTATGATCGAAGCCTATGAAATAGTAACGATTTATATTATGAATACCGCATTATGTAGTTTAAACTTTTAATTTACTTCTATCTACTTAAATAATATCTATATGAGTTATTATTAACTATTTCTGGATAGCTACTTGAATGCTTCTGTGTATACGAATATCAAATAGCAAACCAACATACTTATACGTTACCTTCTAACTAAATGTATTTGACAATTTAAATGCTATCTATTAACTAGGCGCACTAACTACTTATTACTGCCGACTCAAATCGATTAAAAAATGAACATAACAGTAATATTGTGTATACTATGTTTGTTTTGTTCCACTTCATGTTATCTATGAGGTAGTTCCAGGTACCGTAACCGGGTGAAGTCCCTTATCTGTCATAAAGATAAATAATTCTGTGTCAATAACCGCGGTGGGGACCTGTGGCTTATTCGTAGGAATTGTATGAGTATTCCTATGTGTATTATGGGTATGATGTAAAACTGTAATGTTGCTGACTGAGTGATTGAGTGACTGACAACTGACAGCAATAAGTAATGGGCGTAGAGAACTGAAATTTGAATCATTTATTCCTTAGGGGGTGTAGGGGTGCATTACGGAAAGAATTCCCGAAATATACACGAGAACGGCTGATATAGGACTTTTTAGTTCAAGCGTGTGCGAAGTCGAAGCTCGTAGTGTTACATGGAAGGACAAAAATGAGTGTAAAGTATTTGTACTTGTAAACTTTTTGGATAGTAAAGATATTAATTTTTGTATATTTTGTTAAGTCGTTAATATGGTAGTATGAATTCAAGTTGGTATTTCATCATCATCACAACTCCGTGTAATGAGCCCACTACAGGGCTATGAGTCTCTCCACTGGGTGACAAAGAGGTTTAAGGCCGTGATCCACCAAGCTGGCCCAGTGCTGATTGGTTGATGTCAGCATTTTCAGGGTGCCGAAATGGCTTCTAACAAACCCTAACGACTACTGTATACAAGTACACAGCACCCGGGACCGACTGCTTAACATGCCCTCCGATGCACGGAAGTCGCCGTGAGAAATGAATGGTCGGCAGTAACCCATCCAAATAGCGAACACGTATTTTAAAAAAAATAACCTTGATGCTGTTACAACAGCATCGAAATATCGGACGCGCTAAATAAAAATCGGAAATCGTGTTAAGAATCCCGTAATTCCCATGAAATTATAGTAAAAATAACCGCGATAGTTTAAAACAGTTATGTTCCTTTTTCAACCGACTTCAAAAATGAAGGAGGTTCTCAATTCGTCTGTATACTTTTTATGTAGGCATGTTACCTCATAACTTTTGACTGGGTGAACCGATTTTGATGATTCTTGTTTCATATGATAGAGAATACTTCACAGTTGGTCTCATACAATATGTTTGAATTCGGAGATCCTTTACCTTGACGACTTTATACTTCACCAAAAGTTTTGACGCGAAGTCGTTTTTTTAATGCTCTGCATTCGTTGATTATTAAATGAAAGGATTTTCTTTCATTTCCATTTCTTTTTTTTAATGAGAAATTAAAAGTTTGTTTTTTTGCGATTCCCTGAAGTTAGATAAATGATTAAAAATATTTTTTTAAGAATTTTAAACGAATCTCATGAAATTACTTACAAATGTGATAATAAAGAGTCCATGAAACTGCTATTCAACGAAGATATTCAAATGTTTTATGCGTTTTGTCAACATGTATTAAAAAGGCTGTGAGAGTTATCCATCAATGAAATATTGACCAAAGTTCCAAAATCTTAACAGCGTTCCTTTAACCTACATAGTACCAATTAATTGCAATAGAACTCATGTTATCGAATAGGACATTATAGCGTTATTAATATCGTACTGGTCAACTCATTTATCGATGTTCGAGTTAAGGGGAGGTAACTTCAGAAATAAATCATAAAACTTTATATTACAACTATTTAATGTCCAAATTTCATCGGAATAATTTTTATATTTTATTCGCAGATTTTTATTTCATATTATCTGGTACAGAACTATTATTTAGTCAACGTTGGGCTTAAATGAATCTGATATTAGCAATAGAAAGAAGACATTCCTATTCTTTATGCTATATTTCACCAATTTGATTGTCTCTTAAGTTTATTTAATATAATTATTAGATACTGAACTAAAATATAATTCTTCTTTAGTTATTTCTTTTCTTTTATTATTAATGTCAAAAATATATCATGATTGAAAACAAACATCAAATATCGCGCACTTAACCCCATTTTTGCGATAATGTTTATCTTTGAATTACCGGATTACCTTAAATTGACATGTATATTTGGGTCTTTAAGACTGACTGCTTATGCCACTTGGCCAAATTCGTCATTCAGCCAGTCAAAATGTCTTGCTATTTCATTTAGCTTCTGTGCTTGGTGAAATGCTCGATATATTCTTTCAGGAATTTGAAGCAATTTTTTTATAAAGCTTTTGCAAAGTGTGAAGCTTTCGTTGGATAAAACTATAAGTAGATAAAGTTACCATTATATAATATTCTTCAAATGATACTTGTATATCAGTTAGATATTTTCTATTACTTCTTTTTAGGTCGAAATTTAGGCAAAATTGTCAGACATATAACTTTTTTAACATAATGCTAACTTACAAGAAACTTAAATATGGACAAGACAAAACGATCTTATAATATTTTTTGGCATTTAATACCAAAAAGTCAATCTAAGCCAAGGAGTTATTAAGTTTGTATGGAAAATTAATGGAATGGACACTCTTGGAACTTTTATGGTGGGTACGATCAGTCCATCCTATTCGTCTATCCGGAAATGTTTGGAATACTCAGGATCTTAGTACAGTGAACCATAAAAGTTGTGTACCACAATAATAAGGCCCATTGCCGCTTGCAAATTCATAGGCGATAAAGATTAGTTTCGCTTGCAGATCACTTGACAACTTCTATTGTCATCTTTATCGGATTATTAATAATGATGGTTTTTTTTTCTTTGTTGACAGTGATTATTAGTCTGAACCTTGTTATAGATTTCGATGTCTAGGAAACCAAATCAAAACTCATAGAACACCACTTGGCCTACAATAGGTATATGGGCATGCTGCAAAAGTATATAAATCATACCTTAAGTAAAATTTACTTTTGTGCTAGATTCAATAATATGAATTGTTCATGTGTTCAATAATTAACATATCAAATTTTATTCGTGAACGTATTTTTATGAAACGTGTTAAGAAACATGTTTGGTAACAATTGACAAACAAGTGCATTCTTTGATATCGTTTTCAATATTCAGACGCCGCCGTTCAAGTTAGTGGTTCATTTATATTTTTTATTTTAATGACTTAAATTTTATAGTCTAACAATTTAAGTATCTACTCTAATCATCTTTGTTTGCGTCTTGGGCATTAGATGAACAATTAAATTTGTTAGTCACCAGAAATAGTGACTAGTCTATTAAAACCGAATTACTTTTTTTAAACCATGGGTGTAAAAAGTATGGTATAAATATATGGGCATATAAAGTTTTTCTACACGAAATGTATTAGATAAGAATATGAATGAATATTGTCTTCTATAACCAGTCACACATGACAACGGTGTCTGTAAAATGTAAAATATATGCTATAAATTCAGGTAGAAAAAATCTTCTATTTAAGAGTAAGTAGTTATGTGGATTATAAAAGTGTAAGTACGTTTCCGTCATACTCTCAAGATTGACATGGCCACCCTAGATGACGCTTGATATCACTACTAAAAAACTTCTCTTTTATTTTCGACCACACTTCGAACTGTGTATTATTGTGTTACTATTACATCTTATAGTAATACAATACAAAAACACGGGAAAAGTTCTCTTGGATGAGAGTGAAATTGATTTATTAAAACAGCTATCGGAACTTTATAGGCAACAAAATATAAGAAATTACCATAACAATTAAGAAATATTAGGTAAGATTGAACCTCATGTTGAGTAATGATTACGTAGACATTTTGATTGCACTTGTAGATTTTAAAGTGTTATTTCAATGAGATTATATATTAAATTAAGTGTAGGTGGTAGAGAAATGATGCTTTGTTTTCAAGTACATTCATTGCTTGGTTTACGGATACGACCGCCTCTAAAATTTCTGATGAAAAATGTAGCCTTAATTGTTTTTAAGAAAATGTTTTGATACTTATCATATTTTGTTTCTTATATAAAAATAACTGTTAGAATCTCCTCTTTTAAACCATCTTATTATCTGTTTATGTTCATCATGCGCCGCAGTATTTGGCATGCCGTATAATATTTCACAATATCATGCCAAAGATGTATTCATGGTTGTTTGCTAGCATCCGCTATATATTGTAGCTAATGCACAGTCAAGCTTTTATTTTATTTTTAACTCCGTCAGCGTTTGACCTCAGAATCAGCTGTTTGACCTCAGAATCAGCTGTTGATCGTGAAAATGTAATTGAAGGTTAAGCCGATAGTTTTTAAAAGAAACTCTTCACATCAAGTTAAGCAAAGATATCAGTATCAGGATTAATACAAAATTCTTAGTTAAGCGAAATAAATAAACGAAAGATACGTACTTTGTTGTTTGTGAAGGCGTAAAGACATATATTTAGTAATAAGAACAGTTATATTTAAAAATCTTTTAATCCCTATTTAAGCAATCATAAAAGAGATTAATATTAATCTATACAAACACTAAAAATACTAGCATTAATTTGGGCACCAAGTATTATTGGAGCTCAAATTAATGCTGGACTGGGAGCAAAGGAAAAACGTAGAATGTGCCAGTTGCTTCTCTTCCCGGGCATATTGTAAAAGCCAGTTAAGGGACAGAGGTTTTAAAGGCGTTTTTGTGGGCGATAGGCTGACCCCCTACCACTACAATAGTCTCTATCCATCTTTATAATACCTCCCAATTTGTCAAACGTGACATCAGATGGTCTTGTAACCTCTGGTGTTCTGCCTACCCCATAAGGGATAGTTATGTGACTGCCAGGCGTGACGTTATGTATGTCTGTATGTATTATTAGAATATTGTATTTTTAAATTTGACTCCTGTAGGTATGCATACGAGATTTAAATTATAGCTGCTTTTGTAAAAAACGTAATTTCTGTCTTAATAAGGAAATTCATACTAGGATTTCTATTAAAACTTGTTTTTTCTTTTTCGTGATATAAGTTTACTCATCTCGCTTTAATGTCAAAAGCGTTATAATTTCATGTTTTTAACTCTTTATTCGCCTTCGAGCACTTTTCGTTATTTTAAACAAAGACTTTCACTTAAATTGTAGTGAATTATTTTCAGCAGTAAAAAATACATATTAATATAAAAAATAGTAGGGAACATCATCAGTTTATAACCACAAAATTAAACCATCAGAAAGTTTCCCTTTTAAAAAAAAACCTACATTTATTGACAAAAAGCGCACGCACTTTCTTTCGGTTTTAAAACCACTTTATCGGTCGGCCTACCAACTTACGGTAATTTGGAAGCATTAAGTCCCTTATTATAACAGATGAACATAATCTCTTTTGTATGCACTTACAGTTAAATTACAATTCGGAATGATATGTCGCCTGTTCTGGTTGTTTGAATTTGGGGACGAAGTTATGAATTCCTGAGTGCCAGGAGATAAACTTTTTATTACGCTCAATATGGTGTCTTTTGGAGAAAGTTGACATGACCCTGTTGAAAATAATTAGGTTTATATATGAAATTACTTTAACAGTAAGTCACTAGACCAGAGGAATCATCGTTCGATTCTTGATAGGAGCCGATGCGTGTTTATTTTCTCGTGAAACATAGATTTTTTTGGTGGTCATGTTAACCGGAAAAAATGAAATCAGTGCTTTAAATAAGCTTTGCAATGGGCGCTTTAAAAAATCAGTCGAAAAATTGTCGGAACAAAATTCAAAAGTGTACAACTCTGTCTGTGGTCGCAAATCTATGTAATTCTATCTACTATGGTGCTAACATAATATGATAAAATAATATGTATCTTGCCAATTCGAGTCTTTTTCGATGGTATCTTTATCTGCTGGTATAGTTAGTTCTGAAATATTAACCCTCTCAAATTAAAACTCAATGCTACCAAGTGTTTTCTATTAATTCCCAAGATTCGGGAAGTATCAGATAGCAACTGCTTTAAAGACAAAGTAACAGAGTGAAAGTAAATACAGCAATCGAATCCTAGGTTGAGAAATAAGTATTTACAAAGTAAAATCAAATTTTAGCTACAATATTACACTACAGTATTGACGCGATTCATAAAATTAAAGTAAAGAGGCCGAAACCTCAAATTAAAATATAAAAATAAAACTGGTTCAAAAAAGGTTTATAATACTATAATAATAATTACCTGTCTAAAAAAATTTAGACTTTTAATTCAAAAATCACAAATAGGCATTTAATTACGTACAATTTTGTACTTTGTACTGTTTGAATAAGGTATTACGGAAAAAATATTCGGCAATCATTTTCAGTCAAAAATTATACGAATTAATACAAATTGGTACTGTACAAATTTACCATGATTTGAAAAAAAAACAAACACAAGACATAATTGAATAGTTATTCGAAGTATTTTCGAGTAACATCCTTTAGTACAACGATTGATACATAAACGCACACATGTATTTGTACATAACAAATACGTACAGATCAAAAAATTTGTAGAGCTTGCCAAAATTTGTAATGATTCGTTGCGTCGCGTCCCGCTCGTTTCGGCGCATCACCCTTTTGCAAGTGCTAGTGATGTGTCACTGCACCTGGTGTGTGCATAAATTGTGTTAAATATTATATACTTTGGGGAAAAAAAATGCTAAGGTGCCTGTAACTGTGTGCCTCAGCCTGCGCTGATACTTTCAGGTTTCGAAAATCATGGAAGAAGAAATTACAAACCTAATTAAAAAAAAGGTCATTGAACTAGATATACATACATATAACCATAGTGACTTCAGTTTAAGTCTCACATTCTCTGGGCACTTGGCCTTTAGTTACGCAAGTAACGTATGAAATAACGAATAAGATAAAAATAGCTATAAAAACAACTATAGCCTTTATTATGAAAAATGTGTCACAGATTATCGTATCACCATTAGTCAGTCGTATCTATTTATAAACAGGCTTTATAAGGAATCAATAAACATATGTTATTGGTAGTATCGGACAAAGAAAATATAAACTACACGTATCAGAGTAAATAAATGTTAGGATTTAAGTGCTTGGAAAAATTTCCTTTTATGTATTGTGCCTCGTTATGTGAATAGTCAAAGCTGTATAATTTGCGAACGTAGTTAATTTTGTAAAATAAAGTTAAATGTCTGTTATCATTTCTAGTATACGCTAATTGAGAAGAACTCAGATCAAAAGGTGAACAGCATCCCAGTTAAATATATTTAAATTGGTTTAGATTGTTAAATAATACCAATTTCAAAAGTCTAATTCCTTGTTAGTTAGTTTAAATGTTGCTTCATAATCAATAAAATTTAGGATACATTAATTAACTCCAATAACACAAACCTAACTTCCGCGTTTCTAAATTCAAATGAAATCTATGTCAAAACATCGCACAAGCATTTTATAGTCGCATAGATATTCCACAATGTACCCCACACAAGCGCATAGCTCAGCTGGTAGTTCAAATGAATTAATGTGCATGTTTTGGGAGCGAAAAACGGGAGCAGCGCAAATGTCAGCCGCGCTTGTATTTATATCGTGCGCGAGCGCAGCGTGCCTGTGACTCATTCTGTCGCCGTCTGCTGGGACTCCCGATGCGTTTTAGACGGTATTAACTGATAATTTATAAAAGACATGCAGTAGTAACGATATTTGTTTGATGGATTAAAACATTATTTCGTTTTTTGATTGCCAGTTCTAAGAAATTGGGGTTTCTACTAATCAAAGTGATAGAAAAATGTCTAGCCTCGTATGAACGATGCAATGTATTGAATCATTTACGGTGGGTTTCAATATCGAATCTCTATCTTAAATCCAAATTAATTTCATACAAAAACAAATCTGGATTTTGGTTGTCATGGAAACGCCCATACTTTTAAGTGTTTATAAAGAAGGATTTTTGATAAAGATACAATATTGGAACCCACCATTAGAATCCACTTCCATTCGCTTTTATAATTTTGTTAAATGCATAAAAATGTAGTGGACTTTGTAGAAGGTCAATTCTAAAAATTATTAGGTTGCTATTGAATGTTGCTTCAGGATTCATAACGTTTTTAAAAATAAATTACCAAATTTAAATCAAACTTATTTAAACGCTTCGTACTTGGAAGGCTTTATAATCTGCCTGCAAAAGTAATAATTACCTTAAACAACTAGCTTCCTATTTAAACTCATCGTCACAGGTGGTATTTGAAATAAAATGCAGGTTTATTTTGATAAAAAGTATATATTTACTACGCATGCGCGTACCAGTAGATAAACATGATAGAAGAATTCAGAATACAATGGAGGACATTAATATTAAATTATTTTTTAAAGATAAAATATAAACAAAATGGCATTGTTATACTGCAACTGTTTTCAAGCAGAAGGGAAACAAATGAAATAAATAATCTGAATCGAGTACTTACCTTGCCTTTTTAAACCTCTTTCTCAATCTTACTTCAGTAAATAACAATGAGTTTAAAGATAAAATTAATCGGGATTTAAAGGAATGGGCTCTTTGTAAAAAAATGGTGATATTTGGTGGCTATGTATGAAAAGTCACTAGTCAGATGAACCCTGACTTGAAATAGTACTTGCACCAAGCGGGGTTCCCTGATTGATCGCCTTTTATGGAGCAGTAGGATTGTTCGTTGCACAACCCATTTTACACCCAACCCGATCACACGTGGCCAAAAATCACGCAGCTAAAAATAAAAACCCATCAATATGATACTTTAGCAAAGAACTGTTTATAAGGCAGTTGAAAACAGAATTATAAGTATACATAATGATAGAGTGGCTTTAAAATTCTTCAACATAATGCACATAATGTCAAGAATAGGTACTTAAAAGTTTGGTAATTGCATAGAAAAACCCAGACTTGTGGATGCTTTTAACAATTTTTTTAAAGTTTTTGCAAATATTTGAAGAAACTGTTATCGGTCTCACACCTATTTTGCTTCAACGAGCATTTGCCTACAGATTAGTTTATTCATTTGAGTCATGGATCGTTCCTCTTAACTTCAGCTGCAGTTTTAAATAAGTGCTTTGTCACTAAGAGTTACTCAGATCAACACCTACTGAAATATTTTAGAACTGGGCTCATTATGTCACCAACGTTGAAGTCACATTTCTATTTCATTCGGAGAATGCCTACGCTACCATTACTCCTGCTTATTTAGTTTGAGTGTTTCAGCGTCTATTCAATTGAGTCATTATACAATGTGTAAGGAATAATTAATTATAGATTGTTACCAAAATATCGAACAGCTTAAGGTTGATATACTTTAAATTGCTTATAAGTCTGTGGTTCACAGACTGTGATAAACCAAATTGTGGTTTTTATCAAACAATAGTTTTGAAATGCTTTTTGTGAAAAAAGTAACAGATACATCCTTACAAACTTTTAGGTTTTTTACCAGCAGGGCTAGCATGCAACCGTCAATAAATATTCGAATCGATAAAATAAATATTATTTTGGTATTTTATTCTATTATGTAAGCTAATATGCGCACCATAATAGACAGAATTATTCGATTTGATACCACAAAACCAAAGACATTTTAAAAAATTACATACACTAAGTACCATATTCAAAGAAAATATCGATAAAAGGCCCGATTTATCGTTGTCGACGGTTGCATGCTAGCATGTGAGGTTCTGAAAAAAATTTTTGATCATCGCCATAGTTATTTATTCAAGTATTTTTTGCACCTTATTTCTACCATTTCTATTTTTAGCTATAATTTCTCTTATTACCACTCTTAGAAATACCACAAGGCATTTGCTAGATAAAAGAAAATAAATTCACTTCGTGGCACAGTAAAACTTTTTTTGTTTTAATTATTATTTACACTATTAAATGTACGTATTGAAAATAATCAATGAACGCAAATCATTAAAAAACCAACTTCACGTCAAAACTTTGGCTGAAGTACAAGGTTGTCAGGGTACACGATTCCCAAATTCAACATATTTGAATTTTTTCATGAAGTACTCAATCGATTTCGATGAAATTTATATAGGTCTATATGGAAAGTATCCTCTATCATATAAAACAATAATCAACCAATCATTAACTGGTACACCTAGTCAAAAGTTATGAGGTAACAGACATAAAAAAACATACAGACAAATTGAGTACCTCCTCCTTTTTTGAAATCGGTTGAAAACTATAAATAATTTGTATTTTTAACGTTGGCCTACATTTGGCCAAGTTATAAAATTGCTGGAAGCGATTTATAGATATAAGGAGTATTATAATTTATCCAATTAACAGTTACAATTTCAACATCCCAAGAAAGGTGTCCATTCTTAATTAATAAATACCAAAACAGAATAATTGTGAAAATGTTAATTATTTACAAACATTTGGTGTCCAATTACCGAGAGCGTGGAGAACCGTGGACCGTAAGTGATATGGTATCCATAAAACAAGGTTAACCTGAAAGAACTTTATTTCAAGTGCACTAAAGGTCGTTTTAGAATGTGGTTTTGGATCTTGATATGTGGCGTAGTGTCCTACGTCTGCGATCACCTCAACTGATGCTCTTAATTAACATTTAGTCCCTTTTGCTACCGTATCCACTAAGAGAAACGTCTTGCCATTCTCCAAGTCCCGTTATGTGCATCTCTTCGTTACCGGTATTCCTGGCAAAATACAAATAATTATTCCTAAGCCACAGAAGGCATAAATCTACTCGTAACTTTAAGGATTTCTACATTTTAATTATTGGTGTCGTATTCAGGGTTTCCTACTTAGAGAGATTTTGCGTGTTTAGAGCTTAAATAGTAAGATGAATCAAAACTTCGTTTTGTTTATGCTACTTGCATGCATAAAAATCTTTATTTTATACTTACATTGTAAAGTTTCACGAACCACCAGTACGGACTTGTAAAATGGTTTGCGTTTCATCTATGCAGGTGCATCTAATTGAAAATATAAGACACAATGGTTGTTCTTAATTAGGTAATGTTATAAGCGACGTAAAATATATTTCAACTGAATTTTAATTGTATTATAAACAAGAAAAAATCAGGTTACAAACTTGTTCTTTCTTAAACGATGAATCTTGAAATTTAAGACTACATCAGAAAAAAAGCTATTTTAACAGTGATACAAACATTCAAGTAAAATAATTTGCTAAGTATATTGGTAAAATATTATTTTTCATTCTAAACAATACTAAACAAGCTGAGTCACTATTTTGATCATCTGCGTATTATTAACAAAATAAAGCAGTTTTCACTTTCTATACATAAACTCATTTCAAATTGTTAATGACGGCCTTAACCTTCTTTTAACGAATTGACTCATTAAAAAGAGCATACAAATATGAAATTGATGGCTTCATTTAACATAGGTAGTTAACAGTTAACAGTTTCATCATACATCTTATGTCAACCCAGATTTATTGGCTTACGAGCCTGTAGGAATCAATACTTTGTGGATTGCCTTGAACTGGTCATATCAGTGAGTCCAGTGAAAGTAACTTGCTAGGGTAATAATTGGTGATCTGGACTGTAGTCGGCTCATTTAAATCGAATTGATAATAATTGGTCCGTTTATTCGAATCAAAATTATAATTAAGAAATGTATTTATTTACAGATTCCGCCGATGTTGTTACGACTCAGACACAGTCTCCTCGTAAATTTTGTTATAGTGCCAAAGTTTTTATCTGATGCTCTAAAGTAGATATTAAAGCTCTATTATCGATTTTAGATTGAAAGCAAAACTGCCATGCTAATCGAAAGTTATTTAGTTGGTTTACCATAGTAGTAACATTAAAAAAATAAGTTTAATCGATATCTACTTGTTTTATATTAAATCGATTGTCGTTTCCTTTCAAGCCATTTGTGTCTGCACGTATTTTAAGTAGAATTGGAAGAAGTGCATATAACTGCAAGGCATCCAAATAATAGAGAAAGGAAACGGCCCTGATACGAAAAGTTATGCCATTATAAAAAAAACTACGTGATATTTAAAACAACCAAACGTTTTTCAAAACAAGCCTTACTCTACCTTTATTTAGAACAATTCATAAGCATATTATACAAGTTTGTTATAACATGAACTGTTAGCAATTAAATTTGTAGTTTGATAAGCAACTGCTTAGTAATACGATTACCAATATGACATAAGAACATGATTTATTACACACTCACAAATGCATAATTGATTATACCCGTCTTGTCTTCAAACTAAATAAAATTGACAACAAATATGCGCACTAAATCTTAAATTCATAAGCGTCCTATTTGCCCAGATATTTAAGACTCGGTCAACGTTATACAGCCGATATCATATACGATAATTTAATTGCATGAGTAATAAATTTAAAACGGTGTACGTTTGAATTACTGTCAAGGTTAAATATGTTTAATACTCGTATTGTCGAGTTGGGTTTCCTGATATATCATTGCGATGTAAAGAAGGTTCTATAATTCTGTGATATGACTTTATTTCTCTAAAGATACTACTTATATTATTATATTTGCTTTGTGATACTAGAGTTATTTATATTACTGTACCAGTAAATAAGTTCCGCGTACAAGAATTTACTGTTTTCACGTGCGAGTGTTTGTTACATAGGATGTTAGCTTTCTTGAATGCAAATTTCGTTTGCATAGATTATTGCACATTCATGTAAATGGACAATTAGTAACAATGTTGTAACCCTTTGTTAACTTTCTCACTAATTAAGCGCTGTAAAGTTATAGATACATTTACAATTTACATTTGAAAACAACTTTTGTAACACCTCTTAACGATTGCCGAGTAATTGCTGCTTTCTCTGTGTTTTCAAGTTATTTAATAGTTTTGAAGTTAGCGATCGCGATAGAAATGTAAAACGAGATTTGTCGAACGTTAAATTGTTTATATTGTTATTGCGTGAAATAGATATCTTTATTGTTTACAACATTTGCCTTAATTATTTCCAAAAGTCAAATAAAGTCTATTCACTTACAAAGAAACTGTAGAGTTTAAATGTTGTATATTTCTTTAATATATTATGTCACTGTACTTTGTTTTATAGCATTCACGAAGTATATTTTATTTCAATTGTTACAGCGGTCGTGGTTCGATATTTAACGAAACGGTACATCGGAGAATACAGCTCGACTGGAGGTTAGTATTTAATATTTATTAGCAACCTTCATAAATCTTAGGTTAGATGGCCCTGCCGATATATTGAATGTCAGAGCTGTGCGAAAAACGTTACAGAAGACTAGCGTGCAGCCACTTAACAAATGCCAAGCATTAGGTGCCAATACACGGTTTATTTGCGATATTGGCAAGAGTTTAGTGAAGCCAAGGCTGAGCACTGCGCTGGCGCCGGCGAATCGGCCGTTTACCTCTGATACTACTTATCGAGTAATAAAGACCTTAAACGAAATCTTGACCTGGATAATTAAAGGGATGTCTGGTTCAACGAAACGAGGATGTGAGTCAACGCAACATTCGATGCCCATATGTTACATAAGATCGCAATTTTATAACTTTATGAGCTTATTGTGTGCTAAAATGTAAAATGTTGTAATTTTGATAAGTAAAGAGTGAATGCTGTAAAGCCTTAATTTTTGTTTTGTTACAGATTTTCTGTACCAACACCGTGTTGCTTTTGATGGTGTAACTTCTGAAGTTGAGGTTTTGGATACTTGTGGATGTGCAGTGAGTATTTTATTTAAGCATATTATGTTTGAACTCCGACACAAAATGTGAACATTGACGGCATGATGATCTTCTCTTGTTAAATTAGTAGTGAATAGCCCGGTAGAATCATATTTCTTTAGTTAGTAATCACTTTATTATATTAAATACTATATAAAAGATATGTGCACACTTTTTAATTACTAACACAGTGAACGAGAAACTGTGGGAGTTATTATGGTGCCAGTGTATAAGTTTGCCAATTTGCGCTGGTCAAGCATAGTGAACTTTAATTGGCTTAAACATTCACCTTAATTAGAACAGCAAGTGTTGGGGTATAAATATTCCCAAGCTGGACTCAAATGTAAATTAACTTTAAAATACATATAAAATGTTAATTTGGAACTAAAAGTTTATGCGTAACTGGTTATATCTGTTGCAGACACTTTGTTGCAAAATTTCGTGTCACCAAAAATATTCTTGATAAGGTTGTCGACTCTCAATATTTTAATTATTTGGCATTTACAGTTCTAAAGCTTTGATCTTTTTAATTTAATTAGTATAGTATAACATTTGGTAGATATAAATAAAAATAATTTTATTTATATCTACCATTTACTGTAGTGGTTTTCTACAGTGATGTGATGAGTGAGAGATGAGGGATGGTAAGAAACAAACCCAAAGATAGTCGATCTAACACTGAACTTTATTCATTATTTAATCTTAAAGGTAAACTATAAATATAAGCATAAATTTGTAAGTTATTAGTTAGCGTTATAATAACCTACATTAAAAGTCGATTACTCGACATTTCAAGTGGCATCATAACCTAGTAACATAGAGACCTATTGTACAGCTGCTTCCCTGTACATTCTGCCCACTCAAAAGAAATGGATATAAGACAAGGTTAAATTATCACAACATAAAATTTTACAAGAAATCAACATACTTAAACAAACTTAATTGAAATTGAAAACTTATATATTTTACACGACATATTATTCTAAAATCTTAAATATTTCATTATCTCTATTCTAAGTTTAAACTATATTCGTAGCCGGGATATCCAATCGTACGGCTCGCGGACGGGGTACTGCATAAGTGGCCGTCGCCTGTCCGTCGCTGGTCGCGATCACCGCCATCTGGATCGGAGGTTCAGTAGAGCTCGGCGTTCTCATTTCCAGGGCTCTCTTGCTTTTGCGCCGTCGCATGACTAAGCAAACGGCTCCAGTGACTATTATCAGTCCCAATATGCTATAGAGAACTGAATATTGATGAACATCGTGTACGCTGAGGGTGACACCTTCTTGCTCTTTGATGTAGTTTATCTGGTTTTGCATACGGCGCCATGTTTCCTGGTGATCTTCTGGATTAGGTTGTTGAAAGATTGGAGTATAAAGTGAGGAGTTCAATATTGAGTTTAATATCGATATCTCTGGCAATATAGGAATCTCACCTTGAACCTGGGCGCGGCTCAAATAGTTATTGTGACCTGTAATAGAGAACGTGTCACTCTTTATAATACAGCCTGGTCCAATGTCTAGAAGGCCGTTTCCAGTCAATGACTTTATAACCATTCCAACGTCAGGGCAAAATATGCGCACTACGCATTTCCCACAGCAAGTGAATAACCACCTGTTATCGCGGTGTAACTTGATCCATCGCTCGTGGCACGGCGTCGTCTTTGTGCTACACATTGTTTTGTTATGAGTGCTCACGTTACAAATTGAATGAGTCAATTGTAATTCATAAATAGGTTTATTTATGGAGCATAATATTGTGTTTGTTTGTATGTGTACACAGCTCTGAACATCTGTTTCTGTTAGTGTAAGCAGCAAGTCCTTTTGTAGGTTGTATGCAATGTACGGGAAACTAAATTCGAACGAAAATGAAGTTTGAGGTAGGCTGATGATAACCTTGTCCAACTCGAAAGCCTCCTTGTTAACACTGGTTATCGTGACGTCGTCGGGCAGTGATGACGTTAACAGTAGTCGATGAGTTCGCGTCACGTAAAGGTGGTTGAGGGTATTCATCTTTTACGGGTAGCATTGATAGCTTCGTAATAGGCCTCATTAAGATCCCATTTTTCGTTTTTATGGATACAACTCGAACGTATCCATCCTTATTAGGGTGTACATCCACTACTCTGCCCATCGACCATTTACCTGGGGGCAGGTTTTCCTCCTTTATCAAAACGATGTCATCAATTTCGATGTTTTTTGTGGGTGTCCTCCACTTAGTTCGAACTTGCAATTGTTGTAAATAATCAATAGACCATTTCTTCCAAAATTGTTTGTTTATATCTTGCATCATCTGCCATCTGGTGGTCAAGCTCATGTGACCGGGGTCCGTCTGTGGTCTGGATACTAGTGGGCCACCAATAATGAAGTGTCCTGGAGATAGATATTCATCATCTGGGCTTTCACTCAAAACAATTAGAGGCCGAGAGTTAAGGCAGGCTTCAATTTGATGAAGTATCGTAATAAACTCTTCATACGTGAGTTTCTGCTCGCCGATTACTCTCTTAAGGTGGTATTTGAAGCTTTTAACTGCCGCTTCCCATAATCCTCCTGCAGATGGGTTAGCTGGAGCGTTAAAATGCCACCGAATATCGTAGTCTCCGATACTGTTAAGAGCGTGAACATCGAGAGTTTGAATTATCTCAGCGTACTCTTTCTTCAATAGTTTGCTAGCTCCGATGAAATTTCGTCCCTGATCGCTATACATATGTTTTGGAGCTCCTCTTCTAGCACAAAAACGTCTGAACGCGGCTAGGAATCCCGGCGTAGAGAGATCAGAAACCAACTCTAAGTGAACTGCCTTTGTTGATAGGCATACGAACACTGCTACATAACCCTTATGGGTTCGCACGCCGCGGCCTTTGTTGGCTCTGATGTCAAAATGTCCGGTGAAATCAACCCCGGTATGAGTGAACGGGCGTGAAGGAGTGACACGGGGCTCTGGTAGATCGGCCATAATTTGTGTTCTTTTCTCTTCTCTGTAGCGCCGACAAGTCACGCACTTCCGGAGTTCCCTTTTTACAGAACGAAGACCGCTGATTATCCAGTATTTCTCTCGAATATACGATAACGTTAAGCTCGGTCCACCGTGTAGCGTGACAGAGTGAGCTTGATTTATTACGAGTTCGGTGAGCTTGCTGTTACTAGGTAAAATAATAGGGTGCTTAGCAGATTGACTGAGCATGGAGTTATTCAATCGCCCTCCGACTTTCAGCAGATCATCCCTGGGGTCTATGTATGCACATAGACTCGCTAATTTACTTTCCCTTTTTAATTTTCCGTGTGCCTTCAAATAAAATAAATCGTCTTCAAACTCGATAGATTGCGTAGCCTTGATAATCAAATTAAGCGAAGTTTGCATTTCAGAGGCTGTTAAATGGTTAAGTTGTGTAGTCTTTTTATTATGCAACCACTGCACAAAACGTGATAGCCAGCATATTGTTGTTGTTATACGTCGAATTGAACTACATTCATTTAGTAGTTTTATAAATAGCTGATTTTTATAACATACTACTGCATTCACGTGGATTTTCTTTGTTTCTATTAGTGGTACTTCATATTTATTTTTAATGATCCTGTTTGGATCTAATGTCGGTAGCCATGACGGTCCACGCCACCATAAGGAATGCTGAGCCAGTTGTGACGAAGTGAGACCCCTGGTAGCGCAGTCTGCAGCGTTTTCTTCAGATCGGACGTGGTGCCAAGACGATGATGGGATGATGCTAAGTATTGTACGAACTCTGTTGGCCACAAACTGTTTCCATCTATTGACATCTCCATGAAGCCAACCAAGCACCACCATGGACTTTTTGTTTATAATTTTTTTATAATTCATGGATAACTTTGGAAAATGGCATACAGCCAAAACTGTATAAGTTGACTTTAGACAATATCAGAATTTCAATTATGTCAGAAAAATGAACAGTTCAATTTTTTTATCAAGAAAGTTTGTTTATATAGTGCCTTATTTATTTTTACATTTGATTTATTAATAACTGTGGAAAAACGAGGTGTCGCACTAATCTGTCCGGTTTTAAGCATATCTTTTCTCTGTGGGAAGGTTAGTTATCTAATATCGCTGTTTGATACAGTTCAGTATTAAAGTACTATTTTAGCATATAGTAAATACCAAAGCTGCAACACAAACTATTAATCCCTGAGAATTGTGTCTTACAAACTGCCTTCAAAATCAAATTCGGGACCTCTCTAATCCGAGGCAAATACAAAATCTCATAAATCATAAGTTTGAAGAATTTCCTGTACTTATCTCCTTTATTATTACGTAGAAGCGAGGATGTTTGGCTGATCATCTTCAATGGGGAGATGCGTTTGCTGTAGTCTACTCTGTTTGTGATCGTCGCTCGTTCATGGCTGCCGAAGAGCTGTTGTCTCTGCTGGAAAGAGCTAGACTTCCAGGATGCACTGCTGTCACACTGCTGGGAAATAAGCGGGACTTAGAACATGCAAGGTTAGTTTTTATTTACTTATTTTTATACACATTTTTTGTAACATAAAGCTCGCAAATGAGCCTTAAATCCAACTGATGGTAAGTGAAATTTAGAGTCATGGACATCGCTAATTATATACGATAGAAGAAATGACTGGGGATGTGCCGATACAGGCTATATTGGTCCAGAAATGGCCAATATGGCGCTCCGAAGACAGTCTTGATTACCTCTTCATTAATACAGCTGGCAAAAAATATCATCAGCTTCTTAGCTGGGAAAAGTCCATTGCTGGTCTTCATGTTGTCGCTCGGTCCATTGCTGCCTTTAACCTGAGTTTACCGGCTACTCTGACCAGATCGTCGGTCTATCTAGGATTGATACTGCCCCAACTATATTGCCACTTCAACTTAACAACCCTTCAAAGATTAATAAAAGATTATTCTCATAGGGTTGTCAAGGCAGAAGAAGGCCAAGAGTTGTCCCTACGTTTTGGCTGTCAGTTCTACGAGGTGTCAGCGGCGGAGTCGTGTGCGGGCGCCGCGCTAGCGTTTCACGCTTTGCTGCGGGAGGCGCGCGCGCTCGCGTTGCTGCTGCCTTCGCCAAGAAGGAAGCTGGCCGCGTACTCTGTCTCGAAGGTAAATCATTTAGTTAGAGTTTACATTTGGTTTATTTGAAACTTAGTATTTGCTTGCAGTTTAAAATTAATTTTTGATTTTGATTTCGTTTAGAGTAAATAAAATTAGATATTCTATGTGAGCGGGACACATGTTTATAGAGAAATCACGTTTTATTTTATAAAAGAAATAGCCACATATTTTGTAATTTTAGTATTATTATAAAAACCTTTCAAATGATGTTTTTTTTCTTTCATATTCAGTATTTTTATTTAATTAGATTAATGATTTGATTTAAAATTCGGGAATTCACCAACCATCAACAAGCCAACTTAATGGTGTATGGCCTTTTAACCTCCTGGAGACCCCGGGAAGACGCTCATGGCCCTGATGTAACTCATGACAAAGGTGCGATGATGGTTGATCTGATGTTGGTTCAGTTTGTCTTTAAGTTAATATCAAACTTATCTGAGATAGCCCAGGCTTGATTGTATAGTGTAGTCTCTATAGCGCAAGCATATTTGGGTTAACTTTCGAGATATGCAGTTGGTGAGGCGGTGTCAGTAACTTATTATTTATTTATATTACATTGTCATTGTTCCAGGTAATCGGCTCCATTCTCGGCCTGAGCAACAAGAGTGTCCGAAAGAAACGACCTTCCTTAAGCATATGACGGGTTTTGGGAATGATTTGGATTTTCTTTCGACTCCTTGACAGGAGCTCTTTTTATTCCTGAAGGAATCTCGTCCTTCAGTCTGAGCCATTGAGTCGCTTTTGGATTGAAGGAATTGATATAAAAGTATGGTACGCAGGACAAGCAGATGTATTTTAATGAACAGTGTATTATATTATTTGTTAACCAAAATAAGTCACTAAATAAATTTTATTTTATTACTTGTTTAATGTTATTTATTACTTATTGTATATATTATATGTGTAAATATAAATGCCCTTAGAAATAAGATGATATTTTAGACCATTTGTGTCTTTTTATCTTACCTTCATGGATTTAATAGAAAACAGATTTTTCTAAATTGTTATTGTATATATTATGTTATGTATATTCTATATAAACGATAAGTAAATTTTGTACATAATAGTAAAAAAATATAGGGGCAAACGATGACTTTATTATGAATTTTATGAATAAGTTCAAAACTAGCCTGTCTGTGATAACTTTGCAAAACTAAAATTGTCTTCGACCACTTAATGACTTCAACTGCAATGTGGACAGTCGTAAAGACTGAAAAGTTTGAGTACAGGCCGCATGGCTAGAAGTCCTGGGTTTTATTCCAGTTTTGGATTGGTTTGGAAAGTGAACTTTTCTGTACTGGTCATAGATATTTGCTATAATTTCTGGAATTTCATAACAATAGATAATCTAGATAGGATTTTACTATCGTAATTATAAAAAAAACTGCAGCAACAAAAAAACATTTTGACAAATAGTAGCAGTGATGTTGGCAATCATAGTTGATGAAATAATTATAGTTTTAAGTAATTTATTTGCTAATGGTACTAGTTCCTGCTTTTTCATTTATTTTCGATATTACCTAAGTATATATTTTTATTTCGGTTCTTAAATCAAGTAAAATATTTGGATGCATCAGGATATTTATAATATTTTTGATTCCTACAAAAAGTTTAATGTAAAATGAATTGTTTTTTTTTCTGACGTTTTTGTACCTATTAAAGGTGTTTAACTCTGTATTGTCGAATGTAAAAATAAATAAATATATTATTTAGTGATCTTGTTTGTTTTGTTTTATTTTTAAACTTCATATAAAAAAAAAACTATGATCGTAAACACACATACCTCATTGCTCCTTACAAATTGATTTTGGCAACAAACAGAATTAGTATGTAAACAAACCATATTTTAATTAACAGATCAAAATACTGCCTAGTGTGTTGTTTTCGATTCATTTTTGCTTTATAAGTAGGTACAGTAAGTAACAAAAATAGCAGCGCAGACGACAGACTATCCGTGACGCACTGTCTGACGCACAATAATTTGACAAACGTTTGTATAAAAGTTTTACAAACTAAATAATTAGCACTAGTATCCGGCTCCTTTCAGGTACAAATTGACATCAAGTTACAAAATTTGAGAATAAAAAGAAAAATACTTAACCACCGATTTTTACTAATAACTAAAATCTCGCAGACTCGATCGCACAAAAAGTGTGCCGTCTGCGCTGCACCTTAAAGTTTAATTACAATAAACTAGTAGTTTTTTTTTATGAAAAAACCTTCTGTTCACCTCAATCTCACTTGATGGTAAGTAAAGATGAGGTCAAAGATGACAGCATACTTATAGGTTTATTCATAAAACATACTCAAATTACTATCAAAATTGGTGGACGTATTTTTTTACATAAAAAGCGAGTGACTTTTCTGGGGATCGTCACTCGCTTTCTTCTGACAAACCCTTACGACTACTGTATACAAGTATACAGCACCCGGGACTGACTGCTTAACGTGCCCTCCGAAGCACAGAAGTCGTCTTGAGAAATGAAGGGTTGGCGGTCACCCATCCTAATACCGGCCGCACCGAGCGCGCTTAACCTGCGATATCGTTTGATATGCACAGTAACCACGGCGCCACGACGACTTGGTGCCATGAATGCGATGCAAATACCCATCGATTATAGCTGCTGTGTTTTAAACGAAATACATAGGTTCAATATCTGCGCTCACAAACATTTTTTGTACGATTTGAAGATGTTCTCTGGGTGTTTTCTATAAAAAATAAGTATTTATTCACAAAAACAAATAATATTGCCATTTATGCGGTTCCTAAATTATTAACTCTGTTTAGTTTGGAGCTCAAAGGCTTTATGTGTAATTTTAAAATTAATATTATTTTTAACATCTTTATTTAAAAACCGTCAAAGAAATTAGCAGCCTCTTTTGATATTTACTGTACCTAACATAAATTCCATAGAAAGTGAAACTCCAAACGAACAGGCCCCGGAATCAGGGACCAATAAAAGGGCGATACCAACTGTGAAAACTAAATTTACTTGCAAATGGCAACATCGACACCACACAACTGCTTCCTACTTTCCATACGTGGCTGATTAAATTTAAACATTTCTAGAGTTTTCTTCTGCTAATGGTCCTTAACGGTAGCTGTGGAGATTAAATTAATTAGAATCTCTTGTTGTAGCTTGTTTTTCGGGTTCCGTGGGCAAAGCATAAAACGGGACCCTATTACTAAGAATCTGTCTGTCTATCTGTCATAATCACAACTCTTTGTAATGAGCCCACTGCAGGGCTGTCTCTCCCCTGGGTGACGAGATATAGGCCATAATCCACCAAGCTGGACCAGTGCTGGTTGATTGATGTCAGAACTTTCAGACTTTCAGGGCTCCGAAATGGCTTCTGACAAACCCTAACGATTACTGTATACAAGTATACAGCACCCGGGACCAACTGCTTAACGTGCCCTCCGAAGCACGGATGTCATCGTGAGAAATGAATGGTCGGCGGTAACCCATCCAAGCACCGACTGCACCAAACTGTGCTTAATCTGTGATATCGTATAATACACACAGTAACCACGACTGCTTAACGTGCCCTGCGAAGTCCTTCTGTCACCTGGCTTTATTTCACGAAACGGGATAGTTACTCAGTTGAAATTCACAGATAATGTATTTCTGTTGCCGCTTTAAAAATAAATATTTAAAACCAAGAACACATCAAACATTTACGGGGCTATACAACAGACACAAGTGTGGGGAATTTCCTAACGCACCTAGTACATGACGCTGTATTAGGTGTAGTAATTAGTGTGTCATATTATGTTAATTATTTGTAATTGATTTTCAAACCTTTTTGTGGGTGTAGGTCCTCATATTCCTCATATTATAGTACCTCATATTCGTGGATTCGGAGGATTTGGAAAACCTACAAGTGAAAACTACATATAACTATATCGGAAATTATTTCATGAAAACTATGAAATCTATAGTTAGAGCACAAAGTGCTAATATTGTTATTCTTTAGGTCTAAGTTTTAACCATAGGGTCAAATGTATGTCAAAAACCAGGTACCTAAGTGTAGAGTAAAAAGCCATACAATACTAGTACAAATTTCAAAAAGTAATTATTAATACGAGTTAGAAACGAGTATAAGGCCTGGAGTCTTTCACCAATCAATAAAGATCGACTTTCCGTAGACAACTACAAGATTCTTGTATAACAAGGCGAAACCTTGCCCCTACAACAGGGAAATATTAACTTTAACCATACTTTTAATAGCTTTTAAATTAACCCTTATGTCGTCAATTATGCAGTATTTCAGTTTATATAGTTGTTGTTAAACGTAAGTGTTATAATATAAATTATAAGGTCTATTATATTGTGGTTTTATGATTTAATAAAACCTTTTAAGTAATTTTGTAAGGGTAATTAGCCATCTAGATAAATAGCCGTATTCGTGCTTGTCTAGTATGAAGTTTAGTATTACAAGAATAGGCTTTTAGCATGAACATTAACTTTGCTAAAATGTAACAAATGTTGAAACTATAAAAATACATTGTATTGAATTTACAAGATGGGATGTGTCCTTTTGCTGTTTAACAAAAAAAATGTGAATGTTTTTGTTTATTTACTATTATAGGACACGCTTTATCATTTAAAGTGCAATTAAGTAAATGTTGTCTAAATAGAACATTGTAAAATACTGCTATTATTTAAATCAGTGTTTTTACTTAATATAGTTGTATTTATGTGGTTATAGGTGGAATTTTTGCATTAGCTTAGACATCAACAACTTATGATGGATGGATATAGATGCACTGCCCGCCTATTCCAGCTTAAATTGCCTTTCAGTATAACTAAAAGATTATGGAAATAAAATTAAAACTATGTTCTAAACGAGTGAGCACAACACTAAAATACTAGGCTATTTTACATAAGGAAAAAAATAATTTAAGTAAGTTTTTCGTAGGATAATGATTTCCTCAGAGAATTACTTATTATTTCCATTTTCATATCTCTTTTTAGAAACAATGTCATTGTGCTATACTTATGTTTTTTCACATTCTGATGTTCATTTCTAATTATAGCTTTCTAATTCTGATTTTATACGATTAATGGCTATGCAAACAAGTTATAGTGAAGTGCTCTTTGAGAGAGCATAGAACCAAAATCTTAACATTTCAATTGCTTTTTCATTATTTTGAAGAGGTTTTTGACTGAACTAGATATAATAAAAGGAAAAAATGTAACGTGTTTTACAATATTAACTGTCAAAAGTAGACGTCGACATCAATCCGTTAAACACTTTATTTATTGTACTGCTGAAGACGTGGGCATGAAGCTATTAAACCATATAATATTACTAAGAAGCATTTGTCACTTTGCTACACTAAACCACTTGCTATAATTAATAATAAGTAATTAATAGATGAACGCGGTCTTGTCTCTCTTAAGCAACGGAGATCGATGGACCCACCCACAGGTTTCAACGAGATAGATCTAAATTGCCTCGTATTCATTCTGTCTTCCTGACTTACTGGCTGGGTGGAGCTTTACTATTAGCTGGGAAATGGATTGTATGTTCGTTTAAACCAATTTGAACACGTTTTTTTTTATTTTAAGACCTAAAAAAAATAAATCAAATAAAATCACCGGGTTGGGTGATATTTTGATTATTTTTTTAAGATCTTTACCTCTTTTTATGTTTATTTATTATATCTCTTATAGACACTAAATTGTTATGAATGACCGTAATTAATTGAAAATAATGTATGAATTTTTTTATGTAGGTATTATATTTTTAGACGTAGAGTTCCAGTAAACTTGAGCCCTCACCGCTGCGACTTATCAGTATGTTCCGTAGCCCATGTGCTTTTTATTACGACTTTTTACGCCCTTTTATATTGTAACCTCATTGTTACTTCCCATCAATTGGTGAGCTTAAACGAAGGTATTGAAAAACAAGATATGGGAGACATGTGAATTAATTATAATTGAAACCCGGGTTTCTAGAACCTTAGGTTAACATACCCTTGTTATTAAATGTATCTATTAAAAAAATAATATTCATGAGTATGTGTGTTTTGCGACACATCCTAATGCCTAATCATTATGCTGTTTTATTTAGTACCTTAATAATTATTAAATGCTCTTTTGCATCTTCAGATAAAGATAAAAGTGGAGCCACACCTTAACTAGGATAAGCTCTATCATACACTGACAAAAGTTTTAAGTAGGTAGGTACTCATATACTTATACGGAAAGGGCCATATTCCAAGCCCTATTCATTAATTTTAACACAAGGACTGCTATTTAAGCCGCTAGGTTTCGCTCGTGTTTAGTTGACAAAAGACTTATAATTTATGGACAAATAAAATATAATGTTTGTCCTTTATGCCTTTCTAAACCACTCATCCCATTGTTTAGGAACTTTGGTGGTTTTTTGAGCTCCTTCTCCTACAACATTGCTAGGTTAAAGGAACATTAGTTAAGGGGCTTTTAGTTGTTTTAAGTTACAAATATTCATCCGTCCTCAACACAGCACACAGGTTGTTTTAGTTGTTCTTGCGTGACTTAGCCTCTGTGTACCATTGGTAGAGTAGTTTCGGTATAAAAAGTCTTCATTAGTCTCATTAACAATAAGCTCCGATTTCAATGATACCTAAATTTATCAGATTGTAAAACTATGTTAGTTGAAATCAAATTATCCGTGATAGTAAATTAGAAAGAAAAACTCACAACGAGACTCCTACTTGTTTCATTTTTGTTTGCTACAAAACGCAACTAGATCCTAAAGCGTAAAATAGTTTACAACCACACTATGCTATCAAGTAACAGCGAAGCCTTTGCAAACGAACTTGGCTTAGGAAGTGAGAATCCAACCGAACATCCTGCTCCACGCTGACATAAAAACGACGGTCGACGGTCCAGATAATATGCTGTCTCGATAACTGACTGACAAATACTAATAGCCAATCATTATATATGGATCTTTGTATTACGGGATGTAAGGGCGATGGAGTTTTTTTGTTATAATTACGTTAGCGGCTTTAAAATAAACTTACACCTTTGAGAGTGGATAGGATTTATTTGCAGGATAAGCCTTATTAATTACTATAATAATCTATTATATCAAAAAGTTTCAATCCGAAAACTTCAAATCCGATGGGTTTGATTTTAAAATACTAAAACCAAAATCTATTTCATTAAATTAAATAGAACGCGAGTAACCAAAATAAACGACGTAAATTATTGAAAAAAAACACAGTAGAACATTTTTTATGTTTATTAAAAAATACATAACCTATTAACTTCACTTTATCAAATAACGTCTCTTTATTTTCTATCTTAAACTCGTTGCTTTTAAAGATTTCGATTGCGGGCCAGTAACAACTTTGTTACAGGTAATGACAGATGACAGTTGACAGGTTCAACTGCTCTTCCTGCAAACAGGCATAAAAGTGGAGATAAGTAACTAATTAGTTATTAAGATAATGTTATCTCGAGATAGTTTATCGTGATAAGTTAAATTGGGATATCAATTACTATATTTCTCGTTCTATGCCTCTTATTTTTCACTTTTTCTAACCCTGTGGAAGTCGTTTATCTTCTAAGTACTTTATTTATTTTTATTTATTTATTTGAAAAGCCACACCAACAACATCTATACAAAGAATTTCAAGTTAAATAGTTAAAAGATAAAAAGTGCTAGTACATATGTCAATAACAGGCATGTACAACGTTGACAAATTGAGTCCAGTAAAAATAAAATAAGGTAGGTATACAAAAGCAGCTTGATGAGTATGAAGTTAAGCAAAAATTCAGAAATATGTACTTTACTTTGTTTATAAATCCTTAGAGATAGTATAAGTTCGAGTTTAAAAATTTACATAGGTTTCACGCAGTTTTACTATAATATGTTATTCCAGACAATAATCTATATCTTTAGGTATCTACCAAATTTTGTTGCATTTATAATATTAGTTGGATTCATTCATTTCTTCTATGCTGGACTGGGAGCGTAAAGCATTGGGATAATGGAACTATAATAATAATATATATAATTTTTTTCTATAGCACCTAATGTAATATCCAGCGCTCGATGCCTGCGCTTGCTGTATTTGGACGTGTATTGCGCACGAACTGAGCATTCAATACGGGCATCCTGAGTAAGATTTTTTCCGTATTTCGTGGCGAGCAAGGTTCGTTGCCGAACACGTACTTTTCAGCCGACTTCCAAAAGGAAGAGGTTATAAAATCGTGTGTTTATTTCTTATTTGATTAATTGGTCAATTATGATTCGATTTTGATGATTCTTTTTTCATTTGATAGATCACAATAAGTCAGAGGTGGCCTATAGAAATTTGATGGAAATCGGTTCAGTACCTACTTTAAAAAAATATGTATGAAAGCGGAGGATATATACCTACATAGATGACATTTCACTTCAGCCAAAGTTTTGACAAGGATTTAAAAATGTTATTGAAGTCGGCTTCTTAATGCTCGGCATTTGATAATAACTCACTCCGCGAAACTTCACAAAATCAGACAAGAGTTCAAAGACCTTCGTGCTCTAATTTACATCAGAGCTTCATCAGTATCCTGAGTGACTGCGTGACTGATAGACAACGTACAGCCATAACTATTAGGCGTAGAAAGCTGAAGCTTAAACATACATTCCTAGGGAGATGTAGAGGTAGGAGTGGATCAAGGAAATTACCCTGAAATGAATGGGTTTTTGGTTAGGTAAATTAAAAATAAATAAATATTTCCAACGTTGACACCATATTATCTAGGCCATATAAAGTTTTATTAAGAATTCTATAGAATGCTATGGATACTAGATATTTATATATATATACAATGTTTATTCGCCAACGGAGTCATGAGCAAAAGCTAATCGTTGTACTCATGAAAAAACTCCAAAGGTTAAATTGGTTTTATAAATTCAGTTAAGGGACGGAGGTTTTAATGGCATTTTTGCGGGCGATAGGCTGACCCCCTGTCACTGTAATAGTCTCTCTCCATCATAATATTATCTAACTCCAAATTTGTCAAACGTGACATCAGATAGTATTATAGCCTCTAGTGTTCTGCATACCCCATTAGGATTACAGGCGTGAAGTTATTTTATTTTATTTTATTTTCATCGGACAACAAACGGAGTTACATAGCTAAATACAAAATTTGGGTTATAAATAACAGAGCACCATTGAAATGTTGTCGCCTATTACGTTATGAATGTATCATTTATGAATCAGAAGTCTTTAAGTTTATTTTCAGAGATATTTAATATTATGAAGTCCACTCGAGTAACCTACCCGTTTCATATTAATCTACAGGTGCAACGCAGACTATCCATGAGGCACTTTGAAAACTGTAAAAACAGTCTATTCTATCTAATCTTTTTATTAGGTATATGCAGTAACGCATACAATGCACAAAAAATACACTTATGGTTATTACATTAATGGTGCGTACAGATTGCTAGTAATGTAACATTCTGTGCACCACACGTCAAAATACGCAAAGGCGCAGAATGTTACATTACAAGTTCCATTACAGCAATCTGAACGCACCAGAAGACGTGCGTCGTGTGCTTTGAGTCAGTGAAGAAGTCACGACAGACTGCGCTGCGACTGCGCGCCAGCAGGCTTTTTACGCGCCATGTAGACTTTTAGTGCAGCGTAGACTCAATCGCACAGATATTGTGTCGTATGTGCTGTACTATGACAATTTAAAAAAAAAGCTAGTTTAGTTGAAAAAACTTATTATTTGACCATCAAGTGATATTTTGGCGACAATCTCTATCTGATTAACAAGAAAAACTTGATACATACATACATACATAACTTCACGCCTGTATCCCTTATGGGGTGTCACGTTTGACAAATTTGGAGGTATTATAATGAAAAACTTCATTTTCTTGGATATACAGTATTGGTTTGTATATGTGTAGGTAGGTATGTAGTCAATGGGTTTTATTTAGTGATGCTTGAATAGTCATGTAATTTTTATTCTTTATTAAATAAAATAAAAAAAAAACAGAAAACACCTACCACATGGCTCCGAAGTAAGCATAGCTTGTGTTATAACGTCTAAGGCAGACAGAGTTACCCCATCGCCAAAGTGGTCGTCAAAAAAGTGGTATTACGTACCTACTCACAACTTACACCACAGATAGTAAAGACGTAAATATAAATTTGAACCTGGCAATATAATAACTGATGTGTCGCCGCAAGCCTAGACAGTAGTTCTACAAATAAAACATTTTAACTCACGTATAAAACAGAAACTCGAAGTTTTATCGCCTTGAGTATCGTCGTAAAGATTGTCAGCAAAATGTGACTACTTGTTTTACAAAATACATTTCGTGGAGTTTGCAAACAAAATATATTTTCTACTGTTGTTGGCGCTTCAAGATTTAAGTTTTGAATCAAGTTTTTATAAAAACTAAAAGAAAGTCTAAGTCAAGTTTAAAGGACGTGGAATAGAACTAATATATACATACATAACTTCACGCCTACATCCCTTATGGGGTAGGCAGAACACCAGAGGCTATAAAACCATCTGACGTCACGTTCGACAAATTTGGATTATTGGATTAAATAGGTATTATAATGCTGGATAGAGACTATTGCAGTGACAGGAGGTCAGCCTATCGCCCACAAAAAAATATCTAATAAAACCTCTGTCCCTTAACTGACTTTTACTGTTTGCCCGGGAAGAGAAGCAGCTGGCACATTCTATGTTTTTCCTTTGCTCCCAGTCCAGCATGGAAGGTAGAACTAATATATTTTTTCTAATTCACAATTATAATTATAAGGCACTATATCAACAATGAAATCTTTTGAAATAAACAGATTCAAGTGACTATTGGAATTTAAAGTCCCAATATTTCCCTTTTGCGTATCGTGTCGACTTCATTATACACCGAGTGCCTTTAAGCACGTTAAAATCAGTCAGTTAAAAGAGGTAAACAAGCATATAGTTTACCTGAAGTTAATTATACTGACCACTGCCCATGGAGACTTGCAAGTGCGGAGACGCTGCAGGCGATGTGCTGGTAGCCTTTAAAGAGGGTGTACGCCTTTTTAATCAAGGTCCGGAGGTCGTGTGCTCAAGTTTCAAGAGCTTTAGGGCACGTATAAGCACAGGCGCGCCTCGTGCGGGTCTTCGCGCGTTTTCTTCACTTCGCCGGCACGGTACAGATATCTACAGTAATTCAACTTGGCCGCATCTTTGAAATAAATGCCTACAGCACCGCGGTTGCCCGCCTTCAGCATTTAAATTACATTTGCCTACTTTGTGTTTACTTCCATTTAGTTTTGTGACTGCAAATATACTTTTTTATATAAACAAATAAAACACTTTGTGAATTGAACAGGAAGTGTTTCAGAAAAGTACGTTTTGTGGCAGAAAAACATGTTTACGTTTGAATATAGAACATTTATACTATAAAATACTTGCGCCTCGACTGAGACATATGAAATGTACTTATTATTAAATGTTAAGGTATAAACAATCCGCATATTAACGGTAAGCTCAATCAACAATTGTTTCGGCATGCAGACACTCTCGACTGGCCGCATGCCGAGTGCATGCCGAGATGGAGCCGCTTAGGTATAAGTCGTGTTTCGACCGTTTGTATGAAGTTGAATTACTGTAGATATCTGTACTGTGTCGCTGGCTTTACTCTAAACCAGCGGATGGTTCCATAGTAAAGTCGGCGTTGTAGTAAAAACGCACGACGACGCCCCGCGTGACGCGCCGCTTGTGCTTAAACGTTCCCTTAGACGCGATAGAAAGCTGTGCGTAAACGGCAGTATACAGTCAGGTGCAATAATATGTATACATTTTCATTGGAATTTAAATCTTATCACAACCGAATAAGTTGCGAAGTGTGTACATATTATTGCACGTGACTGTACTAGACCGCCAAACATCTTAAAGAACATAATAATTGTTATGGAACGTATTCCTTACTAAACTTCCTTAGAGTTGGTCTACCTTTGAAGATACCATGATTCCAGTATTATTGGGTAAGGCAGCTGGTGTATGTTAAATTAAAGGGGTTTAACTAGATTTGTCTTTTTTTTAATTATGTATATTAACTCGACTTTTCAGTGGCTTTGAGGACACTATTATAAAATGATGTCTTGTATGTAATATAATGAATCGTTTTCTTAATTTAAAAAGAATTGATGGCCTTCTAGGTGAAATGGAATAATAGCTAGCTGATAAATGAAAAGTTGGGGTTCAATTTGTGATTGTACAATTTAAAGATAAGCGTATGTTTACTAGAAGAAAAAAATTGAAACCTTGGTCATGTATGAAATGCTCTCCACATTTTGGAGCGATTATCTCCAAATTAGGAAATTATCCCCGGAATTTCTTTTTTTCTGTTGATGCTTGGTTCCCGTAATACAAATTTGCTGTAGTATGTTATTGGATGGTGTTGCATATCAATTTTGATTTATACGTCAAAGCGTCACCAATTATTACATATTTGAAGTTTTGTTGTTGTTTAATAACTGGCAAATATCTACAGCAAGCGATTGACTTAAGAGTCTTCCATATTCAAAGGTTATTAATGTATGTAAAGCATCAATTCAAGCAAGTCCTGATATCAAAACTAGGGCTATCACTTAGTCTATTATGCTAATAGTTGATTGAGAACTAGCTATGTACACCCGTGTCAGATAGCTGTTTTTATAATTCACCTACTCACAGTACTTGGAAATATTGAATCAAGTATGCAAAATTACATGCATTGTACGAGATACCATCTAATTGGTGTGTTACATGGAAACGCTATACCTACTTTTGTTGCTAACTGTACCTATTTAGGAGATAGAAGCACGATTTGCATTTTAGATGCAAGTAAGGTTTCATATTGACCTTTGCAAAAGTTTGTAAATAAAATTAATATTAAGTCCTAGCCTAGCTACATGTAAGGTTCATTTTGGTTTTGAAGTTAAGACTTTGGTTATTTTTTTATTTTAATTAAAAAAAATGTTTTTTTTTTTTATTAAATAATAAGCCCGCGTTTAACCTCAATCTTACCTGATGGTAAGAGAATATGAGGTCGAAGATGTAAAAACACGGGCCTAGGAGAGAATGATTGTAATTTGTACAGAGTTTGTAAATAAAATTAATTATATCATAGATTTACGGTTAATGTGGAGCAAATGTACATTCTTTGAGGTACGTATTACGAAATTAAACGCTTACTTACTTAATTCTCGTGTATCAGGCTAAGGGTTAAAATTATACCTGCTAAAGAATCATTCTTTATTATACCGTAAAAAATAAGTAAAACAAAATGTGTATACCAAAAGAGATTTTATTTTGATCAGGAAACGAAAATATCAAGCAAGAACAACTAATGCGAATAAATATCCAAATTTTTGTAAACAATATAAATTTACTTTCATTTTTATAGTTGAATTTAGCACTTAAACATCTGCAAAGGCGTTTTAAATGTCTGCTTTTCTTGACTCCATACTTTCTTTTCCTATCTTGATCTACGTTATCTTACTCCCATATATCAGTAATACGAGGATAAAATTAATGACTGCAACTTTTGGTAATAATTTATCAAACCGCTGATTTCACTACAAAGTGTGAAAAAGTTTATATGGCCGCCATAGCGTTTCGATTGCATTAATAAAATCTCATCCCACATAAAAATAGCTAAAGTCAAAATATTTCGATAAAAGAACAGCAAGAATTTGATTGATTGAAGTTCATTTCCGATTTTGGATATAAATCTCGTATTATGTGTAATAAAAAATAAATTAACATAAGAACCACATTCCTGAAGCTTGTAATCGAAATTGATGATGGCAGTTTTTATTTTATGTTAGTGGGAAGTGTTAAACAAACTTATCCAATGCATTTGCATGCATAAGAGATATGCTCTGTTTGGACTCATTTATATTAAATGGACACTATTAATTATTAAAATCTAACAGTTTACAGATTAATAATATAATTATCGGGATAAAGTAGTTAGGTGAATATTTGGCAATACGTAACCCATTTCTTTACGTTGAATTGAGTATGGGACATCTATCTCAAATTTTCCTACATGCTTTTTGCTAGACAAGCAACTTAGATTTTTCTCATTCAAGAGTATGTTATCTACCAATCAAACATTCAATGAAAAGATAATCTGTATTGTATTAAATTACAGCTTTAATGACTCTACAACTGGGACAACCAATTACTGCCACGCAGATATTCCTTTACACTATTGTCCATTTGTCTCAGGTACAACCAGTCTTTAATAACCAAGTCTTTCAAGTTTAGTGTAAACCTTTTTTATATATAAAATTGTTGAAAACAGCTGACGATATGGGAATACGATATCTGATCGGAAAATAGATGACATGATAATCCAAAAGAAGCGTAAGCTCAAATGATTCAATTAGCATTGACCATAAAAACCAATGAGATACGTTTTTAAAATTTAAAATAGGAACTTTATAGGAATTGGTTAGTTCGATCCAACGTTTATGAATTTAAAATCAAACTTGGCGCCGGCGCGGACGTGTGCAAGTTTCTAGGCATGTCGATGCGCTCATTCAAATGCCAGCACATTATCATAATGATATTTATGGAATGTAAGCAATGTCTCATAAGGGCTATCTTCCTAATATATTCGTTCAAGAATATTTCAAATTTTCGTCCGGATTGTGGTTCGCAGTCATGATATCGTTAGTTTAGTGCGAGTTTGGCAACTGCTTTGAAAATTGTACTTGTGATAAGTTTAATCAAATAAAGGGCTGTGTACACTATTAATGCTTTTAAATTATGTTTTAATAGAGTTCTTTTGTATGTTTGTTTGAATTGATTAATCTCAAATTGTACTAGACCGTTTTCACCCTTGGTTTCACTATTGTATATTTATATTATAGCCTATTGAACTTCTGAATGTAGCTGTTATAAAAATTTTAGTGACTTTAATTGATTTTTATGTTTATTTAACTCAGACAAAAACAAAAAGATACTCTATTCCTTCCTCTTTACAATAACTAATCTCTTTATAGTGCAATACATAAACTATGACTTATTTAGGAGCAAAAAACTGTCATAAATGTGACATAAATTCTTGTTCAACTAATTTAGTTTAGTTTAAGCTTTATTATATGCCTTTTTACAGTGTTAAAAAGTTTCGAGAATCGTATCTGTCTATGGAGAAAGATACAGCCTGCTTATTTCCATTTTCAAAAACATGTTCCAGAAGCTTATAGAACGGCCTATATAGCCTCAAAAAAGTAGAACAATGTTCTCTGTGGTGATGTTTATGAGAACTCGTCTGATAAATACGCTAATGAAACAACGCTTGCAAGTTGGCTTACAAAAAAAATGCACATAGGGGCGCAAGCAAGTAAAAATTAGTATATAAAACTGTTCCGTTACTAACTGAGTGACTGATAGACAAAGATAAAGCCATAACACTGGGCGTAGAGAGCTGAAATTTTGGAACATACATTCCTTAAGGAATGTTAGGGAAGGAATTGCCGAAATTCCTGAAAATATTGGACTTTTTAATTTGTATGAAGAATCTTATTTCTTGCACTCACAATCTTTATGGATGTGATACTTGGTATAAAGATTCTTCAATAAGTGGCTGGTTGTTTTATGAAGGGAACTCCCTAAATTCCCACGGTGTAAGGGTTCTTTTAATGGGTGTCTGGTTGTATTATGGAAAGAGTCTCAGAAATTGCCACAGGAAGGGTAGTTAAGCGCGTACGAAGTTGCGGGAAAAGCTCGTATAAAATAAAATACTGACACTATTATGAAAGTGGCTATAAAAAAATCCCTATACTAGCTGCTTTGCTTGGTTTTACCCGCGTAACTCCTGATCCCGTGGGAATTCAGCCAATTATCTATCTCAGTTATTGGAAGTCGTCGTGGTGCCGTGGTTTACTTTGAGTATCATACGATATCACAGGTAAAGCAACGTTCGGCGCGGTCGGTACTTGGATGGGTGACCGCCGAACATTCATTTCTCACGACGACTTCCGTACTTCGGAGGGCACGTTTAACAGTCGGTCCCGGGTGCTCTATACTTTTGTACAGTAGTCGTTTTGTCAGAAGCCATTTCGGCGTCCTGAAAATTCTGACATCCACCACTCAGCACTGGGCCAGCTTGGTCGATTATGGCCTATACCTCCTCGTCACCCAGTAGAGAGACTCATAGCCATGCAGTGGGTTCATTACAAAGAGTTTTGTCCATCTCAGGATCATCATCATCAGCCAATAGACACCCACTGCTGGACAAACGCCTCCCCCAAGTATAAATAATTTTCCAAATCAGACCGGTAGTTACAAAGATTATCGCTTTCAACCAAACAAACCTTTATTATATTGGATTAAAAGAAATGGAAAATTCAGGTGCACCAAATGTACACGTTCCTTTACTAACACAACGTCGCAGGTACATTCGGCTGAGCATTTCAAAACTCACATAAATCATACAGACGCAAATATAGCTCAATTTGTGTCCTACTACTGCGAAGTTGCCTTGACTTGTGTTTAGGTATTTGTGAAGCATTTTATGCTATTGATGTTGAGTTGCACCAGTTTTTGCACAAATGCGCAACACGCCAATAGCTAAGTGCGTCTTGTTTTGGGTGAGATCAAAATTTATGGCGTAAACTGGTGTAAGACAAAATTTTATGTTGCATAAAGTATAGTGTGAAATGGGTTGTGATTTCTGTTTCGCCAATTAGCGGTAGCTGCACGTTATTTTGAAACATTTTGGGATGTTGAATGAGAAGGAGAAAGATGAATGGGAAAGGTATAAGTTTTGTTATGTTTTCACGCAATTTTTGCTACAAACGGATTTAAACGATCTTTGATACACAGGGATATTGTATTTTAAATTAACATGTCTATAGATTTTTTAATTCCTTTAAATGTTTTATGGATTATTTAGCTACAGTTAGAAAACAGCATCAATTCTCCAAATCTTTGTCTCGTTTGTTTATTTTCCCATTTTTCTTTAAATTCCCCAAAGAGACCAAAACAAATATTGTTTACTAGCTGTTTCATGCGGTTTATACCCGCGCAATTTCGAATCCCGTGGAAATATTGGGATAGAAAGTAGTCTATGTGCTATTCCAGACTCTACACTATCACTTTGCCAAATTTCATCGGAATCCGTTGAGCCGTTCTGCCGTGATTAAGGAACAAACATCCATACATCTAGACATCCATAAATCCATCCATCTAAACTTTAACATTCATAATATTAGTAAGATGGTGTCAAGACATTGTTCTAAAGCGTGTTAATAGATTTTCCTGACTACTACTTGAGTCACTTACTAATTAAGTCAAGACGAAACTTAGATGGTTTCTTCGAAGAACGAAGTCGTCGTGGCGCCGTGGTTACTGTGCGTATCAAACGATATCACAGGTTAAGCGTGCTCGGTGCGGCCTGTATTGGATGGGTGACTGCCGACCATTCATTTTTCACGACGACTTCCGTGCTTCGGAGGACACGCTAAGCAGTCGGTCCCGTATACTTGTATACAGTAGTTGTTAGGGTTTGTCAGAAGCACCCTGAAATATGTGACATCCACCAACCATTTCTGGCCTTATTGTCTGGTGGAGATCGCTTCACAGCGATAAGGCCGCCAATTGTACTTATATCTTTTTTTTTTATGTTTTTAAATTTTTTTTATTTTTGTAAGGCATAAAATAAAGTGTAAATAAATAAACCAGCACTGGGCCAGCTTGGTGGATTACGGCCTAAAACCTCCTCGTCACCCAGAGGAGAGACTCATAGCCCTGCAGTGGGCTCATTACACGGAGTTGTGATGATGATGATCTAACTTTCTTTATTTAATGTTGGATAGAAATAAAAGTTTTTCAATTACTTACAAGATAACACCGCCCTTTGTCATAATATACATGACAGAATGATAATGGATACCAATTTACTATTGGGACGTAAATATATTGCTTGTTCATATGCATTATCTTGAAGTAGCGTTCTTCTTAAAGAAAATCAAGTACCAACCTACTGCTTTAAAAAGTATTTCCTACATACATAGTAAATATCCTTCGGGTGAATAATTCAATTCATAAATGTCGAATACGATACCACACACATGTCTGTCACTTTGTTGTGAAAAATAATGGTTATTTCAAGAAAAAGGGAAGAAATGTTTTAATGGCGTATTAAATGGAGCGTACACATTGCTTGTAATGGAACCTGTAATGTAATCTGCAAAAAAAGTTCCCATGATTTGTACGCCTCTCGAGCGCGAACTGAGCCGCAGTAGAGCGCGCTCGTGGCCTGCTCTAAGCTATCCGTACATTTTCTGTTTTTTGAATAACATCAAAACATGCTCGATGCTCAATGTGGACGGGCTTTCGCGCACCCGTTCACATTGCGCGAGCACCGGTCGCGAACAGGAATTGCGCCTGTGTGCGTGAGACTTGCACCTGTGTAGTGACGCTCGAAGCGCGCTCTACGCTATCCGTGAATTGTCGGTTTTTTGGACAACATCAAAGGGACGCGGATTGCAATTCATATTGAATAATTTTTTATTGTTTTGCATTTCATAAATATTGGATAATTACGAGAGCAACTTCAAAGTGTGATATTTTGTTTGTTAAGTTATCTTAATGATTATGATGTCAAATGAAAGCTCTAGGCATAAAACCAATTTATCCATTTGAATGATGTTAATCAGTTTAATCGTTTAGGAGATAAATTAGAATTAATTTTTATGGTAAAGATGTAAACAAACCAGAACTTGTAAAGTTTTGGTTTTATCAACTGTAAGCAATTCTCTGCCTTTTCTCCTTTTATAAAATGTGGTGCGCCGCAACCAACGTCTAGGTCTTCAGCATTTTTTTTATGAATTGATGATTTATCATTATATCTTGATGTATTTAAAAAACCGACTTCAATAACATTTTTAAATCCTCGTGTAAACTTTAGCTGTGGTGAAACTTCATATATATAGGGTAACTAGTAGATCACTTTCCAAATGCGAGGACGTGATAGTTCAATATCATACTTACACCACAGTACAGATATATACAGTAATTCAACTCGGCCGCATCATTGAAATAAATGCCTACATTAGCGCCGCGGTCCGTTCACATGTGATAGGGCTGCCCGCCTTCAGCGTTTAAATTACATTTGCCTACTTTGTGTTTACTTCCATTTAATTTTATGACTGCAAATATACTTTTTTTATATTAACAAATAAAAAACTTTGTAAATTGAATAGGAAGTGTTCAACAAAAATACGTTTTGTGTCAAAAATCATGTTTAAGTTTGAATAACAAATTGGTCTTATAAATTAGCGACCGAAAAATACTTGCGCCTCGACTGAGACGCACGAAAAGATGTATTGTAAAGTATAAAAAATCCGCATATTAATGTAAAGCTCAATCAACAATTGTTTCGGAAATTTGAGATACCTAGTAGAAATTTCGAGAAGCCAATGTTGTATGAACCTATATTTTTAGTTATAATGTGGTAGCTGTAAAGCTGTAAACTGAGTTCTTTTTAATATTGTTTGATATATCTAGAATATTCTTGTTAAATCTTATGGCCGACGCGGTAAAATCTTATTACCTACGTTGTTCTTGGAACAATTACCGATGTAGATAGATGGTTATATGTCTTATTTTGATTGAAGGTATGTAGGTACCTACTTGATATTGTTTTATCGTGTCGAGTTGTTATGCAGGTTATTACGATAGAAAGGTATTGTGATTATTTCATATTTATAATATTCCAATAGTGTATCTCTAAATAAATGTGAGAGTTAACCTTTATACCTACCTATTGAGAGAAAATGAATAAGTAGGTATCTCGTTTTACGTTTGCATTTAAATCGATTGAATTGTTTCATTTGACAAGAATTATGATTTGTTATAAATCTGTATTTCGAATATGTTTGTTATTAAGTAATAGAAATTCATCTATTAGCGCAAACTTTAGGTGTTAAGTACTTAGAAGTTTATGATCTTTGTGTTTTTTTTTTAGAAATTTGCGTATATTTGGACTAGGTACTTACTACAACTTATAAAAGGTTTTTTGTAAGTAAAACACCCGCGCGAAAATCCCCGCAACAACTTCAGAGGGCAATGTTTGGCGCGATCTCTACCTACTAACTGGTCTTCGCAATCCATGTCTCGTGTGATCTATTAATTTTCTGAAGTCTGGCGGACAGAAAAAAACGCGTGTCGACGGACCGTGCTCGCAACGAAATACGGAAACATTTTGTCTCAGGATGCTCGCAGTGTATGTTCAGTTCGTGCGAAATACACGTACAAATACACCGAGCGCAGCATCGAGCGCTGGTTATTACATTACAGGTTCGATTACAAGCAATGTGTACGCACCAAAATGTATGCAGATATCACCAAAGAGTCGCAAGTATCCGCCATACTAGATTTTGTCGCAGTATTCTGATTTTAATGTTCCTGTATATTTATTTAAATGAATTTTATCGATATCGAACAAAAAGCAGAGGCCTTCCTTTCTTGGGAGAAATAATAGGTATGCGAGAATAAATTGTCCCTTTTAACTTCTTTGCATTGGTATAAATGAAACAGAATCTATTTTTGTATTTTTTTGTAAGCCGTTATAGTAATGTACGACCATTTTAGTCTTTGCTTGTTTAATGGTTCGGATTTTAGTGTAATGTTGCCTTAATGTCTTTTTGCAGTCACGATATTATGAGCATTATGATAAATCCACATTTCAGAAAAGGCTGCTCAGAAATGGACATAGTTTGCTTTTTTATTAATAACAGAATAATATAAGGCAACCACAATATCCTTAAAAGGTGACAGTTGCTGTAATTAGAATTCATGATAGGGTTATGTATGATTCTTTATCTTTGGTTTTAAAACTTCCTTAATGATTTTTACAGGGGAACCTTATGGAGTTAAATTGTTCCGCCAACATTAGATAAGCGTAATATTAGGGGCAAATAATTATAAAATCATTTGTTTGAACCCAAAGCGTTCTAATGGTGCGTACAGATTGCTTGTAATGTAACATTCTGCGCACGTTGCGTATTTGGACGTGTTCTGCGCAGAATGTTACATTACAAGTTCCATTACAGCAATCTGTACGCACCATTACAATGGAGGTCGATGATACGTACATATTGTGCTATGCTTTTTAGGCATACCTACTTTGATGAATAATCTGTACTAAAATGATAAGGTTTTTTGACCACGCCGACCTATGTCATTATTTGATTAGAAACGAACTTTTAGCATTGGTTAGTCCTTCGTAGAACTTGAGGATGGGTTTTTTATTAAGTATAAGTTTCACCGTTGAAACCGCGCAAAAATTAAATTCAAAGCCGTGAAATCGTTATATCATCTGTCTGAAAGCTATTTTATTAGTCGTATTGAGTCCTACAACATGAAGTATGATTTAATAGTCCGACCCTATACAGTCGGAAGCAATTAGTTCTACGTCTTATTAATCATCATTCTGTCACTGAGGGTTAGTCGCTTTCCTACGATTGGGCTACTGCATTATAATTTGAATAGGGCAACATTGCCAAGTTAATTAAAACTGTCAGATATGTTGCTAGCATGAAGGATATAAATATTAATTTTGTGTTACAGCTTGAGGTCAGTTTGCCTTAAGTTTATTCGGAATAATTATATGGTTCGTTGCATAATACTTAATACGTTAGAGTTGTTGTGTTAAAAGGTACTTCAATGAAAATATATTGACCATCTTAAAATAAAAAATTTACAGGTTAAATAAAGATCAACAAAATAGTATATTTATGAAAAAATGTATATGTATGAATAGAAATAGTTTAAAAACTAGCATTAAATCTAATATATAAAATTCTCGTGTCACAGTTTTCGTTGCCATACTCCTCCGAAACGGCTTGACCGATTTTGATGAAATTTTTTGTGCTTATCCGGTATCTATGAGAATCGGCCAACATCATTTTTTTTTTTATTTATATGGCAAAACAACGTTTGCCGGGTCAGCTAGTTATTTATAAATAAAGTATTCAGGATTGGAATGTGAAGAAGAAAGGTGAGAAACTATAAATTGAAACCAAAACTGACAAAACTGCTCTTTCTCTTAGAAAAACAAGCAGAAAAAACTTGTATTACTGACTCTATGTGATATACTGAGCCGGGAGAGCAGGGCATATTTTTATAACGTTTGGATCCTACAGTCACAAAAAAGATTAGGTATTGTAATCCGTTTTGGCGAAATCTTATCTTTTTACTCTAACAAAAGTAGGTTATATAAAAAACAAAGAAAAGTACAACACAAATACATAACACAATATAAACACCAGCACATCATTTCAAATATAATTACAAAAATTCATTTAATTCTTGCAGCATAAGCATTCCTTAGAAAACAGACAATATATTCACAGTAATGGACGGTCACCGTTACAACTACTGTTTAAAGTCTAGATAAAAACATACGAGTATACTGTTTGTTTTCTCAGAAAGCGTTGCTTGTTAAAATGATACGGCCACCTCACTGAGACTTCCTAGATTCAGTCAGTTGATACTGTGATCAGACGTCAAGGTCAATGCTGTAGTATGTTTACTACTTTGTCAAATTTATGGGATGGAAACCGGTAGATGAATAAGTTCAAATGATTGTAGAGATAGAGAAATATTTATCGTATTCACGCCATATTAATTAACCAAAAAAAAATTTAATTTAGAATTAGTGTTATTTTGGGTATAAATAAATAGATAAAAATATCAGATAATCAAAAAATTTTCAATATATCATTAAAATATTGAGATTTTGAAAGTTTTTGTGTTCCTTATTCGAACCAAAGTATCACTATAATTTTATATAGTAATGGATGAGTAGTTTCTCCTGAACTTCACCTGTTGGAAAACCGTGTGGACTGAAATGTTTAACGTATTTCTACTCTTTAAAGATCCTACAAATGTACTAAGTAGGCCAGGAAAAACAGTCCCTGGCAGTTTATCCCACATCTTGGCAATTTGCATCCCGATGTCAAAAGAAGTAGGTAAGTGTCCAAAAGTTTAGTTCCTTGGTACTGCATGGTCAAGAGCTGGTTGGTGTCTAACCCGGTCAATTGCAACAACTGTATACAACTATTCAGCACTTGGAACAAATAACTTAATGAGCCCATTTTAATTTTGTAAGTTGAAATTAATCAAACAATTAATTTCGACTTACTAAGTTCCCAGAGATTGAGCACAATAGTGCTGGAGTAATATGTATTAGGTACGCTTCAGATAAAGTATGAAGAGAGTTCACTTACCAGACAGATAGAAGAGGTCCTCCACTTAACTTGGGTCAACCCGGTTATTTTCCTTTCAAACAAACATACATACATACATACATAACTTCACGCCTGTATCCCGTATGGGGTAGGCAGAACACCAGAGGTAATAAAACCATCTGATGTCACGTTTGACAAATTAGGACGCATAATAATAGTGAAGAGAGACTACTGCAGTGACAGGGGGTCAGCCTATCGCCCAAAAAAAGGCCTCCCATAACACTTCTGTCCCTTAACTGACTTTTACAGTATGCCCGGGAAGAGAAGCAGCTGGCACATTCTATGTTTTTCTTTCGCTCCCAGTCCAGCATTGAAGCAACACGTCTCTATAAATACTGTAGTTTATTGTTAGGACTCTATAAAATAAAATCAATAACTTATTATACATATTAACTACTGAATAAACATACAGACTACTGGGATTGCGTAAATCAGTAACTACCCAACCAAAATTACTTACATAACAGTTCCAAGCTATCTCTTTTAACTTTTCTATAGCAACCATCAAGCATCCGAATACACGCTAATAAAAATAACCTTTTTAATCCAAAACTGGGACAAAACGTAACTGCGTATTTGATTCTTCTGTATAATAAGTTAGTTATTCAATTGGTGTACAGCCCTATTCGATATCCGGCAAGCAATCCAGCTTCGTTAGTTCGTCTCTCTGATTGACAAGTGACGTGCCCTAAACTGGGCTCCAGAACATTTAGGTTATTGGGCATCAAAGTCGGTGCGAGTGTATTGCATCGTTATAGAATTCGCAGTATTGATATTGTATCAGGAATAGTGATGCGGGCAATGAACTCTTAGTTTGAACTTGAAAGTGTTTGGTTGGCATGTGTTTTGGTTTTGGTACAGGCATTTGAGACCTATATTTGGTTACTTTTTTGGATTACCTACTTAGATATGCACGTAAGATAAAAGAGTATAAAATTTAATTTAATGATGTAAAACTTGTGATAACATAATTATACATCCTGAAACAGCATTCGTACTCTTTATGGTTTCGCTAAGTTTTATATTTTAGAAACTATTCATTTTATAAAAAAAACAGCACAACAACAACAATAACATAGGTTTTATGGGATTGTTAGCAAAAACGTCTTAGATAAAAACTAAACTAAAAAGAACTATACTAAAAAATATACGTTTCAGAACTAACTATATAGACTTATTTGCAGTCAAAGGTCTTAAAAAATATAATACCTAACCTAATTTGTGTGAAATAATTTAAGGTCCTTTAACTACTAGCTTATTTATCATCATCATCATCACAACTCCGTGTAATGGGCCCACTGCAGGGCATGAGTCTCTCCTCTGGGTGACGAGGAGGTTTAGGCCATATTCCACCGAGCTGGCCCAGTGCTGGGTGGTGGATGTCAGAATTTTTAGGGTGCCGATATGGCTTCTGACAAACCCTAACGACTACTGTATACAAGTATACATCACCCGGGACCGACAGCTTAACGTGCCCTCCGAAGCACGGAAGTCGCCGTGAGACACGAACGGTCGGCGGTCACCCATCCAAGTACCGACCGCGCCGAACGTTGCTTAACCTGTGATATCGTAAGATACACACAGTAACCACGGCGCCACGACGACTTCTAGCTTATTAATATGTTTTATTTCGCCCAAACGTTACTTATCCTGCTATATTGTAGCCATTAAATTACAATATTTAACTATAGTTTTCATCTATGCATAGGGTAATAATATAATATTTTTGTTATTTGCATATTTGTAAGTGACAACGTCGGATTTTGGCATAGTGCAAAAACATTTGATAGTCTCATCGTTTTTAAAATTATACTCCGAAAAATAATCTTGCTGTGTGCAAATCAAAGTTTTATTTAAAAACTCCTCTATACATCGTAAAAACTCCTGATTTCTGTAATTGTTGTGATGCAAAAATTGACCTGGCTAAACGATCAAAATAGAGTAAGTATTTATACTTTAACACGTTCTAGCGGAAGAAAATGGTCAGGTATCATTGAAGAGATATGAAAAAGAAAATAAGAAAATATGAAGAACATAAAAAAGCAGCGAAATAAAAAAGTCTAAAGGAGACCTGCGCAATATGGAGCAAATTAATTTGAATTTACTCTGTGATGTGAGTATCCTGCGCTGTTCGTCGTAACCACTGCAAACTCACCCTGAGCCATGCCGCAAGCCTGCAGTCTGTCTCCTACACTACTATTTTGAGCATATCTCCTGACTTTTTACCCTGAAGCCTATCACCTGCTGCCGTACCTCGAAAAACACTACGTAAAATAGTTTTGTAAATAGATAATAACGCTCCCCTTTTTTAAATGACGTATTATGACACTCAACCTCAAGTAATCGTGTTGATGAACCCGTTTTGGATTGTTCTACACTAGATGACTGTATCTTCGATTTAAACTTTCGCCATTTTTAAGTATTTTCTCGTTTATCCAATTTTGAAATAAATTTTTCATCTTTCTTTAGAACAGTTTTCATTGCACAACACACACCTAGTTAAATGCCAAAAAATATGTTAAATAAAAACTTTCGAGACAAAACGTTATCCATTTATGCTTTTCCATTTTACTTTTATGCACTTGCGCGAACCATCAAATACCAGTTTAGTCATATTATAGCATAAACACGTTAGTCATACACGCTATCACCAAAGAATTATCTTTAAACAAAAACCAAAAGCCAATGACCTCATCAGAAAACAATCACAATACTACAATTTTTTCCCACCATTACATACGAGTGTAGTATTCCGTATTACGAGAAGCGTACGCGCATTCTACCGGTTGCCGTTTTAGGTAAGTCTGGGGGTGTCGCACTTCTGAACTTGCACATCCGTCTGGTAACCTATTACTTGGGATATGGTAGTAAAAGTTGCGCAGGATTGATATAAACTGTTAGCTTTGATGTTTATTTACATGTTTAGGTGGTTGAGTTAGTTTTTAATGGCTTCAGTAGTGTGTACGCTTTGAATAATGTATGTAAGTTGATATAATATGCTGGTTGATAGATGTTATTTTAATTGCGCCTTATTAAGCTATCAATTTATTTATTAATTAAAGTGCTAAAATACAAAATAAGTAGAGTAACTGAAATAATTTGCTAAATAAAATCACCCGACCAGAACTCGAACCTGGGACCTCTCGCTTGCCGTAGAGTTGCTCTTCCAACTGAGCTACCGGGTACTAGCGAAACGCTATCGAAATGACTTAGCATATTATTCTTCTTTTACGTTATATTGCTAAAGTAGCTCCATCTAATGGTATAGCTTTGCAGCTAAATCATCCATTTCAAGCTACTTAAATTAAATAAATACTTTTTGTATTAGTAAAAAACAAATATTCGACAGATGACAATACATTGGATGAAACATCTTTTATTTATTTTCTTGAATGTTAAGTCACATGATTGATGATGACGATCACCACTTCTACAGGAAACTGGTTCTTCATAAAACAGACATCATCATCATTGCTGGATATTTGGCAGCAGGTTTATGAAGTTCTTCGTTAGTTCTTAAGTTTTATTTATTTGAATTTAGAAAATGAATTTTATTTCATAAAAGATATAAGAACCTTAGTTATAAAACTATTATTCAAATATAAATTTACGCATATTTCACATGATTAACTAATGCTCAATCAGATTGTTAGCACGTTACCTGTCAATAATAGTAATGATTATATTGATCCCAAAATGTACAGTCAACGGAATCACAATATTTAACTACTTATAATTAGTCAGCAATTATTATGGAACGAAAAGATACCTATAGGTATTATTTTTTGCCATTTTTGGAACAGATTTAAAAAGATAAAATTTAAGTATTTTCCGATACGTACGGTAATTCCTTCTCGCCTTTTCCGGAGAACAGTTCGAAATAGGAATGCATATTTTTTTGTTTTCATTAGAACTGTGTCATTGTGATTTCAAATATTAAATTCTATTTTTAGGTATAACAATTATAAGAAAACACAACTGAATAATATCTCAAACCTCTCCTGAGAGGTCTTAGGCATTTCTTTTTTTTGTGTTCCAAAGAGATGAAATAGCTAGTTACAGAAACAAAAGCATGCTTCGATACTGGACTGGGAGCAAAAGAAAAACGTAGAATGTGCTAGCTGCTCCTCTTCCCGGGCATACTGTAAAAGTCAGTTAAGGTATGTACAGAGGTTTTAAAGGCGTATTTGTGGGTGATAGGCTGACCCCCTGTCACTACAATAGTCTCTTTCCATCTTTATAATACCTCCAAATTTGTCAAACGTGACATCAGATGGTCTTGTAACCTCTAGTGTTCTGCCTACTCCATAAGGGATACAGGCGTGACGTTATGTATGTATGTATGTAGAAACAAAAGCACATTCAACCTCAACATTTTAACATTCAAGCACCATTTTTATTATTATTTCGAAAGGGCGAAATTCTCAGCCAAGAGAGGCTGGTTTTGTCTGCACTAACGGGCAAAAGACAAGTAGGCGCAGCTTTATTTTGATGAAAGGGATATGAATTTAGTTTTCTTCGGTTTGCAAGAACTTCCTAACAATTCTACATTGCAGCTTTTTGCAGGGTAATATAAAGAGTATTTTTCAGACTAAGTCACTTTAGGCTATGGAGAAGATGATTTGGAATAACACCTGTATATGATAGGACTGTGGATGCTATGAATAATTATTATCATTATTTTTAGATTGCACTATCCATTCATGAGATTCTGGACCTTAAAAATGAACTGCACTCAAAAGCAGGTGAATCCGCAAAAAAACTGCGATCTCTTAACACACCGATTCAATTAAGCATATATTATATAATTCCTAGTAAGTCATTTCATAACGATTTAATTATATGAGTTATATTGCGTCTTGACGCGGTTGAATGTACAATTTGTGACCCACATAACATGCTAATCGGAAGTTGGATAAACTTGACCTCTGAACGGATCATCAGTGAAAGTGCAGACGGTAGCAGTGTGTGAATATTTGCTAACCACTTGCCGTAGATCCGCCGAAAAAAGAGTAGAAATCAGCATTTTATTTACAATTTTTGTCAATTGTTTACAATTTCGCTGATGTTCAAATTTGAATAGTGAAAATTCCAATATATAGAAGTGCTTATGAAATCTATTATAGTGCAATGATTTTTGATATATACCAATTACCAAAATATACTACTTTTGGCAAACCATTACTATTTATTTCAACACTACTACTTACTAACACTAAAGGTAGTACCTGCTTTTAACATCGATTCCTGTCATGTGGTGATATAAAGCAAACCGCTATTTCAAAAATCAATCAGGAGAAACTAATCGCATGGTCGCTTTTAAATATACCTACTCGTAAGTGAAAACTTACTACCTATTAAAAAAAATAGTTGTAAGCAACAAACAAATTATAGGTACGCACGCGCCATTTCCATAGAACAAATAGCGTCATTAAAACACCTCTTGTTTTTTTTATCTAGAATAACGAAAGATTCTTCATGTCCATAACATGAATAGATACAGCAAGATAGAAACTCAATTAGCGAGTTATGTTCGTTCGCTTGCAAAAATAGAATCCTTAACGCCATTCCCATGGTCAAAGAAAATAGAAAACGCAAACAAATAAAATAGTTCGTACCAAGAGGAATTTCGCACGGAGATGCCAAATTAGACGATGTTTTTCGGAAAGGAACTGGTTTTCAACCGACTTCCGAAAAAGGAGGAGGTTCTCAATTCGTCTGTGTGTTTTTTTTTTTGTGACTTTATTACTTACACGATATTTCGGACAATTATGAATTGATTTTGAAAATTGTTGTTTCATATGATAGAGGATACCGTGAAGTTGGTTTTTTAATGCTCTTCATTCGTTGTTTGCTTAATATTGCTAGAACATCATAGAGAAAGACGATTTTTGGAGGTTGCTCAATGAATTTATTGTTTTTTTTTTTTCTTTTATGTCCGAGCTCGCTTTTTCCCACATTCTCACATGACATCGAAGATGGACTTAATAATTCAGGATCACATATCAAAGCTACACGAACAATTTATTTTTTCAAATTGTATCAAAATTGTGGAGGCGCACATAAAACGAAACTGCATTTAAATTGCTTCAAGCCAAAGCTGTTTTTGCGAATGAGGTAGATAATATTATTGCAGCAAAAGAATAATCCTTCACTTTTTACTTTTTTAAAGTACAATCCAAAATGAACTTAAGTTGTCTAAAAAAAGGATGTTTTTTCAACAATAAAAAGTTACAGATAGTTACTGAAAAAGATACGACGCGATAAAATACAGTTTAATCGTTTTCCCTTTGATAAAAATTGGTTTGCTACGTTCTCAAAATTGTTGTTATTCAAAAAAATACATTTCTAATATAAAAATGAATGAAGTGTAAGTAAATTCCAAAGCTGTGTACAAGCGAAAGTGCATAGACGCAACTTTGACAATCATACAGTGAAAGTTACGTATGAAGTTATCTTAGTTTGCGCAATAACTTCGAAATGACTTATAATTACAAAAACACTGGTACTTAAAGGGATCGGATACCTATTTTTAGCATAAAGAAGATTAACATTTATTAAGATATCGGTTGGGCTCTTTCATTTTTAATAAATCGATAGTCATATTACCTACGTATCAAAGCTCTAAGCGCAGAAGCTTTTTTTGTAGATAATTTAACGACTTATATAAATATATTGTCAATTAATATGATATGTGACCTCTCACATCATTTAAGCTTATTGATATAGATACCTACTATACCTGCTAATAAATGAAGAAATATATTTTTCTAAAGCCATTCGGTTGGAATAGAAGGTAGGTTACACGTGCAATAATGGTAAAATCAAATCCATGTTCTCTTAGATTAATCGTCTACACGAAAAGTTTTATCCGTACAAAGGCTGTTTTGGTAATTCAGTATTCCTGATCTTATTATTTTTTTTCTAATGAAATATTATTTCTCAGATACAATTATTATATTGAAACACGGCCATTAACCTCCTTCTGTGGGTATAAATATTATAAGAAACAAAGGTATCGATAAACACAACGTAACGGACAAGAATAATTAATTTAAAGTTTCACATCACTCAAACAAAGTGGTTTGTCATCTACGCAGCGATTGTGTTACGAAATCGATATCTGATCGACATTCCCTGTCTCATGCTGAATGTCATACGTTGCACAATTAAGATGCACTTCTAGATATTATCTTAAACTGGACTTACGAAGTGCATTTCTAAAATATACAGAAACGTTTCTTAAAATTAAAGTAATAAGTTTGAGATTTCCTTGAGCGCGGGATGTTGCGCGCATGCTTGGACAATACATCTTACTTTGCGTACGAGTTCGTATGACGCCGACTATTCTGCTGTCATAAAAAGATGTTGGAAAGTCACTATTATTAGCTTAGTTTTATGTTTGGCAAGTGCTTTTTGATCGTTCATAGAGTTATGGATCCATTAACCGATTAGGGTTGTGCTTACTTAGTAGGTACTTAAACATAGGGTTATTTAAATGACAATATTTTTGTACTAGTTTCAAAAAACAAGGAGCTAAAGTGCTCTCTAACAAAGCTAGAAATCACACAAACAAAAAAACAGCAAATTCTGAATGGAAAAAATAACTAATCTGTAGAAACCATTCTTGGGTATTTACATACTTAATAGCACGAAAACAGATTCATAAAAGAGTTATTTTGTTTGCCAGTCTATCTGCCCGTTCTTTATTCTCTTTTATCTTAGGATTTCTAATAAAAAATCATCTGAACTTTAAAACTATTCCGTATATCGAATCAAAGCCGTACTCATTTGAATGCTGCGGCATAGAACTGATTAATTACAGCATTTTAATAGTATGTATATACAGAACTCCATCTTCCTCTGTAGACATATTTTTAAAAGAACTAGAGAAGCTACTACATAAGTTATCAAGTAAAATAAATAAAAAAATCATCATCTGTGGTGACTTTAATACAGACATACTTAAAAATAACTCTATCACAAACAAATTCCAAGCAATTTTGTTAAATAATAAAATAGAATGTCATATTACAAAGCCGACTAGGAAAAAGGCATGTTTAGATCTAATTTGTAGTAATTTTAAAAATACTCTATCTAATATACACTGTCTAGCTTTATCAGATCATGAAACTGGACAAAGTTTATCAATTAAGGTTAAACAGGGGAAAAGTATTAAACAAAGCCCTAAGATCTGGTTCGAGAAAAAGAGAGACTTTGCGGAGGAAAATGTTATAAAATACATAGAGTGCTTATCAGCGTTATCGTTTGACGATGTTTACGCTGAAACTGATACGGACATTGCGTTTAACATTTTCCATGACTATTTGACCCTATTTTTTAATCTGTGCTTTCCTATCATAAACGTAAAAATGACGAACAAAAACGCGGTTAAGAAAAAATGGCTTACCAAGGGATTAAAAAGGAGTTGTTTAAATAAAAGACGACTTTATCTCAAATATTCCTTAAGCGACGACAACAAAAAACAAAATAAAGCAACATATGATAAATATAACAAAATTTTAAAAAAGTGTATGACTGCATCCTTAAAATCATGCAATATAAAATATATTCAAAATGCAAAAAATACATGCAAGGCGTCTTGGAATATTATAAAAAAAAAACGCGACATCAAACTCTACCCGAAATCAAAATATTGAAAAAATTAAATCTAATAACATTTTACACACTGACCCAAAAATTATCTGCGAAAATCTAAATAACTTTTTTATAAACATGACTAATAAATCCAATACTGACATCTTTAATTATACCCCAATGACTCAATCTCGAATATATAATCATTCCATATTTGTCACACCAACTGACGAAAATGAAATAGGTAAAATCATAAAGACTTTAAAAAACTCTGGATGTACAGGATTCGACCACTTGACTACATCAATAATTAAACGATGTGCAAACGTTCTGAAGGCGCCCCTGGCACACATAATTAATTTATCCCTCACGCAAGGAAAATTTCCTGAAAGATTAAAAAAATCCATAGTCAAACCCATCCACAAAAAAGGTGACGTCACTGACATGAATAATTATCGCCCAATAACGTTAATACCTATATTATCAAAAATTTTCGAAAAAGTCATGTCAGTGAGAATTAAAGGTTTTTTAAATAAACATAACATCCTAGCAGAGGAGCAATTCGGATTTCGCGAAAGAAGCTCAACCACCTTAGCTTGTTTTTCTCTAATCAAGGATATATCTGAGAGCTTAGACAAAAAACTATTTCCAGTAGCACTGCTATTGGATATGAGCAAAGCTTTCGATTTTGTATCGCATACCATTCTATTAAAAACTTTAGATAAATGTGGCATAAGAGGTAAAGCAAACGAATGGATTCGAAGTTACTTAGAAAATAGATCGCAATGTGTAGAACTAAGCTACTTCAACGGAAAATATAGAGACACAGTATGTTCCCCTTATCGCGAAAACAAATACGGAGTACCCCAAGGTAGCATATTAGGTCCACTTTTATTTTTAATCTACATAAACGACATACCATACATAATAAAAAAACAAAAATCTATATTATTTGCAGACGATACTACACTTGTAATAAAATCTAAAAACAAAAATGAATTAAAAACTGAAATAATTAAATCAATGACAGAAGTTGTATCATACTTAAATTATTTAAACCTCAAAATAAATATAAATAAAACTAATTTAATACAATTTTTGACATATAATTCTAAAAATGATCCAATTGACATAACTTTTGATAATCATAAATTAAATAACGTTGACGCGGCTGTCTTCCTAGGTATTACTATAGACAAAAATCTAAACTGGAAAGCGCACATAGACAGATTATGTAATAAAGTAGACCGATTTATATATGCACTTAGGAGAGTCAAAGAGATAGCAGGACAAAAAACTTCCCTGCTCTCATACCACGGATACGTATCATCTATCTTGCGTTACGGTATTGTATTATGGGGAAACTCAGTTGATATTGAGCTCGTATTTAGAATACAAAAAAAATGCGTGCGGGCGTTAGCAAGTGCCGATTATACGGATAGTTGCAGACCGATTTTCAAAAACTTAAAAATTCTTCCATTGCCTTGCCTTTATATTTACGAGGTATGCTTGTTTGTTAAAAAGCATCCAAATTTGTTCCCTAAAAATCGGGACATGATTTCTGGACATAGAAGACATGCAGAAATGCTTTATACTCCAGCCCAGAGACTATACGTTTTTCAAAAAAATATTGTCTGTATGGCGGTAAAAATATTTAATAAAATCCCTCTAGATATTAAGAATTTACCAATTAATTTATTTAAAAAAAGAATTTTTAACTTACTTCTATACAAACTTTATTACAATGTTACAGATTTTTTAAATGACAAGTGCTTATAGACATTCAAACTACATAAATCAAATTTTCTATTGTAACCTTTTCTTTTGACATCAGGACGAATTTAATATGACAATTTAATAATATGAATTTAATATGACATTTAAAAATTATTGTATTTCACCAAATTTTGCACACCAACACCTGTTGGTAGGATCTTGTGAAACTTTCTTTACTTTTAAGACCTAAAATGTACCAATTTCCTGGCAAATAAAGACATTTCATAATACTAGCCGCATGTGTTTCTGAGGCAAATAATGTAACAAGAATATGAAATTCAAATTGATATCAAAAAACAAACTTCTAAGTTAACGTTTTCAAAAGATACGGCCGTTTATTCAGCATATTTTGGCGCACCAATGTAAGCAAAAACTATAAGGTACCTACTTCCCGTTGTTGGCCTGGACTCATGAATTAATATTAAAAAGTCCCAAAATTGCTCATTTTTAGTTACAAATCTTTATCAGGTATCGAACTCATGTTGCCTAGATTCAAACAAATTATTGACATATCCACAAGTTGGTACGCAACCCCCCGGGTGGGAATCCGACTCGACAATGACCAGTTTTTTATAATATATATCCTGACTGATTCCTAGTATCCTGGTAGTATCTGATTCTAACACAAGATATGAAAAAGAACTGGCTCCTTTTAAACTATTTATGAAATACTTAAATAATGTGAATGTAATGTGAACTGCAGGTATTGGCTCTGTCACGAAAATAAAGGTATTTTTATCAGTAACTAAATCCACGTTTGAACTCCATCTCACCTTATGATGAGTGAAAATGAGCCCTAAGATGACCGTAAACTTATTAAGAGAGAAACTGGCTCTTCATAAAATTTTGCAGGAATCATTACCTCACCACAGAAGAGGCAGATTTTATATGAAGGTCATTAGGATTAGTGTCTCCAACAACGAGCTTTCAATCCAGGTGAGGTCTTAACAATAACGCTCTTCTTAACACAATATTTTGTAAGTACCTACGACATATCTTAATTTTTTTCGGCTAAGCACAAAATGTTTAAACGCCAAATAATGATCTCCCTAGAGAACGATCTTCATAGAGAATGTTCAACTTTCTTTTTAACGTAGGTAAATTTTCTACTTAATTACATATCTCCTCATGTTTATGTATTTTAACAAATCGAACGGATTTAACTACAGGGTGTCCAGGCATTAATGGATAACCTGTTAACTGCGGCTAGCTTGACGGATGCCTTACTGGTAAACAAAATATGACCTTAGTAAAAGTATCACGGTTTTCGAAATATCGTACAAAAACCATTTTTTTAATAAATTTCTCCTAACGCTCAGTTATTTTCATGCCATTTCATCAAATATCAACATTTTAGGGTTGTGTATTTTTTTTAATACACCTTAATATTTGATACTTAAAGTGAATACATTATTTCAGAACCTTTTAATGAGTAAATAATTTATAAACTAAATCCTATTGAAAAATTTATGCAAATTTTTTATAACTTCTGTCTTTGACCACCTACGGTGAAAAAAAAAAGTATGTAGCTGCACGTGCCAATTATTTTAAAAACTTGCTTGGCTAATACAGATTCTAAAATGATATTAATATCGATATTTTCGTTACTAAAACTGATTTTATTGCTTTTAGAATACCAAAGGGGCGTTTTTTTTTCATTACATTTATTATTTAATTAAGAAAGATTTAAGATATTGAAGGTGTGAATGTAAATAAAATCTCAGTTATGATTAATTAAAAAGTTTATTGCAAGAAGTTACAAGAACTGTTCAAAGTGACGACCTTGTGCGGCTATGCACGCCCTACATCTATTGATGAAACATCGTTTTACACGACGTGCATAACCTTCTGAATTTATCTTCTCCACTGCCATCCGGATTCTCTGCCGCAGATCTTCTTCGGTAGTTACTGGGGTTGCGTAGACAATGTCTTTTAAGCAACCCCAATAAAATAAATCTAGTGGGTTAAGATCTGGTGATCTTGCTGGCCAGAGAATAGGGCCTGAGCGCCCGATCCATCTTCTTGGATAATTTTCATTTAAGAATGTTCGAACTCTAGTTGCAAAGTGAGCCGGGCACCCGTCATTCTGTAGCCACATGCGTTGTCTTGTTTGTAGTGGAACCTCCTCCAAAAGTTTATACAGACGGTTTTCTAAAAAATCATGGTACATATCACCAGTGAGGTTGCCCGGTAGCTCATAAGGACCAATCACCTGTCCATTCAGGATGCCAGTCCATAAGTTGATTTTGAACTGGCGCTGGGACTTGTCGTCTCTCGTCATGTGAGGGTTTTCCACCTGCCAACTATGCAAGTTGTGGATATTCATGTAGCCATCTTTTCGGCACGTCGACTCATCGCTCCACAAAATCTTGTTGTAAAATTCAGGATCTTCATTTATTTTTCTCAGCATTGTTCTGCAGAAGTCCACTCATTTCGCGTAGTCCGCAGGCTCAAGACATTGTACGCGCTGTAGATGAAACGGGTGTAGATTATGCCGTTTTAAAACATTATGTACAGTACTTTTCGGGATTCCTGTACTTCGCGCTATTTTTCGCACAGATGTAGAGGGATCGGCTTCAATTTCGTCTAAAACTTCTTGATTATCATTTTGCTCGATGCCTTCGTTAGCACCGCCTAAGCCAAGTCCGGGAAATCTCCCTTCGGAGAAGCTTTGATGGACTCTGATAAATACCCGATAGTCCGGATGACGTAAGTCTGGATATCTAAAACAAAATTAAAAACTATAAATAAAAAATAAAAAAGAATTAAATACTTAATTAAATTAAAATAGTTTTAAATTAATGTTATTTTTTACTCTTGTCGAAAACTGTAATGGATTTTATTTTTTAATAAAGATTAAGGTGACTTGTTTGACATAATACATTACTTTATTTAAAAAATCAATCAATATTAAATACTTTTCTCAATAAGTCAACTAAAACATACAACTCTCAAAAAAAAACTGTGACAAAAAGTTTTTACCTTTCGCAATACAGTGCAGCGGCAGCATTGGCGTTCCCGTGACATTCACCATAAATGAAGTGCATGTTGGTGTATTCAAGGGATGTGTACATATGCCTAGGCATGTTGTCAGGTAAAAGTCTCCAATCAAACTTTAGTCCGTAGAGACGCCAAGTCGTCTTTGAAATCACCGGTTAAACAGAATCCAAATCGCGAAGCAAAACAAGTCCAAATTTCACAGCACAAAAACGTCAAAGGCAAGTAAACTGAGAGCAGAGAAACAGGATGCGCGTCACAACTAGAGCAGGGTCAAGAAGGACACTAAATCACTAAACAAAACGTTTCGTTAGTAAAGTGAACCGAAGCATGCCTCTTTTTCTTTACAATACACATAATAACTCTATCTCTTTCTAGTGGATCAAGCCCGAGCGCAGGTAGTCACCCTGTATGACGTCAGACTACACAAAATCCGGTTTAGCATCGTCTAAAGCTCACTTAGCACCACAAAATTAGTAAATAACAATAATTAAGAGTGTTTAAGTAAAATAAAAAAATAGCCCTTTGGCATTCTAAAAGCATTTAAATCAGTTCTAGTGACGAAAATATCGATATTAATATCATTTTAGAATCTGTATTAGCCAAGCAAGTTTTTAAAATAATTGGCACGTGAAGCTACATACTTTTTTTTTTCACCGTAGGTGGTCAAAGACAGAAGTTATAAAAAATTTGCATAAATTTTTCAAAAGGATTTAGTTTTTAAATTATTTACTCATTAATAAGTTCTGAAATAATGTATTCACTGTAAGTATCAACTATTAAGGTGTATTAAAAAAAATACCCAACCCTAAAATGTTGATATTTGATGAAATGGCATGAAAATAACTGAGCGTTAGGAGAAATTTATAAAAAAAATGGTTTTTGTACGATATTTCGAAAACCGTGATACTTTTACTAAGGTCATATTTTGTTTACCAGTAGGGCATCAGTCAAGCTAGCCGCAGTTAACAGGTTATCCATTAATGCCTGGACACCCTGTATAGAGAAAATAAGACTTCTATCCCAATTGACTTCATACAACCTACCCAAATGCATTATTATTCAAGACATACCTCTTTAATTTATGTGCTATCATCATACACAGGCCGTAAATAACTTTTATGATCGAAATAGGGGATTCAAAGGTAATTTTCACAAGAAACCGAGTAAATGTCCATAGTGCAATATTACTTATCGATGCCAATTCAAAATCGCCTGAAGAAAAGATCTCATTATATCGAGACCTATGATTTGAGTGGGCGCATAATTATTATCTGCAGAATGCTATTTGTCAAATAATGTTACTACTTTTATTGCGAATAAGTATCTCGTGTAAAAATATTGCATGCTTTGGGGCAAATTATTTGCGTGGCGCCGAATATTTTTTTTATTTGTGTGGCATAATTGAAGACAAATCAACTATTTTGAATGATTTACTGGTTGTGTATCGAGTTGTACTCTGTTACGCTTTTTGTTTTCTTGCTTGCAACTAGTCTTTACTTCTCTTAACTGACATTCCTTACTTCACTTTTTGTTTCACCATTAATCACAATCTGAGATAATTTTCAAAATGTATCTTGTGTTATGAGTATCTTCTTGAGCATTATCTTAAAAACACTGATCATTACCGCGTGGGGATGGGTTATAAACTAGTCGTAAAAGGTGATCAATTCGACCGACATCCGTTTCACCGGAGATGATTTGTTTCGGTAGTGTTTTATGTATGATGAACCAGTTCTGTCTTAAACCCATGTGCTGCTATCTTCCACCTTCACCTAACAACCGTGGAAGACATAGGCCAAATATGAGTTGAGTCTCTGTTAAAAAACAACTTATCTCCTTTATTGAACTAGCCAGTCACTTGTTTTAGTTTTAATAAGTTTTATTTTTAGTAGATACACTTTTAGTTTTCTTTCAGAACAATAAATTAATAATCAGGAACCCTCTTTCTACCACCAGGAATCTTTCGCATTAGGTATAGGTCTTACAACATGACGCTTACCTTAAGACACTAAAGCCTTTTTTAGAATTTTCAAAATTAACTTGCTTCTGTTTCAACAGCGTCTGCAAATTGTCATGAGAAAATTGCAATAGAAGACATTTCAATGTCCACGTACATACTTCATGAAAAATATCAATATTTTTAGTCCAGCAGTCTATAGGTTCTCTTGACAGTGATAATTTTGAACACGAAGGTACCTAATGTATTCTGAGACTACATAGAATTACTTTTGTACCTACTCATTGCAAGAGTACAGAGGTTTGTAATTACCTCAGCTTTGAAGTTACTTAGTAAATGTATAGAAAAGTGTAACATACCTAATTACATCTTTTGAATATTACCTACATGCCGCACAAAAACGTTAATATTTCCGCCCAATGTATATTTTTTTCACGCCTTTATGAATGTTGTACAAACGAAGGGCCGAGAATTCACATAAATCTGAAACGTTTTATTCAAAACTGAAAACATTTATATAAAGCTAAAAATATAATTCCTTTGAATAATACCTAATTGCCACACGAAATCGTTCATCTTTTAAAGCCGCAAGATACCATAGAAACAGACAGGACCTAGTAATTGCGTTTAATGTCGTCCATGGGCTATTCAAAACGTTTTCAATGCGATATTTATTTATTTTAATTCGAGTTTCACCGACATGGTTCTGAAGATTTTATCTTGTCACGCCTCTGCTCATTGTTGAGTAGCAAACTGCATCTAGCTTCTTAAATACAAAAAAGAAGAATCATATCTTGTACCTAGTCGTGCTCGTAAGATTGAGCGGGAGTTTTTAGTAGGCATGTGCAATTAGTTTGTATCTGATGTAAATTGAATTTATGTTTTCGGAGTTATCGGAGTACTTTAAAAAATCGTGATTTTTGAAGATTTGTAATAATTTGTAGCATATTATTAATAAATCGTAGAAATTAATAATAGTATTTTTTTAAATCAAAAATAGTAAAACTTTCGAGTCTGTGCTTTCCTACAAACAACTAACTCAATTAAAAAATATACTCGTTTTGGGATTTATGGTCATTGTAAGATATACCTTGAATAGACAACATTTTTATAAGCTTGTCCCAGCCAGTTTCGAATCGTTTGTTTCCTTATTCCTTTACTGGCCCGGCTGGTACTTGAACCCAGGACTTCTCACGCTCCTGCCAAACACTCGACCACATGATTTTTAAAACAGTTACGGTTTTTATTACGGCTTATTATAATAACTCAATTTATTATGTTATGATATATGTGCGGTTTACTTGCGTAACAAAGATATACGAAAAAGGGACCTAATAACCTTCATGTACCTACCAATTAAATTATTTATCACAAAATAAGGATTAACAAAACCTGGTGTTATTGACACCATTAAAGAACACAGTATTGATTCCAATAGGTAAGTAAGAAAATAAGAATCGATATTTACATTTCAACAATTATCCTCATCAAGAATTAAAAATCTCAAATGAGAAAATAATTGACAATCACCTTCGGTGCTAATTAGCAAGGTGGTTTAACTCACGCGCAGCCCGATCTTGCACGCGGTGGCTGTCAGAAAGTTTTGACAGATGTCATGTTACGTTAACGAAATGTAAATAAGGAACTACCTGATTTTAAAGGGTGATAATTGCGTAATACCGGACTTAACGGTAAGTGTTCTTTTCGATATTGTAGCTTAAATATTTGCGTAAGGATAAAAAGAAAATTATTACTACTGGGCACCATTAATGTCACAATATTGGCGTCTTCTTTTTGGAAATTGCAGAAGAAAATAATATGTTTATGCTTTTATTAAACGGAGTCGTGCTTTTTGATGATTCCGCCAACATTCACAAAACAAACCTGACGTGCATATTATGATAGTTTTACACCTGCTGCCACTGAAATAAAAAGGTTGAAATTGATTTAGTGTGCGTTACACGGAGCGATTCTCGCATACAGAAAAAAATACGAAAGCTTCTTTTAATGTGACTTTAAAAGTTACTCATTAAATAAATCAATGTAATTAAGTACAACACAATTAATTTACAGTACTAATGCAAATAATTTGAAAAGTACTATTTTATGAAAATATGCTTCGATGTATTCGTTATTTATAAAAATTGTCAACATCATGATACCTTCATGCTTTTTCAATCATATTATTCTCTTTTCAAAATTTTTAAAGGGACATTGATGAAACTATTATATTAAATAACTTGTAAGATGAAGGAACGTAGAGGACTTATTATCAATTAGGTACAATTGTTTAATTCGGCTGGACGGCTTTTTAGTTGTCTTTTATATTTCAATTGCTCATGGTGCAAGGAGTGGTCAATAATTATAAAGCTATAAACTAGACAATTACTCACAATTTATCCTAACTCCAATCGATCACGAAATCTTGACATTTTTATGCAACAGTGACATGTATCTTTTTAAGAGGTAATTTATACACTTTTATAAAATAAAACCATGATTTGCTCGAAGGAATACAGAACAATTTTACAGGAACCATATTTTTTATGGTATAGAGATGTTTGTTTTACTGCGTTTTGGAATTTTATTGTCAAGTACATACAGTATGGTAGAATTAATCTAGTAAAGGGGAAAACCTAAGACTCATACAAAAATATAAAATCGTTGATTGTCATTAAGTAGATAGTATTTTTTCAATAATATATTTTTTTAAACCCATGCTACAAAATAGCGTTTTTTAGCCGATTTTAATTCTCCCCTATCAAAGAAAAGTTTTATCCACTTTCCGCCATATCCTGTGTATTCATTTGAATTTTAACGTCGCGAATCGGAATTAAAATCAAAAGTTGAAGCACTAATAACTAATCAAAACACAGAAACATCGCCTTAATACCACTTTCTCTGCAAACCTCCGATCTTCTCTGATAATAATCCATTAGTGGCCATTAGAGTTTTAACTTGTCACAATCGAGACCGTCACGACATACCGACTGTACCGCCATAAATCAAACTAGCAGGTTTTGTCGCCATTACCGAATATGTGGCGTAACTAGCGAAATTTTGATGTTTGATAAATTAGCTCGTTCTGTAAGGAGCTTGATAATGGCAAACATCTGATTACTAATGAATGGGTTGATTTACAATGTATACAGGGTCCGCATATAATAGTCAATTATATTTTAATAGCAGATTAGGTATCTGGTATCAGGTGGGTCTGAAATAAGAAAAAAATATTTTTTCAATATTTTTCATAAATTTAAATTTCAAAATTGTTCTCCGTGAGTAAAATTTAAGATAAATCTAGATTTGAATTCTATACAAAATTAGATGGACACATTTTCATTACTTGTTGTGTAGTCATAAACTACAGATCGAACTTAAATTTTGATCACTTAGAAGAATTTTGGAACTTTAATTTGTGAAAAATATTTAAAAAAAATAAATATATTTTTCATAATTATGACCCACTCATCAGCCTTAATCTGCTATTAAAATATCATTAACTATTATATGGCAACCCTATATATTTAAATATATTTGCGAAGGTATTGCTACGGAAAATTCTTCGATTCTTATTCACTCGAAATGCTCTTCATATTTTAGGATGACGAACTTTAGACATCTCTAAATTTATGTTGAAGAAAAATTATTATTATTAGATCCTTTGAAAAAATCATAAGTATAATGGTCAATCTTCATTGATAGTAGTTTTATTTTGCTTTAATTGTATTGAAGCCAAAGAAATATACGATATTTGTCTACTACAAAATCTATTTACCAATGGGAAGAAATGTAAAAAACTGACACATCACACGTCTATCTTATATAAAGAAATGCATTTATATGTTGTTCAGGCAAGATCGCCTAAGAAAAGCTTTATTGCGTGTGAGCAAAAATTTACGTACCCAAGTAGTGTTTAGTGGGTCAGAGTTCCTTCAGATTTCACCTGGAAATCGCTTTTCAAAGAAAGTGAGCGTCTTTATAAATTGGCTAGGCGTCGATCTATTCCAGCAATGGTTTATGGGGGCTATTTCTTCCTCGGGTCAATTGTTTATACTTCTCTGTCTTCGTCACTTCATCTATTAAGGCCAACAATAAGTATATAGTTCTTTCTTAAGCATAACTCAGGTCGTGGCCGAAACCTTTATTGGAAAAATAGCAGCTAGCAGTTAATTCTAAATTATTATATTTATATAAATTCCTGCTTTGCAGTTTCAGCAGCATTCTGCAATAATAATTATAGGTACCTCCTAATGTAGATGATGCGAACAAGTAAATTGATTTTATTGTTTTGTCTATCACATCGGCGCAGTATAACGGATAGCTAGTGAAACCAAAGCAATAAACACATTTACGAGTACGTTCGTAGTAAAACACTGAAGTAACTCTATTTCTATGATAATAAATGCACTGAACCAAATAGCTGCGAATGTGCGCGAGTGTTTGTCTTTCAGAACAGATGTTCAATCATGTGAATAATTCTGGTTTCCCTTTTAAAAGAAGGCTATTGGGCGCTTGACAGCCTGTTTAATATATTTTTAAGAAGTTTTTTTTTATATAATATTTCTTTTTTTTTCCTATAAACTGTGGAAAAAACAATCACTAATGAAAAACACCACTATCAAGAGCCATTTGCTACCTGAACCCGTATGCAACCTTAATCTTTGACCTCATCTTTACTTACCATCAGGTGAGATGGAGTTGAAACGTGTGTTTAGTCACCTATTAAATAGACTAAATATCAATAACAGAAAATAGAAGCTATCCTTGGAAAATGAATGCATATACTTTGTTTCTTTACTAAAATATTAAATCTACAAACATTTAATCAATATCGTTTGCACTTCTAGCACTGACCCTATAGAAAATGAACTGATATTTAAAAAACTAGTCGGAACTAACAAACCAAACCGTAACCATAGTGCTTTCTATACGAAAAAACGTAATCGGTCAAGATAAAATCACATTACGTTATCTTTGAATTCATTCATAGATCAATTACGTTTGCAGAACAATAAAGTGTTGCGCAATTGTTTCTATCTTCGCATTTCATCTAGAGTCTTATATGGAACATCTCGAAAGAATTCGTCTTTAAAAGCGACGTAATATTACTCAATAGTTATTCATTAATGTGGTTCATAATTGGTTCTAAGATATACGGTACCTACTATGTATTTTCAAGTTCAGACCTTAGGTCTTTTTTATAGAAATTCTTAAATTATTGATACATAAAGTCATAAATTAGATGTAATTATTGTATGAATGAGTGACAAGTTATGAAATAAACTTTCAAGGATAGGAACAGTAGATATAGAATGTGCGGGATGTAAGAAAAGCGATAATTCTAATTTAAATAAGCCATGTTTAATTGTTATTAATTTATCCTTGTTTGAACTATTTTTTTTAAAGGAAGATATACAAAGTTTAAAAAGAGAAGGAAAAGAAAATAAGCTTGCCTGTTTGAAACAACAAATATTACGCATAAGAAAACATTATTTCCATCTAAGATAAACAATATTAACTACATAAATATTCTGATATATTCTTGATTTATTCGTGCGCAAAGATAATATTAAAGAATGTCGTAGAGTGAGAATACGCAGTATTAGCAAGAAAGTAAAAACGTGATCAATAATATAAAGGTATGCTGTGCTGTCATAGTATTCGTTACGCAATATTCAAACATTATCGTGATTTATTTGTAGTGTCATTGACACTATGGCCATTTAATGTCCCCGATTTCGGCATAGCGGGGCACTTTAAAATATTCGTTGTTAAAGTTAAAGTATTAGTAGAAAAGCAGTGCTGAGTATTTAGTCAACGCGACCCCAGCCCACCGGTGGGTCAGATTTACATGGTATTTTCTATTGACTCAAAATTGTTGTAGCGCAGTGGCTCCTATGTATATCAGAAGGATGGGTGGCCGCCAATCATTCGTTCCTCTGGACAACTTTCGTTTTTCGGAGCAGTTGGTCCCGGGTGCCGTATACAGTAGTCGTAAGGGTTTGTTTGTTGTCATTTTAGCGCCCCGAAAATTCAAACATCCTCCAATCAGCACTAGCCTCTCGTTACCCGGAGGAGAGTCTCGTTCCCTGCCGTGGTCTCATTAAAAAAAGTGTTCAGACGATTTTGATGATAATCCAGCAAGGATAATCTTTTCCGAACCAGTGGTATTTTTATCACTCAGACTAAGTATATTCTTGCCCAAACTCAGTTGTTTTAAGAAACTTTGCTATGGATCCTAGGTAGCGGATAAATAAAATAAAAAAATATCCATGAATTGACTAGTCGTCAACATGTACATGTGTTGATCACTCAAATATCGGGATTCGAGCCCAGTGCTTCTGACGTTGCTTACGTCTACACCAGCCGGAGTACCGTCAGGTGAGGGTGAGATTCAAACTAAACGTGGGATTTTCCGTATAAACCCAGAGTAATAAAAGTAGTACCAAAACACTCATCATCATCATCATCACAACTCTTTGTAATGAGCCCACTGCAGGGCATGAGTCTCTCCCCTGGGTGAAGAGGAGGTATAGGCCATAATCCACCAAGCTGGCACAGTGCTGGGTGGTGGATGCCAGAATTTTTAGGGCGCCTAGATGGCTTCTGACAAACCCTCACGACTTCTGTATATAAGTATACAGCACCCGGGACCGACTGCTTAACATGCCCTCCGAAGCACGGAAGTCGTCGTGAGATATGAATGGTCGGCGGTCACCCATCCAAGTACCGACCGCGCCGAACGTTGCTTAACCTGTGATATCATATGATAAACACAGTAACCACGGCGCCACGACGACTTCTATAAAATATTTCAATGTTATCTTAGGTATTCAACAGTTTACAAGTTAGTTGTTACTTTAGATGCCATTGAAATATTGAGATGGAAAGCTTCCTATAATTGTGTTATAACAATATTACATGGTGCACATTTTGCGTTTTGAACATTTTACATTTTGCGTTTTGCTCATTTTGATTGTGGTGCTCATTTTGCTTTTTGCTCATTATGCTCCGAAGGGAGCTATGCTGTTTTTTTTTTGTAAACAGCTTAATCCGTGAAGTCGACTCAACGTTGTCCATTTTCACACAGTTTTACGTTGATAATCGGGAAAGAATAAATGGCTCAATAAATATGTCAAAAATCCGTTTTCAGTTTTATTCATACTGAGATAGTTATGGGACTTTACTAGATTCATAATTAGTTCACGGCTTTAACTATGTTATTGAGTCATATTCAAATTAAAATAAATCTTCTGAAGTCTGACTGATAATAATTCATCTAGTAATTCATTATGTATACGAAATACTAGATTGAGAATGCATAAACAGCTTTTCAATTCGCTTGAGAATATAGGTCCTTTTCACTGCCTACTGTTTTACCTAGTATTTACGTTATTGCTTTTTGAATCACATGTTCTATACCATTCTATAGGAACATAAATATTATAGATAATAAAGAAACAAACTATAAGTATGTATGCAAGTTGATGAAAAGTCTGTAGGCTATTAATAGTGACTTATTGAATTTCCTTATTGAATTACCTTCCATGCTGGACTGGGAGCGAAAGAAAAACATAGAATGTGCCAGCTGCTTCTCTTCCCGGGCATACTATAAAAGTCAGTTAAGGGACAGAGGTTTTAAAGGTGTTTTGTGGGCGATAGGCTGACCCCCTGTCACTACAATAGTCTGTCTCCATCTTTATAATACCTCCAAATTTGTCAAACAGGACATCAGATGGTCTTATAACCTCTGGTGTTCTGCCTTAAGGAATACAGGAGTGACTTTATGTATGTATGTATATTGAATTGCATTTAACCTTACGTTACACGATTTTCCTAGGACACTTTTTACTTTTTTTTAATTATGTTAAAAAATAAATAATAAAAAATAAAAATCCATGTCCATCAACTTTAATGTGGCTACTAAACTCTTTGAACGCCCTGTATATCTACGAAGTTTACTATCGTAGTATTTTCATTGACTTGGGTACTATAAGTGTGCGTATTATTAATATCTCAAAGCTTACCATCTAAACGATAGTAAGATATTGTACAAGAAGCTAGTAGTACAACCCTTAACAGTCGCTCCATTGCTTTGATGAAAAAATATAGACTAGATAGAGGTTAAAGATACAGTAAATCTAGTCTACTTTTTGACTTTTTCATTACAAATACATGCAAAAGCAATATTGCGAAAACATGAACTGTGTTTAAGTGAGAATTGTAGAGAACAGTGTGAATTACATTATTTGCAAGAATATAACTCAAAAGTCAATAATTTAGAAAACGGACGTTTACAGTCCGACAAGGCTTTTTTGGCGCTTCGATGATGACGTCAGAGGGGCGTGAGCGTGAAATAAGGGTTACCATTCAGTATGCTAAAAATCCTTGTCAGACTTTAGCTGAAATATACTTAAAATGAACATAAAATCTTATTTAGCACAAGTCAATTTGCACCCTACACACATTAGAAAACGGCAATATTTCATTTTAAGGCTCGGTTCGATGATGTCATTTAGCGGGTAAGTCGGTACGAATAGGTTTGAATAAATTAAAGGACACCTGACATGCTTCATATATTTTTAGACCAAAAACATAAAGTAACCGTTCAAAGAAATATATATTTATATTATGATAGTACATGAATACTCAAACATTTTTTAATACGACGACATTCCTGTAGGTCCGAAATCTGAGTCACTAAAGGAGATTGAAATTTTCGATATAAGTATGAATCTAATCATCGAGAAATATCATAAATTTATCGTCGTGAGAAACATAACGTATGTTATTTACCTTTTTGTATTGATGGAAATCGGATATTTAAACCTTATTTAGTGGCGCTCAGTTGTCAGACCTAGAAGTATAACGTCATATTTAAAAAAATCTTTGGACGTCTATTTTAGATATTGGTCCAATATATCCGATGTCCTTTATTGTTATGAAAAGTAACAAAGTCCTCGGCGGAATGCTACCACCAAGTGGGGATTAGTTGCCTTTTTGGACGTGTTTTTCCTGGGCGGTAGGGCTTTTAGAAGCCGACCCTGCACGGTTGTCGCTTTGCTTCTAGATGTGCAAATGATATCTTCTTCAAGCAATCTTAATTCCGACTATAGAAGAGGTAGTCGTAGGTAATAGTGCACCATTTGACAAGGAAAATAGTAGGTAATTTAGGTTCAAATAGTAACTCATTAACATAAAATTTCATTGACTTTATTTACTAATACTAGTATTGTCTTAAGTTTTCACGATTCATAATTTAAATAAAACTACTTTTTGTAAAAGTAGTTTTATTACTAATACTAGTTACGCGGCGTTGCACTCAATATGCGAACTTAACGACATTTAAAATCAATGTCAATAACGAATTCTTCTTTACTCTTGACATACTTAGGTGTTTTTCTGTGATACATAAGCATTTTTGTATTTTGTGCACATTGCTGTAATGTACCATGTGATTTAGCATGCATTGCAACTAAATCTCAATAAAATTTGTGCGCGCAGATGCGCCCCCAGTGCGGGCGTTTTTGTATTGAACCATTACCGAACGCGCCCTCTTGACGCAGTTTTGGATCTAAGACTCTTAGACCGTAACATTTCTGTCACTACATTAATTAGATACTTTTTACGGTCGATTTTCGATCTTACCCAAGGAAGGTAACCCTAGATTTTAAAGTGGGTGTTATATGGTACAAGTAAAACCTTGTCACATTAATGTGAGCATATAAAATGTTAATAGAAATAGTAACGATGTTGAGTAGGTGGTGCTTGGGCGCCTGGGCACCTACGTACATTAGTCGCTTACAAGCGAAGAGGTCTTGACAAATATTTACTACATTAGACATCATTAGGAGTAAGTTGAAAACTTGATTCAGGAATAGGTATGTGTTATAAGATCCCAGAATAAATTATTTCTTCCTAAACGAAATTTTGTTTGTCAATTGAGCGTGTATTTTTCCGAGTAAGATCGGCTTAGAAAAGTCGTTCCCCTGGATAATCGTGTCGTAAAAGGTGACTTATCTGATTGAAACCCGCTTGGTGGTAAAATTTTTTCAGAGGCCACACATCATATAAAATCCGCCGCAAAATATCACTACTCCAGCGGTGATGTTTTCTGGCAACATTTCATTAAAAGCCAGTTCTATCCTCAAACTGTCATTTCCAACCTCATCTTCCAACCATCAGATGAGATTGAAAGAAATGTTTGTTAAAATCTAGCTTCTCTAAGAGTTGGACTATTAAATAAAATTTCAAATCCGACTGGTCTTATAGATAAGCATATTCACAAACAATGCAGGGATATCTTCTTTTATATGTAGGTATTTTGTTTATTTTTTTTCTAGTTTCACAGACACGAATTCTAATTGAAATCTTAACTTGAAGCAGATAATCTTGTATTAACGCCTGAAATATTTGCTTATTTTTAATTAAAATTCATATGATGCGGACGTAAGGACGTGACGTTATTATGTATACTTTGGAAAGAAAAACCCAAAATTACTACGTCAAATAATGCTGTTTCAAAGGAACACACAGACCAATATTTAAGGTTAATACGAGGTCATTACTTGGTGTCATATTGTAAACCCTAAAAATGAGTAGGTAAACATTTTACTGAGAATAAATTAACAAGGATAATGTGAGTTATTTTTATCTAAAATTGAACCTCTCTATAGAAAGCTTTACAGGCCGGCCATGTCATTTTGCTTTTTAGTTTTTTTGCGTCCGAACTATATACGTCACATATGAAGCTTAGCACTTTAGAGAGAAAGAAAGAAAAAATAGGTGTTTTAGGAGAGGAAGAATGTACAGGGATGGTCCCACACTAAAACACAAAAATTTATACACGAACTATAAAACTACACAAACTTTATGTAGTTTATACAGTTTGTGTTTAGTTTATAGATTTTTTGAAAAAAGAGTCACAAAAGAGTCGTAGGTTAGAGGTTAATCACACTAGATTGGCAATGCATCATCAATTAAAATGCAAGTTCTCGCCCTCTTCATCTCCTACAGAACCTAGCATTAATACAATGAAGCAATATTAACAATTGTCTCCAGTAAAATCATACATCTTTGGTCAACATGTGAGTTACTGTATTCCAAATACCGGTCTCCATTCGTTATAAAATACAAAGCAATTTTCCTTTCAAACAGTCTGCCATTAGGCCAGTGACCTAACAAGCAAGATCCATTACACCTAACAGAACAATAAAAACGTAATTACATCACAACACAATTATTTCATTCATACGTCGCAAACCACGTGATAACCCACTTAAATTGTAATGATGAATAGCAGAAGAATGCAAGTATCTACACCGGTCATATAGCGGATCTAAATATCAACAATACTCGAGGAACTAAAGTCGTGGCAGATTCACAGCGAGTAATTTTAAAATTGGTGTTTAATTTTGTGTGATGGTGTGTATGTTGAATTTGATTCACACAATTTTATTTGATTAAACAAATATGAGTGGTAATTAAATTAAATAGTGTGAAAACGTTCTTCTATCAAGATACTCTCGTTTCGAGGTAACTTGACGTTTCGGTTAGGAGGTTTGTCTTTTAAGACCTATCGGTCACATCATGAAAAATTTTATTGTATGTTATGAATGTTTTATTCTCTAAACATTTTTGGGAATTATTTTTGTTTAGGTTCATATCAAAAAAGGCTGTAAAATACCTTCATATCGTACATTTGAAATGGGTTTATAATGATTAAAAGATGCAGAGAACCAAACCCGAACCAAGGCGATATATTTATTAAATCAATATCAATGTGAGTAGTCTATATTTAGCTTGCTTAAATCATGCTGCTGTTAGTAAATACTAAAACACAGTTTAATCTTCATAAAAAAAACACAATAGCTGTGACTCTGCCAACTATCGCAAATAATAAAAACAAAGTTTCCGCTAGTAATCCGCTGTTACCTAAGAAATTATTCTACGAAATGAATTATGTAATTGCTGACGCACAAAGTGACACGGTGAACTTGCAAAAAACAAAGAAAGAAGTTATTATTTTTGCGAACCGTACTTTCCAAATCCGCTTAGTTATCTCACAATACTTTCAATTTGTCTTAGAAACTGATAGCTATGTAATTCTTTGTTTACTTGCAATTTTTACTTTATGCAATCGTGAAATGTTACAAGTGAATATTTACGGGCTTTAGTGATATGCGAGGATGGCAATTCCCCCTGCACTACAAATTTATACAAGATTTTCATGTGCTGGATATGGATCTAATATAACTATGATGTACTTATTAGAGATCTGGTTAAGGTCACCGGTAAACGATGGATGAGCGGGTACTAGCGACGACGTGGAGGTTTATAGGCTGATATTGATGATTAGCTGTCTAAGAATAGGTCTAACACAAACCCAAGTAATAAATACAAATAAAGTCCCCAAACAGGCACACCGACTACATGGCCCTAAAGCTTGTGATATGGGATACCATGTAGCGAACTTGGGGGAACCTAAAATATAAATTTCCATACACACCCACACCCGAAACATTTTTTTTTGTTCCGTCAATCAAACCCATAACATAAGACCCGCAACCACTGGCGTCTTAAGCAGATAATGTTACCCCATCGTGGTCGCCAATTAAAAACAAAAATAAAACAGATAAAAAATACGCAACCCCATAATCCGGATATTAGATGAGGAATCTAAAACAAAACTAGGCAGGGCTCTTAAACAGCCCTCAACAAATAAATATAGGAAAATATTATTGGCTACTAAACCTAGATTGGACCCTTATTAGATACAATTAGAAGGTCAACTAGGGATCATACTGTTTACAAAAAGGATTTCCTCAGAATACATCAATCGATAAAATAACTCATAATATATTAGACATACTGTATCCCTTATGTATGAGGTAGGCAGAACACCAGAGGTTATCAGACCATCTGATTTCACGTTTGACTTTGGAGGTATTATAATGATGGGTAGTTACAATTGCAGTGACAGGGGGTCAGCCTATCGCCCACAAAACCCCAATAAAACCTCTGTCCCTTAACTGACTTTTACAGTTTGTCTGGGAAGGAAAACAACTGGTACATTCTATGTTTTTCTTTCAATTCACATTATATGTTTTCTATTAACTTATTCCAGCAACATTTTAACAAGACCCACTTCCGTCCTGTGCCCGGGTACATTATGAGTTAGGCCACAGCGTTAATAATAATAATAAATTCATTTATTTCAGGCACTATTTACAAAGAGATCTTAACAATTGAAAACAGAGGCCCATTGAATAAATACCTTACAGTCTAACATACCTAAAAGATAAACAGATATATACCTTGAACAAGAATATATAAAAATACTTAAAACTACACTTGAAACTAAGTGATACGTTTAGGCTGCGACGTGGCGCGCTGCGTCTTTATGTCGAGTATGCGTCCTCTGAAGCGACGAAACACGACACCCTGCGGCCAAAAATCTTCTCTCATGTAGGTCGACAGATCTTCGGTCGGCACCTTTACCACAAAGCAGTTGGAACTGACTTTGTGGCGGTACTCCAACCACTCTGTATGCAACTCTTAGCGACGAAATCCGGAACGTCGTCGGGATCGATCTCCTTGAACAGGGTGATGATGTCCTGGAGACTTTTCTCACCCCCATCCCTACATCGGGAAGGCATCTGGGAGGTTCTGTCGAGCACCTGGAACAGGAGCACCTTGCCTCGACACACTTCGTCCTCTTTGAAGTTGGACTTGCAGATCTGCACTATGCTGACCTCGTCCATGGTATCGATGGCGTTCTGGATGAACGGCAACAGTTCGATTACAATTATCTGTTTTTTCTATCTATTTTCATATGATCGATGCAACTAGTGATAAGATAAGGCGGTATCGGTATTGAATGTTTGCTTGATTCTATCTCTCAACTTTGAGTTATTAGAACAAATAATCTCGTAGGACACGCTTATGCACTTATTCCACATTCGTACTTAAAGTATTTAAGATAAGGAAAAATACTTCAATAAATAAAAGTTAACTTTCAAAATAACTATAGATGTAAAGTGATAATAATTTACTAATTTGAGGGTGTGTCTATCAAATTATTTAATTTTACAACAATATTTAATCACACACAATAGGTTTATTGCCTAACATATAGCATACTAATGAACCAGTGTGCAAATAATGATGTTGACAGAATTGAAATGTACACCTCTGAGATACACTGTCATAGTGTAAAGTATAGTATGTAGTTAGTTAACGCTATGCCTCAAAAGTTGCGGGATATAATAAAAAAAAAAATTTTTCTTAACTTAATTTGCCATTTCTTTGACGGAAAAAGTCAGGTTAACATTAAATAGATTGTGATGTATGATCATAATCTATAATATAATAAGTAAGTATCTATTCATTTTCAGGATGAGAATTGCGACATCAGAAAACTAATAATTTCACTATTGAAAGAACATTTTTTACATATTATAGTTAAATTTTATTTGTCCAGTAACATTAATAAAGCATAATATTATCTTTTGTCTGAAATAATTTAGCGTCACACCGCAAAATCAGAAGCTCTCAACAAAATTTGCACTGATCGCATATAAAAAATAAATTACAGACAAATATTCAAATATTCGGTTATAATATTTTGCAATATTCGCTACAAGAATAAAGTAACTTTTTTTACTTTTTTTAAATGGCACTGACACAATGAGAAATTTTTTTTTATTCCCAAAAGTACAAATAATCTTAATTTGGAAAGAAAGAATTCTCTAAAAATCATTTACATTTTTTGTCAAGAATCAGAATGCAAAAACGAAATAAATCTAAATTTATCCAAAACTGCAAGACCCCAATTGATTTTTTCCTAAGGTAAAACATAAATAAAAACAAAACAACTTTTTAACCGGATTAAACGCATATAATTTATATTTTAGATTTTAACTCGATGGTGTCTCTGCAGACGTGGTCACGAGAGACTATAATATACACATAATAATATACTAACATGAGTCTATCGTGACCACGGGGTCTGCAAAGACACCAAAACGTAGAGTTGAAATGTAAAATATAAATTATACGCGATTAATCCGGTTAAAAGGTTGTTTTATTTAAATTATGAATCGTGAAAACTTAAGACAATCTAATATATAAAATTCTCGTGTCACAGTTTTCGTTTCCATACTCCTCCGAAACGGCTTGACCGATTTTGATAAAAAATTTTGTGCTTATCCGGTATATATGAGAATCGGCCAACATCTATTTTTTTTTCTTTTTTTTTATTTATATGGCAAAACAACGTTTGCCGGGTCAGCTAGTATTAAATAAAAACATACAACAACTGACACTTATTTATACTGTGGTCATTTAGCAAGCGACCAACGACCTCTGTAGACAAAAAAAGTCTTCGCTCAGAGTGTCGTTTCGCTAATGATATAATATACTAACCGAGACCACGCATACATTACATTACCCTAAATACCGATGTAACACCTACTAAACGGTTGTAAAACAAACATTTGTAATTAATACACCGCTTGGATGACACATCACCTCATTATAATCTGCTTGTAAATATAAAGATTGGCAAATTTTTTGACACATGAAATCGATATTGGCAAATATATGAAATTAGGTCGCTGAATTTAATATCATACTGATATGGTTGCTTCTAGATTTTGCAAGATAAACGAGCTATTGTTCTGATTGGTTAATTCGTTTTTAATATTCAAGCAACCTGAAACCTTTATGGTAACCTATTGATTACGATATTGCACAAGCAACAGAAAGTGTTTTTTTTTTACTAAAAAATAAGTTTCCTGGGAGACAGCTAAAGAACTCTGTATAAAGTGTACCACACTTCTAATTCTTTCATTTACTTAAATATAAAATAAAGCATATAAACATCTCAATTGCCATAAAAAATACCATGAATTATTCAAAACCTCTGCTTTTCAAAGAAAGCCTGTAAATAGAATGAACAGTGAAAACAGAGGATATAAACACTAATAGGATACTAAAATCATGAACGTGAAAGTTTAAGGAGTTTTGAATGGATATTTTAGAAGAAATTCAAGTTATACATATGTGCTTTAATGTAAATATTTTATTTTATTAATTTAAGTCTATGCCGTTGTACTTAATTTATTTTGGATGCTTTATACAGGTTTGATTTGTAGTCACCAGCCAAATGTAAATGTTAGTTTCTATGATACGATATAAACGTACCTGCATATATAATTTTGTATAGCTCAGTACAAAAAAATAAAGATATGGAACCACAAACTTTTATGCAAATAGTCGTTGTTGATGAACATATTTATTTTAACAGTAATTTAGAGGGACCATGCTTTGCTTAATATATTAGCGGAAATATTAATTTCCTTGTAAAAAAATAAATACTTTTTTGCAAAAATCGTTTCTGTAAATGATACTTATTGTGTAAAAAAAATTTGGCCGATGACTACAAATCAACACTGTATACAGGGTGACTGGTGTCTAATTTTAGATACTGAAGGAAAAATTTACTTTACTTTCGGTTAAGTTTACACAGTAAATAATAAATATTTATTTTTTATTATATTTTTCTCTGCGTGTAAGATCTCAAACTATCACGTCCTTGAATTTCAAAAGTGACCCACCAGTCACCCTGTATAAACAAAACATCCAATCAGATAATGGAAGCGGAATAGGACTGTTGTCTTTATAATGGACTATATACTAAAGTACAGCTATATTAGGGTACAGCTATGTAACTAAAAAATATTTCATACCATCAATTGTCCAATGTTAACTAATCTAAGTTAGTTTAGCTTAGCTCGCAAAGTTGAGTCAGTTCATATACGAGTATGCGCATCCGCCATAAACTACAGGTATGTCCATTTTACGCAAATGAAACTACGACTTTAAAATGAAAATATGAAATATAGTGCTGTAATAATAATATGAAGATTTCAGCATGAATAATCATAAGCATTGTCCGGATAACGAGGAGCCTGACATGTCTACCTTTACGTCAAAAATATTTAAAATTTATTTGACATTACAAAGTCCAATTAAATTGTTACCTAACAATTGTGACATTAAAAGTTCCCTCCTTAATGCGAATCCATAGTGATTTATTACTCTTAATTAGGCTGCAATAACTACAAACTGTGTTATATAAGGCCTTTAGTAATAAATTAATAGAATATTTATAGCGTAGTAAATGTTAACTTATGCTTAGCTTATCTTAAAATATATTAGTCGCTTCCTTTTTTGATATCCGAGATTTATTTATTTTTGTTTTAAATAGTTCATTGAGGTAATGATGCCCAAATTTGAATATTGTTATGAGGGGTTTTGTCAAAGTCTTAGGTGAGGCATGTCCGTGTCTGTAGGTGCTGCTTTTTTTGCTGTCAAAGTTCAAACAGATATCCTTTGCTTCGAAGAGAAGATCAGCGTACTAGCCATTTACTGGATGTTTGGAACTTTATATCTAATAGATATAGAGTCGGCAACTTAGTCCCCACAAGTTTCAGTTGTCCATGGGTATTGGTGAAAAGGGAACTTACATATCGATTTGTCCCCGTCTGATATTAAACAACTAACACATTGGAGCAGTTTGGTGGTTTGATTGGCTTACGCATCTATGCCGCTTGTCTCTGGTTGAGGCAGATGCCATTAGCGATACACTCTCCGAATACGGTGGATGAGGTACAGTCAAGTCTAATAAGATTTATACAGTGTCATTGAACTTGTAACCTTATTACAAATGAATAAGTTGCGAAGTGCATATATTTTATTAGACATGACTGTACACCGTGAGGTTTTTAGTCGGTAAGAATACGAGATTACCTTGTCACCCTCCTCGGTCGATCGGGATGACATGACGATGAAAAAGGACTTAAAACTAAAGGGCATTTTAAATAAGGTCACTTAAAACCTATGCTTTAGCAGAATTTGTACAACGTCTGTGTCTAGTTGAAGAAAGGGAAAGCCTTGTCAACCTTGGGCCCAAGTGTACTATTACAATTAAACTTCAGCGAAATGTTAAAGTAAAACTTATAATAGTTTAAATACAAAACAATTTTTGTAAAGGCATACATTTTTTATATTTAAAAGTGTTGGTTTTAATGAAACAAGTGCTTCATCTGTTTTTGTTATTGTTAAGTATTTTTCCAGTAGGTGTGTGAACTTAGTCACTTACTGCGTAAATAAAACGAACTTGATTGTATATGTGACTTTAAACGCGCCTTTACTAATGTAATTTATTATTTACAAGCAGACGTTCTCATTATTTTAGAAAGAACACACAAAATTTATCTTCATGTCGCTGTATTTTACCTAGTTTTATAACGCAACCCGACGTCTGTAAGGTTTTGCTAATATAAATAAAACTAACATTATAAATTACACCCTTTAACTACTTTAGATTCTGGACGTGGGAATAAAATACTAGTTTTTTACCCTTGAGGGACTTGTAAGTGAGTTATAAATTGTAACAAAAAGGAAAAATACTTTAAGTTGTTGAGAAATGAAATTTATTTCGAACGACGTAAATTTGCATTTGTGTATTCCTGCAGACTGGACATGTAAGACAGACGTATAGATTATCTTAGAATATGTTACATCTTATGAGTTCGAATTGCAAGAATGAGTTGACGTTCGTGTAGGCAGTAAAACTGAAAGATTTGACGATTTATTACATTGAATAAAACACTTTTTGAACAGACTTTCTTGTATATTGTAGGTACCTACAATAGAATTATAATGTTGGAGGTATTATATATATACTTACCACCACTTTTAATCGGATACCAGCTCTGTATCCAATAGACATGATCGCAATACCTATACCCAACAACATTTGTTCTATGACTTTTTAAAATCTTGATAAATTACGCACAATTTTTTGTTTCTTGCTCTTATATTTTGTAAGAGAGCCTATTACTATTATTTTGCAACGTTTGCCTACGCAAGGTACGTGGCAAACCTATGTTCAGAGTAAATAGAGTTACGATGCTAAATAGAATCAATAAAAAAAATTGTATGGGTAAACTTAAATTTTAAAACTATGAATTTTAAAAAGTCGTAGAACAATTGATGTGGAGAAGCTGCCTGCAAGCATAATTATAAATAAGTAAAGGCGATTACATACTGAGAGATAAGATTAGGCAGGTCCGCCACAAGATGGAAGAAGCAGATTAAGAGAGCACTGTGAAAAAATATAACTTTATAACGCACTGAAAAATAATCAACGAATGCAGAGCATTAAAAAACCGACCTCACGTTTTTGACGACTTCACGACTTCTTTGGCTGAGTTATACTATCATCCATGTAAACATTTTCCGAAATCATACATATTGTTTCAAAACTTTGAAATTTTCAATGAAGTACTCAACCGATTTCGATGAAGTTTATATGGGACCAACTATGAAGTATCCTCTATCATAAGAAACAAATCGATCAATTTTCAACATCGATTCATAATTGTCCGAAATATCGTGTAACAACAGATGAATGGAGAACCTAATCCTTTTTTGGAAGTCGGTTGATAACGCGCTGAATGTGTGCAGCGTAGGACTCAGTCATGAGGAGATCCTTAGTCTCGGTCTTGCACTGGGTGGCTTCCAGTGTATGATGATCATGATCATGGTGATGTGCGTGTAAAGTTCTCTTGTCTATAGCAATTGAAGTTTACTAGCAATAAGTCTAATCTACCGAAATTTTGATAGACTCGCGCTAATTTCTGCAAGACGACACTTTGGGCTGTCAGTACGCCTTAATGAATGTAAAATGAAAAAGACCTGAGTTTTAGTGAAACTTAGTGATTTATTCGAGTATACTTCAATTTGTCAAGGATAAGATTGTTATAATATTTTTCCTTACCACTACAGTGTAAGGAAAAATAATCAAGCATGGTGGCGGGTACTTTTTAGCGTCCAATGCATTCGTTTCTCATAAAAGGCCTGTGCCACGTTTGTTTAATTTCCTCAAGATGATATGGAAGACAAACATTCCGTTTTTATTAAATTATGTTATGTTATTATGTTTCCGTTTTGTTATCCCAGGTTCCAAATAATGGTCAAAATATTACGCTCACACTCAATTTGACTGAGTTCGTACTAAAGGACATCAGGCCGACTTTCCCATTAGCCATTTGCCATATGGAATGATATGTGTTAACGACTGTCGTTTTGTCTCGTAAATATTCTTCCTTTTATTTTTCCTTTACTGACCGTAAAACATGATCTCTAACATAATTTATTAAACTGATTAGTTAGATCATTTGAAGTCCATAGACACCCATTCATAAAACCGCATTAATTTTATTATTCTTCGCCATTTTTTGACTGATGTGACATTGGATTAATACATAAGTATATTCATATAGGTAACATATACCTTAGTAAGTTCAAAGAGTTTTTGCCATTGGCTAATGCAGTTTGAGCAAAAGCCAGGGTGACAAAATGTCTGGCTCGACTTAAAATTCTTTCTGTGAACAGTTTTGTGTCGCATAGTCTTCCTTGTGCAGACTACGAGTAAAATATTTTTTTTAACAATTAAATCCTTAATTAAACAACGTAGGTATCTGCAATTCAAGCATTTCATAATTGTATGTTCCTTTATAGATGCAGTTTTGCAAAAATTAGCTGTAAGCCTGTAAACTAATTACAAAACAAATGTTTCAAGACACAACTTGGTACCGTGTAAAGATTAGAAGTAGTCAAGCCCTAACATCAAACTTCAAACTCATTTTTTGAGGACTTTCTTTAAATAAAAGAGATTACTTTGAAAATTGGGTTGGGACCAAAAATTCGATAGGTAGATAAGTCTGCGGTCAAGTTTACCTTTCAAATTCCCTCGACACCTTTTTTTTCGCATTATAGGTTTTGTATGCTGACACATTTTTTTGTGAAAAATGAAATTAAAATAAATGAAATGTTTTTTTTTTATTCATCGTAAGACCATCGAATGGCCGCTTAATGACGTCACAATTTTGTACTTCGGCTTTAACAAGGTGTTGATAGTTTTTGATTAAGATATTACAGTAGACCAAGGGACAAAAAAAGCCGGCGGAAAAAACTCTTGGCACTCTTTTTCAGTCAGGATTACACGAATTATATAGCAATTTCTGTAAAGAAATTAGTCTTGGCTGATCTTAGCTGCAAAGCTTTACCATTAGATGGAGCTACGTTAGCAATATAACGTAAAAACAATACTGTGTTAAGTAATTTCGAGGCGTACCACCATGCCCCGGTAGCTCAGTGGGAAAGCACTCGTCCGGCAAACGAGAGGTCCCAGGTTCGAGTTCTGGTCGGGAAATTTTTATTTAACACATTTTTTCACTTATACAAAATGTATTATGACGCAAGGGTCAAGATACCAATTTCTTTAAACTTTTTTCTTAGAGATTCCAAGAACTCAATTTCCAAGTTTATACATTCCAAGAATAGATATTTACTGCAGTGTAAATATCGTGTCAATATCTGCGGCATTGCCCCAAAGTAGGATGCCGTAACACATTATATTAGTAAAAAAACTATAATATACCAGCTTCGCCGTATTAACATCAGTCAATGAGCGAATCGAGATCATATAGGTGCTTTCTACTGATTTGTATACCTGTGATAGCCCAATCACTGAAGGATTTATTTTGTTGTTTATTTTGTTGGAATAAATGAAATGGAATTCTAGTTCATGTATACGTAGTTGGGCACTTGAGAGTTGTGATTTCAAAGCATTAATATTTTTCAAATTACTATCATATTCAACACAGCAGGAGTCAAATTCTCTTGTCTGTCTTTTCAAACAATCTCTGTCCTCTCTAGTCTCCAAGTACAGTGTATGCAATTTGGCTAATTCTGCTTTAAGAGTAGAATTCTTATTTATTACTTTCAACATTTCCAACTCATTGTCTTCTCTTACCTTTAACAAGTGTTCACATTGCCTACTGCACTTGCTTAGCTCATGGAGCGCAAGTAGGTGTTGGCTTTCCAACTGGCGGCGGGCCGAAGCACTGCGAGTATTCATCAATATATATAAAACTGTTCCGTTACTGACTGAGTGACTGAGTGACTGAGGTACTGAGTGACTGAGTGAGTGACAGACAACGTACAGCCGTAACTACTAAGCGTAGAGAGCTGAAATTTGGAACATATAATGTTTAGAGAATGCAGGGGTGCACTAAGGAAGGAATTCCCGAAATTCCCACGGGAACGGGAAATATAGGACTTTTCAATTTGTATGAAAAATCTTATTCCTTGAGTGCACTGATGTGAAACTTGGTGTAAAGGTTTGTCAATAAGTGTCTGGTTGTGTTATGAAAAGAATTCCCGAAATTCACACGGGAACGGGTAATATATGATGTTTTAGTTTGTAAGAAAAAATCCCATCCCTTGAGTGCACGGATGTGATACTTGATATAAAGGTTCCTCAATAAGTGTCTGTTTGTACTATGGAAGGAATTCCCGAAATTCCCAAGGGAAGGGGTTGGACTTTTTAGTTTGTATGAAAAATCTTATTCCTTGAGTGTACGGATGTGATACTTGGCATGAAGGTTCTACAAAGAGTGACTGGTTGTGCTACGAAAAAAAAACCCGAAATTCCGATGGGCACGGGAAATATATGATTTTTAGTTTGTATGAAAAAAACTTATTTCTTGAGTGCATGGGTGTGATACTTGGTATAAAGGTTCTTTCAGTGGGTGTCTGATTGTATAGTTTCTGAAATTTCCACAAGAAGGGTAGTTAAGCGCATACGAAGTTGCGGGATAAAGCTAGTGTTTGATAAAACAAAATTTAATATTATGAAAGTATTAAAGTTTCTATAGAAGTCATTGGGCAATGTGAACTATATCGTAAATGCCGTTGCGGACAACAATTAGATTCAAATAAATTCAAAAGAGAAGTAAGACCAAAGTAAGACAATGAATTAGAACAAAGAATTGAATTGAAACAAAGTTCGTCACTTTTAAGCAAGTTTGGGCTTTGCACTTTTCGTTCACAATACACTAACCACAACAAAATTAACGTATTAGGGTACTAAGTGGTTGAGTTTGATATGGATATTTACACTTATAAATACAAAGTTCACAATTAATTAAATAATTTTTGGGAGAAGATACAATAGTTTGTTATGACAGCTGTTATATTTACATAATATCCTATTTCATAAATAAATAATAAATAAAACAATCCCCAGACAATCACAATAGTCACAGGGCCCCAAACTAAGCAGAAATTTTGTATAAATCACCTTCTTATATCAATAAAACATATTAAAGCGAAATTATTACATAAGCACAAAGTCTTTTAAAATCGCACCAAAATACGTTTTTTTTAGAAAAAGAAAGGTTGGTGAATTCCAAAGTTTTGTTAATATCTTGAACTTTTTAACATTCCATTCATAAATGTGCATTATTATTATTATGGATATCACAATGTAATCAGCCATCAAGTTTTGCAGAAGGTCAAAGCATTTATTGGAAAACATCAGATAGTAAAAGTATTAAATTTCCCACTGGAACATTGCAATGTTGCATTGATAGTTCGTCGTATTCAATACTGTTAATATTTGTAATATTTCAACAACGCGTTCTATTCTGGAAGAGCCGTTTATTTAGGCGTTTTTTTATTTCGTATAATCAGATAAGGTATTCACTTTTGAGCGTGATGTATACATGAGTATTTTTATAATGATCATTGATTATAAAATCTAGGGAATCACGATTTGGAAACTCTACAAATTACCCATAGTTTAACTTTTTGTTATCGAAATTTGAAAGCCTCGTCAAATTTTTTTCATGTTTTTCTTTTAAAAGTTTTCAAACGTCCCGCTTTAATTAAGGCATTCTGTAAGGATATATAAGTGTTGTGTATCTTTTAGGGTTATTTATTTAACACGACTTTACGCTACACGATTTTACCGGAGTACACAAGTCCATATAAAATACAAAAATAAAAGATAAAATGAATAAAAAATCTTTTATGATTTTAAATACTACATTCGTTGGTAAAAAGGCTTCAAAGGCGTTTTTCTGAAAACCAATCGTCACAATTAAAATTTTTACTTATAATAAATCTGTAGAAGTAAGAATTTTGTATATTGAAAATATCAAAAAAAAAAATGCCTAGCGCCTGCCGGTGTTACTAGACCGACCCCGAACCCAAAAATGTGACTAATGTAGTATGTAGTGACCGTAGGTTATTATTATATTATACTGTTAGATAGGCTTATTATCAAATTAGTTATCATCAGAAATAGGTTGATTTAGGTAGGTAAGTATTTTATTTTCTGTTATTGAGTTTATTTTTTAATTAGGTAGATACTTAGCTTTACAATTATAAGGCGTAGACCGTATAGATTTAATATTTGAGCTTAGCCGTAAATCAGTGTTTATAGCTATTGGAACGTATAAATTTCAAACTTTGGAAAACTGAGTTTCGAAAAATTGCAAGAATTGAGTTTTCAACCAATGAGTTTTTACATAAAAAACTCATTGATACCTAAGTTTCGTCGTCCACGCGAACGAAGTCACGGACACAGCTAGTTTCGAATATAATCTTTCAAACTTTATTGGTCATGCACCATCTAGTTTACAAGATTCAGAGAAAGCTTCCTCAACATGTGCACGCGCATTCATTACGCTTCCTATTCAATATCTCGCTAAGACTTTGATAAATTGCCCATTTTAACGCTAAAAGGACAGCTATAGTTAAATCACTCACGACTTTTAGGTAACGTGTTGCTTAATAAGTAATAGATTTTGATTATAACGTTAGTAGGTTAAGAGTTAATATCATAACGGTTATGTTTCTGGTGTCTGAAATGTAGAACTAAAGTTTAGGAATTTTAACTTATGAATATTTAATATAGATTCACCATCTCCTAAAAGAAATATTTGTTCATACTATACCTACTCATCAAACAAAATATAACTTAAACAAAAATATTTGCGCTTCCCGCAATATTTGCCAATAAGACAATAACACATTCGTTTAAAAAACTAAAATAGTCTTCAATTCATATGGAAAATATAAATTTATAGTTTGCGATTTGAAGGTTTTGATCTCCCTAACAGCGGATTTCAATACAAATCAGATCTTTAAAACAGCAATGAGAAAATGAAAATGAAAACTTTTTATTCGTAGTAGGTAATTTTATACACTTTACGAACGTCAAATGCTGGATGAGGGCGGCGCGGGTCCGGACGACATGACGAATCCTGGGGGAGGCCTCCGTCGAGAAGATTTTCATTTTCATTTTAGCAATGAGAATGCTAACACGACAAGGATTGCTCTTGAGTAAAGACATACAGAACTATTTTGTATGAAAGAATCAAAAAACAATTCTTCTATGAGTAATCATGATCAAATACATTTACATCTTTAAGAAACAGAAAATCAAAAAACGGCTGATAGTATTTTTGTATTTTTTAAGTTTTCTTAGAAAATTTACCAGTAGTTTCATGGTTTGCATTACCTGGTACCGCAGTATCATCCTGTATACATAAACCTATGTAAGTTTTGCGTAACACCTAATAAATTTATATCATTTTGAAAGTAGCTGTGGGTGTTTCTATTAAAAATCTGTTGACAAAGTGATAGATCATCACATAAAAGTACGGATTGCACAATTAAAAGTCGATCTGTCGTACGAAAGATAACTTAAGTGAACAACTAGGTAAGCATGTTACCTATTCAAGAAAGTAATATAAATTTTATGTCAAATGAATGTGTAAGAGTTATATAACATATTAAAATTTAGTGAATGATTTCATTTGTCTTTGGCCCGATTTTTACCTATCAAAAAGTACAATTATAAAAAATCGTAACAAATCATTATTCCGCCGTGTAATAATACTTTATTCGCCAGATAACTTTTATCCGACGCTTGAAATATCAGCCCTTAGACACATATTTTTAGAAAAATAAGTATGTAAATATTAGCTAGCTAGGTAAAATTTTATAAAAAAAAACAATAATTTATAAGTCTTTGAGCTCACTATCTAGGTACATAATATATTGATACAACGGGTTTGTTTGTATGTTTGTTAAATCAAATCTCATAAATTACAAGTCATTTTTTTAAACAAGGATAGACCATTTCATCGGGACGGTTAAAAGGTATATTTAAGTAACAATATCAATAAAAAGTAAGTTTGGAACTAAAAATACTCTCTAAAAAGTACGAAACAAGAGAATAGTCCCCGCTGAAATATTTATGTATTTTTGTACATCATACTGATAGAGATATGAAAATGAAAACTTTTTATTCACAGTAGGTATGCTTACTCACTTTGTGAAGATCAAACGCATAATGAGGGCGGCGCGGGTCCGGACGACATGAAGAATCCTGGGGGAGGCCTCCGTCCAGAAGTGTGCGTCTAGAGATTGCAATCCGGATACTTCGAAATTCGAAAAGGACTGAAAAATCCGGGTTTTCGAATCGTCAAATAATAATTTCTATGAAATATTCGTTTTTTTCGAATATTTCGTTTTTAAGTACTTGTTATGATCAAAATTGATGCTTCTTGTTAAGTACCTTCTGTTTATTGTTCACTGTTAATCAGCTTTAAGGAACAGCTTGATCGCCAACTCCCTAATGTAAAAAGCAGCGCCGATACTCTACAGCAGCAGCCATCATGTTCAAACAGTAGAGTTGATTTACCTGCATTCTTTTTGTGGAAATGGTAAAAGTTTTAAAGAGGTTCCTATCCATTCCGCCGACCAGCATGAAATCAGAAAGAGCCTTTTCTACTAGCTGCAACATTTTGCAATAAATTATCTTAATTTCATTTAACGTCCGAATGACGAAACTCAACGCTTTTATGATTTAAAGATATCATTTAGTGAAAAAAATTTACATTTAAAATGTTGTTCATCCTTAGGTAAACTGCCATTAAACTTTACTTACTTAAAATTACTTACATAACGTCACGTCTGTATCCCTTATGGAATAGGCAGAACACCAGAAGCTATAAACCATCTAATGTCACATTTGACAAATTCGGATGTATTATAATGATAGGGAGAGACTTGCAGTGTTAGTGGGTCAGCCTTTTAATTAGGCGTGTTAATTGTTCAAATACTTTTATAATGGATATTACGAACCTTCTATTTTGACTGATTATTCATGTGATAATAAGTAAGTATAACTGGATATCTCAATAAGTATACCTATTATTGTGCATTTACTTAATTTAATTTTATCGTAAAAGTTAGTGAATTGTGAAGTTTAAGAAATAACATTTTCTCAAACTAGCTTTTTTTAGTCTTTAAAGTTTATTATCTTTGTTACATTACGTTCAAAGATGACTGACTAAATGTGTAAAATTTATTATTATTACATACATATGTTGGTCAAACTTTTATTATAAAGATTTTCTTTTATTTAACAATATTTGCAACTAAATTAAATAACATAAAAGACAACGTAACAAAATAAAATTCAAAACTTCGAAAAAACCGGATTATCCAGATTTTAGACCAAAGAAAACCTTAAAATCCGGTTTAAAAAAAAACAGATTTTGCAATCTCTATGTGCTACTCTCGCCCATTATCCACCAATGTCTTGGTGTTGACTGCTACTACTTCTTCGGCTTTAAAAAAAGCGATATATGTAAGGGATAGTGTGCTAAAATAATTAAAAAACAATAATTATTTTGATGTAACTAGTAATAAGGTAAATACTGTTTTCTACGCAAAACTTAATTGGAGAAATTGAATAAATTATTATTATAAATTATTATTTAAAGGATAGCCGTGATCGTATGCCTAATTGATTTTTTTTTATTATTATAATGAATCTATTTTGCTACAATAGGTGGCATACGACCACGGCTGTAAATATATCTCTATCAGTATGACGTATAAAATAATAAATATTTCAGCGGAGACTATTTTCTTGTTTCGTACTTTTTAGAGCGTGTTTTAGTAGTCAGGTTATAGTTTTTAAACTTTATTTTTATTTATTTTATTCTGGAGTAATGTTATTTACATATTTGATCTGTGCTAACAAAGCTATTTTATTTGACACGCCACACGAAACGATCACTAATTTTTTTTTAGTTATTTTCTATAAGTCTTCTAGAGGCCGCTGTAGTCAATTCAGCGTGACATCGTATAACCTATAATAAGCAGACAATGAAGAGGCTTCCACTAGCAAAATCATAACCCTCCTTTTTGCTTCACCGTAGTCAGGTAAAAATAAAAATAAGTCCTTATTGATGGGCACTTTACAAATTATAACAATCGTCTGACTTGGATATATCAATTACCATTTATTTTAGATGTAATTATATGCAAAATAACAGCCAATAAGGAAACGATTCAATACCTTGAATAACTTGAAGTGACGATAATCATTCGAATTAATGTTTGGAAATAAAACGGAAAATTGCTCTTGTAGTTGAAGACAATGAAGTTTACTCGATAGCCACAATTAAATTTGATACGCCTTACCTTACAACTTCAAGCCTACACAAAAATATTATGAATATTTTATACCGGTTTATAGTCACAGAATTTAGATCTTAAATTAAAATTAAATATGATTGAAATATGTTTAATTGTTTAAGTAAGGGCATGAAGCGGAGACAATCATTCTAGAATATTATGTTATGTAAATTTGTAAGAATTAATACTCGAGAGGCCTGAAATATTCTTTAACATACTTTCACAGCGCCCGGCCTACTACTTTTTTTAATAATAAAAACAATTATTTGCTCTTCCCATACACCCATACCCTAAAGGTTCTTCTGAATTCCAAACGACATTCTACTGAAAAGTGTATTGAGATGACTCACTGCAGCGATGATTCTTAAACTAAGATCTATAAAAACAAAACGCCAACTAGACCACACCCTGTATAAATTAATAAAACCTATCATTATAAATCTTATTACCTAAGCTGCAGGACTCATACTGCATTTTCCAAAGTACACGTCATACTCATTCCCAATTAGTCCCGCCATTCCTTGTCTAGAAATCGACTTAGTCATGATAGCCCGTAGGATAGGTTATTATAATAATTAAAATGTATGCGAGTTCATCTTAGCAGGTATTTAATCGTGCTAATCTTTATGAATCATCTCTTAATAAGTATTTTAAAATTCCTTATGAATTGCATCATTCATAAACTAAGTTTGGTAACCTACTCTGCATCATAAGGTTTATTTGTTTAATGGTTTAGCTTGGAATCTCAAAAATAAGAAAGAAGTGATAGAATAATTAGTAGAAAGAAAATTATTGTTGTTTTTTTAAAGCCTGGATTTTCTACATGTTATAAAAAGTAAAGTGTGTTTTGGGGTAATCCTCAGAACTACTAAACAGATTTTGATTTGAACCAGAGTCTAAAGGCCAATGCTACGGCACGCGTGACGCATTTTTGGTAGTAAAATTTCATTGTGCTTGTACAGTCGTGTCATTGGAATACTTAACCTCGCACTATTTGGCTAGACTTCGATTAAAATGGAGAAACGATGTATGGGCGTGTAGTACACTCGGTAGCTAGCCACGTTCCACGCGCGCGTGGCTCGATTCGTATGGCTGTGTCGTACGTGCGTACGGCTCGGACGTAACAGTTTTGTATGAATACCCGAGTTATTCTCAAGCCGAGTTATCACTGCTCGTAGGTAAAACAATTGATTTGAAATGACTTTGAACTGCAAAGACAGTAACGTCTTGGAGCCAAACTGCACTTGAACGGGCGCGGCTACTGCAGCTAGTTTAATATAATAATGTAAGCCTACAAAATGGGGTCCTGGGGCCTTAATTAAGCTACAAAGTAACATACGTAAAAAACAATCAAATTGCATATTCGAATCTAAATACCTATATAACTCCTACTACAACCCGGAAAGACAAGGGAACGCCCCTGAAGCAAATTATCTCCTAATAAACTGACTCCCGGCTCCCATTCGTCATGTGTCTCAAAATTATACAGAATCGCAGAAGCAGTAGTACTCGCACTTACCAGAGCAAATATTCCAGAATAGCAAAGAGCAGCTTGAATGTCAAAATTGTAGCCATTTACGATGCATCAGTCGAGGAGGCGTATTCTGAAATTTTCGAAGGCGGAGTATTGTATTGTAACCCTCAAGGTTTGGTATTATTTGGCCTTTATGTAGGGAAGGTTCTTTGTCTTTGGCAAGCTAAAACCTCTTTTGAAGTAGCAAAAGTGATTTTGTTGTAAAATTGAGGATTGATGATTCTATGGATTTAAATCTTTGATTCTATGTATATAGGGTGACTGGTGGGTCACTTTCGAAATTCGAGGACGTGATAGTTTGAGATCATACGTAAAGAAAAAATTTACTTATTAATTATTTACTGACTTAACCGATAGTTCAAGAATTCACCACGCCGCAAAAGTAGTGCACATACTACTTTTGCGGCGGCGCGCGGCTTATTACTTTGATGCGGCGGCGGCTTACAGAATTGTGAGTGCCGCGAAAAATCATTTTATTTATGCATAGGGAATTCTAGTGAAAAATTAAGTAAGTACCTACTTTTATTAGATACATAGTTATGACCAGAATCGAGTGCAGAGAGCTCTTCTTCAGTAGGTATCTAAAGTATGAAAAACTTTGAATCTTATTTAAAAAGAAAAACTGAACAAAAATGTTATAAATATACTTTCAGGCGTACCAAACATCCAGAATAGCACTCCAGTACCGGCGGCGGTGTTTAGCTTAGTTGCAGTTCTTTGACAAATGAAGTCGTTGTGTCTGCCGGATGGATAACAAATGATAAAAATAGATTTACAGGTAAGTATCTATAAATAGCTACTTTTTATGTAGGTAGATACATCTAGTTATAAGCCTGTTTGTGCTAGAAAAAGTACTTAAGTAATAGGCAGATTATTAAACTGACTCTCAAATACTTCTAAACCTTTGCTAAAGAAATTAGTTAATGTTTAATCTTGGTATTCTAATGTTATAAAACCGATGGTTTTGTTTCTTTATTTGAACGCGATGATCTGAAAAATAAGGGACCAGTTGGATAAAACATTTTTGCATTTGATAACGCTTGAAGAAGTTTATTACCGAGGTGACTTTGCTAGTTTACAAGTGAAGACAGCTGTTTACAACCAACTTTTGCATGACCTTGGCAGGGCCTTGGTTGGCGGAGCTAGTTGTAAACGGCAGTGTTTAGAACCACAGACATACATCTACATAGATAACGCAATTGTCACGATTTGTATTGAAGCCAAGCGTGCTCACTTTTTAAGACCTACTGTGACGTCACAGCTGATATTTATGACTGGGAAATACAAACAGATTCAAAGACACTGATGCCGCCGATGAAATCGGTTATTAAGAACGATATCGATATTTGTGAAATCGATTTCCTAGCAGACATACATACGCGCGGACTAAATCTAGCGGTGACCAACCTTGATGCTTGGTGGGGGTTCGCACACGAAAAGTACATACATTTGCGTTATCCATGTAGATGTACGCCTGTGTTTAGAACAGTGTGTACGCTCGTTATTTTATATTTTACTACCTATATAAACTATATAGGTAGTAAAATATAAAATCAATATATATAAAACTGTTCCGTTACTGACTGAGTGACTGAGGTACTGAGTGACTGAGTGACTGACAGACAACGTACAGCCGTAACTACTGGGCTAGCTGAAATTTGGAACATACATTATTTAGGGGATGTAGGGGTGCACTAAGGAAGGAATTCCCGAAATTCCTACGGGAACGGGAAATATAGGACTTTTTAATTTGTATGAAAAATCTTATTCCTTGAGTGCAACGATGTGAAACTTGGTATAAAGGTTTTCCAATATGTGTCTGATTGTGTTATGAAAGGAATTCCCGAAATTCCCACGGGAACGGGAAATATATGATGTTTTAGTTTGTATGAAAAAATCCCATCCCTTGAGTGCACGGATTGATATAAAGGTTCCTAAACTAAAATAAGTGTCTGTTTGTATTACGGAAGGAATTCCCGAAATTCCCACGGGAAGGGGTTGGTCTTTTTAGTTTGTACGAAAAATCTTATTCCTTGAGTGTACGGATGTGATACTTGGTATGAAGGTTCTTCAAAAAGTGACTGATTGTGCTACGAAAAAAATTCCGGAAATTCCCACGGGCACGGCAAATATATGATTTTTAGATTGTATGAAAAAAACTTATTCCTTGAGTGCATGGGTGTGATACTTGGTATAAAGGTTCCTTCAGTGGGTGTCTGGTTGTTTAGTTTCTGAAATTTCCACGAGATGGGTAGTTAAGCGCATACGAAGTTGCGGGATAAAGCTAGTAAAATATAAAAATAAAATAAATGACTCGAGTTTTGTCACTTTTTAGCCTGCGTTTCTCCGTGGCTTAGCGTGACCTGTCCTGGTTTGTGTCCTTGGTTGAAGGCTTGTTTCCAAACACCGTTTATAAAAGTATGGATGATATTCGAAATTGGTTATAAACAACTTAACCTAACGTAACCTTGGTCGGAACCATTGGTTTTAAACAATGTAGCTGGGGCTTTACTTTATCGACAAATCGTCAGGTTATTACAGAATAAGTTACATCTAATATCTATCATCTAATACAAATACGGAATTAACTAATAGGATTGGTTGTAACTATACAGAGTGACTGGTGGGTCTATTTCGAAGTTCGAGGACGTTACAGATTGAGATCATACACGAAGAGAAAAAATAACATAAAAAATAAAAAAATATTATTTAGTGAGTTAACTTAACCGAAAGTTAAAGAATTAATTGACGACCATTTTGGCCATGGGTAAACTGTCTGCCTCAGACGCCAGTGGTTGCGGGTCCGAATCCCACACGAAACAGGAAAAAAAAATGTTCCGTATCTGGGTGTTATCTATTTATGTATTTATATTCTAGGTTCCCCCTAGTTTGCTATAGGGTATCCCATATCACAAGCTATGCTTACTTTGGGGCCATGTAGTTGGTGTGATTGTCTGGGTATTTTATTTTATTTTTTATTTTAATTACGCAACGAATGGTTAGGAACACTAGTAACTACTTACCTAGTACGTACCACGGACGTACGCACGGCTCTATCAACACAGAATAGGTAGGTAGGTAGGTATAGACGATTTCTCGAGGGGTCGTCGAGCCGTGAAATATTCGTGAATTCTTTATTTATTTATCCTTGTCAGTGGAATTTTAAAAGCACAAAATGTCCTTGAACAGTCCTGCCCAGACAAAATATAAGGATATTATTTTAAAGTTTTTGCATTTAAAATGCTTAATTACTCTTAAATAAATGAAAAAATGTGTTAAATAAAAATCACCCGACTAGGACTCGAACCTGGGACCTCTCGTTTGCCAGACGAGTGCTCTTCCCACTAAGCTACCGGGGCCTGGCGGTACGTCTCGAAATCACTTAACACATTTTTGATTTTACGTTATATTGCTAACGTAACTCCATCTAATAGTATAGCTTTGCAGCTAAGACCACCCGAGACCAATTTCATTACAGTAATTGTGAATCCCAGTCAAAGTGAAGCATTGCAATGTTTAATAATATTTCAAAGTTTTTGCATTTAAAACGCTTAATTACTCTTAAATAAATGAAAAAAATGTGTTAAATATATAATTTTTTTTAAATATTTCATTTATTTAAAAACATAAGGAACTTCGAACTTCGAATTTCCGCCCACTGTCCTTTTTTCTTGACATATTTAATTTCGCACCTCACATTTGATTTCCCTTGGTGGTAGGATCCCTTCTGGGTCCGCCTGGCTAGCGACCACCCTTTATATAAAGTCTGCCGCCAAAAATGTTACCGCTCCGGCGGCAATGTGTAACGGCAATATTGTATAAAGAGCCAGTTCCTTCCTAAACCCGTGTGCTTTCATCTTCGACCTCATCGTCACTTACCATCAGGTGAGATTGAGGTCAAACGCGGGTTTAGTCACTTATAAAAAAAAAACTACTCTATTGGCCGTTTTCTAACCTTATCGTGATTAGTTTAAATATTAGCCAATCGGTGGACCAGTGAAAAGTGTCATTTGACAAGTTGTTCAAATGTCAGATGGATTTCAAGACTTCAACATGTCCTACAACTTTAAGACATTTTTTTACATTTGTTGTTCTTGGCAGAACTTACAATAAACAAAATGTCCTTTATAAATGACAATGGACAGAACTTAGAAAATATTTTTTCTTGTTGGGCAGGAAGAGTTTACCTTTGGGGAATTCAGGTGAAAAATTAAGTAGTTACCTAACTTTTATTAATTATGATCAGAATCGAGTACAGAGTGCTCTCCTTCAATATCTAAACTTTGTCACCGGTCACCCTGTATATTCGTTTACCGTATTCAAAACTACTATAAAATAAATTTTAAATAGAACAACAGGTGGTCATTAGGTAATACCTAATCATTTTTGTCAGGTAACTTTTGGAGTGACAGGAAATGTTACGAATTGCAGATTTAGCATACGAAATGAAAGTAAACAAATACGATAAAACTCATGCATTACCGACATACCATATCGCCCTGTATACTAAAGCAAATTCAAATGCTACGCGAAAAATGTCTCCTCTTCTCAATGTTCACAGTGTTATTGTTAGAGAGCGGGTATGCTAATAATAGATAGAAGCAGCGACTTTAGTCCAAACAATTTTATTTTTGCAGAGCCTTCCAAAACACAAGCCAGAGCAAACGGAAGCTTTAACAATTCAGCGCATTTTAAATTCAAAAGACTCGCCTTGGCTCCAGCTCGATAAGAACGGAGCAAGTCTGAGATGCAAAACAAAAGTGATCACCATTTTCATTGCGCACGCCCAAACAAAACATCGCGCATTTACATAGCCTACAAGTGCCACTGAGATTAATCGAAAAGATAACGATATCAAGGATTTTAAGACGCTGACAACTTTTTAAAGAACGGTCAGAGAAGAGACGATTACGCAGTGCCAGTTTTAAAATATCAGTTATCAAAATAGTGATAAGTACCTACTTATAATGTATGTATATGTATAAAGTATATATAATAATATGTGTATGTATTGGTAAGTATATTAATTCATATGTATGTATATTTAGTAAGTACACACTATTATTGCTTTTCAAATCGAACTCTCCAGTCATGGGTGTGCTGTAAGAAATTTCGTAAGAGATAAGCTGTATCTTTGTACTTTTTTTTAATTCATTGTCTCATAATTGTATCTCAACTGTGTGTACGTAAATTGTTAAATAAATAAAATAATGATGATTTTAATTAAAAGGATTTTAATTTAAACCTACAATGCAAATGATGATTTCACAAGAAAAACATGAATAGAATTTGATAAATTCTAACAATTTATTATGATAATTTAAAAGAAAAATGCTTTGGAGTACCTACCTAACATATACTGTAGGTTTATTAAACTCTGCTAAGTATGCAACGAAATTGAAAAAAGTTAAATAACTTCTGTCTTTGTTTGTCTTGTTTGTTTTCATCTATGTAGTTTTATTTCAACCGGCTAAAATATACGATGAAAGAGATGAAGATGTAAAGTATACGTCATTACATTATATGCTTTGTTATGAACTGTGTAGTTTTTTTTCTTAATCTACACGCACTTACACTAAAAAGAGACTTCATTATTTATATCCACTGTTGAATTGTCAACCACCTAAATCAAGGTGCCTTTTTGTCTGGAAGAAATCGCTCTTCAGTAATAAGACCGCTTAGATGTAAGTTCCTACTACTCTGGTATTACTAAACCAACTGTACCTACTTTTTTCTTTCTTACTTATATTGTACTAGCGACCCGCCCCGGCTTCGCACGGGTGCAATGCTGATACTAAATACACTACAGAAAAACTGTGAACATAGCGGCCCGCTGCGGCTTCGCACGGGTATAAAATATATAGCCCATGTGATTAAAATCGATTCAGTAGTTTTGATTTATTCATTACTGCCCGTGGCCCGCACGCGTTAAATTTGGAGTAAAACAATCCCCCTTCCTGAAGATTTCCTGCTATCTTTGGAATATCTAAATTCATACACTACATATTTACTTATTTACTTTTTACATTTTTAACAATTTATTTTATTTTTACAACATATTACAGAATTTCTTTATAAACAACGTTCACAGCTTTCTTGTCATTAGACAATACAAACATGTTTTCTCTGGAGGTCACTCTTGAAAGAGCGACATACAGTTGTCCATGTGAAAAACAGTCAACGCTCAAATCGAACCCTGCAACGTTGAAGGTTTGACCCTGCGATTTATTAATGGTCATTGCAAAAGATGTCTTTACCGGAAACTGTAAACGTTTAAATTGGAAGGGTAAATCCGATGGTATCAGAGGGATTCGGGGAATCAATACATCTTCTCCGGTACCACATCCTGTGAGTATTGTGCACTCTATTATGAAAGTTTTCAATGATTTTACCAGCAAACGCGTGCCATTGTAAAGTTTAGGTGGATTCAGGTTTCTTAATAAAATAACAGGACAACCTACTTTCAACACCATTTTGTGAGGAGGGAGTCCAGACGGGTTCAAAGAATTTAGAAATTCTGTAGGAAAATGAACAGCTTCTTCCAAATCGAGAACAGTATCGACCGAGTAGTATATTTTCGTCGGCGCATCAATATTTGAAAGAATCAAGTTATTTACTTTATCTACTTTTTCGTTAGTTGGTGACAGAATCGCTCTTTCTTTAAACCAAGATATTGTCTTATAACTTATGTTATCAATGTCAGCATAGCAGCTGACTGAGGCGAGCCTCACGCTCTACTGACGATTCTCTGTCCCTCTGAACCGTATGCCTATCTCGATCCCGGCTGCGGCGAATCTCACGCTCTACTGAAAATTCTCTCCCTCTCTCAGCTCTATATCTATCCCGAGCCTGACTGAGGCGAGCCTCACGTTCCGTTGACGATTCTTCATCTCTTGCTGAACGTACTCTTCTGGCATTCACTGTACTACGACCTATGTTCGAACGACGACGTCTTCCAGACATGACTTTATAATTTCTGTACAAAATTTACTCAGTTCTAAATGTATGATTACCTATGCACAAATTGCCATATTATTAGTATGTGCCGCAGTAAAAAATATCTAAATTCTTACCATTTAGAAACAAAAGATAATCAACAATCATAAAAAACAAAAGATACCTATTCTATTCAAGTCTTTTTTTTACTGAAATACCTCAACTTAAACAACGATTTTAATTAAATTAAAAGTACTTAAAATATAATTTGCTATTCGTGCGACTAAAAACAAAAGATAATCAACAATCATCAACAACAAAAGATACCTATTCTATTAAGTACTTTTTCTGAACTTACATATCTCACCTTAAATCACGATTTTTGAAAATAATTTCCCTAATATTAAATTGATATAACTGTATAATCAAGATCTTAATAGAAAATTGCAATCCATAAATTATGGTTTTATTTATTAATTAAATTAAAAGTACTTAAAAAATAATTTGCTATTCGTGCGACTAAAAACAAAGGATAATCAACAATCATCAACAACAAAAGATACCTATTCTACTAAGTACTTTTTCTGAACTTACAAATCTCACCTTAAATCACGATTTTTGAAAATAATTTCCCTAATATTAAATTGATATAACTGTATAATCAAGATCTTAATAGAAAATTGCAATCCATAAATTATGGTTTTATTTAATCTAATCTTATCTCACCTTATGTAGGTACTTATAATTACTATAAGTGCGATTTAAAAATTAACCTTAGAATAGAATATAATTTATATTTTAAAACTACTATCATACAGTTATTTATCGTAACTTACTTATAATTACTGATACGTTGTGGCCGGCCGGTACCGCCGCAAACGCTACGTCCCGCAATTTTTTAATCTGTAATATCTTCTAAAATATTCACTTAAATCATACGGTGTAAAGGGCCATATAGATCTATATTAAATGAACAATGTATTTAAGGTATTTAATTGGTTAAGGATTTATGCTGTATTGGTTAAAATTGCTTCGAAAATTAGCCATTATTTGTCGTAAAAAGTAAATGACAAAAAAATGTTATTGTGGGTTATCCATAAGAGATAGACATACACCATCACGGACTTTTCTGTAGACCTTTTCAATGTGTACAATACTTAGTACATTATTTTGATAAAACTCGTAGGGTTCAGCCTGCGTTTGCAATGTAAGCGGAAAAAATGAAATTATTTACGACATCACATTAGAAACCTGAAAAATAACAGTACTCTTACACTATTTAATGGATGTTATTATACATATAAACCTTCCTCTTGAATCACTCTATCTATTAAAAAAAACCGCATCAAAATCCGTTGCGTAGTTTCAAAGATTTAAGCATACAAAGGGACATAGGGACAGAGAAAGCGACTTTGTTTTATACTATGTAGTGATGTGTGCACTAAAGTTTTAATTAATAAAATTATTTTTTTTTGGACATGTGTGTTTTTGTCAGCATCATTTTTCAAAAGGTAGATTCATCACCACACTGTTTGTTTTCTGTCAAAAGCTATTTTATTTGTTGTTTTGGAGAAAATGGTAAAAGACATATTTTTGACTGTTAAATACAGCTCAATTTAAAACTTGTCAGCCTCTTAAGTTGAATAAAAGGTGTTGAAGGGTTATCATGGAGTAGCCTGACAAAGTGGGCTGTTTGTATACCCAAGGTCTCGACAGGTTAAGAGAAAGGGATCGATTTGAGTTGTTGATGTAAAGATAAGTGTTTTTCTTTTGTTGGTTTTTATAGGCGAAGACGACTGTTTGGGTTTACTGTATGTTTTGTGACCTTGAAACCGTTTTTATTTGTCCTTTTTTATTTATCTTTCACACTTAAGTATTTCATATAAATCAGAGCATTAAAAGATCGAATTCACCAACAACAACTTTGGCTGAATTAAGTCTACATATCTCGTATAAATTTCCGTTACCCATTCGAAAATTTTATTTGTTTTTCAGTACTCGTCAATACAAAAAGGTAATCGATTTCACAGAAATTCATAAGGGTCTACCTATGAAGTATCCTCCATCATATGAAACAAGAATAACCAAAATCGATTGATATTGACTAAAAAAACTCGCGTAGGTACCTAACAAAGATACAACCAAAAAATAAATTATAAACACGAATTTCAGTCTCCGCCTTTTGAAAATCGATTGAAAACCGTGACTCTTAATAATAATATTATAAAGTAGGTACAGGTAGTAGGTAGTTACTTACTTCACGTTATACTTATCTATTACCTAAAAACATTGGAATTATCAGCTACCCTCATAACTTTTGATCCGGAGATATTCTTAGCCAAAATATACGTAGCCTTTTCAAGAGGAGATACCTACCTAAGTACATATTATATACAAAAAAAAACTTACTGGCAGTACGTATTACTGATGACTGCGTTCAAACAAACGCCTAAATTATTTCCGCGAATACAATTTACCGCAATATAGAACCTTTACCTATCGTAATTTAGTTATAAAATGTTTTACAGTGCTGTAATAATAAAAAGTAATACAAAATGTAATTTAACTCTGCGACTCATACATCAGCTGTGTTTGTCTATAAAAAGTTTCCATCTATAGCCGCAAGAGGCGCTTCGACGCATGCGCCGTCCGACACATTGATTTTTCTTTGACAGCTACCCTGATGTTTTGAGTCATTCGGATCTAGGTAAACAAAAAGATGGCTTTAGATTTTTCTGCTACATACAAGTTATTAGTTTTAGGTGATTCCAATGTAGGCAAAACGTGTATTGTGCACAGATATTGTGATGAAAGATACTACGATATTTACATATCCACAATAGGTGAGTTTCATACGAATTTACTTTTATTTTATGTTCCTTTGTCATACAGGTGGTACTTTGAAGCTTGAACAAAACTAATTTAGAATAATGTTTTGTGTTAAATTGCGGATGTCAGTTGTTTAAAAGACAATAGAAAGTCTAGGGGAAGGTTAATAAAAGACGTGTCAGATAGATACCCATTTCAAAACAAGTCATGTTATGAATGGTTATTACTTCGGCACTATTTGCTTGGAGTCAACGAACTCTGACAAAATACATATGATTTAAGTGATGGTGGTTATCAGTAAAAATATTTATTTTATTCTTAACCATAAATGCATATTAGAATCAAAGTAAAAACCTTAATAAATATGCACAAGTTCTGACAGCCTAGAGCGAGATCCTATGGTACGAATAGAAGTAGGTTGGAGCCCCTAAGGGTGCACCTGGCAAGTGACCACCCTTCACACAAAGTATGTCGCCAATTATTGCATGAAAAGCCAGGCATCCTAGACCTATGTGCGCCTTATTTGCCTCAAAAAATCTTTTTTCGAAAATTTCAATATTTTTACCTTCTCTATCGATTTCGATGTACCTATTTTTTTTATCAGACCACCTCTGAATATACAAAATCGATTCATAAATGTCCAAAAACAGAAAATACACCCACATATTATGATATCATTATCAAAACAAACCTATTATAGGCGGACTGGTAGGCAAAAAAGTTATCCATTGATAGGTCTTCTAGTAGTTACTTTATATATACCTAAATCTTTCAAATGTGCAATAGTACTCGTAGGTACCTACTATCGCAGGCATTGATATCATTTTGGAAGTTGTCAGTAGGTATGTCTATTTTAGATTTTAAAAGCACCCTTTGTCTGCGTTTTTTGACCCTGTATAATTCATCCAATATAGAGAAAGTTGTGATCATCATTATCCGCTAGTGGCTTGCCAAGTTCCAGGATCGGATAAAATGGCAAGCTTCCAAATTCAAATCAGATAGCAAAGAAATTAACGAATTTTCCCAAATTATTTAATTTGATTTTAAATAAATATTTTCCAACCTTTCCAATACTTTTTTACGTAAAATCTAATACCTCTTACGATTTATTATTTTACGATTCAGTGCGTAAGTATTATAATATTTACTGAGTAAATTATTATAAGTTTACTACGTTTTCAGACGTCGATTTACAATGTGCAATTTCATAAAACTCGATAAAGTGGACAAAGTCCGTTTAAAGGCGTAATTTATTAAAAAAATGTACCTACTCTTTTGTTCTACTTACTATTGGTAGGTACGGTTCTAAATCTTAGGTACCTACTTACTTTTAAAATGTGTCTGCACAAAACGATATTTGAAACCGCTGCTTCAGTGGAAATAGAATCAAGTGCCCTTATAAAGCCTATTTGTGTATTTAGTCTGACTTAAAATCAATGAGAAATCTTCGACGGTTTGCATTCGTGATTAAGAAAATATTATTATTAGGTAGGAATGATGATCTTTAGGTATTGCATATGTTGACAGTTTGATTCACGCATTAACTATTTTTTCCTTTGTAACAGGCTATTTGCTTTTGGTGTTCCCATTTTTTTTTATTAATAGAACTAGGTATTAAACATTACGATATGGTCACTATACCTACAATATAGTGACCATATCGTATTATGTTCATTTCGTAACCATTTTGTGTGTATAGTTTAATTCTCAGTGACACTCAAATAAAGTTTAAGCACATTCCTTAAAAAAAAGAATGAAAAAAGTTGATTAACTTTAATCAAAAATTTACAAATGACAACGATATTTCATGGGCGACGACGGGTAGGTAGGTACTTCACAATATGGCCAAATCGAAAAGTGTGACCCGTAGGTACACTTAAAAACACCAAAAAAAAAACTATTTACAGACCAAGTTTATCCGATTTATAAATATTGTTTAACCTAAAAGTATGTGTAGTATAAAAGTGTTAATTTGTATAAAAACTAAAATAAATACAAATAGGTTCTATCATTTACAGCTGTTTCATACACAAGTCACACGAATTCCGACAAACTTTTAAGTTTATAAAATTAATAGAATAGGTTTTAAATGTAGGTTACCTAGAAAACAAATTACTACAGGTATATTCTTGTTGAACTACAAACTAACATTGAAACGTCAAGAAACCGTGAATTATTAAATGCATCTCTCTGCCGAGACGATCAATACGAAGAAAATTCAATTTTATCTGTTTACCGAAACTACTATCGTGGGAATTGAAAAATAGTTGGTTAGGTTGTGGGTACTTTTATCCTTAAAGACCATTTTACCCAGATCAATAGCAGGTTTTCCTTCCATATGTGTGTGTACCTACCATGAAATCTTGTGTTGCAGAAGATATTAAATTATTTATTAAGTGTTAATGCTTCTCGTTCAGTAGTTCGCTTACGCCTTTTACGTTTTAAAAGCAAAACAGCATCAAAATAGTTTTGCGGGAAAACTATTTCCAGATATAAAATGATCGATTTTATGCCAGAAACTAATTGATTCAATTGGATACATGTAAGATTTCTGTAGTTTCATTAGCTGGAATAAATTATCTGCTGCTGGACAAAGAGCTAGACCAAATAATGGCGTAGACATAACTTCATAAAGAACCATCTGGCGCATTGAACTTCGTCTAGTCGCAAATCTATACATATAATAAAATGGTAGGAAAGTCAAAACTGTACATTGAATATTTTTTTAAAAGAATACTTGGGGTATGATCTACAATCGAAACAGAAACAAAAAATATAGTTTTTAGAATTTTTGTCTGTTTGTCTTTCCGGGATAAACTCAAAAAGTACTGCATGGATTTACTTCAAATTTGGCATGAAGATAGTTAAGAAGTCGGGTCAACATATAGGCTACATATTATCACGCTAGCAGTGTTATAATCGTAGGTGCGTTTGGTGCTGCATAGCGTTCACGCAGACGACGTCGCGGGCAGCAGCTAGTATAAAATAAACAATGCAATTACATGCTGGACTGGGAGCGAAAGAAAAACATAGAATGTACCAGCTGCTTCTCTTCCCGGCCATACTGTAAAAGTCGGTTAAGGGACAGAGGTTTTATTGGCATTTTTGTGGGCGATAGGCTGACCCCCTGTCACTGCAATAGCCTCTCGCCATCATTATAATACCTCATTAGTCAAACGTGCCATCAGATGGTCTTATAACCTTTGATGTTCTGCCTACCCCATAAGGGATATAGGCGTGAAGTTATGTATGTACGTATGTATGTACATTTTAAGATAAGAGATATAATCAGTACAGTGCTGGTTTTCACATACCTACTAACTTTTTAACTATAGTAAACCGTGGGAAGGGCTGTTTGTGTTGTTCACAGGGCGAAACACATTGTTTTGTCGTTTTTTTTCTTAACCTCAATCTCTCCTGAGTGTAAGCGAAGATAAGTTTGAAGGTAATGGGCTTAGGAAGGAGCTGGCCGTTACGAAGGAGATGATATTTGGCGGCAGAATTCCTTCAAAGGGTAGTCTCTAGGTTTTTCATGGTCGGTAGGGTTAGAGCGAGGCTCCATGTCTACGGCGCAGTGCCGTTTGCCGTGTAAAGGTACAGCACCGTCGCCGCCAGAATGCGTGCTGCGCAGGTCGCTTCGCTCATTGTATTGTATTGTCAGCATAGACCTTTGATTTTGGTTTTTCACCGGCGGAATGCGCGGCGCTTTGCCGTACCGTTGCACAGTAAACGGCGCCGCACGGCGACATGTGTCATGTTATTCTAAGCAGATCCTACGCGACTAAGAACCGTACGTCACAGTACCAATGCTTTCTAAAAGCCTTTGGATTCCTATAAAGGAATGTGAGTCCCCAATCAACCGGCCTAAACTGGGAAACGAAGTTATTTCAATTGGATCGGTTCTGATATATGCTAGGATAAATCTCGGATAGTTCTGTTGCTATTTCAATCTAACTTTGCGGCTTCAAAGGTGTTCTGTCTGTTTTGTGTATGTACTTAATTTTCTACTAAACACTATTTTCTTTATGTTTCCAGGAATTGATTTCAAACAGAAGATAATCAATCTGGATGGAGTCCCGATAAAACTACAAATATGGGACACAGCGGGGCAGGAAAGGTTCAGGACACTAACTACCGCTTACTACAGAGGAGCTATGGGAATCATTCTCATGTATGACATCACAAACTTGGAATCTTTTAATCATTTGTCTTATTGGCTGAGGAATATTCAGGAGGTAAGAGCTAACTGTGGTGTTTACAAATATTATTTTCTATTTAATTCTAGGTTAGTATGTTTAGTTTGTTAGAAAAGTTATCAGAAGGCTGTAATTATCCACATTGTGGGCTGTTTTCTGTAGGTAAGGTGAACCATCACCGGCTTAGCAGATCAGACCGTAAAATTTGGGGAATTATAAGTGATGCATTGCCTTATATTGACAATGTATCACCAAACCTACCTTCTTTTTGTTGTAAAATCTCTAGACAATCACTCCAACTACATGCCCCAAACTCAAGCAGTTTGTGTTATGGGATGCCATGTAGAACCTAGAATATAATAAATAAATAAATATTTCTGACACTCACACAACATTATCTAGCCCAAATTAAGTTTCTTAAAGAACTTGTGTTATGGATACTAGATAACTGATATACTTAAGAAATATATAAACATACATATTGAATAAATACATATTTTTTATTAGAATAAACTTAAATAAACATATAAACATCCATGACTTGAAGACTAATATCTGTGTTCATCACACAAATATCCGCCGCCGCCGGGATTCGAACCCAGGACCTCTGGCATAGAAGGCAATGTATGTTACCGCTACACCAGCCGGTCGTCAAACACGTACTTATACAATATAAACACGTACTTATACGAACATTTTTTTTTTCTTGCTCCGCGCCGGAATCGAACCGGTGACCTCACGAAACTAGTAGCATCTTACACCACCGAGACACGAAGGTCGCCAACTGCATCCTTTTTGTTTATGATAAGACTTTCGATAAATAAACTATTTACATAATAACCATTAAAAATTTACTTACGGGCTGGAATGGGAGCGAAAGAAAACCATAGAATGTACCAGCTGCTTCTCTTCCCGGGCATACTGTAAAAGTCAGTTAAAGGACAGAGGTTTTATTGAGGTTTTTGTGAGCGATAGGCTGACCCCCTGTCCGTGCAATAGTCTCTCTCCATCATATAATACCTACCACCAAATTTTGTCAAACGTGACATGGTTTTATAGCCCCTGCAGGCATAGCACGGCTTGTCAAGACAAGACTTGTGTCACAGTTAATATCACAATTTGAGCGACATAATAGCTTTGTCTTATACAGCAGCACGGGGCAAGTTTAATTTATCTAGAATTCGTGACAAACACATCTTGACAAATGTTTAAGACTTCTTTCAAGATCTATCTCTTATTTAATAGCATGGCGGCTTCGTTTTGTTTATTTTTGTCACAATTTGACACATCGCCAAATATTTTTATCACTGCGGTTCGGAGGTTGTGAGATTATTTTTTCATAATAATAATTATGAAGTCGTCGTGGCGCCATGGTTAATGTGTGTTTCATACGATATCACATGTTAAGCAACGTTCGGCGCGGTCGGTACTTAGATGGGTGACCGCCGACCATTCATTTTTCTCGACGACTTCCGTGCTTCGGAGGGCACGTTAAGCAATCGGTCCCGGGTGCTGTATACTTGTATACAGTAGTCGTTAGGGTTTGTCAGAAGCCATTTCGGCGCCCTGAAAATTCTGGCATCCACCACCCAGCACTGGGCCAGCTTGGTGGATTATGGCCTATAACCTCCTCGTCACCCAGGGGAGAGACTCATACCCTGCAGTGGGCTCATTACAAAGAGTTGTGATGATGATGATGATGATGAATAATAATTATGTCTATCAATTATTATAATCAGATTCTTTTAAGACTTCAACGGTAAAGGTACTTACTGCTTTTTGGCACTTGACATGGTCACAAAACTTAAAAATAATATTAAAACTAAAAATTCACCAACTAAAAAATTACATTTGGAGGTTTAAAGTTGTTAAACTCGTTCTTTGTATAAACGTCAAGACAAAGATATGTCGCGGCAAGCATTTTTTGTCACGTCGTGTGCCCGTGCTGTCATATAAGACAAATTACCGGAATGTGACAAGATTATGTCTTGTCGTGTGACTTATCTCTTATGAAAGCCGTGCTACGCCGGCTGGTGTTCACCCCACAAGGGATATAGGCGTAGGTAAAGTTATGAATGCAGGTAAAGTTATGTATGTATTTAAATACTTTGAACTTTCGATGTTCGATCAATTGGCATTCGATATGGCGTAGGTTACCCGTGTATCCTAGTGTTCGTTTGATGGGTGACTCACACAAAAATAAATACCTACTTAGGTAATTATATACGTCATTAAAAAAAAACTATAATATTTTCGGCTTAAATCTGTATCTCTTAGGAAACATTACTTTTCCTAAGAGATACAGATTTACAGACAGCACCATCGCATTGGAAGTATCTGTAAAGGTGGTGCAATGATTTTTGTAATAAATAAATAAATAAATACTTGGTATATGAATACAGCATATTTTCAACTGCCAACTGGATTCGGATTCTATTGAGCTGTTAACAAATATAATTATGGAATGTTAATTCTATTGGTATGTAACGTAGAACCATTGACTTCGTTCGTATGTAGGGTAGGGTGGTATAAGATTGCGCAGTTTACAATCAACAGGTAATAAAATAAAAAATCTTGTTTAAATCTGAGATCAATCACTTGTTTATTTTACCTTCTTAACATAGTCATAATTTAGTCATATTTATAGTAACAAAAAACGTATATCTTCTTAAAAATTAAACTAAAATCACAAATTGGTAATTGCGCAATTTTGTACACCCTAGAGTGTAAAATTGCGCGTTGAGATCGATAAGATTGCGCAACTATATTATTTGCACACATCACAAATGAAAGCGCCGGAGCCATCGTAGTCTGAACACTTTTCATGCCACCAATTCTTACAGGTATTGCACGCGATCCAGTCTTCTACTATTGGTTCTTTATAGACTTCGTTGCACCCACCACACCACCAAATCTTCTTTTTTGCCGTCAGTTTAGGTACGTTTTTCACCTTTTTCGGCTTTGGTTCAGATTTGTGTTTATTTTTCTCCTCATTTTCTTTCTCTAATTGTCTTTTATATGGTGAACTGCTAATTACTTCTGATTTTTTGTGCTTCCTATTAGAACTCCTTTTTTGTGCAGATTTTGGTAACGGAATCAGGTCAGCCAAAGGTGCTGAACTTACTTGGATACTACACATCGGTTCTACAACAGGTGGCTTTACAGATTCAGGTGCTGGTGCTGTAAAAGTTTTCAAAGGAGGCAAACAGGTAGAAGGCCCGGGCTCTGGTGGATCAGTTTCAACGGTCTCATTTAGCACGTTTGCTATTTGTGCTGCCGAGATGATCGCTGGTATAGCCTCACAAGAGACACTCACTGTTGAAATTGATGGCTCTTGATGAATAGACTGGGTATTTTGATCGTTTTCTGGGTCTTCCCTTTCAGTAATATTGCTGGCCATAAAATCAGCGTCAGTAAAAATATCGGGATTCCACGGCACAATACCAGTGCACTTGAAAAGTTCTACTCCACGGCCAGTTGTTGCAGCATGATGAAAAGCAGGTGTGAAAATTGAGGTCATCTGATATACGGTTATAGCCCTACCTGGGTGATTACGTAACCATTTTTCACACTCACTGGAGTAAAACTTCTTCAGAACTCCGTGGAAGCCTCTATCAAGAGGCTGCATCTTGTGGCTGCTGTGTGGAGGTAACGTCAAAGCAATTATGTTATTCTCACGGTAAAATTCGACAGCTTTTATTGTACAATGGGACACATGATTATCCAAAATAAGCAGAACAGGCTGTTCTTTTGTGGGCTTCGCATGATCTTTGAAGTGAGTCAGCCAATCGTAAAAAAGATCTGAGTTGATAAAACTAGAATCTGAGACCATACCAACAGATCCAGGTGGTGCAGCATCTAATAATTCTGCCTTCATTCTCTTCCTTCCAAATATGAATGCAGGCGGAATGAAATGACCAGTCGCAGACACTGCATTGACTACAGTCACGTTGGTGCCTCGCTCTCCGCTGGAGATTTTGTTGACCGAACGTTTGCCCTTTCGAGACAGTATTTTTGGCTGTTTATTAGGTACGGTAGATATACCTGTCTCATCCATATTGTAAATAGACTGCGGTGGAAAATTATATTTATCCATTAGAGCAGATAAATTTATATAAAATCTCTCCACCTGTGGTCTGTTGAATCCTATGGCACGCGCTATGCTTGTGGATGTTGGCTGCCTGAGTGAAATATCTGGGTGCCGTTTCAGAAACGCACGTAACCACTCCTTTCCTGCAATTTTAGTATCTCTGCTGAATCTATGAGGAATTTTATTTTTTTCTGCATACTCGAAAGCTGCACTTCTCATTGTTTTTGCCGTCAAACCATAAAACATATTATCTAAAGTATTCAGATGCTTGCAAAATTCTTCCTCTATCTCTTTCGAAAATGTTGTGTCAAATCTACCTAACTTTGTAGCACAATGTGGTTTTTGCAAACGAAATCGTAAAGTAGACTCTGCCATACCTAAAGATGCAGCCACAAATCTTTTGCTTTCGCCATTTTCAATTCGCCTACGAGCCTCCTTAATAGTCTCATCTGAACAAACTTGGCGTGCTGTTTTCCTTTCTCTTCTTGACATTCTGAAAAAAAAATTGAAATTATGTAGGAATAGAGACAAGAATAACAAATGAACAATGAAGTAATCGATCAACATTGAAAAGAAAAAAGAATTTGGTTGCATATCATTAAAATAACAGGATTTATATTTAACTACAAAAAAAGGACGTGTAAAATTGCGCGCGCAATCTTATACGTAACCAAAGTGCGCAATTTTACACATGGCAATACCGCACTAAAAATTGCGATATTACTGCCATCTCTTAGAAAATATCCAAATTACTTTTTGTGAGGTCGAAACATGGAATGACACTGCCGCAAAAAAATACTGATCAATTACTAAAATTACTTGGACTTTTGGTACAGTAATGTATTCATTTTATAAAAAAATTAGATTGAAAGTGAATAAAAACTTTGTACTTACGTATCTCTTTTGTTTTACTCTCGAATTCGTTTTTTTTTTAGGAGCTCATGTCACTTGCGACCGCTATCAAAATACGACTGAAGTTAGCTTCAAAGCTCACTTCGTTCTCCTGTTATGACGTATGCGCAATTTTATCGCCCGCGCAATCTTATACCACCCTACCCGTTTCAACTAAGTATTATATGGCTTATTGGTCTAGTCTTCGCCTGTGGTTTAAGCCACCCCAACGGGAGTCAAAACCAGTAGGTGAAAAAAACTTTGCCTACCTTCGTCTAAGCCAAAGTTTTTATCACCACACCAAGAAGTTCTTTTACCTCTTACGAGTAATTCAAAATGCAGCCCAAAGGGAATATTGTCACATAACAAGAAGTTTTGTTGTAAAGAATATTTTGAATATTGATAACTTACCACTGATTTTATTTACATTACAGTATGCATCGCCAGATGTCATTAAGGTGCTAGTTGGAAATAAATGCGATGTACTTGAAAATCATCGAGCGGTGCCAAGAGAAAGGGGTCAAAAGGTAAATAACTAAAATACTTTTTGGTTAAAGAAAAATCACAGAAACTAAATGTCAAATTAATTTGGGTTATGATGCAGTCAACCCAAATTAATTGTAAGACCGAAAGTCGTATCTTACCTAGTTAATAATCTAGACTCAAAACAAGCAAACTAATTATTTTTATCTGGCGGAAAATGTGCAAGCACATCCCCGTAACGCAAAGGGGAGAGCACAGTATGTCGGGATGATCTGGCGTGGGTACTTAAAACCTCCAGGTGAAGTTACCTGATCTGCCGTTGATGGAATCCACGAATGGGTTGCGCTTACTATGAGCCAAGCGCCCTATCTTGGAAATGGTCCACTACACGTGAACATTCTCCTAGACATAGAACGAACTGCTACATATTGTAAGGGAGAAGTTTATCATATCTCCTGCATCTGCTCCCCATTGCAAATCCAAAGAAACCTAACGTAACCTAAACCGAATTATTAAAGTAATAATTTCTAACAGCAGATTAATTAGGATACCATTCATAAACAGAGTAATAAATACAGCATTTTTTTATTATTTTCAGATAGCTGATGATTTCGATATGCCATTTTTCGAAGTGTCTTGCAAAAGTAACATAAATATAGAAGAAGCATTTTTGACATTAGCAAGGAAAATTAGGGAATACAGAGAGACCAAGGTAAGATTTTTTTGTTTGATGCGTTTGATATAATAGGTACATAACTTCAAGCCTGTATCCCTTATTGAACACCAGAGGTTATAAAACCATTTCACGTTTAACAAATTTAGAGGCATTAAATGGTGAAGAGAGACTATTGAATGGTGTAAGCCTATCGCCCGAGAGAACGCTAATAAAACCTCTGTCCCTGAACTGACTTTAACAGTATGCCCGGGATGAAAGCAGCTGGCTCATTCTATGTTTTTCCTTTGCTCGCAGTCCAGCATGGAAGAATTAAATATTAATAAATATTCATTGGTTGCCAACCAGGTGAACCTAGGTCTATTCTAAGCCGACCCAAAGCGCCTTATAATAAATAAATAAATAAAATCCCCAGACAATCACATCAACTACATGGCCCCAAAGTAAGCATAGCTTGTGTTATGGGATACCATGTAGATAATAGATGAGTTGTTTTGTTGTTTTCCTTTGCCTACTGTCTAGTACGAGATCAATTTTAAATTATAAATCGAAATGCCAAACATATGTCAGCCTCATGATAGAGAGCTTTTATAATAAAAAAAAACGGGACTGTCATCAAATCCAATCTTGGAACAGAACTTTTGTCTACCAAATCGTGACATAGATTATGAACAGAGAGAATTTTGATGACAGTTTAAGTACAATTGAACAGCTGTTATCCCAACCTCCTACTGAATGCATCCCCAAGTGTCCTTAGCACACGTGTATACACGTATATTTGATAGAAATCGCTTTAAGCGATAAGGCCACCCACATTGTCATCGCTAATTTTGATAAAATGTTCATTATTTAAGTTCATTGGCAATAAAGAATATTTATTATTATTATATTTGTGTGATTGCACTGTTGTTCTGACAATTATACTAAATTTTAGTTTCACTAAGCTTAGAATTATCAATGAATTTCTTATGTGCAATTTTAGTCACTGGCCAATATTTTTTTTACACATAAGTATGACTAAACCTAAAGACTTTTGGGAAAAAATGTATGTATTTTTTTACAAGGAAATTAATTTATTCGCTAACATATTGAGGAAAGCAGTCACTCTAAGTTTTGAACATGTTACAACAAAACATCTTGTAGTATTACGTCACAGTATTGCTGAAATGTGAAATGCCACATCGTATTATCTTTACAACAATATTCGTAGAGTGTTCATCAACAGCGACTATTTGTAAAAAAATTGTAATGCCATATTTTTATTTTTTTCTACTGAGCGATACTAAAATAAATATACCGGAACGTTTATATTGTATCAAACATAAAATTTAAATTTGGCCGGTGACTAAAAAAATAGACCTTTATATCATGGTAGAGAATGTTCATGCAAATAATTTTGGATGTATTTGGATAAAACCACCAACCAGCACTAGACCAGCTTGGTCAATTAAGGCCTAAACCTCCTCGTCACCAAGAGGAGAGAGAAATAGCCCTGCTCATTAAAAAGAGTTGTGATGATAGTATAAGATCTCTTTGTTTCCCAAATAAAGATAAATAAGTAAATAGATAAATGATAACCCAATTATATTGGTACTAGCTGCTGCCCGCGACGTCGTCTGCGTGAACGCTATGCAGCACCAAACGCACCTACGATTATAACACTGCTAGCGTGATAATATGTAGCCTATATGTTGACCCGACTTCTTAACTATCTTCATGCCAAATTTGAAGTAAATCCATGCAGTAGGTACTTTTTGAGTTTATCCCGGAAAGACAAACAGACAAACAGACAAAAATTCTAAAAACTATATTTTTTGTTTCTGTTTCGATTGTAGATCATACCCCAAGTATTCTTTTAAAAAAATATTCAATGTACAGTTTTGACTTTCCTACCATTTTATTACATATATGTATAGATTATTCTTTATTTTTCCTAACTTCTGATTACTTTTCTGAGAAGCCCCGGGAACTATTTGTATGCGAATTGCTGAAATAGCAATATACATATTTTTAACACTGCGTTTTGTTTTTCCAGGCGGATGCGTTCGAGTTGAAAGAAAGAGACAGTCTCATAAAACCATCTGATTCCGAAACGGATGTCTCCAAATGTGGCTGCTAGCGGGTATCTTCAACTGATAGTGTAATATTTTCAATGTTTCGATAAAGCGGTCAAATTTTACACCTAAGTAGGTACACATTTGAATGAAAAATAATAATCATAATTACAAAATCAATAATAAATTCAGTTCAATTTGTAATATAATTGCTTGATTAGTTATATTGTAAAGCTTTTCTGTGTTATAAAAAAGGAGATGTATTATTGTTGTGGCTGTCAATCCAACATTATCTCGACCAATCATCGATAATGACAGATTTTTCGTTTAAGTTCCAGAGCATCATAAAATTGTTGCTAAAAACCAAAACGTTGATGAAAACTTCTTCAACTATAAACAAAATGTTGCAAAGTATAACACATTATTCTCGAATAAATTGTAATGAAGTAACGTTCTAAGGTAGCATGAAATGTAGCGCAAATCCTCGAATTATATTCCTCTTAGTACCTAACTGTTGTTTAGTCAAAATAAAAATAAAAACTTTTTAAATTGAAAGTAACTTTTGTAGCTACTTAGACCTAAGAAACTACGACAATTTATTTAGTAGATATTTATAGCCACACTTAAGAGATTTTTAAGAAGTGCCGTTTACATTCAGGTTCTTTTATTTTTATGCTTAGATTTTCTGGAAATATTGAACAAAAATTTGCACATAAAGAAACATACAGGCTTAATTTTTTGATATTATAACATCGTTCAAGACGCCATTCAATTGGGCGCGCGGTATTGTTCCTCGATTGTATCCTTTTTAGAAAATGTATTTTTTTCGTTTTAATTAGTTTTGTGACAGATTAAGGAGTTCACTGTGATACTTGTAAGATGGGTTTCAAGCATTATACGGCAGACTCAATATTCAATCTCAATCCTCAAATCTAGATTGTCACAATGTTTTTAAGTTTTATAGTAAATGTTTTATTTATAAATTCGTTTAATAGGTGGTTTTTAGCTGACAGTGACGTGGAATCGAATTTTATTAATAAAAATAGTGGCATAATCGCAATCAATCTTGCCGTACTCAATCTATGGGAGTTCATTTTCAAAGAAGTTTACAATTGAAATAATAAACACAATTTCAATTAAACAAGTTAATAACACCAACAATCAAAACGTAGTTCTTAAAGTAAAATACTTTTTTTAATTAAGCGCTCTCAACTCTGAGGGCGGTATCATTCGAGAGCGGTACTTAAGACTTGTCTTAGAGCTGAAAGTGAGTTATTGATACGAGCCCAAGTGGCGTTAATAGAGATACAAGGCTAGATATTTTAATTTTAATACAGTCATTGCACAAATATTGAAAGTAGTGGCCTCACCAGGATAAAAAAAACTAATACCAATCACAGAGTATATTGTGCCAGTGTAGCCAACTTTTCTGCTCATTCTTTTTTAATATAAAATAAATCAAATGGAAAGCTCAATAAAAGCAGCAGCACAGTAGACAACATATCTATGAATTGAAATGCATTGTCATTTTTGTAAATAAACTTTTAAGAAAATAATTGGATTTTTATTAACACCAGAAATGTCTACAGACGTCTATAGGAACAGAAAACAGATTAAGCATTCCAAATCTGTCAAACTCTATGCCCTCGACATTAAGTAAAAAATTGGTTGGGGAAATTCATATTCAAAATTCTGTTACATTTGCGATTACATGATTTGGTAGTCTCCTGTTAAGTTTCAAAAACCTGTATTTGGAGATTTCCGTTCTTACGTTAAAAAAAGTAAAAGTTAAAAGTGAGGGTAGACATTGTTTTATAAACAATTATTGTGGTTTTAACAAATTCTTTTAAGATTTTGAATGATTTCCCAAAATGGACGTACTTATACAAAAATATTACGCATAAGTTGTCAGAGCTCCAATGTACAAAAAAAATTAGATATGGCATGGTTCATGATATGGTATTAAATGAGGCCATGAGAACCATAGTGGCCTAACTCATTTTTTTACAATATTGAGTTTATGATTTTTTCCTCAAATATGAGATATGAATATGGTATAAAATGTATAATACCAGAGACTAGTAAAGTAAATAGACTGACAATCCCCATATAAAAAATCGTGTCACGGAAAAAGCTCAAAATCCCGTGTTATTTGTAGATGGCGCTGGCAGATAGCCTGGAAACTCTCTTACAGACCATTGAAACCATAGAATCATAATTAAATTCTTTTAAAAATCAACAAATATGATGAAGTATTTTTTTGAAATATAAAATATTCGTCATGAAATAAGATTTAAATATTTTATTTTATATGCAATTTCCACATAAATGGACCACTTTCATAATGTTTTTGGCAGATGGCGTATGAAAATAGCATACAAAAGAAACAGCGTTCTTTTGGTAGATGGCGCTGACCAAGGCATAAAATTACGTAATATTTATGAACTCTTTATTTATTGCAATATACATTATTTGCGTAGCTAGCTAAATGCTGTACCTAGTTCCACAAAGATCCTAAAATTGCAAGATTAGATGCACAGGGTCTGTCGTATTGTTACTTTCTTATCTATTAATATGAATTTAAATACTAACTACACGCATTCTTATGAATCTTTTTATACCAGGGCATAATGCCACGATACCTTTTTATGGCACTAAGCTTTTTTTATCTTTATTTTTTAAAAAAGGAGTTGGGTCATTGATGACCAAGTCACTCCCATAGGTATTGCAATATAAACCCAATTTTACATGAATTTATAATAAAGCACAATCAATCAAACCGCCATTGTAGTAAACAAACGATAAACAACTGATTATAATATCGTTTACCGTCTGCTCAACCCCACAGACACCAACTTAATTAAAGACCTCACCTCCCCAGATGTAGGTTTAGCTAACAGGTTATTACAAATTTCTACAATATAATTAAAACTAAGTAATTGGTTTCTTTCTAAAGCATTCCGGCGACATTCCATTAAAATATGATAAACATCTTCAGGCATAATACACATATCACAATTTGGGCTCTTTGTTTTTCTCATAAGATGCGCAAACTTATTTAACGGAATGTGGCCGGAGCGTAATTTTAAGGTAAGAACAATTTCATCCCTTCTTATGTCGGTATCTTCAAACCAGGCGTGATTATAATGTTAGGTTGCAAGGTCTTGTACCAAATACTTTTCATTAGAGATACATTATTAAAATGTTGTTCTGATAATCAGTACATATTTTTTTATCTTACATAATAGCTCAGGCTGGTATGGTAAGCATTGGATAATATGTCCTTCTTGGCTCTAAGCTTAATAATTCAGATTTCTTAATGCTCAAATTATAAATTGAACAAATATGTGATCAATTATGGTTTTATCATTGTGGTTTTCACAACTCATATTAATAGTTCTGGAGCTTCATACCTTAAAAATCCATTCTTGTGTTTAAAGTGACTTTTCAATTTGATCATATGAGACAATAATTTTGCAATGCATTCAATGGCCTTAATATTAAAAGGAAAACCGCAGAATGAAAAACATCCAGAAACCGTCAATGCACTAGAAACTGGAGCAACATAGTCCGACAAGGCTCTTTTGGCGCTTTGATGACGTTCTCAGGTTAAATTAGGGTTACTATTCCGTAAAATTTCCCCATTCTCTGGGGGGAAAAGATATAGGTATAATTTGAACATGCTTGATGTTCAAATGTACGAAATATTGACATGAACTCTCTATATTTATTTAATACATAACGATCCTAACCTACATTAGCTAAATAGGTAAATTACCCGAACCGCCCTTAGTCAACTTGTTCTGAATATACCTAGTTCTGAGTCAGCACAGAAAAGATCTGAAAAAGTCAGAAAAAGCTGACTGAAATCCTCTGAAACTCGAACAATGGAACATTGAAAGCAAAAGTTATCAATTTTCTCAATTTTGGTGGATGACAATGCAGCTTAAGAAATGAGCGCATAGTGATTCCCAGTGTTTTTTTATTTCTATAGCAAATTATAGACAAGAAAGAAAGATAAAATATTTTAGAATAATTCACTTTTACAGAATAGGCATGTGATTAATACTGAACACGGCTTCTAGATGTTCTGTATTCTGAGGGGACATGAAAAACATGACATTGTTACTTTTAAAAGTCTCGTCAAATATATTTTTTTCTTCACAGCTAGTTGGAGTATCAGAAAATCTTATGTGATTGGCTCTATTGCCCACGCTCGTCACTTATTGGTTAAGCACCTAACGTATTGTAACTAAATCATCATTGGCCCTTTAAATTAACATTTGAGATGTTGGACGCCATGATGGCAACTATTGTAAAATAATCGTCAAAACACAGTGAACGGGTCATTCTTTTAATGGCCAAGTTTCTCTGCAAACACTAAAGTGAAGCATTGCAATTTTTAATAATATTTTAAAGTTTGCATTTACTCTTAAACAAATGAAAATAGTATATTTCATTACGAGTGCGGAAAGCCTGTCATTGCAAAGACTTCCGACAAATGTCTACACGAGCCGAGGCGCAGCCGAAGGCGAGGGTTGACAGTCGGAACAAGTTACAATGACGGTTCCGCACGTGTACTGAACAACTATTTTTAATACAGTTGCAAAAAAATTAAGCAATTTCATAAAATATACAAAATGGCGCCAGCCGTGAAAGATTATAAACAGTTTTTTTTTTGTTTTGTTTACCCATTCTGGGTAGGCAAAGGGAACTATGCCCATACAGCCAAGTCTTTAGTAGGTAGATTTTTTGTATTGACATGAAATGAAAATAAATTTAATGAGATAAAATGAAATGAAACCTAACCTAACTCATTGCATCAAATCATTATATCTGATATTGAAACAAATTAGTAGCTTTTTTTCAGGAATATTTGCATGAATCGTAAAAACTTCTATGATTTTTTTTTAGTAAAAAGTTCGTGGTTGATTTTTTATTTTTAATAGACATTATTTTGACATTTGGGAAAGAGAACGTACGAGTGCGGAAAAGGTAAAGAAAAAGCACAAGTGTGTAATAGCCCACATCCCGAACGCTAAACGTCCCGGCAATACGCCACTTTTTGAGCAACTGTATTAAAAAATGTTTTAAATAAAAAACACCTGTAGGGATGGACGATGGAGCTAAATAATACACGTCTTGTTATGTTGAAAGTACACAGTACCTATACTGCTGTAATAAATTATACATAGTGAGGAGGTGCGTGTCCCGGACGAGTGCTCTCCCACTGAGCTACCGGGGCCTGGCGGTGCGCCTCGAAATTACTTAACACATTTTTGTTTTTACGTTATATTGCTAACGTAGCTCCATCTTATGGTATAGCTTTTTTATTTAACAGATTTTTTCATTTATTTAAGAGTAATTAAATATTTTAAATGCAAAATCTTTAAAGTATTACGTGCTTACATAAGAGTGCTTTCATAAAAGAACAGATTACCGGTACGGACAAACCGGTTCCTTTTTGAAAGCACTCTTATGTAATCATCCATACGATCCAAAATTGATTAGCATATAATTTATCTGTACCAGAAACCTGTTTCTATAAGAAACCCATAAACGCGAGGCGCGTACCCGCCGCGTGCGCCCGCTTAACGCAGCGAAGTCCCTAAAATGAGAAACATAGAAAAATACCTAGGTTTTGTTTTGAAATCATATATTCCATTTCTTTCTCTTTTTTCTAGGACTTATAATTGGTATTGAGTTTAGTGGCTCAGGCTTAATATTTTCTACTTCAGGTTGGATTTCTTCTTTAATACAAGCTTCTGAAGAGTTCGTAATTGTTTCATTCTGTGATTCTGGTTCTAATTTAATTTCAGGCGCTAAAGATATCGGCTCCGTTTTTCTGTAAATAAAAAAAATATACGATTAGGTAGATGAAGTTTTAATATTTAATATTAACTGATGATAATGCAGAGCATTAAAAAACCGACTTCACGTTAAAACTTTGGCTGAGTTATAATGTCATTAACGTAAACATTCTCTGAAATCATTTTTTTTTTAAGAAATTTGGGCTTCTTTGTATGGGACACTTACCTACGGAGAACTAAAATAAAATTAGGTCTGGTGAATAGGCAATTAAATCTAGTTTACAATGGTCCCATATCTGTGGGTCGTTGGACTGAGGAGATAAAAGACATTGAAAAAAATATTTAAAATGTTGGGGTACTGTTGCAATAACTAAAAGGAAAAAAGAAATAAAGAAAAACAGATGTTTTTCTCTTTACTTTTATTCTGCCGCATCAAAATCTAAAATAGTTTAAACGAAAACTCACAAAGTTCAATATTCATAAGATTTATGAAAGACAACCACAATTGTCACAATTTATCGTGCTTTGGAAAGGAAAATAGGCGATGACTTTCACTATCCGAATTGCAAGTTGGAACACTACTTGTATAAGCTGATTTTGATCAACTCTATTTTTGGACAGGTAGTGAAATTTGTAGTAACTAATCATTTTATTGATATTTGTACTAACTAATCATTTTTATTGATTTTTGGACAGTGTAAATATACAGGGTGACTGGTGAAAAATTTGCAATACTGAAGGAGAGCACTCTGTACTCGATTCTGATCATAATTATGTAATAAAAGTAGGTACTTAATTTTTCACCAGAAATCCCTATGAATAAATAAAGAGATCTTACTACACTTTTCCGACGCGCTGCCTCAGTCAACACGCACACAGCAGTGCTCTCACCACACGCACAAAACCACCTGCTAAGTATTTATTGTATTACGCTAATGTAACCATGCGTTGCGTAATGAATTCTTTGACTTTCGGAAAATTTTGCTCAGTAAGTAATTAATATTTATTTTTTATTTTTTTTTCTTTATGTATGATCGTGGATGGACGTGTAACACCATAGTCTTCATGCGCACTTTCCATCAGGTGGCATGGAAGACAAACATCCTATCCTTACAATATAAAAAAAAAAAAAAAAAAACTATCACGTCCTGGAATTTTGAAAGTGACCCACCAGTACCCTGTAATATGCATAACATGTATCCTTATATTTAAGGAGATAGCCCAAATTATCCTCACTCAATATAAATTATTTAGTACGTAGAACATTCCATTTCAATGTTCTTGGGATTTTTGAAAGAGAGACAGATCCACAGCTCTTTGGTTCATCATATTTCTAAGATTCAATTATCTTTATAGAAACTTACATGACTTCATCCTTTTCAACAATATCTGAAGTACAAATAATTTCATCCTTAATTCCATTTTTCCTTGGCAGTTCTGGACAATCAATTACTTTGGTTAACAAGTGAACAGGAATACTGTCTGTGCCAAAAGTATCCCTGTACTTTTTATAATGATGTTTGTGCCTTTCTTCATCAAATGCCGGCGTTTTAAGATCTGCAATTTAAAATTTAAGTTATGTAGAATTAAAGTAAATAAAGCCTTATGTGATGACTATTTAAATTACATAACTCTATATTCAATATTGAAAACTCATGCTGGACTGGGAGCAAAGAAAAACAAACAATGTGTCAGCTGCTTCTCTTCCCGGGCATACTGTAAAAGTCAGTTAAGGGGCAGAGATTTTTTGTGGGCGATAGGTCGACCATAGTGACTGCATTAGTCTCTTTCCACCATTACAATGCCTCCAAATTTGTCAAATGTGACATCAGATGGTCTGCCTACCGTGAAGTTATGTAGGTATGTCTGAAAAATAATTTTAGTGGAACTCATAAGCAGAAAAACCATGGATTTTACATGTAATTTATGATGTGAAAACTATCTAACAAATACTGAATCCACCTGAATTCAGACTCCTGGACAATATTTTAGACTATGAAATTTATTTATGATGCATCAACCTTCAGCTGGAAATGCTTATTATTTCCTACTGTTACATTATTGTCTGTTGCAGATTTTATTACTGCTGCATTACAAATATTTGTATGATCTACCATATATTGGCATGGCTGTTTTTCCAAAAAATGAACACAAAGGAATGAAATACCACTTTGGAAATGGGGTAAATCTATCTATATTTATTAAGCCTCAGACGCCAATGGTTGTGGGCTCGATTCACGCATGAAACATGAAAAAAAAAATTTTTGGGTCTGGGTGTTTATCTATTTATGTATTTATATTCTAGGTTACCCCCTAGTTTGCTACAAGGTATCCCATAACACAAGCTATGCATACTTTGAGGCCACGAAGTTACATAGTTGATTGTCGGTGGATTTTATTTATTTATTTAATGCAAATTTCGAAACCACAGGCGTAACTTCACTTGCCTAGAGCTAGATGTCAGTGTATTAAAAAATGCAGCATATTAATAAATAACATTATTTACCATAGCAAATGCAACTAACTATTAAATTATACTTACACTGCAGCACCTGTACATTTTCTCTTTTGTATCTTTCAATTTCCCTATCTTTCTTAATTAACAAGTCCTTGAGTTCTGACTCACTTTTTTTCAAATCATCTGCAGTTTCTATTAATGGTTTTGTCACCTTTTGGAAGAACTGGAATTAAAGTTAATATTTAAGTTAGTTCTATGGTATGGGTATGTATTACCATAATACAGGGTATCTCGCCAACCCTATAATTAATTTAATTCTTTGGAAGCTATTGAGAGTCTTTTTGTTTTGTTTGGTTTTGGTGCATCATGTTTTAAAGTCTGATTAGTGCTGTAAATTTCTAATGAGTGATTGCATAAGCAAGTGATTAAATTCAGTAAAATCCATTTGTTTTTTAAATAATTCTAATACAGGGTGTCCCCCCAACCCTAATAATAACAGAAGCTGTAAAAACCAAGAGAAGCTGCTAGTATTAAAATGTTTACTAACCAGTTCTTTTGAACTCCTGTGCAATTTTAATTTTATCTTATAGGGATAACCAAATGATTTTATCATAAAAACAGATAAAAATTCTTCTTCTGGAGTAATCTCAAGGTGTTTCAACTTCTCAGGAGTTGTTAATATTTCTTTGCCTTTGGTAATAAAAACTTCATCCTTATTACCAGTAAGTAAACAGTTGGATTCCTGTAAATTTTAATTACAATAACATAACAATTGTATTAAAAAATATATTAAATGAGTAAATAATGCAGTTTCTAAGAAAGATTGTGGAATGATTTGTTTGTGCCTACTATATTGCTTACAGAGAACTGTGCAGTAATAAACATATACATATGAAGACTTTTATCAGTGACCAAACCTGTTTGACCTCAATCTTATCTTATGGTAAGTGTAGAAGAGGTCGAAGATCATTTAGAAATGAACTAGTTCTTCATAAAATATTGCCGGAACACATCACTGCTTCAGGGTGATGTTTGGCAGCAGATTTTATATGAAAGGAACTTATCACTGACCACCCGGATTAGTCACCCGTTACGAAACGCATACCAGATTATTAATGAGCCTGTTAGGTTATTTAACCCCTTCTATGATATTAAAACTTGCCTTCAAAACACTAAGAAATTCATTTGGGCTGAAGTACGCATGCCATAAAGTTATGAAATCTGTTATATAGACTTCGATAGTTGGACTATCTGTAAAATATATTGAATATTGCGAGGATTCTATAATTTTCCACATTTCTTCGACACATTGAATCGATGTATCTTATTTTATCATTTTATACAACAGCGCAAGCCAGCCAGCAAAACAACATCAAACAATTAATTAACAAACAGCCATAAGTCACTGTCACTGTAAGATGTCAATCAAATGACAGTAGCTAGACGTTCAGTTCATCAGTTCAGGTTAATGTAAGATCATAATTATTGTTCCAAAACTTATGAACCTTGATGAAACCTGGGCTAATTATACTCACTAACAAGTTGCAAGTATCAATCTTTTTAATAGATTATAATTTTGAAAGTGTGGCTATGCTCTTTACCTAACTGTTCTGCTGAACTCTTGTATTTATAGTATGGCGTTACCATGCAAAAGAGTAGGATCCGTGAAAATATAACTGAGGTTCTAAACCTCCTAATCACTGTCAGTCTTGGCTTTTCAAGAGCAGGCTAAAAACATTGAAGCGTGGATTTGGGACATCATCATTTTCGAGCTGGTAACGTGCAAGAAAATAGTCTCCATCTGCGTTGCAGATAGGCAAGGTGGTTGATGATGATATGCAAAATTACGTTACGTTATTCAAGTTTTAGGGCTGACGACATTGTAATGCGTTGAAATTTTACTAGTTTATGCCATTTGAAATATTTTTTAATATATTGTGAAAATCTCATGGCATCGTTCTTGTGATAAGGATACCTAGCGTTTAAATTAGACTTACCGGGGTACGTGAACCGTGAGTGAGAAATTTAATAAAATCTTCATACTATTTAGGAAAATATTTATGCATAATCACACACACACAACTCTTTGAGCCCACTGCAAGGCTATGAGTATTCCCTCTGGGTGACATGTGGTTTAGGCCGTAAATCACTAAGCTGGCCCAGTGCTAGTTGGTGGTGGTCACTATTTTCAGGGCACCGAAACGGATTCTAACAAACCCTAACGACTAATATACCTATATAGCTGCAAAGGTATACTATAAGACGAAGCTACGTTAGTAATATAACGTAAAACAGAATATGCTTAGTGATTTTAATGGCGTGTCGCCAGAGTCCGATAGCTCAGTTGGAAGAGCGCCCCTCCGGCAAGCAGAAGTCCTAGGTTCGAGCCCTGGTTGGCTGATTTTGTTTTGCATATTTTTTCAGTTATTTTTAATTAAATGCAATAACTTAAAAAAACATATTACCTACTAAATAAGTACTAGCTGTGTCGCGAAGTTTTACCCGCAAAAGGAGACAGAACCTGCTCCATATATTTCTGGGCCACGGTGTTAACAACTTGACATTTGCTTTTTTTTATTTAAAATATTATCATGTTTCATCACCGAAATTTTCAAGACAAACCAGTGTTGAGGAATTGAGATATCCATAATTTTGTCTATAGGTATACGCAGAAGTTAAGTGAGCTTACAATCACTTTCGAAAGCTATTCTTTTTCTTATTGTTGAGATCTATAATAAACCAAATAAAGCAGACAGCAAAAAAGTTAATATTTCACTCAAATGATTATTTATGCAGATCAATTAACATGAAACATATTTGTCAGAGAAGAACTAAAAGATACAAACAGGAAGATACTTACCATATCGGGTGTACGCCATTGACGAATAACGTTACGCGTTTCTTCATCTAAAGCTCGTCTGACTAAAGCTGCACAGCGACCAAACTCAATGCCACAATTAATACAGCGATCCATGTCGAAATGCAAAATCAGAAGTCCAATGACAAAAACCAAAAATCGTCGTGTAATGCGGGTTCTCGGGATCCAGTAGGCAAGCACAAAATAGTCGTTTATAGAAGAATCGTGAAGTCCATATGAATAACTGAAGTCGTTAAAAATAGAAAAACCATGAAAATACTCAAGCGCAAGGAAAGAAACCAAACAAACGAGTGAACAAATAGATCGATTGACTTACTGAACGAGTCAATTACCATAGTTTCGTTCTTCATTCACTCAGTATTGCCAAACCTAATAAAGAATTTCGCCTATTTTTATTACAAAATAATTATTTAAAATAAAACTAACGCGGTTAGTTTACATTCATTTAACCTTATAATGATTCTCATTAATATTTCATTAATTTTACTCAGCGTATTTTCAATTATATTATGAGTTATTCATCCACACTAAAAACCCATGACAGCGATTTCCATATCTTGAATTAACTTATTTCTCCCTCACTACATTTTTAGGGGTTTTATGTATTTTGAATAAGGACAAAATAAGCTATTTTTTTTAGACCAAAGTCAACCTGTTAACCCTGTGGCCCAGGCTTACTCAGTTTCCTTTCAAACCTCGCGGGAATTTCGGGATAAAAAGCTTAAGCTTATGCGCTAGGACGTGGAGCCGATGATTTTGAACTTATACATTTATGATATTAGTAAAATGACAAACGTTAAGGTTGGGCATTCTGTGCTCGCAATGGCGATTGCTAGCTTACTTCAAAAACTGAAACGCCAAGCTCCTCTACATTGAGTCACCCGAAATTAACAACAAGGCAGGCATCATGTTCTACCACGTTGACGTAGCAGGGACGTAGTCAAGCCTTGCTGAGGTTCAAATGAAGCTGGAAACATCGGATTCTACAATAGGTGAACTTCGCACTGAATTATTACTTACATATATCCGCGTCTTAAAAAAAAACACATTCTTCTAAGTTCTGCTCACTGTCATTTATAAAGGACAATTTATTTGTTTACAGTAAGTTCTGCCCAGAGCAAAAAGTGAAAAAAAAAATGTCTTAAAGTTGTATTGTAAATTGTAACCTATGTTGAAGTTTTGAAAGCCATCTGACATTTGAACAAGTTGTCAAATGATATTTTACAATGGCTAACCGATTTGCTAATATTTCATTCAACTAATCACGATAAGGTTAGAAAACGGCCAATAGAGAAGTAAATCATATGTGAGGTGCGAAGTTTTATATGTCAAGTAAAAAAGACATTGGGCGAAAATTCGAAAAAAAACCTACCTTATATTTTGTCTGGGCTGAAATGCTCAGGAACATTTTGTGCTTTTAAAATACCATTGGGCAGGACGAGGTTATAACGGAAAAGTTATTGCTTCGAATGTAGTTCACCGGTGCTCGCGGGTAATATCAATGGCGATACCGTGACCTTAACTTATATAGTGACGTATGAGCTACACCTGGAGATTTTTGGTGGGTCGGTCCGACTGTGCCGGATCTACCCCACATACCTACCCCACCGTTACGCCTTGGTTGGGTGGTCGGAAAGTGGTAGCGGCCTTGTTGCGTAATGACCCGATAATTTAACCGGTGGGTCGGGGATCAGGGCAAAAAACAGAAACCGGCGTACAATTCGGGCAGTCTCGAGAAGAACTACAGAAGAGTTTATCTATTATTATAAGCTACAATAATCTTTTGTTATGGAGACTACGCATCAGAACTAAGAGGTTACTTTGTAGATATATACCCAGACACCAGCTTTTTTTTTCTAAAACTGCAGTGCGAGCGCAGAACTTTATCAACTCGTATACTTATTTACGAATGTTCGTATACTGTGGAGACGGTTAAGCAATAATTGAAATCTATCCGTTGCCGCACGGTCAGATTCAATAAATGTGTGCCATGATAATTTTGAATGTTTGTTTTGTCTCTTAAATAGCTGTAAAATAAAAATTATAATGTTACTAAAAACTTGCAACCAACTTAATACCTACTATTATATACGAACATTCGTAAACATACGAGACGACAACGTTCTGTGCTCGCACCGCATCAAATTACAACACTTCCGCAGAAAGCACTAAGGAATAAATCAATAATATTAAGTATTTAATAAATTAATATTTCAACACACTTGCTCGTAAAGTGAGCGTTATTCTATTGAATTTAGAACTATAAACTGGGCTATAAGTCACGCGTGCATAATATATTATACCCTAGTGCATAATATAATGAATCCTACAAAGTTGAATTGTACCTTTGTGCAAATAACATGCGAGAAAACAGAGCATATTTTATTGGTCCGGGTTATACACTAAATATTTTCAGAAACAACAAAGAGGTTTTATACCACTTCAAATCCATATACATTTTTAAATGTTTACGCCTTATATTTGTAAAATAAATTTGTATATTAAACAAATTATTCACAATTTACAATCATTTGTCATAAAATATTAAAATATTTGCATTTACCACTCCAAATTAAACATTTTCACTTAAAATAGGCTGTATATGCTATACAGACATTGACACATTTGACGGAAAAAAAACCTACGCGCATGCGCGAGGTTCGGCGCCATTTTTCAATCACAATTCACAGCTTTGTTATTATGTGTGTTTGTTATTTTATGATCACGTATGTCTGTCTTTTACTCACAAGTGTGTTGAAAAACGTCGTATGTAACTCGTGAGCGTTGCTAATTACAGTCTCGGCTCATTATTAAGCCCTCGCCTGCGGCTCGGGCTCAAATCACAGCCTCGACTGTAATTAGCAACTTCGCTCACTTGTTACATAATATACTATTTCCTTACCATTGTTATATGCATCATATCAAATTGGAAAATATTATGAAACTAAGAATGTTTGGGTAGATTAATAAAACTAAAGGACCTTTTAAATAAGAAATTATACTTAATCTAATGGAGAAAGTGTTTACTAACTATTATACTTAGTTTATGTTGTAATAACTAAAGTTTTTACAACAAAAATGATATACATATATAGAAAAAATGTTCTCTGTTCCTTTTTATTATTTAAAAATCACGTTGGTATTCTTAAAGGTTAGATATTAACGTATTCCTTTCGAACCACATATTAAAGACATTTTTGTGAATTTTCGCGTGTTTATGAAAAATAATAAGGATCGAAATTTAAAACACCACAACATACTATACTAGAAGGCGCACTGTCATAAAGTGACATTTCACAAGATGGTGGTTTGTTCAGATCTTGGCCACTCGCCAAAATAACCTCGCACGTCGGACTATACAATTATGTGACACATGAATTTAATAACAGGGTGGCACCATAAAAGTTTACTTTTAACCCACGACAGATAAAGTGGTATAGTTATGTGTCTGTGGAATATAGCTCCAAAAACGATGAACTATTTAGAGTAGGTAGAGTTTGTTCTATAGTATGTTTATCGAGTTTTTGTTTTATAAAATATGGATGGTACGTTTTTCTTCCATGACACCTGATGTTAAATGAACATGAAGACTAAGGTGGTACACGTCCATCCACGAGAAATCTATTCACTCGACGCTTATAAGTAGGTACTAGGACTATACTGGTCAGGGAAAATAGACGCAGGCAGTTCATTCCAAACCATGGCGACCCGTATTAAAAAGGAACTGTCAAAGCGCTAAGTTCGACTTTTCGGAATATCTACCACATACGGATCGAAGTTCTGTCTGCGTCTAGTAGTCCGATGGTAAAAGGGTGAGGGTTCAATTCGTTCGAACAAAGCACTCGCGCACTCACCAAAATGTATCCTGTAGTACACGGTTAAACAAAAAACCTTACGACGATGCTCTAGGGTCTGCAAGGTTTTGGTTGTAAGGTCGACGTTGTTAATTAGTTTACGGGCTCTTCGGTCAACGGAGTCCAGCGCTTCTAGTTGATATTTGTTAACCATCCCAAAGATGACTGCAGTACTCCATGCATGATCGCACTTGAGCTGTGTATAAGTTAAGACGCTGTGCAGGGCCAAAGTACCGCCGTACCTTCGAGATGAGATGACTTAAAGTGACAACCTAATTGAGAACCTCCTTGAAAGGAAACATAAAAAATAAGAAAATATCGAACAAAGTTACTCAACTATCTTAAAAAAACAGACACTCATTTATATCAAGAGTTTTGTATTTTTTATTTATGTCATTGTATCATTTTTATGGACACATTAATGATACTTAGAAACAGGTAAAATGTACTTGATGCCTACGTAAGGTGCTCTATGGCTCTGATAAAATTACTTCCTCACCGACCTAATTTAGCACTGTACCTATGGTATTTTTGATAGGAACGAATTAATTTTTTAGACTTTCAAATTCATATTATTTCATTTATTTTTACTCGCACACATTATATACAGGGTAGAATTTTTATAGGGAAGTACTTTAAATAATAGAGATAGCAAACTTTACTCCAAAGAAACATTTCTTTATATTGAAAAGGTAATAAAACTGCATTTAAAGATTTTCAAAAATTCGCTCGATTCACCCGGGAATCGAACCGTCTAAAATCTGTGAAAATGACATGCTGTAATTTTATTCCATCGATCGTTAGAGTCAATCGCAAGAATGAAATCTCTCTAACATACTAGGTTCACTTAATGAAAGAAAAACCATGAATCTTCATTTCTCGATTTTAGTCGGTTCAATTTCTGGGTGAAGCAAGCAAATTTTCTAAAAATCTTTGAATGCAGTTTTATTTCTTTCCAAAATAAAGGAATGGTTCTTTGGAAAAAAAAAATTCTATCTCTATTATTTCAAGTACTTTCCCTTCAGGGGGCTTTCAAAAATTCCACCCAGTATAGTCTCTAAAACATATCTATGAGAAAACCTAATTTATGCGTATAAAGCCATATTTACATAGAAATATAGACAAGAAATATAAACATAGTGTGTTTCAAATAATGTTTAATTCCTATTTATACACCTAATACTAAAAAAGCAACGTATCTTTTGTTTTAATTGTCTAGAGATTTCGTAAGGAAAAATCAAATGAGGATAAAAGATTTTAGAAGGGACAAGGATAATGAAACCTTTATCCATTCTAATTTATCAAAGTCGCTGCAGAGCTGGTAAACAAAAACCTTTTTAATTAAATTAACACCGAATATAAGTGAGTTTACTTAAAGAAACTGCCTAAAAGCCTTATTGTTTTATGTACTAATTGAGTCGAGGGTATTTTATCTTTAGGTTTAAATGCACCTCGAAATGTGATTATTTAAATGTAAAAATTTCATGCTCTTTTCAGTGGCCGTCCTTTTTAATTTTGTATACTTACGATAACAGTATGTCGAAAAAAGGACTGAACTCAATTACGAATTACCTACCATCAGTAACTAAAATTAGTAGGTATGGCGGGTTTCAATATTCAACTGACTACTATGCGTAACCGGTACAGGTACAAAATTGGTAGGAAAAAAGTAGCGTTTCACAATATCTACTAGCTACGGGCTGTAAGTTCTCAAATTTGGCATGGGCCCTCCTTGCGTGACGTTCTTCCAAGAAAATAGGTGATATGTGATTTATAGAATATCACGCATTCGCAAATTATTTGTATGATATTTGAACTAAAGAAATATATAAACTTATTCAATTTATCTTTGCTATGTTTTAGTATTCGATAAATATATTATAGTATGTTTTTAGAGCTTTTTATTAATAATTGCGTTTAACTCATTGACCTACATCACATGGACTCGAAATACCTACAAAAAAAACGTGCCAACCTTGGGCAACCAAAATGGCCGCCTTAGGGTGGGGATAGCCTAGGATTGTCAATATTGAATATATTTCAATATTTTTATGTTTTATTAGTGAAATCATAATTTTCAATATTATTCCAACCAAAGAGCTAATTTAAACGAATGATTGATGAGGTAATTGGTATCTAGGTGTAAAAAACGCACAAGCTGGAAGATTTGGGAAAAAAATTGGCAAACGGTCAGGATATAATGTGCATATGGATTTTACTTAAATTAGGTACCATTACCTACCTACTTAATTGATTTATTTAACAGTTTATGTACACAAAGTAAGATACATTATACCGAAGAATGATCTATACAAAGTTAGTAGGTACAAAGGTACTGCTAATAAAAAAATTCCTTGAGACTGGAGAGTTTGATTGAGGAGCAATAATAATATGTGTTAGATAAAATAATTAAACTATAATATTAGATTAAATATACTGAATCATACCTACATAAAAATCTAATATATGAAATAGCAAGCTGACTCGCCAACTGATCATCAACGGCCAGCCTAAACCGTTGGACCTAGGAAGCTGAAATCTTACACTTGAGTTCATTTTAGAGCGACAAGGATTTTGGAAGGAATTTTCAAAATTCAAATTAATTTCACTGATGTTCGTGTTTCATTTGAGGTTTGAAAACATAATGACCCCCAAGTTCTTTGCTGTGTCAGTGAAATTAATCACAACATTATCCATGACGATAAGAGGTACTAGTATTACTTTATTAATTAAGAACTAAATAGGTATTGGTTATTAAATAAAAAAAAACACTTCATTCATTCATTCATTTCTAAATAATAACAATTTGTTTAAAAACACATTTTGTTTCAAAAAATCTTGTGATCCAGCTAAGTCTTCAATTAATACAGCTTGTTCCATATTTATTAAATTTTTATTTCGAAGATCATCTATGATTTCTCTAAAGTTAATTAGTTTTTTGTTTTTCCTCCGAAGTTTTTCATTCAGGCACTTAATTTTTTTTTTGCTCATCACACTTTTCTTGAAGCGCCTCAATTTTCTTTTAAAGTGTGACCTGAAAATTAAATATTTATTATAAAATGCTATTTATTAAAATGAATGCAACATTAGCATCTTGAGTTGATTGATATGATATGAAAAAACAAAATTATTTGTTATTCTGTTCGAATATTTTTAAATTATTCCTTATTGTTATAAGACTCAACTTATATTTATTTTACACCATTCTAAGGCTCTTTGAATTAATTGGTTGTTGGTGAAAAATATATTGTATATTTTTAACTGTATCCAACTATAGCATGTATGGTTAGATACCTACTGTTATAAGAAAATATGCTTTATAAAAATAAATACCTCTTTCTGAGCTTCTTTCGCAACTGGATGTGGTATTGACAATTGGGTACAAACTGCAAATGTACTAGAATTATCAATAAAATTCCCTGTTACCTGTAAAGAAAGAAATAATTAAAACAAAAAGCAAATTAAAAATTTATTATCATCAACTTGAATTTGACATAATTTAATTACCTAATGTTATATTAAATTTATTTTGATACTTACGGGAAATATTGAAGGAACTGAGTTTTCTCTTAATCTTATTACATCTAGAGTTCTATTAAAACATGTTTCAGGAAAATGCAGTGAGCAAACAAACCACTGCTTTGGCCGAGGATTAATATTTTCTTCACCAACTGCTCTTAACCACTTTTGTCTCAATCCTTCATTTTTTGGAAATCTAGAAACAAAATATTTATAGGTACTTATTGTATGTAATCAATATTAAAATCCACTAAACATATACATATAATTTTAATCAGAGCATAACCCTATTTTAACTATGAAAATAATTACGAATGAAATAAATAAAAGAGTCTGTTACTCGGAAATAAGGTAAGATACAGATTCTTTTAACATTTATTTATATATACTTAGCTTTACATTTGAATTCAAGAGGTTATATGTGATATTACATGAAAAATGGTACTCACATAAGAAGAGTCAATGCTACTTGATTTTTGATTTTTCTTGCACCACATTTTAAAATGCAACAAGATGGCATCTTGACCTACAGTTTCACCACACTGCGACTTAGTTTTAAACAACTATTTCTTGTTTATTTATGCAAATCTCAAATAAACAAACACTTGACAACGAACTACCACGAAATACGGGCAACCAAGATGGCGAATTGAGGCACGTACCTACAGCTGTCAAATGAACTTTGACAGTATGTGGCACACATAGCAATATCTAAAATATATATGTCTCTTTCGTCATATGCAAACCTTGCCGTGAAAAAAAGAGAAAAATATATATTTATTGTTCTATACCATATATGAATGATATTTGTATATGTATAAATGCTATATGTTGACAAGGGCGCCTCTATACAATAGAACTTAATGGTTTAACTGCTTACGTAAAACGAAACGCCAAACCTTCGACAAATTTTGCCATTGGTTGAATCACATTTTTATGACGTCAAAGTAAATATTTAAAAGAAAAATTATGTCATTCAATAATATTCGTCCCTTTTTTCAAAAACAGTTATAGATAAGTTAGAAAGAGAAAACTGGATTATTGATATGTTGACAGATATTTGATAGGATATTTCGTTAAATGAATAAATTGTTACGTCGTTGGCTGGATAAAATGACCTATTCTTTAATTGGTCATACGTAATGAAAAAATAACTCTTATTGGCCGCAGCAGACTGCCATGCTACCTTTACCTCATTGGTTTAAATTAATAACTTGTTACGTCGTCGTTGGCTAGATATAATGACTTATTTTGTAAATGGTCAAATGTAACCTAGCAACCCATTACAGTCAAACAGTTCGTAAGCAGTGGTTTAGATGTCAAGATTTTGAATATAGAAAGGCATTTTGGTAGTGATTTCTATTGTTCGTAGGCAAAACGAACAGTTTTCATAATATTGAAACCCGCCATAAAAGGATTCGCGGGCCGATTTGCTTGCGTTATTTTTTAAACTAAGCATTATTATTAAAACATATCCTATACGCAACACTTTTTTTCAAATCCCTGTGAGAAACCAATCTTTCCATAAAGGAGCGCGTTTGAGCAAACAAACCCTTCATATTGTAGTAAAAAAGATTTAAAAATAAAGATTAAAAAAATTTAAAAAAGATACTAAAAAAAGATGAGCGATTCTGGTAATTTAATATGACTGCATTTTTCAAGCGACTTCCAAAAAAGGAGTAGGTTCTCAATTCGTCTGTATACTTTTTTTGTGTCTTTTGTTGGCGATAACGATGAGTTTGCGATATTAAGATGTTTGTATGACTTCATGGTAGCGGAAGTATGTTGGTAGTACTGTTAAAGAGGGCGCTAAATGCAATGAATGACTGACATTCGATTGCAGCGCCATATTTTGTATCTTGAAGTAGGATGATGGCAAGTGAGTCAGATACGGTTAGGACGGCTAGGTGCGCGGACGTATCTCGGACTGACGGTCGATAGTAGCTCGGTATTAATTGAGTTGGTATTGTAACTGTAAAGTAACTTTAAATTAACTTTAGAAACGGGATATTTACCATGTTTTTGATTTATTTTGAGTTCTCGATATTTCGGCACTGTTACAAGCGCCATGATCACGACGGTACTGAAGATGCGGGTAAGCGTGTTTTTTATACACGGGCAAACAAATCTGTCTACCCGCTTTATTTTGCGTTTCGATCTTTGGTTACCACTACTATTGTCACTGTTTTCACTTAAAGTTAAAACTCGATTTTGTTTTCGACACGCAAAACTCACAGTATCGACTGGTACATTCTTTTTGTATTGAGATGGACTTTTTCACAGCTGGACCACTGGATTCCATGCAGTAGAAAGATGGAAACCGTCTTCACGGTTGAAATTAGGATATTTGGTAATCTCAATAGCCTCTCTGACCAATCTAGGTATGTAATGTTTATCAGTTGAGATTACCTGAGGCTTATGTAGTTCGATCTAATGTTCTGTTCCAGCTTCGAGTAGATGTTGTGCTATGGCTGATTTATTCGAGTCATTGTTTTTTACAGCTCTAATGTGCTCCTTTATTCTACAAGCGACTGTACGTTTAGTTTGGCCGATATATGATAAACCGCAGCTGCAATCCACTTTGTAAACACCAGGATTATCCAAGGGAAAGTTATCTTTAGGTGAACGCAACATTTGACTTACTTTCTTGAAGGGGGTGAAGATAGTGTTGACTGAGAATTTACGTAGTATGTTTGCGACCTTATCTGTCACTCCCTTAATGTAAGGCAGGAATGCTGGTTGTCTCTCAACTTTGTGCTTGCGCTGTTTATGTGTAGTCTGCTGTTTAGTTGGCCCGGCTTTTACTTTGTAGCCATTATTTTGTAGTACCTTTTTGACATGCATCAGTTCGTCTAGTAGGTGGTGTTTGTCGCACAGGTCGTATGCGCGGTTTGTGAGAGATGTTACTACAGAATGAAGCTGTCGTGGGTGGTGATGGGAGTCTGCATGAAGGTATCGGTCTGTGTGAGGTGGCTTTCTATACACCGAATGACTTAATGAACCGTCTTGGTTGACCTTCAGCAGAACGTCTAGAAATGACATCACTTTTTCAGATTCCATCTCGTACGTGAACCGGATCTTTGATGTATATTATTCAGGTGGGCTTGGAAAACCTTTATGTCCCGTTCATTTCCGTCTATGATGCAGAAAACGTCATCAACATATCTTTTCCATATCTTCGGCGGTGAAGGCGCTGTGGGAATGGCCAGTTCTTCGAAATACTCCATCCATATATTTGCCACTACTGGGGCTACTGGGCTGCCCATCGCTACACCATCTATTTGAAGGTAATAATGGCCTCTATATATAAAGTAGCCGGTCGTGAGGCAGTGATGGAGCAGCAAAGCATATTCCTTCGGAATGTTATTGTCTCGAAGTTTTACCTTTACAACTTCCATACAATCTGCCACTGGTACATTTGTAAATAAGGACTCAACATCAAAACTAACCATCGAGTCATGTTCCTCTCTTCTAACTGATTGGATAATTTTAATAAAGTGTCGTGAGTCTCTTACATGCGATGTTGATGCACCTACTAAGGGCTGTAAGACACTGGCAACGTGTTTTGCTAGTTCATATGTGGGCAAATCTATTTGGCTCACTATAGGTCTTAAAGGTGTGTTATTTTTGTGTACTTTGGGTAAGCCATATAGTTTTGGAGGTTGCACGTTTTTGGCACGAAGTAGGTATTTAGACGTGTCTGGGCCGATTGCGTGACTGCATTCCCTTATTATTTTTTGAGTATTTCGATTAACTTTTGCTGTCGGGTTATAGTTCACTTTATGGTAAGTGTTTTCGTCACCAAGCAAAGCCTGGATTTTCATATCATAATCTGTGACGTCCATTACGACGGTAGCATTTCCTTTATCCGCTTTTAGCACAAGAACGCTCTCATCACTTCGGAGCTCACGTAGTGCAGCTAGTTCTTCAGGGGCGATGTTTGGCTGTGGAGGTTTAGCAAATCGCAACGCTACAGCGGTATCCTGCCTTAAGATGTCAGCATCACGAGTGGGTATATTATTGCGTCGTATAGTTTCCTCAACACTTCCAATCACTTGTTCATAAGGAATTCGTTTCGGCGTAGGAGCAAAGTTTAATCCCTTCTCAAGCACCCTCAAAGCAGAAAACGATAAATCTTTACTCGATAAGTTAATCACTGTTCGAGTCGATTGTGAGTTTTTGTGGTAGGGGATTTTTTGTTTTTGTATGAGCAATTCGAGTTTTCTTTGTTGTTTTAAGGCACTCAATTCACGAGAGCGCTGTGCTTGTAAATATGTAATACGATCACACATATCAAAATCACTAGGAGACAGTGCCGCACTACAACTAAGGTGTAAGTTAATTTAAATGTTAATGACCATGCCAGTTTAAAAACTTATATTGTAAAGTAACTGACGGAACGGACTCGCGAATTAAGATTTTGTTGTGATTAAGCCAGGGTTATACCCAAGCCCACAGACTCGGTACTAAGTAACTGTCCAGCGATTAATTCTATCGTGTTTTGCGAATAACGCTTCTTTACGTTTTGTTTGTTTTCCGACACTTTGTTACACGATATTTCGGACATTTATGAATTGATTTTGAAAGTTATTGTTTCATATGATAGAGGAAACTTCATAATTGCTCCCATATAAATTTCATCGAAATTGGTTAGGTACTTCCTTGAAAATTTCGAACTTTTGAAAAAATATGTATGATTTTGGAGAATGTTTACATTGATGACATTCTCAACTCAGCCAAAGTTTTGGCGTGAAGTCGTTTTTTAATGCTCTGCATTCGTTGATTATTTATGTCTTTTTTCTTAAATCAATACTGTCGTAGATTTTCCTACGTAGCGGGTTTTAAAAGAACTTGAGTGATTTTAAATTTGAAACCGATACAGCTAGTAAGTATTTTCTGTTTTGAGCAGATACAAGAAAAAAAAACATAGAAAACGCTTCTTACGTTTCTTTGATTATAACAAATTTCTTTAGGTAAGTATAGCAGATAAAATGTTTCGATTCAATCCCACACGTTAACAAAGTTTGTTAATTAGATCCAAAAGTTTGTTTACAGTTATCCAGTGTAGCTAACCTGCCAACATAATTTTGTTGGACAAAAACAAGCACTAGATACGGTTTTGTGAATCCCAGCCAGTGCGGTGAGATAAGTTCTGAGTTCTGATTGTGTGTTTTGTGTTTAAACTTATTTGTTATGTAGGTACACATGATATGAACAATCTCGCGAAATCGTGTAATCTTGTTAACAGAATTAGAGTTAGTATATGAACATAAAAAAAAAAAGGTAGGTACCGTGAAATCTGGCAACTTTGCCAACGGACGTTGACTTTGCCACATGCTGACTTTTTCTACAAAATCCCTTATACCATGGACGCAGATATTTTTTTAGAAATTCTACCTTAATTACTAGAAAGGTTGATATACGACTGGCAGCACTAATTTCATTTTAGCAACACTGGACCCACAGTTGTCATATATTTGAAAACGCAAATTTCGTGCACGTTTTAACCTCAAAATCAGTGCTCCCGAACTTTTACAATTAAATTGATAAATACTGCTACGAGGTATGTATATTTTCATGTAAAGCTATATTTATGCGTAAAGTGGCTAATCAAATCATCATAATTATTTAACTTCAGATATTTTCGTCTATAACTACGTTGGCAATGTCACCATACCGGTGTTAAAACAAGGTTTGGTAACTTTACCATATTTCGTTGAGGGCTAGGGTTGTCACCATTATTGAAATTTATTGTTACGAGAAATTTTAACGACTGCGACATTGTCTCGTCTTCCTCCATTATAAAAACAGTACAATTAATTACAAAAGGAAAATAATACTATTTAAGAGATAGTTCTGACAAAGTTTATTTTTATGTTTGATTATGTTTCATCATTAGTCTAGCTTATTTGCTATCCAGAACTGATTATTTTTATTTTTCGAAGACTGTTTTTGTTTGAAAGAATATTGTTTGAACACTTAATTTATAAGAATTATTTACCTACTAACTTTTGCCAATTACTAAGTGCCATTATAGTATTCAAGAGTAGAAACCTAATGAAGGAATACCTGATAATTGTTACTTCCTATATAATATGTTCTCATTTTTTTTAGTAAACATATTTTATAATTGATTATTTTGTTGTCTAATTAACATTTTAGAAGATGTGTGTGCGCAATGATAGATAGAATATTATGTGCGTGCATACATTTGTTTTTTCAGTTTTGGACAACCCTAACCTCATATCTTAGTTTTGTATGAAAAAAATATTTTCAGGTAAGCAACTTTACCACATTGGTCTTTCTATTATGTAATTGCAAAAAAAAGTAATGAATCACCTACACTAAAACTGTAAAGGCCTTATAGATTGTTTTTCTTCAATCGGTCATAATAAAGCCTGTCATAATAATAATAATAATATAATAATAAAACTCTTTATTGTACACCAACATTGTTACACAGTTTAAATTAAAAATAACAATCACAATTAACATACAAAGGGCGGCCTTATCGCCGAAGCGCGATTTCTGCCAGGCAACCCAGGCATTGGTGGAAATAAATGTGGGCGAGGTGTACGGCTCGTAAAAAATAAACTACATACGAATAATTACATACACATACATAGACGTTTACTTCAATACTATTGTACTATATAAATAAATACTATATCAATACACATATAAATATATAGGTATAGATAGTTAAGATGGACAGTGTTTCGCCAGGTAATGCCGTTTAAGCATTCGTTTAAAAATGCGCGGTGTGCGCGCCAAGCGGATCTCAATCGGGAGCTCGTTCCATAACGACACCGATCGAATAAAAAAAGACTTGCCTTAAAATGTGGACGAATGCGATGGTGTCGCCAGGAGTAAATTCGATGAGGAACGCAAGTTACGGTCGTTGTTGGTATAGCGGTAGTTTAAACGGTCTTTCAGATACGTAGGTATCGCTTTATCGTACAGAATACGGTAGACTAAAGAAAGAATGTGAGTATTCCGGCGAAGGCGAATAGGAAGCCACTTGAGTTTAGTCCGGAAGTCAGATATGTGGTCGTATTTGCGTAATCCAAATACAAACCTTATGCAGAGATTTTGTAGTCGCTCAAGTTTATTAAGAAGTTCTTCAGTTAAGTCTAGATAGCTGGCATCGGCATAGTCGAGAATAGGTAATAGGAGAGATTGTGCAAGCGTAATTTTAGTGGCAATAGGGAGGAAATTACGAAGACGCTTGAGCGAATTCGCCGCGGCAAACATTTTCCTGCTCAACTCAGTGACTTGTGGTTTCCAAGACAACGTGCGGTCAAAAATAATACCCAAGTTTTTCACAGTTTCGCTATATGGAATAGAAATACAGTTAAACACTATTGGCGGAACTGACTTCCAGTCAACTCGTGAAATCATTTTATGACTTCCAATGATAATAGTTTGAGTCTTATGAGGATTGATTGTGAGTCCATGATTATAACTCCAGTCCGATATCCGTTTTAAATCAGCGTTGTGTAGCAGGATAGTGTTTGACAGGTTCTCGAGATTATCTTGTGTATAAATTTGAAGATCGTCCGCATACAGATGGTAAGAAGAAGATATATTGAGAGTAATCGTCATAATGAGATACAAAACCCTGTTGGCAAACTTGCCATACAGTAGGGCCATCTTTGCCATATTTTGTTTTTGGCTGTTTACTATGTTTTTGGTAAATATATTTAAAATTCATGAACACGTAGGACGCCTTTATAAAATACAGAATTGAAAAAAATTACTCAACAGTCGTGTATAGTGATTTTTTTTTAAATAACGTCTCTTGAATTTTAATACACTACCAAAAATGGCAAAGTTGCCAGATTTCACGGTAGGTATTTGTCATAACATTTGAGCTACAATTCCTTTATTTTTATATAGGTACCTTATATTTTCTGAGAAATTCTGAAAGAAAGGAAGAAAACAATGTATCTACTAATTTATATGTACAGTCACGTTTAATAATATGTATACATTTTCATTGTAATTTGAACCTTATTACAACTAAAGTGTGTACATATTAATGCATGTTACTGTACTTTAATATACCTATATTAATATTATATTAATAAAAATAAAAATAAGTGTGACTCGATCCTTAATTTAAAAAAAAATAGTAGGTACAATATCGCCTTAAAAACTTAAATAAGTTTAGTTATTTTAAAGATTACGTTATTTTTTTAGCGAAGTATCTTCGAATGTATCTTTAATTATGTATTTTCTTGTTTTTATGATTTGTGATATTTGTTGGAATTCCGAGTATAACATTGATAAATAAAATAGTAAGCTTTTCTGTAGAACTCTCCTGTAACTAAGAAGTACCTACCTACCTATTGGGTGTGTATTGTAATTTAAATTATAGTGCATCCCATAATTTGGACGGCCTCCTGCTTTAGCAGCAAAATCGTTGTTTTACCAGAGCACAGTACAGATATCTAAAGTAATTCAACTCTGCCGCGTCTTTGAAATAAATGCCTACAGCGCCGCGGTCCATTCACATGTGATAGGACTGCCCGCCTTCAGCGTTTAAATTACATTTGCCTACTTTGTGTTTACTTCCGTTTAGTTTTGTGACTGCAAATATACTTTCTCTATATAAACAAATAAAATACTTTGTAAATTGAATAGGAAGTGTTCAACTGAGAGGCACGAAGAGATGTATTATTAAATTTTAAAGTATTAACAATCCACATATTAACGAAAAGCTTAATCAACAATTGTTTCGGTATGCAAACAATCGCGACTAACCGCATGCTGAGATCGAGCCGCGTAGGTATAGCTCGCGTTTCGTTCGTTTTATGTAGTTGAATTACTGTAGATATCTGTACTGTGACCAGAGGTAGGTACGTTGTTGGTTCGAATCACAGTTGTAAATATTTGTGTGAAAAACATAGATATTAGTCATCCTTCATGAATGCCGTATGTTTGGTTAAGTTTATTTCTTAAATTTATAGGTATATTTTAGCTGTATGTTTTTCTGTCACTAATGCAGGTCCATAACGGTCTTCGCAAATAAGTAATTCAATGCAGTATAATACCTAACATTTCCAGCTGCCCACTTTAGGGAAGAAAAGTTTAAGTGAATTAAAGTAATTTTTTTTATAGGTATCTAATAATATCATAATGTACGGGACAAAATATTTTGGCTCACAAAATATATCTTTTTTTATGACTCTGTTAGCAAGGGGCAATTCTTCTTGAAATTTCATTTTTAACAACTAAAGGAGTCGGCATACTTCATAAACATGGCCATGCAAAGAAGCGCACATCCCTCCCCACGATTGTAGTTAAGCTCAGCATGCCGCAACGACGTGTTCATACAGCCGCCACCGCCGCCGCCACCGCCATCGCCGCCTTATCTACCAACCGCAGCGTATGCACAGTCCCCGAAGACGCCCTCGAACGAGTGGACCCGAGCGCCCACCCGAAGGCCGTATACAGACAGAAAGCTATATTATATTTATTAAGTCTCTCTTGCTCTGAGAAAGCTCTCATGGCTATCTCAGAGCAAGAGAGACTTAATAAATATTACTGGATACAGAATTTCATCCTCATATTGTAGAAATAGGTATGAGGGTGGTGGTGTTTGTATTCTGCTGCCTAATCAGAAATTATTGAAAAAAAAGACATCGCTGATTTATCAATCGAGTACGTCGTGGAAGTCTGCGCTACAGTGTTATCTACTTATAATCTACTATTAATATCATTATATTGGAATGGAAGGGAGAAAGAAGTTTTTTACAAACAATTAAAGATAATAATAACATATCTCAAAAAAAAATAGTCAAAGCTTAACATAGTTTTGGGAGGCGACTTTAATATAAATGTATTCAATCGATCAGAATCAAAATATTTATTAAATTTAATGTCAGAATATAATTTTACACAGCATATTAAAGAACCAACACGCCTTAAAAAATGCATTGATTTAATTTTCACTAATTACGAAAAAAATATAATTAACACATCAGTACAAGACTTTGGTTTAAGCGACCATAGAGGCGCAACAATAAATTTAAAAATATCTATACCAAATAGAAATATTAATTGGTACATACAAAAAAGAATTTTTAACTTAGCTAATATGCAAAATTTTAAGGAAAAATTACAAAAAATCAATTGGTCTAATATAATAAAAAATAGTAATAACATAAGCAATAACTATGAAATTTTCAACGAAAATTTATTAAATATCTTAAATCAATGCATACCAAAAAACAAAATAAAATTAAAAAATAAATAAAAGAAATTTTGGCTAACCGTTGGCATAAAAAATTCTTGTCGTGAAAAACGTCTACTTAAAATGTTTATTAATAAATCAAATAACGAAACGCTAAAACAATATTACCAAAAATACGAAAAAATATTTAAAAAAGCTGTAATTACATCAAAACGCTTACATTACATAAAAACAATTCAAAAATCTACAAATAAAACTAAAGCTATGTGGCAAATCATAAATGAAAGAACGAATAAAAAAACGGTACAAGAAAAAAATAATATTCAATTAAAAATAAATAATAAGCTAATTTCAGACACTTCACAAATAGTTAATATCTTCAATACTCATTTCGCGACAATTGGTGAAAGTAAAACACAACCTGCAAATAGAAATACTGGCCGAACTTATTCAGTCTTAAATCCTTCTGAGAATTCTATGTTTTTACGTCCTACTACATTAAAAGAAATACATAAAATAATAAGAAAGCTAAAAAATAAATATTCTTATGGATATGACGAATTGCCACCATCCCTAATTAGATATTGCGCAGACGAGCTAGCATTACCTTTAACTTTGCTTATTAACCAGTCATTTGCTGAAGGCGTCTTCCCAGAACTATTAAAAATTTCTATTATAAAACCCATTTACAAAAAAGACGATAAAACAAATGTTACAAATTACCGCCCCATCGCACTTTTGTCAACCTTTTCAAAAATATTCGAAAAAGTCATGTATGATAGAGTTTATTCTTTTTGTGAAAAATATAAAATTTTCGACGAGAGCCAAAATGGTTTCCGAAAAAATAAATCTACTACATTAGCCGTATATAAATATGTACAGGAAATTTTAAATATATTAAACAATAAAAAATACGCTATAGGGGTATTGCTGGACATGACTAAAGCCTATGAAACAGTCCAATATGATATACTTCTAAATAAATTAAATGCTATTGGAATAAGAGGCATAGCATTCCAATGGTTTAAATCATATCTAAAAAATAGAATACAGTACGTAGAATTAGAAAATTACAATAAAAATAAAAAAATAATTACAATGGTACGATCTAAGGAAATAAGTATAAATTCGTCAATCCCACAAGGGAGCGTACTTGGATGTCTATTGTTTTTAATATACATCAATGATTTACCTAAAATAATAAATGAACATTGCGTTTTATTTGCAGACGATATATCCATTTTAACTCAATGTGAAAACAATAAAAATATATCCGAAAAATTAAATTCCATTTTAGAATCAGTTTGGTCATGGCTTAAAGATCATAATTTAAAGATCAATTTTACAAAAACAAAATTAATAATCTTCCACCCTCCCCAAAAAAAACCGATTGAAATAAACTTTGAATTTAACGGTATACAAATAAAATCAGTTAATGAGTCAACTCTTTTAGGTTTAGATTTAGATAAACATATAAATTGGAAAAACCACATACAAAAAATTACAAATAAAATATCACAATTAAAATATGCTCTCCGGAAAATTAAAAAAACCACTGATATGCGAACAGCTCTTTCGCTTTATTATGCATATGCCTTTTCAAGGCTCTCTTATGGAATAATGCTGTGGGGTAACAGTACCGAAGCACCTTCACTATTTATTTTACAAAAAAAGCTGATAAGAATATTAGTAAACATCAAACAAACAGATAGCTGTCGACCACACTTCAAAGAACTAAAAATACTCACGCTTCCTAGTTTATATATATTCGAAATTTGTAAATTTGTTCGTAAATATTTAGAATTCTTTAAAAAACGTCAAGACCTCCAAGTAAATTATTCTCTACGTCATGAAAATAAATTAACTTTTCCAAATTCACGAATGAATTTACTTTCTTCCAGTCCGCATGTCATGTCTATCAGAATCTACAATAAGTTGCCAAATGTATTAAAGGACATGAAAATAGAAAAAGTCTTTTTACATAAACTAAAGGATCTCCTCATAAAAAAATGTTATTATTCCATTAATGAATACCTATGTGATAATGATCTAAATATTTGTCTAAGTTGATCTAAGCTTCTTCCTCTCTTTTGATTAATGTCTCTTTTGTTTGTGCCCGAAGGGGTCTATGATGTGAAACTAAAATTATATATTATCTACCTTGTAAACCATCATAGTATGCAAATAAAGAATTGAATTGAATTGAACTTATAAGCGCCTACCGGCGCTTGACAGCGCTGGTCCGTTCTTCAGCAAGTTGAGGCAGATCAAGCAACATGTCGGACTCATCGGACGATGATTTCCCAGCGCTGACCAGCGCGTGTTGAAGCTTGTCGGAACTTGTCGGCACCGTTCAGTGCTTATCGGCGCGCGTTCATATATTATCCTGCACGGGTCACCAGCGCTGTCAAGCGCTGGTAAGCGCTTATAAGTTTCCAGCTTTCTTTCTATATACGGCCGAACTTAGCGAGCGAGCGTGCAGAGCGGCCGGCAGAGCGTGTAGAGCGAGCGTGTAGAGGACCGAGGCGCAGCTGCGAGTGTACTCACCACTGATGAAGGACTCCATAAGAGTTCGAAACTAGTCGGACACCTCCGACAGTAAATGTGAGTAAAAGCCGCGTTATAAACATTTACGTATATATTCCCCGTTTTCATTCATATTTTTTCGTTTTCACTCATAATTTCAAATATTTCACAAAGTTTATTTATTTCACAATCGGTTTCAATGAGAAATTTTAAAATATTGTTTGGGAGCATCTCAGAAGAATCTCTATAATTTGAAACACAATTAAAAATCGATTTATAACTGATCAAATTACCGCGTAACAAAGATACAAAAAAAACATACACACGAATTGAGAACCTCCTCCTTTTGGCAGTCGGTTGAAAGTTATACTGTACCGTCTTCAGCCTGCTGCAAGCAGCATGCATGCAACCATCGATAAATAGTCGAATCGACAAGATAAATATTATTTTGTTATTTTATCCTATTATGTAAGCTAATATGCGCACCATCTAATATATAAAATTCTCGTGTCACAGTTTTCGTTGCCATACTCCTCCGAAACGGCTTGACCGATTTTGATGAAATTTTTTGTGCTTATCCGGTATCTATGAGAATCGGCCAACATCTATTTTTTTTAAATTGAATTACTCGATTTGATACCATGATTAAGACAACAGAACCAAATATGTCATAATCCTAATAAATTACATACACTAAATACCACATTCTAAGAAAATATCGATAAAAGGCCCGATTTATCGTTGTCGACGGTAGCATACTAGCCCCGCAGGTAGGCTCTTGCTCTTGCTTAGATATGGAAATTTTGATGAAACAGTAGGTAAGGGTTACCGTTCTTAATTTTATTTTTCTACAAAATATTGTCTTTAGTTTGAACGATCCATAGGTAATCAAAAATTTTATGTACTTCAAGAACTGAGACGTGTACAGTGTCATAAAGCTAACGTTGCTAAAAGTTGTTTAGATTTATTGGCTTAAAAATTGTATTATAAGGGACAAATTTCAATTTATCAGCATTAAATATCTCATAAGAGCAATTACCTCAGCACGTTTCACTAAAGTAACAACCGTTCAAGTTCTAAAAGTACCTACCTAGCGTCTATATGTTCCACTTCACCCTGTAAACTTCAGAGCGTGTAAAAGTTAAACTAGAGGGCGCTTTGGCTTTTATTATTGACTAATTGAGTCACGCGTAATTTTGTGGACATCCTTCAGAGTTAGTTAAACATGTTGATGCGGCGAATCTCAATAACACGTGAAGCTGCTTGTGTGCATCAGATAATATGTGCATTCCATATAATTAATACTTAGAAAAACTCATAATCATGAATTTGATATTTTTTGATATCTTTTTATTTATTTGATGTGACGACCACTTTGGCGATGGGGTAAACCTATCTGCCTCAGACGACAGTGGTTGCGGGTTCGATCCCCGTACGGAACAAGAAAAAAAAAATGTTCCGTGTCTGGGTGTTTATCTATTTATATATTTATATTCTAGGTTCCCCCCTAGTTCGCTATATGGTATCCCATAACACAAGCTATGCTTACTTTGGGGCCATGTAGTTGGTGTGATTGTCTGGGGATTTTATTTATATTTTTATTTTATTTATTTATTTGATATACTTACAATAAAATATTTTATTTTATTTTAACTTGAAATTTTGATTTCTTTATACAGGGTGACTGGTACATGATCCGCCGCCATAGGAACAGAGCGCGTGTAGATGGGATCATTTGAAAATTTGCAAATATTGAAAGCCTACTTTCTATGGGTTAAGTCTTATAGTTTTTGAGATAGACATAATTTCGCACAACTTTTGGTTGGTTACATATAAGCGTAATAAAATAGATGCTTAGCGGGTGGTGGTGTGCGTGTGGCGGTAATACTGCTGTTGCGTGTTGACTGAGGCGGGGCGCGTCGGGAAAAGTATAGTAATGTCTCTTTACTTATTTATAGGGAATTCTGGTGAAAGTTTAAGTAGGTACCTTCTTTAATCGAATACAGAGAACAAATCGAGTTGTCACCAGATACCCTGTTTATTAGAGGAAATTTTGAGTACCTAAGTAGATCGATTAATCCGATAGTAAAAGAGTGTAAGTGCAATTTGTTCAAAAACAACATTTGCTCACGCTTCAAAATGTATTTGGTCATTTACAGCTAAATACGCAAAGCTTCGTCGATACCAGGATTACAGTGGTCAGGAAAAATATATGAAGACAGTACGTTCCAGAACTCCGTACTAAAAATGAACCGTCAAAGCGCTTTATTCGTTTTACTATAATACAATGTTAAAACAAAACCCCAACGATGGATAACAACGGGAAAATGGAGGTCTTAAATATGTCATACAAACGAGGCTTAGGTATGGTAAAAACCGCCAAATGGCGCCAGTTAGTCGGTCTATTAAGTTTAATGCGCATCCCTATCGACCGATACAATGTGAGAAACATGCGGCGAAATGTTCATAACAGAATGAACGAAAATGCTATTGTGAAAATATGAACTTGAGTTTGAAATTGTTTTCTTGATGAAGAATTGAAAAGACTGTTTTTATAATGTAACTTGATTTTTAAATCGTCGGATAAACTTATCTGACGAATAAAGTATTATTTTAGTTGTAAGATTTTTGTAACTAACTCTTTTATATGGATCATGGGTCCGAAATAAAAACTTATTATTAAGTATTATTATTATTTATACTTAAAGCTACACGCCTTACGGCGGAAAGACCCGACAATTTGACCACTCTGTCGGGGATCAGGGCAAGAGGGACAGAAACCGGGGAACTATCCGGGCAGTATCTAGCAAAACCGCTTTTTGCATGCGTGCTGGAAGCGAACCGCCGCCGAATCCCATCCTTTCAAGGTTTTTGACCAAAGTGGCTGGGGTCAAACCGTTTGCGGATATTACAACCGGGATGATTTCGGTGGACATAACTTCCCACATATCGGTCACCTCGTGTGCAAGGTCCAAGTACTTGCGTTGCTTTTCGGTCTCGGCCTTCACGAGGTTCTCGTCCTGTGGTATAGTTATGTCCACCAAAAACACCTTGGACGACGACCGGTCCATTAACACGATATCAGGTTTATTCGCTAGAATAGTCCTGTCCGTGATAATGGGCCGATCCCAGTAGAGCTTGGCGCTGTCGTTTTCGAGAACTGGCTCCGGCGTGTACTGGTAATAAGGCAGTTTCTGATTGATGAGACCGTATTTCAGAGCGAGCTCTTGGTGGAGAATCTTGGCTGGTTGGTTGTGTCTATGCAGATACTCAGTGTTAGCAAGAACCGAACAACCCGAAACTACATGTCTGAGGGACTCGCCAGGTTGGCGGCACGCCCGACATACGTCCACTGTGCCGTCCCTCATAATGTATTTCCGGTAGTTGTTCGTCTTGATAGCCTGATCCTGTATCGCAAAGACAAACCCTTCGGTTTCCCCAAAGGGGTCCCCGAAGCACAGCCAATGCACGGAGGCTTTACGGTCCACGTGTGGCTCGTGTAGAGCCTTGAAAAACCTTCCGTGCAGCTCTTTCTCTTTCCATACGGTCTCACGATCAGAAATGCTTAGTGCCACTGGTGCCTGCCATGTCTTGAGGCCCAGATTGAGAGGGGTGAGTCCTTTGTCACACGCTACAACCTCTCTATGCATACCCACGTCTGCCTTCGCCACAAAATAGGCTCGAACAAAATATCTCCCGGTTGTGCAAGGTTTTGGCGCTAAGTAGGCCTCTTCCTCCACACTTCCGGGAGATATACAGCCTCATTACTGACGACCGAGGGTGATGCATTCTATGGAGGGTCATAGTAGTGCGGACCTTCCGATCCAGGGCGTCTAATTCGATCTGAGTCCATCTGAGTACGCCAAAGGTGTACGAAAGAACGGGCATAACCCATCCGTTAAACGCTCGGACTTTGTTGAGACCCAACAAAGAACTAGTTAGTAACTTTGTCAGGCGCTCAAAAAAGACTTCGCGTACAGACTGTTCTACGCTCGTTTCCCCGACACCGATGTTCTGTGACATACCCAGATATCGGTATGTATCAGTTTCGGAAAGAGCTCTCAGGTTAACGGGACCTAAGTCTACCCTCTGAGAGCGAGTAATCCTTCCCCTTTCCACATGAATAACCGCACACTTGTCCACTCCAAACTCCATTTTGATGGAGCTGCTAAAATCTGTCACGATTTTTAGCAGTTCCCTCAATCGTGGAGCTGTTGGAGCTAACAGCTTGAGGTCATCCATGTAGAAAAGATGGGATAACCGCATGCCCCCTCTACGAAACTGAAAGCCCGTCTCTGATCCCTCCAGCAATGTGCTTAGAGGATTCAAAGCCAGACAAAACCAAAGTGGGCTCAGACAATCACACTGGAATAATCCCCTACCAATCTGGATTCGGTCTTCCGCAGCCGTCATTCGCTTGCGCATTGTTGAGACTGAGCATTGTACTCTATTGTCTCATACATCACTCGAGAAATATTCGAACTGTACCGTCGATTTTGTACAGTTCAAGAACTCTCAAGAGCCATGTATGAGGCACAGATTCAAATGCTTTTCTGTAGTCAATCCAGGCTGCGGAGAAATTGCGACGGTTGCGCTTGACCAGTTTGCCAACGACAGCGTCCACGAGAAGGAGTTCCTTTGATCCGCGGCTACCGGCCCTACATCTGTTCTGAGCATCAGATATAACGCGATTAGCATCTAAATGCTGGCGAATCTTGGTGCTCAGAACGGAGGTTAGTGTATTGTAGGTGGTAGACAGACACGTTATGGGCCGGTATTTTGATGGATCCGCGGTATCGTTGGACTTAGGAACTAGATGAGTGACCCCAGTAGTGAGGAAGTTCGGGAGAGCTCCGGTGTCTAAGGCTTCCTGGAATTGACAGGCCAAAGTTGCATGGCACAGAGAAAATCCCTTGAGCCAATAGTTCTGCAATAAGTCAGGGCCCGGACTTTTCCTTCTTTTTCTTCTTATTATTCTTACGTATTCGTTTCCGTGTGGTATCAAATTAAAAGAACTTTGTTAGCACATTTCAAATATGTAAACTCTAATAGTCCAAAACGTGTAACAAAAATAAGTTTAATAATCAACAAATGCAGAGCTAAAAAAACCGACTTCACGTCAAAACTTAGGCTGAGTTGAGAACGTCTCCAACGTAAACATTCTCCGAAATCATACATATTTTTTCATAAGTTTGAAATTTTCAATGAAGTACCTAACCGATTTCGATGAAATTTATATGGGATCAACTATGAAGTATCCTCTATCATATCTCTATCTATATGGCGTAATACATAAATATTTCAGCGGAGACTATTACTTGTTTCCTACTTTTTACGAGCGTGTTTTTAGTAGTCGGGTTTTAGTTTTTGAACTTATTTATACAAATATAAATATTATTTTCATAATGAGGTAAATGTAAGCTCAAAACTCTACTTATAAATGTCTTCCATGCAGTATTCTTCAAGAATTTTTCTCTGTCATTTCTACTCTTGCAATGCATCTGATCATTATTTACGAACAAGATACATGGAACACAATTCACAGGAAACATTGATATATATTTCCAATATCCGAGGATGCTATTGTTATATTCCTGATAGGGAAAGCATTGCAAATATTAAACTATACAATACCAAATACCTACCAAATACAAGAGTGATAAGAAAACGAATTATAAAAAATTTACACGTCTTTTTAAACCCTCAATTTGTTTTATTGGTGGCCTTTCACTTTGATATTCATAATATAAAACATAAAGGTACATAGTACGTAGTACCCCCGGGGGTACCACGGTTATTGAAAACTAACCGTAGTACCACTGGTGGTACCTACTACTGGTGGTACCATGGTTACTAAACGCAAATGTTACATTAAGCTGGATAGGTACCAAAACCTAAAGAAAATTAACAAACAGTTCTTACTCACGCCATCATCAGCGACGAGCGCTGGTGTCTTGTTATGATATCTAAGTGAATACCAATTATGTCACTTGTCGGTGTTGCATCGATGAACTCGATGCTGTTGTTTAGGATAATAGCCCTGCAGATCGTTGATCTAGCTTGCGAGGGACTGTTTACGTCGCTTCTTCTAGTAAAGTCCAATTTCCTGGATACAATAAATAAATAAATATTTCTGAAACTTGCACAACATTATCTAGCCCAAATTAAGTTTCTTAAAGAACTTGTGTTATGGATACTAGATAACTGATATACTTACATAACTGAAACATACATATTGAATAAATACATATTTTTATTAGAATAAACTTAAATAAACATATAAACATCCATGACTTGACAACTAATATCTGTGTTCATCACACAAATATCCGCCGCCGCCGCCGGGATTCGAACCCAGGACCTCTGGCATAGAAGGCAATGTATGTTACCGCTACACCAGCCGGTCATCAGTACAATAGAATCAGCCATTTACAAACATCATCAAACATACATCGAAATCCGCAAATTTTCACTTTTTTAATACGCAAAGAAAGGGTTACTTGCATGAATCTTTTACCGCCATGAAACTGCACTGAATTGGAAATTCACAATATCACAGATAAATGGAGTTGACGGCCTCCGACGGACAGTCAATATAGGTTTTTCAGAAAACCGAAGCAGAAAAATTGGATTCGCTGTTCGTTTTTAAGAATGTTCTTTTTTCAGTTTTACTTGTTCTCAATATTACGAGTATATAAAGCCAGCAGGAATTTACAACTCGTAACATTAATTTGCTTAAAGTCGGGTAGGGTTGCCTTATTTCCCTTTAATGAGCGTTTCATAAGCAGTCGCTTAGTCAAAAGTAAATCCCTAATCTGAGGTTTCATTTTCACAATAGGACATTATACTTAATAAATATTGAGTTCCAGTACGCAATATTTTATTACAAACCAGTTCCTTCCTCAAAATCTTCTACGTTCAAACTCAGCCTCAAGGAATTTAAACTCATAATGCATCAACAAAAAACTCATTCCAGATATGCTCGTCTTACAGTACCTGTGCTGATCAAGTTCAGACCCTTACAATGGCAACCTACGCCAATTTTCGCATGCAAGTTTCTCACACAATACGGAATTAATGAGAACGACCTGAGAGATATATACAGAGTTGATATCTGTATACTCGTATACAGAGTTGATGGACATTTGTATATGTAAGTATATAGATCAACAAGTCTCACGTATGAAGCCTACACGACGTTTGTGGTTGACTCGCACGATCGAAATTGAATTTGAGGTTGATCGAGACATTTCATAAGGTACCTACTTCAGGCTGGTTCGCATTGTTAGCTACAAATAGGTTTGGTAATTTGAAATTACACCTACTTAAATGAAAAATGTATGTCGGTGATTAGAGAAATGAAGAATGTACCGTACTTAAAATGAACTACGAAATATAAATTATACGCGATAAATCCGGTTAAAAGGTGTTTTATTTTAAATTATGAATCGTGAAAACTTAAGACAATATTAGCTGAAGAGTTTGTTCGTTTGGTTAAATACATTGTTACCTACTTAGAAAATGTTTAATTATTTTATTCATGAAGTAAGATTTATGCGGTTTATTGAAATATTGGCATAAAATTATGAATCAAACGAACTTACCTTGTGAAGTTTGATTCCAATTATGCGAGGGTCTCCACCGAAGACGATTTAAAGTTAACATGCAGCAGTACGACGTCTGATGCTATCTAGTCACACTTTTAGAGCTGTTAGACAGAGAAAGAAAAAAGAAATCTATCCCTGTCTCGCTCTCCACCCGCCGGCCTGCGCCTGCACCCTAAACTCATATTTAAGAGAAGCTAGTTTTTCGTGTTATAGGAACAGTAATTTTATTTTATATCGGGGTACTTATAGGGAGGGTGGGACGATATAATCGTCTTCGGTGGAGACCCTCGCATAATTGGAATCAAACTTCACAAGGTAAGTTCGTTTGATTCATAATTATACTTCGGGTCTCCACCGAAGACGATTTAAAGTTAACATGCAGATGTTTAGAGCCATGAAATGTGATATAAAATAAAATTTTAACATAACTTATGTATTAAGTTCTTTTTATCATGATAGATAATGAAAATCGAAAAGAAAATAATTTCTTAGTGAAAAAACTAATGCTAACAATACGCTCGCTTGTTGAATGTCGAGTTAATAATATAAAAACGTTAACAATACTTTTATTTTGATTCCGTAAAAATAGTTTTAGCAAAATCATTTTCATTCACCTGAATAACTTCACTACATTAATACACCCTGCAGCCTTGCGAACCACTTCAAGACTAACGCCCGACTTGTGAGCAGCCGGGGTGGCAGGTCCACGGGTACTGTGAGATCCAAAACCAGAAATATCGATACCGCTATCTTGTAAAATTTTCTTTACCCAGTGTCCTAAGCTTTGAGAGTTTACTGCGTTATGTGGCTTACGTAAACCTATAAATAGAAATTCCTGAGATTTCGTCTTTCTTTTTTTTTTTTATGTTTTCTGTATGTATTTCAAGTGCCGCAAACACTAAGATTTTCTTTTATATAGGGTAATATTTAAAGTGGTTGCCAAGATCCCGGTCTAGAGTTTTTTTATAAGTTCCTCTATTTTAATTATGATGAAATCATCTTGGAATGAAATATTATTAATTTCAATTAAGCTCAAAGTTTCAAAGTAGCATCCTTTGAGCCGATGCAATGGCCAATAAGGTACAAGTTTTAAATGATAACATCGGTAAAGAAACCTTACCATAGGGATAATGATTGGACAGATAATTTAATACATGATTAGTGTCTCACGTAAAATTGTATTCAAGATTTATTTATTCAGGGTTTAGCCGATATACCCCTTTTAGGAATCGATTAACGCATTCAATCAATGTGATTTCAGTACCTAAAATAATAGATAACGTCGATCTATGTGTATTAAGGCTAGAGTAGCTGACCCCTTTTTCAAATTTATCTGTTAAATATGAAATTACATATCTATAGTTTACATTAAATAAATCTAAGTTCTTAGCTTTTCAATATAGCCACCATGAAACCTAAAAAATTGCATATTTTATTAGATGCAAAAACACTTTTGGAAAATTTATATTAAATATCTAACGATCTAGCATGTCCTTGGTTGCTGTAACGTTTACTTTACAACTATGATAAGTAATACCTATACACAAAAAATTGGTCACTAAAAAAACCAAATGTTCGTAAATATTGTAAAACAGGTTTTAATATTTATATTTTATAAATTAATATTGTATATGAAAACAAAGGGCGATTTGCAAAGGCCAAACGAGAGGACGTTAAACTCGTAGAATTGTGATTTCCAGTAGAATCGCAACAGTCTCCTATATGATTTATCTATAGATATTAAAAAATAGGCACCCTGAATACCTTATGTAGCCATGTAATAGTCATTATCAAGTAATTTAAGTGCTGTTCGATAATCTTCCATCTTGAAAGTTTAATATTAAGGGGTTTCTACATAGTATACAGTGCGAAATGAACTTTGAATGTAATAAATCTGAAATACATTTATCAGTAATCATAATTTGTGTTTCTGAGTCACATAAATTAACAGGATAGACAGACGGTCGAGGTTCGCACTTAAAAGGTATTTTATATCCTTTAATGTGGCTTAATATAAATAAATCATCTGTTAAGTTACACCAATCCTTATAAAAGTATCTCAAGCGACCGGCTATAGGTACCAGCACATCGAGATTTATCGCCCCCTGGATTGATGACGCCCGTGACTGGTCGACTGGCGCCCTCTCGGAGCTGGTTGACTGTTCCTTGGCAGCGCCCTTGCGCGAGGTGCAGGAGCTGACCGTGGCATCCCCCTCGAGTTTAAAGCACCTCTATGAGCTCCTAACGTAGTTGTTTTATATAACGGTCACTGGACTTGTTATATAAATCAAACGTCCTATCCTTACAATATAAAAAAATTCTAAGCTAGTTTTTGATATGGCTTTAGCGGATTTTATATGCTTTGATAATTCTGCACCGAATAAGTATTCATCTATATATTTTTTACCATCTTTTTCATGTCTTTATTTAAAGTTCTGACAGTGGCGTATCTACGAGCGGTGGATTCTCTGTAATGCGAAACGCAAATTAGTCTTCCACGTCATTCTGTGTTTTGATAATTATTTGTGGGACAATACTTTTGGGATCGAGGGTCCAATTCAGAACTTGAGCAATAGCTACAAGACTACTTGCTAATTGGTCCTGTTTGTTCTGACTAAATAAGTCTCACAGGTCACTCTCCAATAATGCTGCTTTAATCTCCATGTTAAGTTTTGTTGCTCTCATATTTAGGCAATTTTCAGGAAGTAAGTACCTTTTAACCAACTCGGATTTCATTTCCTTATTTAGTCCATTAGTCAATAGATGAGACCACCTCGAAGCAATATTCTTATGAATGTTGGGTCCATAATTATTTTGATGCGAAGGATCTTCCCCCAGTAATGTTAATACCTCCTCAAGGTCCAGTTGCGGTGGCATAGCGGGCTCACTGAGGTTACTTAGGCTTTCATTCGGTACCGATTATAATATTTTATATAAAATATGTATTTTTTTGTGCAAATTAAAAAAAAAAAATGTTTGCTAATTTACGTAATTTTTGTCTCTGATTTTATATTTCTCTCACTATTGAAGTGAATATAGTTACAAATGATTTAAGGTAGCCTCGCATCTAAATGGGAGTATACCTACGGGTAGGTAAATAATGCACAAAATCACACTATTGAAGCGTATTCACTTGTTGTCACTTATTCATTATCATAATTAAGACGACTGACGTCATTGACCTGTCCTATTGAAGGTAAAAAGGTGACAGTCACACATTATTGAAATGGTGAAGCTTGAATGGTGAAGGTATACCAAATTCAGTAGGTGGATATATTTTGCTCTCACACTATTGAAGTGGAGTATGGAACAAGAATATTTTAAATACACATGTGACAAAATAACTATAAATTATAAATTAAATCCCCAGACAATCAGTAGTTTTAACATTTTAATTATTTTGATATTCATTTTCATAATTAAGACGACTGGTACTACCTATTGAAGGTAGAAAAGGTGACGGTCACACATTATTGAAATGGTGCTTACACCAAAATTATATTTCACTCTCACACTATTGAAGTGGAGTATGTAACAAGCACCTTTTTATATGGATAGGTAGCAAAACAGCTAGTTGAACATTTTGGCTTTGAGGGTAGGTTTAAGCCATTTTTAAAGAAAATAACAAAGAATAAAAACTAAATCAGTATTTTACCTTTGACGGTAGACTGATATTTTAACTTTCTCATAATTATTATTTGTATTGTAGCAATTTTAACCATTCTCTTTGAAACAAATAAAAATAAAATATGTAAGTGAGTAACGTTACGATAACTTACCAGGCGTTTCATCATTATTTAAACATGATGGGTCTGTCAAATCACTTTCTGTGTAGACACCGAAAATTTCCAATTTTGCATCTTTTTAACTTTTCGTTCCAGGTTTTTCATATTTTTTAAAACTGTTTCAATATCATCTGATTTTTAACTACGAAAAAAAAGATGTGACTTCGATAACACAAAAACGCGTAATGAGTTAAGGGTGCAGGCGCAGGCCGGCGGGTGGAGAGCGAGACAGGGATAGATTTCTTTTTTCTTTCTCTGTCTAACAGCTCTAAAAGTGTGACTAGATAGCATCAGACGTCGTACTGCTGCATGTTAACTTTAAATCGTCTTCGGTGGAGACCCGAAGTATAATTGTGGGTTTACTCAGTAAATGAAAAAAGTAAAGCCTTGTCTCGCTTCAGCCACCTATTTTTCTATTTCCTAGAAATATGATTATAGGAAAAGTACTTATCCTTTGTGTTATTATAGACTCAGCATTACCTGAGAGGAAAATTGTATATTTAATACGCCCAGCTTTTCGAAGTACAAAGAAACTTCTATCCATGATATGAATCCATACCCTTCGTAGATATTTTTTTACGTTTTTAAGTTACTTAAGTTTTTTTATGGAACATTTTATTTGTGACAATTAATGCAGCAACACATACTTGTAGGAAAATAAATGAAAGGATCACAAGGCTGTTTAAGGTTCCAGCATCTTCTTGTCGAAATTTCGTCCAGTTGAGTCAAGAATCATGAAATTATAGTACAATTGACAAATAAAGAGTATTCTTCGTTTAGATAATGGATTACGGAAATTATTAAATTCGAGTAGACCTCTCTGTGCCCTTTAGAAGCCACGATGAGTTAATCTTTAATCGGCGTTTGCTGTTTGTTAAGCAAACTTGTAAGAAAAAGTTTGCCTACAGTCATGTCTTTTTCAAATAAAAGTGTATAAAAGGAACAAATTAATAAAGGGTTTCAGTTTTAAATGTTGTTATAGTATATTATGTAACAAGTGAGCGAAGTTGCTAATTACAGCCGAGGCTGTGATTTGAGCCCGAGCCGCAGGCGAGGGCTTAATAATGAGCCGAGACTGTAATTAGCAACGCTCACGAGTTACATACGACGTTTTTCAACACACTTGTGAGTAAAAGACAGACATAATTGGTCATAAAATAACAAACTCATTTTATAACAAAGCCGTGAATTGTGATTGAAAAATGGCGCCGAACCTCGCGCATGCGCGTAGGTTTTTTTTTCCGCCAAATGTGTCAATGTCTGTATAGCATATACAGCCTATTTTAAGTGAAAATGTTTAATTTGTGGTAAATGCAAATATTTTAATATTTTATAACAAATAATTGTAAATTGTGAATAATTTGTTTGATATACAAATTTGTTTTACTAATATAAGGCGCAAACATTTAAAAATGTATATGGATTTGAAGTGGTATAAAACCTCTTTGTTGTTTCTGAAAAAATTTAATGTATAACCCGGACCAATAAAATATGCTCTGTTTACTCGCATGTAATTTGCACAAAGGTACAATTCAACTTTGTAGGATTCATTATATTATGCACTAGGGTATAATATATTATGCACGCGTGACTTATAGCCCAGTTTATAGTTCTAAATTCAATAGAATAACGCTCACTTTACGAGCAAGTGTGTTGAAAAATAAGTAATGTTATATTTTTTTATATTATTATATATAATATAATAATATAAAAAAATATAACATTACTATTATTACTCCAATATTTTTTACTCAGGCCCGTTAAATAGCGTTAATGACTCAAAAATAGATTCTCTAAAACAATCTACAAAAAAAATGAGCTTTAGTACGAATTTAAATATGATAAGTTACTCTTAGATTTATCGGAGACTAGTTTTTTCCCGAGACATCGTACGCGCATAAAAATTGTTTATGTTTAGCACAGTCACTCAAGGAATAAGATTTTTCATGCAATTAAAAAGTCCAATAACTCCCGTTCCCGTGGGAATTTCGGGAATTCCTTCCTTAGTGCTCCCCCACAACCTCTAAGAATTGTATGTTCCAAATTTCAGTTCTCTAGAGCCAGTAGTTATGGCTGTACGTTGTCTGTCAGTCTCGCAGTCAGTAACTGAACAGTTTTATGTATTGACTAGCTTTATCCCGCAACTTCGTATGCGCTTAACTACCCTTCTCGTGGAAATTTCAGAAACTATACAACCAGACACCCACTGAAAGAACCTTTATACCAAGTATCACACCCATGCACTCAAGGAATAAGTTTTTTTCATACAAACTAAAAATCATATATTTCCCGTGCCCGTGGGAATTTTAAGAATTTTTTTCGTAGCACAACCAGTCACTCTTTGAAGAACCTTCATGCCAAGTATCACATCCGTACACTCAAGGAATAAGATTTTTCATACAAACTAAAAAGTCCAACCCCTTCCCGTGGGAATTTCGGGAATTCCTTCCATAATACAAACAGACACTTATTGAGGAACCTTTATATCAAGTATCACATCCGTGCACTCAAGGGATGGGATTTTTTCATACAAACTAAAACATCATATATTTCCCGTTCCCATAGGAATTTCGGGAATTCCTTTCATAACACAACCTTTACACCAAGTTTCACATTGGTGCACTTAAGGAATAAGATTTTTCATACAAACTAAAAAGTCCTATATTTCCCGTTCCCGTGGGAATTTCGGGAATTCCTTCCTTAGTGCACCCCTACATCTCCTAAAGAATGTATGTTCCAAATTGCAGCTCTCTACGCCCAGTAGTTACGGCTGTACGTTGTCTGTCAGTCACTCAGTCACTCAGTCAGTAACGGAAGAGTTTTATATATATTAATAATGGATTTAAATCTTTGATTGATAAGATTAATAAAAAACAAAATAAAAATTTTGAAAAACCCACGACGCGACGGTTAAAAAGTAATTGAAAAAGAATAAAATAATTTAAAATCCCCCGACTGAAATGATTTATGTGACGAGAGATAATTAACGTGAAAAGCTTTTTTAAAAGTTCACTTGGTCTCACACAGAGTCGGTCATATTATGAACAACATACTATTCGTTTTCATAGCACTTCCCTACGCTTACCTATTCGGTTCTCGAAGATGTAGATGTCGCAATAACATATGCATTCAACTCCCTATGAACTTTATAAGAAGAGCAAGAAAATCCGTCTGGGGCTGCCATTGAATGAATTCGTTTTGTAGTTTCATATTGAAATTTAAAATATTGATGGCAGCCCTCGACGGATTTTCTTGCTCTTCTTATATAGTTCATAGGAAGTTGAATACCTATGTTATTGCGACATCTACATCTTCGAGAACCGAATAGGTAAGCGTAGGGAAGTGCTATGAAAATGAATAGTATGTTGTTCATAATATGACCGACACTGTGTGAGACCAAGTGAACTTTTAAAAAAGCTTTTCACGTTAATTATCTCTCGTCACATAAATCATTTCAGTCGGGGGATTTTAAATTATTTTATTCTTTTTCAATTACTTTTTAACCGTCGCGTCGTGGGTTTTTCAAAATTTTTATTTTGTTTTATATTTCAAACTTTTTAAAGACCATAATATAGGTACCATACATTACATTACACAACACCTCGTTCCTCATCAGCCCTCTAATGTCCCCACCACCGCTGGAAAACCTATGTAGTTTATTTAAATACATAGTGAAGTATTATAATAAGTATTTACAACTCAAATTTGATGGTGGCTCAACTTTGCTGGGGCTTTGTTGTAACGTTACTCGATATCACATTACGTAGAATGGTTTGTGCAAACCAATGTTACCATTCTTCAAAACCACTGGTCCGATTTTAATGCGGTTAGCGGACCAATGGTTTTGCAGAATTAATGGTTGTTATTACAAACAAATGTTTACTGCAGCGCCCCCTGATGAGTTGTTACCGTTAAACCTATATAAGAACATTATACCAATAAAATCCAAAGCGATAATTGAAATCGGCATTAAAATCGGACCAATGGTTTGCAAACAAATATTTACTGCAGCGCCCCCTGGTGAGTTGTTACCGTAACACCTATCTCAGAAAATGCACCAATCAAATCCAAAGCGATTATTGAAAACCGCATTAAAATCGGACCAGTGGTTCTGGAGATAAATGGTAACATTGGTTTGCACAAACACTCTCTCACCCCAAACGCATATATCGTCTCCGTTCCGTCGTGGGTAAAAACAGTTAGCTAATATTATCTGGTAATAATTGTATAATTTGAACTACTTACCTGAACTTAATATACATAGACATTTACGGTGGCGAGGCTCCAGCCATGTGACCAATATAAATCAAGGGAAATTCAGAATAGTATTGTCGCCGCCAGCGTTGTTTATGTGCCGGCAGATTGCAATTCATGTATCATTGTAGAAATGCGACGGTGTTAGCTAGAGTGGCATAGTGTACCTTCAGATTTAACTTAAATAGCTCAGCCTAGGCGTTTAAATTAAGATGCGCCATAGGTGTAAGTTTAATTACACATTATTTAATAATAGGTAAATTGTGCTTCTGATCTCAAACTTCAGCTACAGTATTCTGTGGCTACAGTACATCCACTGTTGGAGATGGTTATTGAATAGCGAATTTGAACCATAAGTGTTTAAAATCGTACAGCTTAAAGTATCTTAAATGTAATTTATGTAATTGTTTTCTAGCATCTTTCAACATTGCTTTTTTTGAAAAAATCTTTGAGGTTTCTAGTTAGTAAGAATTTCATATGTAATATTTTATGTTTCATAAATAAATTTAAAAAAATCCTTTTTACCTTAAAATACTTTAGTGATTAGCATATGCTTGTATTCAGTCTGGGTGTTTGTCAATAAAATAAATTATAAGGTTTTGTAGGATGTGGCTGGTCATTTAATGATGCTACTAATTCTTTGGCCAGGTATAGCCAATAATTTTCACATTTATAATATTAGCAGGAAAATGTACTTAATATTTCACACTCCTGTTTCCAATGATTTGAATTATAGATCTGCAAGTGACCTCTTTAGGTCGAGGGGATCATAGGGTTGAAGTATATACCGCTCAAAGCATTATTTCGTTGTCTTCCAGTTGACGAAGGTACGTTTCAATATTTTCAAAGCTATCTCGAGTAACATCGAGTTTCTGAAATTACTAGACCCCTATTGTTTTGTAAATTGTTTCGGCGAACGGTTGATTCTAGAGTTAGATAAGTTGTGTAAGGGTTCATTGATTGGTACTGGTCTGAAATTCAATTCATACGGTTGATTAGATTGAGTAATTAGGTGTTGTGTGGTGACATACACAAGTAGCCTTTGGGTTAAGTTATTGTTTTACACAAAATCAAAGATGATGAAGCTTGGATAGAAATTTTATTCATATTCTGAACTTTGGTTTGGTTTAAATTGAACGACTTGATTAAACGTATACCTACCGAGAACCAAGTTTGGATGAAAAATAAATCCTTATTTATAGTGTAGTCAACAATGGAGACTTATCATGTGTAGTAGGGTAAAAGTACGAGTAGGTATATAATAAAATATCAAAAAAAAACCTACACATTTGACAGTGAAAACAGTGACAAATCAAGTACAAAAAAGAAGGCGTATTGTCTATAGACAGCACATTAGAGTTTTCATGAAACTAATTTCTCAAAATTCATATTTACAATAATCATAATTGATAATATCTGATGATTATTGGTTGCTTCTATGCTGGACTGGGAGCGAAAGAAAAACATAGAATGTGCCAGCTGCTTCTCTTCCCGGGCATACTGTAAAAGTCAGTTAAGGGACCGAGGTGTAATGGGAGGCTTTTTTGTGGGCGATAGGCTGACCCCCTGTCACTGCAATAGTCTCTCTTCATTATTGTAATGCCTCCAAATTTGTCAAACGTGACATCAGGTGGTTTTATTACCTCTGGTGTTCTGCCTACCCCATTCGGGATACAGGCGTGAAGTTATGTATGTATGTTATGTATTGGTTATGATTATTGTAAAAAAAACTCCTCTCGTTAAAACACAGCAATGCCGCTTATAAATTAAACTATATCGATGTGAAAGTTTGGTGTTACCGAGTATCAAAGCCGATTATGACGAGAACGTGCTTAATCCTAAGATGCGGGGAGGATACATCAGAGCGGTTCAATACAGGAAACATTACTTATAACAAGGTGAGCAGTTTTAACGTTAGAACCCCCTTCAAAAACATAGCTTAATGCTTAATGACGTCACGAACTCATGTCATCTCTATGTCAACTTCATACTATAGTTGAATTGTTTTCAAATGATTCCTATGACACTGACAGTAATTTCCACAATATAACCTTGTAGTGCTGTCACTATTAAATCATACCTTACGAAGTAACTTTTGCAGAACGTAAACGTAAAGTGTGATTGAAATAATTTCTTGCAAATGTAATGAATTGTTATAATTCCAACGGAATATCATTTTATTGGAATATAGCTACGTAAAATAAATAAATGCCATTTTTAGAAGCCTTCAATACGATTCTAATGTAACGGTGACGGCACTACAAGGTTATGTTGTGGAAATTATTGTCAGTGTCATAGGGATCAAGGTTCGCGGCGCCGACTACAATAATTCGAAAAAAAAAATCTACATAAAAAAATGTATGATGATATTGTAAAGAAAAATCGTTGAATTAATTTCAATTATAAAATAACTGGTGTAAATTGTTTTTAAAGGATAATTGCTGCTTGTGTTCAATTTATTGTCACGTCACGGAAGATCCAATTTTGTTAATTAATGATAAATTTCAAAAAGTTCAACAAAAAAAACGTTATGCCTTCAAAATAAATATTATATTCATATTTTATTTTATTTATATTATGAAAATAATTACGACGACGTTTTTGTGGGCGATAGGCTGACCCCCTATCACTGCAAGTCTCTCTCCATAATTTTAATACCTCCAAATTTTTTCAAACGTGACTTCAGATGGTTTTATAGCCTCTGGTGTTCTGCCTACCACATTAGGGATACACGCGTGACGTTATGTATGTATGTATGTAATAATTAGATACCTACAGTTTTAATAAATATTACTTTCATATAGTATTGGAATGAAACATACCTATTTGAACCAGAAACTGGATAGGGAGACTCCAATTAGTCAAAGTAAGCTTACAGTTCCTATTGATAAGCTTAAAAACGTACCAAAGGACATATTTTCAATAATCTTTTGATTGTTCACTAAACCAGCGTTTGACATTCATTCTGATGGTAAGTGATGATGAGGGCAAAGATGACAACACACGGGCTTTAGAAAGACCTGGCTCTTCATACAGCATTGCCGGAACACACCAGCGTCGAAGCGGTGCTATTTGGCGGCAGGGTCTATAATAGGCGTGGCAACGAATAAGCAGGTGAATCTTAAAGGGATACTTCCACCAAGCGGAGGTCACTCGAATTTGTCGCCTTTTAGGACACGCTTATCCAGAAGTTGTAGGGTTCTAAGTCACCCTACATGGGCATCTTAGTTTATATGTTCAGTGCTGCTCACATATAAATCACTTCATCATCATCATCATCATCACAACTCTTTGTAATGAGCCCACTGCAGGGTATGAGTCTCTCCCCTGGGTGATGAGGAGGTTTAGGCCATAATCCACCAAGCTGGCCCAGTGCTGGGTGGTGGATGTCAGAATTTTCAGGGTGCCGATACGGCTTTTGACAAACCCTAACGAATACTGTACACAAGTATACAGCACCCGGGACCGACAGCTTAACGTGCCCTCAGAAGCACGGAAGTCGCCGTGAGAAATGAATGGTCCACGACGACTTTACGAATCACTGGTTACAAACATTAATTTACTCTGAGTTTGAAAATTTTATAAAGCTTTATTAGTGTTAACAATTGTTGACCTCAAACTTAAACAGATGTATTACATTAACTCAAACATAAACAAACAGACTCATAAAAAATTACAAACAAAACACACAACATACACTTACGCACTACATTCACATTCCCTCTCACACAATAAAAAACACATAATTACAATAGAAAATGGTTGAACAAAAAATGTATACAGGGTCTGCATATAATATTCAATAATATTTTCATAGAAGATTAGGTATGATGAGTGGTTCTGAATTTCGAAAAAAAATTTTTTTTTTCAATAAATTAAAATTTCAAAATTGTTCTCTGTGAGTAAAATTTTAGATTAATCTAGACTTCATAACTATACACAATTAGATGGACACGTTTTTATTACTTGTTGTGTAGTCATAAACTACAGATCAAACTTAAATTTTGATCACTAAGAAGAATTTTAAAAGTTTAATTTATCAAAAATACATATTTAAAAAAAAAAATATTTTATTTTTCGTAATTATGACCCACTCATCAGTCTTATGGCGGGTTTCAATATTATGAAAACTGTTCGTTTTGCCTACGAACAATAGAATTCACTACCAAAATGCCTTTCTATATTCAAAATCTTGACATCTAAACCACTGCTTACGAACTGTTTGACTGTAATGGGTTGCTAGGTTACATTTGACCATTTACAAAATAAGTCATTATATCTAGCCAACGACGACGTAACAAGTTATTAATTTAAACCAATGAGGTAAAAGTAGCATGGCAGTCTGCTGCGGCCAATAAGGAGTTATGTTTTCATTACGTATGACCAATTAAAGAATAGATCATTTTATCTAGCCAACGACGTAACAATTTATTCATTTAACGAAATGTCCTATCAAGTATCTGTCAACATATCAATAATCCAGTTTTCTCTTTCTAACTTATCTATAACTGTTTTTGAAAAAAAGGACGAATATTATTGAATTACATAATTTTTTCTTTTAAATATTTACTTTGACGTCATAAAAATGTGATTCAACCAATGGCCAAATTAGTCGAAGGATTGGCGTTTCGTTTTACGTAAGCAGTTAAACGCAATTATTAATAAAAAGCTCTAAAAACATACTATAATATATTTATCGAATACTCAAACATAGCAAACATAAATTGAATAAGTTTATATATTTATTTAGTTCAAATATCATACAAATAATTTGCGAATGCTTGATATTCTATAAATCACATATCACCTATTTTCTTGGAAGAACGTCACGCAAGGAGGACCCATGCCAAATTTGAGAACTTACAGCCCGTAGCTAGTAGATATTGTGAAACGCTACTTTTTTCCTACCAGTTTTGTACCTGTACCGGTTACGCATAGCAGTCAGTTGAATATTGAAACCCGCCAATCTGCTATTAAAATATTATTGACTATTATATGGCAACCCTATATATAGGTATCATAAATTTTCCCTAAAAACTACATTTATTTTAAAGTTGAAATTTTACTTATTTTAGCCAACATTTAAAATCTATAAATTAAGAATCTACTTGAACGATTTTTTTTCTTTCTTGCTTAAAGACGCTGCTTTCCAATGTATTGTTTACTAAACCGCTATAGGCTTAAGCAAATACCATACAACCTATGTATAATTAAGTGAGGGTACTTCTAAATATTATCCAAACTACACTTGCATTTTTGTATTTCTAACGCAGTATTCTAAGAATGTACCCTCGGTTTGATTTTATACATATCTCTGATACTTAATATTATTATAAAATTTCTTGTTTATTGTAGTTCTATACTGTTTTTGAGGTGGGCGTAAACGGTTACGACACAGTCATTGACTAATCATTGGCTGTTTTCGATTATATTTATATTTGTTACTCTGTTTTTACTAAATAAATAAAAATGTTTTTATTACAATAAATTTTGTGTCGAATAACCTATTCAAAATACAAATAATGGTTTAAAATAACTAATTCCTCTTCATCTTAAAATTAAAAATCTAAAGGACCCCACAATTTCCATTTCACGGTAACCTTAAATGAATAGCTATAGCAAGATACACAAAACAAGAAATTGACGGAGTAAATATTTGATGTCTTCTAGTTTCCTTGTTAAATATTAACAAAACATCCCCTTGTTGACACATTGATAGTAACCGAGGGAGCAATTAGGGAAGTCTCTAACTTTACTTCCGACTACAGTTTCCTTGAAGGAGCTTTTTAGATAGTTTTGTCATTTGTATTCGATAGGAAGAAAAATGAAGTAATTTTCCACGACTGTCCAGTAATGTTTGACAGTTTTCTTATTTTTTCCGAAGGTGTTCTTTACTGAAATAATAAACACGTGTAGGCGTAGTTATTTGGATAAAGTCTAAATAATAGGAAAAAAATATATTTTTAATTATGAACAAGATCGTGTTTGCTTATTTTCAACCGACTTCCAAAAAAGGAGGAGGTTCTCAATTCGTCTGTATGTTTTCATTTTTTGTGTCTTTGTTACATGATTTTTCAGTCAATTATGAATGAATCGATTTTAAAAATTCTTATTTCATATTATGAAACAATATGTACGATTTCAGACAATGTTCACGTGGCATTATTAGTCGGCCAAAGTGTTTCCAACGTGAAGTCGGTTTTTAATGCTCTGCATTCGTTGATTATTCATTTAGTACATACGTACATAACGTCACACATGTATCCCTTATGGGGTAGGCAGAACACCAGAGGTTACAAGACCATCTGATGTCACGTTTGACAAATTTGGAGGTATTATTAAGATGGAAAGAGATTATTGTAGTATTGTATCACCCAAAAAAACGCCTTTAAAACCTCTGTCCCTTAACTGACTTTTACAGTATGCCCGGGAAGAGAAGCAGCTGGCACATTTAGTAATTCATTTAGTAATTTATATATTTTTAAATTTATCATCATTTTATAGAAGACGCTCAATTCCTAGAGAAAAACTTCCTGCAACAGTTCGTTTCAGTTACTTGGACTGCACTATGACTTTGGCGGCCCACCAACCAGCATTTACTGGCGACCTTGATCAGATCTTCGGTCTAACTTCTCTCAACATCTCCCAGTACTCGGGCTTTATCGAAAGGGTCGTATCGAAGCTTCTTTAAAGCAATTTTCAACTGTCCTTCAAGAGGAGGAGGTTCTTTTTTCTGTCAGCCATGAATAGATTTTGATGATTAGTTTCATACGATGGAGGATACTTCAGAGGTGGTTCCATATAAATTTCATCGAAATCGATTGAGTTTAGTATTATTGGATATACTCACAACCGCACGCCTTTCGGCGGAAAAGACCCGACAATCGGACCAGTCGGTCGGGTATCAGGGCAAGAGAGAAAGAAACTGGCGAAGGATTCGGGCAGTGTCAAGTAATACCGCTTTCTGCATACGTACTGAAAGCGAACCACCGCCGAATTCCAGCCTTTCAATGTGTCTGACCAGTGTGGCTGGGGTCAAACCGTTTGCGGATTTTACAAACGGGATGATTTCTGTGGACATAACATCCCACATTTCGGTCACCTCGTGTGCAAGGTCTAAGTACATTCGTTGCTTTTCGATCTCGGCCTTCACGAGGTTCCCATCATGCGGGATAGTTATGTCCACCAAAAACACCTTGGAAGACGATCGGTCCATTATCACGATATCAGGTTTCTTCGCTAGAATAGTCCTGTCCGTGTTAATGGGCCGATCCCAGTAAAGCTTATTATTACTATATTTGCCTGCACTGTCCCACTGCTGGGCAAAGACCTCCATTTATTTCATTCTTCTCTATTTTTTGCTGTTTCCTTCCACGAAGGGTCAAATCGGGCAATCTCATCTTGCCATCTACGTTTGGGTAGTAATCGATTGAGTACTTTTTGAAAATTTTGAAATTAACAAATAACTTTATTCGGTTCGCGAATCTTAAGTTGTTTGATAGCTTTCGTATATCATTCAATTTCCGTCATTAATTAGTGCATCAGTTGAGCGTTGAAATTTAAGTGCTAAACTTAGCGCAACTTAGGCTGTGAATTGATTAATTTACATTGAGCGATTGATATTAGAAATATTTATGATGTAGAAATATTTATCAATTGCCTATACAAGGACTATATCGATCGTATCGAACGAGTGCTTAAGAAATTTTGGCCGTAACTGAAAACTATACAATTGCTCATTAGTGGAAACTGTTTATTGGCCTACTATCATTATTTAGTTTTAATTATGTAATAAACCTAGCTGTAAATTTTCATAAAATGTGTAAATAAATAAATAAAAGAGAAGTTTCAATAATTAATCAAGTCAAAAAGTAACAAAAATATATTTTAATTTACATTGATTGCAGGTCTGTCATTAGTAAAAAAATACTTTTTCTGGAAAAAATACATATTAATTGAAGAACGAATTTGCTTTTTACATTGAGTAAAACTGAAAGCAATCAATTAAATCTGTAAAATTCCAATTAAAATTGATTGGAGCCGTTATCAGTGAGTATCACTTAATTGGAAATATTTTATTTGTCACACTCTCGCATTACAAGTGTCTCCTATAATTTCAATTATTTTGTTTGGTAAGTACTAACTAAGCTAAATGGTAAGAATTAATAAAATAAGCTTGAAATATGGATTTTGGAAGAATTATCATTTTACCATCTATTAGGCTTATACAGAAATATTGATGAGACACAACGGTAATGGAACTGGCGTCAAAATAGCATACCAATAAATAACTCACTTATTTATGTTCCTACGATAAGCTGTGATTCAATGGTGCGTACAGATTGCTGTAAGGAAACTAGTTATGTAATATCCAGCGCTCGATGCCTGCGCTCGCTGCATTTGGACGTGTATTCCGAACGAACTGAGCATTAAATACGCATCTTGAGAAAGATTTTTTCGGTATTTCGTCGCGAGCACGGTCCGTCGCCGCACACGATTTATTCAACCGACTTCCAAAAGGAAGAGGTAATCAAATATGTACCTATGAAAGTTGAGGATAAATACCTACGTAGATGACATTTCACTTTAACCAAAGTTTTGAAAAGGATATAAATGTTAGTGAAGTTGGTGTTTTAGTGCTCTGCATTTGATAAGTAATACCTATCTCCGCGACACTCCAAAAAATTAATAGATCAGTCCGAAGACCTCATTCGTGCTCTAATTTTTATCGGAGCTTCATTATACATACCAATATTAAAATTTACCTGAGTGACTGATAGAAAATGTACAGCCATAACTACTAGGCCTAGAGGACTGAAGCTTAAACATACATTCCTAGGGAGATCTAGGGATGGGAGTGCACCAAGGAAAGTAACCCTAAATGCCCACGGGAACGGAAAGTATATGACTTTTAGTTTATATGAAAAACTTATTCACTAAGTGCACCGATGTGAAACTTGGTAAAAAGGTTCGTCAATGTGTGTCTGGTTAGGCAAATTAAAAATAAATAAATATTTCCAACAGTCACACCACATTATCTAGGCTAAATAAAGTTTTCTTAAGAACTTATGCTATGGATACTACATAGACAATGTTTTTTTCGCGTACGGAGTACAGAATTTATAAAAGGAGAGAAGGCTTAATTGAGAAAACAAAACATTTAAATGTTCTGATTCTTTACATTTTCACGATACAAATTAATTTTCAAATTATCTCCTAAACGAGTAAACTGATTTACATGATTCTAATGGATAATTTGGTTTTATACCCAGAGCTTTTATTTATCAAAATCGTTACGATTACCCGTCCAAATTGAGCATCAAGCATTTATTGATGTTATCCAAAAAACAGAAAATGTACGGATAGGCCACGAGCGCACTCTACTGCGGCCCCATTCATGCTCGAGAGGCGTCCAAATCATGGGAACTTTTTTTGCAGGTTACATTACTAGCAATCTGTACACACCATAAGGCTTTCATGTTGCATTTGTCAGTAGCCTGCAACTTGTTAGTACGTTCGAGTCCGAGCCGAGACTGTATAGAACATTTACTGTCTCAATGTACCTATACTAAGATACTCCGTAGTCTTATGAAGCGTACTAAAGCTCGAGTCTAGATACAAACCAAAAGCGTCCGTAGCAAATTTTATAAGGCTAGTTGTGTATTATTATTATGTAATATGTATTATTATTATGTAGTATTATTATTTACTGCCGTTTTGAATGTATCGTATACTTGGGTTTATTTATACTCATAATTATTATGTGCTTATCATATTTATTCCACTCTCTCGTGTTCTTACGTTCTTACTTTTATTTGTTTTTGGACAAAATAATTAATCTTTTATGTCAAGAATCACGCGAAGATTCACTTAACAGCAATTGGACGAAGCGGTGTTGTCCTCTACCTAACTTGATAGAAAATGATTATGAAAACTAAGATGTAACACGTTTATCCAGACTGAATATTCGAAATAAATTAAATATTTTGAAAGAATGAACTAATATTATACAAACTATATATAGTGTGCTAGGCTTCGGATTTCCTATACTTCACCCACGTATTTGAACAACAAAATACTATACAAAGAGGGGTCACACTCCTCACTTAATTTAAAATGGCTTTTAATGACAGCCATTTTAAAATTTAATATCTCATACTTCTACGAGTTCACTTAAACTCATTTTTTTCAAATATTTAGGTTGCGCCGATACACAAAAGTGGTCTTATTTTAAAGATTATGATATTTGCTGGTACATCCTTTAAGTATCTAGGTCTAACCGTGGAACGTTAGTTCAAATAAATGAAATTTATACTAAGTTATCTGTTTTGTTAGGAAAGTTTTACCATCTCCAGTATGTACTTGACAAAAAAACCCTGTATATTAGATGATTAAACGAACTTCTAAGTGAAGTTCTATCGCTATTATATGAGTCGCTTCATTCGAAGATATTATATAACAGGTAGTCCTTTTAGGTACTAGGTAACTTCGCACAATTTAAAGTATCATAAAAAAAAACACTGTGGTGGGGCGCCGCGTGGCATGATCCACCCGGTTCGCGCCAAGCCCTCATTCTTTAGAGACCCTAAACGAAACTTTTAAATGGGTTCTGGGGTGGGTGGGTACGTCATATCTTCGAATGAAGCGACTCATATAATAGCGATAGAACTTCACTTAGAAGTTCGTTTAATCATCTATTATATTTCGTCGCTTCATTCTTCAGATATTATATAACAGGTAGATTTTCAAAGATAGAAAGTTTTGTTTAGGTATATACTTGGAATTGAAATAAGTAAAGATATAAATATGTAATTACATATTTTATTATTATAGTACTTAATAATTAGTATTATTGCATAATGAGCTTCAAATAATCTTACTTTATTTGAGTTGCTAGAAATTATAATCAGCTTAAATTAATGAAACTTAGTGATAGTCTATTTATAGACACATAATTTTTAATGTAGTAATTTACTTAATATCAAAATACGTAATATTCAATAACTATTTTTAATATTAGGTTAAGTATTGTTCATGTCTCGATTAAGTATCGACAAAGCAAAGTTATTTTGTTGATCATCTAAAGGCCGATGGTAAAACTTTGCGAACACCTGTGAGTTTTGTGTCCACCCGGCCGTTTTTCGAATGACATCGACACTGATACCGGCCGCGCGCGCGGCTGAGGTTGACGCGTGTCGTGTGCTGTGCGCACTAAAACGCTCATGTCAATGCCACTCGTGGCGAGCGTTTGCTTAATCCATCGACTTAGCGTCTGACTTGATGCAGTTCTGTGGGGAGCTTTGAATGTTACGAAGAGATTCCCGGAGTTTGAACCTCAGATATTTTTTGTAAAAAAATATATTCTTTTAAAGTTGATACTGGGCATATCGAGCCTTTACCGCCGTTTTAGCGCAACCGACAAAAAACAAATTTTACAGGAGAAGGTTTTTTTTAAATATTTTTAAAAATAAATGTGCTAGTGAGTTGAAATTTTACATACACTAATGATTTTCAGACATTTACATATGTAATGCAAAAAAATGCTAAAATATTTAGTATTTAAGCTATTTATGTCGCTTAATTTATTTTTGCTGTCATAATCTAAGGTTGTTTTGGCATTTACGATAAAATATCCATTAATATTACTAATACAATAAACTATATTTGGATAAATAAATAGATATTTTAAAAGGCATTTAAATGAAATAGTTATATAATATTGAAAATTAAAATTTATTGGAGTAATGAGATCAATCAGCATAATTATAAACTTAATTAGTTATTTAAAATGAAATAAAGTATTTCTTCTCGTACGAATTATCTTAGCCTGTTTTCACTGAACACCAGGGTTATCTTGGTTTTTACACAAAACATTAATTAAATAATTATATCAATCATTTGGATTAGTGAGATCAATATTGTATTAATATAAAATTAAATTAAATATTTTTAATTCTCCTCATCCTCATCTGTTTCAGCTAAAGCATCACGTACGTTTCCATCATGCTTCATACTTAAATATTCTTGATGGTATCTGTTTGGAATCACGTTTTTGTTACACAGATCCTGTAAATCTTTGTATTTAGCTAATGAAAGTTTGAGCTCTTCGACGTATAAATGTGTAGGTCCCTTTTCCACAATAGCTTTGTTTGCTCTCGATCTGATGATGAAATCCATGTTTATTTCGTAATTGTCACTATCTTCGAAAAAACCGTATTGAAATTTAACAATAGGATTATTTCTATGAAATTGCACCACCCTTAATGAATTAAAATTAATCTTAAATTTTGCCGGTAATAAAGCTTGTGAAAAATTCTTCCAATCCATGAAGTCTCCATAGTTTAAAACATTTATATTGTAGTTTCTAGGCTTATTTCTAGCATTAGTAATCATAGTTGGCCACTCAGAAGGAGCCCATACTGTTTTATTACGCACAAAACTTTCAATAGTGCTATGAATAGAGTCAACAGGCATCATGGTGTGTCCCGGTAAAAGATAAGTTACCTTTATTTGTGTAATAGTAATTGCGGTTTTCAAGAAATGAATTATCATGGATATCATTGCTCTATTCCTATTTTGCCCGGCACAGCTATCGGAGTATAAATTTATCTCTGTATGGGTACCTCTTTGGTCTACCATAATCAAGTATTTAAAAAGGACTGTAACAATTTCATTACAGCCTCTTTTTCCGTCGCATTCACCCCACAGGTAACAGTAACCTTCCCTTGTACCACTTTCGTATATACTTTCATTATAGTATGCATACTTCCTGGAATAGTATAGGGTAACACTATTACCGTGTGGAGTATTCAGGACTTTTTCTAAATCAAAGCTTACGCATAAGGAGTTAGAATCAGTTAATTTGCTCATTTTTTGGTCTTCTAAAAACAGTTGCTTACATTTTTCTTTATCTAGAATGTGATTTTTATATTCAGGGGTTTGCTCAAAAATAATTTTGTTCTCAGGTGATAAATTTTTTAACTTCTCACAAAAAGCACATTTATCTTTTTTAGGCAGATGGAATCCGATATTAAAATCCCTTTTGAAAATGTTACGAAATACTCTTTTTGATAATACTGATGATTCTGGATTATTTTCTTTCACGTGATTAACATACTGTAAATACAAAAACGATATATTTTGAAATTCTTGAGGTAAATATACTTTTGTGCTTTTATTGCGACAATAATGGGATGGAACAGCAGGCAACATCTCAATAAATAATTTTAACTGTGCGACTTCTACCTCATCAGATTTATTATGAGGACGACTAGTTCTTCTGCCATCTCGAGTGGTATTCAGAGCTTTATTAGCATTTTCGATGGTGTATCTCATAGACATTTGGGATATGTTTAGGGTCTTAAGCAAAAATTGTTGACATACTTTAATATTCTGTCCATTGTAGGTGATAAAATAATCGTATGATATTTTGCGAACATTACTACTGGATCTTTTTCTTCCAATCGGTTTTTCTTTAGCACAAGATAGCAGGAAATCTTTTTGTCTTTTATCACAACCTAATCCCCAATAGTTTTCAAAAATATTATTGCGATCATCTTCCGTAAATTTATTTGCACATGAGTTACCACATTTTTTATTCATACAAGGGTTTGGTTGTATAGATTTTCCTACAGCAGCCTTACGATTTTTTTTTGCTAAAAGTCGTTTTGGTAAAGGTTTTATTTTCCTATATCCTCTTTTACCAACACTTGTTTCTTCTTCTATTGTTTGAACTGACTTATCTTCATCCGAATCACTGGACGATGAGACAGGCTTCCATGAATCTTCGCTATCAATAGAGGCAATGCTGTCGTGGGTCTCAAAATTCTTGGACATATTTAGTTCTTGTTGGTCAAACAGTGAACTGGTGCTCGGCTGTATTAATTGATTAATGAAAGCTGGCATTGTAGGATCATAAGTTGTTAAGTCTTTTATGTTCTGGTTATCTAAATCCATTAAAGTGTAAGTATTCTCAGTATCTGAATCACTGTATTCGACAATTTTAGTTTGAGGTAATGGTGTTAATAATGCGTTAGTATTGAGCTCAGAATTTAAATCGGTATCACAAATATAATCGATCAACGAAGGTGATGTCGTATCAGTTAATATTGGGTCCATGTCAATATCGTTGAAGCTGTCTGTTAGTAACATTTGATCTAGAGCTGTGGCCTTATCTTGCTGTATGTTCTCGGGAAAAGCAGTTCCAGGATTACTATCTTCTGATATGGGAAGTGGTGATATTAACTGCATAATTTTCTTCATTCGTGACTATAAAAAACAAATAATAACTTAAAAAGAATCACATAATAATAAATAAAGCATTAATGGACAGACGTAGGCAGTGACGCCCTCGCTTTGCTGTGGTTAATAAGATTTCCCAAGGGAATTTCGGGATAAAAAGTATCCACATTATCCCTGATGAACCCAGGGATAATGTAGTATTCTAATGGTTAAATAGAAGAATAGTACACAGAACAAAATCGTACTGGTATTTAAGTTATCCCCAATTCAATTACCAAAATTAAAACACAATAGGTACATACCTTAGCTGCAGGAGTCGACATTGCTGTTTTATTTGATGTTTTCGAGTTAACTATCTGTACTTTCTTTAAAACACAATAAGGAAACAATAACTAAACAATAATAAATACAATTTAAAATGTTATTATGGCTGAAACTGTTTTTTTTTGCTACAATTCAATAAGAACGATGTTGTTGTCGCATTACTTTCACAGAAATAAACAGGTCACGACAGGTTTGTTTATAGTAAACGCCTCATAGTCTATCACCTATGTCGGTTGCGATAACAAGTAGTGTCATTTGCGCTACAAAAAATTGATCGCAAGGCGCTTACGATAAAAATGCTTGTTGTCGCTTACGTTATGGCTTTAAAAATATATGGATTTACGATAATTTTAGCACTTGCTATAACTTTACAACGGTTAAATTTTGGCGGGAAATGTCAACAGGGATAGATCCGTTATGGTTTAAAATACTACTTACGATAAAAAAAGCATTTTCGACAAAAGTGTCGCTTACGATAATTTGGCGGTAACGGCTCGATATGTTGATATTGCTTTGAAAGTTTGAGAAGAGGGAGAGATAATAAGGGCTGTTCACGATTTGGAGCGGAAGTCTTGATTATATCTGTTATAATAATATTTACTTTATCAGATTGAAAAACAATATTTTCTAATTTAATTAAAGACAATGTCTGTACTCTTTGACCGGTACATAAAGCTAATAATGTAACGAGTTTTTTTTTTTTTTTTTGTAATATTTTCTAATGATAAATTAATATTTGGATACCAAGAAGACAGTTGATTTAGTACTAAATTTGGATCCCAAGTAAATGAATATTTAGGCTTAATAGGTTTAGTTTTATAGGCTCCTTTTAAGAGGCGTTTAACACAACTATTATCACTTATCTCTTCTCCTAATAAAAGAGATAATGCAGATCGATGCGTATTTAATGAACCGTAAGAACATCCCTTATTAAATTGCTCGTTTAAGAATCAAAGAACTAATGGAATGGATTTTTCGAAACTATTAATTCATAACCACACTTCTTGAAACCATAACTTCAATGAGACGTTGTACTAGCGAACAGTAGCGAGCGAGGCGAGCATCAACGTGAGAGCCTCTGGTGGGCAGCCGCGCCGGCTGAACGACGCCCGGAGAGCCTCGCGGCACCCAGGGTAAGGCTGGAGTGCAGTGGGTGCTGACTCCATGGCTGAGAAGGCCAGAAGGGGAATACAAGTACCCCTTCGGCTTTATCATCAATGATTTTTCGTAAACATTTTAATACAAGAGAAAAGGGAGGAAATGCATAAAAATCCAAGTCAGCCCAGCTTATTGTAAATGCATCAACTGCGACTGCATCAGGTTCAGGCTTCTAGGTGACAAATAATTTACATTTGGCTCGACTTGAGAACAAGTCGATCTTAATGGGCCCGAAACTATTTACAATAAGTTGGAAAGCGCTATCCGAGAGGGCCCATTCAGTATCAGGGTTAAGTTTTCTGGACTCTTTCTTTCTTTCTTTTCTTTTTCTTCACTAGCTATACTTTTGAGACCTAACAAAACCGCGAGTAATTCTAAAAAGTTAATATTATTTTCTTTTTCACTGTTCGTCCATGAACCACTATATTTATTATTTTTGCATACTGCTCCCCAGCCTGTCCTAGATGCGTCGGTGTAAATTTCTAACTTATAATTTTGAGTAATGATTGGACAAGAAATAATATTAATATTATTTTTTCACCACCATAAATCTTTTAGTAATATCTTATTGAGATTCATTTTTGCCTCATAGTTTCCTCCGAACTTATTTAAGGCTAAAAAATTTTGTCTCTCTAATATTTTTGTATATAAGAATCCATATTTTGTGGCTGGACAGGCTGCGATCAATACACCTATAAGTTTAGCGAAATTTCGTATTGAACAAGTTTTAAGATGAATGTACCTATTTATTAACTGTGCAATGTTATTCCGCTCATCGCCAGGTAACGTAATAGACATCTGTTCTGTGTTGAACATAAAACCTATGAATTTGATTGACTTTTTTGGTACAATGTGACTTTTATCGAAATTTACAATAAAACCTAGACAATGTAATAACTTCAAAGTTTCTCTTACATTAATCATGCATTCTTCATATGTATCTCCAATAAGAAGATCGTCTTAATAGGTAGTAGATTTAAAACCTTGTTTTCTCAAATGACTCATTACTTCACGCATAATTTTTGTAAATACCCACGGAGCTATCAATAATACATTCGGCATTGCTGTGAACTCGTAAGTGATCGGCTCAGACGAATCATTTTCTTGGAATTCGAATCGTAGGTACTTTCTGTCACTAACAAAAATCTGTATAAGTAGATATGATTCTTTCATATCTATATTGGGTAAGTATCCATTACGAGGAATTAATTTCGAGGCTGTTTTATAAGATTCCATTTTAAAATGTACTTTTGTTACGAACTTGTTTAAAGATTTTAAATTTAGTATAAACCTTTTTTCTCCGTTAGGTTTCGGAGCTAAAAATATATTTGAAATACATTGATAATTTGAAGGAGAACAAGGCTTTATAGCCCCTAAGTCTAATAATTTATTTATAGCTATTTTCATGTCTCGTTTTTCACATGATGACAAATTATTTTTAGGAATAGAATACTGACAAATTTGAGTATCGAATGGTATTCTAAATAAATACTTTAGCCACTTCAATATAACTTCATTTTTAGTTATTTTTGTCCAACAATCATAAAATAAATTAATTCGACCTGCATGTACCTTGATTAATGTTGGGTCGGAGCACGCATCCTGGATGAAGTCTGCGGCTGGAACTTGGCGTTGAACGCAGAGTTCGATTGTGGGCGCTGCTGTGTTTGAGCTGCTATCGGTTTCCTCTGACCTCCCCGCCCCCCCCGAACGACGGGTAACGAGGAGGTCCTGTCCAGTTTCCCTGCTGAGACGACCGGTTGACCGTTGATATTTGAGAGGCGGCTGTTTTGGCTGGGCCTTTTTTAATTAGGGCTCCCTGCTTTTCAATGGCTTTACTTGCCTTTATTTTTTCCGGCACTGAACTTCCGAATAAAGTTTCGTCTCTTTCGGAGTCTTGTATAACATGTTTAAAGTTTGTATCCAAATTAGGTTAAATCAGTTTTACCCTATCTTTGGTTAACATAAAGTGGAGGTCTGATAATAGGCGGCATCCATCACTTACGTGACGGAGGGCCTTCATTTGTTTTCTTCCTTCCCAAGGAGGACGTCAATCCCTCGATTTATGGCGGTAATACCGTACCCAAGCTGTTGCTGAAAGTTTTGGATTTTTTTTTTTTTGTCACGTGCTCGTGCTATGTCAGTTATGGCTGCCAAGATTTCCGCATTTAATTTTGGGGCTTGCAAGTTTTTGCAGTTTTCGGGTACCGTATTTTCTATGGTTAATTTATCTTTGTCTTCTTTGGACAGTCCTTTTCTTAGTAAAGGTGTCCATAAATTTGAGAGCGTATCGTGTATTTTAGCGCCAAATTCGGGTGTATCGGAATTTGCAGCTCCAAGTGCAGTAAGCAGCTCTGGATCCAGATCGGGATTAGGTTCTCCCGATATACCTGGTGCGTCTTGTGATATTGACGGCTCCGGATTAGGGAGCGTCTTTGCAGATAGCTTTTGATCCACAGTGAATGACGCGGTAGTCTTCTGGTTATCCAGGTTTACATCATCCAGTGGTAGCGGTAACTCATACCTTGGAGGCGACATGTTTATGTTTTAACAAACATATAATTCATATTAATATAACGCTCATAACGTATTACAGACAACGAGATAAATCTCCTTGAGATTACCCGCATTTTCTGTAATCGTATTGAAAACAAAAGGTGATCGATAAGATCAAATAAAATTTATTAAATTTTACATCATTACGATATTGAGCGGATAACGTGATATATCTATTATAGATTACACGCATTTTCTGCTCTGATTTTTTAAATAACCTTGGAGGCGACATGTTTATGTCTAATTCATATTAATATAACGCCCATAACGTATTACAGACAACGAGATAAATCTCCTTGAGATTACCCGCATTTTCTGTAGTCGTATTGAAAACAAAAGGTGATCGATAAGATCAGATAAAATTTATTAAAGTTTACATCACAACGATATTGAGCAGTTAACGTGATATATCTATTATAGATTACACGCATTTTCTGCTCTGATTTTTTAAATAACATTTTTACACTGAATAAGTAGGTCTTGCCTTGTAAGATTTCTTCTTCATCGGTAGAAATAATTCGCTGTTTCCGTTTTTTATTTCTTTTTTGTTCCAACTTTTTTATCTTTATATTATAATGTTGAAGCTGTTCTTCTGCTGTACGTTTAACATTTTGTAAAAACTTAAGTAAATGATTAAAGTAAATGACGTATGCTTGTTACCACGCACGAAAAAAGAATGAGGGCTTGGCGCGAACCGGGTGGATCATGCCACGCGGCGCCCCACCACAGTGTTTTTTTTTATGATACTTTAAATTGTGCGAAGTTACCTAGTACCTAAAAGGACTACCTGTTATATAATATCTGAAGAATGAAGCGACGAAATATAATGTATATTATGCATTAGTAGATTCACTTATAAATTATGGAGTAAGTGTTTATGGCAGGACTTTTAGTACATAATATACAAAATATTAAAAACTTACAAATGAGAATATTAAAGTTTCTGGCTAGTAAAAATAAAAAAGAAAGTTGTCAAAAGGATTACAATAAGCTTTTTCCTATGTGTAAGGTTTTACCTATATAGAATATAAGACTCAATATATTTATTTATATATATGTTAGCTATTGAACAATATCTTAGTCATAAATACAAATTTAAACAATCTTATAGGTATAATACAAAAAATATGAGGGATGGCAAACTAATGCAACCAACTGTTTAGTTCTTAAAATAAATAATCAAATTGATATTCTTAGGAATAAATATAAAGAAAAAAAGAGCAAAGCTGTAATTAAAAATAACTTAAAGAAATATTTTTGGAAATATTTTTTTTGGTAGCGCACAATAATTAAAAAAAATTGTGATTTATTTCCAAGTTTTTCGGCTATACTTCTTAACAAAAATTACTTTAAGTACCAGCAAATATCATAATATTTAAAATAAGACCACTTTTGTGTATCGGCGCGACATAAATATGTGAAAAATATTAGTTTCAGTGAACTCGTAGAAGTACGAGATATTAAATTTTAAAATGGCTGTCATTGAGAGGGGTGAGGGGTGCGACCAACCTTTGTATAGTATTTTGTCGGTAAAATGTAACGTAGTATCTGTGGGTGAAGTATCGGAAATCCGAAGCCTAACACACTGTATATGTTTTTTACAGTCCGTGTACACAAGTTAACATAAAATTGATTAAAAAATTGAAAACTGAGTAGAGGGTTAAGTTTTCGCGATTCATCCTGTTAAATAAACACTTTTTTACCAGATTTATCGCGTGAGTAGTAAGAAACATCGAGTTAAAATTTAAAATGTACGCGATAAATCCGGTAATAAGTGTTTTTTTTTTACAGAGTGCTATGGCAACTAGCGGTACTCCATATTACTTGTGTTTTTAAATATATGTATATAGGACTCATTTTTATACGAAAGGTTTGTCTATTTTTCTCACTGTTTTATTTTTAAACTCTCAAGGTAGGCAACTTGAAGAAATTTAAATTGTTGGAGCAAATAATTTTCAATTTACATAATTTCCACCTTCAAAATAGGATTGAAATTGATTTACTATTGAAAAAACTGTTATTATAAATATTCTATTATTTTGTTATTCTATTACTTGAGTCAACTTCTTTTGCGCAAGAGGAAAACCTTGCGTTATTTAAGGGATTCCAAAGCCTTAGCCTCGCTAAGCCTACTTTTTATGTAAGAGAAATTCTTACCTCTCAGAAATTTCATCTGGATATGTGTTCCGTGAATATATTTAGATAAGACTGAAGTGTTTTTTGGCTCTGCAAACATTAGCATGTGGTCATAAAAAGTTTTGGAAAATGATTAACAAAATTACGAGGTTTTTTATATATCTCTGAAATTGCTTTACTTACAAAAAAAATAACATTTAAAAAAGGAGTTAAAGTTACCACTAACCGTGCAGTCGGGAATCTCCTAGTCTGTAAACACTCGAATTTGTGCCACCTAAATTCCAACATTACATAATTTGTAATTTAATGAATGCCTAGTAAAACCTAATTTGGTTTAAAGGCATTAAAAACTAAAACGCGGAGTGTGTGGACATATAGTCGGGGTTTCGTGAACTGAATTTGAATGTTTAATTTTACAATTCCTATTCATAATCTACCTTCAGTAGTACGTTTGGAGTCTGTAACCAAATACCTACATCTTAAACGCTCAGTTAAACGCACAAAGATCCTGTAGTTCGTTTAGAAGCTTGCAGCAACGGCTACAGGGATATCAATGCAACTGCAACACCCTGTAGATGATTTTTCTGCCACCTATCGGTGGCCACCAGGCGAAAGTACAGTGCGATTTTCCAAAATACAATGAAGGGCTTTGAGTTTCAGACTAGTCTTGTAGTGCTGCAAAGTATTACTTGCAGCTGGTGGGTAGAGTATTGGTAAGGATGATTAATATAAAGTTGATGGTCCTAATTTGGTCTTTCCAGATCGTTCTTAGTCCTCGAGAGCTATGGTGATTTCTTATTTCAAGGTGGAGAAATCGGTGTATTATTTTGCCAATAACGAGAGGTATTAACTAATCACATTTTACCTATAACACGCCTCAAATTATAGATATCAGCCATATACACGCTTTTAGGAGTCTTTCATACAATTTAGTTTTCGTACTTGGTTTAACAGGCAGAGATTACCTACGGTAAAACTGGTCTCTTATATTCTGGCCATAAATGGCCGCATAATTGGTACTAGCCCTGGTTTGATGACAGTCAAAAAACATGAAGTACACAGAGTACTGTAGTAACTTTCTGATGATTTTATTAGGCACTAACTGTTGCACGCGGTTTTACCCGCGCAATTTTGATTCCCGCGGGATGTTCGGGATAAAAAGTAGCCTATACGGCTTCGGAAGAATCCCTCTAAGTAATGGTAAAAGAAATTTTGAAATCGGTCCACTAGTTTTTGAGCCTATTCAATACAAAAATACAAAGGTTTCCTCTTTATAATATTAGTATAGATAAGAAATATGTGATGAAAGGTATAAGCCGAATAGATCTCTCTAAGATAACCTCTAAGCTTAAACCAGATATAACGATAATCTTAGTGATAAAAAGTTAAAACCAATTCAGAAAATAATTTCTATCATTATTACATTTATCCGGAAAAGGTCAAACTTGGTGTAAAAGAAACCAACCCGGCTTTAACGTATAAATTAGTACTATAATATGTTTTTTTCAGGAATAGGAACAGCTAAGGAAATGTGCGCTAGAGCAGTTACTTTCTGGGGACTGAAAACTGCTCGCGTCCGCAAGGTTTAGCCCTCGATGCCTTGTACGTGGTCCCTGGGTGGTGCTAAACGAGCAGTAAAATCTGGTGGTAGGCTTCGGCCGTGGCTTGTCACCACCCACTAGACAAAACCATGCCGCCAAGTAACCTAGTTGCGTTCCGGCATGATGTCTAGTGTAGCCATTGGGGAGGATAGGTCTGAGTAATCGTGCTGCATCGGAGAACTGTTTTCAACTCGTAGGATAATGACTCACCGGGTGACTCGTTTTGGAGGGTAGCGGGATCCGAAGCACGGTGCACCGCTGGCCGACCGCAGGTAGTAGGGGGCCCAAGTAGCATGCCAGCCACATGCAAAAGGCTGCCCCGCCACCTCGCGAAAAATCCCGGGAGGCTCCATCGTGCCGGCTGGCGACCGGTTTGAGAGGACCCGATGGCGAACTCGGGGGGGTTCGGGCGTCCCCGCAGTCTCCAAGCGAGTTTCCCAAAGGTGCGTTACCCCTATCGAGTTGCTTGGTTCCATTTGCAGCACTTCACTCAACTTCTGTTCTCCTCCCTATTCACTCCACTCGAAAACAAATGAAAGGTCCAAAGAAGAGTAAGGTAACACAGCGGTTGCACTTCCTCTCGTTTAAAGTGCACTTCTGTAACATCCGAGGAGTGCACTCCAATCTCAATGATGTCCACCACCACCTCGAGACGGAGAGACCCCACCTACTCTTCCTAACGGAGACGCAGATCTGTGATCCGTCAGACTCAGCATACCTCTGTTACCCAGGTTACATCCTAGAGTCCAAATTCCACCCGCACGCCGGAGTGTGCATGTATGCCAGTGACAACATCTGTTGTCAGCGTCTCCGTTACTTAGAAGTGCCGGACCTTTCAGTTATGTGGGTTCACATAGATACCAGCCTAGACCAAATGGTATACGCTGGTATTTATCGGTCACACAGCGGAGATCGGGAGACAACAAGGCTTATGGACTATCTCAGCAGTACAGCGGACAAGGTTCAGCAACGTTTTCCCACATCGCAGTTGGTGTTCCTGGGGGATTTTAACGCACACCACGGACAGTGGTCATACCCGTTTCAGGACACTGACCATGCTGGTAGAGAGGTTTTTAAGTTTTCACTCACTCATAGCCTCTCTCAGCTTGTTGACGAGCCTACGCGCATCCCAGACTTTGCTGGCCACACTGCTTACTGCCTGGACCTTCTGCTGACAACCGATCCCGACAGATATTCGGTGTCCGTCACTGCACCCTTAGGGACATCCGATCACTGTCTGGTGAAATCTGTATCGCAGTACTCGCCACCTGACACCCGACCAAGTGGTTCTAGGCGAGTATGGCGTTACAAGTCGGCAGATTGGGATGAAATGCGACATTTCTTCGCATCTTATCCGTGGCGGCAAGCTTGTTTTACATCAACCGATCCATCGTGCTGCGCTGATGCAGTCTCAAGTGTGATAGGTCAAGCAATGGAGTTCTTCATTCCCTACGCTGATCTATCCCTTGAAACCAAAGCTCGCCCATGGTTTAGTGCTAAATGCTCTTCCGATGAAAAGCGTAAGCGAGAAGCGTACAAAGCCTGGGCAACCGCTCGCAGAAGCAAAGCCGATGACTCGCATTAATACAAGATGAGGTACAATGCTGCCGCCAAGTCCTGCAAGAAGGTGATCAAAAGAGCTCGTTTCGCCCACATAGGCTGTATTGGAGACAGAATAGCGTCATACCCCTCGGGAAGCAAAGCTTTCTGGTCCCTCGCCAAGTCGGTCGAAACGAACTTTTGTCGCCCATCGCTGCCGCCACTGCGGAAACCTGACGGTTCTCTGGCCCACACCGCTAAGGAAAAGGCGGATTTATTTGCCAGTATCTTTGCGGAAAATTCTCGTCTAGATAGCCAAGGAAAAATCCCACCCCAATTACCTCAGTTCGGTCCTACAATGGGTACCGTTCATATTCGCCAAAAGGAGGTTCTTAAATGCTTGCTGCACCTAGACGAGAATAAGGCTAGCGGTCCAGATGGTATTCCTGCAGTGGTGTTGAAACACTGCGCAGCTGAGTTGTCTCCCGTTTTGACGCGTCTCTATAGACTTTCTTTGGAATCTGGTAAAGTCCCAAAATCCTGGAAGCTGGCTAACGTACAACCAGTACCGAAGAAGGGAAGCCGTGCTGATCCTGTCAACTATCGACCAATCTCAATCACTTCCATACTTTGCAAAGTCATGGAACGTGTATTGAACAATCGACTACTGGCATACCTCGAGACCAACGAGCTCCTAAGCGATAGCCAATATGGTTTCCGCAGTGGACGCTCGACCGGCGATCTTCTCGTGTATGCCACACACTTATGGAGTGAGGCCTTGGAGGGTCATGGTGAAGCAATAGCTGTTTCCTTAGACATATCCAAGGCCTTTGACAGGGTCTGGCATGATGGTCTCTTAAGCAAGCTTCCAGCATATGGCATACCGACCGGGCTCTGCGACTGGATATCTGATTTTCTGAGGGAACGGTCGATTCGAGTAGTCTTAGACGGCTACTCCTCTGACCTGATGGCGATTAATGCCGGGGTACCTCAGGGATCTGTTCTCTCTGCAACTTTATTCTTGCTGCACATTAATGACCTCCTAACACCAGGCATTATTGGATATGCTGATGACAGCACTGTTGTTGAGAGATATATATCCAATGCGCGAACGAGCGCCTATGAAATCCAGGTTTTGAGAAAGTCTATGATTGAGCGCGTTGATTCGACCTTGCGGAATGTGTCTGATTGGGGCGAATCTAACCTGGTCAAATTCAACGCCTCCAAAACACAAGCGTGTCTATTCTCCGCAAAAAAGAGCACCTTTACTTTTACGCCCACTTTCCAGAATGTATCTGTTCCCATCACCGACCAACTAGGGCTTTTGGGCGTCACTATAACGTCCAAATTAAACTTCGGACAACAAATTGAGTCTATGGCAAAAACGGCTTCAAAAAAATTGGGTATCATCTCGAAGGTCCGGCGGTACTTTAGCCCTGAACGGCTACTCAACTTATACACAGCCCAAGTGAGGTCGTGCATGGAGTACTGTAGTCACCTTTGGGATGGTTCTGCCAAATACCAGCTCGAAGCGCTAGACTCTGTTGACCGAAGAGCCCGTAAAATCATAAACAACAACAACCTTACAAATAAAAAATTGCAGACGCTGGAGCATCGTCGTAAGGTTGCTTGTTTGACAGTATTTTATCGGCTATATTTTGGTGAATGTGCGAGTGCTCTTTTTGACCAAATTGAACCCACCCCTTTTTACCACCGGACTACCAGACGCAGACAGAACTTCCATCCCTATATAGTGGATTTACCAAGAAGTCGAACAAAACGCTTCGATGGTTCCTTTTTGGTACGGATTGCCAAGGAGTGGAACAATCTGCCTGCGTCTGTTTTTCCTGACCACTACAGTCCTGGAACTTTTAAGTGTCGAGTGAATAGGCTTCTCGTGGATGGACGTGTAACACCATAGTCTTCATGCGCACTTTCCATCAGGTGGCATGGAAGACAAACGTCCTATCCTTACAATTTAAAAAAAAAAAAAAAAGTTTGCTAATATAAATTTTTAGAAGTGCGATCCTTTGTCTTCGTAATGATATTTCTTAAAAAAAATAATCCTTTAGAAGGAGATATGCAAATTAGCTTTGTATTCTAATTATTCAAACGGATCCATGCCATGCCAAATTAGCTTACAAAGTCCCAAATATGCTAGTCTGTAAGGACACCATAATATAGAATATTTTAAAACCAAAAAATTCTTTCAGATGCTTCTTCATGGCAGGTGTTCCATCAGTGCATTGGTAAAATTACTATAAAATATGTAATAATCATCGGATGCAGAGCATTAAAAACCCGACTTCACGTCAAAACCTTGGCTGAGTAATAATGTCATCCACGTAAACATTCTCCGAACTGATACATATTTTTTACAAAAACTTGAAATTTTCAATGAAGTTCTCAACCGATTTCGCTGAAGTTTATATGGGACCAACTATGAAGTATTTTCTATCATGTGAAACAAAGAATTTTTAAAATCGATCCATAATTGTCTAAAATATCATGTAACAAAGACACAAAAAAAAAACATACAGACGAATTGAGCCTCCTCATTTTTTGGAAGTCGGTTGAAAAATATTATTACTAATAAAAGAAAAAATGTTTATGTTTCGTAATAAAACAAATCATTATCGTTACTAAATTGTCGATTAAATACTTGTTGCATCACTGTGTTACAATGAGACACCTTATTGTAACACAGTTCCGTAATTTAGTTTTCCGCAGCGGCCTCCAATTTGCATTTTAAGCAATTTTGATGAGAAGCCAAGTTTAAAATCCTCATAGCCTAAATTTTCCATGAGCGAGCCTTATGGTTCTTTTATCTTTCGGATTTTTAAATTCTGCACCTCAATTGCTTTTCCTTGTAGGGCATTCGTTATTCCGTGCATTACTCAAAACTTTGCTTTTAAAGCGACTAGGTCTGCGCAATTTATTGTAAGTCACTTTATTCCTTAAAATGTCTGCTTTGTGGCGTAGAGCTCTTGATTTATTTATGTCTTCGGAGATAAAGGTTTCGGTATGATTAAAGTATGTGCTCATTAAAATTCATAAGGGTGTCGAAAATATCTATTTCATCAATGTACTTGATATACTTTGATGTTGAGACTTGAGTTTGTTGTCAGCATATTATACTAAATAGACAATATAACAAAAGAACAGTAAAAATGCTTTCTCTTAGGAATACAATCAATTCAATCACTTCTTCTTACTATGGTGCCACCAATAGGTATATTAAGGAGCGTTTACATGAGCCGCACAATTTAACGAAGAAACAATACAACATCTATTTTATCCTTACCACATTGCACATGTTGCTCCCAAACGCTCTTAAGGCTCACTACTGACAGTGCTTAACCTGTATCAGGACACAGAATATGCTGAAGAAAGGATTTTATGCGTAAGTCAATTTATGGGCAATGTACGCTGCCGGCTACGCTGATGAGCGTTCTGCATTATACACTTTTAAAATTGAACCATTATTAAAAATATCAATCAGTAAATTTATATAAATAAGACGTTATCTCTGCCTACATGTGTTACTTGAATTTGCAGAGATACTTAATTTATAAGCTTCGTTGTATCTTAATCTCTGCTGAACGGTATAAAGCAGCGTAAACAAATACGTTTAAGCCATTATCGTTGCGACTCGCATTGCGGAGAAGTCTAGCATTTTCTATTAAGTAATGAAAACGCTTACAACATAAAAGTAAAGTAAAAATCAGTTTATTGTGACAGCAGTACTTACACATAAAAGAAATAAAAATAAAAAAAGAACATATAGTAAAAAAAAGTATAAAAAATACATATATATCAAAAAACTTAAAATAAACAAGAGCTTAAACATTGTCAAATAAAAAATATAAAAAATTAATATAAAATACTGCTGAAACAAAGGCACACAACTCAGCATGTGCTTTATTGCATATTGCAAAAAAGCGCTGATTTTCAGTTGTGTCCTAATATTTGGTGACTGTCCTCAGATAAATTAAATAATAAATAAAAAAAAAACATATTGCGTCACTGAAAAATCATAAACAACCCGGCGTTAGGACGGAAATAAGACTCCAGGACTTACATTATTTCAAAAGATTGAGGCAAGTTGAAGATGAAAGTGAATTATGTTTGATATTATTTTCAGTCGATAAGTGCCAATAATCTAACAACCATGAAAATTGTGCTAGTTATGGGTAATATTGCCAAGATAATGTGCCTCTGCTTTTTTCCCACCATTGGACTACCAGCCGCAGTCCCTTTGACTGATCTTGTTTCGGTACGGGTCACCAAGGTGTGGAACGTATTACTGGGACATTTAAGTGTCGACTGTCGAGTGAATAGGTTTCTCAAGGATAAAAGTTTCTACCGTAGTTTTCATGTTCAGTTTCCACCAGTATTTACGGAAGCCAAACATGCTATTCTCATAACAAAAAAGTACCTTAAAAAACTCAGCAATCAGTACAAGAATAAGTTCTTTTATGTAGAAAATATTTTTACATTGAAAATTACTGAGAGAATGAGCGCGTGCTCGTGGATGCGTCCATTTGCGCTTTAACGCTTACTTTTACGGTTAAGGTAAGTAAGTAGATGAAAAGTTTTATTGTGCACCTATAAAGTTCTTAGCGCATCGTCTGCTTTTATCGTTTAATTAATTGAATTATATTTGACTGAGAGAAATATAAGAATCTTGAATGTTCAAATATGATTTAGGTATATAGCAAAACTTTAAAGAACATTTTATTTCAAAAAATCTATTTGAGATATAAAACTAAACATATATCTATTATTATTATATTTTTGTGCCTTTTCCGACAAATTTGAACACGACAATATCAAATTCAAACAAATTTTATTTTATTTAATAACATAAATTATATTACTATGTCCTTCTTGAAGTTAAAGCTTACTCTATACTTAATTTATGTAGACAGTCAGAAAGTTTTACTTGAAAAACTATTATACTCGTAGATAAATTGCTGTGCCGTAGTACTCGGATTTGTGCAAGAGACCTTAAAAAAATAACTACTTATACAGTAAAAATTTAAAATAAAACACGGGTACAGGAATTCCTGAGGGAATTCCGGAAGGATGTTTTTTTTATATCTGGGAATTATTAGGATGCAAAGCACTGTTGACTGTGCTGGACCATTCAAAACTATTTCAGTATAAAATTTAATATTTTACACAAATTTTGGTGGTTGAACCTTTTTTTAGTAAAATTATAGCGCTCTAACCCTAACACACCTATTTCGTTGCACAGTAATTTTAAAATCCATATATCTCCTTAGGTGTTGTTTGAGATCAAATGATATGAAACTCAGATTTATTTGCTTTTGAATACGAATATGATTAATATTTGGATAAGATACCATTATTTGAATAAGGATTAATAATATGTTCTTAGAACTCCTTCGAAAATAATACACTAATTTCGAAATATTTTATTACACTTAAAATGGCTATCAAAGATAGACATTCCGCTGTTCCAGACTTTTTCTTTTAGAACTTTTAAAAACATTTCCACAATACATGATTTTTACTTAAATAAAATTATTGTTTACACGTGGTCGGAAGCTCTCAAAATTTAATAATTTTCCCCGTTTTTGCAATATTTTCCTTTGGTCACTTCGGTCCTATTGGTTGCAGCATGATATTATTAGGTATAGGTAGTCTGTAGCCTTCCTCAATAAATGGACTATTTAATAGAAAAACAAATCTAATCAGTAGTTCCTAAGATTAGCGCATTCAATCAACTAAACAAATAAACTCGTCAGCCATAACCACTTTGGCGATGTGTAAACCTGCCTGCCTCAGACGCCAGTGGTTGCGGGTTCGGTTCCCGCACGGAACAAGAAAAAAAATGTTCCGTGTCTGGGTGTTTATCTATTTATGTATTTATATTCTAGGTTGCCCCCTAGTTCGCTACATGGTATCCCATAAAACAAGCTATGCTTACTTTGGGGCCATGTAGTTGGTGTGATTGTCTGGGGATTTTATTATTTACTTTTATTACAAATTGTCAAAATTCAAGCTATAACTAAGGTATTTGTATTTGTATTTATACCTATTTACCTATTTAACTTTGGCGACCGGCTGGTGTAGTGGTATCATACATTGCCTTCTATGCCAGAGGTCCTGGGTTCGAATCCCGGTGGCGGCAGATATTTGAGCGATGAATACAGATATTAGCCGTCAAATCATGGATGTTCATATATTTACATACATAACGTCACGCCTGTATCCCTTATGGGGTAGGCAGAACACCAGAGTTTACAAGATCATCTGATGTCACGTTTTACAAATTTGGAGGTATTATAAAGATAGAGAGACAGTATTGTAGTGACAGGGTCAGCCTATCGCCCACAAAAACGCCTTTTAAATTTATTTAAGTTCATTCTAATAAAAAATATGTATTTATTCAATATGTATGTTTACATATTTCTTAAGTATATCAGTTATCTAGTATCCATAACTCAAGTTCTTTAAGAAACTTAATTTGGGCTAGATAATGTTGTGTGAGTGTCAGAAATATTAAAAAAAAAACTTTGTTTTGAAAGCTGCGGAAATTATTGCGAATAATTCATGCCATGTGGCTACTTACGATTTTTAAAACCTTTACGTAAACTTTTTATGTGCGTATTCCGTGCATCAGTAATACGCCTCGGGCTTATAGGGTATTATCACAGAATAAGTAATAGTTGGTACAGAAGAATTACTCCGCAAGAAGATCTAAATAAATTCGAGTCTTGCCATGACGCGATACGGTGGAATTCAGCTCGCACAGCATTACGTACCTGCAAATTTATATACCTAGAAGTTTTGTCTCTTTCTATCGCATGCCTCTTATCTTTTCTTACGCTGTTAGGGTTGCTGCCTATTGAAGAATAAATTAATCTCCTTATTTGTAATTAAGTATCTACCAATGTAGGTATTACTGTTATTCTACCTTTGTAAAAAATACTGTTTCAACTTACCTAAAGTACAAAATGAAAAAAAAGTTACGACGAATAATTTGTAATACTACCTATGTTTTGTTTGCTTAATTGAACATAATCAAATCTAAACATAATCTAATTGAATATTTGTTTCTTTTTATGTCCATTTTTAAATACTATTTGCGACCTCGATCATAGAAATACTGTGAATGCTATTAGGTAGGTAGGTATCTACAACATCCCGAGACGGGCGTGCGCGTGACACACGACCCATTCGAAATGCGCCGGCGGAGCGCTTCGCTGTAGGTAAATAACGGATGTACCGCGCGGAGTGAGCCAGGCCTGGTATTATAATGTAAGGGTGCAATTTGATATCAGATAGTGAGCTGATGGGCCTTCCGTGGCGGTGCAATGCGTCTGGCATGTTTACGGAGGTCTGAACAATGGCTTTCACAATTTATGATGGTTTATTTTGAAATTATTGATACCTATCGGTTTTTACGAGTTTAATAACCTCAGCTTTTAATCTAAGTCAATGCGAATAAAAATAGATCAAGCGAGATAAACATTTTAACACTAAGAACTTTTAAAACAGGAACTTAAGCCAGAGAGAGTCAAAGCAATATTGTTTAAATAATATCACAGATTAAACTGAATTTATAAAACTTATAAAACATCCACTTCTATCCATAATTTTAAATAGATCAATACTGTCTCAAATGAAGGTTTACAAAAAACCATTTTATAATACCGAGTCTCATGTAGGAGACCCGGTCGTTTTGCAGGCTTACCTACACCCACCTCAATAGGAGGAAGCCATTCTCTACACCTTGGTACGTCTACACTTAGTAAACATTCGAACTATGAAATGCAAACAATTGAGGTTCATTCAATGGGGCTAAGTGGATTGAAATTTTAGACTATTGTTAAAAGGCCACGGACACCTGCCAGTTTTCAATCCCTTACAGCGGATTTTATATTGATTCTAAATTTGAAATCCAAGATTATTTCGTACGAAATTGAAAACTTGTTTTCATGGTCCTATTTTAGTGTTCTAAATCTAGATCGACGGTTGCACATGCATTCATTATTAAAATCTACTGTAAATCTACTAATCTATTAGCTACTAATGCTTGATGAGGAAAGTTTTGATCATACAGGGTTGTTTTGTAGGCACTTGCCAAATTTAAATATAACGTACTTTGATATAATACGAATAACCTGCATTTTTATTTTAGTATCGCTCAGTAGAAAAAAGTAAAGATAAGGCACCTTGATTTGTTTCACGAATAGTCGTTATTGATGAACGCCCTACACACAATACGATACTTTATTGATTACGTTTAATAATACTACGAAGACGTAGTACTACAAGATGTTTTGTCGCCGATATGAGGTTGCAAGGTCACACTTTGAGTTCAGTAGTTATGCATACCTACAGGCAATAAAGAAAGTTACCTACATAAGTTACGTACAATCTTTTCTTCATACTTTTACAGGCTTAGAACCGGAAAATTGCAAAAGGTTTGAGGGATTTAATGTGAGAAAATTTAACATAATACTTTTAAGTGAATGCAAAATAGATAGAAAGAAGCATTTTGCAATTCGGCGTATTTAAAAAGATTGAATAAATTAATGGACATTAATTAAAGCTCTAATCAACATTATTTACACGATTATTACGAATGAGTTTCACGTTAAGTTATTGAGTAAGTGATCAAAATGCATACCATTTTTCTCCAGGCAGAGTCTAGCACGTTTTAACACATTTTCATGGGCTTTATTTAGAACTGCAATGTCACTTTGTCAAATTCACACACTATTTGGTTTTTAAATCAGAAAGGCTTCGAGCTTCGTTCTGATAAACGATTCCCTATTTGTAAACATTATCGATAGTTAGCGACGACTCACTGGCTAATAAACACATGCGGCGCAGGTTTCGCGGGCTCTCGCGAACGCAGCTGCCGAAGATGCGCGAGCGAATGGCAACAGACAGACAAGTGTTTCCGGGTTTGCGACGGCGCCGCCGCGCCGGCCGGTTTCTTTCACGTGCGAACATGTCGGTATCTTACCTGATCGATGTAATGGCACTTATCGTCAAGAGGATAAAATTGTTTTTGAAAATTTAGACGTCTGTGATGTAATTCATTCGGCTAAACAAGTTGTACCACTGCGCGTAGTCTTTATAGTATTCATTCGTAAAATAGCATGACCATGTTGTGCTTAACATTTTAGTGAATAATATGAATTTCCGTGTAAAAAAATAACAACTTTTTTTTTGCAGAAATGGTTTCTATTAATGATACTTATTACGTTAAAAAAATTTGGTAGATGTTGTCAAATGAACCCTTTATATTCGTTTGTAATAGACGAACTAAAAATATCCGAAGACCGAATTAAAAAAAACTTTTTTTATATATACTCCTTATCACAATAATATCTTGAAACTTGTAAAACTACTAGTTTTAAAATTAATGCTCTATATTATAATACCTAGAAAGTATATTTTCTGCCTCCTCTTGGCTTGTGACAAGTTATGTGCACGCCAAAAGGAGTATAGTTATAAACACTCCTGCAACTTGACGATGAAGAGCCAGTTCCATTATGCATCCACGTACTCCACTGTCAACCTCATCTTCAAGTTGAGGTTAAGACCAAAAGCAGGTTCGGAAAACAATAAACAATTCCAGACAAACTCAGTGAACTTTATTACAAAGACTGAGGCACTTAGTTACTTATTAGTTATTAGTGGATGCCAGTACTTTACCCTGTTATACACAGTTTTGTAATTATTTAGTTTTAGAATGTCTTCATTCTAACTGTAGTTCTAATACTTACAAAGTACATATGTATTCACTTAGTTAAATGAGTATTGTAATGCAATATTTTAAAGGTAAACATAAATTATGACAATGTAAACAAAAATGACAACGATTTAATTTTTAAAGAATATCTAATATGGTTAAAATTTTGTTCATGATATTTATTTTACGATATTTTTTAGTAAATTTGGACTGTAGAAAATTAATTATTGAAGCTGACAATTTAAGTTCTTTCTTTTTTTCTCTGACATTTGTAAGTAATGAGAATGTTTATTTTTGTATAATGTTGCATGCTGTTAAACAGTTTTGTATGTGGAACACAACCATTTTGTTAACATCCGTACTGTACTTATCATACATTAGGCAATAAATTGCTTTGAATTTGAAAAAAAAAAAATTGTAAAAATACATACATTACTTCACGCCTGTATCCCTTATAGGGTCGGCAGAACACCAAAGGTTACAAAAACATCTGATGTCACGTTTGACAAATTTAGAGGTATTATAATGGTGGAAAGAGACTATTGCAGTGACAGGGTTCAGCCTATCGCCCACAAAAAACTCAAACAAAACCTTTGTCCCTTAACTGACTTTTCCAGTATGCCCGAGAAGAGAAGCAGTTGGCACATTCTATGTCTTGCTCCCAGTCCAGGGTGGGAAATGCAATAAAGCTTAAAAAAGAAGTGCTGAAGACAGTTTTTAAAATATATTACTAATGAATTTAATTTTTTTCAACCACCTATTTGTTTCCTTGATTTTTATGTAGTGTCACCGAAACGTTTAAAAAACAATATTGACATTTATATTAAAATTAAATTCAATGCAGTCTAGTATTGCTCACCATCCTTGAATAAAATCAGCGAAATATAATTTATTTTCTTCGCCACAAAAAAAGTTCCCAATCGTTCAAATTTAATGTTATTGTCAGCCCAAATAATGGAAAAACTTCGCGGTAATAGCTTTCCAAGAATTTCAATAGGTTTCTGCGAACAACTTATATTATTCAAGGCGCAAAGGGTTTGTGAAGACGAAAATGACACTTATCAAACTTGGTAGATTTTTGTAAATGGCTTATCTATCTATACTAATATATGTATAAAGCTGAAGAGTTTGTTTTTTTTTGTTTGTTTGTTTGAACGCGCTAATCTCAGAAACTACAAGTGGGATTGAACAATTATTTTTGCATTTGATAGCTTAACTTTTGGGGAAGGTTATAGGTTATATTTTATCCCGAAATTCCTACGGGATCAAAAGTTGCGTGGGTAAAACCACGCGCGGTGGCTAGTCATTTATATTTCGTTTAGCCATCTCTTAAGTTGAATCAACACTTTAGTAATAATTTAATTACTAAAAACGTATTGATTTACAGAACATTATCCAGTAAGGCATATTGATTATGAATTTACAAATACTGAATAAAATATATACTTAGGATGAATTATAATGAATACACTGGTGGTTCACTCATACAGTTTATTCGTTCGAGTTCACAGGATCAAAGAGGGCGGTTCCCGCTTTTTCTCTCCTTATATAACCTTTTGTGACATTACCAATCTTAAAATCCATAGCGTTTAAAACCAAATAGCAATTGTCTATGCCCATCAATCAACGACAATATTTGATGGTGCCGTATGTTAGAATCTTAACAGTTGAACGTATAATTTTAAAATTAGCAACACTCACAAAATGTCTTACAAACATCGATCAAACTTAATCATATCTAAAACATTTATTTGTAAACAAATCATAACTAACAATACATAGGTACTATCAGCGTACTTAATGACATGATTTTAAAAACTCTAGACTTATACGTAATGTAATGTAAATCTATAATAATCTTATTTGAACAAATGATGACAAATTTTAGATATTGAAGGAGAGCTACTTGATTCTGGTCATAATTATGTAATAAAAGTAGGTTCTTAATTTTTCACTAGAATACCCTAGAAAAAAGTTTTGTTACTATTTACTTTTCTTACGCTTGAGTCAATCGCGGCACGTGACCTGGCACGCGGATCACTGCGAACGCTAGTGTAACCATACGTTGCGTTATCAATTCTTTAACTTTCGGTTAAGTTTACTCAGTAAATAATTAATGTTTATTTTTTATTATATATTTCCATTGAGAAATGTAGTTCTCAAACTAATTTTCGGAAGGATATACACCTCTTGAGTATGGATTGATGAGCCTCTATACAATTGCTGCTAAATGCTGCTCTTTTCTTTAATTTTCAAAAGAATTCATCAAATACTTACTGAGTTCCAGGTGGCTCCTCAATTCAGATGTTGAGATTGAGGAGCCACCTTTAAATTCATAGTGATATAGTTTTCTGCTTAATCCAGAATTTCTGCTGCAAAATAAGCTATTTTGCTGCTTAATAATGGTGAAATCAGAATTTAAAAACCAGATGTGGCTCCTCAGTCCTTACGGACATCTTAAACTATCTTCCAATTTCAAAAGTGACTCACCAGTAACCCTGTATAATATTGAATCTCAATCAAAGGAGTATGATAATTTTCAAAAGATTTTTCTTTTCAATTTGTTTGAAATGATATAGGTACTAATCTTTTATTCGGTTCAATAGGTTTAAATTAAGTCGAAGGTTTTTACATTAAAGCGAAGTTTTCAATTATCGAGCCCATTAAGAGGACGGGACTTTGTTGAAACATCATCAATTTTTATGGAACATTTTCAGACGGGATAACCCCAGCGTTGATGAGTGGGAGATTCCTTCTTGTAATGAGTTTTGAGATTGAAAGTTTTTTTTACGTTATTGGTTCTGCAAAATAATCAGAAATAATGGATCGGAAACGAAGTAAGTAATAATGAGGATGGAAATTGGGTTGGGTTGTTTTTTGATAGAATTTTAAGAATGAATAGGGACAATTTGTTGATCTTCTCGGACATAACAATATTGGTTAATTTACATTTGGTTCCGTAAAGAAATTAAAAATGTATGAAATTTCCTTTTATTGAAGAGATAAATTTTGAACAAATTTTTACAATTATCGCTCTATAGTTAAATAAAGAACTGGCTTAGTTTATTTTATTATTTATTTTAATAAGACAAAAGAAAACACAAATTATTCGTTTTCTGTTTGTCAAGTTTTTCAAAGCTAAGAATATGAGTTCACAAAAGCAAAGGTATTGTTTCCAAATCGGAATATTTTATAAACACTAATTCCCAACGTAGCTCAAATTATTCTGGTATCGATAAGAATATCGAAAAATTACAATAAGCTTAATTAATCGCTTAATTAGCTTAATTAAATTTAACAAAAATGTTAAAGTTTCATTTAAATGGCAACCACCATGCTAGGTGGACTTTACATTCTGCCATTTTTGATACTCTTTTTATTTTCATTTGGTATAAATCTGTCACTTGAAGTAAGGAGGAATGGAATAACCTATGTACGGGAAAGCGATTTTTAATAAATCTTGTGCTTTTTTAATACGGTGTCTATCTGAAATTAAATGATTTCTATTTGTTTGTATACTTATTCTCTTCAATATACCCTTGTGCTCGCATTCTAGCCCCAGATACAAAGAAATGGAAACATATCCTTTGCTTTCCAAATGGAGTAAGAAATTTTAAAAGTTACACGTAAAGTTATAAAACAAAAAAATCTCACACTTAGTTTTTCAGCAGAATTCCCTGTAAATAAATTAAGGGTTTTACTAGGTCGACGACCGCTCCTGAAGCTATTATGTGTTGATAACGCCGTGCCAGTGTAAACATGCGTTGCGTAATGAATTCTTTAACTTTCGGTTAAGTTGACTCAGTAAAATAATAATATTTATTTTTGTATATTTTTTCGTTTCATGTATGATCTCAAACAATCACGTCCTCGAATTTCGAAAGTGACCCACCAGTCACCCTGCATAAAGATGCAATATCGAGCCCTCGGAGTGGAAAGGTTTGAATGTGCACCGTCTTAAATTGCGCTGGTTGGTACAAAAGCGGGTGAGCGATTTTGAGGAGGAACATTAAGTTGACTGGAAAAATTTACAACATCAAACATTTTCGGGCGCACGAGCGTCGAAGTGGTTGCCATTGTCGAAATTATTAAAAAACGCCATAGTTGCTGGAATGTCAAAACATATTAAAAGTAACGACTGTCTGTGTATACTTTCGAAGTAGTTTTAATAACTTCCACGCACAGACTAATAAGGAGAACAAGTTCAGACGGACAACTCCCTTGTCATAGATGTCGGTCTATACGAGGCTCACATATTGATTTTGACAGCTTGTTTTTTTTTAAATGTTATTCTACACAATGAGGTGTAGCAGTTTTTTTTCTACGGACATGGCAAAGAACTTTCTTAGTATGAACTTTCTTAGTATGCCTATAGGTAATTCCTTTGCCAAATAATAAAATTTACAAATAAATAAATATGGGTCTGGATGTTTTTCTATTTAAAAAATAAAAAATATCTATGTGTTTATATATTTCTTAAGTTTATTTATCCGTTATCTAGTATCCATAGCACAAGTTCTTAATGAGACTTAATTTAGGCTAGACAATGTGGTGTGATTAAATATTTTTTTCTGACAATCGTATTGTTGAGTTATAGTTAGGTACTTCCTTTGGTATATTTTCTTGGAAATTCACATAAGGGTAACATAATTTTCACAACTTATAGAATATTTTTATAATTTATTTATAATTAAATTCATTTACACATCAATTCACAAAGATTTTTATTGTGTCCACAGATTGTGTCAATCTCTACAAAGATTGTTCAATTCGAATTGAAACTTTCAATTCAATCAAACTATTCAACCAATTCAAGCAGTCAAGTGTCAATATCATTATGTGAGCCCATGGACAATATCCATAGACTGATGCTAATATACACTATGGAGATTACCAGCCGTGGAAGCACTTGACTGCTTGAATTGGTTAAATAGTTTGATTGAATTGAAAGTTTCAATGAGAGGTTTTCTGACAGCTCATTAAAAAAACAAAACTGTTCAAAATTGGTACAAAAGGCTTCGATAGATGGCGCTTTACAAAAGGCGAAGGCGAAGAATTTATTCCACACTGCGTTTTTAAAAGTAAAATAAATTAATTGACGTCTGTATCAGAAATTGAACGTATAAATAACCATAGATGGTAGATACCACTTATCTACATTATAGTATACCGACTTAACGCCTTCGGCTTTGTAAAAGTGCCATCTATAGAGGTTTTTTGAACTAATCTTAATGAGCTGTCAGAAAACTCCCCATTCGAATTGAACAATCTTTGTAGAGATTGACACAATAACAATCTTTGTGAATTGATGTGTAAATTAATTTAATTATAAATAAATTATAAAAATATTGTATAAGTTGTGAAAATTGTGTTACCCTTATGTGAATTTCCAAGAAAATATACCAAAGGAAGTACCTAACTATAACTCAACAATACCTGAAATATACTGCCAGCGAGGACTGAAATTATATACCTGTATTGGATTTGTAATTGGATTGTCAGAAAAAATATTTAATCACACCACATTGGCTAGCCTAAATTAAGTCTCATTAAGAACTTGCGCTATGGATACTATATAACGGATAAATAAACTTAAGAAATATATAAACACATAGATATTTTTTATATAGAAAAACATCCAGACCCATATTTATTTATTTGTAAATTTTATTATTTGGCAAAGGAATACCTATAGGCATAGCATACTAAGAAAGTTCTTTGCCATGTCCGTAGAAAAAAAACTGCTATACCTCATTGTGTAGAATAACATTTAAAAAAAAACAAGCTGTCAAAATCAATATGTGAGCCTCGTATAGACCAACATCTATGACAAGGGAGTTGTCCGTCTGAACTTGTTCTCCTTATTAGTCTGTGATAACTTCTTTTAAACGTCTTTGAAAATACCGATTTTATAAGATTTCAATTGCAATGTTAGAAACTGAAAAAATATGTGCGACCTATTGAATGTGCAAATCAATGTATATGAGTTAATAATCGGCACATTTGCGCACAAATGAATCTTTTTATTTTCTAATTAAACAAAATTTATAAACAACGTTTCTTTTGGAAGAAATATTTCTAAATAATGTTGATATGACCGTGACAAAAATTCAGTGCAATTTCTTTTTTATTTAGAAACTAAATCATTTACCAAAAAGTAAAAGTTAAGCAAAACTTTATTTTTTTTAAGAACTTTCCTTCCCTTCTTTATTAGCGTCATTACTTATGAAACCTTTGTTAACCTTGTTTTTCTTTGGATTTGCCAAATTGGTTTCCAAGAATGTATTTGCCAGCGACTTTCTGCGAACCACTTGAGTAAGATTTTTTTACGTCAATTAACAAAGGAGAATTTCGCATCGATGCTGAATATTTTAGATGTTTTTGCTGACTATTTCTTCAAGAGATTACAGTTTAGTATTGTATTGTATTTCCTCCAAACGTGTCAAACCTGATATCAAATGGTTTCTACCTACCTCAAAAGCTAATTTATGTAGGTATGTATTGTTAGGTTTTTCTAATGTTTCTGAACTATGTATCGGCTATCTATCTATACAACCTTAAAACTTCTAAACTTAAATCAAAAAATATTATTGCATATCTATTATTTCTAAACAAAAACTGAATTTCGTCATGATAGTAATTAACTTTCATAAAAGGGTTCTTTGCTGTTGCAATGAAGAATATTGTCAATTTTACATTTATTGTATTAATTTATTGTGTTATTAACAATACAGTGAATGTTCAAATTACTTGCCTCCGGCATTATTACATGTACAGTATTATACATTTTAAATTTTGTTTAGTTTCATCAATATCAATCAATCGGTGCATAGTTTCAAATTGGCATATCGAAATTATTTATTTTCGCTTCAGGTTTCGCTGGGTACCTGAAACTGCAATTTTTAAACATTACAGTTTTTTTTTTAGAAATGTAAATTATTGAATTCCTTTTTTTATATATTTTTACACAATTTTTCCATTCACTTTTCGGATTTTTAAACTTAAAGCCAAGCTTTATTAATACTCGGCACACACATTGATTTAATTCATAAGTAAGTTTTTCATTTTGGTTCCTGGCAGAATAACAGCGCCTCAGTCAACTGTGGCACATGCTGAGCCAGCGCCATTTTCACACACACGGAACATACATATACAGGGTCAATTTATAATAGTCTGTGATATTTTAAAATTGGGTTAACAATGATGTGTTGGTTTAAATTATGAAGTAAATTTCTTTTTTATATTTTTCATAAATTAAAATTTCAAAATTATTTTTAAAGAATAAAATTTAAGTTTAATCTACACTTCATGACTAGGTACATAGCAAAAAATAAAAATATTTCCGTCTATTTCTTTTAAGAAAATCACTTCACCAAAACAATAATCTTACGCGAATAGTAGATACCTACGCATCCGAGCGAAGGTCGTTGACGCGCGCCCGTGTGTTTGCGTGACCTAGTTACCTACTTAGCGCGGAATCAGCTGTAATTACGTCATACATCAGGATAAAAGGTGATTCTAATGTCCCATCACACTACTGTTACAGGTTTTTGACTATCAATTTCACGTTAAACTAATTGTATCTAAATACTGTTTTAGTTTTGATCTTCATTAAATTAAAAATGAACTTAAAATAAAGCATTCGTGCTCGAAGTCTTTGTTAAAACAAATAAATTGATTTTATAATTAATTTAATGTTAGAATGACGTGTTTAGTAACTGGAATAACCTTATTTATAACTATGTACAGTGTAGGTATAACGTACAAAAATAACTTACATTTTTAACTTGCGTCCTGTCGCTGATGTTAAATACCGTGCTAGGTATAGTCACTGATAACTTATCACATTCACAATAACTGCTGTACATGGAGTCCCATTAGCCCATATACTGAACACAAAACCTGTCATGTTTAGCTTATTAATTTTGACTATCCATAAAGTATCCTTATCACTTTTGATAACAGCGATAGGTGGACTCGTCAGTCCATAGAATGTGCTTCAGCAACCAACCATAGACTACACACGCGGAGCATAGGTAGTTGCTTCAGTTCTTGCACTTTCGTAAAGTGGTAAGACTTGAGCCCTCTCGTCACAGCAAGCCCCGCACCCACGAGCTGCTGACTTCGAAAACCTGAGCCGCATCGTTTGTGCTGGCTATCGGATGCTGTTCAAAACACTCCAGCACGTCTTCTTCGCGTGAACCAGAAATCGAGGTCTGCCGGCATCTGTGACTTTGGATTAAACGTGCCATAATCGCGTAATTCGACATTTTTGTTAGTTATCGATTTAGTGTTCGCGCGCGCGAATCTCTGGACAGACTGACGAGCGGGGGCCCGGGCGTGGCGTGCTTTCAATCAAACATAGTAGGCGCGGGCGCGGCGGCGGCGGTGCGGCGGCTCGAATTTGACTTTCGGCTCGTTTGCTTGTGTCGCGCAAGAACGTACCTATAGGTATTGTTTGGTAATGTAACTAATATTTTATTGTTTAATAGAAATAGATGGAAACGTTTTCTCATCTTGCTATGTAGTCGTAAATTAGAGATTAAACTAAAATTTTATGCACTTAGAAGTATTATGAAATTTTAATTTATGAAAAATGTTGAAAAAAAAATTTTTTTTTTTCGAAATTCAGACCCACTCCTCATTCTGAATCTGCTATTAAAATATAATTGACTATTATGTGGCGACCCTATATACACACTCGCACCAAATCATCACCAAATACATACTCACACCTACACACACACTACTAGGTATTTTAATTTCTGTTTGTAATATTGTATAATTTGTGTTTGTATTTTATAAATGTTTTAAATTGTGTATGTTTTGTGTAAATGGGAAATAAAGCTTTTTATTATTTTTATTATATTTTTATTAATATCAAAAAAATCATGCCAAAGTATTATTGCTTCATGTTTTACACGATAAAGAGTAAAAATTTCGGAAAAAAAATAAAGGTAATTTTTGGTTGAGGATTAGCTCTATCATAGAGCATAATGCCCGTTACTGAATTTTCATAATACAAGTTTAGAATAACACTTAATGTGGCTTAGGTTGTTCCTTAATAGTATATTATGTAACAAGTGAGCGAAGTTACATACGACGTTTTTCAACACACTTGTGAGTAAAAGACAGACATACGTGGTCATAAAATAACAAACACACTTGATAACAAAGCTGTGAATTGTGATTGAAAAATGGCGCCGAACTTCGCGCATGCGCGTAGGTTTTTTTTTCCACCAAATGTGTCAATGGCTGTATAGCATATACAGCCTATTTATATTAAAATATTTAATTTGGAGTGGTAAATCCAAATATTTTAATATTTTGTAACAAATTATTGTAAATTGTGAATAATTTGTTTGATATACAATTTTGTTTAACTAATATAAGGCGTAAACATTTAAAAATGTATGTGGATTTGAAGTGGTATAAAACCTCTTTGTTGTTTCTGAAAAAATTTAATGTATAACCCGGATCAATAAAATATGCTCTGTTTACTCGCATTTAATTTGCACAAAGGTACAATTCAACTTTGTAGGATTCATTATATTATGCACTAGGGTATAATATATTATGCACGCGTGACTTATAGCCCAGTTTATACTTCTAAATTCAATAGAATAACGCTCACTTTACGAGCAAGTGTGTTGAAAAAGTAAAAAATAAATGATTTACGCATAATTATATGTAGCAGAGGAACGACCTATATTCTGTATATTCAAATATTGTAATTTTTTTAAGACTTGACAAGATGTGAAAATCTTGTGCCGCAAATACATACAGGGTTATTACTTAAGTCGACCTAGATCCGTTAAGGGCGTGTAGTACCGGTCTTTTCCAACTTATTCCACCATGAAACACCCTTCCCCAAACCTAACCGTTTTAGAAATAATGGACTTTTTTTTTAAATATCATCATCATCATCACAACTCCGTGTAATGAGCCCACTGCAGGGCTATGAGTCTCTCCTCTGGGTGATGAGGAGGTATAGGCCATAATCCACCAAGCTGGCCCAGTGCTGGGTGGTGGATGCCAGAATTTTCAGGGCGCCTCGATGGCTTCTGACAAACCCTAACGACTACTGTATACAGTACCCGGGACCGACAGCTTAACGTGCCCTCCGAAGCACGGAAGTCGTCGTGAGATATGAATGTTCGGCGGTCACCCATCCTGTTACCGAACGCGCCGAACGTTGCTTAACCTGTGATATCGTATGATACACACAGTAACCACGGCGCCACGACGACTTCAAATAAATATCGCCATAAATAAGACTTCAAATAAATAAGATTCCTTATAAATATCGCCGGTTATTAAATATCCTATTTTGAAATCGGTTCGCTTTTTTATTATTTTTATTGATGATTTTTTATGTGCAGATTAAGTTGTTTGAATGATCTTAGTAACCAAAGTCTTATGTAAGATTACTAACTACCTACATATTTCTGAGCTATTGAAAGTTCAAAAAATCTGTATTTTTTTTAACGTTTACTTTTTTTTAAGAATATCTCAAAAAGTTATTATCACTGACGTTCGGCAGATGTGCTAAAAAACATATACGTTTTGTCAGTTACCGAACAACATTTAACAACTTAGGTTTTTATTTAAATTCATAGAAAAAATCTTAGTTAGGGAGTTTGTAAAGGCACTGAAACATAGAGTTTAAATGTACAGAGCTCTTTTTTCACCGGCCATTTTTTTACACAGTAAGTATCATATATAGAAACGATTTTTGTAAAAAAATATGTATTTTCTCTACAGTGAAATTAATATATTCGCCAACATAGTAAGCAAAGCATGGTGTCCTTTATTAATGAATGAATACCTTTAAATAGAGACGACTTCACGCTACTACAAAACATCTTGTTGTACTACGTCGTAGACTTATCAATGAAATGTCGCGTCGTAGTTGCTATGTTCATCAACAGCGACTGTTTGTAAAAAAGTTTGTAGTGCCAGTTTTTTTGTACTGAATGATAATAATTGTATCAAAGAAAATAACATTTGTATTTGGCTGGTGATTAAAAAACAATCCTTTATAGAAGTATACGAAAAACAGAGGCTATCTGAAAATCTCATTTATCAACTTCGTTCATTTACTAAAAAACCTGTTACCTAAATTCATTCATTATTTTACTCTACAAAGAAACTCGATTCGAATATCAAATTCGAAATATCGTTATTCTTTTGAAACTAAATGCATGTCGCCGGTGAAATCTGACGGCACCTGCAAAATAAATGGCAACATTTTTCCTGAAAACAAGCCATTGATATTTTTTATTTGTTTATTTAACAAATGTTTTGACGTTTGGAAAAAGCTATGAATCTTTTTAGGTTTTGTTGTCACTGTATACATAGTTTCCTTTTAAAAGTAATTTTATAGGGTGAAAAATAAGTGCTGAATAGAAATATTTGGCTAATAGGCAAAAATGTGCAAAAATTTTTTGATAATCCGCGAAATAACAAATGATTATAGTCTGGCTACTGAAAGTAGAGACCGCAGACATACATCTACATAGACATCGCAAATGCATGTACCTACGTAATTCGCGTGTCTGAACTCCGACCAAGCGTTAAGGTTGGTCGCCGCTAGATTCAGTCGCGCGTATGTATGTCTGTTAGAAAATCAATATCACAATGTAGATATCGTTCCTAATAATCAATTTTATCAACGGCATCGTCGTATTTGAATGGGTTTGTATTTTATATCATAAAATATCAGCTGTGATGTCACAGCAGGTGTTACAAAGTCGGCACGCTTGGTTTCAATACAAATCGTGACACTTGCGTCATCTATGTAGATGTATATCTGTGGTAGAGACTGGAAAAACCTGGTACTACTGTCCTACTTTTTGGTGAGAAGTATATTATTAAAATGATAGGCAATTATTATTGATCAGATTTAAAAATAAAACAGCAAAATACAATAACTATTTTTATTCATTGTAATCAAAATCTGTATCCAGCAATTGTATTTGGTATGAATCGTCAGAGTTACTGGTATCGCTGTTTCCAACATTGATTATGAAACTGCGCCGCGGTCCGTTTACATGTGATAGGGCTGCCCCTCTTCAATTAAATTACAGTTGACTTTGTGTTTACTTCCATTTAGTTTTGTAAATATACTTTTTATATAAACTAATTAAATAATTTGTAAATTGAATAGGAAGTTTTCAACGAAAATACGTTACAGATATCAACAGTAATTCAACTTCAATCGAACGAAACGCGAGCTATACCTACGCAGCTCCATCTCGGCATGCACTCGGCACGCGGCCAGTCGCGAATGGTCTACATACCGAAACAATTGTTGATTGAGCTTTACGTTGATATGCGGATTGTTTATTCTTTAAAATTTAATAATACATCTTTTCGTGCGTCTCAGTCGAAGCGCAAGTATTTTTCGGTCGCTAATTTATAAGATCGATTTGTTATTCAAACGTAAACATAGTTTTTTGACACCAAACGTATATAATTTTTTTTATTCATTTTCAAATACAAAACTTCCAAAATGTCAATTAGGAAAACCACCAACAGCCGCACGATTGACAACAGGGACACCAGAAAAACGACTTTGACATTCATGCCAGTACTGCCATATAAAAAGTTTGCAAAAATCCCTAGTGTCTACTTTCGTTAGCCAGATCCTATTATGATTTTTCCTGGTCACCCTAATTAATTCGTTAAACTGAATTTGACCCATGTTACTTAATCAATCAACCTTTAGGGTAGGTGCACACATACATTACTTCAAGCCTGCATCCCTTATGAGGTAGGCAGAACAACAGAGGTTATAAAACTATCTGATGTCATGTTTGACTTTGGAGGCTTTACAATGATAGAAAGAGACTATTGCAGTGACAGGGAGACAGCCTGTCACTCACAAAAAAACCCCAGTAAAACCTTTTTCTCTTAACTGACTTTTACAATATTCCGGAAAGAGAAGCCGCTGCCCCCCTTGGTGGGATTCCGAGTGTTCTGATATGATTAAGCGTCGCAAAACCACTGAAGCTGCATATCGGATTGAAATGTCACTCCCAAACTATACTGAACTGAAAAAGGTCAGAGCCCAAGCTCGCAGGCTTTTCAAGGAGAAGAAGCGGACGGGTTGGCGGAGGTTTTGTGAAGGCCTGTCTCCTCGATCCCCCTCTTCTTTTGTTTGGAAGTCACTGAAACGTTTCAGAGGCTCTTTCAGCTTTCCACCTCCACCTACGACATACAATCCATCCCATCTGGTTAGACCCGTTCTTAGACAAAATTGCTCCTCCATTTGCTCCATCCTCAAATCTTATCCCTACCCCCTATGCTGAATTAAATTCCACTAGCCCTCTAGACAATCATTTTTCACTACAGGAACTCAACCTAGTTCTTAACGGCCTGAAGGATACCTCCCCTGGTCATGATGGCATCCCTTATTCCTTACTTGTTAAAGCTGGCGCTGCCTTCAAAGAGCGGTTTTTGGCTGTCATTAATTGTATATTTGAAACTGGTCATATCCCTGATTCCTGGAAACTTCATCTCGTTATTCCAATCCTCAAGAGTGGTAAAGACCCGACAGACCCAAACTCCTTCCGGCCAGTGGCCTTGTCCTCTACGCTCTCTAAAATCACTGAGCACTTAGTTAAAAACCGCCTTGACTGGTTTGTTGAAAGTCAAAACCTCCTCAGCCCTACCCAATTCAGCTTCAGAAAAGGTCTGGGCACTATGGACAGCATTGGAATCTTTGCCACCGATTTGAGACTAGCCTTTTCTGAAAATGAGTCAGTGGTAGGGGTGTTCTTAGATGTGTCTTCCGCCTATGATAATGTTCAACTATCTATACTCAGACAGAAAATGCTCCGTTTAAATATCCCAGTTAGGATAACTTCCTTCATCTTCAATCTCTTTGTGGCGAGAACTGTCAAAATTAGACACGTACATTCCGTTCTACCTCCCAGAATGGTGTGGCAGGGCCTCCCCCAGGGTTCAGTCCTTAGCCCCATTCTATATAACTTATACACTTCCGACCTAGACAGGTCGGTTAATAGCTTCTGCAATATTTTACAATATGCAGATGATATTGCTTTGTACCTTCGGGTAAGTTTGATAGAATATGCCCCCCATCGTATTAACTCTGCCCTCTCGTACCTAGGAGAATGGCTTAGGCTGCATGGCCTCTCCCTCTCACCTTCCAAAAGTAAAGCCATTGTCTTCACTAGGAAAAGAGTGTGTCCTCCCATCTCTATAAGCTTCCTAAACCAACCTATACCTATTTCCTCTAAAGTAAAATTTCTTGGTATCACCTTTGACTCCAAGCTATCAGGCGCGGCTCATCTAGACTATATTACAAAAAAATGCGAACTCAACATTAATGTACTGCGTGCTCTCTCAGGCGTTTGGTGGGGTTCTCACCCTTACACCCAAAAGCTGCTCTACAATGCTTTGGTGAGAAGTGTCTTGGATTATGGTTCCTTCTTTCTGGAGCCTTGCAACAAATCGGCTCTCGATGCAGTCGCAAGGATCCAGAGCAAGGCACTCCGCATAATTCTAGGAGCCATGAGGTCAACGTCAGTGGATGCAATGCAGGTTGAATGTGTAGAACCTCCACTGCATCTCCGGCGTCAGTTTCTTGCAGACAGATTTCTAGCTAGAACTCTCCAGCTTTCATCCCACCCAATCCACTCTAAACTTAACTCCCTTAAATCTTGCCTCTCAAATTCATACTGGACACACAAGACTCCTCCACGTCTAGTTTCTAGCTCCATAAACCTTAACGTGTCCCCCACCCCGGTCTTTCAAACCTCCTCCCATCATCTCTATTCATTCCCATATGAGTCCTTAATATTTTCTCCTCCCATTGTGACAGACCTCGGAATACCTAAAAAGAGTCCCGAAGCATACTCTCTTTTCCTCAGAGCAGTGGAAGCTAGGTGGCCGAACTGGACCCAAATATACACAGACGCCTCTAAACTATCCCCATCAGGCGCTGTTGGCTCGGCCGTCTGGATACCAAAATATTCCGTGCTCCTATCGTATAAAATCCCCCCGCAAGCCTCGGTCTTTACTGGTGAATCTATTGCTATACTTGAAGCGCTAAAATATGTAGTCGACAATAATATCACTAATGCCCTTATACTTTCAGACTGCCTTAGTTGTCTCCTTGCTTTGAAGGCCAACCCGTTCAAGCTAGGCTCAAAATTCCCTATCCTCCTCCAAATCAGGAAATCCATCATCTCTTGCAGTAGTAACTCGATAAATGTTGCCCTGGCTTGGATTCCTGGACATTCAGGCATTGCCGGTAACACAGCTGCCGACTCCTTCGCTAAAGACTCGATCCAAATTGGTTCCTTGGATCACTTTATATGCTATGCCCAGGATCTCCGCCTCTTAGCCAGTGAACGGCTACATGTTGCCTGGAGCTCCTCATGGGACCGATCTCGCAAACTAAAAGCCAAACATTATGGTGAGATTCAATCAAACATACCTACTAAGCCCTGGTTTTTTAAAATTAAATCTGCAGATAAACGGTCCACCTCAGTTGTCTGTAGATTGAGGTTGGGCCATTACTGCTCCCCTGTTTTCCTAAACAAAATCGGCGTTCGTAATTCTCCATTGTGCGATTGCGGACTGGAACCTGGTACAGCTGACCACATCTTTTTTAACTGCCCCGTCTCACCCTCCTCCCTGTATTCCTTTCTTCCCCGACAGGTCCCTAGACCAATCAATATGTGGTCTCTACTCTCAATCCCAGATCCTATTATTCTTAAATGCCTTTTGAAATACATCCATCAATTCAATATAAGGTTATAATGCTAGCTCAAATCCCCCGGCTACTGTTATTATACAGCAATTTTAAGAAGCAGTAAGGGCTGGTGGCTGTCAAAGATAGTCTGCGCCCCTTCACGCGATACTGGCAAAAATAGTCTGTTGACTCGTAACAACGGCTGATTGCCATATAATAAGAAGAAGAAGAGAAGCCGCTGGCGCATCAATGTTTTTCCTTTGCTCCCAGTCCAGCATGGAACAAAGGTTGTGTTTGCTATTTAAAATTATTGTCAGTAAAGTTAAATTGTTTTGTGGTAGAGTTTATTTTATATTGTTTTGGCGGCTTTCGCTTAAAAACTAAGTTAAATATTAATGTCGAGTAAACCTTTAAAAAGTAAGCCATTTGACCCACGGTAAAAACCTTTCTCATATTGAGCTCGATCAATTTGAGAAAGTATGAAAGGAACCATGTCATCGATTTAAGTAATTGCAATTTAGTTCCAGGCTTGTAAGTTAAAATAATTAAATATTTATTAATTTATTATAATTTTATTCGACGACCGGCTGGTGCAGCGGTACCATACATTGCCTTCTATGCCAGAGGTCCTGTCCGAGTCATGGATGTTTATATGTTTATTTAAGTTTATTTAATAAAAAATATGTATTTATTCAATATATATGTATATATATTTCTTAAGTATATCAGTTATTAAGTATCCATAACACAAGTTCTTTAAGAAACTTAATTTGGGCTAGATAATGTTGTGTGATTGTCAGAAATATTTATATTTATATTTATTTTGTCAACCTTTTTCAAACAAAACGATTAAGAAATACCAAATGATCGTATTTATATAGGTACCTATAAGAAAAATACCTTCGTCAATTACTATAATCAAGGATCACTCTTAAATCATTTTCTTCAATCTACCGTATGATGACTTCCATTCGGATCGATGATACAGCTAAAGTTGAATATCAGAAATAATTTCTTATGTCAAACCTATACAAACATGGTTATGCCAGCGGGCGATTATAGGAAAATTCAATGTAGCGTTGACGTAATTTTGGTTTTCCGGGCTGGCGCGTTGGGTAATAGCCCATGCTTGACTGTGTACTCGTATGTACTATGTAGATTGGTATGTATCTTGCGGGTATACCCGATAAATTAGATGACAGGTTCTCTGTAATGCCCCGGGGTGTGTAGGGGAGTTATTATTTATATTAAACATACATCGGGACTGGCTTCAATTTGAGGGAATATTCAGGTATTTTGAGGTTAAGGTAGATTTTTGAATTTTAGCCGTGTTCACTTCACAACTTCATTAAATGGTCGACGTTGAGGCATTTGATCACATTTTCACTCGCAGTTACAGACTAGAGTATCTTCAGTTTGTAAATTAAATACTAAGAAATATCTTAAAATTTAAATTAAATTAAAAGTCTGTAAAGACACCGCACAGTCGAGTTTAAAAAAATCCTAAATAAACGCGATAATTGATGGAAGCACGTAACTAAGACACTCACAATACTTACAATGAGAAGTAATATAATCTAATCACGTTAGTCTATTCTAGAATGTTTTTTAATTCTTAATTTAAACGCGTTGATAATTTATAATACAAGCTAAGAAAGCGTTACTCAAGAGCTGTATAATGGATTAATTAATATCCAGCTAAGTTATTAGATTACGAATGAAGCTATTCTAATGGATTCGGAATGAGAAATTTGCAATCTAGCCAATCTAGCCCAGCGGCAGAATCTCTACTATCTAAAGTTAAAGTGTAAGGGTAAAAGTATATGTCGATAGATAATTAAAGCTTGAAATACAAAAAGCCTATGACTTTAGATAAGGGAGGTACAATAACCGTTTTACATACATACATAGCGTCACGCCTGTATCCCTGTATGGGGTAGGCAGAACACCAGAGGTTACAAGACCATCTGATGTCACGTTTGACAAATTTGGAGGTATTATAAAGATAGAGAGAGACTATTGTAGTGACAGGGGGTCAGCCTATCGCCCACAAAAACATCTTTAAAACCTCTGTCCCCTAACTGACTTTTACAGTATGCCCGGGAAGAGAATCAGCTGGCACATTCTATGTTTTTCTTTCGCTCCCAGTCCAGCATGGAAGAGAATAACTGTTTTAATTGAATAATAGTATAAAAATAAAGCTACTTTTTGGTTGTTACATATCTTAAGGGTGAGGATTAAAATAACATTATCAATTAAGTTTATCGGCTTGCATATTTAGCATCATCAATGATTTATTAGCGTTTTACCAGACTTATCGATCGATCGACGTCGTTCGGGGTTTTCTGATCGATTTTTAACTTAATGTCAAGGACATAGAGTTCACATTCTATTACAATTTTTTGACAGATTTATAACTCTTGATCTGCTGCCTTCTGTACATGGGGTTAATACCACTCACTACTCATTAGATTAAGAGCTCGTTTGGAAAAAAATAGTTTTTTCATCATACTGCCGACGAAGCCTCTCGTTGTTTAGTTAGGTATCTACATATTAATTCAGTAGACAATCAATGGAAGTAAATTAATACAGCAAAATAATATCCGGAAAGGTTGTCAAAACAGCTATAATAATAATAATAATATTTATTTTGGCATCTTGGTCCACTTGAAAACTAGGTTAGTGCAACATTAATTTCATATCAAAAAGTCCTAATAGATAATATACAGTCTATATAGGTCTGCAAATGTGTAATAAATTCTAATCAATTAAAAAGAATAATAATATTAAACACTGATTTATAAGTTACACAATGATACATACAATTAAAATTTATCACTATAGTCATTTAAAATAAATAAATAATATCGAATTAAGTGTGATGGCGATAAAGTTGAAGCTAATGTAGTCATTAATTTATAAACGTGAGTTACGTAAATGATCATTTTTTGAAATATATTATCATTATGTCAGTATCGTCAAAATCATTAATGTCCAAGTGTTATTCAGTGAATTCAGAGTAATATGTAGCACTTAAAATGAAATAATCATCGATACTAAATTTTGTGTCAGAAGCATTATATTCATGAATGTCAAAATTATAGGTCATATTATTAAATTAAATACGTTACTAAAAATCTAAAACATAATAGAATAAAATCCATTTCATTTTCTTAATAATACTACAAGTTCTAACCGTAGTACTTTACAATATTCCCTTTTCGTATTTAAATAATAGTTACTAGAAGTAGCTACATAAGTATTAGTTGCCACAACCTGTTTCGAAAACGTTTTCCCGTAAATCAAAACAAGGACTATAAAACAGACACATATAAGTTCCACTGTTATCCTATGACTTAGTTTGTAACCAAGGAGTTCGCAGTACCTACATATTGAAATGGTAATATTCAGCAATTTTAATGCATGGGTGGAGTATTCACATGTATATTAAGTTAGGGATTTGGTGGATGGGAAATAATTTAGTCATAGTGTTGGTAAAAGCACTGCAACATTGAGTTCAAATGTGTATTACACGTAGATTAAGGTATAAAAAAACCGACATTTGTAATAATTTTATTCGATACAATATAACTTCTATTTAAGTTATGAAAAGTTAAAGTAAACCTTGGGCTTAAATTATTTATTTTATTTATTTATCATTCGAAAAATCCACAGACCTTAGAACTAACTTAAATACATATCTTTTGTAACTTATGTCTAATCACGCATTGACATTTTATAATTTTCAAATTTAAACAGCTGACTTTTGGAGAAGTCTTATTTTTTTCGACTGAAAACATGAAGCACCAGTTGTTATTCTGTAATGCAATGTTTACAATTCTCAAAAATGTTATGCAACATCAAACATCAAAAGGGTAATTTTAATATCACCTTATAAATTTCATTGAGTACAACATTTATTAATATTAATATGTATCTCTACTTCACACTAAACCTCCTCTAACAAGTGCATGCTGCAACTGTGGCTTACAATCCATTGTTTGCTTTCACAGAAATATTATATTAACCATGTGTTACCAAACCAGAAATATTATTAGACCGAGTGCGCTCTGCAACACTGCTAGACAATAAGTGGCAGTAGGACAGAGAAAAGTGGAAACAACGTTATTGGCTTAAATATACAAGGAAGGATAGAACATTGGTAGCTGAACTAGGATAATCCTGTTTTTCAGGCTAAAGCGTGCTAAATAACATTTAAAAATCATTCAAATTAAATATAACTTCTATAAAATATGGATCTTAAATACCTACAAACCTAGTAGGATCTATTTAACTATTCTTAAGAAATTGCTCTTTGAGCTCTTTCTACAATAAGTAGATAGACAATAAGTTTTTTATAAGTAAGCCGTCGATTCATCGCATCAATGTTATATTAAGCTTATTATAGGCCTATTTGCAGTCAATGTAATGTTATACATAATGAAATAATATACCTACTTTTACAAAGCATTCGCCTGTTATGTGTTAGCTCAGACGTCCTGTTTTCATATTTATTTATAGATTGTTTGAAATACTTAGGATAAGCAGCGATGCATACTTCCGATGTGACATATTTTATAAAAACATATGGTTTGCATCCCTACTTTTTTATAAATAAACTAAAAGCCAAGAAATATGAATATGTATCGCATTGAAGCAGACATCCAGATAATCTTTCCTATGCCATGACTCATTCTAATAGGTAGACATAGCGTTTGCGTCAAGGTAACGAACGAACTAAGATATCTAAATAACAAACTGGATTAGGTCAATAAATGGCTCTTTAAAATATAAATAATGCCAGTGTTTAAATTTGATGGTAGACTTTAAGTAAAGGTTAGACGGATACTCAAAGCTAAAAAAGGATTTAACTAGTACCTTTAGGCCACCAAAACCCACATTTAATGTTATATCTTATCATGTCAGACAACAGGTAACATAAAGTATTCATAGTATTTTTTAAACACCTGCCCTGGCGTGCCAATAAAATAATCTTATTAATGAAAAAAAGTAATTACAAAACTGAAATAATCTGACTGCGGAATTTAAAATATCGATTCAAAAATATTGCGCACTTGAAAGTTTTAACTAAAAAGCAAAAAAACAACCATATAAGACTATTAGAGCTTTTTAATATTTGTTCACTTCACGCGCGATGTACTCCTACCTCAAGAAAGAATAAATGACGAGCGCCGTAGTATTTGCTATTGTATAATGATAGGCGTGCTTTGTAGTTTTATTATTTTCTTATGTCAAAATTCACTTAGCTGCACATAGTAAATTGTGTGAATCAAGATTTGGACTTTTAATTACCTAGCTCCAATTAACGTCTAAACGTGAACAATAATATGTGTTATAAAGAATACCTAATAGTGCCAGGCGGGGACATACGACGGCTTCCTTGTATCAGTTCACGCCTCTTCATTAAAACTTCAGTAGCAGAAAGTTAAACTTTGCGGATTTAGAAGAAACAATAGCTCATATTTATCTCCAAGCTCTTCAAGCTGCAAAACAATATTTTGGTGAAACACAGAATGTGCGAAACATGTAATAACTAGTTTCAACACTTTCAAAGGGCAGACGGTGTTCCTATGTGGTCTGTGAAAATTAGACATTCTCAGTTTAGCATTTTCATTTGAACTTCAATATAGTACGAATTCAGATACTATGTAAAGCAATTTGAATAAAAATCTCAAAAATAGATTTCGTTTTTGCGGTTTGATTTTATTTGAGAAATAATAAAACATAAGTTCAGTTGCATTAATTTATAAATTTACAGCAAGTCTTCGTGAAAGTTCCCCTCTTTTATTAATAATCATACTTACATAGTAATGGCAATTTCTTTGCAAGTACGTATAAATTGTGCAAAACATGGGCAATATTTGTTATTCTTTTAAAATGCTGCAATAAAGCATTCGTAGTCAATCCATGACCAAGTTAGCTTTTGGTTTTACGATGACAAAAAAAGAAGGTCATTACGGGTGGCCCATTTTGGTACCGAGGTACACTCCGCGGTTTATAACACCCTACTAACCACTGAGTACAACTGCATTTACAGTTTTGGTCAAAGATGAAGTTTGAGCCAAGAAAAAAATATTTTTGTGGGCTTCACGCGCAAGCCATTTTCTCTCTAATATGTTATCTTTAACTGTCAAGTGGAACTGTCAAGTTCGTGTTCATCAACTCGACTTGACATTTACTTTGTTTATTTTTGTTGTTGCTTTGTTATTATTAATTATTCGTTTAATATATACTAAAAAGATTATAGATTTCATCTTTTTAATAAATAAATCAGGAAAACACAGCACAGCCATCGAAAAGAGAGCACCCCGGAACGCAGAAACGAACGGAATAAACATTTCTTTGAATAACAGATAGCCGCCATTTTAATATTTGCCAACAGAAGGACAAAACGTCAGTGTCAAAACCGTTTTTTCTAAGCTGTGTTCATGTTCACCGTGATTGTTTCCTTAGTTTGTTACAACTTTCAATAATTTATTTCATAAAGTTAATCCTCTCTTTTGCAAATATTTGCATATTTACGAGTTCCTTTAGTCTTCCCCTACAATTTGGTGCCCATGTACCTCACGGTACTAAAATGGGCCAGCTTGTATGACGGCAAATTGACCTCCTTTATGCTCATGTCGCCACTCGATTAAGTTTTTACATAAAATCTGCATCGGCAAGAATTGTGTCTCATAAAGATTAATATTTCTTACCACTTTGGTCAAAATAGAGTTTACCATGCTAGGAATAGACCCTTAACAATGTATACAGGCTTAAAATTAAAGGGCAACTTTGCCTTTGAGGTGGCCAATACATCCCACACTTTGATGACCCTGTTAGGAAGTTTGCTCTGAAATTCCAGTTTAGATAAACAGCATTTTTTCGCCTAACGATTTTGAATATCAACATTATGGACACAGGTTTAGTTAAGTGAAAACTTTTATGGAATAACATTTTTGTTTCCCAATAATAATGAAAAGTCCAGATAATATTTAATCTGTAAATTGGGTTATTAAAAGTATTGTTTAAAATGCAATAATTTGGTGAAATAAATAATTTGTGTATCGCATAATTCATCTTCGAACGTTCGTTTACTCTGGTTCAGTTAATCAAGTTAAAAAAAATCTGCTTCGTCTAGTAGTAATTAAAATTCAAAATTCAAAATTCAAAAAGTTTTATTCATCTTAGGAATTTCACAAAACACTTGATAAAGTCAGTCATCACATACTTCGGCTTTAACTAGTTGTTGATAGTTGTTAAATAAGATATTACAGTAGACCAAGAGACAAAAAAAGCCGGCGGAAAAAAACTCTTGGCACTCTTTTTCAGTCAGAATTATCAAATTAATACAAATAGGTACAGTACAAATTGACCGTGACATGAAAAAAAAAAAGTAATCTTAGTTTTTAGTAATCTTAATAGTATTTTTACCTTCCATGCTTGACTGGAAAAATTCATAGAATGTGCCATCTGCTTCTCTTCTGGGCATACCTACTGTAAAAGTCAGTTAAGGTACAGAGGTTTTATTAGAGGTTTTTTTGTGGGCGATAGGCTGACCCCCTGTCTCTCCATCATTATAATGCCTCCGAATTTGTCAAACGTGACAACAGATAGTTTTATAGTTTCTGGTGTTCTGCCTACCCCATACTCCCGTATGCGTTTAGTGTACTCCCCACAGGCGTGTAGTTATGTATGAATGTATGTATTTTTCCTTGTTTTAGAGAAAAGCCGGTATTATACCAATCTATTTGTGAAAACTTTTAATTGGCCATGACCTTAATTCAAACAAATAGTTTCTGTCAATTCTCTGTCAAAGCTGTATTTGATTTAGTTTAAGTCATGTAAAGGGAAAGGCTTATTAAAAAAAATGTAACAACCGTCACTCGCATATGAGTGGCTAATAACAGCCCTACAACCCCTGGATAAGTGTGTTGTAAAAACTGACTAATCCGAGCACAAAGCAGATACATAGTAGAGCTGCTGTAAGCAAAGTTGCACAGCTTCAATTTGGGTTGTCCTGACGTCACAGCCTTTAGTGCAAGCTATTCCTCGCTAGAGGCACTGGCGTCAGTTCGTCGCTGACTTCTGTGAAGTATGTACACGCGTAGATATTAAAAAAAATTAAATCCTCCATTTGTTCCTCGATGTAAAATTTAGTTTTCTATACTTTTATAAAGGAATTACATTGACAATCCAAATAAAATTAACTTACCACGAAGATAATTTCATTCATAATTATTTTTAACAAATTGTTTGTTTTCCAATTATTTGTGTCCAAAATTTCAGATTGTTATTTGTTGCCTAGGTGATTTTTATGCCGCGAAAAAAGGTTGCGTTATCTGCCGTCAAGTAGAAATACTTTTATTTCGCGGTTTTTTCTGACAGATTTGGAACGTATGAAATTTCGTTAAAAAACTAGAGCCACCTAGTAAAGTATAGCTGAACTTTTTTGATGATCATGTGAATATTTTAACCTTATGTTTCAACCGGTTTTTACTACTCGCTACTAGGTGACTAATGCCATCGCCTGTTTGGCTATGATTGGCCATAACCCACCGCTTACCCCTCCCGCATCCCGCGCGTAGGCTTCACTTGAGTCCCTAGAAAAAACTGGATAGGGCAGCTCCTCTATATATTTCCTCCGTGAATCCGAGTCACCCCTACTGTTGATGTTCAGGTGGTGATGTGTTCCGGCAAGATTAAAGACCAGCTAGTGCCTTGCCAAACACGTGTGTTGTAACCATTTCACCTCATCTTTACTTATCATCAGGTGAGATTGAGGTCTAGCGCAAGTTTAGTCACCGATACGAAAAATATAAATCAGAAGGAAATTTTAAGTCAACGATCTATGCTGGACTGGGAGCGAAAGAAAAACATAGAATGTGCCAGCTGCTTCTCTTCCCGGGCATACTGTAAAAGTCAGTTAAGGGTGTTATGAGAGGCTTTTTTGTGGGCGATAGGCTGACCCCCACTATTATATTTCGTCGCTTCATTCTTCAGATATTATATAACAGGTAGTCCTTTTTAGGTACTAGGTAACTTCGCATAATTTAAAGTATCATAAAAAAAACACTGTGGTGGGGCGCCGCGTGGCATGATCCACCCGGTTTGCGTCAAGCCCTCATTCTTTTTTCGTGCGTGGTAACAAGCATACGTCATTTACTTTAATCATTTACTTAAGTTTTTACAAAATGCCTAAACGTACAGCAGAAGAACAGCTTCAACATTATAATAAAAAGATAAAAAAGTTGGAACAAAAAATAAATAAAAAACGGAAACAACGAATTATTTCTTCCAAAGAAGAAATCTTCCAAGGTACGACCTACTTATTCGGTTTAAAAATGTTATTTAAAAAATCAGAGCAGAAAATGCGTGTAATCTATAATAGATATATCACGTTAACTGCTCAATATCGTAATGATGTAAACTTTAATAAATTTTATCTGATCTTATCGATCACCTTTTGTTTTCAATACGATTACAGAAAATGCGGGTAATCTCAAAGAGATCTATCTCGTTGTCTGTAATACGTTATGGGCGTTATATTAATATGAATTATATGTTTGTTAAAACATAAACATGTCGCCTCCAAGGTATGAGTTACCGCTACCACTGGATGATGTAAACCTGGATAGCCAGAAGACTGCCGCGTCATTCACTGTGGCCCAAGAGCTATCTGCAGAGACGCTCCCTAATCCGGAGCCGTCAATATCACAAGACGCACCAGGCATATCGGGAGAACCTAATCCCGATCTGGATCCAGAGCTGCTTACTGCACTTGGAGCTGCAAATTCCGATACACCCTAATTTGGCGCTAAAATACACGATGCGCTCTCAAATTTATGGACACCTTTACTAAGAAAAGGACTGTCCAAAGAAGACAAAGATAAATTAACCATAGAAAATACGGTACCCGAAAACTGCAAAAACTTGCAAGCTCCAAAATCAAATGCTGAAATCTCAGCAGCCATAACAGACCTAGCACGAGCACGTGACAAAAAAAAAAAAAAAAAATCCAAAACTTTCAGCAACAGCTGGGGTACGGTATTACCGCCATAAATCGAGGGATGGACGTCCTCCTTGAGAAGGAAGAAAACAAAATGAAGGCCCTGCGTCACGTAAGTGATGGATGCTGCCTATTATCAGACCTCCACTTTATGTTCATCAAAGATAGGGTAAAACTGATTTTACCTAATTTTGATACAAACTTTAAACATGTTATACAAGACTCCGAAAGAGACGAAACTTTATTCGGAAGTTCGTTGCCGGAAAAAATAAAGGCAAGTAAAGCCATTGAAAAGCAGGGAGCCCTAATTAAAAAAGGCCCAGCCAAAACAGTCTCCTCTCAAATATCAACGGTCAACCGGTCGTCTCAGCAGGGAAACTGGACAGGACCTCCTCGTTACCCGTCGTTCAGGGGGGCGCGGGGAGGTCAGAGGAAACCGATAGCAGCTCAAACACAGCGGCGCCCTCAATCGAACTCTGCGTTCAACGCCAAGTTCCAGCCGCAGACTTCGTCCAGGACGCGTGCTCCGACCCAACATTAATCAAGGTACATGCAGGTCAAATTAATTTATTTTATGATTGTTGGACAAAAGTAACTAAAAACGAAGTCATATTGAAGTGGATAAATTATGGATTTAGAATACCATTTGATACTCAAATTTGTCAGTATTCTATTTCTAAAAATAATTTGTCATCATGTGAAAAAAGAGACATGAAAATAGCTATAAATAAATTATTAGACTTAGGGGCTATAAAACCTTGTTCTCCTTCAAATGATCAATTTATTTCAAATATATTTTTAGCTCCGAAACGTAACGAAGAAAAAAGGTTTATACTAAATTTAAAATCTTTAAACAAGTTCGTAACAAAAGTACTTACATTTTAAAATGGAATCTTATAAAACAGCCTCGAAATTAATTCCTCGTAATGGATACTTAGCCAACATAGATATGAAAGAATCATATCTACTTATACCGTTTTTTGTTAGTGACAGAAAGTACCTACGATTCGAATTCCAAGAAAATGATTCGTCTGAGCCGATCAGTTACGAGTTCACAGCAATGCCGTATGGATTATCGGTAGCTCCGTGGGTATTTACAAAAATTATGCGTGAAGTAATGAGTCATTTGAGAAAACAAGGTTTTTAAGTCTACTACCTACTTAGGAGATACATATGAAGAATGCATGATTAATGTGAGAGAAACTTTGAAGTTATTACATTGTCTAGGTTTTATTGTAAATTTCGATAAAAGTCACATTGTACCAAAAAAGTCAATCAAATTCTTAGGTTTTATGTTCAACACAGAACATATGTCTATTACGTTACCTGGCGATAAGCGGCATAACATTGCACAGTTAATAAATAGGTACATTAATCTTAAAACTTGTTCATTACGAAATTTCGCTAAACTTATAGGTGTATTGATCGCAGCCTGTCCAGCCACAAAATATAGATTCTTATATACAAAAATATTAGAGAAACAAAAGTTTTTAGCCTTAAATAAGTTCGGAGGAAACTAACTATGAGGCGAAAATGAATCTTAATAAGATATTACTAAAAGATTTATGGTGGTGGAAAAATAATATTAATATTATTTCTTGTCCAATCATTCCTCAAAATTATAAGTTAGAAATTTACACCGACGCATCTAGGACAGGCTGGGGAGCAGTATGCAAAAATAATAAATATAGTGGTTCATGGACGAACAGTGAAAAAGAAAATCACATGAACTTTTTAGAATTACTCGCGGTTTTGTTAGGTCTCAAAAGTATAGCTAGTGAAGGAAAAGATTGTGCAATATTATTACATATTGACAGTACTACCGCCATTAGCTACATTAACAGGATGGGAGGTATTCAGTTCCCACATTTGAATATTTTAAGTAGAGAAATTTGGCAATGGTGTGAAAAACGCAATTTATAGATATTTGCTTCTTATGTTAACACCAAAGAAAATCGAGCAGATTTCGAGTCCAGAAATGGGCCCTCTCGGATAGCGCTTTCCAACTTATTGTAAATAGTTTCGGGCCCATTAAGATCGACTTGTTCTCAAGTCGAGCCAATGCCAAATGTTAATTATTTGTCACCTGGAAGCCTGAACCTGATGAAGTCGCAGTTGATGCATTTACAATAAGCTGGGCTGACTTGGATTTTTATGCATTTCCTCCTTTTTCTCTTGTATTAAAATGTATACGAAAAATCATTGATGATAAAGCCGAAGGGGTACTTGTATTCCCCTTCTGGCCTTCCCAGCAATAGAGTTAGCACCCACTGCACTCCAGCCTTACCCTGGGTGCTGCGAGGCTCTCCGGGCGTCGTTCAGCCGGCGCGGCTGCCCACCAGAGGCTCTCACGTTGATGCTCGCCTCGCTCGCAGACACTACTGTTCGCCAGTACAACGTCTCATTGAAGTTATGGTTTCAAGAAGTGTGGTTATGCATTAATAGTTTCGAAAAATCCATTCCATTAGTTCTTTGATTCTTAAACGAGCAATTTAATAAAGGATGTTCTTACGGTTCATTAAATACACATCGATCTGCATTATCTCTTTTATTAGGAGAAGAGATAAGTGATAATAGTTGTGTTAAACGCCTCTTAAAAGGAGCCTATAAAACTAAACCTATTTAGCCTAAATATTCATTTACTTGGGATCCAAATTTAGTACTAAAACAACTGTCTTCTTCTTATCCAAATATAAATTTATCATTAGAAAATATTACAAAAAAAAAAAACTCGTTACATTATTAGCTTTATGTACCGGTCAAAGAGTACAGACATTGTCTTTAATTAAATTAGAAAATATTGTTTTTCAATCTGATAAAGTAAATATTATTATAACAGATATAATCAAGACTTCCGCTCCAAATCGTGAACAGCCCTTATTATCTCTCCCAAACTTTCAAAGCAATATCAACATATGCCCAGTATCAACTTTAAAAGAATATATTTTTATTACAAAAAATATCTGAGGTTCAAACTCCGGGAATCTCTTCGTAACATTCAAAGCTCCCCACAGAACTGCATCAAGTCAGACGCTAAGTCGATGGATTAAGCAAACGCTTGCCACGAGCGGCATTGACATGAGCGTTTTTGATGCGCACAGCACACGACACGCGTCAAACTCAGCCGCGCGCGCGGCCGGTCTCAGTGTCGATGTCATTCGAAAAACGGCCGGGTGGACACAAAACTCACAGGTGTTCGCAAAGTTTTACCATCGGCCTTTAGATGATCAACAAAATAACTTTGCTTTGTCGATACTTAATCGAGACATGAACAATACTTAACCTAATATTAAAAATAGTTATTGAATATTACGTATTTTGATATTAAGTAAATTACTACATTAAAAATTATGTGTCTATAAATAGACTATCACTAAGTTTCATTAATTTAAGCTGATTATAATTTCTAGCAACTCAAATAAAGTAAGATTATTTGAAGCTCATTATGTAATAATACTAATTATTAAGTACTATAATAATAAAATATGTAATAACATATTTATATCATTAAGTACTTATTTTAATTTCAAGTATATACCTAAACAAAACTTTCTATCTCTGAAAATCTACCTGTTATATAATATCTGAAGAATGAAGCGACGAAATATAATAGATGATTAAACGAACTTCTAAGTGAAGTTCTATCGCTATTATATGAGTCGCTTCATTCGAAGATATGACGTACCCACCCACCCCAGCCCCCCAATTCTGCTATTTTATTTTAAGCCGAAACGGATCTGAAACGCAATGGTTACTACTTTTGGTATTCAACTAACAATTTGTCTAAACCAAGCTGTAACGCATTGGTTACGGAGCCGAAACGGTTTGGTTGTCGTATTCTGATGAAGTACACGTATCGTTACGTTAGCGGTTCAGCTTTGATTTCGTATTCTGGTAAGTTTTTGACAGTTAGTAGGGTCGAAACGCTACGGTTCAGCGTTGGTTGAAATGTCAAAAGTTGCGGTTTTGCATCGGCAGCGAATGAGTAGCTTTTTCGAATATTGTGATTAAGTTGTGATAGAAGGTACTTCATTGGTTTGATTTAAATTCCTTTTCGGGTGTTGATTGTGAACTTATACTTTTTGGTGAGTTAAAAATCATTGTATTTTCATTGTTTCACAATTGTTTTTTTTTTTATTTTACCTACATTTCAGTTTTTTTTGAAATTTTATTTTTAGTTCTTACGTATTTTAGTATTGCCGAAATAATGAGCTCATATTTAGCTTGGGATATGATGTTGAGGGCGCAGTTTCGAAACATTGCCCGAACCAGAGACCGTCGTAGTCATACCCATAATTCGGTATCATCAAGAGAGAAGGCCCTTGATATGACCAATAGGGAATTTATAAAAACCTCAAAGGCCCTCGCACGTAATCTCATCAACGAATTAGAGCCCTTTTTACGCCGGACTCGCCGCAGCGATGCCATAAGCCCAGAAGATAAGGTGGGAAACAATATTAGTGGGAATTATTTTATTTATCAGGAGATTCGAGCTATGCTTTAAGACCGAGCATGATGACGCCAATATTACAACATTACGGCAGACTCATTCCAAAGGCGTGTCGCAAGTGCCCTTGCTTCTTTGCTGCGGGCACGACCAAGTGCCAAATCTTTATGGCGCTTCATAAACTTCATCAGCAGCTCCAACTGTCGCACATAAGTAATCCTTCTGCCACTTCTATTTGCCAGTTGTAACATTTTTATCTACGATAGAAATTTGATATAAAAGAAAAAAACCAAATTTGATTTATTTTAATGTATACTTTTTGGTGGTGGCGTATAGCCCGAACCTCTTCGAATCAACACAGATTAGTCTCAGCAATAGGACGTAGAATTTATTAAAGTACTTTGAACAATAAGTTTTAAAAATAAAACTTCAATTCAATTATTTGGACGAAAAGGAAAATAATACTTACTGCACTGTGAAATTTTTCCGCTTGGCGCTTAAACTTATCATATGTCAAACTATTTTTTTATACATTGAGCAAAGGTACTCATATCATACAGCCAAAAATATTTTAAATGTATCAATACAAAAGCAGCAATGTACTCGCAACTGATTTTTTTTTGAGTTGCCACACCATGAGCCTTCCGCAAGCGGCTCTAAAGCCAACCGTTTCCGTTTCGTTTGCGTTTCAGCTGCCAACGTAAAGTTACTAGAATACCATTTGCCTTTACAAACGCAACCGTAACGAAGCCGAAACGCAGCCGATCCGTTTTGGTTAACAAATAGCAGAATTGAGGGGCAGAACCCATTTAAAAGTTTCGTTTAGGGTCTCTAAAGAATGAGGGCTTGACGCAAACCGGGTGGATCATGCCACGCGGCGCCCCACCACAGTGTTTTTTTTATGATACTTTAAATTATGCGAAGTTACCTAGTACCTAAAAAGGACTACCTGTTATATAATATCTTCGAATGAAGCGACTCATATAATAGCGATAGAACTTCACTTAGAAGTTCGTTTAATCATCTATTATAATGCCTCCAAATTTGTCAAACATGACATCAGATGGTTTTATTACCTCTAGTGTTCTGCCTACCCCATACGGGATGCAAGCGTGAAGTTATGTATGTATGTATATATGATAATTCCAAAGCTTTGCTACTATAGACTACTATTAATACACTGTTATATACTTACCAAAAATAAAACGAGTTCAAAAGTATGTGGTATCGTAAAGTTGACATTTTAATATGAAAATCAACTCAGAAGTAAGTAGACCACTTATTCCATGTTGGACAAACACATTCTATGTTTTTCTTTGCTCCCAGTAAAAAACAACATAGAATCTGCAAGCTGCTTCTCATCCCGGGCAAACTGGAAAAGTCATTTAAGGGACGGAGGATTTACTGACGTTTTTGTGAGCGATAGGCTGACCCCCTTTCAACGCAAGTCTGTCTCCATAATTATAATACCTCCAAGTTTGTCAAATGTGACATCAGATAGTTTATGTCTTCTGGTGTTCTGCCTATCCCATAAGGGATACAGGCGTAACGTTATGTATGTTAGTAAATTATTTCACTGTCGAATAATAATGAGACGACAGTTACGACCACGGCATTGACAATCAAAGCATTTTATTCAATTTCAAGAGTTTGGCCATAGCATCATTTTAACGTTTGGTGGCGCCACTTATTATTGGCAATAACAACTTAATATGAGTGAATTGAGTGAGTGATAGACAATCAGTCACCATTTGATCACAAAACGCTGCCGGCTTGTGGAAGTCCTATGCATATCTGTTGTGAAATGCACATATCTGCTGTGTTTATATGATTTCCTGCAAACTCAGAAGTAGCGTCAAGTGAACTTAAGTTTATCATTTATGTAACTAAATTGTTGTGATGCTTGATAGACTTCATGATTCACATATTTCGTCGAATAACTTTATAAGTATCAAACATGCTAACAAGTGTTTTTTATTATTTTAGCTAGTGGTTCGTTAGTTAGTTGCCATTGTACCTACTGTAAAATTAGCACCCTTTCTTTCACATATGAAAATCAATATTTATCAGCAATAATAATAAAAACCAATGTAGTGCATAGTCCACTCAAAAAACCTCAAGCACATAAGCGCCGCCAAGCGGCAAAAAAGCTTGCATTCCAAACTCCGTATAATATTGATGTGTCCTATCTGTACTTGTACATAATACTTTCTTATCTGTGGTTACGACGACGCAAACAAAGATAATGTAAATACTCATTTACACACACAATCATGGGTCAACCGTTTCCAAAAGATAATGCAACTACCTATTATAAGTAATACCAACACACACCACAAGCTAGCACTCGACCAACGTATCACATTGGTCATCAAAGTGAAGCAAAACGGGAGACTTGCCGTTTTGCTTCACTTTTTCGTTCCCATAAATTGACTTTTCTAAGAAGAGATAACGTTAAGGTCAAACAGGTAAAATGAATTAAGCCCTGCCAAAGTAAAGCAAATAATGAAGTCAAATTTGATAAATGTTGGAGAAGAGGAAATATTATGGGATGAAGAAAATGATTATCATTTAGGTGTTACCTGAGCATGAGCGCAAACATGAGTATAACCCAGACTTTATTATTAGCAAAATCTATATGTGCTGTATTCCGCAATCTATGAAACATCTTTCTCTGTATGTTTCATAGATTGCTTTATCTATACCAAGTATCAGACTTCTTTGCGTGCCTAGCAAATTCCGACATTATGTAATAACCGCGGCGCTGCAATTGAATGTCAGACATTTATAGCCGTCAGCGTCCTCTATAACATCGTAATTTCCGTTACCCTAACTTCTCAGAATCTTCTTAGAATCGCTATTAACGTTAGCTTGATGGCTTATGCTGAAGACATGGCAAACTCTACACAACAAGATGAAAGAAGCCTTGAAGATTTTAAAAATTATACCCAGTTGGTTTAATTTTAGTTAGTAAAAGACGAAATTCTTACATTTTGTTTTCATATCTATTATAACCTCAATGAATGTCCTAAAACGACTTTATAAAGGTGATTTATTTGAACTAGTTATAAAGCAACAGGTTGCCTCGTTTCATTATCATCCTCATGCCAACTCTTTCATCATCTTTTTCATCATCGGGAAGTGTTAAGCAATCGGTCCCAGGTGCTGTATATTTCTAAACAGTAGCTATTAGGGTTTGTAAGAAGCCATTTCGGCAATTCTAACATCCACTGACACACATGTTTGGTTTTGCTATTAATAAATTCTTGACGTTATAGAAGACTTTCGAGTTTATTTTGCTTATCACAAAAATCATAACAACCTTCAATAATAAACTCACAGTTTGACACTTCAAAGACCACTTTGGCGATGGGGTAAACCTATCTGCCTCAGATCCAGCGGTTACGGGTTCGATTCCCGGACGGAACATGAAAAAAAATGTTCTGTGTCTGGCTGTTTATCTATTTATGTATTTATATTCTAGGTTCCCCCCTAGTTGCTTCCATGCTGGACTGGGAGCGAAAGAAAAACGTAGAATGTGCCAGATGCTTCTCTTCCCGGGCATACTGTAAAAGTCAGTTAAGGGACAGAGGTTTTAAAGGCGTTTTTGTTGGCGATAGGTTGACCCCCTGTCACTACAATAGTCTTTCTCCATCTTTATAATACCTCCAAATTTGTCAAACGTGACATCAGATGGTCCTATAACCTCTGGTGTTCTGCCTACCCCATAAGGGATACAGGCGTGAGGTTCCCCCTTAGTTCGCTACATAGTATTCCACAATACAAGCTATGCTTACTTTGGGGTCATGTAGTTGGTGTGATTCTCAGGCGATTTTATTTATTTATTTATTTCAGTAGGACTTACATTAACGTATATATATGGATACCTTTTAATTATTTACCTACGTTAAAATTAAAAAAGAGATTAAAATAATAAAGATTTTCCTAGGATCATAATGTAATCACTTAAAACCATCACAATTTATTAAAGATGGTTTATTCAATAACACTTCACCATGTTTATTAAAATTAAGGATTCGAGTTTCATTATTCTGGGGAAATAACTTTCTTCACATTGTTATTAAAGGCTCGGAAAAGTACATCTTAAAGTACCTGCTTTTGTTACCTATAAGAAGGTGATAGCGAAGGGGAAACTCTAATTTGGCATTGAATATGTTATCGTAAAATTTATACGAACGCAGGAAAATTGAAACAACGGTATCAATTTGCTACGTGCGAAGGAAGTGAATAATTTGTTGGTATGATGAAGAATGATTTATTTTTACATAAATTACCAGTAAGGATCATTACTTTAATACGTGTACAGAAAACAATTGATTAACTGTATGAAACGATGAAGACTGACTACTTAACTGGCTCGTATATGTATAGCTAAATATCTAACGTAAATTAAGCCGTAAAAAGAAATAATTTTTTTAAATGTTTTACTTTAGTTAGTGGACGTGAAAAATGGTTTCAAAGTTACTGAATCTCATGTTCATCCTAATTGCTACATTATACCACATTAAAGATATCTACAGTCATTCAACAACAGGCAACAGCAAGAACGTCATTATCCCTCAGGCGGCTAGTGGTAGGTTCGCGTGTCGGGTCATTCTCTTCCCTAAAATATGGTTGAGGAGGGCGATGGCTGGTGCTTGCGTTATACTCATGAACAGGTGCTGCTAGCGGTGCCTGGTCGTTTTGCTGATGATACTACGATTATTATATTTTACTCCATTCTTGTTTAAATACTCTGGCCCTAGTTTATCATGTTCGTGTTGTGCATTCATAGCTCAATGCGCCTACCATGTAAGCAATTTGGTTGTGGCATGAAATTGGATCTCACATTAGCTGTTTTGTGTTTGTTTTTTTTTTCATGTCAATTTGTACTGTACCTATTTATGTATTAATTCGTATAATCCTGACTGAAAAAGAGTGCCAAGATTTTTTTCGTCGGCTTTTTTTTGTCTCTTGGTCTACTGTAATATCTTATTCAATACTATCACCACCTTTTTAAAGCCAAAGTACAAAATTGTGACGTCATTAAGCGGCCTTTCGATAGTCTTGTGATGAATATTATTTTTATTTATGTTATGTGATAACGCTGCCCACCTTTAGCGCTTAATTTAAATTTGCCTACTTTGCGTTTACTTCCATTTAGTTTTGTGACTGCAAATATCATTTTTTAAACAAATAAAATACTTTGTAAATTGAATAGGAAGTGTTCAACAAATATACGTTTTGTGTCAAAAACATGTTTACATAGGAACAACGAATCGGTCTTATAAATTAGCAACCGAAAAATACTTCGTCTCGACTGAGATGCACGAAAAGAAGATTATTAAGCTTTAAAGTATAAGTAATCCGCATATTAACGTAAAACTCAATCAACAATTGTTTAGGTATGCAGACAGTCGCGACTGGCCGCATGCCGAACGCATGCAGAGATCGAGCCGCGTAGGTATAGCTCGCGTTTCATCCGTTAGTATGAAGTTGAATTATTGTACATATCTGTACTGTGGCTTTACTGTTATAGGCCTACAGTACTGTACTACGATTAATCATTTAACTTTAGGGTGACCATAAGGTTGGTCTTTTGTTATTTAATAGTATATTATGTAACAAGTGAGCTAAGTTGCTAATTACAGTCGCGGCTTGATAATGAGCCGAGACTGTAATTAGCAACGCTCACGAGTTACATACGAAGTTTTTCAACACACTTGTGAGTAAAAGCCAGACATACGTTGTCATAAAATTTATTTGAAGCAGCTGTGGGAGATACAGTTAACAAACTTATATTCTACATTATGAAAGCATGCCCTTAGGTTTTTTTTTCCGCCAAATGTGTCAATGTCTGTATAGCATATACAGCCTATTTTACGTGAAAATGTTTAATTTGGAGTGGTAAATGAAGTGGTATAAAATCTCTTTGTTGTTTCTGAAAATATTTAACGTATAACCCGGATCAATAAAATATGCTCTGTTTACTCGCATGTAATTTGCACTAAGGTACAATTCAACTTTGTAGGATTCATTATATTATGCACTAGGGTATAATCTATTATGCACACGTGACTTATAGCCGAGTTTATAGTTCTAAATTCAATAGATTATGGCTCACTTTACGAGCAAGTGTGTTGAAAAATTATTATCAATAAAGTGAATAAAAGTTTGTTTTCTTCTAGATTTAACGCAAAAATAAAACTGATTACGGATTATGTTTCAGCCAGTATTGTTTATTTACGGTATTGCTTATAGTTATTGACAAACTACAAAAAAAAAAAAAAACTGTTAATAGTTGTTGTTATAAGAGCAGTTTTTGTTGTTTGCTATTGAATTCTGTTCTTATTTCGTAAAGATATTTTACAACAAACATGTTATGTAACGCAAAAATATTGTGACCCTTATTTGTTGACCGTTATGAGGGGAAAATATAAATTCATTAATCACACCCACAAAGCCTTCTCCGACCGCTTGGCAATCGATCTTGCAATTCTACTACTAAAAATATTCTAGTTTTGAATACTTGAGACAGTATCTTGAGATATTGAACAATGTAGTTTACTTTATAAGAACATCTAAAAATAAATTAAATCCTCTAAAAATATATTCGTTTTTGAAAATTAGTAAAAAGTTTAGAGTCTTAAGAGCCTATCACATGGTAGTTTTTTTTTTTTTATAAGTGACTAATCCCGCGTTTGACCTCAATCTCACCTGATGGTAAGTGACGATGAGGTCGAAGATGAAAGCACACGGGTTTAGGAAAGAACTGGCTCTTTATACAATATTGCCGGAACACATTACCGCCGGAGCGGTAACATTTGGCGGCAGACTTTATATAAAGGGTGGTCGCTAGCCAGGCGGACCCAGAAGGGATCCTACCACCAAGCAAATCTTAGTAAATTAAAAATAGTAAATTTAAATTTATAAAATTAAAAGTAGTAAATTTATTATCAAAAAAAAAAGTGTGTGGGGTTAAATGGGTATTTAGTTCTCTTTCAATCTGGAAAGGTTGAGCGGATTAAACCTAGACTTTGCAAGCAGGAGGGGCGAAGCTTAAAAAAAACATGAGGGATATATTTATAGCATTGATGATGAAAAGAACAGTCGAAGCTTTCTACGACTTGGAAGTAGAGAATCTCTAAGAGAAAAGTTTAAAGAGATTGGTATCTTGACCTTTGCATCACAATATATATATGAAAACATTATGTATATTTATAAGAATAGTAGTAAATTTAAAACCATGAAAGATAAGCATGATAAAAATTATTCTGTAATGACAAGGAACGACCATAAATTAGCGTTTCCCAAATTAAGGCTGGCTAAACGCACCAAATCATTTATGGGAATGTCAATACGTATTTATAATAAAATACCACAGTCAATTCAATCTCTAACGTTTAATAAATTTAAAAGAACTATCAAAGAAACATTATGCAAAAAAGGCTACTATAAACTCAAAGATTATTAAGATGACAAAAGAGCGTGGGATTGATGTCTCCACAGGTTATTTCCAAATATTAAACATTAATCACTATGTAAGCAGCTTGGCTGCGACATGATATTGGCAAGTACGAATAGCTGTCTTCTGTTTGTTTGTTCATGTCATAGCAGAGCTGTATTTCTGCCAAATTGTACCTATAATAAGCACTTTTTACAAAAGAGTGCCGAGTTTTTTTTCCGCCGGCTTTTTTCCTCTCGGTCTACCTAGGGTTCTACTTTCATTTCGTTTTTTAAAGCCGAAGAAGAAGTAGTAGTAGACATCACCAAGACATTGGTGGATAATGGGCGATCATTATCTTTATAAGCTGAGAGACGCACACTTCTCGACGGAGGCCTTCCCCAGGATTCTTCATGTCGTCCGGACCCGCGCCGCCCTCATCCAGCATTTGACGTTCGTAAAGTTTATAAAATTACCTACTACGAATAAAAAAGTTTTCATTTTCATTTTCATTTTTTCATTCACGATATTTTTTGGAATATCTCTTTTAAGTCTCTTTAAAATCACTTCAGGTACCTAAATCTCACCCAAAACTTGCTAATACATACTGATAGAAACTTAAATATAATGCAATGTCAAAAAGGCTCATTGCTTACTTCTATTTCAGAATTTTTTAATTTCCCCAGAAAACTTAGCTCACAAAGAAAATCCACAGATTCACTAATAAAACTACCAAAAGTAACTTTTGTTAAAATATACAGAAGTCAGTATAATTACCAAGCAGCATGTCTGTGTCAGCTGGTAGCTCACCCCCGGGGATCCCCTAGGGTTCCAGGGACGTAGAGGGATGTCGGATAGAGATTAATTATATACGTTTATTTCGTGACGTAGGTTAATTTATAAAATGGTTTTGTTGTACGCTATTACGGATTTTTTAAGTGAAAAGAATTATTTTAAATAAAGAATAGGTTTGTTTTAACTTTGCTATTTTCAATGGCCTTAATATGGAGATTACACCCACTGATATCCACAGTTATTTGCTTAATTTTTAAACTCATATTATTGTGGACATAAGTACCTATTCATTTTAAGTTTTTCACTCGCAATTCACTTAAATCTCACGTGATTAAGGTAAGTGTATTTTGACAGATGATACGTTTATTTCGTTAGGTAGATTTGTTTCTAAAATCGTATTGTATCGTAATGTGATTCCAGGTTATGGATTATTTAAAATAGGAATAAAAATTTTTTGAAAGCTATTTTGAGTTTGATGTACTTGCTATTTAAAACTTATAAAGAGTACCCACTAGCTTCGACGTTATAAGACGTATATTCAGCAATAGGGTTTAAGTTTTATAGAATAAAATTAATATAGTAGAGCAACAAGACAATTTTTGTATTGTTTTTCAATTTTAAACATGTTTTGGTTTGTAATAAAGCGGTAAATAAAAACAGATAACAAATGAGGATGAAATTCTATGATTAGGAATGAAATACAGTAAGTAGGTACTTATATAACAAATGACAGGCCACAAGTCTCTTTTTAGAGTTCCAAAGGTCTGTGCCAAAAGGTCTCGCTCTTCGTTTTGAAATCGTTATTTTTTGAAATACCTATACAGGGTGACTGGTGGGACAGTTTTGAAATTCGAGGACGTGATAATTTGAGATCATACATGTAGAGAAAAAATTAATATTAATTATTTACTGAGTAAACTTAACCGAAAGTTAAAGAATTGATTGCACAACGTCAGGTCACGTGTCCCGATTGACTCAGGGGTAAGTAAAGTACAAAGTAACAAAACTTTATTTATCTGTATGGAGTGGTATTAAAAAATCAAGTACCTACTTTTATTACCTAATTATGACCAGAATCGAGTACAGAGTGCTCTCCTTCAGTATCTAAAATTTGTCACCAGTCACCTTGTATAACTTTAGGTAGTGCTTTGTAGACTCTTTTTACTTCATTTTAACCACCATTTGTTCTTAATTATCATTCAAAACCTATACGGACTGCGTGTTTTTGAGTATAGTGTATGAACAACCTCGATAGTGCTATACGCACCGAAACAGTTAAAGTACTGAAGGAAATTTTATTGGCAAATCAATATAACCATTGCTAAAGATCTTTTACAGCTCTTTTACTGCTTTCACTTTACTGCCAAACACATTTTATTATGGAATATTTCCACAAATCAAAACCTTGACTTCCACGCTGGATTTGGGGCGAAAGAAAAACATAGAATGTACCAGGTGCTTCTCTTTCCAGGCATACCGTAAAAATCAGTTAACGGACAGAGATTTTTTTATGGCATTTTTGTAGGCTATAGGCTGACCCCCTGTCATTGCAATAGTTTCTCAATAATCCATCAATTTAATACCTCCAAAGTCAAACGTCATCATATTATAGTCTAATAGCCTCTGGTGTTCTGCCTACCGCTTAAAGGATACGGGCGTTAAATTATGCACGTATGTATGTATCAAAACCTTTACTGAAATATTTTGACTATTTATGTACAACAATTGAGTTTTTGTGAGATTAATATGAATTTAATACTGATAAATTTAAAAATTAAGCTGAACTGCGCAAGACAAGGTATGAACTGACGTTTTGATGAGACTTTCTTTAGAATACATCGGAACAGTAGCGATATTATCTAAGATGAGGTATGAAAGATGGTCACATGTGTTGTAGTCACCTTCGGTGCCATGTTTATCAGGGCTTAAACCGCTTTCTGAAATACACCAACGTAAAGAGGTCAAATAAAATGGTCAGATTTTCCTACTATAAACATTGAATAAGATTCATTTTCTACTATTTGTAAATAGATTTAATTCAAAATAATAAAATAACGTTTGCTCTTTAAAACACCATGAAGGATTTAAATTATATATCAAACTCCATGAAAAACCTAGGAATGACCAGAGTTCGAAATTCGAATGCACAATAAAAAACATCTGTTAGCGTCGTCCTATATTATCCGAATATGCCGTTACGGCTCGCTTGTTGTAACATCCCTAGCGCTCCACCCAAAATTACTGCTAAAGCCAACCGTACACGACCCTTGTGTAATAACATCCTCTCTTTGGACCGAACAATGGTATTAGTTAATTACATTGTAGATTTACCCGAATTATTTATTGATTCCAATTGAAAATTTAAATACTTCTAAGGGGTTTAGTTGTGAAATGTGGTTGAAGGTAAATTTAGTGTATGAATTCAATCAGGAGTTATAATACTTCAACAAACTTCTCTAAATGCGCTCAAATAAGCCTGAAATCTGATTTAAGGCTTAAATACCAATGGTTTTCATTTGGGGTGAAATCAGATGTGGTGCAGCTTTTAAAAATATTTTATATTTGAAGTTTCGTTAATAAATAAAAAATTAAATTAAAATTAAAATTCGAGACAATAACACCAACTACATGGCCCCAAAGTAAGCATAGCTTATTTTATGTGATATCATGTAGCGAACTAGAGGGGAAACTAGAATATAAATACATAAATAGATAAACACATAGACACGAAACATTTTTTTTTGTTCCGGGTGGGAATCGAACCAGCGACCACTGGCGTCTGAGGCAGACAGGTTTACCCCTTCGCCAAAGTGGTCGTTGTCTTTGCAGATACCGAAGATACGAGTTGAAGCTAAGATCCTAAAAACTTAATACAGTAAAAATAGCAATGTAGGATAGTCCTACCGCCTCCGAATAAGCTTAATGTAATAGGCTAATAATCTAAGTGACCACCACTTCTGGTATGAACCGTGCAGCACGAAGCGATCTAGTGACCATCGCTCATATAAAGTCTGGCAGCAAATACCTGACAATGCTTTCATCATCTAAACACACAGGGTAGATTTGTAGTCACCAGCCAAATTTAATTGTTAGTTTTTTTGATACGATATAAACGTACCTGCACATTTATTTTAATGTCGCTAAGTACAAAAAAGTAGAAGTATGGAATAACAAACTTTTAAAAAAATCGCTGTTGATGAACATACCTACTAAGAAGCGGCATTTCATTTCTAATACTACGACGTGGTATTACAAGATGTTTTGTAGTAGCGCGTAGTTGTCTTTTTTTGAATGGTAATTTAGAGTGAAAATGGTTTGCTTAATATGTCAGCGGATATATTATTTCTTTGTAAAAAAAATACTTTTTTTCACAAAAATCGTTTCTTTAAATTATACTCACTGTGTAAAAAATAATTGGCCGGTGACTACAAAGTTTTGATTTACTAGCTGGAAGAATCACTGAAATATCCTGTAACTTTTCGTTTCAATTACAGCTAAATATGAAATGAATCACCAACTAAAACTAAATAGCATATTGGCAGACAAAATATTCTTAATATAAATTGCCGCAAAATTATTGGTTTATCTTTTTGGTAGCTACGATGTCACAGACAGATACACAGTTCACATTTCATACACCCGTTTTTTACGTTAAGCGGGAGTTAAAATATCTGTTGGCAATAGATTTTGCTGAGTTATTTAGTATGATATGTCATTGTAATTTATATTCTGGTTACTACGAAACAAATTTTTCGCAATATGCAATCTTTAATCTAATATATAAAATTCTCGTGTCACAGTTTTCGTTGCCATACTCCTCCGAAACGGCTTGACCGATTTTGATGAAATTTTTCGTGCTTATCCGGTATCTATGAGAATCGGCCAACATCTATTTTTTTTTCTTTTTTTTTATTTATATGGCAAAACAACGTTTGCCGGGTCAGCTAGTAGTTATATATATATCCTTATCTTAATAAACAAATGGTAATAAAAAAATGAAATTTACCCAGTTGGTAAACTGCAGTAATTAATGAATATTTCAGAATTTTTACCTCACAATTTTACTTTTATTTTTAGCAGATTAAACTAGTGGGATATGGATCTCACTAGTTGAGTGATGATGACGATGAAATTAGATCATGAGGTCTTGAAAACACTGTTTTTTTTTCAAAACACATACCTATTCATTGATGCGAATATAATTGGTAGGGAATCTACTTGAAAGGTGGCGTATAAACAGATCAGATGAGGAATATAATCATCAAGCCAATTCACTGTAAAGAATTATTCTATTATTATATATAGGATTATCCACTTATTAGATCATTTCGATCCTGATCAGATATCTGTGTGTAGGTAGGCACACATGGCTAATTAGCACTAACTAAGATATGACAATTAAGTTTTTCTTAATGTATCAGTTGCATGCCGATATGTAGGTATGTCAATAGTCTGCGTACTTCACTATTTTTAACCCCCGACGCAAAACGAGAGGGGTGTTATAAGTTTAACGTGTCTGTGTATCTGTGTATCTGTGTACCTGTCTGTGGTATCGTAGCGCCCAAACGGATGAACCGATTTTCGTTTAGTTTTTTTTTATGTTATAGATAATTTTATCCCGAGTGTTCTTAGCTATGTTTCATGAAAATCTGTTCAGCCGTTTGAAGATCATCAGCTCTTTTCTAGTTGATGAGGGGATCTGACTGCCTTCCATATTTCCTTTCGATGCGAAATTTGGTACCGTATTGCTTCAATTATATTGAAAGTATATGGTAAGGTAACCATGACCTGATCAGCCGTTTGAAGGTCATCAGCTCTCTAATAGTTGATGAGGGGATCTGACTAACTTCCATATGTCGTATCGATTCGAAATTTGGTGCCGTATTACAACAATGATATTAAAAGTATATGGTAAGGTAACCATGACCTGATCAGCCAATTAAAGATCATCAGCTCTCTAATAGTTGATGAGGGGATCTGAATAGCTTCCATACGTCGTATTGATTCGAAATTTGGTGCCGTATTACTACAATTACATTGAAAGTATATGGTAAGGGAACCATGACCTGATCAGCCGTTTAAGATCATCAGCTCTTTAATATTTGATGAGAGGATCTGACTACTTTGCATATATCCTATCGATTTGAAATTTGGTACCGTATTACTTCAATGAAATTGAAAGTGTATGGTAAGGTTACAATGACCTGATCAGCCGTTTGAAGATCATCAGCTCTCTTATTGTTGATGAGGGGATCTGACTTCCATCTTCCTAATATTAAAACCTACTTTAAAAAGTACAAAATAAAAGTAAAATTAAAAATTTCAAAAACCCCCCGACACAAAAAAAGACCTTAAAAACTAACAAATAATATTTTAAACCTATTCTAATTATTATCGTCCCATATATAATTGACTGTAAGACTTGTACTTTAAAATATTTTTATTTTCCGAGCGTCGTCGCCGCGTCGGGGGACCGCTAAGTGAGAAAAACAGTTGTCAGTTGCAGATTGCATCAAAAGAATTCACTCCGAAAAATTCGTAAAATCGACACAACCGTCAACGTCGTCTGCCCTCACGTATGCCCGTTCGGGTCGCCGCACTTGGTGACGGCCACTCCCGCGCCGCAAGCCGCACACCGAGCTCGCCGCGCGCGGCATTACGTAGAGCGTAGACTATGCATGAAACTTAAGATCGCTCATACCTAAATGTAATAATAAATTAGCTGTTGTTGGCTTAATACTTTATATACTTGAGCGGTCCCCGACGCGGCGACGAAGCTCGGAAAATAAAAATATTTTAAAGTACAAGTCTTACAGTCAATTATATATGGGACGATAATAATTAGAATAGGTTTAAAATATTATTTGTTAGTTTTTAAGGTCTTTTTTTGTGTCGGGGGGTTTTTAAAATTTTTAATTTTACTTTTTTAAGGAAGTACCTACCTAGTAACCATAAAATCTATTAATCAATGCAAAATATATAGAAAAACTCTAAAAATTATATACAATTTCCATAAATTTGACAAAGTATGCCATACATTACTACGAAATGAGTTTTCAATAATAACCAATTAAATAGATTATGCGTAATAGCCAATTCTCAAAGCCGGGGCTTAATCACAGGGTGATGTTTGACACAAAAGATTTACAGACTCAATTTTCCTTGTAATTACGACTGCGTTCCGAGTTTCATAGTAGAGGATCGAGGAGAGATTAGTAATCTGCGTTCACCGACTAATGAAAAAACTTCCGATGCTAGTGACAGTTTTAGCTTGGAATCACCGGATTTGCACACGAAAGGCGAATTACCTCCAAAATGTAACAGCTCGGGAAGACTTTTGCCAAATTGTCATGAGGAGTTATTTTCAAAGTTCGCTCGTTCTCGGAGTTGGAGTGAGTGTGAAGGACAATAAGGATTTAGACTGTTTTGGAAGTGGTTTTAATGCAACATCTTCGTAGTATTTAGCTTTTTAGTATTATAAGGTCTTATAATCTTATCTGGATCAATGAACTTAAATTCTTATGTTTAGAGTAGATTTTATTTTTAGTAGCGCATTACTGCCTTAGAATAATGGGGCAATTCAGGGATACCAATTCGATAAATTGATAATGATTATTGCTACTTTGGTGGTGTTTTTTTTTTAAAGAAATGCAATTTCAACTTTATTCAGTACGGTTTTTATCTTCAACTTCATTGTCACTTACCATCAAGTGCTCTTAAGTTCAAAGGTAGTGTTAAGTTTTCACGATTCGTTTTATTAAATAGACTACTCGTTTGAATGGATATACTTACCTAATCTAGTACACGCGATATTTTAAAATTTAGTCTGTATTTAGCAGAGTCAAAGCTATCACATGGCTAATTTTATTCGTCGCATTTCGAACTTTATTGTGCCAACATGAACTTACTTACTAAGCTACAGAATTTTCTTAGCGTTTTCTCATCTTATGCTCAGTGCTTAAACGCTCAAAGTATTTCGTTACTTGAAAAGAGTTAAAATATGCTTTGTTTAATGCAAGATTGAGCAACGCTTTAAAACATATGAGTAAGTGAGGCAGTTAGGTTTAGGAGTTGCAACCACGTAATAGAAGATGGAATGTGGGGCTTCTCCTGTTACGAGGAAGTAGCTTGATCATATACTTGAGCCTTTGACACGGCGTCTTTGAAATTCATATTAATTGTTTCGACTTGTAATCGATATGTTACTAAAAAAGGCATGTATTTAAAACAAATACATTTTATTTAAAGTGTTTGTATAAATATACATATATAAAATAATTCCATACGATTTTTAGCCATAAAAAATATAATAAATTATTCAAAATAAAATAAACAACTAAAAATAAAATTAGCGAATTTTTTCGCGTAATGTAATTTATGTACCTATAGATAATGTTAATTACTTGTATTTTACATTTTAACTCGACGTTTAAGTGTAAGTGTTACATATCTCGAACTCATTCGTGGACTTGTCTTTTGTTTTATACTGGAAAATGTGTTGATATACGTTTTCATACAAGACATAACATATATTTAAGAAGTATTCTTTCTAAATACTTTGATTTAGAATCGATGTCTCTCTTATGTATAACACATTCAAACTAAGTTTTTCTAATTGCTAAATTTATTGTTACTACCACATAACACCGATACCAAAGTTCGGGCCCCTATATTTAAGTGAGCCCTTAAGACCTTAGGTCCCCTAGGTGTTGGTGAAAAATTTTTAGGGTTACTTGAAATTTAAGAATTGATGGTGAAAACGGGCATAAGCATCTTGGCCCTTTATTAATTTCGCAAGTGTGTAATTACTTAGCCTAAGATGAACAAGAAAGAATCAGTTGTAGTGAGTAAGTGAGTGCATAATCGCTTTTATTCCGTCGTCTCCGGTTGAAGACGACGGGTCAAAAATTATTATGTGATAAAAGTGCTATAACTATAAATAAACACACATACAAGCTACGGGTGAAAGCTTTTCAATACCTTATTTAAATAACTACATGCGCGATTTATTATACATACAGCGCCATCTATGAAATAGTTATAAAACTATTCTTTGTTTGATTGATGCTCAGTTTTTAATGCAAGCTTATGTTGTGTTTTATGTAAAACCAGCATGTAAAACTAAACCTTCGATATAACTTGTTACAATTTTTTGTGTGGGTTCTCCCATAACCGCAAGCAAATGAAAAGAAACCCCTGGACACATATCTCGGTTATTTCGGATGTCGAACTTAGCAAAAATAAATTCATACTTACATACATAACTTCACGCCTGAATGGGGTAGGCAGAACGTCAGAGGCTATAAAACCATCTGATGTCACGTTTGACAAATTCGGAGGTATTATAATGATGGAGAGAGACTATTACAATGACAGGGGTTCAAACTATCGCCCGCAAAAATGCCAATAAAACCTCCTTCCCTTGACTGGCTTTAACAGTTTTCCCGGGAAGAGAAGCAGCTGGTATGTACATTCTATGTTTTTCTTTCGCTCCCAGTCCACCATGCAAATAATATAAATCAGATTATTTGGAATTGCAGATCGGCGGCTAAGAGACTGTAACATATCATTTTACAAGTTGTTTATTTCTTAAACACACAAACTAACAAACTTTTGCTACGAAGTCACAAACTACTGTAAATTGATCAGGATTTGTTTTCGTGATGATTCAAATAACTTTATTTAATTATGTAAGACTCGGTGATTGCAAGCAGGGTAGCATGCGGCAGAATACTTCTCTTACGTAGAGTACGTAGACTCCAATAGACTCTTATTAGGTACTAGCTGTGACCCGCGACTTCGTCCGCGTGGATACCGTGTATTAGAGTTGGATAAATACTATGATTATATCCTCCTTGAAGTTAAAACTTACCTTATTCTAAATTTCGTCAAAATCGACTCAGTAGTTTAGCTGTGAAAGCGTTACTGATAGATAAACAGACAGAATTACTTCAAAAACTGTTACAACAAAGCAGTGATCCGCAGTTTCACCTAGGTTTTGTGAAAAAGTATAGGTAGGTAGGTATATTACATAGATGATGCCCGCGACTTCGTCTGTATTGAATTAGTATTTCGAGTAGGTTATTTTCTTCTCCAAGGCCCTAACTATCTTTAATAACAAAAATAAAAATGAAGAATCTTCGCCCAAATAATACCTATGTATAACTCCTTACCACAAACATAGGTAGGTAGGTAACTATCTATTAGGTACATTACAAAGGCACATAGCGTTATAAACAAATCGGGTGCCAAAGTGCCTTAAATTTTAATATTGTCTTAAGTTTTCGCGATAACTATTATGTATGACTATTAAATAAAACACTTTTTAACCGGATTTATCGCGTATATTTACATTTTAAATTTTAACAGTCGCTCGTGCCCACGGGTTCTGCAAAGACACCGAAACGTCGAGTTAAAATATAAAATATAAATTATACGCCAATAATCCAGTTAAACAATGTTTTATTTAATGCCTTCAATTTTACTTAATTCATGCAATATCTTCATTAATTCATCATCATCATCATCATCACAACTCCGTGTAATAGGCCCACTGCAGGGCATGAGTCTCTCCTCTGGGTGACGAGGAGGCTTAGGCCATAATCCACCGAGCTGGCCCAGTGCTGGGTGGTGGATGTCAGAATTTTCAGGGTGCCGATATGGCTTCTGACAAACCCTAACGACTACTGTATACAAATATACAGCACCCGGGACCGACAGCTTAACGTGCCCTCCGAAGCACGGAAGGCACGTTAAGCTGTCGGTTCGGTTCGGTAAGCTTCATTAATTATACTTAGCTTATTGTTATTCTAGGTAAAGCTAAGTAGTTTTTGCGTGCAAGAATAGATATCCATCCATCCAGCCATTATCAGTGTACATACAATACTACCTATAGTTATGTATGGCTGCTTTTCACTGCCAAACGGCTAAGCAAATATTAATGTAATTTGGTATAGTAGTAACACATACGTTACTTTTTATTCCGAAGAAATCTACGGTTTCTGACTTCCAAGAGGCAGAAACGATCATGAAATAAACAAAACCTTGATTTCCATTTTATCTCTGTATGTACAGAATGTACAGCGTTACAAATCTGTCAAATTTTTTTACTTGAATTTGAACTCTATGCCCTCGATAATAAGTTAAAATTGGTTGGGGAAATTAACAGGTAATGTAACGCTTGTTCCTTCTGTACCTACCAATATTAAATCGCGCAAAAGCTTGCGCTCGCTCCCGCCTTTTTATACCCTACCGCCGCGAGCCGCGTCGAGCGCGGCAGGCAACCGTTACGCAAAAATAATCCCTATATCATTCAGTATTCACGCGCGATGGGTTATTAGCGTATTTCATGTATAAGTTTGGTGTTTCTATACCGATTTCCATGATTCTTTTTTTATTGAATAGGTAATAATGTTAATTTTTTTTAATTAGGGATAAGTGAGAGTATTATAAACGTAAGAGTAAACAAATATAATCAGAAAGCTCCGAACTGCTAAGCTATCGGGATTTACACGTGTTATTGTGAGTCAACCATAAAATATAGACATATACTGTTGTGGGATATTATGTTTCACGGCTTAATTCTTTGCGATTTAATGTTTACATGTTGTAGTAGTACTTCCAAGCGTCAGCCTTGCACGGTTTTCAGAGACACGTTTTTTTTTTTTTTTTTATTTGGCAACCCTTATCCCCGCTCTTGAACTCCTCTCCACTTACTTCCTCTCATCATCCCTCCTCAATAATCATTCTGTATTTCCGTGCTCAAGCCTTCGCACGTGCGTCTATAATTTATTACTTAAATTAAACGTTAGATAGATAGTCTTATAGTTTAAAAATTTAAATCTCAACTTATTATTTGTCGTTCGTAAAAATGGGGAAAAGGAAATATGAAGACATCGAGACCATACGCAAGAAGATCAGAAAACTGGAAAAAAGCTTCAAAAGAAGCAAATGCCAAGTGAAAAGGACATGACCAAAAGCAGTCTCAAAATGTTGCACGTATGAAAACTAAATAATTATAGAAATTATTGGTTTATTTTTTACAAGCTTTTCACGTCAGGGATTTGGTATTCGCATCCGGAATTATGATTATGAGATAAACAGTAAATTAACGATTGCTATGTACATATACATTCCCGTATAATAAAGTCATGATTGACGTTTTGTTCTTTTCATTGTTTTTATTTGAACGAGTTACGTAAGTATGAGCTTCATGAACCTTTACACAAAAACAAGACAAAAATGATATTAGACTCATAAATAGCTAAATAATTAGTAATATCATGACGTAGGTGCTGTATATGTATTTATTTTATAGTACCGTTGTGAAATTATTTATTTTTGTGTTTCTTTTCACGCAAGTGCAACTGTCAAGATAGATGCAACGGTCGATAGAGATGGCGATTATTCCTGATCGAAATCGATTTTTAAATCTATTCGAATCGCTGTCTAAAGAATCGATTCAGCAATAAATCGAGTTTTGATATAATGATTTTCTAACGATAGATTCCTTGGTTTCCTTCTAAGTACTGAATTCTAAAAAGCTTATTCAATAGTTTATAAAACGTAGTCTATAATAAATAAATATTTATTGTCATTCAACTTGAGACGGATTTACATACATCGTTGGTCATGATTCTTTGTACCTTATCACTATCCATGGCTCTTTACATCGCATAATTGCGTTACGAATCCTTATTCGAAAACAAAGTTCAATGATCTTTATCACTGAATTTGAATGAGCCGAGTTTAAAACTCACAAATTTACCTAGTAAGAATCTTTATTCGAGACGATGGTAAATGTCATTGTTTAGTGATCATTATCGCTAAAATGACTTTTCGAATCCTTATTCGAAAACAAAGTTCAATGATCTTTATCACTGAATTTGAATGAGCCGAGTTTAAAACTCACAAATTTACCTAGTAAGAATCTTTATTCGAGACGATGGTAAATGTCTTTGTTTAGTGATCATTATCGCTAAAAAGACTTTTCGAATCCTTATTCGAAAACAAAGTTCAATGATCTTTATCACTGAATTTCAATGAGCCGAGTTTAAAACTCAAAAATTTACCTAATTCGAATCTTTATTCGAGACTATGGAAAATTTCTTTGTTTAGTGATCATTATCGCTAAAATGACTACCCTACTTTTTGCATTTTATGCTCGTAGGTGCTAAAAACACTTCTTTCGAATTATTATTCGAGACGCTGACTACTTTCGTCTTTTCAGTGCCATCTACCTCAAAACATCCACCAGTAGATGATGTTGAGGATATAGGATTGGATAGCGATATCTTAGAGATGTTGGGAGATGCTCCTAAGATTGCTGAAGAACTAGGAAAACCTTTACATAAGGAAATTTCAACCCGGTGCGGTGGTCTGAAATCTTTTTAAAGGGACTACCCAAAGAGACAAGAGATAAAATCCTAGAGGATTATCTTATTCCTAGTAATTGTCAACTACTCCTTGCCCCTGCTCTGAATCCGGAAGCAAAAGTGGCAGTTATCGAAGCGGTCTCTAAACGGAATTCCTCCCTCATGTTTAAGCAAAGACAAACTGGTGTGGCTATAGCAGCTCTGGGAAGAGCTACCGAAACACGTAGGAATTTCGTTCTTTCTTCTATAAACGCTTCACTTAAAGAAGCATTAATAGACACAACACGAGACAAGTTGTTGTTTGGAGACAATGTAACCGAAAAACTAAGGGCTACTAAATCCATTCAGCGGTCAGGACAAGAGCTGAAAAATACTCGAAAACCTCCTTTTAAGAATAATATGTTTCCGAAGCCCAGTTACCATGCCAATAATAATAAGAACCATTTAAACTGGAAAAGTCAACACCGCAAGACTCCCAACAAGCCGGAGAACTTGCAGCGTCGGCCTCCACCCTCGACTGCTCGTTAGCAGTTTCGCAACAAACAGCCTTATCAACGATCATCGGAAGAGCCCCCTCAGGGGAGAACGCAGAGGAGATAAATATCGAGGTATGCTATGCCGGTCGGCTTAAATATTTTGTTAATAAGTGGTCACAAATTACTAAAGACCCCACTTTACTGTCATGGCTGTCAGGTTATCATACCATTTACATCAATTCCATCGAATTCCGATTGTCACTGTCAGTCTGTTTTTTTCCAAAATCCACACAAGAGAGCTTAGATTTCGACCAATCATTACACAACCTAATAAGCAATGGTGCCATCTCGAAATGTACTTATATTGAAGGACAATTTTTATCCAGTATATTTCTTGTACCTAAGCCTAATGGTGATAAAAGGTTTATATTGAATTTAAAAATGTTAAATAAATTTGTACTTGCTAGTCATTTTAAAATGGAAGATTACAGAACAGCGTCAACATTATTAACTGAAAACTGCTGTAGACAATAGACTTAAAACATGCATACTTCTTTGTTGCGACAAATGAAGCTCACAAAAAATATCTTCGATTCAAATACAACAATATATTATATGAATTCAATTGTTTACCGTTCGGCCTTTGTACCGCTCCTCTCGTGTTTACTAAATTAATGAAACCAGTTATAGAATACCTGCGTAGTCGGGGTATGATTTCAGTTATTTATTTAGATAACATTTTTTTATCGGAAAGACTTACTCGGAGTGTGTCACTAATGTATCTACAACTATAGATCTATTACAGAGCTTGGGTTTTTTGAGTAACTTTTCAAAAAGTTGTTTAATACCTAAACGTGAATGTAAGTTCTTGGGCATCACTTTCGACTCAAAGAAGATGATTTTAAAACTACCCGAGGAAAAGAAAATAAAATTGAAAGATTTTATAAATAGATTTCTTTGTATAAAACGATGCAAGTTACGCGAATTCGCTAAACTCATTGGTTATTTAATTTCCGCATGTCCAACAATAACTTATTCGTGGTTATATACAAAAAAGCTTGAACAATATAAATATAATTGTTTATTTAAAAAAATCCAAACTACGATCAGACAATTGATATCTTAATTACCCTACATGAAGAATTATATTGGTGGTTAGGAAACATAGATATAGGCCATTCATCACTCAAACCGAACAACTTTGTTTTAGATTTTTTTTTCTGATGCCTCCTCTACGGGATGGGGAGCGTATTGTGATACAGTTAGATGTTGTGGATATAGGAAAGACAACGAAACTTCTTGTCATATAAACGAGTTGGAACTAAAAGCAGCCTTTCTAGCTCTGAAATGTATCACCAAAGAATTATCTAATTGTGACATCTTATTAACAGAATAGGCAGTATTCAATATGATCACCTAGATTATATATCTAGAAGTATGTGGAAATGGTGCGAAGAACGTAGAAGTATCTTATTCGCTTCTTACATCAATACTAAAGATAATTGTGAGGCAGATTCATTATCTCGAAAACAGTTCGAGGATACAGAGTGGGAATTAAATCAAATTGCATTTAATGAAATAGTTCGCAACTTTGGTATGCCAGTATTGATTTGTTTGCAAACAGATGCAATACTAAGTGTAAACAATATGTTTCGTGGAGAAATGATCCCGAAGCATGTGCTGTTGATGCCTTTACACTGCCATGGACCAATATGTTATTTTACGCCTTTCCACCATTCTCGCTAATAGTAAAATTAATGCAGAAAATCATTTGTCATAAGGCAGAGGGTATTGTTGTGGTGCCATATTGGCCAAGTCAACCTTGGTTTCCTATGTTTAAAAAGTTGTCTGTTTCATTTTTTTTTGTATTTTGGACCAGATATTGACCTTCTAACATCTCCTTTCAGTAGATTGTAGATTGTGTACACAAGAATCTACGCCTTGTTGCCGCGAAATTATCAGGCAAGCATTACTAAGGAAATATTTATCGAATAGGTCAGTAGATATTATGCTAGCTTCGCTTGCAAATAATACTTACAAACAGTACGATGTTTGCATAAAATCTTGGATAATTTACTGTAGATTACATAATTATGATTATTTTAATGCTTCTATTCCAATTGTAATACATTTTTTAACCGATATTTTTGATTAAGGCGCTAAATACGGGACCATCAATTCTTACCGCTCTGCCTTATCTCTTTTGTTAGGTAATAGCTTAAATGATGATCGAGTCAAACGTTTCATGAAGGGTGTTTACAAGTTGGGGCCCACCAATCCAAAATATAATACTTCTTGGGACCCAAACATAGTGTTAAATTATTTGGCCACTCAATGGCAAAATGAAAGCCTTAGTTTAGAAGATTTCTCTAAGAAACGCTGACTCTGCTAGGTTTGGTGACAGCGCAAAGAGTACAAACATTTTCTCTCATTAAAATAAATAATATAACTCAAAACAGAACAGAAATCTTAGATAAAATACCTGACTTAGTAAAAACTTCAAAACCAAACTCCTTTCAACCCCTTCTAAGGCTACCATTTTTTCATACAAATCCTGCAATATGCCCTGCCAGATGCATTTTAGATTATATAAATAAAACGAGTGGTTTACGTAGTTGTGACACTTTATTTATTAGCCACAAAAGACCTCACTTAAAAGTTTGTCTCAAACTTTGAGTCACTGTATCAAATATACTTTACAACGCAGTGGCGTGGACACATCAGTGTTTAGCGCGCACAGCACGCGCCATGCGGCCACTTCCACTGCTAGCAGAGTCGGTGTCAATATTGATGTCATACGGAAAACCGCAGGATGGAGTAATAAATACATCCTCAGTATTTGCCAAATTCTACAACAAAGAAATTGTATCGGATGCCAATCAATTTGCAACTAGTATTTTATGTAACTCCTTAGAATAAATAGATGTATATTTGTGATTTATTACTGTTGGTTATACTCTAACAATACAGTTTTACTTATACCTATACTGCAAAACTAATTCACATTAAAATACTCTGAACATCCTACAACATGTTAACATTAAATCGCAAAGAATTAAGCCGTGAAACATAATTAAGGATTAAACGAACTCACCAAGTGAAGTTCGATCACAATTATGCGAACGGCTTAATTCGAAGCGATTGATATAAACCCGCCCAAACAGTATTCCTTTAAAGTAATATCACCCACCCATAATTAATGTGAATTATTTTTATGGGTACTACCTAGGAACTTTAGCTCTAAACAAAATGATTATTGAGAAGGGATGATGAGAGGAAGTAAGTGGAGAGGAGTTCAAGAGCGGGGATCAGGGTTGCCAAATAAAAAAAAAAAAAAAACGTGTCTCTGAAAACCGTGCAAGGCTGACGCTTGGAAGTACTACTACAACATGTTAACATTAAATCGTTTCGAATTAAGCCGTTCACATAATTGTGATCGAACTTCACTTGGTAAGTTCGTTTGATCCTTAATTTTTTATATAATTTTATGAAGAATATTTCTGTCTAACCATTAAGGCTGCACCCGCGACGGAAGCTTAAAAAATGAAGTAACTTCTCCCGTTTTTCCAACATTTCCCTTCACTGCTCTGCTCTTATTAATTGTAGCGTGATAATAAGTATACTTTAACCTGCCCAGGAGTATGAAGAATAATTTTACCAATTTTCGTTAAAATCCGTCTAGTAGTTTTTGTTTCTATAAGGAACATACAGACAGACAGACAGACAGACAAAAATTTTACTGATTGCATTTTTGGCATCAGTATCGATCACTAATCACCCCCTGATAGTTATTTTGAAAAAATATTTCATGTACAGAATTGACCTCTCTACAGATTTATTACAAGTATAGAAGACAAGTATAGATATAAGTATAGATATAGAAGATATTTTCTTTTTGCATATAATTCGTAAAACAATATTGAAATATTTTTAGAAAATATTAGGGTCAGTAAAATAAAATTTCAGACAAATGGTTGATACTTTTTTTTTATTTTTTAAATATTTAAAGAGCTTGTGTTATGGATACTAGATAACTGAAATACTTAAAAAATATATAAACATACAAATTGAATAAATACATATTTTATATGAGAATAAACTTAAATAAACATATAAACATCCATGACTTGACGGCTATTCGGCCGCCGGGATTCGAACCCAGAACCTCTGGCATAGAAGGCAATGTATGTTACCACTACACCAGCCGGCCGTCAATTCTAAGCCCGCGTTTGATCTCAATCTCACCTGATGGGAAATGAAGATGAGGCCGAAGATGAGAGCACACGGGCCTAGGGAGAAACTGGTTCTTCATAAAATATTGCCGGAACACATCACCACCGGAGCGGTGATATTTGGCGGCAGATTTTATATGAAGGGTGGTCACCAGCCAGTGGGACTGTGACGAAATCCTATCACCAAGCGAGGTTCACTCGGATTAAACACATTTTAAGACACGCTTATCCAGGGATATAGGTCTAATCTAAGCCTACCTTAGACGAACAAAAAGCAAAAGCATTTCGATAGATTACAAAAATATTCAAAACTAGCTGTTGCGCGCGGTTCTACCCGCGCAATTTCGATTCCCGCGGGATTTTCGGGATAAAAAGTAGCCTATACGGATTCGGAAGAATCCCTCTAAGTAATGGTAAAAGAAATTTTGAAATCGGTCCAGAAGTTTTTGAGCCTATTCAATACAAAAAGACAAAGGTTTCCTCTTTATAATATTAGTATAGATATAGATGAAGAAATGACAATGTAAATCAATCGAGAATAAAATGGACTTTTAGACATGAAAAAAGAGAGCAATAAATTACCAAATTACACGATTATTTTATCTTGTCTAGTCTTTTTACGTCTGTGTAGATTTATTTCTATATCGACCAATTGATATTTCGTGCCAATAAATATAGTATAAAGTCCGAATTCCTTTTGTATCCCTGAGGAAATCAAAATACTCTCAATCCGAAAGGAGGCGGACGTAAAGAAAGGTATCGTGATACTAGTGTCTAAATTGAAATTTTTCTTTTTCGTTCTACATTTTATCAGTTTCTTTGCAAAAAAGCAAAATTTCGAAACGAAATCATATTTCACATTTATATTACATCATTTATAAACGAACGTATTGGTCATCTTTAGTGGTTGTGGCCCAGTTTATTCCTGATCCGTGTTTTCTAACAACACTACCAGTCTACCAAACATTTCGGATAGCGCGCCGCGATACACCTAGGCGTAGAGCTACTGGTCGTTGAGATTCTCCCTCTTGCAGCAATACTAGTGCTCGAGAAGCTGTTTCTATGCTTATATGGTATCAAATACGTGGCTTAAAATGAGTTCTAATGATAAAATTCAAAAAAGTAGTGAAACAAATCGAGAAACGTTCGTAACGATAGTTTAAGCACAAGTGAATATGAAATTGTGAATAGGGTCATTTTAACTTGATTTGTTTATGTCTTTCCACTTGAGGGTAAAGATTAAACAACGTTGTTAAGAATAATGTTAAGAATACATAAACGTATAAATTTTATACAAAGTCACTTAAACTAGCTTAAAATTAAGTTAAAAGTGTCATACAATCGTTTCTTATGAAATAGACGAGGTGGCGAGGTATTTATTTTTGAGTAGTATAATATGAAAAAAGTTCAGAGTTAGAAGAACTGGTTTTTTATAGTTATAAAATATATAAAAATTGACGACCGGCTGGTGTAGCGGTAACATACATTGCCTTCTATACCAGAGGTCCTGGGTTCAAATCCCGGCGGCGGCAGGTATTTGTGTGATGAGCACAGATATTAGCCGTCAAGTCATGGAAGTTTATATGTTTATTTAAGTTTATTCTAATAAAAAATATGTATTTATTCAATATGTATGTTTATATATTTCTTAAGTATATCAGTTATCTAGTATCCATGATAGTGATAGTTTGAGGTCATACATGAATAGAAAAATATATAAAAAAATTAATATTAATTATTTACTTAGTAAACTTAACTGAAAGTTAAAGAATTGATTACGCAACGCATGGTTACGCTAGCGTTGGCAGCGATCCGTGTGCCACCTCACGCGCCGCGATTTACTCAGGCGTAAGAAAAGTAAATAGTAACTTTCTAGGGGTAAGTTTCTAGGGCATTCTAGTGAAAAATTAAGAACCTACTTTTATTCCATAATTATGATCACAATCGAGTTTAGAGTGCTCTCCTTCAGTATCTAAAATTTGTCACCAGTCACCCTGTATAAGCACGTTATGCAGTCGGTCCTGTAAAATTATATTCAGTAGTTGTTTATCGGAAGTCATTGCGGTCCTCTGGTGATTCTGACATCCACAAGCCAGGACTGGGGCAGGTTGATGGCTTACCATCATTACTGTTTGTTATCCATGGGAGAAATTCATGGCCCTGCAATAGCCTCATAAAGAAAGGGTTGTGATGATTGAACACACATACTCACATAAAAAATAAGAATTTTTTCAGCTTACTGTAAAAAAAAGTATGAAAGAAGTTATCCTGATATTCAAACCAAACCTTGAGTAATGAAATGTGTAAGTGAAAATAAATTTAAGGTATTTTACTGTTTTTAAACATGTCATATCAAGCATATTTTGGTGTTATAAGGTCTCTATAGCGAAAACTTAAAAATAAATTTTAAACTCCTCCATGACACCATTCAGGAATAACTCCTGATAAAGTTTTAACGATTTACGCAGTAACGGGGCAAGGTATTGTCACTACTACAATGGTACTTTTTTATCGATGCAATTTAACTTTAAAATACAAAAGTTTTATGCAGTAAATCGAGTGGACTGGAAATATGAGACGATTTTTTATGTTCGTGGTTTTTTAAGTTCTTCGTGAATGTAAGTTTTTTGCGGTCTACTTTTTGTTATTTCTTTTTTAAACTATGCTCATTGCAGTTAGCTTACGATTGCTAATATTGTTGAAATGCTCATACTATTAAATATGACGACCACATTGGCGATGGGGTAAACCTGTCTGCTTCAGACGCCAGTGATTGCGATTTCGATTCCCACACAAAACATGTTCCGTGTCTGAGTGTTTATCTATTTATGTATTTATATTCTGAGTTCCCCCTAGTTCACTACATGGTATCCCATTACACAAGCTATATTTACTTTGAGGCCATGTAGTTGGTGTGATTGTCTGGGGATTTTATTTTTATTTCACTTTGGCGGTGGGGTAAACCTGTCTGCCTCAGACGCCAGTGGTGGCGGGTTCGATTCCCACACGAAACATGTTCCGCGTCTGGGTGTTTATCTATTTATATTCTAGGTTCCCCCTAGTTCACTACATGGTATCCCATAACACAAGCTATACTTACTCTGGGGCCATGTAGTTGGTGTGATTGTCTGGGGACTTTATTTATTTATTTTAAAACTTATATTTTATATTTTTATCGACATTTCGGTGGCTCAGCAGACTTTACTGAGTCGCTCGTAATCACGGGATTTGTGAAAATATAATTTATTAAAGTGTTTGAATAAATCGACAATACAAGGAAACATATAATAAGTCGGATGAGCACGATAAGTGCATAAATATTATTTCGGTATTTCTTGGCTACTTTAGGCATTGTAAACACAAGTACATAAGTAATAACTTATTAAATTTATCTATCGTCAAAGCAAATTTTTTCTTAGTAGACTAAATAGACGCCCATGCGTTTAAATATGGGAAAGTGACTTTCTCAATAAAAATACTCTCACTTACTTACAATACGTACCTAGTTACGTATCGTAATATACCCATACCTTTGATCAATTAGTATTTTAGTACAAAACTAACTCACGATATTCGTACCTATACAGGGTGACTGGTGACAAATTTAAGATCTTGAAGGAGAGCACTCTGTACTCGATTCTGATCATTATTATGCTATAAAAGTAGGTACATAATTTTTCAGCAGAAATCCCTATAAATAAATTAAGAGATTTACTAGGTCGACGACCGTTCGTGTAGACGTCTATACCTACCTACCTATTCTGTGTTGATAGCGCCGTGGGAATGTGAGCGTTTACATGTAGATAGATAGATATTTATTTTAATTACATCAAGCACACATACACATACATATCGGCTTTCAAAATTATAAAAACAATAAAACACAAATTAAAAATATAATAAATATTAAGCAAAAACAGTAAAATTCAATAGGTCCAGTCGAAATGTATGCTATTGCAAAATGGCGATACCTCAGTGAGACGGTTGCATTTGGGCAAACCACCGATTTTCAGTTACCGCCAGTGAGGTCTGCCCAGAGGCACATGTAATGATATAATAGGTGATATATATTTACAAATGTCGCATTAAATAACAATGAGTGATAACAATGACCACAGTGATAACAGTTTTTTTTTAACCTGTAATAATTAGTATAATTATTACAGGTTAAAAAAAAACTTAACAACAATTTTGAATGAAGATAATTTTTTTAGGTACCATTAGGACTTGTCTTAATATTAAATAGATAAATAAATAAATACTAAGGGCTCCCTGTCACCGCTAGGACCCAACAACCAAGTTTCGGCTTATTTGTTACTAGCTGTGACCCGCGACTTCGTCCACGTGGATACCGTTTATTAGAGTTGGATAAATACTATTATTATATCCTCCTTGAAGTTAAAACTTAACTTATTCTAAATTTCGTCAAAATCGACTCAGTAGTTTAGCTGTGAAAGCGTTATTGACAGATAAACAGACAGAATTACTTGAAAAACTGTTACAACAAAGCAGTGATCCGCAGTTTCACCTAGGTTTTGTGAAAATGTATAGGTAGGTAGGTATATTACATTGATGATGCCCGCGACTTCGTCTGTATTGAATTAGTATTTCGAGTAGGATATTTTCTTCTCCAAGGTCCTAACTATCTCTAATAACAAAAATAAAAATGAAGAATCTTCGCCCATATAATATGTATAACTCCTTACCACAAACATAGGTAGGTAACTATCTATTAGGTACATTACAAAGGCACATAGCGTTATAAACAAATCGGGTGCCAAAGTGCCTTAAATTTTAATGTTGTCTTAAGTTTTCGTGATAACTATTATGTATGACTATTAAATTAAACACTTTTTACCCGGATTTATCGCGTATATTTACATTTTAAATTTTAACAGTCGCTCGTGACCACGGGGTCTGCAAAGACACTGAAACGTCGAGTTAAAATGTAAAATATAAATTATACGCCATTAATCCGGTTACAAAGTGTTTTATTTAATGCCTTCAATTTTACTTAATTCATGCAATGTCTTCATTAATTATACTTAGCTTATTGTTATTCTAGGTAAAGCTAAGTAGTTTTTGCGTGAAAGAATAGCAAAAATCCATCCATCCAGCCATTATCAGTGTACATACAATACTACCTATAGTTATGTATGGCTGCTTTTCACTGCCAAACGGCTAAGCCAATATTAATGTAATTTGGTATAGTAGTTAGCACATACGTTACTTTTTATTCCGAAGAAATCTACGGTTTCTGAGTTCCAAGAGGCAGAAACGATCATGAAATAAACAAAACCTTGATTTCCATTTTATCTCTATATGTACAGAAGGCAGTACCTACATCAACCGTTACAAATCTGTCAAATTTTTTTACTTGAATTTGAACTCTATGCCCTCGATAATAAGTTAAAATTGGTTGGGGAAATTTGACAGGTAATGTAACGCTTCTTCCTTCTGTACCTACCTATATTAAGTCGCGCAAAAGCTTGCGCTCGCCTCCCGCCTTTTTATACCCTACCGCCGCGAGCCGCCGTTACGCAAAAATAATCCCTATATCATTTGTATATCATTCAGTATTCACGCGCGATGGGTTATTAGCGTATTTCATGTATAGGTTTGGTGTTTCTATACCGATTTCTATGATTATTTTTTTATTGAATAGGTAATAAAGTTATTTTTTTTAAATTAGGGATGAGTGAGAGTATTATAAACGTAAAAGTAAACAAATATAATCAGAAAGCTCCGAACTGCTAAGCTATCGGGATTTACATGTGTTATTGTGAGTCAAGCATAAAATATAGATATATACTGTTGTGGGATATTTTTTATATAATTTTATGAAGAACATTTCTGTGATACATGATTTCTATGTAGCTTTAACCATTAAGGCTGCACACGCGACGGAAGCTTAAAAAATTAAGTAACTTCTCCCGTTTTTCCAACATTTCCCTTCTCTGCTCTGCTCTTATTGATTGTAGCGTGATAATAAGTATACTATAACCTGCCCAGGAGTATAAAGAATAATTTTACCAAGTTTCGTTAAAATCCGTCGAGTAGTTTTTGTTTCTATAAGGAACATACAGACAGACAGACAGACAAAAATTTTACTGATTGCATTTTTGGCATCAGTATCGATCACTAATCACCCCCTGATAGTTATTTTGAAAAAATATTTCATGTACAGAATTGACCTCTCTACAGATTTATTATAAGTAAGATAAGATAAGATAAGATATAAGTAAGATAAGATAGATATAGATAGATAGATAGATAATTTAAGTACTTTTTTTCTTCTTAAAGCGAAACTTAATTGTGTATTATGTATTATGCTGTTGAACTTTTTGTGCTCTTACCTATAGCTTAAAATAATGTAGGTACTTAATTTTTTTTTATTATGTTAAAGTGATTGGATCAAATTGTGAACTTTAAAGTGGAAAGTTTTTATAATTATTATTTGTTTTTGTGTCAATATCAACAGCAGTTTCTATATGCAGGGTATAAAAACTGGTGCCACATGTAAACGCTCTGGCGTTACGTGAAGTATTCCGGCAATATTTTTAAAAGAGCTAGTTCTGTCCTAAGCCCCTTTGCCTTCATTTTCTCCCTCATTTTCATTTACCATCATATGCATATAATGAGGGCTTATTATTATTATTGGGGGTTTTTGGGACCTAAAAGATCTATTGTGAGAGTCCCAATTTATAACTCGCCGCACACTCCAATGGAGTCCAGGAAATTTAGGATTTTCCTTACGGCGATGCTCCTAATCTCTTTAATCTCTTTTGGATCCACGAGCTTATCCAGGTGAGCGGAGCGCTTGTGCATAACTGCGGGGCAGTGGCACAGTAGGTGAAGAGGGGTTTCCTCTGCGCTTTCGCAGTATCTGCAGAGCGCCGTCTCAGTGAGACCCAGGTTGGACATATGCTTGTTTAGTTTGCAGTGTCCCGTAAGTGATCTTGCCACTGCGCGTAGTTGGGGTTTCTTAAGAGATACTACCGATTCTCTGTATGACTTGGAGTATCCCTCTATCAGTTCCCTTGAGTGTCTCATGCCTAGTGAAAGTTCCCAGAGGCTTTTGTTTTTTGAGAGGCACTGGGTGGTGAGCATTAAACGCGTCAGGCTCTTCGGGATGCTGCAGAATGTTTCTGGACCGTATCGGCTACCCATTGCTCCTGCCCTCACGATTTCATCAGTGGCTTCATTGCCGTCTATACCGGAATGGCCCGGAACCCATTTAATAATAACAAAAATTTCTCATTAAGCTTGTTATCTATAATGTAGGTACATAAATCCGTTTGCAATTATATGGATCCAGAGTTTTTTTTCACAGTTTAATAGCGTGAAATAAAAATATATTTCCGTACAATAAAAATATTTTACCATGGAATAATTTCGAAAAAGGTTTACATTCTTTCTTTGAATGAATTTTTCCCAACTATCATCTTACCAACACAACTGCAACATGTGAACAATTCAATATAACAGTTGACAGTGACAAGAAACGTTTCATAAAATGAAAGAAGTAATATATCACAACGTTTGAAAAATAAAAGAAATTGTTATATGTCAGTTTCCTCAGTCATTACTGTTGTCAAGATTTCACTTTGGGTAATTTTCTTTGACATTGACTTTTCAGGGCAAAATAAGAGACAAACAATGGAAAGTAAAAAAAAACACTTATTCTAAAAACAAAAATAACTTTTACGACCTTTTAGTCAACTGAGTCCAGCGTTTCTTTTTAACAGATCCGTCTTAAAAGTAACAACGGTGCTCATAGCAAGATTGGCCTTAGACTAATGAATAAATATTAGAACAGTCTAAATTAACTAGGTTTCTGGTCGGTCTTGCCATTTTTCACTAACGTAAAGGTTTTTTTTTTATAAAATAAGTATACATGAGCGACGTATTTACTCGATGATTGCTATTGGTTACAAAAAAATATACGCAGGCAGTTCCCTTCCCGCATCGAAAAGAAATTGTCAAATCGTTTAGTTCGACTTCAGAGTGAATAGTAGCTTCATGTTTATAATTTTAAATAATAATATTGCTATTTTCACATTTAAAACGAGAACGATAAGCAAATTTAAGTTCAAACTAAAAAAGTTCTTACTCCAGTCCCAGCTTACACAATAGGTTGTCGTTCTAATAGGTTGGGGAAAAAGTCTTTTCGCATTATAGTATGGTATGAACTTGTAATAAAATCTCTTTGGCTATAGTATTTGTATCTGTCTGGTTTTGGTATCATTGAAAGTTAAAATTTTAAAGAACATAATTCCAAATTCAAATTGGGAAAATGTGTGATTTTCATTTGTTTTTCGTACTGTCAAAATGAGTGAATCTAATGAAGAAATTTGATACATTTTAAAATTTTACTACAAAAAAGCTAAAAATGCAACGCAAGCCGCGAAAAAAATTTCGATGTTTATAGACCTAGTGCAGTGTCTGTGAGAGTAGCACAAATTTGGTTTAAGCGTTTTTAATCCGGAAATTTTGATGTCAAAGATGCACCTCGCTCTGGTCGGGCGAGAAAAATTACGGATAAAATGGATGCCATTTTTGAAAAAGTGGAGCAAAATCGACATATCAGTAGTTACGGCGTAGCTGAAGAACTAGGAATTGACCACAAAACAGTTTTGGCGCATTTGAAAAAAGCTGGGTACACAAAAAAGCTCGATATTTGGGTACCTCACGAGCTCACTGAAAGAAACCTAATGAACCGTGTACTCATTTGTGATTCTTTATTACGACGTAACGAAACCGAATCATTTTTGAAGAAGCTGATCACTGGTGATGAAACGTGGATCACGTACGACAAGAACGTGCGAAAAAGGTCGTGGTCAAAGGCCGGTCAGGCTTCACAGACTGTGGCGAAACTCGGGTTAACTCGCAATAAGGTGATGTTGTGTGTGTGGTGTGATGCCATTATTGGAAGGGCATTATTCATTATGAGCTGTTACCACCAGGCAGAACTATCGTTTCTGAACTCTACTGCGAACAACTTATGAGATTAAAACAAAATAATGAGAGAAAGCGGCCGGAATCGATCAACAGAAGGGGTGTGGTGTTTCATCATGATAACGCTAGACCTCACACATCTATAGCCACCCAGAAAAAATTAAGAGAGTTTGGCTGGGAGGTGTTAATACATCCGCCGTATAGTCCTGACCTTGCACCTTCAGATTTCCACCTGTTTCGGTCTCTTCAGAATTCTTTAGGCAGTGTTAGGTTAACATCACGAGAGGACTGCCAAATCCACTTGTCGCGGTATTTTGATGAGAGGTTCCAAAATTTTTATAGCAATGGGATCATGTCCCTACCTACAAGATGGCAAAAGGTTATCGAACAAAATGGTACATACATACTTTAGTTAAATGTCAATAAACTATATTAAAAAATGTTTTGAATTTTCTTAAAAAATGCGAAGAAACTTTTTCCCCAACATACATATTGTATTTTTTGTGTTATATGTTAATGATGTGTTATTTTTTACTGATTTGAGTTATTCTCTATTTTTTTGTACGGTTATATTGTTATTGTTAGTTTTATTTTTATCTGTGTGTGTTTTTGTATTCATCAACTTTATCATTTGCCAACATTGACCCCATTATTGCAATACAGTTAATAACAAAAATATTTGCCTCCAATGTATACCCACTGGTTCCACTGAAAACCAGCGCCGGAGCATACTTGTGATGCTATGGCAACAAAGCTGAGTGGCAACCATTTGGTAGCATATATTCCAGATTATTAGGTACCCTTTTCTGTTTAAGGACATATATTATATAGCATACTTTATTATATGATTTATTTTTATTTCAATCTTTTCTTTTTAGTAATTGCTTGTATTAGGTACTTACTTATAATTTGATGTAATGCACCAATCAATTATTTTCTTTCTTTCTTTCTATTATATAACAAAACACAAACTTTTCTATTTAACTCAAAAAAGGCTCTACATAAACAAAGTTACGAAGAAAGTCAGATTGTATTAACGAATCGAAACACAGGCACCTTTCAAGGCAATATTCAAGACCCTCAAACCGAAAAGGTCCAAAAATAAAACATCAACCCAACAAAAGTTTCTTGTTAACTATAATCGATATGCCATCTTCTGCGTATTCACCCTTCAAGTGTCCATTGACTTACAAAACAAGTTTAGTGTTGATAGCTTGGATCTCGATTTCCCCTCACGTTTCTGGTTTACTTTTTTCCTATCTCCGTTCTTGAATTCAATTAGGAGTAGACATTGTCCGTAGAAACGTTTTTCGCTAAGGAGATGATTTGTTTTGGCCTGTGTTTGAGTGCCAAATTAAATGGAAAGTTTTTTATTTCGTTAGTACTATATTTTGAAATAGAAATTATATAAAATTGTCCTTCCATTAAGGAATGGGAGTGAAAGAAAAACTTAGAATGTGCCAGCTGCTTCTCTTCCCGGGCATACTGTAAAAGTCAGTTAAGGGACTGAGGTTTTATTGTAGGCTTTTTGTGGGCGATAGGCTGTCACTGCAATGGTCTCTATCCATCATTATAATACCTCAAAGTTTGTCAAACGTGACATCAGATGGTTTTATAGCCTCTGTTGTTTTGCCTACCCCATAAGGGATACAGGCTTGAAGTTATGTATGTATGTATGTATAAAATTTTGTATTATAGATAAAACAAAGCATGGCTTCATAACTGATTTGTAAATACCTAAGTCCATTTTAGGTCGTCATCAGTAAGCTTTATGTTTCAGGTCTTAATGGACGAATGATTATTAAAAAATGTATCAGAACTAAAATTTTTCCCAATAAAAATAATTTCAATTACTTAATAAGAAACTAATCGTGTGGAGTCTCAATACAACAGGTGCGCAACTTTCAGGTTACTAAATCAATGCAAAAAAAGTTTTACTGGTGGTTTATTTTCAAGATAAATACATAAAGATTTTAGAGGTAGCTACCACCACCTATGTAGCGTCCACTGTCAAAGGTAACTTTTAAGAACAGTTTTAAGAGTTTGTTATTCCGCAAACAAATTGAAATTTGTGGTCAAGTGGCGAAGGATAAGTAATATGATACATAAATATTGTTCATGTTTGTTGATTATTGGATCATTAGGTATTATTATATCCATTTATGTGTACTTTTATGTATATATGTATAGGTTAAGCTATAGATAATTATGTATGCTTATATTTAAATACGCTTAAGTTAAATCTATTTATATATAATAGTGTTTCAATATTTAATAACAGGTAATATTCACCAACACACAATACATAGACAGCGGTCATAAACTATCTATTCGGAATTTGGGATTTTCTTTATAAATTCTCTGGCTACACTGAAAACCAGTGTCTTGGTGTTTCCTCACAACACCAAGATGTATACTGAGCTGTAGCCTATTGTAGCTGCAGTGCATGCATTGGTACAATCAATTAGGTATTAAGATAAAGTTGTTATTTATTTTAAGTTTTGTGTATTTTTACTGGTGTAGAAAAGATTGTTATATTTTTAATTCTTCTGTATGAACTGATTATGCACTGTTTTTTACAATAAATTATTTTCATTTCATTTTCATTTCATTTCATTTGATAAACAGTAAAGTATATCTATATTTAAAATAAAATAAAAAGCATATTACAAACATAATTATGTTCTGATTTTGGACATGTGACTCTAGTGTTGTACGTAAGATTTCCTTTGACTTCATTGTTTAATTAAACAACCACAAACAAAAAAGTTAGTTCAATAACTCTTTAAACATGGTTCATGACTATCAAGTCAATCCATTAATAATAATCATGATTGTATTAAATGCTGAAACATCATCGGCCGACGGCTCAAACACTATAGACTTAAACCTTTATACTCCACTTAAGTCTTTCCCGTTTAGCAAATGGTTCAGTCTAATCAACTATATTACTCCGATCCCAACATCATTAATTGAAAGTAGGTTTCTTCTAGTTCCTTAAATGTGAACAAAAATAAAGAAAAGACAAGTACTTTTTTTTCTAGCCACAGAAGACTACTCCTCAGAACACCCATAGGCCTATTGACCGTACAGGTGCCCAAAGAGGAGAGGAGGAGAATACTCATAGTACGAAGGAACAATTGCCAGGGGGTTTAGTCCCCGGCCAGATGACACCCAACAGTGTGAGACTTTTACTCACTAAACTCCCCCTATATGGTCTTTTGTCTTTCTACCGACAATCGACCGAAGAACTGAGCGACAGCCAGTTGGAGAAAAAGGCTGCGCGTAAAAATTTAGGAAGAACTTCGTGCTGAATCGACTACATGTTATCAGCTAGGAGCTGGCAGATAGAAGAATATCCAGATCTCGAGAGAGCTGGTTGGGAGGATCAGACAAAACATCCCTAGGTCTGCGACAAGAGCGCTTAAACGACTTGGGATTGGGTTTGTAGGAGACACCAGCCCGTTCGGGTGGTTCCCGCAGCGTTTGTGGTGAGATAGGGACAGGGTCTGTTGGATGGTAGGAAAAAGACAAGTACTTAAATATGACGTCTTTTATACGTGTAGTGCTATGTTGGCAGAAATGACTCAAGTGTAGGCACATCAATGAAGATGTATGACCATCAATATATATAAAACTGTTCCGTTACTGACTGAGTGACTGAGGTACTGAGTGACTGACAGACAACGTACAGCCGTAACTACTGGACGTAGAGAGCTGAAATTTGGAACATACATTCTTTAGGGGATGTAAGGGTGCACTAAGGAAGGAATTCCCGAAATTCCCACGGGAACGGGAAATATAGGACTTTTTATTTTGTATGAAAAATCTTATTCCTTAAGTGCAACGATGTGAAACTTGGTGCAAAGGTTTTTCAATGTGTGTCTGGTTGTGATACGAAAGGAATTCCCGAAATTCCCACGGAAACGGGAAATATATGATGTTTTAGTTTGTATGAAAAAATCCCATCCCTTGAGTGCCCGGATGTGATACTTGATATAAAGGTTCCTCAATAAGTGTCAGTTTGTATTATGGAAGGAATTCCCGAAATTCCCACGAGAAGGGGTTGGACTTTTTAGTTTGTATGAAAAATCCTATTCCTTGAGTGTACGGATGTGATACTTGGCATGAAGGTTCTTCAAAGAGTGACTGGTTGTGCTACGAAAAAAAATCCCAAAATTCCCACGGGCACGAGAAATATATGATTTATAGTTTGTATAAAAAAAACTTATTCCTTGAGTGCATGGGTGTGATACTTGGTATAAAGGTTCTTTCAGTGGGTGTCTGGTTGTATAGTTTCTGAAATTTCCACGAGAAGGGTAGTAAAGCGCATACGAAGTTGCGTTATTAAGCTAGTAGTTTATAATTGTAGTGCTAATAACTAAAGGCAAATCTTCTTCGGGAATGAGAATGTCTATTCCTACTTCATTGCGTGGTCAAAGACTAAAGATAGGTCTCGATATGCTGGTTGTAGAAGTCAACTAATCCGAGTGATTTTGTGTTCCATTGTGGACCTTGGTCGGCCGAGTCGTCTTTAATGCTGCCCACCATCAAGTGAACCTAGAATTTCTAGCAGATTTTGCTAACAAGAACCGCATGCATTAACGTAAAATATTCGCATAAAACATACGATATTGCGATATTTCTATAATGAGATAGAAGTGGGAGTTTACATAACGAGTATGTTTATTGTTTAAACTTAACCCCTTTATCTGTTCACTGAAGTATTTTCAGGTGGCTAGGTAGGTGCCTACCTACCGTAATATCGTTTTTTTTTTTAGAAAAATACATCCCTTTTTTTAACTAGAATAAGACCAGTTATAATTTTCAGGTAGCAAGCCTTGCATGACAAAAACAGAATATTCTAAGGTTCTTCGAAAAAAATGACTATTATTGTACTATTTAAATAATCAACGAATGCAGAGCATTAAAAAACCTACTTCACGTCAACACTTAGGTTGACTAATAATGTCATCCACGTAAACATTCTCCGAAATCATACATATTGTTTCAAACATTTTTAATTTTTATTAAAGTACCCAACCGATTTCGATGAAATTTATATGGGACCAACTGTGAAGTATCCTCTATCATATGAATTAAGATTTCTCAAATTGATTAATAATTGTCTGAAATATCGTGTAACAAATACACAAAACAAAACATACAGACGAATTGAAAATCTCCTCCTCTTTTGGAAATCGGTTGGAAGGACATTAATTAACCATATTTTTTTAATTATATGCGCTATAAATGACATACCTTTTTTACAGTGTTCAGTTAAAACTTTAGTCTTTAGTTTGGAAATGGAATAAATTAAGAATATTTCGCTTTTTTCAACCGACTTCCAAAAAAGGAGGAGGCTCTCAATTCGAATGTATTTTTTTTTTATTCTCGTTTCATATCATAGAAGATACTTCTTACTTGGTCCCATATAAATTTCATCGAAATGGGTTGAGTACATCATTGAAAATTTCAAATTATTGAAAAAATATATATGGTTTCGGAGAATGTTTACGTTCGACATTATAACTCAGCCAAAGTTTTGACGTGAACTCGGTTTCTATAATGCTCTGCATTCATTGATTATCTTAGCATAGAGTTCTAAAAACTATCAGTATTTTTATTGGATTATCTCAAGTAACTAATAAAGATATTAAGAAAATAGGTATAAGAAATAAATAAAAAATATTGCTTCCATGCTGGACTGGGAGCGAAAGAAAAACATAGAATGTGCCTGCTGCTTCTCTTCCCGGCAAACTGTAAAAGTCAGTTAAGGGACGGAGGATTTATTGGCGATTTTGTGGGCGACAGGCTGACCCCATGTCACTGATATAGTCTCTCTCCATCATAACAATACCTCCAAATTTGTCAAACGTGACATCAGATGGTTTTTATAGCCTCTGGTGTTCTGCCTACCCCATTAGGGATACAGGCGTGAAGTTATGTATGTATGTATGTAAATAAATAAAATCGATTTTATTAAATAAAACACTTTTTAACCGGATTTATCGCGTATATTTACATTTTAAATTTTGACTCGACGTTTCGGTGTCTTTTCAGACCCCGTGGTCACGAGCGACTGAGGTGTCAAGCGTCGGATTGATAGATTGAAAAAAGTTATACATCATCATCTCCATCTGTTTCTCAGTCTTCGAGCGTAGCGTTCGGGATTGACACAAAACGAGCTGACAGTATCTTGAGTTACAGGTCGTGCAGCTTGCTGGATGTTAGATTTAATGTTTTTCAGGATAGGGTCCCATGTCGGTGATAGTTTCCAACCATCTTCTCTATTGAAATTAGGGTGTTTTTTAATTTCAATCGCTTCTCTGATCATTCTAGGAATGTAATGCTTCTCTCTAGATAAAATTTTCACAGAGTCAAACCTTAAGTAGTGGTTGGGCTTGTCCATGGAATGCTCACAAACTGCAGACTTTGAAGCTCTTCGATTTTTAATATCAGCTATGTGTTCTTTTACGCGGGTTGATACGTTTCTTTTGGTTTGACCAATGTAGGAAAGCCCACAGCCGCAGTCAATCTTGTAAGATCAGTTTGTGAGCATTAGATGGACAAGCCCAACCACTACTTAAGGTTTGACTCTGTGAAAATTTTATCTAGAGAGAAGCATTACATTCCTAGAATGATCAGAGAAGCGATTGAAATTAAAAAACACCCTAATTTCAATAGAGAAGATGGTTGGAAACTATCACCGACATGGGACCCTATCCTGAAAAACATTAAATCTAACATCCAGCAAGCTGCACGACCTGTAACTCAAGATACTGTCAGCTCGTTTTGTGTCAATCCCGAACGCTACGCTCGAAGACTGAGAAACAGATGGAGATGATGATGTATAACTTTTTTCAATCTATCAATCCGACGCTTGACACCTCAGTCGCTCGTGACCACGGGGTCTGAAAAGACACCGAAACGTCGAGTCAAAATTTAAAATGTAAATATACGCGATAAATCCGGTTAAAAAGTGTTTTATTTAATAGTATGAATCGATTTTATTAGCAGCTCTAGGCAGAAAGGGACCAATATTTGGAAATTTCTTAAAAAAAGCACAAAAATGGTACCTAATACATGAAAACACAACAGAATAAGTTGCGAAGTGTGTACATATTGATGCACGTGACAGTACTCAAGTACTAAAGGTTCGACAATACCCATTAAGCCACAATAAAAGTTTCAAGATCTTTTGTTTATTTTTCTATAAATATCGTTATAGGTAGATATTTATTTATAATTTCACCCTTCTTTATTTCTAACATTTATTATTTAGTTATTAAAACTTCGTTTCACACGTTAAAACAGTAAAAAAGAGTGTACAGTTGCTTTTGTGAGTACAATCAGGTTTTTTTAAGACAACCTCGATAAGTTAAAGGGACTTATGAAAAAAAATTAGTTTAATTTAAATGAGTTCAACATTTTTATTTTATGTCATACAGAAAATTGGACTTAAAATTAAATTAAGTATTTTCTTGACGTTAATAGTTTTCGACTAATGCGAAAAAAACAAATATTCACAATATTTCATTTGTTTACGTTTTCAGTAGGTATAACGCTTTTCTTTACTTGGCTGGAAATTATAAAATTAAACAAAAATCCAAAAAAAAATGAGTAAACCAAAAAAAAAACTAACAGTGAAAGGTTAATTATTCTTTGATATTATATAAAAAAAAACTACAAAAATATAAAATTAATTATATTTCTATCTTATCTTATGTTTAATTATTTAAAAAAAATCACAATATTTATACTACTTATCTGTAGTTGCCTGAAAAGTATCGCTGGGAGCTTTAAGAGTAAACAAACATGTTTTTGTTTATTTTGCTATATTTCGTTACAGGTAGATACCTATTTATTTATAATTTCACCCTTCTTTATATATATTATTTATTATTTAGTTAAAACAGTAATAAACAGTGTACAGTGGCTTTAGTGAGTACAATCAGGCTTTTTTAAAGACAACGTCGATCAGTAAATTTAAGGGACCTATGAAAAATTCTTGAAATTTTTTATATTATTTCATAAAAAAAATTGAACTGTAACTTAAATTAAGTATTTTCTTAATGTTATTTCTTCAAATAATGCGAAAAAAGCAAATATTCACACTATTTCATTTTTTACGTTTTCAGTGTAACACTTTTCTTTACTTGGCTTAAGTCTGATAACTGCGTTATCGTTTGCGTAAATTATGCTTCCATCACCTTCAATTGCAACTCCATACACGTTTGGAATAGATGCTAAGTGTTCAACTTCCAATTCTTTATTCACAGTATAAATACCATCGGGTGTAGAGAAAAATATGTTTCCGTTGATATCATTTGTAATACCGTTCAAATTATAAGATCCCATCAAATTTATTGTACTATCAGATTTTTTATACACAAACAGTCCACTGGAATTACTAAATATAATATTCTTATCGTTATCGACGGCTGCTAGTAGAACTTTTGTGTCTTCAAGTTCAGGCACAATTTCAACAGCACCATTTTGATATTTATAAAGCTCTTCTGTAGGATAAGTTGTAAAGTAAAGATTATCACTGTGATAGAGTTGCCAAATATTCAAATCTGTTATGTCTAAGTTCTCTGCCCTCTTTGTTTCGAAATTAAATTTGTAAATACCGTCTCTACCACCAAGGTACACTGTTTGTGACATCTTATCGACTGCGTTTGCAAAACCACCTGCAATTCCAGGTATTATATTGAACTCATTTGTCTTCAAATTTAAGTAAGCAGATTTAAATATTTCATCTTGTTTTTCGGATGCTGTATAACTGAAGAAAAGTGTATTTGTGTCATAATCAATTGCTAATTGATATGGGGAATCCTTTATCTTTTTTAGGATCTCCCTTTCGTGGTCAATATTGCCAACAAGAACTCCATCGCATACCTTATATGGTTTCAAAGTTCGAGCTTGAGTTGTGGCGATGATTAATGCACAACATATAAAAAATAAGTTCATCTGAAATGATATTTTTTAATTAGTCCCGTTTTAAAAATAAATACATAAACACACATAAAAACCTTACTCACCTTAATAATATTTTTTAAACACTTTCACTCATAAATATAAGAATACAACCAACTGTTATACAGTTATTATTAAAATGATGAAATAACCTATATTTCGCGAATAATTAAGTGTGATAGACACTATCTGTAACCCGGATAGTACGTACTCGACTGGTCAAATCGCAATATGATTGTCCAAGCGCTCGGCCGTTCTCGGCTACGCTCGGACTATTTTCGATAATTATATGTAAAACGTAGCGATTACTTGCTCAGTGATTATATGTATAAGTTTAAGTAACCTTTTGTAAGATAAAGGCTGTGAATGGACATTGAGGACTATTTTTGTATGAAACTACAAAATATATATATATATATATATATATATATATATATATATGCAATTAAACGCATGACTTCGGGGTATTAATATCATATGTTAGGCTGAAAATAAGTTTTTAAAACAGTCATACGCAAAAAGGGACATTTAATGCGGCTGTAACTGATAATTATAAAAATGCTGTGTCCTGAACATCATACGTGCAGCAGTTTTGAAAAATTCTAGGAGTTTACCTTACCCGCCGCAGCTACATACATATATAAAAAACACCAAAATATTTTATATATGCCAGTATATAGTGCCATATGCACTTTTTATCATATAAGCTCTAATATTTAAATAGATCCAACAACAAAGAAAAAGGATAAGTACATAAAATTCTGTTACTTTGCGTTTATAAAAAAAGAATAAAACTCTTAAGAATATAAATAAGTTCCAAGAAAGTCCAATGAATTAAATGGTCTTCGATGATTTTATTTTATTAAATCATTACCTTCAACATTACATTTAATTGCAAAATCAACACTTTTCCTTCTTAATCTTCAGCCTAGTACACTTTGGAGGCTGAATATATGATATTTCTACCTGCTTCAGAGGTGAATCCATATACAGAACATTTTTTTCCGTTATTATCAGTTGTGATAACATCCACATTAATAGTTCTAAATAAGTAATAGAATAAGAATAGAATTATCAGTCTTATTATAAATAAACAGTCGTATCAAATTTGAAAAAATGATATTATCGTCCTTGTCGATCGCTGCTTGAACAAAATATTCATATTATAATTCAGGAACAATCTCTACAACACCATTTTTATATCTGTATAGACGATCATTTCTGGATGATGTAAAGTAAAGATCTTCATTATGGAGAAAGAGTTTTCTTACGGTCCTTTCCGTTATATTGAGATTCTCTGCACTTTTTGTCTTGTAATTGAATTCATAAATGCCTTTACTGCCTCCAATGTAAACTTTTTTCAATTTGTTATCGACTAAATTAGCAAAACATTCCTCTATACCAGGTATTTGTTTGAAATCATTGGTTTTTAGATCAAAATAAAATGATTTGATTGGTGTTCCAGGTGTTTGAAACCATGCATGTTTGTATGATATGTAACAAAAGAAAATTGTTTGTGTATTAAAGTCTATTGCTAATCCTGTCGGTTGTTCTGTTATGTTCCTGAGTTTTTCTTTTTCAAAATTGTCATTTTCCACAGAGCCAGTATCACAGTTTTTTGATAGCTTTACGGACGTACCGTAAATTGGAGCACAGAATAATAGACAGCAAAATACTAAATATATCATCTGAAAAACAAGAAGCTTCATTAGATTCAATGTAGCTGAAATAACTTTTTCTATTAGAATTAAAACAACACTCTACTACTAACCTTGATGGAAAGACCAAAATATGAATTAATGAGAATTATTTATATTCAACGTTTGTTTATAAATAATCTATTACTCAATTCGAGAAAAAAATAGAGTGATTAAATGATATTAGAAATTTATTGAAACTGGAATGTAACAATACTAGAGTAGTTTACACTTAACCAGTTATTTTGCAATCTGTCTTAGCCAACGACCATTTGGTCTTAGCAGATAATAAACCCTAGATCACTATTCAAAAGTACTTTGGATTCAATTTACTTGTTTTACAGTGAATAAATAAGATCATGCAAGGACTAAAATAATCCAGAATGATGTCTTTACCCAAAGGGCACAGCTAGGCCCTATGAGTCCCCGCTGTCCGTCTGTCGCCAGGCGATATCTCATGAACCGTTAGACATAGAGAATTGAAATCACATTACATACCTGTATTACTAACTCTGAGAAACATTACATACCTAGGGTGATCAGAAAACCCTTTGAAATGAAAAAAAAAATCCTAATTTCAATACAAAAGATGGTTGGAAACTATCACCAGCATGGGACTCGATTCTCAAATATATTTAATCAATCATCCAGCAAATGGTACGTCCTAAAAGTCAAAACACTGTCAGCTTATTGTAATCCTGAGTTTATTCCAAAGACTGAGAAACAGATGGAGAAGACGTTTAACTTTTTCCACCTATCAATCTGACGCCTGACATCTCAAAAAGAAGTCTGGGCTCTTTTTCAAGATTCAGTCTATATTTCTACCAAATTTCATTAAAATCAGTTCTGTGGATGTCCAAACATAATTTCGTATTCTATTTCTAACCCTCATCTCCTTTTTCTTAATGAACCCAAATTATACCAAAATCTCTCTGTACCAAATTTTATTCAAAACGCATCAGTTCTTTAATCGTAAAAGCGGCAATGGCAATTTCCCATTAGTATGGATATTATTAATTAATTTTAGGAAATATTAGATCTGAATATACTTTATATTAAAAGTATTATCTACAGTGTTTTATAATATGCATGCATACGCTGTTTTTTTGTTACTTTGTTATTAAAACTGATATTACTTGTTGTTTTCAAAATTCATTATCTGAATAGAAATAAAGAGAATCAAAGTCACAGTATTTTCTTTTTAAATAAGTCTAATTGTTTACAATTGGAACCGAATATACCACCTGTTTGGAAAGTGGATTTATTGAGACAAACTAGCTAGAAACCCAACACCAACTCATCCTTTCAAAAACAACATCTGTATTTTACTATGTCTAAAATATGCTGTCAAACGTGGTCATCAATAGAAAAGTTGTCAAACAAAAAAAGTCGAAATGGAATAGAAAGAAGTGTAAAGAAAGTTGCAGTTGGAGTAAAAATAAAAAGATTTAATAAAATTAATAGTGAAGATGTGTATGTTATAAAGGAAATTATACAAAAAACTCAAACACTTCTCTAGAAAATGACTCGTGTAGAATTTACCACTGAATACACGTTTTAACACAAAAATAACTTATTACTTCCTTGTGGAATGGCGGGGGTTCATAATAAGTCTATGCTACGTAATATTCGCTTCGGTAACCATTTGATTGGACATTTTTTTATATTGTAAGGATAGGACGTTTGTCTTCCATGCCACCTGATGGAAAGTGCGCATGAAGACTATGGTGTTACACGTCCATCCACGAGAAACCTATTCACTCGACACTTAAAAGTTCCAGGACTGTAGTGGTCAGGAAAAATAGACGCAGGCAGATTGTCCAACACCTTGGCAATCCGTACCAAAAAGGAACTATCGAAGCGTTTTGTTCGACTTCTTGGTAAATCCACTATATAGGGATGGAAGTTCTGTCTGCGTCTGGTAGTCCGGTGGTAAAAAGGAGTGGGTTCGATTTGGTCAAAAAGAGCACTCGCACACTCACCAAAATGTAGCCGATAAAATACGGTCAAACAAGCAACCTTACGACGATGCTCCAGCATTCCTGCCAGTTCTATCCTAAACCTTCGTGCTTCATCTTTACCATCACAAGAGACTGAGAACGCTTGTACTGCAACAATCAAAGACCGTTAAAGAACAAAGGCGGATCCTTAGTTACGTGAAATAATGTGCGTTTCGAAATCTAATCATCACTTATCTTAATAACTTATTCTTCTTCGAATTTTCAACACATTGGTTTAAAGTGTGTAGCGTTTTTAAAATAAATAAAATTCGTCCAAAAATTGAATTGTATGTGCCAAAGACACACAAAACATATAATATTCAAAATGCAATATCTTTTCGTGTAACGTTGGTCTACGAGTTTGTTTTGCACTGAGTTACTCTGGAATGAATTCGGAATAGTCTTATTTGTTTTTGTTTGTTAAACACAGTGTAAAACACCACATAATAACATCAACTCAAATCATGTATAGACCGCTGCCACTGTTCTTTGCATACAAACTTCAAGATAAGAAAGATCTTCAAGTTTAAAAAACATACTTTGTCACCCAATAGAAACTTTAAAACCGATACAGAACTTGTTTTGTATTCTTATTTTAAGATCTTCACTCGATATTCCACTAGCAATAAATTTACAAAGGCGCTACAAATTTACAATGTAACCTTCTTCCTTTTATTTTATTTATTCATAGTTTTAACCAGTAAGTTGAAGATTCTCTGAATATCTTATTCACTGCAACAACTTTTATCATTTAATAACATAGTTTATTTGTATCGTATTAAAAGGTCAAAGGTATCTGTGTTCTCATTAAGCTAAGATAACGTCACTTTGCTTTAATTTGATCCTAAGAATAATAGGTCATCTCTTGTTTATATTTTTTTACGTTTTATCTAAGTATTTTCAAATAAAATAAGTCAAAACAAACACGTGTGTGCATCAGTGGCTTTTTCAAACTATGATATCGGTTTGAATCACTGTGCCAAAGTGTACATGATATGTCCAACGGATATGTTTAGAAATTGGTTATTATTGTATTTGGTTTACAATTTGGTTAGTCGATTAGAACAATGTGTTCTCGATATGGAAATGGTTAGTGCTACAAGTTTGTGTATTATGTACCTAAGGGTTTTTTTCTAAGTTTTTGATGTCAATTTACTCAGTAGGTACTTTAGAATTTTTTAAATATCTCTAATAGTCATAATTATCAATAAATATCGTATACAAACAAACAAAATCTAAATTTACAGCTGAGATACTTCTAAAAGAAAACTCAATGCGGCATGCAATCATCTTAACCGCTTCAAAAAGAGTTGGAGATATTTCAAACGGGTCTTTAAAGAAATTAAGTAAATCCTCCTTACTTTCATCCGGAGTTTGACAGGCCACTACGGAGGTTTCTATAGAATGTAAACCTCATTTCAGGATGTACTCGGATTTAGTATACAGACACTTTCTTAAATGAGCGTGCTTGTATATTTGTAAGGCGAGCAGTTGAGTGTAAATATCCTTATTTCGGATAATCTTTAGTAAAACATGTATCTTTATGGAATTATAAGATTTGACTTTTGAATGTGAAGTATTTATGACAATTACTTTAAAGTAGGGGACTGCATATCGGTATAAATTTTTTAAATAGTACTAGTAAAATTTCAGTACCCTTATTAGTGTACTGCTTCATCAAACACAATAACTGTGCAAGTTATTAAAATCTAGATAAATTATATCAGTACCCAAATAATATATACCGGATTAATTTCTGTAGATGTTTTAAGTACAGAAATATTTTAACTTATTTAATTTCTGTAGCGAAATGTATAGGTCAGCATAATATGTACCTACGCTTCATAGGCTTCAACTAAACTATGGAACATTCTACAGTTATTTAAAAATAAAATTTTAATATCAATATTAATATTAATAAAGGAAAATTTCAGTTAACTGAAAAAAAAATCAGTTATGCTACAATAATAAAAAAGGTACAAGAATTATTTCAGTATGAATTCCTGTACTGTTATTTTTAAATACACCTAATTTAACGGTATGACGTCATACAGAAAAATAATTGTACAGAAATTCATACGGGTATACAGTCCTTGCTTTAAAGACGATCGGTTGGTGTAGCAGTAAATTAAACCTTATTTGCCAAAATGACGGGTTCGAATTCCAATAGATGCAGATGTTTGTGTCGTGAATTTTAGTTTTCTGTTATGTTTCGTACAAGTTCTTAAAATATTTTTTTCTCTTACATATCCGCTATCATATCTATATATCATAATTGTCCGAAATATCGTATAACAAAAACACAAAAAAAAACATACAGACGAATTGAGAACCTCCTCCTTTTTTGCAAGTCGTTTGAAAAGTTTCGTAAAAATACCACAAAAACGTGCAAATCTAAAGTTTTTCTATTTTTTGTCATAAAAACCCGTCTATTATCAACTATATTGTATTGTGCTGGTTACATTCAAGTCAGAAACAATTTTGTGATTTACGAACATACTTTGTATCTACTCATGTGCCATTTCCTGACAGTCGGTTAGGCGCAGTGGGGTAAGCGTTATCTCTATGGAACTACCTTGCATGCTCCATTTAACTCGCTACTGTACGGTTTTCTAACAAAGTTTAGTAAGCAAATAGTTTTGTACACAGTTCCTATCGCTCTGTACTACGTTTACTCTTGTAAATATTTAGCGAATGAAATCAAAAACAGGTGTTTCTTTATTATGTTTATTAATATCGATCACACTAAAATTGTAAACTTCATATTTTTCAAAAGGCAGATAGGGTAGAAAGGTTATTAAATTTTTCTGAAGTATCAAATTTATTTCCACCAAGACATCTCTTACTCCGTAGTTTTTCCCATATTCTTAATGATGATTACTTTTTAATAGTTATAATTACTATGCATATTACTTACATACATACATTACTTCACGCCTGTATCCCTAATGAGGTAGGCAGAACACCAGGGGCTATAAAAATCATCTGATGTCACGTTTGAGAAATTTGGAGGTATTATTATGATGGAGAGAGACTAAAGCAGTGACAGGGGGTCAGCCTGTCGCCCGCAAAATCGCCAATAAATCTTTCGTCCTTCAACTGACTTTTACAGTTTGCCCGGTTTATTATTACTGACAGTCGTTTATAGAAGATCGTTGATGACTTAAAATCGTTTCTACCCATATAGTCCGAGGTTCACGCAAATTAATAATTCCCAAGTGTCACACAACATTGCTCCAAAATATTGTATTTACATGGCCATCAGATTATACAATAAGCCGTCAAAAATTATTAGGGATTTGCCTGTAACGCAGATGAAAAATGAGCTGATTAAATGATTATTGTTTCACCAATTTTACTCAGTTCATTCATGGACCATTAATGTTGTAAATTACTCTTAATATTTAAACTGAAACATTGACATTTGATATATGTGTACTTTTTATATGATATAAATGACATAATTAATATTATTATCTTGACTTGTATACTTGATTATTTGTATTATTATTCCATTTATCTTTACTACTGTATAAAACCAAAATATTTTATTTTAACTCAAACTTGACATGTTTGTGAACATAATATTTTGTTCGTTTCTGTGTTTTGGGCGAATGCGAAGTATGCAAAGTATACTGCACAGAGACCCAATCAGAATGTATTACAAATACATTGATTGTGATACATAAACCAATAAAGGTAGAACCAAAAATACTAAAGTAACACAAGAGAAACAATATAAATATGATTTATAATGAAATGAAGTTTAGAGAAATGCTAAATATCATAATAGAAAAGGAAAACTATATGTTTGCAAAGTAAATATAGAAATGGCGTCACTCGTAAAACCAGGTATACTGAAAACTTAATCAAAGTCGTCCAGGCCGTGATTAACCTCGATCTTGAGTCTACAGAATCGTGTTAAAAGAGTTCTGTCTGTAATTGGTACTTGCGCTAAGTAAGTATTACGGTTGGATTACTATATATCGTAGTATGTGCGCAAATACCAATTTAAAAGCTCTTTAATGACCTTTGATACATCGGCTGTCTCTCTTGTTTATAGACATGCTTTCTAGTTTACTCCACTAAATGATGTCGAAATTTTCAGCTGGAAATCAAAAATAAAATCACTTTATTTCTCACACACATTACAAATTGCCACTATGAAATATTTAAATAACAGTGAGTTGTTTAATTTAAGGGGATACTTACAAGACAAATTTTGTCCCAAAATAAGAAAAGAATTTTTTTCCATCTTTTTATGAGTGTACAAATAAAACATTATATTGGATTGGTGATTATATCTTACTAACCCTTTTGCACTATTATAAAAAATGTTTAGAATTCTATAGTACCTATTACCGTAGTGCCAGCATTGTTTATTTATTCATAAGCAATCATTTTCGTTTTGTGAACCATATGATTAACGTTTCCAGCTCTACCTCCTCCAAATGAAAAAGTATCAGAAGTCATTGACATAAACGCTTGCATCCAAATGTGGCGTTGAACTAATCAGAACATTGAAACATGTTCTCTACTTAGGAGTTAAACTTAGGATAACAGAGATAAACGTTTAGGCAACTTTGGCGCTGTAGCGTTTCTATAATTTTTCGACTGAGACAAAATATGATTTAATGTATTTACGGGATTCTTACCACGATTTTTGATTTTATTTTCGCACGTCCGATATTTCGATGCTGTTACAAGCACCATGATCGCGGTCATGCGACCAGTCCGCGACCATGGTGCTTGTAACAGCATCGAAATATCGGACGTGCAAAAATAAAATCAAAAATCGTGGTAAGAATCCCGTAAATACATTAAATCATAGTGAAATAAACCGCGATAGTTTAAAACAATTGAGACAAAATAGTAGTAGATTTCATTACTCCATCAATTCTATTACTTTAAAAAAAATAAGGATGGGACTTTTGTTTTTCATGAAATAGGGTAGAAAGTGATCATGAACACCAATGTGGTACACGACAATCTCCCAGACATCAATTCACTCGACTCTTTAAAAATCAGCACACAAAAGTGGTCACGAAAAACAGACACACGCAATTTATTCCATTATTCTCAAAACTCTTTATATTTTTGTCTAAATACTCCTGATACCTTTGGATAAAATTCCAACTTTTAACACTACGCCGAACGAAAAACCATTATGTGTGTATGTGCTAATCCTTCGCTGTTCACTATCCCTGGGATGTGTTTTCAATTTATCACAACTGTCATGTAGTTACACTGAAGAGTGATGCATGTGTATGCAAATTCCAATATGTATCAAATGTTTGCGATACACGTAAAAACTGCCACATCTAGGTGGTTTAAACTGGTTTCGGTATGATCTTAGACATAAAATATAGTTCCATGTTTTTTTTTGTAAGCTTAAACAGATCGTTTTTGTATAGAGACGTTGGTGGCTCCGCTTCAAACCAGTTCTTGTAGGTATCCTTATTTCCAAATTTAAAATATCAAGATCAAAATAAAGACCCGCTTTGGTTTGACTTCTAATAGCCCTACCGCGCCTGAATAACCGTGTCATAAAAGGCGACTAAACAGAGTTGCCTCACTCAGAGGTAGGACTTCTTCAGTGTTCGCGTGGGTAGCGACCAGCCTTCGTATAAAATCTGGCGACAAATATCACCACTCCCGCGGTTATGTATTCCGGCAGTATTTTATGAAGAGCCAGGTCCTACCTCAATCAGCGTTCCCTCATCTTAGACCTCATCTTCTACCATTATGTGAGATTGAGGTCTGATGCAGGATTAGTTGCTAAAAAAAAAACTAAAGATAATTTGGTGTGACCTATATGGAAGGGATGTATCAGAAATTAGCAAGCGAACCAAAGTCACTGACATAGAAGGATTGCAAAGCTGAAGTGGCTCATAGCTCACAGGGCCGACGACCTAAGCAAATTCGTCGATAAACTCTGGATGAGGGTGGCACGGGATCGAGCGACGTGGAAAATCTTAGGGGAGTCCTATGTCCAGTAGTGGACGTCTCCTGGCTGAATGATGATGATGATGTGGAAGGGAAATAATGTAGGTTGTTCTTGCAAAACGTATCGAGATTTCCATGAAACAATTCAGGATACCCAGAAACCTTGTCATGTTATTTTTATTTTTTTATACGAGATGTTAAATATAGGAACATTTACATTGTTATTAATCCTACCTGTACTGACATACGAGAATTTACTATCTTACTATTACAAAAAAAAAACAAACTAAGTCTTTCATTTAATTTTAATGAATTCCGCCACAATCTGCTTCCAAGTCCCAGCCTTACCATCGACAATACATCTTAGTCAATCCAAACTTACAACAAACTCTTCGTTGTACTTCAACAGTTGTGTAAGTTAGTGTTCTGCTCTAAAGTTTATGATGTAAATTGAAATCAATCATTTTCAACTTTCTTAGCTTGGCACAGTGGTTAAAGTTGAATGAATGTTTTATGAGTGAAATCTTTTTAATATTTCGTACAAAACAGTTTATTTCGTTTATATTTTTAGGAAGACCAGGTGATAACTTGATATGCGCACTTGTGGTATTTTGTATGAAGTCTCTTTTTGCTTAAACTTACACTTACTTCTTATTTTTCCGCTGTAAGCGCTAACTAATACGTCCTGAGCCCACCTGAAAGCTCATTTCAGAGGTTGCACCAACCATTACTGACCATATCTTATGGCCTAATGGCCTAAGAACATTTATCTTGTCTATCAGCCAGACGCAGGCCCCGGGTAATGAGCCAACTTCATTAAAAATAATTGTATTGAACAACCTTTTCTATGCAAAGTATACCGATGCAAGTCCTAGACTGGAACCCCCATGAAAAGTGTAAGCATTGATGAAGATCACTGGAAAGACTTGGAAAGACTTGGAAAGAACTGAAGCGCGTAGTACAAGACTGAGAGAGGTGGTGAAGCACTTTAGAAGCCCTCTGCCCCATTAAGAGGACAAAGAAACATATGTCATATCATAATCATAATAATTTAATCTTATTACCTATCTTATGGAAGTCTTCGTGGCGCCGTGGTTACTGTGAATATCAAACGATATCGCAGGTTAAGCAACGCTCGGTGCGCCGGTATTAGGATGGGTGACCGCCTACCATTCATTTCTCACGACCGTTTCCGTGCTTCGGAGGGCACGTTAAGCAGTCGGTCCCGGGTGCTGTATACTTGTATACAGTAGTCGTTAGGGTTTGTCAGAAGCCATTTCGGCACCCTGAAATATCTGACATCCACCAACCAGCACCGGGCCAGCTTGGTGGATTACGGCCTAAACCTCCTCGTCACCCAGAGGAGAGACTCATGCCCTGCAGTGGGCTCATTACACGGAGTTGTGATGATGATGATGATGACCTATCTTATGTACTGTAGTAATATTTATTTTTGACCAAAATATAAGATTTTCTAACTGAAAGGTCAGATAAATAAAACCGTATAGTAATATTTATTTAAACTTACTGAGACCATTTTATTACGTGGCCTTTTCAGAAGAACCGACAACATAAAGCATGGAATTGAAATAAATCAGGCGTGCCAGTAAACTCGGCTAGCTAAGAAAGGATCGGGTGGAACTAGATATACGCTTGAAGTATAAAAGTGTAAAGAAAATCTTCGACTTTTGTTCAGTACAATGTTATAGAAAGATTCCATTTTACTGTAGCTACTTTTGTTTGCGATTGCAAAATGAAGTAATGGCGCTTTTTATTCGCTTATTAGTTTGCTTTTTTATATAAAAGAAAAAAAAAACAGTAGTGTTTGGATGTAAGCTAAAACTTTTAGTGAGTATTCAATAAGGCAATTTATAGAAAATAACATTACGATGCTATAACTAGAGCACTTTCTTAAATAAATAATTATGAATATTCAAATAAAAAATAAAATAAAAAAATTCAAATGTATCAAATATTTCAAACCAATTAATAGATACTTTCTGGTAAACGTTGTAATTAAGAATATAACCTGACACCAATATTCAAATAAATATCAATCGTCACGTCGTCGTCACAATTGAATGAGGTGACATGTGTCAGGTTTTACAGCTACAAAAGTTAATAATCATAACCTCCATCAGTACTGTATAACACAGCGCTTACGGTTAACAGTGTTAACACACCCGCTGTCATTTTTCAACCGACTTCCAAGAAATTCGTCTGTATGTTTTTTTTGTGTATTTGTTACACGATATTTCGGACAATTATGAATCGATTTTGAAAATTATGATTTGAAAATTAATAATTTGTTTCATATGATAGAGAATACTTCATAGTTGGTTCATATAAATTTAAAATTTTATCGAAATCGGTTGAATAATTCATTAGAATTTCAAAATTTTGAAAAAAAAATGTTTGATTTCGGAGAATGTTTACATGGATGATATTATAACTCAGCCAAAGTCTTGAAGTGAAGTCGGTTTTTTTAATGTTCTGCATTCGCTGATTATTTGAGTTTCACGTCTCGGTGCTCAGGTGTCTAGGGCTAGGGAAAATATCAAAATATCTTTACTATAAAAATAAGCGTGTTTTCCTATGGATTTTCTGGTCATCCTAGTTATGTCATGTTATTTTTTTAAGCAAACAATACAAGCCTTATTTCTTTTAAATTAGGGCCACTGCAAGGCTGACAGTCGTGATGAGTGACTAGGAGACCGTAGTACACTAAGCTGGCCCAGTGTTGATTTCAAAATTTATATAAAAATAACTGTTATACGCGGTTTAATCCGCGCAATTTCTAATCCATGTCTGGATAAAATGTAACTATGTGCTATTATTCCAGACTGCACACTATCACTATGCTAAATTTCATTCAAATCCGTAGAGCCGTTTTGTCGTGATTGAGGAACAAACATCCATTCATGCATGCAACCAAATTTTCATATTTAAACGATTAGTAGGAGTAAGATAAAATAAAATACTTTTAATCGGAATTTAGCGCCGATTAAAAGTATTTTAAATGAAATTAAATAACAATTATTTAATTTCATTTCAACTTTCAATCCGCATTATAGTGCCCTAAGCTGTTTTTTATTTACGTATCTATTTGCATAAAAACTTAATCTTTCCGAACTCTAATTATAACTATTATTTATATTACAATAAGGTTTTCAACTCCATTTTTTTTTTTATTAGTGACTAAACCCGCGTTTGACCTCAATCTCACCTGATGGTAAGTGACGATGAGGTCGAAGATGAAAGCACACGGGTTTAGGAAGGAACTGGCTCTTTATACAATATTGCCGGAACACATTACCGCCGGAGCGGTAACATTTGGCGGCAGACTTTATATAAAGGGTGGTCGCTAGCCAGGCGGACCCAGAAGGGATCCTACCACCAAGATCCTACTCCATGAAGGGCTTCTAACTGTATCATTTCGTGCCTTTCCGAATATGACTGCCGAACGTTCTCATTTGAATCCTATGATGTCATTTCAGTCTGAAATAATATCAGCAAAAAGCATTAGTCTACAAAACGGCTAATATTTTAAATGCTTAAGCGAACCTTTTGGCACGAGTGGTCAATTGGGTTACATATTGCATTACCCTTCTAAAATATAAATTGTTACCTTAACTTGAGATTTCAGTCACGAAACGGGCAAGGTTACCTTACCTTTGAAGTGTATAAAAGCGTCGAATTCGAAATGTACCTGATTAAGTATATTTCGGCTTTTATTTTTATGAGTTTGAAGAATTATTATTTTTAGTCATGGAAATGGCATAAATATTCAAAAGTATGCAAAGATTGTATGGGCAGGGCACATAGCTCGCAGAACAGATGGCCGTTGGGGCAGAAAAGTTCTCGAGTGGCGGCCACGTACTGGGAGACGCAGTGTAGGTAGGTCCCCCGTAAGATGGACCGATGACGACCTGGTCAAAGTCGCCGGTAAACTCTGGATGATGGCGGCGCGGGATGATGGCGGAGGCCTTGGGGAGGCCTATGTCCAGCAGCATATGTCCAACCTGGGTCTCACTGAGACGGCGCTCTGCAGATACTGCGAAAGCGCAGAGGAAACCCCTCTACACCTAATGTGCCACTGCCCAGCAGTTATGCACAAGCGCTCCGCTCACCTGGATAAGCACGAGCTGGATCCAAAAGAGATTAGGAGCATCGCCGTAAGGAAAATCCTAAATTTCCTGGACTCCATTGGAGTGTGCGGCGAGTTATAAATTGGGACTCACACAATAGATCTTTTAGGTCGCAGTGTGACGAGCGGACAAGACTGCTCATATAGTCCCAAAACCCCTAATAATAATAATAATGTCCAGCAGTGGACGTCTCCTGGCTGAATGCTGATGATGATAGATTGCCAACTAGTGTCTTGGCCTTGGCGGCAGGACCGATTGTAAAGCTCATTCATTAAATACCTTCATACATTAATTTATATTATTCATAATCAATTACGTATTTTTAGCCATACCATAAAAAAAATTTAGTTTGTGTGGAAAAATCCAGTTCTCCCCAACCTGAAACAAAACGTCTTATCCAACTTTACCGTTTATCACATAAAAATAGATAGTCATCACAAAGAGTATGGTAGCCGCTGGATTTGTCAAGTCATGCTCACTCATTTTAGTTATTTTCGAAGGTTTACTAACGAGGGGCAGATAATCGGATAGAAGCAATTTTTATCAAGAGCTATAGAGCTCATTTCTCTTTGTTGTATCTTAGCACTACCGTATAGTGACAATTAATGTCTTATTAAACTGTATACAAGGGGTTGTTTCATTAAATTAATGTTATTTTTCAGATTAAATTTATGATTTCGTTCTCAATTGTGGTTCTAAAATTAAATCAAATTGAAACATGAAAAATACTTACTGCGCAATAAATATCAAATGACGTGGAGGACCTTGGGGGAGGCCCTTGTCCAGCAGTGGGCGTAACCAGGCTGATGTTAATGAAATGTCAAACGTTAAAAATATATACAGGGTGACTGGTGGGTCACTTTTGATATAATAAAAAATAAATATTAATTATTTTCTGAGTGAACTCAACCGAAATTTATAGAATTGATTACGCAACGCTTGACTACAGTAGCGTTGTAAGTGATTCGCGTGCCAGGTCACATGTTGCGTTTGACTCAGGCGAAAGTAAAGTAAATAGCAACAAAGCTTTATTTATTTATAAGGAATTCTAGTAAAAAAAATTATAATATTGCCTTAAGTTTTCGCCATTCATACTATTAAATAAAACACTTTTTAACCGAATTTATCGCGTATATTTACATTTTAAATTTTGACTCGACTTTGCAGACCCCGTTGTCACGAGCGAATGTCAAAAAAAATTATGTTATAAAATTAAGTACCTATTTTTATTACATAACTTTTACCAGAATCAAGTACAGAGTGCTCTCCTTCAGTATCTTAAATTTGTCACCAGTCGCCCTGTATAGTTAATGTCACTCGTGATCATGTTTTCAGGAAAGGCACTTAAAGTTGAAAACAGTTTATAAAATGAGCTAATGAGCTAAATGATAAAGAGTACTTTTATGTGCGAATGTATAATTTATATCGAAAAGGGTCTGCTAACAAGAGTAACACTACTGCTTCTACAGTGCAAGCAGGTGTCTTTCAAGGTTCAAAACTTGCTTTCCTGGTTCTCGACGAGCATGGAAGAGGTTGAGGTTTCGTAGAAGCCTCGTCTGGGTGTCAGCTTTAGTCAAACAGGTGATAGATGTATTTGCCAGGCGGCACTGGTGATATCTGAACGCTGGACAATATAATGTTTTAAGGGTTCCGTAGCCAAATAACAAAAACGAAACCCTTATAGATTCGTCATGTCTGTTTGTCTGTCCGTCCGTATGTCACAAACTTGGTAAATAGATGTATTCTGTGAACCGCATTACGCTTAAACACAAAAATAGAAAAGAGAAACAATAAATTTTGGCAGTTCCTCATACATAGGACTGAAACTCAATTTTTATTTCCTCCATTGTTTTTCATCAAGTATTTGTGGGTAGATCTGTATAATGATATTGAGGTGTCTGATATTTTTTTTCTAAATTGAATTGTTTGCGCGATATACACTTCCAAAGTAGTAACCCAGTAACTTCTTAAATAAGAGAAAGATAAAGATAAAAAAATATATGATGTACATAACCACATGGTTCTTCCTCCAAAAATTAGTTTGAAAGAGATCTAGAAAGAAGGTTTTTTTAAGACTTTAAAAATAAACTATTATTAAAACATCGATCAAAGTTACAATGAACTATCAGAACTTTATGACTTTATGAATTTAAATTTACTCTATAATTGAAAATTTCATCCCGGTTGTACATACGAATACTAAATCCAACTTCCCGGTCTGGTACAGTCGACCGCTCATAAATCTTATTAAAGAAAAAAGTAAAATTCATAAACGTTGGAAGCTTTATGGAAATAGACTTGATTACGATGCGTTTTCTTTACTCAGGAAGCGTATGAAAACCATGCAGAATAAGTGCTATGAGAGCTATATATCTATGTGTCAAAGAAATTTAAAAAATAACCCTAAATTACTATGGTCATACGTTAAATCTAAACGAAAAGAACAAACAAACTACCCTAGTACAATGACGTACGAAAACATAAGCATTACGGGAAACGACAACATCTGTGACGCATTTAATGAATACTTTCACAAAATGTTCGCACAACCGTCTACTCCCCAGTCAGACTTAAGTATGACCGCAAATTCCTCGTCAACTCATACTCACACCGCCACAGTTTCAGAGCGTAGGGTTTTCGAGTTTTTATCAAAGGTCGATATTAATAAAGGTTACCTTGACAACTTACCGCCATATTTTATTCAAAAATGTGCCAGCGCCTTAACTTTGCCAATCACTATTATTTTTAACCGCTCATTTCACGAAGGCATTGTTCCTTCAAAGTGGAAGGAGGCCAACATCGTTCCTATACACAAAAAAGGATCTAAATGTTGCATAGAACATTTCCGTCCTATATCCGTCCTGAATACTTTTGGAAAGGGTCAAGAGAAAGTTATTCATGATATTATACAACCTATAATAAAACAGAATATTCCTAATGAACAGCACGGTTTTGTGGAGGGGAGGTCCACTGTCTCAAATTTAAGCATTTTTATAAATGACGTTCATAAAGATATGGGCATGCAGTCGCAAGTTGACGTGGTTTACACCGACATCGAAAAAGCTTTCGACCGTGTGGATCACGTTATCTTGCTTCGCAAGCTTCATCACTTAGGGATCCACGGTGACTTGTATAGGTGGATCAAATCCTACATAGATAACCGAAAGCAAGCTGTAGTAATCGGTGGAAGGCGGTCCAACTTTGTAAATGTACCATCAGGCATCCCCCAGAGTTCTTTGCTCGGACTTTTACTTTACATAGCTTACATATCAGACATCAGCTACTGTTTTAAATTTAGTCGATTCCTACTATACGCAGATGACGCTAAAATATATCTCCCAGTTAAGACTGAAAGAGATTGTCAAAAGCTGCAGGAAGACTTGGACAGACTGTCATCATACTGCGCAGAAAATAAAATAACAATTAACGCCGCTAAGTGTATTAACATTACTTTTACACGACGTAAATCTCCAATAAACTTTAATTATAAACTAAATGGTAATACTATCAGGAAGGATACACAAGTGAAAGACTTGGGAATTATTTGGACTCAAATCTTACTTTCTCGGCACACATTGACTACATTATTAATAAAGCTTTTAAAAATTTAGGTTTCATACTCAGGGTAACAAAGAATTTTACAGATCTCTCATGTATTAAGGTTTTTTACATTGCATATGTAAGAAGCATTTTGGAGTTTTGTGCCTCAGTCTGGAACCCCCAATACGTGACATATGAGCATGCAGTCGAGCGTCTACAAATAAAATTTTTAAAACATCTCAATTACCGTTCAGGTGCTAGAAACGACGATTACACCGAATCTTGTGGACGGCATGGGCTTCTGAAACTGCGCGACAGGCGTTCCCTTCAAGATATGTTATTTCTTCATGACATTTGCTCAAGTAAACTCGACAGTATTGAGCTATCAAATAAATTCTTTTCCAACTTTGACATTTGGTTTATATCAAAGCAGGCCTTTAAATCCGCCATCCAAAAGCAGTTTTTGGATAAATATCACAGTGTTGATGGATCCTAGCTTCTGTTCTAATTTTAGTCTTTTAAGTAAAAATATATATGTATTTTATTATATTCTACTTCTATGAGACTCTGACATCGTACAATTATTTTCTATATACTTGTGATTATACTAAACAAATATATGTATGTATGTATGTATAAACCTATTTATGTCTCCTGTGCGACTGAAATATAGTAATTTATTAATTTATAGATCTACCTGCGAGTGTTTACTTAAACTTTAACTTTTATTCATGTCTCTTATAATTAATTAACTTGGAATTTAATTCAATTTATGTTGACTCTTTAAATTTTTATTTTATTTGACATAATTGTATTTTTTCAGTTTAATTTGATTTAATGCATATGAAATCTAATTTACTTTTATATTTATTTTATGTTTTTCGTTATTTTATTGTTATTTAATCAGTTTGAATTTAATTGGATTTAGTATAGTTTAATTCAATCTGGTTTTGACGGTTTAATAATAATCTTATTTGACTTAATTGTATTGTTTTCAGTTTAATTTGATTTAATTAAGATGAAATTTATTTTATGTATTCTAATGTTATTTTTATGTAATTTAATTTGATTGAATTTAATTGGATTTAGAATAGTTTAATTTAATTTTGTTTGACTCTAGGTGTAATTTTGTGAAATTTAATTTAGTTTGATTTGGCTGATTTCATTTAATTTCATTTGATCTATTCTGATTTAATTTGTTTCGATTTATTTTGATTTACTTTGTTTTAATTTGATTTAATTTAACTTCATTGTAATTATTTTATTTTATTTCTTTTTGATTTCGGTTTTTTTATTTGATTGGTATTTGAATTTTATGCATGTTCCCCTTTTTTGTACTTATCTAAAACTTATTGTTAACTGAATAACAAAATAGGTTTCTTATAATTGGCTTCTGTGTAGCAAATAAAAAAATGTAATTATGTAATCGATTGTGCTGTAGAAACCAGTAAAGTGAAATAAATAAATAAATAAAGAATATTATGTTACTCGCTGTTATGGAACCCTACATGGGTGATTCTGATTCGCACTGATTTTTTAACGGTGTCTATATCCGCGATTCTGTTCAATCTAAGCTGATGGTAAGTGATGTAATCCGGCCGATTTCGACCACGGCGACTGTCTTCAACTCCGGTTTTGCCGTTGGTGTGCTATGTGGCTTATGCAGCAAATTTTAAACTAAACTTAAACTTTTTTATAAAGATAAGATAAGGTAAAGAAAGAAAGCATTTGTATAAATTTTTAAACTGACATGGTCATAAACATTTATATTATCTTTAAAAACGGGATATTTACCATATTTTTTATTTATTTTGAGTTCTCGATATTTTCAACACTATTGCAAGCGCCATGATCATGATTTGCCCGTGAATAAAAACACTTAACCGCATCAAAATATTGAGAACTCAAAATAAATAAAAGATGATAAATATCCAGTTTCTAAACTTACTAAAAAGAAAACATTTGCTTTAGAAGCTGTCTTTTCATAAAATATTGCTGCAAAGCATCATTACCGGAGCGACGATAGTTATTGGGAAACTTTATAATAATGGACACTAGAAGAACTCCTGGGAAGTCTCCTCTTGCGACGCGCTTATTCATGATTAGTAGGACATGTCTAACCTTGCATTGCGGTATTCATTATACAGGGTGACTGCTGACAAAGAGTAATGTTCACAGTCCATACAGTCTCTGACCTGTCAAACAACTTTTTTTAGGTATGTGAATGTATAAAGATGATATTGTCATTGAAATGTTGCCTGTTTATATCTAAACTATTGGTGCAGACTTGATTTAATTTCTTAGAAACGATATCGGGATTTTCATTCAAGTGGATCATACTAGTAGTCTGTAAAGTAAATTTAGAGGGTGAAATATTAAAATCCTTGATGCGGTTTCTTATATGAGTAAATGAATTGGAATTAATCGAACATGAGCTATTATTTGTACTATATGTTGTTTTAAAACATTTCATGAGTTGTCAAAAATCTGACAGGTCAGCTATGAACATTACTCTTTAGATATTGAAGGAGGGTATTCTGTACTATGTATTAAAAGTAGGTGCTTAATTTTTCGCCAGAATTCCCTATAAATAAATAAAGAGACATTACTACACTTTTCCTGACGCGTCGCCTCAGTCAACACACAACAGTAGTGTTCCGCCACACGCTATATATCTATTGTATTACGCCTACGTAACCATGCTTTGCATAACAGCGTAATGTATTCTTTAACTTTCGGTAAGTTTACTCAGTAAATAATTGATATTTATTGTTTATTTTATTTTTAAATAAAACACTTTTTAACCGGATTTATCGCGTATATTTACATTTTAAATTTTGACTCGACGTTTCGGTGTCTTTTCAGACCCCGTGGTCACGAGCGGCTGAGGTGTCAAGCATCGGATTGATAGATTGAAAAAAGTCATACATCATCATCTCCATCTGTTTCTCAGTCTTCGAGCGTAGCGTTCTGGATTGACACAAAACGAGCTGACAGTATCTTGAGTTACAGGTCGTGCAGCTTGCTGGATGTTAGATTTAATGTTTTTCAGGATAGGGTCCCATGTCGGTGATAGTTTCCAACCGATTGAAATTAAAAAACAAATTAGGGTGTTTTTTAATTTCAATCGCTTCTCTGATCATTCTAGGAATGTAATGCTTCTCTCTAGATAAAATTTTCACAGAGTCAAACCTTAAGTAGTGGTTGGGCTTGTCCATGGAATGCTCACAAACTGCAGACTTTGAAGCTCTTCGATTTTTAATATCAGCTATGTGTTCTTTTACGCGGGTTGATACGTTTCTTTTGGTTTGACCAATGTAGGAAAGCCCACAGCCGCAGTCAATCTTGTAAACACCTGGGTCTTGTAAAGGGATGCTGCATTTAACTGAGCGAAGATGTTGACTTATTTTTGACTTATTTTTGAATTAGGTTTAAATATTGTTTTTATTGAAGCGCGCCTAAGAATGTTTGAGATTTTATCTGTGACACCCTTTACAAAAGGTAAAAATGCAGGTTTGCGTTCGACTGTCTGAGGCTTCACGTGGTCACTGCGGCGGCGACGAGGTGGTTTGAGGCCGTTTTCACGAAGCACCTTGACAACATGTTTCAGTTCATCATCAATGTGCTGAGGATCGCAGATTCCATGTGCTCTCTGAAACAAAGAGGAGCCTACAGCGAGTAACTGGCTCGGTTGGTGCTAGGACTTTCCATTTAAATAGCGGTCAGTATGGGTGGGTTTCCTATAAACTGTGTGACTGAGTGTACCATTTGGATTTCTTTTAATTAAAACATCAAGAAAGGCTAACTTATTATCCTGTTCTAATTCCATAGTGAATTGTATTTTAGTATTAAGGGAATTAAGATGGTTTAGAAATGCAGTTACTTTATGTTGAGGTAAGATTGTATATGTATCGTCAACGTACCTCTTGTAGATCTTCGGCACGACGGGTGCCATGTGGAGAGCACGCTCCTCAAAGTCTTCCATGTAGATGTCAGCAACTACAGGTGACACCGGGGAGCCCATAGCAACACCATCAATTTGTAGATAAAACTCATTATTCCACATAAAGTAGCCCGATGTAAGGCATAATTCTAATAATTCTGCATATTCAACAGGCAAATCTGATTCAGTTAGCTTTTTCTTGACAATTTCAATGCAGTCTTTGACAGGTAGTGATCTAAACAAAGACTTAACATCAAAACTAACCATGGTTTCATTGTTTGCAATTTTAAGATGTTTTAAATCACTAACAAATTGGTAAGAATCCTTTACATATGCTCCTGTTTTGCCTCTCAATTGTGAGAGTACACCTGCTATATGTTGAGCAAGCTTGTAAGTTGGTGTGTCTATTTGGCTCACAATAGGTCTTAGTGGTCAAACCAAAAGAAACGTATCAACCCGCGTAAAAGAACACATAGCTGATATTAAAAATCGAAGAGCTTCAAAGTCTGCAGTTTGTGAGCATTCCATGGACAAGCCCAACCACTACTTAAGGTTTGACTCTGTGAAAATTTTATCTAGAGAGAAGCATTACATTCCTAGAATGATCAGAGAAGCGATTGAAATTAAAAAAAACACCCTAATTTCAATAGAGAAGATGGTTGGAAACTATCACCGACATGGGACCCTATCCTGAAAAACATTTAATCTAACATCCAGCAAGCTGCACGACCTGTAACTCAAGATACTGTCAGCTCGTTTTGTGTCAATCCAGAACGCTACGCTCGAAGACTGAGAAACAGATGGAGATGATGATGTATAACTTTTTTCAATCTATCAATCCGACGCTTGACACCTCAGTCGCTCGTGACCATGGGGTCTGAAAAGACACCGAAACGTCGAGTCAAAATTTAAAATGTAAATATACGCGATAAATCCGGTTAAAAAGTGTTTTATTTAATAGTATGAATCGCGAAAACTTAAGACAATATTATATTTTATTTTTTCTCTTCATTTGTGATCTCAAACTATCATGTCCTCGAATTTCGAAAGTGACCCACCAGGCACCCTGTATATTCACTCAATACAAAGGGTGCGCCGATATGTGTTTTCTCATACGTTAAAAACTAAAACGCAATCCGCGACCTTGGCGATGAGAATTTTTTTAATAAGGAACGATATTTAACCACAGCAATCTTACAACTTTTATAGACTTACATTGCCTCAGAACAAAATGGAAAACCAATTGAAATGTGTCGATTAATTTTCCTGAAGATCATGTTTCAGGATGGTATAATAGAAAAAAATATTCTTAGAAAAGAATAGTCCTCGGCTTTTAATGAATTAATATCAAAGAGATGAGTTAATAATATGTTATTACCAGTTACGAGTACAAGAAATGACATTTTCGGAGAACATACTAATTTTCTTATAGCAGTGGTTATTATATTTTCATACATACAAGTGTCACACAAAGTTTGTGATTAAATTTTGGGGCATGTCGGGTATAGTTTAGGAACTTCTGATGTTAAAGGTTTTGTTGCGTCAACTTCTACTACATCCATTATTTGAGGATCAAACGAACTTCTAAAGTGAAGTTCGATCCTAATTATGTGAACAGCTTCTTTCGAAGCGATTGAGGTTTACTTTATGTAGTAGCGCCACCTACTGCTAGCCTTTGCACGGATTTTAGAGTCTATGATAAGGGTTCTTTTTTTTTTTTTTTTTTTTTAACAACTGTCACATTTCGCTCCCTATGTCAGCATCCAGTCTACAGAACTCATTTTGTTTAAAGTCAATCTGTCTTATTCCTGTTTGTTCATTTCACTATATTGGGGTTGGGTAAAATACAAATATAAATTGAAATTACTCCATGTTGAAACATATTCATATTATGCTCATTTCAAAGCATATAAACGGGTGGGTTTATATTAAATCGCTTCGAAAGAAGCTGTTCACATAATTAGGATCGAACTTCACTTTAGAAGTTCGTTTGATCCTCAATTATATTTCACAGCTTCTTTCTTCGCGATTGAGGTTTACTTTATGTAGGATGTTTAAAGATTAGTTATAGTGAAATGAATTGGCAGAGTAGTAAGGTAAAACTCTTCAATAGTAAATAAACATACTTATTGAAAACAATTCAACAATGATTAGGCAAATTATTTTTCGTTACAAAGTTTGTTATAATTTCTAGCAAGGACTGAGGAAGAATCCGACCATCCTGCAGTCTTTTTGATAGGTCAATAGAAACTCCTAAATAAATAGCTCTTAATGTAGCAGCATGTCATGTACTATGTGCACTAAAAATATTTTCATCAATACCACTGAGAGTTAAAGTGTTTTTAACCCAGTGACTTAAAGTTTGGAAACCTATATGTTTCTTAAAACTAATAAACAAATTATCAGGTTTCCTTAAATTTTCGTTTTATTTATATACCTACATCTGTAAGGTTTTTGCTGGACAAATTTCTGGACGAATATTAAAAAACGGAAACTTTACCAAGGTCTGTTTACTATTAAATTTAGAGGTTTTTATAAACCCTTTTATAAGTACCTTTTTTAGTTATTAAAATATTTTTAATCTTTGTCACGGATAAAATTTGAACACGATGTTCCGTTACAAGAGCTATTAGTGTAACAGTTTTCTTGGAAAAGAGTCTTTAAGTCAAGGTCTTCATTAGGAAATTTTGTAGGTAAGTAGCTCAATACAACTGCTGGATCCCAGGTAAGATCATACTTGATGTGGTTGGTCTTCACATAACGACTCCTTTCATGAAACTTTTTAACCTGTCATATTGGGAATTTATGTTTAATATTAATGATAATGCAGATCTATAGCTATTAATAGTACCGTACTTAGCACCTTTTTCGAAAATTTCAGTTAGAAAATGAACAATTATTGGTTTAGAAGTTTGAGTAAAACTAAAATTATTATTTTTGCAATATTCAATCCACGCCTTGATACCTCCTTCACACTGTCTCGGTAAGAATTATCCAACAAAGATGCCAACATAATTTCAACGGACTTTGAAGACAGTGATCTTTTTACTAACGCTTTCTGAACAATTTCGCGGCAACCAAGGTTAATGTTTAATGAAGGTTGAGCGCAGATCTGAAAGGAGATTTCAGCGAATTAGTATTTAGTAAATACAATCACAACACAACCTTTTAAACAATGGCAACCATAGTTGCGTGGGCCAGTATGGTACTACCACAATACCCACAGACTTTTCACTAACAATTTTCTGAAGAGTTTTTGCATCTGGGTCATTTTTCCAGGTTACATAAATAGGACATTATAAGTTGCATCTGTTTGCAAAAAGATCAACCGATAGTATTCCAAACCTATTTGTTATATTATTAAAGGTATAGTCACTTAGATCCCATTCAGTGTCATTAAACTGTTTTCGTGACAAACTCTCAGCTTCTATATTATCTTTTGAAGTAATATAAGATGTAAAGATATTGATCTTACGCATTTCACGCTATTTCCATTGGTCTCGGGTAATATGATCCATATGTGAAAACTGAACACTACCTACCCATTCTATTTATACAGGTAATGGTAATATCTATTCTTAACAATATATCACAATCGTAACTACCATAATTATGCGAATGTTTTAAGTCCGAAAAAACTGCTTTTAATTCCAGAGTATTAATGTGTAGCGACGACTCGCTTTCCTTCCAATGACCCGCTGCCTCTTTTCCATCACAAAACCCGCCCTAGCCAGTATATGATGCGTCAGGATAGATAGTTTTAGTGTATTGGCCTGTTCTAAGAGGAGAAAAGCCCTCTTCTAGATAATTTAACCACCAAGTAAAATCATCTTTATTATATCTGGGTAAATTCACTACCTGATCATAAGTAGGATTCTTATTTGGTGACAATATTTTAAATTGCTCGAATAACTTTGTGTATTATTTTTTCTATTTTAAGAACTTTTTTTTTTTTTTTTTTTTGTGGGTAGTTTTAAAATAATTTTATCTGAATCAAAAATAAACCCAAGGAATTTACATTGTGTTCTAGGAACAAAGCAACCTTTTTTCCGTGTGCATTATGAAACCTAAATTTATTAAAATATGTTTTGTAATCCAAACATTCTCATTACAATCATCACAATCTTTGCCAATGTAAAATATATTATCTAGATATATTATGGATGAAAAAATTATCCCGACGTAAAAATTCCATGACTGGTTTTAATATTTTAGTAAATACTTATATAAAGAGCGGTGCATAAGTCAAACGTTTAATATTTGAATTCATATAAAACGTTGTTATATTCAAATCGAAGGTACTTTCGGAAAGACTTATCAACATTGATGAAAAAATAACATGTAGCATTGTTTTGTTAACTTATCAGCGGTTCTGTAATCTTCCATTTTGAAGTGTTTTGTAGTAAATTAATTCAAAGATTTTAAATTATGTATGAAGCGATTTTCACCGTATAGCTTGAGCACAAGAAAAAAAATTGTGATAAAATTTACCTGGCTCATGAGAACATACGAATATAGCATTTATTTTTAATAGTTTATCCAACGCTAAAATATAATCTTTATGGCCATGTATTGACCTTGGGTAAACACAAGAGCTACTTTGTTTAGCGGGCAGATATTTAAAAGGTCTTTAGTAACCAGCTATTCACGATAATATTAATGGATCACTCGTTATCTAAGCCCATTTTTGATGAAAATATCGTAAACGTCCATCGCACTGCACCTGGTGGTTTATTTCCGCTGGTTGCTAGTGTTCCACGACCGTTCGTGGTAGGTCCTACGTGGCGGGTACGTGTAGCTCTGCTGTGGAGCTCGAGCCGGCAGCTATGGCTGCGGAGATGACGTCGTCGTTTTTTGCAATTTGCAGCGTTTCAGCAACATCTCCTCCCAATAGATAATCATCGCAACTTGTATTGGTCAGCGTGTCACGCAGGCATACGTTTATGGAACTCATTATTATGTTACGATGAGTTTTAGTTTCCCTATTCTGGCTATCGCGACAAGCGTAACTCAGCAGTTTTAAAAGTTTTTGCTTCAAAGTTCCATTGAAAATGATTACCATCGCTTGCGATAAAGCTGCCAAGGCGATTCCAATTTGCCCTTTTTTTTTTTTTTTTTTTTTTTGTTGATGTATAGAATCTCGTTTGGTAAGAGTTTCAGCCAATGCTGCTTTTGCTTCTAAATTTAATAAAGGGAGCAAGTAAATATTTGCAAATTGCGGGTACAAGATAGTCCTCAACAGGCTTATCTTTAGATTCTTTAGATCTTCAGCCGACAACTGCTGGTTTTTAGACCTCTTCCGGGACATTAATCGTATCAAAAAAAAGGCTGATAATGACGGAGGTAGCTCGGGCACTTCAAATCTTGGATTCGGCGTGCAAGATCGTCTCCACCGCAAATCAGATTAATCGCCAACGGCGATATTATCTGGTAACTGACTAATCAAAAGAATTAATTATATGCATCGAAACTCGATGACTACACGCACATACCATGTGGGTAGTTTTGTGTCAACGACATTTTTTCTAATATTTATTAAAATTATATTAGAGATTCTCCACCGTACATCAGATTAATCGCCAACGACGATATTATTATCGAGTAACGGACTATTAAGGAGAATTAATTGTATGCATCGAACCTCGATGACTACACGCACATACAATGTGGGTAGTTTTTGTGTCAACGACATTTTTTCTAATATTTACTAAAATTATATTAGAGATTCTCCACCGTACATCAGATTAATCGCCAACGACGATATTATTATCGAGTAACGGACTATTAAGGAGAATTAATTGTATGCATCGAACCTCGATGACTACACGCACATACAATGTGGGTAGTTTTTGTGTCAACGACATTTTTTCTAATATTTACTAAAATTATATTAGAGATTCTCCACCGTACATCAGATTAATCGCCAACGACGATATTATTATCGAGTAACGGACTATTAAGGAGAATTAATTGTATGCATCGAACCTCGATGACTACACGCACATACAATGTGGGTAGTTTTTGTGTCAACGACATTTTTTCTAATATTTATTAAAATTATATTAGAGATTCTCCACCGTACATCAGATTATATCGCCACCGGCGATTTTATCGAGTAACGGACTAAATAGGAGAATTAATTATATGCATCGAACCTCCCAACACAGTTGGGTTCTTCGGAATTTGTAATTTGATGTCTCAACCTCCTCGAATTATTTTCTTGAGAATTTTCTCCTCCTTCGATGCACAATTTTTACCATTTAAACTTTTAAAATTTAACTAGCTAATTAATATATTTTAGTCGACGTGCGCAGGCTACAGCACGGAAACGCAGAATGAGTTCTGTAGACTGGATGCTGACATAGGGAGCGAAATGTGACAGTTGTTAAAAAAAAAAAAAAAAAAAAAGAACCCTTATCATAGACTCTAAAATCCGTGCAAAGGCTAGCAGTAGGTGGCGCTACTACATAAAGTAAACCTCAATCGCGAAGAAAGAAGCTGTGAAATATAAGTTGTGTTTATTAATTCAATCTTAGTCAATCTAGTATAGATATGTATAAATTGATCGTGAATTTCATTTAAGTCGGTGAGATTAGATTGTGTAAAAAATAACACTTATGTCAGTGACCCTCGCGTAATACAACTCTTAAGAAGTTTGCTTGGCTATATAAATGTTAGGTTTTCCCAATCCTCCTTAAAATTATGTAATTGCTTGTGAGACAAGATGAATGGAATAGGTACTTGTTCTTTTTCACGAAATCCAGCTAAACCTAATTAATATATGTCCTGATGGAAACTATTAAGTCTAATATTACCCTGGGTTTGGCAATCAATTATTGCCCTTTAATACATATCTTGTGTTTCGAACTAATCCTGTTTAGTAATCCATTTGACATGTTTTCACAGTATTTTTTAGGTTCAAAATTCTACGATAAGCAAGGTTTTTTAAGCAATTGTTAATTTGAATAAGAAAAATCTCATTTGACAAGTCCATACACCTTGTCTTTACAAACAGTGCGGTTATAAATTCCTTTTCTAAACTGTTATTAATTAAGCAGTGCAAATGAGACCAAATGAACTTAAGGTGCATATTTTCTATTTAGAAAAAGTTACTTTACTTATTTCTACATTTAACCCCAAGAGGCTTAATCTCTCATTTCGTTCCACCGACATGCATCATCGCGACTGGGAACATGCAAAGCTACTCGTGTTCAGCATAATGCACTACGATTTATTGTAGTGCAACTAGAAGCTTTGTGTTATTTATTCAAGGCCGAACGTGCTGTAGTTCGGTAGATAGCATCTATTTTTTAAACTGTTATCAGGGAGGAGTTGGAATTTTTTATGGTTAAACGCTGTTTTAAATGTTTTGCTTAGAAGCAGTTTGATTTTTTTACTGTGACTAAATCTCCTTTGAAATCTATCTCACAGAGTTGTAAATGAGAATGTCGAATTATTTCTTTTTCAGAAAAAGTGAACCGCCTTCAAAAAACACACTATTTTTTTTTAAATAATTTCTAATAACGCCATCCTATTCCTGTTTCTATTCCGTCTATATAACTACCCAGTATAGTAAATTTCTGCCAAAAATGAATTAATACTAAATAATTTAATAAGAACAGTAATAATTTATCTGGGTAGGGGTATTTACATCGTTTTTGAAGTCGGTGCCAAACCAATAGCCCGGTTAATTTAGACGTTTGAATTGTACTTGTTTTCTACTTTTGGGATTTTTAATAAAACATGCATATCTATACTTATCTAAGCAGGTAGTTTTTTTAAGAGCTCCATACATATAAAGAAGAAAACGAATGCCGTTAGTGCTAATTTCTTGTTGAGTTGATATTTAAAAGAATTTTTCAAACATTTTGAAAAATGCAATTTTCTCCTCCTGTAAAATGTAAATATCGTATCACAGCCAATTATTGCATGTAAAAATATTACATGATCTTGACACTTTGCAAAAGTAGATAAACTTTTTTATGAATATATTTCCGATTAATGTTGGGCTTTTCCTGGTTTTAAGAAGAAAATAGTTTTTTTCAGTTAGAGCTCGAGCAGTGAGTAATACGAGTTAGTCTGCATGTTCACCAACGACAATAGTTGTATTTTTTAAATTGAATTGCTCTAGTGCTGTTTCAATTATTAGCTTGTTTTAAGTGTAAGTCCTCCTACCCTCAAACTCATGCTTCTCATTATCGGCGACTAAATAGGCAGATCTCCGAGTTCTTGAAAGCGACATACACTGTTTTAATACAGATCGTATAAAAACGGCTATTCAAAGCTGAAGTGGTAATGGGCAAGTCACATAGCTCGCTCTTGAGTGATGAGGACATACGTGAGGAGACGTAACGTTGGAAGATCCCGCAAGGTGGACCGACGATCTGTTCAAAGTCACCGGTAAACGCTGGATAAGGGCAGCGCAGGACTGATCTGTAAGGAGAACCTTGGGGAAGGCCTATGTCCAGCAGTGGGCATCTCCTGGCTTAATGATGATAATACAGTTACAGTGACCGATAGAAACATAATTCTTCCAGGTGAACTCAATCCTAATACAAAGAATAACTTTATTGCTTCTAGATATGTGTAAGAGAATAACACGGGACCATTCCAAATTACACTTATCTGGTGTAAGGATCCACTCAGGATCTATCTGAAGAACGGGGATTCAGTATAGCTTTCAGATCTTTCTCCATAAATCATATGTACGGAGATGGTGATATCCTCTAAAAAAAAACATAAAAATGCAGTCGCTTCCTCATAACTTAACAGCAACTAAATGTAATCACGAGGACACAAAAAAACGTGGTCAATTTAAAAGAAAAAAGTTATAAAAGATTACTTCTATGTGTTTAAAACAAACTAAATCTTTAGGTTTCATTGAAATTAAAGGGTCGGTCAATGCACAAGGCAAAGGCAACATTTTTTTCATCGCTAATGGTGAAAAAATTCGGTTTCGGCACTATATCTTGCATAGTTACTTGAATTGTTCACATCTGCGTAGAAACAGCGAATTAATAATTCTTTTTTTACTTGCAACTTATTGGTACGCCCGGGTACCCAGTGCCTCTTATTGTATCGCATGTGATGTGATTTTTAAACTTTATTAACGTTAGATAAGTACTTATTCCATAATATGCAGGTGACACTATGTTTACCAAAAGTTACTAGAAGCAAGCATAAAGATGACCCGAACTTGCTATTCTCTTTAATGTAGAATACCCGTTTAAAGAAAAGGTAGCTTGTAAAAAATATTGGTACGTGCTAAAAAACTATTTTGAAGATACACTGTCATTTTATATGACAATGATGATCACTCCCAAAAAACAAACACAAGATAGCTGTCATACGTCTTAATATTAGATCATAGGTTAACTACTCACAAAGTGTCTTATATTCAGGATAACTACCTAAAAAGGTCCAGAAGATGCTACCACTACTCATTCTGATTTATCGTCTCTTACTACAAGCTTATCCAAGTACTGCTATTTTTACTGGCCTTACACGGACTACATGACACAATATTGTTCAAAATAATAAAACGAGATTTTCGTAATTACATTTATTACCAAAATAAATCTCTAGAATGTATTGTTTTGTTTATAACTTGTTTTACATTGTTCAGAAGGGAATTCCGTTAAAATGTCTAAGAATAAGCAAATTAATTTAGTTTGATGAATGATCAAAGCTGAGCCTGTGAACTTTCATTTGTTTGATGAAAAGTAGATCCATCCAATGAGAAGAAAGATTTAGCAATTTGTGTTTTAATTAGTTTTTTCTTATAGCCATTACGAGGTATACATAAATTTCGTAGCATTTCTATTTCGTTTTTGTTTCTTTTTCTGGTAAACCCAACGATATTTAAGTTTACTCGTTAAGTTTCTTATATTTTTTATTGAAGAGTCTTAGTATACAATAACGAAAATTTTAACCGTGGTATTTTCATGTTTTCATTTTGAAATCTCATACCTTGGGAAACTTGGTAAAAAAAATCTCCAATGTGTATCTGGTTGCATTATGGAAGGAATTCTCGAAATTCTCACGGCAACGGAAAATATTGGACATTTTAGTTAATGCGCACGACAGACTGTGACTGACAGACAAGGTACTGGGCATAATGAGCTGCAATTAGGAACATAAATTCGGTATGGTGTGTGCACTAAGGAAGGAATTCCCGAAATTCCTACGTGAACGGAAAGTATAGGACTATCGCGGTTATTTTCACTATTATTTAATGAATTTACAGGATTCTTACCACGATTTTTGATTTTATTTTCGCACGTCCGATATTTCGATGCTGTTACAAGCACCATGTTCGCGGACTGAATATCGGACGTGCGAAAATAAAATCAAAAATCGTGGTAAGAATCCCGTAAATTCATTAAATCATAGTATAGGACTGTTTACTTTAACTCAACACAACTAAAGACTCGAACGAAGTGGCGCGGTCTTCATCTAGTTTATTATAACATTAAAGCTGCTCATTGGTTTTTTTCGGCTTTTAGTGTGCATCAACTACAAAAAAAACCAAGTGCCTTACTCTAGTTTTTATAAAATAGATAAGTAAAGCATCATTTACTTATCTCTCATAAAATAAGTCCATAGGCCAAGATGTCTTTTACTATCAGGAGGATGATATGCGGCTAATTAACATGAAAAAGAGACAATTATATGTTATTTATTCACTTTATTCTCTATTTCAGAATAAGTATGTCAAAAGCAGCTTGACCTGTCTGTTTAACATCAATAAAAGTAACGATGTGAATTTATGATCTACGAAATAAAATAAAAGCGATACTAGGAATTACATGGTTCTATTCTCCTTTAATTTTATTGATTATTTATTAGTTTTTATAGAAGTTAATCTTAGGAAGTTAAATAGGTAATCTTATTTCAGAAAAATCAATTAGCTTTCGGATATCTTAGAAATCAGATACCTGCTTTGTCTTGTTCAGAATGTACAACGCAATAAACCAATCAACCTTATTCCAAATCTTACAACCCAATAGGCCTTATAAGCCGTTTTTTAAACCTTGTCCTGAATTCTGTTTACTGAAGCAGCATGCTGACTCTTAAAGTCTTCCCTTGGTCACGTTCTTGCTACGTCAGCAACCACTCGGAACACTTACAAATTGTGCATAGTACCATTGGATTTTTGCCAGCTGTTTATAAATGCAGTGCTTCGGACGTAACGAGGAAATTATTCGGAAGTCGCAGTAACGAACCGAATAAATTAAAGTTTGAAATCGCCTCGGGTCTCCGTGATCGTATGTTTTAGTGATGTGGCAAATTTAGAATTGAAAACTCTTAGGTTAGGGTTGTTAAGTGATGATTGTAATTAAAGAAAAGTATTTGTAGTGATGCAGGTCATTATGTTTTTTAAAAAAACGAAAGAAACTTGCATGCTGGTAATCGTATATTTTACTTTTTTTATTAATTATAATATTACGATGAATTTGCACGCAACATACAACGTTTTTAACCGAGATACAAATATTTTAGTATTTTTAAATAGAATAGCAAAAGTTTTACGTCAGTAAGTATAGTATTCCAAAATTTCCAAATATTTTGAATTGCACAAGTGCAAGCAAGCTTAAATTCAAGAACCCATTTATCCATAATTAAGAACTCATATTGAAACCCATATATGGGTAAAGTAAAGTAATAGTAAAGTGTGAATGGGTTTCAATCTGAATATTATAACAATCTGAACAATCTGAATTTTTTCCGCCGGCTTTTTTCCTCTAGGTCTACCTAGGGTTCTACTTTCATTTATTTTTTTAAAGCCGAAGAAGAAGTAGTAGTAGACAACACCAAGACATTGGTGGATAATGGGCGATCATTATCTTCATAAGCCGAGAGACGCACACTTCTCAACGGAGGCCTCCCCCAGGATTCGTCATGTCGTCCGGACCCGTGCCGTCCTCATCCAGCATTTGACGTTCGTAAAGAGTATAAAATTACCTACTACGAATAAAAAAGTTTTCATTTTCATTTTATAGATACTAGATACTCAGTCTGAATCCTTGATTAATCATCAAACACACCTACAATTATTGACGTTTATTATCTAACATAGCAGACAAAAACCGATTGTATGATCTTGGATCTAAAATTGAGCTTCAATATGATTGAAAAAGCAGTTGTTCATTTTTTGATACTTGTTAAAAGACGTTGGGTTTTGTTATATAAAGGGTGATAAAATGAAGTCTATTAAAAAAAAAATTGTAAGCGCACAAGCATGTTGGCGCAGCATTTCATTTTTACCACAAATTGTTTCTATAATGCTGAAAATTCTAGAAATTTTTGAGCTTTTCTTAAAGATCTCTCAAATATTTAATAATAAACCACGTTTGGTAAAACAGTCCCCTGGCAAGCAGTAATTTCTCTTCAGTTTTAACTCCTAATATTTGTTCATAGAATTTGATTATTAAGTATAGTATATAGTATAGTATATATATATATAGTATAGTATAGTATAGTATAGTGTTTTTTTCCGTTTACATTCGCTAACATTTGTTTCGTTAGTGTGATAAGTTATTTTTATATTAAAATAGTAGTAGTTTTATACTAAAATAGATGCTTTTATTCATAAGAACATTCCCCTGTGCATTTACAATAGTCTCTGTCACGATTTTTAATAAAATCGTTTATAACTCCAAAACCAGGACGAAAATCAATCGGCTTTTCAAAGATATATAATTCATTTAATATTGTCCTTCATTTGATGAACAAAAACTCTCATAATTTAATAAAATTTGCTTAGGGACAGTCTTGTATGGGCCATTTTCCAAATAGCAGAGAAACACCCAAAAACGTTTTAATACAGATTAATAATACGTGAAGGAAAGTCAAAAGAAGTTTGAATTAACAACTTCTGCGTAAATTTGGTTTCTGTAAATATAAAATTCATAAATTCAAAGAAGTTATTTTTGTTAGCTAAAGTTGATTTGAATTATTTTGATTTTTATGTAATCGTTATGATTTAATGCCTTAAAAAATTATGAAAGAAAATTAATCTGGCTTTAGAGTTTTTTCAAAAACAATTGTAACTTTTTATGTTAGTACTCGTACCTACACACATGTTAATTTTATAAGATTTTTCTATAACTTTTCATCGGGTGTTTTTTCACTGAATTAACTTTATTAATTAAAAATTATCACTTACTTATTTATTTAATATTATAAATCTTGAGATGACAGAAAGTTTTGTTACAATCAAATTTAGTATATCACACTCCTTGTCATATAGACTACATACATACACAGTGCGCTCATTTAAAAGTGTAACAAAATTAGGTACAGTTATTTTTTTGTTAAAGATTAATTAAGCTGATAAGAGAGCACCCTATCCATGCTATGCAAGGATTTGCCATATTTTTTTTTCCGACGGAATTTTCCTTTAGGTCTACCTAGGGTTCTAACTTTATTTCGTTCTTAAAGCCTAAAATATAGATATACGGTCATTACCATTGTGAACCGAGAGACGCACACTGCTGCTAGAGAGAGGCCTACCTACCCCAAGATTATTTGAGATTCTTCACGGCGCGGCGTCGCCAGTAGTGCTATTCTGTAAGACTTCACTCTAATTTCGAATCTGAATCCGCAGTGAGTTTTGATTGGCATTCTATAACTCGGTTGTTTATTCGAATCTACACTAGCGCTACACTTGCGAGCGTGTTTGCGAGTTGAACTAGATTGACTGCGAGATTTTGACAGATTAAGTATGAGATACCGTTCCCGAGTCGCCCTCACCCATTGTTTGACACCACTATAGTTCGGCCGTTCAGAGAATGCGTTCCTGACACATCGCGATTGAACTGACGACGTAACTTTGTAATGGCGTTGCAGTTACGATAAAAAATTTTTTTGCTGGTTGTTTACCGTTTTAACGATTGATGAGCATTAAAACAACATTATTATATCAATAATCAATGAATTTTATAATTTTGTGCCAAACTGAGTGTCAAATAACTTGGTAAACAATATTTTTCAAAATCTATACTGCGCTATTACAAGGTTATGTCAAAGCTTTATATTTGTAGTGCTGTGCTAACAATAACAGGCTATAACAGTATTGTAATCTGTTCTTAAATAGGTATACTTTATGAAATAAAACGTTTTGTTTTTTTTTTAAGTATTTGAAAATAATGGACTATAAGATAACTTTTATTACATTAAAAAACAAAACTATGACCAAACCGAATGCGCAAAAAAAAGTTGGTTACAAGCAAAAGGCATTGACGCAAATATGCAGATGCTAAAAGCAGAGCTAATTAAATTAGTTTAAGAAAATAAAGTGGCAAATGTGCAATATGGCTCTGGAGTACAGTCATCGCGTTCTAAGAATTCCATCGTATCATTGCCAATATAATGCGATTGAGCTAATCTGGGCTCCAATAAAAGGTTACGCCGCCCGCCACTATACTTCCCCGCCATTCAGCACGAAAAAGATGATGACCCTATTAAAAGAAGCCTGCGGGGAAGTCACTAGAGATGACTGGGCAAAGGTTGTTGAAAGACTAAAAACCTGATTATGGAACATTTTGACCGAGATATCAGGATTGATTCTGTTATTGATAATAAAATAATTATACATGCAGGCGAAGATGATGATGAAGACACTACCTCCTCAAGTGAATCGGAGTCTGGTTAATATTCTGTACGCACATTCAATTCAATGTACTTTATTGCATAGAAATACAGATTGTAACTTTGTAACAAAAAATAAATAAAACAATTTTATTATATTTATATTACCTTTTTTTGGTTTCCACTTAAATTACTAAAATATAAATTTTAAATGATTCCGCCAGTTTAAAACGAAAATAATCTTAAAAATAACGGGGAGTTTCATTTTGGAGGAACGGTAACGAACTCAGTGTTATGTTGTGCCCATCACTAGTCGCGACTAACTGATAGGTGTCAGGAACGCATTCTCCGAACGGCCGAACTATAAGTGTATAACCTTGAACCAAAAGACAAAAAAAAACTTTTTTTCTTTGATTTAGCAACTACGAAACTACGTAAAATAAATGACTTATAAAAAGAAAACAGCTCATATAAGCAGATTGCGGTCCAGCTTAACTGTATTTAGAGGTTCTTAGAAAGGAGGAGTAACAGATCAAAGTCGGAAAAAAAAATAGAAGAATGTACTGGATTTAATGATTTAAACTTTCGGTGGGTGTAGTTAATAGACTTTGATTTCTTATTCCTCAAATGAGAACTTTGGTTATGGCATTAATATTTAACTGTTTTGTTAATTGAATAATTACTTAATAAATAAATAAGCGATTTACAGTATGATGCATTGCTGCTATATTTAGTAATATGGCTTTATAGGTTTTAAATACTAAACAAATGGGCGATGTTGCTACAGTAAAAATAAACAAATACTGTTAACATGAAAATTATAATGAATTAATGAAATTTTTTTCTTCGTATGTGGACGATGTATTTATCTAACCAACCAAATATAAGATTTTTAAATTAACAGAACTGGTTTTGAATTTATGATAATCAACGAATGCAGAGCATTAAAAAACCGACTTCACGTCAAAACTTTAGCTGAGTTGAGAACGTCATCAACGTAAACATTCTCCGAAATCATACTTATTTTTTAAAAAGTGAAATTTTCAATGAAGTACTCAACCGATTTCGATGAAATTTATTTTCAAAACTCAAAATCAATTCATAATTGTCCGAAATATCGTGTAACAAAGACAAAAAAACATACAGACGAATTGAGAACTTCCTCCTTTTTTGAAAGTTGGTTGTAAGTTAATTTCAATCAACACCTACCAAACAGAAGAGGAGTTTTATATAAATGGATTTTTTTTCTATTTAAATTAGGAATTATTATGAAGTAACTTAAAGTGTAAAATTTTTTTTATTTGTAGTCATAGCGAATAAGCAGTGACAACAAAAATTATTATTATAATAATTATTATTTTCGGTATTATTAACAACTTATTTACAGTTTCAATCACTGCTGTTTTACTATCAAATTCAGAGACAACGTTTTCAGGAATTAATTAATTTATTTATTTACACTTAATTGTATGCCATTAGTAAGTACAAAAAAAAGGAAATACATAATAACAATTTTGAAATACAATTGGCGGTCTTATCGCTGGAAAGCAATCTCTACCAGACAACCATGGATATAGAAAATTAGTATATGTAGCTTGGGGTTAAAGGCCTACTATATAGAATATACACTAAATAAAAATATACTTACATTACATATATAAATATAATATACACACATATATATAATAAATATGTCAATAAATATACATAAATATATATTTAAGCACAACATTAGGATCAGATTACTTCACAAGCTGACAAATAGTGGGACTTTAGCAGCTTTTTAAAGGATAGGAGTGATTTGAGCTGTATTATGAAGTTCCCATTTTCTTCCCTAGTTCCATTCTCATAGGGTGTTACCACAATAATCGATCGACCGTCGATCGACGGCGTCGATGAACGAACCGCTGCCTTATCACGTAACTTGCAAGAGCAAAGCGATGGCATGAATTGCGCAAGATTTGCTAAAAAAGAACTAATTCGTATTACGTTACAGCAAAAATAAAGCCATAGCAAAAGTGCATATAATCCCTGTGACTTTCATACTTTTCGTGTGTACTTTTCTGCGAAATTTTAAAAGCAAACATCTGTATCGCATTTTATTAGTTTCTTTTTTAGCTACCAAATTGTTTTTGGCGCTAGTATCATAGCAATAAATGCATTCTGCGATCAACGAACGATTGAACAGCTATCGCTTACATAATACGATGTATAGCAATGGATCGCGCGTCCATGGCGTGATGACTTCGCCATTATAGCTGATCGCTAATATTTACGTGATAAGGCAGCGGAACAGTCGAAGTCGATCGATAGTTTTTACTATGCCAAAAAATCCGCTCGACGTCGATTGGTGTGATAATAATTATAAATCCCCACAATGGTACCGTGTGCTATGATTAATTGTACCTACCGTGAGTTCTATACAATCATTATTCATTTAAAGAATACTTTATGGTTGCAATCGTGTATCATCATTCATCATCATCATTACAACTCTTTGTAATGAGCCCACTGCAGGGCATGAGTCTCTGCCCTGGGTGACGAGGAGGTATAGGCCACATTTCACCAAGCTGGCCCAGTGCTGGTTGGTGGACGTCAGAATTTTCAGGGCGCCGAAATGGCTTCTGACAAACCCTAACGACGACTGTATACAAGTATACCGCACCCCGGACCGACTGCTTAACGTGCCCTCCGAAGCACGGAAGTCGCCATGAGAAATGAATGGTCGGCGGTCACCCATCCAAGTACCGACCGCGCCGAACGTTGCTTAACCTGCGATATCGCATGATACACACAGTAAGTAACCACGGCGCTACAAAATCGTGTGTCAGTTAAGGAAAATTGTTGCTTTACAAATGGAATTCTCAAAGATTCAAAACCATATTACTAGACCCTTAGAACATAGTTTACTGACGCAGTATGCCATAATTCACTTTAAAATTGGAACATCCAATCCTGAACATAAGCTTCTATTAAAACCGTGGCAACCATCCCAACCATAGCTTATCGCGTCCACCTAATGCCAGCCACTTTATTCACGCTGTAGTTTGGCTTTATTACAGCAATCATTTGGGGGCTCATCTATTCTAAGCATGGATTTTATACTTAACTTCCCAATAAGTTTTTTTAAAATCCTGTCAATAAGTAATTCTGCTATAATATTCAATTCTTGGTAGACATAAGAGTCACCAATTATTATAAAATAAGGCTACAACAACTAATAGTAAAAAACTTTAAGACCAATAAAAATATCGCGTGGTTTTTATAATTTAAACAAGAAGACATAGACGAAGTATTTATGTATTTTTTATAAATACAATTTTATAAAATTCACACCACATTATCTAGGCCAATTAAATTTATAAAAAAAGTATTATAGATACAACATAAAGGATAAATAAAAGCTTGAGTAATATATAAACAAACGTACCTATTGATTTAATAAATAATTAAAAAATGCAAAAAAAATCTGTGGATTGACTGCTAAATCTGTGTTCATTACACAAATATCCACCACCACTGGGACTCAAATCCAGGACCTCTGGCATAGAAGGCTATGTTGGTGACCACTACACCAAACAGAATAACCAGGTATAGTAAATACACAAAGAGAAGAATGATATCATATCTTAATTGTTAAATGAATAATAGCTTCATAATTCAACCTATATGATTAAGTAATTTAATAACTTACACTAACACAAATTGACAAAAATACACAGAACTTCACAACACCTTAGGGCACGTTAAAGCACAGGCGGCGCGAGTCGCGGGGCTTCGCGCATTCTCGTTACATCACCGGCTAAGGCCGTATACAGAAAGAAAGCTGGAAACTTATAAGCGCTTACCGGTGCTTGACAGCGCTCGTCCGTTCTACACAAAGGAAGCAGGTTGAGGCAGACCAAGCAAAATGTCGGACTCATCGGACGATGATTTCCCAGCGCTGACCATCGCGTGTTGAAGCTTGTCGGAACTTGTCGGCACCGTTGGTGACCCGCGCAGGAAAATATATGAACGCGCGCCGATAAGCACTGAAAGGTGCCGACAAGTTCCGACAAGCTTCATCACGCGTTGGCCAGCGCTGGGAAATCATCGTGCGATGAGTCCGACATTTTGCTTGGTCTGCCTCAACCTGCTTCCTTTGTGTAGAACAGACCAGCGCTGTCAAGCGCCGGTAAGTGCTTATAAGTTTCCAACTTTCTTTCTGTATACGGCCTAAAGCTGGCGATGTAATAATTATGCACGACGACACCCCGTGCGACGCGCCGCCAGGCTGGGTTTCATTGACGCGGAACTGGGCAAAGCTGAGCTAAGCATGAATAGACCAATCGCTATGCTCGAAATCTCCGCTCCGCTTCAATGGAAACAGCACGAGCAGATTGGAGCAGAGCTGAACGGATATTCATACAAACAAATACAGCGAAGCGAGGCGGAGTGGAGGACAGCGGTGCAGAGCAGAGAGCAGCTTGGTTGTGAAGTGGTTGAATGGTTGTTAAAATACGTAAACAGTGTTTAAAATGCGTGAAAACAAATAATAAAAAATAATCATCAATTATCACTGGTTACCAGACTAATTGGAGATGCCTTAGTCTATTTCAGGCCGTCGTCAGTAAGTTTTATGTTTTAGCATTTAATGGACGAATGGAATGCACTATAATTGTATGATTTATGTAAATGATTGTTAATAAAAAGTGTCAGAACTAAAATGTTCCCCAATAAGACGACTAATCACAATTAATAAGAAACTAAACATGACGAGTCTCAATACAACGTTGGGGTTACTTATTCAATGCAAAAGAAGTTTTGCTTGTGGTTTATTTTAAAGATAAAAACAAAAAACATAAACAACAAAAAAAAACATAAAGTATACATTTAAAATAAAATAAATAATAATAAAGGCATATTACAAACACAATTATGATAATTGTACTGTTACGGCGCGCGCAAGCAAATCCGGGCAGTATAGCGCCGGAGTATAGAGTTCATATTTCTATGCACGCACGCGCTTGTTTGTTCGGGAAAAAAACCCAAGGTCATAACTTCAAGGCGCGCGCAGACGAATTTGTACCTTATACCGCGCGCCTAAGGTTCATGTTTCTCTGGGACCGCGACTTGTTTACGACATGTTGACATTGTTTATTTTTAGTCGCGTTATTTCTAGAACTTTGGAGAGGTCTTCTCGGGGATATATAAGGCGAGGATTAGGCCGCCGGGGGGATTCTAAGTTTTGACTTGAGAAGAAAAAGAACTGAAGAAACTAAACTAAAGTGCGTAATAAGTGATCTGTGATAATTTAGAGTTTTGACTGTCTGTGATTTTGTGTTCTTCGCGATTAAAAATCGTCTAACGGTAAAACCGGTGTATTTTAATTTATCCCCGAACCCTAGCTCGTAACATTTGGTGTCAGAAGTGGGATAAATTATGCCAGTGCTACCAAAAGGCGACGGACTTTCTCCAAGAGAAGAAAGGGTCCGCACGAGGAGTCAACAACGCCAACAGGAAACGGACCAACGTCGACTGGCTATGGAGGTCACGGACGGATCTGCGGAGGTTCTGCCGCTTCCCGTGGAACAACCTATCGCTGCCGCCCTGGATATGACAGCATTATTAGCGTTTATGAAAGACCTCAAGGATGAAGTCCGGAGTGTTAAAGAAGAACAGAAGAAACTACTCAGTGCTATCGGTGAAAAAATCACTGAGGTCCAGGAACAGCTCCAATGCCACGAGAGTCGTGTCTCGAAGGCGGAGGCTCAGATTGAGTGCCACCATAGTCGCATTTCGGCAACGGAAAATGAGCTCGCCGATGTGAGAAAGGCTCTCGGTGTTTTGAAGATGGCGGAAGGAGTAGTGGCACCTGCAGTAAGCACAACATTGGGTCGAGGCTTTAAAGTGCCACCTTTCGACGGAAGCTCATCATGGTCGGCCTACAGGATCCAATTTGAGGCCGTAGTTAGGGCAAACGGGTGGACCAAGGAGCAGGCAATGACGGCGCTGACTTTGGGCCTTCGTGATCAGGCCCTTACAATTTTGGAGGCCCTCGGAACAGACGCCTCTTACGAGCAGCTCCTAGAGGCGTTAGAGGCCCGCTACGGAGACGCACACCTAGAACGTGTGTTTCGGGCTCAGTTGAAGGACCGGATTCAGCGAAGCACAGAGAACCTGCAACAGTGGGCCCTAGAAGTTGAGAAATTGGTACGGAAGGCATACCAATCGAGCCCTACAATTATTGGGGAAGTTCTGGTGCAGCACTTCGTCGACGGCATTCGGAACCTGGAAGTTAGAGCAGCCGTGGGACTAGGACACCATGCATCACTTAAGGACGCGTTAGCCCACGCCTTGGAGGTGGAAGCCGTTCGACAGGATCCGCGGTCCCCTCGCATTAGGGAGGTGATTGAAACTCCACAAGAACGACGTCCTAGATTCAGCCCAAGATGTTATGGCTGTGGTGGAAGGGGCCATATCAAGCCCAACTGCCCGAAGCAAAAGGATGTACGAGTGGATAATGTTACCACTCACCAGCAGCAGCAGGGAAACGAGTAAACGCCAGGACTGCGGGGCGGGTGCTGGCTGGTCTAAGGAAGGCCCCAAGAATCAACATCTCACAAGCGCACGACGGGAACAGCCTGATCATCCGAGGCGAGATTAACGGAACACCGTGCAGGCTGACGTTAGATACGGGAGCTTCTCGTACCGTGGTCGGTTCCCAAATTGCTCGACGCCTCCTTGGGGACATCTACCGGGACAAAGAGGGAATACAACTTTTAACAGCGACCGGTCAGCACATACCCGTCCGGGGCGAGAAGCTGGTGGAGATGAAGCTTGCGGAAAGGACATTTTGCCATCGAGTCATCATCGCAGATATAGTGGATGATTGCATCCTGGGCTTAGACTTCTTGCGTAAACATCGATGATTGACGTCAAGCAAGGCATTTTGAAATGTGGTACTGAAGAAATCTTCATGGAGGGTGGTTCATCAGGAAAGGTGTACTGTTTAAAGAGAACGGTACTACCACCCAGATCAGAAACCATGGTACCTGTTCTACTATCACGGAATGCTGGCCAACATCATCGATGCGTGTTACTGGAAGGAGGCAACAAGGATCAACCGTGGGTGATGGCAAGAACCTTGGTGAGTACTACGAACGCTTCAGCCGTGCGCTTACTCAATCTTAGTAATGAGGAGTATGTCCTTAAAAAGGGGACTTTAATTGGAACCTGCGAAGAAGTGGATTGGATGCGGGAATGTCAAACATTGACCAAGTGCAACCAAGTTGGCAAATACGATGTCGGTTCACTTCTCGACGATTGCCACAAGGATCTATCTGGAGAAGAAATTGTAAAAGCCAAGAAGATGTTGCTCCGGTACGGTGATGTTTTCTCCAAGAATGACGCCGATATTGGGAAAACTGGACTAGTAAAGCATTCGATAAACACTGGGAATGAACTACCTATTCGTCAGCGACCAAGACGGGTGCCGGTCGCAAGAGAAAAAGAGGTGGAAGCTGCAATCGAAGGGATGATGAGGGACGGGATTATAGAACCCTCATCGAGTCCATGGTGTTCTCCTGTAGTGTTAGTTAAGAAGAAGGATGGCAGTATGCGTTTCTGCGTTGATTACCGTCGGCTGAACGACGTGACAAAGAAGGACAGCTATCCACTGCCACGGATTGACGACACATTGGATACACTGACGGGGATGAAATGGTTTACCACCTTAGATCTGAAGAGTGGCTACTGGCAGGTGGAATTAGACCCTAAGGACAAGGAGAAAACAGCCTTTTCGACTGGGAAAGGATTGTGGCATTTCAATGTGATGCCATTTGGATTGTGTAATGCCCCTGTGACTTTCGAAAGGCTGATGGAACTGGTTCTCTCCGGACTGATTGGGGATGCCTGTCTTGTCTACTTGGATGACATAATAATCGTGGGACGCACGTTTGAAGACCATCTTCAGAACCTGGAACGAGTATTGATGAAGATTCGTGCGGCCAACTTGAAGCTGAGTCCAAAGAAGTGCTCGTTCTTCAGACGACAAGTGAAGTTTTTGGGACACATTGTTTCACAAGAGGGAGTACAAACTGATCCCGAGAAAATTGAAGCTGTCAAGGATTGGCCGGTTCCAAAAGACAAAACACAGGTCAGAGCATTTTTGGGATTATGCTCTTATTACCGACGATTTGTTTTGAACTTTGCAGACATTGCCAAACCTTTGCATAAGCTCACGGAAGAAAAGCGAGTATTCTGCTGGGATGAGGACTGTGACGTCGCGTTCCAGGAACTGAAAAAGCGTCTTTGCAACACGCCTGTTCTTGGTTTTCCTGACGCCGAGAACGAGTTCATTGTGGATACAGACGCAAGTAACACGGGTATTGGCGGCGTGTTATACCAGCGGAGGGGAGATCGAGAAGTCGCGATAGCTTACTTCAGCAAATCGTTGTCCAAACCAGAGAGGAACTATTGCGTCACGAGGCGTGAACTATTGGCAATAATCAAAACACTGCAGCATTTTAATAAATATCTGTTGGGACGCAAATTTCACCTGCGGACAGATCATGCTGCATTGAAATGGCTATTGCAGTTCAAGAATCCAGAAGGACAAGTGGCAAGATGGATTGAGCAGCTACAAGAATTCGACTTCAAGATAGAACATCGCAGCGGGAAATCTCATGGGAATGCAGATGCACTTTCCAGAAGACCGTGCTCCGAGACTTGCAAACATTGTGTGAGACAAGAGTCCAAGGAGATTGTACAAGCTCGGACGCTGAGGATGAAAGTTGACAATGAATGGAAGGAGACATTACTTCGTGCGCATCAGGAAGACCATGATATAAGGCCAATACTTGAGTGGATTCAATTGGGTGCCCCTAAGCCCGGATGGAGTGATATAGCCGGGAGAAGCGCAGTTACGAAGAGCTCTTGGGCACAGTGGGACAGCTTTATTGTCAAAGATGGAGTACTGTGCAGGAAATGGGAGAACGCACGAGGAGACCAATGTCATCTTCAAATGGTTGTTCCGAAGGTCAAGATTTCAGAAGTTCTGCAACTTTATCATAATGGAACTTCAGGGGGACATTTAGGAGTAAAGAGGACCCTTTTGAAGATCCGTGAAAGATTTTATTGGCTGCACTGTCGCGACGACGTGGAAGATTGGTGCCGTAAATGCACAAGCTGCGCAGCTGTAAAAGGGCCGCAAACGCGTAGCCGAGGTGCATTAAAGCTGTACAATGTTGGAGCGCCTTGGGAACGTATAGCGTTAGATGTGGCTGGGCCATTTCCCGAGACTGAAAGTGGAAACAAGTACTTCATGGTTGTCATGGATTACTTTACGAAGTGGCCGGAAGTCTTCGCTATTCCAAATCAAGAGGCAGTCACGGTAGCGGATAAATTAGTCCATGAAGTCTTCTGTCGTTTTGGGGTGCCCTTGGAAATTCACAGTGATCAAGGAAGGAATTTTGAGTCACAGGTATTTCAGGAGACGTGTCGGGTATTGGGTATCCATAAGACCAGAACCACCTCTTACCACCCCCAGTCTGACGGGATGGTAGAGCGATTCAACCAGACATTGGAGAGATACCTGGCAAAAGTAGTAGAAAACAGGCAAAGAGATTGGGACAAGCACATCCAGCCTTTTCTGCTGTCTTACCGAAGTGCAGTTCATGAAAGCACCTCCGTCACTTCTGCCTTCGCAAACTTTGGACGGGAGTTGAAATTGCCTGCTGATTTGATCACGGGAATTCCACCGGATGCACCGAGCAGCATAACAGATTACGCGAATGACCTACGTCAGAAGATGAACGACATACACGACCATGTCAGGCAGTCGGGACAGCAAATGTCTGAGAAGATGAAGACACGCTACGACCGGAGGATCAACGATCCTGGATTTGCTGAAGGTTCGCTAGTGTGGCTACATAATCCAACGCGCAGCAAAGGAAAGTCACCCAAACTACAGCCAAAATGGGATGGACCATACCGCGTGGTGACCAAGATCAATGACGTCACCTATCGGATTCGGAAGCAGCCACGAGGTGCACCTAAGGTTGTACATGTGGATCGTTTGGCACGGTACTACGGAACGAACGATGCTCGGGACGAGCATCTCTTAAGGAGGGGGCAGTGTTACGGCGCGCGCAAGCAAATCCGGGCAGTATAGCGCCGGAGTATAGAGTTCATATTTCTATGCACGCACGCGCTTGTTTGTTCGGGAAAAAAACCCAAGGTCATAACTTCAAGGCGCGCGCAGACGAATTTGTACCTTATACCGCGCGCCTAAGGTTCATGTTTCTCTGGGACCGCGACTTGTTTACGACATGTTGACATTGTTTATTTTTAGTCGCGTTATTTCTAGAACTTTGGAGAGGTCTTCTCGGGGATATATAAGGCGAGGATTAGGCCGCCGGGGGGATTCTAAGTTTTGACTTGAGAAGAAAAAGAACTGAAGAAACTAAACTAAAGTGCGTAATAAGTGATCTGTGATAATTTAGAGTTTTGACTGTCTGTGATTTTGTGTTCTTCGCGATTAAAAATCGTCTAACGGTAAAACCGGTGTATTTTAATTTATCCCCGAACCCTAGCTCGTAACAGTACCTATAATCTTGCAATGTATTATTTCGATTGCAACTATAACGTTTTGTAAGATTTGTTGAATTTTAGTTCGGGATCCCTACCACCAAACTTCAAAAGTCAAATACGTGAATATTCGCTCTGTTATTTTGCAACAAGTGAATGTGCTCTTTCGGTTTTAGTTTTATTTTCGACTTTTATTGCATCATGGACCTCAATTCTGCTACCTCATAAGACCCTATGAACTCCACGGACTCGGATTCTCAAAACAATGTGTATTATTGCTAGTTTCTAATTAATATCTTGGACATATGACTCTAGTGTTGTACGTAAGATTTCCTGTGACACTTCCAAAAACAAAAAAGATAGTTCGTTAGTTAGTTAACCTTTTAAACATGGTTCATGACTATCTAATCAATCTATTAATAATAACCATGTCGGTATTAAATGCTGAAACATTATCGGCGGACGGCTAAAACACTATGGATGTTTTTCATATGATTTGTGTAGTTTATTCATAGTTTACGTAATTAAGTTTTAACATTATAGGGAATATGTATATAAATCTAAGTTTTCATATTAAATGAAATAAAAATTGCAAGAGTATGCTCCACTTAACTCCACTCCGCTCCACTTCACTCCGACCTGCTCCAGTTTAGTGGAAACACTCATCACTTTTCACCGCTCTTATCCGCTCCTCTCCGCCCGGGCCCAGCTCCGCATCAGTGGAAAAGCAGCCTAAACGTGCCCTTACTGTATCTATTTTCCGACTTTTGTTCAAATACAGACAAACTTAGACGAAGTTAAGGAGAGCAATTAAAATTTTACGGCTTACTCAAAAATACTTCTAAGACTTATTTTGAAACGTAATTTAGGAAAGTTCCAGTAACTTCCATGCTCTTTATAACGATCTAACTTAGTAATTCGGTCTTTGATTGTCCAATTGTCCATAGAATTTATCCACAGAGTGGATTTGGAACACAATTATAAAATGTTTTTAATTTTTTCAAGCTCCAGAAACTAAACTAATAAAATCATTTATTAATTTCTCTCTTGAAAAACGTTTCTGTCCAGTTAACTTTTGTATTTTGTAGATAAACTAATTAAAGTTTCTGTCGACTTAGATAAAAAATATTATATACACTGTTTATTATTCAAAATAAGAAGCAAACTGGTAAATTGAGACTTTTTCTGAGTATGCCAATGATCACGGTAAGGTGGCTGGCATGCGAACTTTGGTGCGTACTGATACGTTCAACCAAATGGTACGTTCAACGCGCGGACCGCATATAACCTAAACAATCTCTAATCTTACTCACATATTCTGCTCCATAGGTCATCATTTTGTATGCCAACATGGCCAGCCTATACTGCCACAATAAATTCTTTGACATATAAATACGTTCAGAGTTCTGTGCGTCTAAAACAACCTAGCTCTGAGCGCCATTAAATCTTTGGATTAGTCTACGTTTCGGAACCTTAAGTCATAACGGGAAGGATATATTGAGTCACTCTCGATTTAAGGCACTGTTGGATTGTTGACGAGAAAATACAGTTTTGATAAATGTACTCATGCGCAACTTCAAAATCATCGCAGGCTCTAGATGAAAGTCTACCAAAATAGGTGTACTTAGGAGTTTTTTATCTGACTATACAACAATGAATATTTTCTAAATTATCACTGAAACAAATCGAACATAAAAATGTATCGGTTTGGACAAGTTTCTGCAACTCACAAGTTTTACGAGTTTTTATTTTACGACCACATATTATTTAAAAAAGAAATCCCAGGACAATCACACGAACTAAGACTACATGGCCTCAAAGTAAGCAAAGCTTGTTAAATTTAAACGATAAACGCCCAGTCCCGGAACATTTTTTTTCTTGTTCCATGCGGGAATCAAACCCTCAACCACTGGCGTCTGAGGCAGATAAGTTTAACCCATCGCCAAAGTGGGGTAAACCTATCTGCCACAGACGTCAAAAAAAAACAAATGATACGTTCTTGCTTTCTAGGTTATTTGAAACCGTGTCTTATTTTTATGCTAAGATTATCCATAAGTATGGCAACATTATGAATATAACGAATAGAACTATATTCATTATACAAGGTTAATTTTGATTAGCGCATCACCTCTCGCATGCAGCCTCCTTACATCAAGCCTAATAACATTTGTTATACGACTTTTCAAAATTAATATTTACTCTTAGCGTAGGTATGCCACGCACCTTGCGTAGTAAAATATCGCTTCATAATAATAATAGGTACTTCTTACAAAATGTAGAGTAAGGAGCAAAAAATTTTTGGTTTTAATTTTTGTGTTATTTTTCAAGATTTGTAAAAAATCGTAGAAAAAATGTTGTTAGGATTGATGTAGAAAGGCTAACTGCAAGAGTTGATGCGCTAATGAAAATTAACCGTGTATTACCAAAACTAGATTTATCAGTATGTCATTACGTATATATCACAGTGATATACTGATGAGCTGCTGAAATGTTCTGAAGAATCCACCATGAAAGGTATCAATACATTGCTACTTGTTACGTTTCTGCTGTGGTTTACTTTAATCCTCATGTACTCGTATTTGGTAAAAATTTCGAAAAATTCTACGTACCTCATCAGATAAACATCGACACCGACTGACCGTATTCGCTTTAATGAGGATTATTTCGTAAAATGGAGCCAGCTTGGCAGATTTTGAATTCATAGGTTTAACGGGTAACTTAATATTTTTAAACTTTAATTAATAACTTTATTTTTTGTGAGTAAAATTATTTTTTTTGATCCCTTCATCAGTTTTTAGTATATTTTTTATCTAAAGTGATTAATCATAAATATATTTAATAATAACCTGTTTATGTACGAAGACAATGATACCATTTTGTCAAAGGATTCTTTTAAGAATATTTTATATTTTTCTTCTAAAAGGTAATAGTCATTATAAAAATAGTTTTATAAGGCTTTAAATGTATCTATATTTTTCAAAGAAAGTACTTCTTTTACCCAGCTAAGCCCTTACTTACTTACCTAGCCGACCTTCAAAGGACTTAAAAGGACCATTTTAATTTAACAACATCGATTCCGAAATACACTGTTCAAACAAAAGTAGGTACTTTTTAAGAAGATAAATAAACTACTTAGAATTAAGATACACGATATTTCATGTGTCCAGATATTTCATACCGTTATTTAACAACTACGACTTAATTTGAAATGACTTCATTAAAAAACATAGCATCACAATATAATTTGTATGAAACATAAATATTAATGAAGCATACCAGAATATCATAAAGTTTTACTGCATTTCTCATTACAATACAATTTCTTCATAATACAACAATTGCTTCAATATATGAATACAGCAAAGTAGCACGGCGGAGAATAATAGTTTTGAAGCGCAGCTACAGGAACACAGGATGTGGTTTTGACGTCTGCCTGACTAAACAATACAATGTGGGCTACTTCCCACTTGGGCACCTTCCCAACTCACACCCTGTATAAATTCATAAACAAAAGAGTTTTTATTTTTATTTTATACAGTGGGTGGTGTTGCATATTCAGTTTGATATTGGTTTCATATTTTGAATCATTATTTTAATGAGTTTATAGAAAACGATACGTGGCGTGCGTGGACGTCATTCTAGTTCAGTAAGCGTCGATACGTCAGGCCGTAAGGCCGTAAGGTCGATACAAATCTATACTTAGTTTACCCCATATTACAATACAAACTATAGTGCTCAAAAAGTGTTTAAAGTGCAAAAGAATGTCGGTGTGAGAGAACAGTTCTTGCTGATCCTACGTGCTTAAAATGATCTAATAAACAGCTGAGTACCCTCCGTAATTTGCCCGGAATAGAATGGAGCTGCGAAGAATGCCTCGAAAACATTTCTCGTAGATTTTCCTTTATCATCCCTGAAATCGAAGAAGATGAAGACGAGCATGAAGTCGTGCTACGGCCCTTAAAAAGGGCTCAAATTGTCGATGCTAATAAGTTAACCCAGGACATAAGTAGGGAAATCAAAAGAGCTTTCCGTGAGAACATAGTTAGCCTACAGGACTCCCTTGAATTCTTGAGTGAGCAGTTAAGATCGATGGAGAAGTCTATAACAATACAGGACTCTAAAATAAAAGATCTTGAGAACAAAAATCTTGATTTACTCAACAAAAATAGAAACCTAGAACTAAGAGTATCGTCATTAGAACAAGGGTTTAACGAATTTCAATAAAATTCACTTGCAAGTAGCCTAGAAATAACAGGATTGACGGATATTCCAGTCAATGAGGTGGGTCAAATAGTTGAGAAAGTGGCCCTTAAACTATGGATCAAAGTAACGTGCTATCGACAGGGCGTCTGCTAAATCGTCACATGATTGCGTTCATTATCTAATGAAATCGATTTGTATTGTTAAATGATGTTTTCCAACGATCCCTTGACAATTCTTACGGCGCCTTATGAGATGACATTTCAGATATCTTGAAAGTTTTGAATTTAAAACTTACAGCATAAAGTACTTTTTATTAATATAAAAAAGAAAATAAATGCGCAAGATTTTTATTATTTCACTATTACTATTTATGTGTTTCGTTAATTTTTGCGCGTGAGTTTAACTTTGTTGAAATAATTTATAAAAGATCCAAATGACAAACTGACCAGAAGGGAAATATCCGCAATGGGTACAGTAAAACAACTTCAACTATTGTCATACTTCTTAACACAATATCACTTTTCGTTATGTTTATGTATACAGAAGATTTAATAGAATACTAGATTTGTAAATGACATTAATCATATTTTATTGTTATATAAAACGTTTTAACGCGTCGATAAAAATTAACATTAGAAGACGAAATAATAATTAAATTATCAAAGATCATACTTGCAGCCATACAAAACGACGACCTTTAATTAAAAACTTTTAACATAATGAAGATTTCAGTGTAATTAAACTAGTTTCATCATGAAAAGAGAAAATTAAACAAACTACATAATTCATTGAACCCATTGTTAATTTTGTGTCTAATGAAAGAGTTTCTAGCACGGAATAATTAGACTGCAAAACATATTAAATCAGTTTCAACATTAAGTTTCTTCAGTACATGAAGTTCATCGTCCACTAAGAGAAAATTAATATTTTATGAATAAAATATAGGTTAGCCATGAAGCTTCAGCAAAGCTTGATTAAAATAAGCTTCTCAAAGCTCTTTAAAATGAGCGAAATCTTGTGATAGAATTTTCCATCTTATCCGCAGAGTTGCTTGGTGTTATTTAATTTTGGATATTAAATAAGATGAAAAGCTATAAAATAAAGCTATATGGGTATAATCCTTATGAAATTCTCGATTGATGAAATACGAGTTGTCACTTATTATATTACAATAACATAAGCTCATTTTACAAGATATAAAATTAGATCGTACCGTTAATTTGCGGTCGGAAGTAATTACAGGAGACTCACAGATTATAATTAACAATTAAATTTTACCAGGTTTAAAGCAAATTTAGAGGCGGGTTTTAACGAAATATTTTTGTATATTTTCTAAAGTCAAAATAGTACTATGTTGCTATGTGATTAGGGTTATGATATTTAAAATACGCTATTTAAAAAAGCAGTTATAAAAGCAAGTTTTTTTTTTAATTACATAACAAAACCTGAATTTGGATAAACGATACATGGAACATATGGGATATTTATAGGAACGTATGGGAGATATTGGAAAAAAGTAGTATTTGGCCGCATTAATCTTATATGACTGAAAACAGATCGATAAAAAAATCTGATTGTGTTATAAATATTGGTCATAAAAAAGTAGATCATTGATTTAATTAATAGGTAAATATATACCTAAATTCTCAAATTGTTAGAAACAAACATTCCCGCATACAAATAGAAAAGAGCAAATTGTTAATCAAAAAAGATACAAAGCATTCCAGTTTTTCCGATAAAGTAAATCGGAAGGCATTAGATTCACTTGCGGAAGTCGAAGACAACGCGACGTGATGATATTTTCTTACCCGTGATAAAGCAATATTTTCTCGTATAAAAATATTTTAAATTTAATGGAAGGTGATTTAAAAAAAATCACCTTCCTTAAAAGTAAATAAATCAAACCTCTCCTTACAGCGCTATAATACAAATATTGATTGTTGTTAGAGTAATGGTCATCCAATTTGAAAAAAAAATAAGTTACAGTACAATGTAATAATTTCTGTTAAAACATGCGGTTGTGCTTATCTTATGTTTTTAAGTTTTTGCATTTAAAATGCTCAATTATTCTTAAATAAATGAAAAATTACCCGACCAAGATTCGGGGCCCCGGTAGCTCAGTGGAAGAGCACTCGTCTGGCAAACGAAAGGTCCCAGATTCGGATCCTGGTCGGGTAATTTTTATTTATCACATTTCTCATTTATTTAAATATAAAAGGGTCTTGGAATCATTAACAACATATTTTTTTTAACTACAAATTGTATTTCAGTGTATTCCACTTACAAAAAGTAAAATTAAAAATTTTAAAAACCCCCGGACACAAAAAAATACCTTAAAAACTAACAAATAATATTTTAAACCTATTCTAATTATTATCGTCCCATATATAATTGACTGTAAGACTTGTACTTTAAAATATTTTTATTTTCCGAGCTTTGTCGCCGCGTCGGGGACCGCTGAAGTATATAAAGTATTAAGCCAACAACTTATATAAAGTATTAAGCTAATTTACTATTACATTTAGGTATGAGCGATCTTAAGTTTCATGCATAGTCTACGCTCTACGTAAGGCCGCGCGCGGCGAGCTCGGTTTGCGGCTAGCGGCGCGGGGGCGGGCGTCACCAAGTGCGGCGACCCGAACGGGCAGACACGTGAGGGCAGACGACGTCGACGGTTGTGTCGATTTTACGAATTTTTCGGAGTGAATTCTTTTGATGCAACCTGCAACTGACAACTGTTTTTCTCACTTAGCGGTCCCCCGACGCGGCGACGACGCACGGAAAATAAAAATATTTTAAAGTACAAGTCTTACAGTCAATTATATATGGGACGATAATAATTAGAATAGGTTTAAAATATTATTTGTTAGTTTTTAAGGTCTTTTCTTGTGTCGGGGGGTTTTTAAAATTTTTAATTTTACTTTTATTTTGTACTTTTTAAAGTAGGTTTTAATATTAGGAAGGTATTTAAAGTAATTAGTTAGTTGAGTTAGTAACTTAGTTAGGTATTAGATATCATATTAGTTTTAATTTACTAGATTAAGTTTTAACTAGTAGGCAGTCTTAGGTTAAGTGGAATATAAGGTAGGTATTTGTGATCAGTTTAAGCAATTTGGGTAGGTATTAGTTTCAGGTTAGGTAGGTATTATTTTTAATTTGTTAGATTAAGTTTCAACTACCTACTATTAGGTTATTATTTATAATTTTATAGCTGCATATATAAATAATCCATAGCAATAGAATGGGTCTTTGGCGTAAATGCAAAAATGCTCGAAACGAAGCCAAAAGGCACAGATTGACGCAGCCAGAGGAGAACACAAACTTAAGGCTCAATTCCCATTGCGGCAGAGTTGAAGCAACGCAACGCATCATTTCACACATTGGAAGTGGTGTAGAATTTCGAATCTATAGAACTAGCGAAAGGAAGTCAGATCCCCTCATTAACTATAAAAGAGCTGATCATCTTCAAACGGCTGATCAGGTCATGGTAACTTAGGTACCACATACTTTCAATTTCACTGAAGTAACACGGTACGAAATTTCGAATCGATAGGACATATGGAAGGTAGTCAGATCCCTCATCAACAATAAGAGAGCTGATGATCTTCAAACAGCTGATCAGGTCATTGTAACCTTACCATACACTTTCAATTTCATTGAAGTAATACGGTACCAAATTTCGAATCGATACGACATATGGAAGCTATTCAGATCCCCTCATCAACTATTAGAGAGCTAATGATCTTCAATTGGCTGATCAGGTCATAGTTACCTTACCATATACTTTTAATATCATTGTTGTAATACGGCACCAAATTTCGAATCGATACGACATACGGAAGTTAGTCAGATCCCCTCATCAACTATTAGAGAGCTGATGACCTTCAAACGGCTGACCAGGTCATGGTTACCTTACCATATACTATCAATATCATTGTTGTAATACGGCACCAAATTTCGAATCGATACGACATATGGAATTTAGTCAGATCCCCCCATCAACTGTTAGAGAGCTGATGACCTTCAAACGGCTGATCAGGTCATTGTTACCTTACCATATACTTTTAATATAATAGAAGCAATACGGTACCAAATTTCGCATCGATAGGACATATGGAAGGTAGTCAGATCCCCTCATCAACTAGAAAAGAGCTGATGATCTTCAAACGGCTGAACAGATTTTCATGAAACATGGCTAAGAACACTCGGGATAAAATTATCTATAACACAAAAAAAAATAAACGAAAATCGGTTCATCCGTTAGGGAGCAACGATACCACAGACAGATACACAGATACACAGACACGTTAAACTTATAACACCCCTCTCGTTTTGCGTCGGGGGTTAAAAATAAACAAGCAAGACGAACACTTAAAATAAAGTGGCAAAACATCCCAGTTAAACACAGCAATAACCCAAAATACCTAGGCATCACACTTGATAGATCGCTCACTTACAAACCTCTCCGGTGTATCATCAATATACCCACTCCAAACTAGTCGACGTAGCGCTGAACGAAACGTGTCGCATTATTTTAAGGTTCCTCAAACCATCTCTTCCCCAAAAACTATACCCTCTGGCAGGTATAGCTCCACCTAACATCCGCAGAGCAATAGCTAGTTCAATAGAAATATCCAGGCAAGAAATAAATACACTACACTCACTTTATGGTCATGTCCTACCGGCAGCTCGTCTTAAGAGCCGAAAGAGTTTTCTCAGAGCTAACAAATCTACTCATCTGACCCCTAAAGAAGCGCGCCTAAAGCTCTGGAGATCAAGAGAACTTGGGCCACCTCCTGAGTTTGTCCAACCTGCTGGAAACCAAGCACCGGGATATGACCAGCCCTACCCGATCTGGAAACCCCTTAACCGGCTGTGCACACAAGTCGGTCGCTGCCGGGACACTTTAAAAAAATGGGGTTACTCAGATACTACCACGTGTGACTGCAAGGCTACTCAGTCAATGGCACACTTACTTAACTGCCCATAATGCCCTGACGGTTGCACACAAAATGACCTAAACCTGGCTACCACCAAAGCTCTTTGCGTGGCCAGATTTTGGTTAAAAATTTTGAAAATGAAACGAAAAGAAGAAGAAGAACTACAAATTAAAAAGAATTCAACCGAATTTGAAAATAAGTTTACAAATAACAAATATAACATTACTTTTTTACTATTTTTTACTTTTGATTCAGAATACGTTTTTTTTTAAATCCCCAGACAAGTAGTTTACCCCATCGCCAAACTGGTCGTCGAATATTTTTATTTAATAAGAGCGCATACCCGAGATTTCGTACGCGCATAAATTAAATATCTTACTAATATTATAATACTAATATTATAAATGTGAATGTTTGGATGTATGGATGTTTGTTCCTCAATCACGGCAAAACGGCCCAACGGATTTTAATGAAATTTGTCATAGTGATAAAATATAATCTGGAATAGTACATAGGTTACTTTTTATCCCGAACTTCCCGCAGGAATCAAATATGCGCGGGTAAAACCGCGCGCAACAGCTAGTAGTCCTAAAAGTCAAGAAATAAGATTTTTCATACAAAATAAAAATTCATTTATATTCAGTTCCCGTGGGAATTTCGGGAATATCTTTTTTTTTTTTATTTATTTAATAAGAAAAACAGTTTACAATATTTAGAAACATACCTTAAATCTCGGTGATTTGTCTGGCATGTTGGTTTAGTTTATGAAGGGTTTTTAGAACATTAAAATTTCATTTAAAACACATTACAAACAAACAAAAAATAAACACAATAGAAGTTACATTAATAAATAAAGTTACAATTATATCCAATATTTTACCAAACCAAAATATTATAAAAAGCGTAATATTTGCATAAACAAATAACACAATCAGTAAACCTTACATAACACAATCAGTCACTCTTTGAAGAACCTTTATGCTAAGTATCATATCCGTGCACTCAAGGAATATGATTTTTCATAGAAACTAAAACGTCCAATAATTCCCGTTCCCGTGGGAATTTCAGGAATCCCTTCCTTAGTACTAAAAGTGGCTACACACGACCCTAAAATCACTGGCAATATCGGGACAGTGGTGGGGAGGACCCTAGATCGTCTCATAAATCGTCTCGTGTGTAGGCAAATCCTACCCGATTTTTATCGTCCCTAAGTCGTTCCGAGCGAGCTCACGATTTAGGGACAATTATCGTCTAGGGAGCGTTGTCAGTACGTGTGTAGCGAAATCAGGATTGATTTCTACGCAGTCTGCGCTTGAGTGCCGCGACGATACGACGACGTGCTTGCGGCTATAATTGTTTATTTCGCGCGAAAACATGGCGAAGGAGAAAGATCGAGAAGCGTGGACCAAAGCTATCGATCTATTCAACGATTTACCATATTTGTGGGATAAAAAACATAGAAATTGAGGAAGGTCGAACTTCAGAAAATGGAAGAAGTATTAGTACTGGAAGTATATGAAGTTCGAGAAAGAGGTGTGGGGTACTAGTACTGGAGAGTTTATGAAGTTTGAGAAGATGTTATTCGAGGAAGTAATTATTGTCATGGAATTAATGTATTTGAAGAAGTTGTTGATAATGGAGCGGCGTAATAATTCAAGAAGAAAGCACATTACTACAGAAAAGAAAAAAGGAGCTCTTCAAAACACTCAAAATCCATTCTTAAAAAGTTTCTAAAATCATCTACTTCTAAATGTCTCATCTAGTTCATGTGGCTAAGTTCATGACGTTTCATCAACCAGTTTTTAACCCAGGTCTTCCATTTTCGTCTCTGCTTAGGTAAGTGCCTATTTTTAAAACAATGCCTATTTTCTGCTGTTTTGTGAGTGTCGGCGGGACAACGAGCAGTCTGTTGCACGGTCGGTTTCGTACTGACTGGCAGAGACGTGTGTAGAGTAGTAGCCGATTTCATCCCCACTACCGCTGTCCCGATATCGCCAGTGATTTTAGGGTCGTGTGTAGCCGCTTTAAGGAACAACCTCTAAGAATTGTATCATCCAAATTTCAGCTGTCAAACGGCCAGTAATTTTGGCTGTGCGTTGTTTGTCAGTCACTCGGTCAGTCAGTAACGGAAGGGTTTTATATATTAAAACTACATGATCTTACTTTCAATCTAAATTAACTGAAGAATTTATGAAAGTCAGTGGCTTTATTATAATGTATTTCAGGAGTCGTCAATCCTTCTATTTATTTCCTGTGTTAACATTATAATAAAAACATATTTATATATATTTTAATAAGTGACAAAAGAATATTTAAACAAAAACACAAATTTTGGACAAATTTTGGCCTTATCGCTTCAAGCGATTTCTTCCAGGCAACTCGTAAACATATTGTGTGTTTCTCAAATGTTTAATATAACTTAATTTCGAAAGCAATATTGAAATTAAAATCACCTTTAATAATCAACGAACGACATAGATAGCTTATAATTGTTCGCCCAATACTCAATCAAAACGTTTCTTGTTTTCAGTTCAAATAGAAATGCGTTGGTATTGGGATCGTTATCGACTACGTGAACTTCATTTCCGCTCGACCATGCATTGGGAAATGACAAGTTCATCCGGTACGAAACGTTAATGTTATGGCCACTTTTGCATTAACGTGTCTTTCGTGTTTATGTGTTCAATTTCTGTGTTTGGTTTCCAAAACTGTATATTTGACGTTTTAATCGTGTACATGAATTGTATCTTATAATAGATGTATGGAATTCAAGTTTTCAGAGTTTGAACAACCTTAAAGAGCTTGTTAATTGTTTTTAATTATTACTAATGATTTCTAAGTAATATTAATCGTTACATGATTGATGGATAAATAGGTAGTCTAGATCTCTACTTATAAATAAGTTCTACTTATAAAGAATACACTGGACGACTTTGGTGATGGGGTAAACCTGTCTGCCCCAGACGCCAGCGATTGCGGGTTCGATTACCGCACGGAACTAGAAAAAAAAAATGTTCTGTGTCTGGTTGTTTATCTATTTATGTATTTATATTCTAGGTTTCCTCCCTAGTTCGCTACATGGCATCCCATAACACAAGCTATGCTTACTTTGGGGCCATGTAGTTGTGATTGTGATATTTATATTTATTTTGAGGCTTTTCAAATTTAGACGTTTAGACCCCACGTTCCTGCTCATGGCACCGACTTTTAAAACTATGAAAATACCTACCCAGGTAAATTATTAATGTTCTTATAACATTATTAATAATTCATTCATACATACATACATACATAACGTCACGCCTGTATCCCTTATGGGGTAGGCAGAACACCAGAGGTTACTAGACCATCTGGTGTCACGTTTGTCAATTCATTCATTTTTGTCAGAAATTTGCTATCCGTGATAGCAATAGGGTAGGAATAGGAACAGGACTAGGATGGCGTATATAAAAACTATTTAAACATTTGTAGTGGGTTGATTTTTTGAAGGCGATTCACTTTTTCTTAAAAAGAAATAATTAGTTTGCTTTCATTTTGGTTTAGGTTTTGTGACTTTTTTTTGTGATTTTTGGACGAGACAAGTGCAGAATACAAGCGAACAAGCCATGGAGCGATACATTCCCCAAGAAGGCGGAACAATCTCGAGGAAGAAGTGGACGATTTGTTGACCAAAATTATAATGAGCGATGAGGCTCATTTCCATATCAGTGCGTAAGAAGACTCTGCATAAGAAGATTGCTTTTGTGGCACTTCTGGGACACCGAAAATTCACGAGTGATGTACGAAGAGCCATTACACCCGCTCAAAGCGACTGCATGGTGCGCTGTTTACGTTGGAGGAGTTGTCGGGCCAATTTTTTCGAGAATGTCGCTAACCAAACGACAACAGCTTTTTTGCCGCAATTTGACGAATTAGGACTGAACTAAATGTGGATCCAACCAAACGTAGCAACGGCAATCACAACCGATATCCTAAAAGTGGCGTTCCCGGGTCGTCTCAACTCTCGTTTTGGCGATTTGCACTGGCCCGCAAGGTCGCAGTTCGACAACATTCAACACGAGTGTGAGAATCTGTTGAAACCCAAAGTTCTCTCCGAAGTACCAAATACCATAAAACGAGCCCGTATGGCAATCAAATGTAACGATATATTTTTTTCAACTTGACCAATCAAATTCTATAGATTAAAATAAACATAATCAAAAGACAGAATCGAAATTTTTCATTTAGAAAAAAAAGAGAGCCAAACAACATCGGATGAATTCTTTTGGCCCACCTTGTATATTTCTGTTTGACAGAATGATTTACTTTCACTACAAATAAATTGTCAAGGAACCAAAATCTTTGATTTCATTTTGTATATATTATTTCTTGTAAAACATTAAATTTTCAGTAAGGTGTGATCTATTCATGTTCCCCTTTTAACTTTTACCTTTGCAGAGATATTTTCTGAAATGGGAGTCTTTATATAGAGTCGAAGTCTTTGATAATATTACCGCGGAAACCTTTTAAATATTAATTTCCAATTTATTAATTTCTATAAATGTAATATTATAGATGATTAAACGAACTTCTAAGTGAAGTTCTATCGCTATTATATGAGTCGCTTCATTCGAAGATATTATATAACAGGTAGTCCTTTTTAGGTACTAGGTAACTTCGCACAATTTAAAGTATCATAAAAAAAAACACTGTGGCGGGGCGCCGCGTGGCATGATCCACCCGGTTCGCGCCAAGCCCTCATTCTTTAGAGACCCTAAACGAAACTTTTAAATGGGTTCCGGGGTGGGTGGGTACGTCATATCTTCGAATGAAGCGACTCATATAATAGCGATAGAACTTCACTTAGAAGTTCGTTTAATCATCTATTATATTTCGTCGCTTCATTCTTCAGATATTATATAACAGGTAGATTTTCAGAGATAGAAAGTTTTGTTTAGGTATATACTTGGAATTGAAATAAGTAAAGATATAAATATGTAATTACATATTTTATTATTATAGTACTTAATAATTAGTATTATTGCATAATGAGCTTCAAATAATCTTACTTTATTTGAGTTGCTAGAAATTATAATCAGCTTAAATTAATGAAACTTAGTGATAGTCTATTTATAGACACATAATTTTTAATGTAGTAATTTACTTAATATCAAAATACGTAATATTCAATAACTATTTTTAATATTAGGTTAAGTATTGTTAAGTATCGACAAAGCAAAGTTATTTTGTTGATCATCTAAAGGCCGATGGTAAAACTTTGCGAACACCTGTGAGTTTTGTGTCCACCCGGCCGTTTTTCGAATGACATCGACACTGATACCGGCCGCGCGCGCGGCTGAGGTTGACGCGTGTCGTGTGCTGTGCGCACTAAAACGCTCATGTCAATGCCACTCGTGGCGAGCGTTTGCTTAATCCATCGACTTAGCGTCTGACTTGATGCAGTTCTGTGGGGAGCTTTGAATGTTACGAAGAGATTCCCGGAGTTTGAACCTCAGATATTTTTTGGAATAAAAATATATTCTTTTAAAGTTGATACTGGGCATATGTTGATATTGCTTTGAAAGTTTGAGAAGAGGGAGAGATAATAAGGGCTGTTCACGATTTGGAGCGGAAGTCTTGATTATATCTGTTATAATAATATTTACTTTATCAGATTGAAAAACAATATTTTCTAATTTAATTAAAGACAATGTCTGTACTCTTTGACCGGTACATAAAGCTAATAATGTAACGAGTTTTTTTTTTTTGTAATATTTTCTAATGATAAATTAATATTTGGATACCAAGAAGACAGTTGATTTAGTACTAAATTTGGATCCCAAGTAAATGAATATTTAGGCTTAATAGGTTTAGTTTTATAGGCTCCTTTTAAGAGGCGTTTAACACAACTATTATCACTTATCTCTTCTCCTAATAAAAGAGATAATTCAGATCGATGCGTATTTAATGAACCGTTAGAACATCCCTTATTAAATTGCTCTGTTTAAGAATCAAAGAACTAATGGAATGGATTTTTCGAAACTATTAATTCATAACCACACTTCTTGAAACCATAACTTCAATGAGACGTTGTACTAGCGAATAGTAGTGTCTGCGAGCGAGGCGAGCATCAACGTGAGAGCCTCTGGTGGGCAGCCGCGCCGGCTGAACGACGCCCGGAGAGCCTCGCGGCACCCAGGGTAAGGCTGGAGTGCAGTGGGTGCTGACTCCATGGCTGAGAAGGCCAGAAGGGGAATACAAGTACCCCTTCGGCTTTATCATCAATGATTTTTCGTAAACATTTTAATACAAGAGAAAAGGGAGGAAATGCATAAAAATCCAAGTCAGCCCAGCTTATTGTAAATGCATCAACTGCGACTGCATCAGGTTCAGGCTTCTAGGTGACAAATAATTTACATTTGGCTCGACTTGAGAACAAGTCGATCTTAATGGGCCCGAAACTATTTACAATAAGTTGGAAAGCGCTATCCGAGAGGGCCCATTCAGTATCAGGGTTAAGTTTTCTGGACTCTTTCTTTCTTTCTTTTCTTTTTCTTCACTAGCTATACTTTTGAGACCTAACAAAACCGCGAGTAATTCTAAAAAGTTAATATTATTTTCTTTTTCACTGTTCGTCCATGAACCACTATATTTATTATTTTTGCATACTGCTCCCCAGCCTGTCCTAGATGCGTCGGTGTAAATTTCTAACTTATAATTTTGAGTAATGATTGGACAAGAAATAATATTAATATTATTTTTCCACCACCATAAATCTTTTAGTAATATCTTATTGAGATTCATTTTTGCCTCATAGTTTCCTCCGAACTTATTTAAGGCTAAAAAATTTTGTCTCTCTAATATTTTTGTATATAAGAATCCATATTTTGTGGCTGGACAGGCTGCGATCAATACACCTATAAGTTTAGCGAAATTTCGTATTGAACAAGTTTTAAGATTAATGTACCTATTTATTAACTGTGCAATGTTATTCCGCTCATCGCCAGGTAACGTAATAGACATCTGTTCTGTGTTGAACATAAAACCTATGAATTTGATTGACTTTTTTGGTACAATGTGACTTTTATCGAAATTTACAATAAAACCTAGACAATGTAATAACTTCAAAGTTTCTCTTACATTAATCATGCATTCTTCATATGTATCTCCAATAAGAAGATCGTCTTAATAGGTAGTAGACTTAAAACCTTGTTTTCTCAAATGACTCATTACTTCACGCATAATTTTTGTAAATACCCACAAAGCTATCGATAATCCATACGGCATTGCTGTGAACTCGTAAGTGATCGGCTCAGACGAATCATTTTCTTGGAATTCGAATCGTAGGTACTTTCTGTTTTATAAGATTCCATTTTAAAATGTACTTTTGTTACGAACTTGTTTAAAGATTTTAAATTTAGTATAAACCTTTTTTCTCCGTTAGGTTTCGGAGCTAAAAATATATTTGAAATACATTGATCATTTGAAGGAGAACAAGGTTTTATAGCCCCTAAGTCAAATAATTTATTTATAGCTATTTTCATGTCTCGTTTTTCACATGATGACAAATTATTTTTAGGAATAGAATACTGACAAATTTGAGTATCGAATGGTATTCTAAATAAATACTTTAGCCACTTCAATATAACTTCATTTTTAGTTATTTTTGTCCAACAATCATAAAATAAATTAATTCGACCTGCATGTACCTTGATTAATGTTGGGTCGGAGCACGCATCCTGGATGAAGTCTGCGGCTGGAACTTGGCGTTGAACGCAGAGTTCGATTGTGGGCGCTGCTGTGTTTGAGCTGCTATCGGTTTCCTCTGACCTCCCCGCCCCCCCCTGAACGACGGGTAACGAGGAGGTCCTGTCCAGTTTCCCTGCTGAGACGACCGGTTGACCGTTGATATTTGAGAGGCGGCTGTTTTGGCTGGGCCTTTTTTAATTAGGGCTCCCTGCTTTTCAATGGCTTTACTTGCCTTTATTTTTTCCGGCACTGAACTTCCGAATAAAGTTTTGTCTCTTTCGGAGTCTTGTATAACATGTTTAAAGTTTGTATCCAAATTCGGTAAAATCAGTTTTACCCTATCTTTGGTTAACATAAAGTGGAGGTCTGATAATAGGCGGCATCCATCACTTACGTGACGGAGGGCCTTCATTTGTTTTCTTCCTTCCCAAGGAGGACGTCAATCCCTCGATTTATGGCGGTAATACCGTACCCCAGCTGTTGCTGAAAGTTTTGGTTTTTTTTTTTTTTTGTCACGTGCTCGTGCTATGTCAGTTATGGCTGCCAAGATTTCCGCATTTAATTTTGGGGCTTGCAAGTTTTTGCAGTTTTCGGGTACCGTATTTTCTATGGTTAATTTATCTTTGTCTTCTTTGGACAGTCCTTTTCTTAGTAAAGGTGTCCATAAATTTGAGAGCGTATCGTGTATTTTAGCGCCAAATTCGGGTGTATCGGAATTTGCAGCTCCAAGTGCAGTAAGCAGCTCTGGATCCAGATCGGGATTAGGTTCTCCCGATATACCTGGTGCGTCTTGTGATATTGACGGCTCCGGATTAGGGAGCGTCTTTGCAGATAGCTTTTGATCCACAGTGAATGACGCGGCAGTCTTCTGGTTATCCAGGTTTACATCATCTAGCGGTAGCGGTAACTCATACCTTGGAGGCGACATGTTTATGTTTTAACAAACATATAATTCATATTAATATAACGCTCATAACGTATTACAGACAACGAGATAAATCTCCTTGAGATTACCCGCATTTTCTGTAGTCGTATTGAAAACAAAAGGTGATCGATAAGATCAGATAAAATTTATTAAAGTTTACATCACAACGATATTGAGCAGTTAACGTGATATATCTATTATAGATTACACGCATTTTCTGCTCTGATTTTTTAAATAACCTTGGAGGCGACATGTTTATGTCTAATTCATATTAATATAACGCCCATAACGTATTACAGACAACGAGATAAATCTCCTTGAGATTACCCGCATTTTCTGTAGTCGTATTGAAAACAAAAGGTGATCGATAAGATCAGATAAAATTTATTAAAGTTTACATCACAACGATATTGAGCAGTTAACGTGATATATCTATTATAGATTACACGCATTTTCTGCTCTGATTTTTTAAATAACATTTTTACACTGAATAAGTAGCTCTTGCCTTGTAAGATTTCTTCTTCATCGGTAGAAATAATTCGCTGTTTCCGTTTTTTATTTATTTTTTGTTCCAACTTTTTTATCTTTATATTATAATGTTGAAGCTGTTCTTCTGCTGTACGTTTAACATTTTGTAAAAACTTAAGTAAATGATTAAAGTAAATGACGTATGCTTGTTACCACGCACGAAAAAAGAATGAGGGCTTGGCGCGAACCGGGTGGATCATGCCACGCGGCGCCCCGCCACAGTGTTTTTTTTTATGATACTTTAAATTGTGCGAAGTTACCTAGTACCTAAAAAGGACTACCTGTTATATAATATCTGAAGAATGAAGCGACGAAATATAATGATGTTTATTATAATTTTATATTTTTATGTGTACATTAACATGAACTTAACTATAAAAAAAGTCTAAGTATATTATCGCAGTATGCTGTTAAAGGGAAGAACGTCCATTTTAATGGGATTTTATTTATTTTTTATTACAAGAAAGAAATTGTCGATAAAATCAAGGATTAAATATCAAGACTGAGGATAGGGTCATAAATTTAAAAAAAGTTTCTTTTTCAGAAATACAGATAATTGCAACGTGTGATGTTGCTACGGCCATGCAAGCTGTTGTAGGCTGAAAATGTTTCGTGTTGTTAGCCCAGCAGTATTTTCAACGAGAAACTCATATCCAAAAATTGTACAAATTTTCTGATTATCCATGACGTCAAAAACTAAAACAAAACATTAACTAAAAAGAAATGAAACACCTTTGAATAAATAATAATAATAATAAATATCGCGTATAAATTATATTTTACGTTTCAACTCGACTTTTTGGTGTCTTCACTTGCATACCCCGTGTTTTCGTGTTATGAATCAACAGATTTTTTTTATATAAAAGATTAACAACAAATGAATTTAAAATAAGAATAACAGAGCTTCACGCTTCGCGCTTATACCTTCAAATATTTGTTTGCTTTGTTTTTTTCCCCTTTTAGTAGCCTAAAAAGCTTAAGGAAAACCTACAAAATAGCTTTGGAAAATCACAAAGGCTTATGAGATAATATTAATTTGTTGTAGTTAATGAATTTTTTTGTCTTAAAGTAAAAAATACATAATAATAATATAGAAGTATTTTTATTAATAACTAGCTGTGACCCGCGACTTCGCCCGCGTGGATACCGTTTATTAGAGTTGGATAAATACTATTATTATATCCTCTTTGAAGTTAAAACTTACCTTATTCTAAATTTCGTCAAAATCGACTCAGTAGTTTAGCTGTGAAAGCGTTACTGATAGGTAAACAGACAGAATTACTTCAAAAACTGTGATGCGCACATGCAACTTACAACAAAGCAGTGATCCGCAGTTTCACCTAGGTTTTGTGAAAATGTACAGGTAGGTAGGTAGGTATTACATAGATGATGCCCACGACTTCGTCTGTATTGAATTAGTATTTCGAGTAGGTTATTTTCTTTTCCAAGGTCCTAACTATCTTTAATAACAAAAATAAAAATGAAGAATCTTCGCCTATATAATATGTATAACTCCTTACCACAAATATAGGTAGGTAACTATCTATTAGGTACATTACAAAGGCACATAGCGTTATAAACAAATCGGGTGCCGAAGTGCCTTAAATTTTAATATTGTCTTAAGTTTTCGCGATAACTATTACCTATGTATGACTATTAAATAAAACACTTTTTAACCGGATTTACCGCGTATATTTACATTTTAAATTTTAACAGTCGCTCGTGACCACGGGGTCTGCAAAGACACGAAACGTCGAGTTAAAATGTAAAATATAAATTATACGCCATTAATCCGGTTAAAAAGTGTTTTATTTAATGCCTTCAATTTTACTTAATTCATGCAATATCTTCATTAATTATACTTAGCTTATTGTTATTCTAGGTAAAGCTAAGTAGTTTTTGCGTGAAAGAATAGCAAAATCCATCCATTCAGCCATTATCACTGTACATACAATACTACCTATAGTTATGTATGGCTGCTTTTCACTGCCAAACGGCTAAGCCAATATTAATGTAATTTGGTATAGTAGTTAACACATACGTTACTTTTTATTCCGAAGAAATCTACGGTTTCTGACTTCCAACAGGCAGAAACGATCATGAAATTCAAAACCTTGATTTCCATTTTATCTCTGTATGTACAGAAGGCAGTACATCAAGCGTTACAAATCTGCCAAAATTTTTTACTTGAATTTGAACTCTATGCCCTCGATAATAAGTTAAAATTGGTTGGGGAAATTTGAAAGGTAATGTAACGCTTTTCCTTTTTATACCCAACCGCCGCGAACCGCGTCGAGCGCGGCAACCGTTACGCAAAAATAATCCCTATATCATTAAGTATTCACCACAGAATAAGTAATAGTTGGTACAGAAGAATTACTCCGCAAGAAGATCTAAATAAATTCGAGTCTTGCTACGACGCGATACGGTGGAATTCAGCTCGCACAGCATTACGTACCTGCAAATTTATATACCTAGAAGTTTTGTCTCTTTCTATCGCATGCCTCTTATCTTTTCTTACGCTGTTAGGGTTGCTGCCTAGTGAAGAATAATTAATCTCCTTATTTGTAATTAAGTACTATCTACCGATGTAGATATTACTGTTATTCTACCTTTGTAAAAAATATTGTTTCAACTTACCTAAAGTACAAAATGAAAAAAAAGTTACGACGAATAGTTAGTAATACTAACTATGTTTTGTTTGCTAAATTGAACATAATCAAATCTAAATATAACCTAATTGAATATTTGTTTCTTTTTATGTCCATTTTTAAATACTATTTGCGACCTCGATCATAGAATTACTGTAAATGCTATTAGGTAGGTAGGTATCTACAACGTCCCGACGGGAGCGCGCGTGACACACGACCCATTCGAAATGCGCCGGTGGAGCGCTTCGCTGTAGGTAAATAACGGATGTACCGCGCGGAGTAAGCCAGGCCTGGTATTCACGCGCGATGGGTTATTAGCGTATTTAATGTATAAGTTTTGTATTTCTATACCGATTTCTATGATTCTTTTTTTATTCAATGGGTAATAATGTTATTTTTTTTTAATTAGGGATGAGTGAGAGTATTATAAACGTAAGAGTAAACAAATATAATCAGAAAGCTCCGAACTGCTAAGCTATCGGGATTTACACGTGTTATTGTGAGTCAACCATAAAATATAGATATATACTGTTGTGGGATATTTTTTATATGATTTTATGAAGAATATTTCTGTCATACATGATTTCTATGTAGCTTTAACCATTAAGGCTGCACACGCGACGGAAGCTTAAAAAATGAAGTAACTTCTCCCGTTTTTTCAACATTTCCCTTCACTGCTCTTCTCTTATTGATTGTAGCGTGATAATAAGTATTCTATAACCTGCCCAGGAGTATGAAGAATAATTTTACCAAGTTTCGTCAAAATCCGTCGAGTAGTTTTTGTTTCTATAAGGAACATACAGACAGACAGACAGAAAAAAATTTTACTGATTGCATTTTTGGCATCAGTATCGATCACTAATCACCCCCTGATAGTTATTTTGAAAAAATATTTCATGTACAGAATTGACCTCTCTACAGATTTATTATAAGTATAGAAGATAGACAATCATTCATAAGCTGAGATTAAATATTTTATAATGTTGAGCTATTGAGTAATTAAATCAGTTGAATGTATGTTTCAAAGAGTAAAGTGTTGTATATCGCAAGCGACAGACATAACAGTTTTTCCTTTGTAAAAATCGAATGTTTATTTATAACAAATTAACAATGTCTATTTCATTATAAAAAAAAAAACGTTTTCAAGTCACATTTTTATTCAATGCAAACTCCATATTTTTATAAATTAAGCTATAGATTTTCAGCGTTGGTATAATATTGTTGTAGAATAATTTTACGATTTATTTTTTTTACTTGACTTTAGTTTTCACATTTTTTTTTTTATTAACATGTCACTGAATTTAATCTTAAAGTCTTTAAATTATACATTATAACATTATTTTTTATTTATGCGAAATCTAAAACACGGTCAAATAATTTTGATCAAAGAATCGGTATAAACAATGTAATAATATTGTATTAATCATTAAACTGACCAAGTTTCAAGCTACTTATAGTTTCGTCGACCGAGTAGGATCACCCTGCTGCATTGCATACGGGTATCACGAATCACGCATTGTGCCACGTGAGAAGCTAGCAGGTACAGTACATTGTACATTTTCATTGGAATTTAAACCTTATCACAACTGAATAAGTTGCGAATTATGTACATATTATTGCACGTGAATGTACATGCGCACGCGGCGAGGGATTGCGCACATTATTTAAGGTATTAAAACTAGTCCCATATTATTAGGGGATAAGAAACAGTTTTAAAACTTCGTATAAACAAAAAAAAATAACGTTGTAAACACAATTAAACGACCTTTTTAGGAGGTACAGTCACGTCTAATAATATTTATACATTTTCATTGGAATTTAAACCTTATCACAAATGAATAAGTTGCGAATTGTGTACATATTAATGCACGTGAATGTACATGCGTGCGTGGCGAGTGATTGCGCACATTATTTAAGGTTCTGTAGAGATTATTGAGTTAAAATATAACATGGTATCAAAACTATTAAAAATAACGTTGTAAACACATTCAAACGACCTTTTAGTGCCTACTTAGATGTTTTCATCTAGATTGAGACTACAATTGATTTTAATTACAACTTGATGAAGTATTTTTATAATTAAATATACCAAGTCTTGGCATCTTTGTAGATTAAGTACGATACCTACGCTACAAATTAATTTGTTAGTAACAAGAGTTACTAACTAATTGCTATTAAATGAAATATTTCTAGAACTTCAAAGTAATCGCAAACTAAATTCTAAATGTTTTGGACTTTAGTTCTACGTCGTTTTGTTTCTCAATAACGTAAATTTTATTAAATTAATACCTATAATAAAAGGACTACTCACCGAAGCAAAGATAAACTCCGCAACGTTTCGTGGTTCGGTCTTCACACAGTGTAAAAAAAGGTAGATATCAAATTAATACAATAAAATTGCCATCGTTTTTTAAGTATGTTTATAAAATATATGAACTACTTAATAGAAACGATGGTAAGTTTTTTGATCGATTTATATGTTTTTAGATTGTTATTTAGATGTCGATCATAAAACTGACAAAGTTTCAAGCTACTTATAGTTTCATCGAGCGAGTGGGATCACCCTGCTGCATACAGGTATCACGAATCACGCACCTAGTAATAAGTCATATGAACATAAAATTGCCCAATTATTAAGCGTAACTTTCGATCTCCTAACATTTATTTTAAAAATCTAACTAACATCTTTCTCAAAAGTAGGGTTTTTTTATTTAAATTCAAAGTATCGAAAGTAACTTTTAAACCACGCAGGATCGATTAAGAATACCGCTCCTGCCGGGCTAGCATGCGACCGTCGTTAAAAGCTCAAATCGACAAGATAAATCTTATTTTGTGATTTTATCCTATCATGTTAGCTAACATGTGCACCCAAATCAACAGATTTACTTGTTTCGATACAATTATTAAGCCCACAGTAAATAAGTCATTTTTTGAATATCAAAATATTTTAGGAGAAGGTTAAGACTGATGTGTGTATTAAATTTATGACAAAAAATTGTATACATATATATTTTTTTTAAATTGAAATTTTACAATTCTTTTAAGTGATCAAATTTTTCTGACTAGTGAAAAATCGATTCTTATCGTTCTCCTTACTAATAGAAATAGTTGGAAAAACGCTTTTATTTCTTGATATTTAGTCTTAAATAACAGACTAAACTAAAATGTTGTTAACTTATGAGAATTAAAAAATATCAAGTTACCTAACAAAAAAGAATTTTGTTTTCATAAATTGAATCCACCCATTATTCTTAACCTTCTTCTAAAATATTTAGATCTTCATAAAAAACACCATTTATTTACTCTAAATGCTATATTTTAAGAAAATATCGTTATAAAAGCCGATTTATCGTTGTCGACGATCGCATGCTAGCCCCACTGGATGAGCGATCAAAAAGCGATCAAAAGGCGACTAATCCAAGCGATACTCACTTGGTTGTAGGGAACGACTCACGTTTTGTGTTCTTCCAATGTTTTATGAAGAGCCAGTTCCTTTCTAATGGTGGGTTTCAAAATTATAGCTTTATCCAAAATCTTTCTTTGTAAACACTTAAAAGTATGGGCGTTGCCATGACAACCAAAATCCAGATTTATTATTGTATGAAAAAATTTGGATTTTAGATTAAGATTCGATAATAAAACCTACCGTATACCCATATTGTGTTCAAACTTTAACTTCATCTTCTCTCATCAACAAGTTTTTTTTCCTACTTTATAGCAATCAAAAACTTAAATAAGATTATTAAATGAATAATCAAATCGCGCAATAAACAATCAAATTTATACTTTATTACAATGAAATAAATACTAAACATCAATTTCACAAATCGGCTGTAACAGATAAACCTACTCCAAAATAACTCGTACAAATTCGGTAATAAGTCGTAATAATTTATTAAAAACAAGTGATACCGTCTATGGTACAGAAGCCAGCAGATCAAGCGTTACATGACCTGTCAAATTGAACCAACCAATCTTAACTTAATTTCCAGGACATAGAGCTCAGATTCAAGTAAAAAAATTTGACAGATTTGTAACGCTTGATGTGCTGCCTTCTGTACAACTCTAACGTAATATTTTGTTGCGTTCCATCAGTACTTTATGTTCATTTTACGACAGTCACGAGGTGTAAATGCAGGTAAACAACATTTACGAAATGAAATGCCTGCATTACTGAAAACTCTGTTGAGTGAAGTTGAAATTATATTACGGAAATTGGAAATTTTGTGTGATGACAGTACCTATATAAAATGTTTTACTGGCTGTACTAAAAGAAATAATGCTGCTTTTTGAAAACACAATTATATTTATGTTTGAGTTGCGTAGTAGAAAACGCCTCCTGCGTGCTTTCTTTTTATTTGTAACCTTATTTTTTAGCCGACTCCGGCACGCAAAGGAAGGTTATGTTTTCAGCGCGTATGTATGTATATTTCATTAACAATAAGTTTTATGACATTTAATTCTCAATATACCCAGTTTAAGTCGATTCGCTTACATTTTGTGCACTATTTTTGTAAGCATAACTCCGTTATAACGTAGATAAACGGAAAAGGGATTTTTAATATCCGTTATAGACAACTTTAAAAAATAATGAGAGTATTTTATATAACTCATAATCAAGATGTGTAAAAGCATTATCATTTTTTTCAATGAACGGACGAAAAATCTTTGTTTGTAAGTAGGTACCTATGAAGACTGCCAAAATCTGCTCAGGTGTTAATTGTACAATGCATCAAACTAAAAAGCGGGAAATAAAAAAAGTAATTACAAAAACTAAAAAACCGACTGCGGAATACAGTCAGTTCAAACTAAAAAGCACGAAACAAGCACATAAGACTATAAGAGCTTTTAAATCGTATTTGTAATTAAAAATAGCAGCAGCAAGCGGGAATTAGCGAAATTAAGTATTAAAGTATATGTTTTGTGAATCTTTGCTAATATAATGCTTACTTAAACCAAAATGTCTGAGAGCTTATAGCAGTTATATATTTGTACTTGAAACTTGTCCCCGCCTGCTGCTACTTTTTTTTATTACAAATACAATTTAACAGCTCTTATAATCTTATGTGCATGTTTCGCGCTTTTAAGTTTGAACTTATTGTATTCCACAGTAGGGTTTTTAGTTTTTGTAATAAATTTTTTATTTATATTTGAACAAAATCTATTCAAATTTTGAACAAATATAAAAAATAAGGTTAAATCAACTGAACTTTTCAAAACTATACAAAAGCCTTTTTAACTATACGCATTCATAATCACATTTAAAAAATATGTTACTTTCACTCTTAGATACCATAAAGTAAAACATCGTGAGAAAGTGACTCCTGTGAATATCTTTCCAAATACAAATAAAGCAAGCGGCCCGGCCGGTACAAGGATGGGTGGCCGCAAACCATTAATTAATCACGACGACTCCCATGTTTCATGTCAGAAGCTATTTCGGCGACGTAAAAATTATGACATCAACCAACCACCACTGATTCAGCTAGGTGGTACATACATACATAACTTCACGCCTGTATCCCTAATGGGGTAGGCAGAACACCAGAGGCTATAAAACCATCTGATGTCACGTTTGACAAATTTCGAGGTATTTTTATGATGGAGTGAGACTATTGCAGTGACAGGGGGTCAGCCTATCGCCCGCAAAAACGCCAATAAAACCCCCGTCCCTTAACTGACTTTTACAGTATACCCATGTTTTTCTTTCACTTTCAGTCCAGTTCAGAAGCAGCTAAGTAGTTTATGGCCATAACCTTCTCGTCACTCAGAGGAGAATAGTTCTGTAGTGTGTATACGCTGCCTAACTTGTAACTTAGCATTTAATGAATAATAAGCCAATAAGACAGTCAATAAACGTCACTTGAACAATACAGTTGTTTCCTTCCGCAACCCCTGGTCGTCCATCCTTGCATGGCGACCCTGCCAGGATGCTGCTTTTGGCAGTACTGCAGCACGGGAACAGATAATAAATAATTTATAATATTATTAAAAAATATATGTATATCAGTGACACGGAAATGGACCGACTAATGCCAGTGAAAGTTCAATTTTTATTTAAAGTGATGGTTTGCGAAGTAGTCTCGATGGCATGGCATGGACCAAATATGCAGTGGTCTCGGAAGCGCTGATACCCTGAAGTAAGGGGTCCCAATTTTTCCCCTGGGCGCTTGAAGTTTGCGCAGAAGGAGGTTCCCGATTTAAAGAATGCTCAGTGATTCTGCATGATCCTGATGAAGTGGCACTTCTGATGAGATGACCAGGCTAAGTTGTAAGTGAAATAAAAATGTGACTGAAAATAAGTGCGAGTGTGACGACAACGTTTTAAGTGTATTGAACGTTAAAGTAATTTTAATCTGCATAAATACCTTATTATTGTTATAATAATCATGTAATCATTTTTTGTATTTTTTTTAGAATAATATAGAAATCTTTATAACAAGTGTTGATTTATATCACTGAATATTTTCTAGTTATATTGAATTACTCACCATATTTAATCATTATTTTATATTTTTTTATATCTCTTATAAATTTTGAGAACTAAATTAAGACAACCTAATTAAATTTCATGTAACGTTTAATAAAATATTGCCTGTAAAGTTTGCTTGGTGGTAGGATCCCTTCTGGGTCCGACTGGCTAGCGACCACCCTTTATACAAAGTCTGCCGCCAAATGTTACCGCTCCGGCGGTAATGTGTTCCGGCAATATTGTATAAAGAGCCAGTTCCTTCCTAAACCCGTGTGCTTTCATCTTCGACCTCATCGTCACTTACCACCAGGTGAGATTGAGGTCAAACGCGGGTTTAGTCACTTATAAAAAAAAAAAAACTACCGATGTAAAGTAAAAGAGTAGTTTTATTTTCGAAGTTCAATCGAGTAGTTTTGCATGATGTCCGTTTGCACAAACTAAAAACCTTAAAGTTTGTCAATAATATTAAATTATATCATTAAATTTTCAGTCACTCAGTCAGATTTATTGAAATAAAACATAAGTTTTCTTAAAAAAAAAAAAGGTTTCTTATTTGTGCCGCAAAGTAATTGTTTAATTACAGATGAAAAAAAATGTTTTATATGTTTCTAAGTAAGTAGTCATGGAATGGTTATGAAAGCTGATATTGTTGCAATTTTAAGGGTTGGAAATTATGATGTCGTAGTTACAAAGTGTTTTAGAATGTGTATTTCTTGCCAACGGCAGTAGAAAAATAAGTTTGTGAATACTTAGGTTACTAAGTTACTTTATATGTGACTGGCCTGCGCAACCAGGAACAATAAATACACTTATTTACCTATGGACTTCATTGGATTATTGATAATTTGAGATAGAAATGTTTTAGAATGTGTGTCATTGTAATGACAGTCACTAAGGTACACAAGTAGGTACGCAGGGTTTCTGGATCCTTCGTTGTAAGATAACGCATTGGTGACTAAAGAGTCTTAAAGCCAGACCCTAGTACAGAAGCATATCCTTCATTTTGATCATGGCCGAAACGAGATTTCCCCGTGAAAAACGTTGGAGACATAAAAGTCTTAAAAATGAGTTCTATTTATATTTAAAAAGTGCACAGTAAATAAATGAAATAAAAATAATTAAAATATAATAGTTTAGAGTCGCGACTCACTAAATGATTGCGTACCTACAAATTATATAAAAAGGGGACCGGCCGGTCCAAAAAGCAATTGCGAACACAAGTTGCGTTGAAAAAAAAAAGTGTATCATTATTTTTACGCATGTGAATGTGACTCAGAATTGAAATGAAAATAATATTGAAATTATGTAAAGTTATTGAGAATATTTATGCACGGTTATGAGGAAGATATAAATACTTTGTAATGCCTAGTGGTTAAAATGTTTTTTTTTGCGGAATGATATCGTAAAGTTGTATTTTTTGGATCGAGTTATGTTTTACTTAGTTACAAAGCTATATTAAAATCTGCTGACCTAAGTGAAAGAAATAAGTACTTAATCAAAAATTTCGATGTTTGAATGCGATTAAAACTTCTTCATTGATTTCGTATAATAAGGATTGAATTTTGTTTGAAAATTTTGTTTAAAGTGTTTTAATTTTTTAAATATTTATCCTTATCTTTCTTTGCTAATATCCAAGTGAATTCAGATTTATGTTTCAAGATTTATTTAGACTTATAAACTTATAATATTGTAAGAACTTATAATCACTAATTATGCTAAAAATAAATATTTGTGCAACGTGACAGTTTATTTGTTAATGAAATTTAAATAAAATATTGTTTTGCTGTACAACAATATCATAAGTATTTAGTAATACATGATACGTAATTCAGAAATATTTATATTTAAGAGTTTAGATTTAACTTTTTAATGATACCTAATTTCAATCAATGTTTAACATGTAAACATGTTGTTTGTAACACAAGACGTTGATTAAAAAGGATTGGAATGCAAGCTGACTCCGACTTGCACGATAATATTGTGTTACAGGTTTGAGTATTCATGCATTGTAACTTAAATAATCAATGTTTAGATGATGTTTAAATTAAAAATGTCATGATCAACGCATTTTCAATTTAAAAAAAAAAATAACGACGGTGGTGTAGTGTGTATACGCTGCCTAACTTGTAACTTAGCATTTAATGAATAATAAGCCAATAAGACAGTCAATAAACGTCACTTGAACAATACAGTTGTTTCCTTCCGCAACCCCTGGTCGTCCATCCTTGCAGTTCAATAGTTCAGTATTGTAAGATGGACACGTGTTAGATCGAAAGTCATTTGAGTACCACTTTTTCATGAAGATCTTATCTTGTTTAATAATACACATATAACATAAAAAATAACAGATTCTTACTTTAAAAAATTAAATGAACATATGCTCACTTTATACAGTTTTATTTTGACGCGCTCTTCTTTAAAAGGCTTCTTCTGAATATTATGCGAGTAAAATATTGAACGAACTTTAAATATAAGGTAAGGTAATATAAGGTAATATAAGGCTATCAAAAATAATCAAAATAGATTACAATTTTCTGGACGATCTAATCATAAGTATACATAATATAAATTGATACATCAAAGCTAATGAATTCAATTGAATAAAGGATTGAGGAAAGAATCAGAACTGTCCTTCATTTTAAGACACAATATTTTGGCCTTCTATGATCCATCTCTTTTTTCCATAATAACTTTTGGACGTTGGCGGCCAGCCCTCAAGCATCTTAAATAGCGTGAAAATAGTGACGTAACGCAATGGTAGAAGCGACTGCTTTTTAAATATAAAACCAATTTATTTTTTCATAATATCCTGAGCTTTTTAAATCAGAAAATTATGTGGCGCAAATAGCGCAATGGCGTACAACTATCCTATTAAGTTATTGAACTTTAACTTAAATACTACATTGGTTGAAAAGTTCGCGGCCTGGCCATTAAAAAAAAACGTTTGTTATTTTTTCTGCCGTCATTTTGAACTGTCATTATTCAATTGTCAGCCCGCGAATTTTCAATTTGATATCTTGTTTAAATAAAATTTTACGAACAATATAAATACGTGTGTAGAACAAATTTTCACTAATGGAGAAATTTGAACAACGTGCTGTGATTAAATATTTGTTTAAAAAAAGATTAACACCAAAGGAGATCCATGATGACATGCAAATAGCATTAGGGGAATCTGCCCCGTCTTATACCACTGTGAAAAAATGGGTTGCAGAATTTAAACGTGGACGAGAGAACATCGAAGATGACCCTCGCTCCGGCAGGCCAATGACGTCTACGACCGAAGAAAACATCAATAAAGTGTGTGATTTCATAGTGAAAGACCGTAGATTGACTATCAGAGAAATTGCAGACACTATAGGCATCTCATATGAACGAACGCAAAACATCATTGTCCATGAACTCGGCTTTTCTAAGGTTTCGGCTAGGTGGGTCCCCAGATTGCTTTCAGTAGAGCAAAAGCGAATTCGACTCACGATTTCTCGCGACTGTTTGGAGATGTTCGAGGCTGATCCAAACAATGGAAAAAATCAGGTGAACCAACTCCGAAAAAAGCAAAGGCAATTCTGTCGGCTGGCAAGGTGATGGCATCGGTTTTTTGGGATGCTAAGGGTGTCATTATGGTGGACTACCTTCCAAAAGGCGAAACAATAAACTCTGCGTACTATAGCACCCTTCTGCGCCGTTTAAGTGAAGAAATTAAACAGAAACGCCCAGGATTACTGAGAAAGAAAGTGTTGTTTCACCAGGACAACGCCCGAGTCCACACGTCTGTCGAGTCTATGGCTCAAATTCGTGATTGTGGTTTCGAATTGTTGCCACATCCAGCTTATTCTCCTGATTTGGCACCTTCGGACTTTCATCTGTTTCCAAACCTGAAAAAACACCTCGGTGGGCAGAAATTTTTAACGAATGAAGAGGTCGAAGCCGCTGTTAACCTGTATTTTGAAGACCTTGAGGAATCTTTTTTTAAAACAGGTATGGAAGCTCTGGAAAGCAGATGGAAGAAGTGCATAGAGCTAAATGGAGATTACGTCGAAAAATAAAAATATTTTTGTATGTACTTTATTCTGTTTTCTTGACTAGGCCGCGAACTTTTCAATCCACCCTTGTACATACTAACCATCGAAAAAAAAACTTTTTTTCTAGAGACTGTTATTTTATTAATGCCACTTAAGTAAAGCAAGTTGACAAAATAAAAAATATCCGGATGCCAAAATATTTATAATATCAAAAGCTTTGATTATAAGAACACAACCTTTTTGCATCACAAACTTTACATAACTAAATACCTAAGGGCCAAAACCTTTTTGATCAAATCTGAACAATGAACATTAAGAAAATCTTGTATAGAAAAGAAAGAAAGAAAGAAAGAAATGATTTATTCGACAATAAAAAAACTTTACAAACAAAAATAATTAAATATAAATTAATAATAAAAAATTGTCGAAAACGGCAACAGCTCAGCAAATGCTACAGCCGAAGGCTGCAGCGCTGATTTTCAGCTGTGCCGGTTTGGAGGCTGGGGTAGTTTTTACAAATAAGTATAGCATTATTAAAACATAAAATTGGTGCATACATCAACGACTTATCTAAAAATAATAATAATTTACGAAATAGAGTAACAAATAAAAATTCACAATGTAGGTACTCAAATAAAAATAGTAGGTAATAGAATAAATAACATAGGTAAAGATAAATAAATGAAAAAAAAGTTAATATGTATAAATTTAACATATAAAATAATTTAAACATTAAAACAAAAATGTAATAAGTATATTATATACAATACTGTCATTATACATACGCTACCTGTATCTTGTTCAGATACAGGTAGCGTATGTATAATGACTGTTCAGTCCCGATTATTATTATTAACCCTAGAGTACTACCCTACGCCTCAGAGGCGTCGGCGCATTTAAAATATCGCTGTCTCTTTTTTTCCTTCGCTCGTATCGCTTTGAAATTCTCGGACATCTCAGTCGTCAGGAGAACGCGTCGCAGGACGGCTGTGTCATCACGGTAAGTTTCACGGTTTTAGCAATATCACTGCCCTTGGCGCTCCATAGGCGTATGAGTAGTTTGTAGGTAACTTTTAAGATATTGATGTAAACACGTTTTTTGTCGTTTTATCTATGCAAATAGATAAAATTGAAGTAATATTTGAATTTTTATAAACGAGTGAGTGCAATACGTTATTATAACCTAAAATTATAGTTAAAATATAGGTATATTTCTGTGTGTCTGTCTGTGTGCTTGGTTTCTAAAAGCTGAACGGATTTATTTATTTATTATTATAGTTTTTAATTTTTAGTAGATATTATCATTGTTTTTTTCATTTATTTTTAGGTACAGTTTAAAAATTTGACATCATGGCTTATAATAGAAGAGGTATGGACGACATAATATCGGATTGGTTGGAAGAAAACAGTGATGATGAATCTGTGGGAGAGGCATCTGAAGTCGAAGATCACGTAAGCGAAGATGATACTCAAGAAGACGAGGAAGAAGGATTCATAGAAGATGCGAGAATAGCTGGTAATTTGAGTGATAGAAGAGAGGAAGAATCTGTGCCATCCGTTTCCCCAGAAAATAGCGAAACTTTGGAGTCGTCCAGTGCTGATCGTCGAATCCTGGTACCAGCTCGTCGAATTTTAAAGGGCAAAAATCAGCACTGTTGGTCCACTTCTAAAGGTGAAAGCCGTGGCAGAACCACTGCTAGCAACATTGTACATACTTCAAGAGGCCCTACTAGGATGTGCAGAAATGTATATGAGCCTAGTTTATGTTTTGAACTATTCATGACAGTAGACATTATTGACGAGGTAGTGAAGTGGACCAATGTGGAAATTTCAGCTAAAAGGCCTACCGGAAATACTCACGCTACATGCAAAGATACATGTTTAATTGAAATTAAAGCCTATTTTGGAATTCTAGCGTTAACTGCTGCAATGAAAGACAACCATCTGACTACAACGGAGCTGTTTGATAGTACCTTTTCAGGATCTAGGTACATAGCGGTGATGAGCAAGGAGCGTTTTAACTTTCTCACTCGCTGTCTGAGGATGGATGATAAGACCTTACGCCCTTCTCTCCGGCAGGAAGATCCTTTCATTCCAGTCAGGAAGATATGGGAGCTATTCATACAGCAGTGCAAGTCTAACTACACACCGGGAAACTACGTAACTATTGATGAACAGTTGGTTGGATTCCGAGGTAGGTGTCCCTTCCGGATGTACATCCCTAATAAGCCAACTAGATACGGTATCAAGATTCCCATGATGTGTGACAATGGCTCCAAATATATGGTAAACGCTTTGCCATATATTGGGAGAGCCACCGACACCCAAGGCTTACCACAGGGCGAGTACTACGTCAAGGAGTTGTCCCGTCCTATACATGGTACTAACCGAAACGTGACTTGTGATAATTGGTTCACGTCGGTACCCTTGGCCAAATCACTCCTTGCCGAACCATACAAACTGACCCTTGTTGGTACAATAAGGTCTAATAAGCGGGAAATCCCAGAGGAAATGAAAAATACCCGGCAACGACCTGTTGGTACGTCCATGTTCGCCTATGATGGTAGTTTGACTTTGGTGTCCTACAAACCTAAACCTGCTAAAATGGTGTACCTGTTGTCTTCATGCGATGAACAAGGGATTATAAATACTGAAACAGGGAAGCCCGAAATGAATTTATTTTATAATCAAACAAAAGGTGGTGTCGATACATTCGACCAAATGACTTCAAACATGTCGTGCTCTCGAAAGACCAATCGATGGCCCATGGCTATGTTGTATGCCATTCTAAATATGTCATTTGTGAACTCATATGTCATTTATTGTCACAATATGTCAACAAAAAATGAGAAACCGATGAGTAGAAGACAATACATGAAAAAACTCAGTACGCAGCTAAGTTCTCCATGGATGGAAAAAAGATTAGAAGCACCTACATTGAAAAGAAAACTAAGAGAAACTATAGAAGATATCATAAAAAAACCTACTGGATCTTCTGCTATACCTGAGGGTCCACCACCAGCAAAGAAGAGGAGATATTGCTCCTATTGTGAGTCCAAAAAGAAGAGGATGTCAAAAATGACGTGTGCTAAGTGTGAAAAACCGATATGCGGCGAACACCAAGTTCATGTTTGTACAGAGTGCGTTTAAAATAGTTATATTGGAGTTTCATTTGGTTTTATAGTTGATTTTGTTCTAGTTGATTATTTTTATAAGAATAAATGTATAATTTTCGCCGATCTCTGGTTACAAAGTTCCTATAAACAGAAGACTGTTAAATTTTTTAGTTTTTTTAAGAGGTTTAATTATTTTATTTTTTTAATAAAAAATAACAATATAATATGATTTATTGTGTTTTATTTTAATTAATAATAAACAGTAATATAGCTGGGTACAAAAAGAGATCATATTAATAAATAGTTTTTTCATAATTCATTGTTTTATATGATGCGCCTCATAGGCGTATGAGTAGTTTCTATGTAAGGTGCAACATGAGTAGTACTGTAGGGTTAATAACGGCTACAAATACTTGTAGTGGTTTTCATATTTATGTACAATCGTTGAGACAACAATAACTAGCTACTTAATAAAAATAACAAAAAAAAAAACATTATTCTTTATAATGAAAATCATTTACTTACATAAGATATTTATCCTCTATTTGTGCCAATTTCAATTGAGCATTTTGAATTACAGCTTTCAAATCATATTAATGACAAAATGCAAGTGAAGCGTGGGATTTCCATTTTGCAATAGATTTTAACAATGTCTGCACTCTGGCTGATATTCAGAGTTTAATATTCATATCTACTGCAGTTTTACTTCCTTCAAATTACATATTCGTTTCTCAGCAGGAATTATTTTGAATAGCGAACTTCACCACGGGATCATTTGGGTTTGTAGCCACTTCTCATATTTGAGTGGATTCGTGAATATTTATTTTAGCAATGAATATTTATTTTATCAATCCTAGTTTTTAGAGTGGAATAATAATTAATTTATTCATACAAATATCATTTCGTTTGATTTTAAGAATTCTTGTTTTATTTTAAAATATGCAGAGGTATAACAGCTAATAAAATTTAAACACAACACTGGATAAAACTTGTTTAATTCCACGTAAGACTTTTAAATAAATGTTTATAACACACAATTTTAGTACTAACAATAAGTGTCTGCTAGAAAATGCCAAAATAAAAAGATTAATAATTGGCAACCACCATAAACACAGTAGATCTCAAAAGCTACACATAAATTAAAAGTCCCGTTTTTCAAGATAACCTTTCTTAAGTCAGATTAAAGCACTAATACAAAGAAACATTGAAGCAAAATTATGAAATTTGCGAATTCTCAGGGGATATACAGGTATTATAAAAGGGATAAAGTATTATGAAAGCTGAAAGCCAGTGAATTTATTCATCAGCACACACTTGCTCATATACGTTCATATTTTGAATGATTAATAAATTAGATAGATGTAGGTTTATTCGTGAGAGCCATTTATTTTGTTGACGTAGGGACTTTTGTATGAGAAATTAATTGGTTAATTGTTCAAAAACGGGTTAGTATTTAGATTCTACCATTATCTTTAAGAATAATACTTCTTTTTAAACATTCGAGATATTTAATTGAAGTAGTGGTTTATAATTAAATAGGCTTTATTGTAAGTATTACTTTAACTTAATATTTAAATCTGCCACTGAATCTGCCACTTGTCCAAACAAGTGGCGACCTTTTTAAAAACGTCACCAATTTGATCGGCATACGTTCGCCTTTTTTGTTTTATCACGTGCCCGACCGGCATACATTTGCCTAGGGCGGCCCCTTTCGACCGAATCCATTCTTGCTCTGTACACCTCTTTCGTAACCCTACTTTCACTCATCCTTTCCAAATTTCCAAAACACCGTAGCATAATACTTTTCAATTTTAATCACTCCATCTTCTTTCAATACGCATCTCTTTCTTATTCCACTGTTGCGCACCCTATCACTCAATTTCACTCCACACATACTCCTCAAAGCTCTCATCCACAACACACTTTCATGTCTCTTGTTGGCGCCAAAACTCCCTCAAGTACGGCAAGACGTGCCTTATTCGGTATTGTACATATTTGACCATGAAATTATAATAAGTTTGTACTTTTTGACATACGTCTTTGAAACTGCAGATTTTAATATTTTATTTATAAAATTTCAACTTTAAACTTAAGCTTAATTTACTTTTCAAATCTTTCGTTCGTCTTCCACAAAATGTAAAAAGAGATTCTCAACACGCAAAACCAGGCTCTCTCAAATTAAAACTTAAGCAATTAAACTTTTTGCGGTTTTAGATTACTACTCAAGTTGTTTTGAAGTTGAGTGTTCTGCAAGTTAATGTGATGTATTATTTACCATACGATATGTACGATCATTCATTTTACTAAACTGAAATATGTTATACTTAGTATTCAAGTTTCAGCCCACAAAAAACTTGCTTGATAGCTTAGATATATATTCATAGTTTGACTCTTTCTCCTTTCCTCTTGTGTATAATTTTTCTTCTGGACTTTACCTGTAAGTAAAGAGAAAAACGTAATTACTTTTAATTGTTTTAAACTATCGCGGTTATTTTCACTTTGATTTAATGTATTTACGGGATTCTTACCACGATTTTCGATTTTATTTTCGCACGTCCGATATTTCGATGCTGTTACAAGCACCATGAGTCCGCGATCATGATGCTTGTAACAGCATCGAAATATCGGACGTGCGAAAATAAAATCGAAAATCGTGGTAAGAATCCCGTAAATACATTAAATCAAAGTAATTACTTTTACCTTTTCTGCACATCCGCAAATCATAGAAGTGTTCTATACTGTTTAAATTTGAGTATTTTAACGCATTTAGTCAGCGTTGAGGTTACGGTGCGATGAGCTTGAGGTGAGCTAAATGAAGATGAGGTCGAAGATGAAATCACATGGCCTTACGGTGGGTTTCAATATCTCAATATTAAATCCAATTTTTTTTCATTTAATAACAAATCTGGATTTTGGTTGTCACCCAAACTTTTAAGTGTTTCCAAAGAAGGATTTTGGATAAAGATACAATATTGAAACCCACCATTAGAAAGTACCTGGCTCTTTATAGAACACTAGTCACCGCGCGCGGTTTTACCCGCGTAACTTTTGATCTCGTGGGAATTTCGGGATAAAATAGCCTATAACCTTCCTTAAGAGTTGGGCTATCAAATGCTAAAAGAATTTTCCAAAACCCACTTGTAGTTTCTGAGATTAGCGCGTTCAAACAAACAAACAAAAAAACAAACTCTTCAGCTTTATATATTAGTATAGATTACCTGTACCCATCAGCGACGGCGTTTAGAAGCAGACTTAATGGTCTCTAACTGGACGAATTTTAAAGAGGTGCTCCTAATAAGCCAGTACAAATCATCATATTATACTTAAGTCTTATATTACGCAAAACACTAAAATCTCATAAAATATCTAGAATAATATTAATGTAAAACATCTTGTTACCATACTATTTGCGGACCACCATTACCATAACTTCAAGGGGATACTAATAAGCAATAAGATACGCGTCTCCAGTGACCCCAGGGGATTCTTGTATCCACTTCATTTCCCTCCAAAAGTTTTCTAAATAGAAAGCTTTATGAATAAAATCTACTCTAAGTATATTCTACTTTTACGATTGCCACTTTTGTGTAATGAAATTTTCGTATGCATACGTACTATTCTCTTGCGAATTAATTCAAAAACAAATGAACTTTGTATTTTTTTGTTTTTATATTCATGGCTTGCAAAAATATCTCAAAGGAAAAAGAAAGCAGAAAAATTGCCAGAGCCGAAATGGTTTCTGACAAACTTTAACGACTACAGTATACAAGTATACAGCACCAGGGACCGACTGCTTAACGTGCCCTACGAAGCACGGAAGTCGTCGTGAGATATGAATGGTCGGCGGTCACCCATCCTAATACCGACCCCGCCGAGCGTTGCTTAACCTGCGATATCGTATGATACACACAGTAACCAAGGCGCCACGACGACTTCACATGTTTTTTAGCCGAATTTATTCAAACAACGCCACAAAAAATATATATAATATTCAATGTACCCATAAAAGAAAGCCAAAATTGGCATTTATATATAGAATAATAACTTATATAGTCTTTCTTTAGTCATTGACATAGAAGCTTAGTTAGAAAGGCTGACCCCCTGTCACTGATAAATACTTCCAAACATGACGCCAATATTGCGTAGGTACTAGCTGATTCTAGTAATACTAGGGGCCAACTACGTAATACAACTTTCATAGTTTAAATGAGAGTTTATGATATAAGGCCTCCTGGAAAGGATATTTTTAGCTTCTTTGGCATCGCAAATAAGCCATTATTTGAAAAAAAAAAGTAAAATTATTGTTTAAAAACTTTTCAAATCACAAAATTTCTAAGGCATGTTTGGGCGAAAAGTAAAGTTTTATAATGACATCAATTTGTCTTGAGTATATCAAGCAAGATCGACAATTACATATTTAAAAGAAGCTGGAACTTCTTAGCAAAACAATAAAAATTTATAAAATTATGCAAAACGAGGATCAGTTTGGTATTGTGTAGTTGGTATATGGTATTTTGGATGTGCGATCTTTTAAACGTAGCAACCTGTGCATGTTTTGTACGTCAACCTCAAAGACGTGCACTGCTATTTTTGTGCCATGTGATCGTCTTTCTAAGGCAGGAGTAATATGAGACCATCTGGTCTCCTCTGTCAATACCAGACATGCCAAAATTTTAGTCCGCAACTATGAAACAGCAGGATGAAAGTCAGAATGTTTTCCGTTGAAGCATTTCGATTCTCAACCTTTTCAGGATCGTAGTTGTCACCGGACCGCGGAGAAAAATCCCGGCATTGGACCAATCTTGTTCATATATAACAGAAGAATTTGATGCTCTTGTAGCTGTCGCACTGAACGTATTCTCCGAAGATCACGTAAAATATGTCGATTCGATCCTCATTCATGTGAAATAGTGACAAAACAACCTAATTCTACGTGAATCTCACCTCATGGGGCATGCGACACTAAACCAGACTCAATAACTGCATCTATCTCGTGATATATGGCGTGATCTATGTTAAAAGAGGCGTAAGATGAGAGGGAGTGTGACAGTCGGGATGAGATCCCAATCGTTCGTAATATTACGTATACGCAATATTGCGTAGTTGTGGGTCCAGAATCAAATAATAATTATGGGTGCCAACCAACGTAATGTTGCGAATACGTAATATTGCGTACTAGATACCAAACAAGATTTTTTTAAACGGGAAGCCCAGTACGTTGTATTCCGTAGGAGACCATTTGTATGGTGGGAACCAATTGTGTCATCACTAAATATTTGTCATTCTGTGTGTTAAAAATATATAGGGTTTATTTTAATTAGCGCATCGACTCTTGCAGGCTGGACTTGTTGGTATAGTGAAAACAACAGATTATTATAAATAAATTTAAACCACAAAAACCTTGAAAAACCTGCTTATATTTTAATACGCTAAAAATAATAAAAATAAACTGTTACACTAAAACTTTTACTTCCATATTGGAATAAGATTGACGTCACATTTTTTTCAAGTAATTCTTAGCACGCTTTACATTTGATACCCATATTCTATAAATTCATAAATATGGGTTCGCCGTCTTGAGTATGCCGCCATGTCTGATTTAGAATGAAGTCAGACAGTCTATCATGCATTGTTTTCTAATGTGAAAATGTATACAAAATTTCAGCTCCTTGTTCCATATTTATAAAGTCCTCTCCAAGAGCCATCTTATTAGAAGCTTTTTATTAATATGGGCTCTAATCGCCTAGCACCATTAATCTTTTGACGGCCTTCGTGACACAGTGGGCAAATAGCCAACTGATACGAGAGATAGGCCCCACCATATGACAAATGTTTGTATGATCATATGATTTGATACGATTGTGATTTTTGTTGATATTAGCTCTATAAATGTTTTAAATAAAATACTTTTTAAATGGATTTGGGGTACGAGTAACCATGGTGTGTGTAAAATCCGACATTAAAATGTAAAGTACGATTGATTATACGCAATAAAGTCTGGATTAAGAGTCTGAAATATTATGAATCGTGAAAGCCATTAACATTATTGATATTATTATCTGATTCCGGAAAAAAACCAATATTACAAGCTTAACAAATCAAGTAAAAATGTTGCTCGGTCACCATTTGCATGTAGTATCGAACCAATTGAATTATTACTCATCATCATCATCATCATCATCACAACTCCGTGTAATGGGCCCACTGCAGGGCATGACTCTCTCCTCTGGGTGACGAGGAGGCTTAGGCCATAATCCACCGAGCTGGCCCAGTGCTGGGTGGTGGATGTCAGAATTTTCAGGGTGCCGATATGGCTTCTGACAAACCCTACCGACTACTGTATACAAGTATACAGCACCCGGGACCGACAGTTTAACGTGCCCTCCGAAGCACGGAAGTCGCCGTGAGAAACGAACGGTCGGCGGTCAGCCATCCAAGTACCGACCGCGCCGAACGTTGCTTAACCTGTGATATCGTAAGATACACACAGTAACCACGGCGCCACGACGACTACTCATTACTCAATGCTAATAAATGCTAGTAGGTCGAAATTCGCTTGAAGATAGGTTTCCTTGGTGATGAACTTATTGTCATTTTGTTCGACACATAGGTTTACTGAGTACAGGATTTGTACAGTATCTAAAATACTCTAAGTAATTATACGCGATAGACCTTACAAGTTTGACAGTTTCAAGCGAATTATAGCAAAATGGGTTATGATGACTCAGTTGGTTCGATAGTACTACTTGAGAGAATCTGCGAACACCCTTCACCTTAGCACCAAAAATATAGAAAACTGTCGTCATTTATAAAACAGAACGAAACTATTCCGTACCAAAATCGGATTTACAGATGCAATTCTTGAAACAAAACACCATACACATCATTAAATAGCAAACAAAATAGAGCTTTCGTTATTGTTCAACTTTTGAAAGACAAAGCTGCTTATTTTGTAGGTCTGATGCCTCATGTAACTTGACTACTTATAGTTGAACCGCGGTATAATATCTATCTGACCAATTTGTTAAGAGAAGAACGAGACAAGGGGCCAATGAGATTGGTTTTTCTGTTTTATACAGCCAGCTTCTTGTTATCACTAGAACAATAATATCATGATCTCCTTTGTGGTTTTTATAACTCATAAAACGGGATTCGTTAGCGATTTTCGAAATCTTATGAAAGATTTTGTTATTTCCATCTACCTTTCAAGTTACAAAATAGATAAACGTAATATGCTAATATATTTGCAATATAATTTATACTTCTATAGGTGCGATTTATTTTTGAAAACCTTAAAATATTCTTAAAGTACGGTTTTTTTTAATTATGAAATTTTCAATTCTCCTTTTAAATATGAAAAGTATACTTTTACACATTTAAAAGGAGAATTGACTACTTTGCGCTTTCGAGTAGTTTTAGAATCGATTGTCAATAGTTGACGACCGGCTGGTGTAGTGGTAACATACAATTGCCTTCTATGCCAGAGGTCCTGGGTTCGAATCCTGGCGGCGGCAGATATCGGTGTGATGAACACAGATATTAGCCGTCAAGTCATGGATGTTTATATGTTTATTTAAGTTTATTCTAATAAAAAATATGTATTTATTTATTATGTATTATTTATATATTTCTTAAGTATATCAGTTGTCTAGTATCCATAGCACAAGTTCTTTATGAAACTTAATTTGGGCTAGATAATGTTGTGTGTGTGTCAAAAATATTTATTTATTTATTTAGTAGTAGGGCAAAAACGCCACGTTATTAGCAACACTTAGGCTTGTACAAGCTCATTGTTAATTTTAGCAGAACATTGTAATTATATTTACCGTCAGTCTACATTATACAAGGTGTTTGGCACAGCGTTGAACATACAAAAATGGGGGGTAGGTGGGGTGGTCTGTTAACTAACCAACACAAAATATTTTACCTAGGACTCAAGTTTTTTTTTAAATATTTTATTTCATAATTTTTAAACCCGTCTAAATGTTTTTTTTTAATGGCAAATCAATTTTTTTTTCTTAACTACAATTAAGGTAATTGGTAGGTCCTTTGAAAAAGTTAGAAATAAAGTTATGGCTTTAATAACTGAAAAAATGGGATAAATAAAACTCAACCGACCAGGACTCGAACCTGGAACCTCTCGTTTTCCGGATGAGTGCTCTTCCACTATGCATACCCCGGTATCTCAGTGGAATAGCACTCGTCCGGCAAACGAGAGGTCCCAGGTTCGAGTCATGGTCGGGTGTTTTTTTTTATTTATCACATTTTTTCAGTTCTTGAAGAATAATTGAGCATTTTAAATGCAAAAACTTAAAAATATTATAAAAGTTATGGCTCCTCAAACACAATAAAGTGCTAGAAAAATTTTGAAACTATACTCCTGCATTTAAAAAAAATAGGAGTAACAGATGACTTCTGAATTGCTAAAAAAAGCTCCATTATAATAGTCAATTATATTTTAATAGCAGATTAAGAATGATGAGTGGGTATGATATTCTATAACAATTTTATTTTTTAATATTTTTCATAAATATTTATTTATTTATAAATATAAATGTATCCGCTCCATATGTAGAGCTGGCTACCGTGACTGCTGCAAACCTCTATTTAGAAAGCTCAAAATATTGCCACTACCATGTATATATATTTTTGAAATCTGTTTGTTTGTAAAAAAATAACTCAGAATATTTTAAAACGAATGAGCAAATGGTATATGGTCGAGGTACACATGCATCCAAATTATATGCACCCATGCAAAAGCTAGAATTGTATAGACGAAATGTATACTGTATGGCAATACGACTATATAACAAATTACCCAAGACAATAAAAATCCAGACTGTGATAAAATTTAAAAAATCATTGTATAATTTTTTATTAGATAAGCAGTATTATAATATAAATGATTTTTTAAATGAATGACAATGATTTAATATGCATGACATTTAATAATATAATTAAAAATAAGTAAATAAGTTTGGACATAAGTAATATACCTAATTATTTTGAATTGTTAAATTGAAAAGTGGACAAAAATTTGCACACCGATAGTGACAGTTGAATATGCTGTACAATATATTTAGATCTAAGATCTTTTTTTCTACCATATTCTGCGAATAAATGACATTCTATTCTATTCTATTCTAAATTAATATTTCAAAATTCTTCTTATTGAGTAAAATTTAAGTTAATTCTTCATTTTATGACTACATACAATTAGATGAATACGTTTTATTACTTGCTATGTAGTCATAAACAAAAGATTAAACTTAAATTTTGATGTCTTCGAAAAATTTTGAAATTTTAATTAATGAAAAATATGTGTAAAATTTTTTTTCTTCCGTAATTTAGACCCACTCATCATTCTCAATCTGCTATTAAAATTAAATTGACTATTATGGAGGACCCCATATAGTTTGTATTGATAAGTTTTTCGTAAGTAAAGTTATTGGATGTTTTCTACCAAGGCGAACCACCGACTATTTTAGTTTGTTCAGCGTTGTGCCGATCACCCTGTATACTTGCGTGCGAAAAGATCGATCTCGATTCGAAACATAGTATATAAAAATTAAGATCAGATAAACAAAATATAATTATCTCATTTGAAGGTATGTTTCATAAGCTTTATTTTAACATACCCTACACTTCAATGAACTAAATAAATAAAATAAAATCCCCAGACAATCACCGCAAGTACATGGCCCCAAACTTAACAGAGCTTGTGATATGGGATACCATGTAGCAAACCAGGGGGAACCTAGAATGTAAATACATGTTAAGATAAACGCCCGGAATGTTTTTTTTCTTATTCCGTGCGGGAATTGAACCCGCGACCGCTGGCGTCTGAGGCACACTGTGTTACCCCATCGCCAAAGTGGTCGCCGAGATGTTGTTATTGAACTGGATGTTGTTGATTATATTGACTCGATTACTCGTACAACCGCATTGCTCATTTTTAATAACGCGATCTCAGGAACGTCGCTTTGTGTTAAAAGTTGATTAATGTATTGGTTATTTTAACCGATTTAGTAGCCAGTTAGACCTTGAGATAAATTGTTTAATTGAAAATGGATACTACTCCGTCTGAGTATGTTTACGATGTGGCACTGATCCATCTCTATCGTCGATGATACTAAACAATCAGTCTGAAAAGTATACATTAATTCATTTTAGATTTTCAGCTATCGTCTACTGAACGAAAGCGTAGGTAGACGATAGCTGATAGTCGATTTTTCTACTATTCCCTACAATAAAAAAAAACCGTATTAATTGTACCTATATTATTTACGTAGTTAATACTTACAGTTGCAGATATCTTTGACCTTTTAATACGATACCATGTTATTATAATGATAAAAGTTGTTGCAGTGAGTAAGATATTCAGAAAAACTTTAACTAACTGGTTAAAACTATGTATAAATAAAATAAAAGGAAGAAGGTTACATTGTAAATTTGTAGCAACTTTGTAAAATTGCTAGTGGAATATCGAGTGAAGATCTTAAAACAAGAATACAAAACAAATTCTGTGTCGGTTATAATGTTTCTTGTAATGTTTGGATTTATTAAATAAAACACAGTTTTTATAATTTACTGCCGAGTATAGAACATGCGTTACAGCCCGGTTACACATGGTCCGTTTTACTGGATACGTTTTACCGTTTTATTTATATATGAGAATAGAAGTCTATGCCAGTTCTGGATTTTCCAACCATATTTTCTACTCAAAATCTTTTCAGTTCAAATTCGGTTCTTTTTTATTTCAAAGGGTTCTCTGATCACCCTAAGTATGTAATGTTTCTCCGAGTTAGTAATACAGGTATGTATTGTGATTTCAACTCTCCATCTTTAACGGCTCATGAGATACCGCCTAGAGACAGACGTCGGTGTCTTATGGGGCCCAGCTGTGCACTTTGTGTACAGACATCATTAAGGTTATTTTAGTCCTCACATGATGTTATTTATTCACTGTAAAACAAGTAGATTGAATCCAAAGTACTTTTTTATAGGTTTATTATCTACTAAGACAGATTGTAAAATAACTAGTTAAGTGTAAACTACTCTACTTTTGTTACATTCCAGTTTCAATAAATATCTAATATAATTTAATCACTCTATTTTCTTTTTCGAATTCTATTATAGAATATTTATAAAAACACGTTGACCAAAAATTATTTTCACTCCATATAGTCATTCCATCAAGGTTAGTATTGAAGTGTTGTTTTAGTTCTAATATAACAGATTATTTTCAGCTAGATTGAATTTAATGAAACTTCTTATTTTTCAGATGATATATTTAGTATTAGCCCAAGAACCAAGGCATAGAAGGCAATTTATGTTACCCCTGCACCAGCCGGTCCTCAAATAAGTATAATATTTTACAGTATATTTTCTGACAAAAGAAATTTTGGTAAATTAGATGTTATCTTTTTCATGAAAATTCTACTTTATGTCAATAAAAGCGTTATCTTATTTTGATTTTTTTTAAAGCCTAACCATATAAACTTCATAAATGAAACACAAATTTTGAAGTTGAAGTAAATGAATAGATTTTATTACAGTTTTATATCGCCCTCTTTAGCGGTAAGTAATGTATATTACTGCATATATTGAACATTTGAAAATTTTATGGCCTCGCTCGTAAATAGATGATAAGTTATCATTTTACTCAAATCAGATTTGATGCGATAATTTAGTAGGTACTTATGTTATGTTTTTCAATAAATTTACCATCAAACGAGTTTTAACACCATTTAAAATAAAAAAGGTCCGTAAAACTAAGATTATATATTTCACTTTTAAACTGTTGTTCACAGCTGAGTCAGCAAAAGTGTTTGCCGCTTTATAAGCTAGATAAAAGGGTAAAGGGTGTTTGTGTCACTGAACAAAAGAATAAAAAAATCGTACGCATTCATTATTTCCACGGGATCCGCGAGAAACCTCCACCCATGTTTGCAACCGTCACTGACGGACGTGGAACAGTGCGTTGCAATTATATGTATCCAGCAATCTGAAAATTGATTTTCTTTTTGTGCAAATATTCAAATGTAATTTGAAAATACTTAAAGAACTTGATATTTTCTGTATAACTTAGAACTTAGAACTGATCATATATTTAAAGATCGATAGTAAGTATGTTTCTTTTCATTTCTCTACTGTTGGAGTTTAAATGAAAATAAATACCATATCAATTTTATGATTGAACAGGATGTTGTATTCCATGTACCTTTAGGTCGATACTATCTGTGGTGCCTTTTGGTTTACTTGTTCACATGCCTGTGACAAGAGGCTAACTTGTACTTTAACAAGGTTTGTTTCTCAATAAAGGAAACACTTGCTTCACGTCAGATACACAATTTTCATTGAATCGAATCAAAGGAAAAATTGATTACATAGCGAGTAGTTTTCAATTTTTTTTGGTTCTCATTTTTCTCAATATAAATACATTTTTATAGTAGATCTTTTTTTGTAATTTGATAACGTAAATGAAATATTTCATTAGCAACATTTCATTGTTCTCAAATCTTTTCAAACTTTTTATGTTTGACTTTGGCCTGAATGTTTTTTTTTCTTCTTTTAAGTTAACTCTAGACCAAATATCATTTTGCAGAACAATGAAAGAGTTTAGAGCAGTGAAAATTGTTTACTGCTCCTATAATAGTGATATTGTTCAGCTCCAAGCAATGAATTTTTCCAGCTTTTTGGAACATTTTAGTAACATGTATTCCAATATCCGCCTCCAGTGTGATAATTCGAAATAGGTTTTGAATAAGGTTTGAATACCTATCAGGTTACTTTGGGAAATGAACTTCCCGTCATTCATAATCCCCTTCCAACTGACCCAATCCTTTCCTATCCGATGAAGTAGGAGAAGCTGATACGATGAGGAGGGGAATAAAAAATAAACTACCCCAGGAGGGTACCAGCCGAGCTGGAGAATCCCTCCCTGAGGTCAACTCAGGCTGCCCCATCGTATCTGGGGGGGGCAATATTCCCGACGGCGACGTGCATTGCCACACGTCACGTCTTGTCCCTCCAGCAGGCAAAAAGAGGGCAGGGGAATGCCTTTTTGCGACGATGAATGTTTGTGGAGGAATAGATGATAAGATAGATGAAGTATGCGAGGTGATGAATGCCAGGAGAATTGATGTGCTAGGCGTAAGTGAGACGAAAAAGAAAGGTTGTGGAATGTCCACGCATGGCCAACTCTCTGCTTACTGGTCTGGAGTGGAAGAGTTTGAGAGGGGAAGCCAAGGTGTGGGCGTTCTTTTGTCAGAAAGAATGAATGTGTGTGTGAAAGGTTATGAGTTTGTGAGTCCCAGGCTGCTGTGGCTGAGACTAAAAATAGGCTTGACCAGGATTTTTATCCTTTGTCTATACGCGCCGGATATGTCTAAGCCACAGTCAGTCAGAGAAGAGTTCTGGAATAATGTCAGAGATGTGCTTGGGAGATGTGAAGACAATGAAAGGATTATTATGTTAGGCGATTTTAATGGGTGGGTGGGTGTAAAGCGTGATGGGTATGAAAGAGTTTTAGGAAAGTTTGGTGATGAAAGGGTGAATGATAATGGAACTGGTCTGTTAGATGTGTGCTTGGAGAGAAAACTCGCGGTGACTAACACAATGTTTAGTCACAAAATGATTCACATGTATACTTGGCAGAGGCAGTCTGAGAGAAGTATGATAGACTTTGTTATTGTGGATGAACGGTTAAGAACGAAAGTGAAGGATACGAGGGTGTACCGTGGAGTAAATGTCGGAAGCGACCATTTTCTTCTAGTGTCACGTATGGCAGGTCTGCTAGAAAAATGGCGACATCGCCCACGGGTACGTATGTCTGGAAAGAAGAGAGTGAAAGTCGAAAATTTGCAAGAAGAGAATGTCCGTGAGAAGTACAAGTTAGAATTGAAAGAAAGGTTGGGACCGCTATTGAATGACGAAGACTGCGAGTTAGAGGAATATTGGACTAAATTTAAGAATTGTATGGTAGAAACAGCTACAAAAATATGTGGGGTAAGTGTGAAGAAGAATGTGAGGAGGGATAAGAACGAATGGTGGGATGATGAAGTGAAAGGTATTGTACTAGAAAAGAAGAAAGCGTGGCTAGACCTACTAGCTATAAGAGGCAGAAACAGATTGCGAGATGACTTGAATGATGATGAAAGAGTATCAAAAGAAAAGTATGATAGATTAAGAAAGACTGTGAAAGATATGGTGAGCAAAAAGAAAGAAGAATGTAAGAACAAGCTTGATAGGAAATTCTCAGAAAACTTTCGAGCCAATTCCAAACTGTTCTGGCACTTAGTCGGAAGAGCCCGAGGGCAGGTTGGAGACTCGAAAGTGGGCGTGATAAGAGATCAGAATGGGAATATTGTTAGTGAGCATGAAGATATAATGAATCAGTGGAAGGAATATTTCGAGGATTTATTTGAGCGAAACGCGAGTGATGTTTTGGAAAGTAGGTCTCCTTCGAGTGGCGTAACCGATGGTAAAAGTGAGATAAGCATGGAAGAAGTAATGAAAGCAATGGCAGGTTTAAAACTGGGTAAAGCGGCAGGGTATGATAGGATAGATGCCGAAATGCTCAAGGCAGGTGAAGGTGTCACAGCAAACCTGCTGTACCAGCTATTTAATAAGTGTTGGCGGTCTGGCCGTGTACCAGATGACTGGTGCAAAGCCGTTATTGTGCCACTTTATAAAGGCAAGGGCTCACAGCAGGAATGCAAAAACTTCCGTGGCATTAGTCTTCTGAGTATTGTAGGCAAAATGTATGCAAAGATATTAATCGAGAGAGTGATGAATGAAACAGAAAGCAAGATTCGGGATGTGCAAGCGGGATTCCGAAAGGGGATGGGATGTACGGATCAAGTCTTTTCCTTAAGATCAGTGACCGAGAAGGTTCTGGCCAAACACCGAAAGGTTTTCTGCTGCTTCATCGACTTGGAAAAGGCTTATGACAGTGTGGTGAGAAGTGAGCTGTGGTCAACTCTGTCCGAGTATGGGGTGGATAGTGACTTGATACGGGCACTCAAATCCTTATATAAGGACTCGAGTGCCTGTGTCAGGTTGAATGATGACTACACGGATTGGTTTAGCATTGAACGCGGTGTTAGACAGGGCTGTGTAGCGTCTCCATGGCTGTTCAACCTATTCATGGATAGCTGTTTGAAAGACCTGAAAGAATCTGAATGGGGCTTAGAAATGAATGAGACAGTGATCAAAACTTTGCTTTACGCTGACGACCAGGTTCTACTTGCATCGTCAGCGTCGGAACTGCAACAAATGGTCATTGTTATGTATGAGTCATTTAAAAGGAAAGGTTTGAGAGTGAACGTTGGAAAGACCAAAGTCATGGTTATGGAGAGGAATGAAGATATGACGTAATGCAATATTATGATAGGAGACGAAAAAGTGGAACAAGTGAAAGAGTTTGTATACTTAGGGTCCTTGTTTACAAGAGATGGGAAGTGTGAAGGTGATATTGAAAGGAGAGTAAAAGCAGGAAATTGTGTTAATGGCGCCTTGTACTCGGTTATGGCAAGCAAAATTATACCGAATAAGGCTCGTCTGGCCATACTTGAAGGAGTTTTGGCGCCAACACTTATGTATGGTAGTGAATCTTGGGTGTGGCAGAAGAGACATGAAAGTAGGATTAATGCTGTGGAGATGAGAGCGTTGAGAAGCATGTGTGGAGTGAAATTGAGTGATAGGGTGCGCAACAGTGAAATAAGAAAGAGATGCGGATTGAAAGAGGATGTAGTGACTAAAATTGAAAAGGGTATGCTACGGTGGTTTGGACATTTGTAAAGGATGAGTGAAAGAAGATTTACGAAAGAGGTGTACAGAGCAAGAATGGATGGTGTTGTTGGAAGGGGCCGGCCTAGGCGAACGTATGCCGATCAAATTGGTGACATTTTGAAAAAGGGCCTAGTCAAAAGTACCCGTAACCGGCGATCATGTATGAAAAGATTGATGAACGTGGAAGAAGCGAAAGATGTATGTTTGGATCGCAGCAATTGGTGTTCCCTTGTCTCTGCCTACCCCAAGGGGAGACAGGCGTGAGGTTATGTATGTATGTATGTATGTATTTTTAAAATCACAGAAGTGGTCAATAAATGAAACCATGAGCATCAGTCCAAACTTGATTATTTATTTCCTTTTTCTTCGATTAATTTTCAATGATGTGTTTACTACCAAGCTCCTCTCCAAAGAATGCTGTCTATGATCCTTGTTTAACATCCATCACTCATTACTCATCAAAATGACGTTTGACAACATTCGTTCAGAAACCGCCAAAATCTAGTGTTTTTATTTAAAAATGCTCACAGTCGGCCATCCTGAACAATCGGAGTCCCTTCCGGTAAAATTTTAACTTTAATTATAATAGTTTCGACTTATTTTCAGTCGTAGTATATAAAAAAAAATAATAATAAAAAAAAACTGTATATTATTTTGAAGTCTATGTCGAACACATTATTATTTATACTCGTTAATTATATTTAATTATAAATTAGGTAATAAAGCCTTATAAGTTCAATTATTAATCATTAAATATTACCATAATACTCCTTCATCAAACTAAACATTATGTAAGTTAGTGTAATAATTGTGAAATACATTATTTTATATAAATCAAATTCGGCCATCTTAAACTGAAATTGTTCCTACAATTCTTATATTTTACAATTTAATACATATTCGTTCTTAATTATAAAAAGCTTTACAATGAAATTAAAAATACCAACAAAATACAATATCAGAAGTATTTGTATAAGAACAGCATCAAAATCAATATTAAAGTACACTCTCATATCTAGTACACTATTATCATACATATATCAACACCTCGTTATTCTAAATAATCTAACACACTCCCATTTTGTCATAAGACTCCATTGTGTGTAGATAGTAACTTATCATTATCATCAAAATCTAACACACTCCCATTTGTCATAAGACTCCATTGTGTGTAGATAGCAACTTATCATTGTCATCAAAATCTAACACACTCCCATTTGTCATAAGACTCCATTGTGTGTAGATAGCAACTTATCATTATCATCAAAATCTAACACACTCCCATTTGTCATAAGACTCCATTGTGTGTAGATAGCAACTTATCATTGTCATCAAAATCTAACACACTCCCATTTGTCATAAGACTCCATTGTGTGTAGATAGCAACTTATCATTATCATCAAAATCTAACACACTCCCATTTGTCATAAGACTCCATTGTGTGTAGAAATCTCAATTACCAACAATTATTTCATAAAATCTAATAAATATCGAATAAATCATAGTGATTCGTCAAAAGGACTCATTTTTTTTTTTAGTTTTACATAACAAAAAAAAAGTAATATATATCATCTAAATCAAAACTAAGCATAATAAGTCTAATTAAGTCTGATTACATTACCATTTTAATTTCACTATAAATATTCTCATTCCTTAATTCATCAATAATCTCTTTACATTTAACACAAAAAAAAAACTATTCATCCTTAAATTCTTACATGATTAACTACTCTCATCGACACCCTCATCACATTCAATTTGTGTATTTTCATTATTGAATTGCATGCCTTCATTACGGGACTCTACTACAGGTTCATTTACAACGTCATCTTCAGCACTTGAGCAAGAGCTCGCCTCATCAGAATCTGGTAAACTTTCACGAGTGAAGCTTAACCAAGGGTATATTTTGTCTAAAGCCACAACTGCCTCATATTTGCGATTTTGTTTGCGTGTCAGAGGTGTGTCCTCTATCACGAACCTATCATTATCTAGTACTTTAACAATCCTATATGGGCCTTGTAATTTAGGCATTAGCTTTCTAGATTGTCCACTATTACTTCCTATCTCCCTTTCAATCCTAACCAAGTCACCTTTCTTGTAATTCCTACCTTTTTTCTTAGTTTTATCGAAACGTTCCTTTTGTTTCGCTTGTTCTTCACTAATTTTAACATTCACATCCTTTCTAATAGTATGCAAGTCCTCCCGTGAACTATCAACTTCGTCATGATCAAGTAAAGAGGCAACGATTCCTTCGCTTTTAGCCTTAAGCTTAATACCAAATAATACTTCACTTGGCGTTTTTCCAGTGCCTTTATTGATGGTTGTGTTAAGGCCCAACTGGATCTCTTCTAAATGAGTGTCCCATTCATTTTCATTGCAATTGTGGTTCTTAACCGCAAGCGAGGCCAATATGGTGCGATTGTATCGCTCCACTTGACCATTAGCTCGCGGTGTCGCCACTGCGTTTAAAACATGTTTTATACCTAGATTATTTACAAATTGCTTAAAAGTCTTACTCGTGAACGAAGTACCCCTGTCACTTATTAATCTACTTGGTATTCCAAACAAACTAAAGTATTGGTTTAAGATTTTAATAGTGGACTTAGTTTTAGTATTCTTTACCGCATATAGTGTAACATATTTAGTAAAAGCTTCGAGTACCAACAAATAACAATTTCCTGATTTACTCCGTACAAATGGCCCCAAATGGTCCATATGTACCGTATGAAATGGTTTATCAATTTTTGGGATAGGATGAAGCATCCCTTGTCTCTTTCCTGACGGTATTTTGTGATAACTACATTCTAGGCATGAATGAACATACTTCTTCACGAATTTTGCCATTTTGGGGAACCAGTAAAGAGACTTTAGTTTTTCTAATGTTTTATCTACCCCAAAATGGCCAAGTTCATCATGGCACTTTTTTAACATCTGCCATCTGAAACTTCTTGGAACTAACCATTTCATTTGACCGTCAACAATTCTATAAATTTTGCCATTCTTTAATTTATAGTTTTGGTAAATATCACTTATTTTAGGTGTCTCAGGATCTTCCAAAATTTGTTTTACTCTCTGAACTTCTTCATCCACTCCCTGAATTGTAATCAACCAATCTTCAGTCTCTACTCCTAAAATATCGAATACAGGATCAGGTTCATTTATTTTCGGAATGGCATTTCTACTGAGTGCGTCCACATGACTCATACGATTTCCTGCCCTATACTCAATAGTGCAATTATACTCCTGCAGCTGTAACCACCACCTACTTATTCGGGGAATCATATCTCTTTTAGATAAAGTTGTACGCAACGCGTTACAGTCGGTCACTATTGTAAACTTTATTCCTAAAATGTACACTCGGAACCGTTGTAATGACGCGATAACAGCCAATGTCTCCAGTTCGAAGGAGTGATATTTCTGTTCTTCGATAGTAGTTTGCCTGCTGTAGTAAGCAACTGCTCGCCATCTACCGCTATCGTCCTCTTGCAATAACATGCCTGCTATACCGGTTTTACATGCATCGGTATGCACTTGTGTTTTTGCTTTCACATTATATAAGGCCAAAATGGGCCTCTTAATTAAATCCATTTTAAGGGTAGAAAAAGATTTCTCTTGTTCCGGACCCCATTCCCATTTACTATCTTTCTTTAATAACCTAGTTAGTGGGTTTGCGATGATAGCGAAATCTTTGACAAACCTTCGGAAAAAACTAGCCAGACCTATGAACTGGCGCACTTCATGCTGATTACACGGACGCTTAAAATTTTCTACTGCCTCCGTTTTCTTCGAACCAGGCCGGACCCCTTTTTTTACTAATTTCAAAACCTAAATAATCTATTTCTTTACTGAAAAACGTACATTTTGATAACTTTAATGTCAACCCCGCCGCCTTAATTAACTCGAGTACAGTCCTTAATCGTTCCATTCCCTGCGTTATGCTATCAGCTGGTATTATAATATCGTCCATAAAGGCTAGGGCTTCATTTTTGACATCCTTCAACATTTTATTAATCGTTTTTTGGAAGACAGACGGAGCGTTTGCTAAGCCAAATGGCATTCGAGTAAACTGATACTGGCCATCAGGCGTGACGAAAGCAGTTTTGTCCTGTGACGATGAAGCTATGGGTATTTGATAATACCCAGAAGCCAAATCTAAGGTTATAAAATATTCATAACCCCCTAGTTGATCAATTTGGTCTTCTATTCTCGGAAGTGGGTAATGTTCCTTAACTGTTTTAGCGTTTAATGCACGGTAATCAACGCATAGTCGCTGATCACCTGTTTTCTTTTGTACCAAAATTATTGGACTTGCATAAGCAGACTCCGATTCTGTGATTATTCCTGAATCAAGCATTTCCTGCACCATATCTCTCACTTTACCTCGTTCTGAATATGCTAGCCTGTATGGCCTGTAAACAACTGGCGTAGAATCGCTTAAAGAAATTGACATTTCTGTGAGATTAGTAAGTCCCAAATCTGATAAGCCAAAAGAAAAACAAGTTTTATACTCATTCAATAAACCCTCTAATTTAGTTTTATCTTCGATGCTCAGTTCCTTACTCGTTTTAAGTTCACTTTTGATCAAATCCTCTTTGTCACATTCCACCACTCTAACATTTACGAATTCTCTTTCATTGGTTGCACAAGCCCTAGTCAGTAATTGTCCCTTTTTTAGTGTTATATCGAGTGAATTTAAATTAATTACCATAATGTGACCTTTACCTTGTATCATCGTATATAAACCTGGCATCATAAAATAACTATTAACACCAACATTTCTTACGGAACCCTTAACATATAAATTTACTGAAATATCATTATCAATCACCCTTACTGGCACCATATTAATAGACTTTACGGTAACATCGTAATCAACTACTAAATTAAATCTTTGATTTTCACTCAATAAATTGTACGTTATATCAGGTTTCTTTTGAAAAACCAAATGTTCATCAGTTTTAATCAAAATTACACCAGCTTGTTCTGTAAAGGTGTGTCCCAACAAAACTGGATGTTTCAATAATTCATCAGAAACTATCAAAACCTCAACAAGAATTTTAACGGACTGCACTTTTACTTCAACCACTGCTTTACCTATAGGTTCAATAACTGAATTTCCAAAGCCCTTTAGCGTTGGTAAGTCTTTTTCACTATATGCTATACCTAAATTACAAAAATCACTTTTTCTTATTAACGTACTTTGACTACCTAAATCAACATAGCAAGTCATTTGCTTCTCATTTATAAAAACAGGCAAAACATATTTTTCATCTAAATTTCCCGCTAACTTAATTTCAGATAATGACTTCCCTCTGTCAACCGATCTACCTACCTCTCGGTCATTCCTAGGTAATCGCTTGCAATTAACACTTAAATGTCCCAACCTTTTACATATATTACACGTTAATAATGGTTTTGTACATTTAAAAGAGGGATGTCCTACCTCATTACAATTAAAACATCTTACATTATTTGACTTGGTTAAGTCATTTGAAGTATCGTTTCGTCGTTTAAGAAACATCGGACGATGTATTTTCTCCTTAGGTTCATCTACTTTAATAGTTTTGAAAAAGGTAAGTAATTCCTCTGGTTGCGAATAGTTAGCAGCCTGTGCCCCCAGTCGCATTCCTTTGTCTTCTATTCCATCGAGGATGCAGTCTATCGCCCTCTTCCCTATTATATCACATCTGTTTAATAAATTTACCTTGTGATAATAATAGGTTTCCAACGATTCATTCGGTTTCACCTTCCTACCTAGCATCTCGTGCAAAAGTTGAGCGTAATTTTCCACCGCAGGAAACTGTGACACTAATAGCTGCTTCCACTCTATCCAATTATATTTTAAAGTGCGCAACCCGTTATACCATACTTTAGCTAAACCCGCGAACTTTGGTAGTGCATAATGAAGCAATTGTGTCTCTGACCAATTATATAAAGCCGCGCATTCCTCTACTTTGTTAATCCATACATCTACTGTCTGTTCCTTATTTACCGGGTCAAACTCGGGCAATGCATTTGTGGACATACTAAAATGATTTTGGGACTGAGATGTCGATGAAGGTAGACTTTTTATAATATCAATAATATTTTCAATACTAAAATTATTGTTATCTATAGTTTGGCGAGTTTTACTGTTTCTATCCTTTGATCTTATTCTAAAACTACGTTCACTACTACTCGATGAAGAATTACTTACAGTCCGGCGGCGCCTACGTTTGTGTCGCCTATCGTCATACTCATCCCGGTGCCTCGTGCCGGATACTCGTCATCTATTTCTCCTGCGCTCCTGACGGTGTCGTTGGGACCTCCGCAAACTGGTTGAGCTCACTCGAGAGCCCGATCGGGAGCGGCTGTGCTTCCGACGCTCGTGACCGTACCGCGAACGGCTACGGCGGTGGCAGTGTGGCGGAGTCCCTCCATCATGAGGTACCGTACTTCTCGATGCCTCTCTATGCCGTTTGTCTGCCATGGCAACTCCCAACGATTTTTGTATATCAATCTCCTACTTCCTTTATATTTATGTATCTTACCCAATATCCACTTTAGTGAGCGTGTTGAATATTGCACAATATTCATTAGTATCCCACTTCTGAACTTTTAAAATCACAGAAGTGGTCAATAAATGAAACCATGAGCATCAGTCCAAACTTGATTATTTATTTCCTTTTTCTTCGATTAATTTTCAATGATGTGTTTACTACCAAGCTCCTCTCCAAAGAATGCTGTCTATGATCCTTGTTTAACATCCATCACTCATTACTCATCAAAATGACGTTTGACAACATTCGTTCAGAAACCGCCAAAATCTAGTGTTTTTATTTAAAAATGCTCACAGTATGAACTTTACCTTATACTAGGATACCTAATTTTATGTGGTAACGTGATTAAATTTTAATATTAAGCAAGGTTAATAAAGCCACATTTAGTTTGCCAGTTTGAGCAGTTTGATAATTTACATACAAATATTTTGTATCTAAAAATCGTTCTGCTGATCCTTGGTAAGCGATTTGGAAGAGGTGACATTTAAAAAATTCACAAAGATGAATTGTTTTATTAACTACCCTGCTAGTTACCTAAGAACCTAGGAAACCCAAAAGTATAATCCAAAAATGTCTAGTTTATTCACAAAATAAAACAAAAGATGTTACCAAAAACATGTCCGAGCCTGTACTACTCGGTCATTGAAGCACAATGGGCCACGATCCAGGCATGTCACAGTTCCGCCCCGCAGAACCGACACAACGAACGCGAGGGCTACGTTCACTCACGTATTTATACTATTTACCAACATATTAAATATGCCCCATTTTACGGGTTGGCCGGGTGCTTGGCCCTTATTCTGTTTGGTTAACATATTTTTGTTTTGGCTTTTTGACTTACGTTCATTCTCGAACGTGCGAATGGATTTGAGAATTTGTTTAATCTTTGTTTTGTTTTGTTTTAGCAGCTGTATTCTATATTTTTGTACTGCACAGAATGTTGTGAATAATATAAAAATAAGATAAGAAATGAATAAAATAGCTTAGTTCTGTAATAATTTCAAGTCGAGAAAAATCGAGAAATACAGGACAATTTCTGTTATATTAATCTAGATTTTCTAATGTAAAGCGCAAATATAAAGGTTTTATATTTATGAAAGAATATTTATGCGACAGCGCGGACCATACCTACATGATTTTAAATATTTGATGTTATTTTGTGGAGGTTAAAATAATATTCGGAATTCATTCCTAAGTAACAGCCCGTTCACACATGGTCCGTTTTACTAGATGCGTTTTTGTACCATAAATATGTATACTGAATACTGTGCCATATATAACTATAACGAAGTCGCTCATACAACTCCATGCGACATTGATTAAAAAACAGCGTATCCAGTAAAACGGACCAAATGTGAACGGCCTATAACTCAGTGCAAAAAATACTCGTAGGCGAAAGTTACACGAAAAGATATTGCATTTTGAATGTTATATTTTTTGTATGTCTTTGGCACTTATAATTAAATTTTTGGACGAATTTTATTTATTTTAAAAACGCTTCCAACTTTAAAACAATGTGTTGAAAATTTGTAGAAGAATAAGTTATTAAGATAAGTGATGATTAGATTTCTAAACGCTCATTATTTTACGTAACTAAGGATCCGCCTTTGTTCTTTGTGTATCAGATGGGAGACAAACTTCAGATTTATAAGTTAGATATAAAATAATTGGTCTTCTTTGAATATTAAAAAGCAACTTTAAAAGCAACTAACATTGCTAACTCATATCACAATCTTGCTTACTTTATGGTGAAAAATGATAGGCGGACCTGAATAACTAACAATTTACAGACTTCAAGAATACAATACGCTGTAGCTTAAGTCTGCACCCGTACACAGAATTGAGGTAAAAATCGTATTAGAGAATTTATGTAATTGAAAATATCGTTCACCACAAAACTAGTGTTTAAACCGATCGAGACCTGGAAAATTGTTCAATCATCGGTGTACAGGCTTCGCCTTAAGAAAATCTTCGCCTTAAACGAATCCCTACTCACATAGTGGTCGCATGACAGCGGGTATCCTATTGGATGGAAGTCACATCATTTTCGCATCGGCCAATCGGAGTGCTTCCTAATCGCGTCATCTACGCATCTGCCAATCGAATAGCGTCAAAAAATACGTAGTCATCAACCCGGGTCCTTCTACATTTTAATTGTGTAATCCACATATACAAAAATTTGAACTACACGCTAGAAGATCATTGTTACTTAATTATTTTCTGAAAACCACTTTGGCGATGGGGTTAACCTATCTGCTTCAGACGCCAGTGGTTGCGGGTTCGATTCCCGCCCGGAAAAAGAAAAAAAAAATATGTTCCGGGTCTGGGTGTTTATGTATATGTGTATTTATATTCTAGGTTCCCCCCTAGTTCGCTACATGGCATCCCATAACACAAGCTATGCTTACTTTGGGTCCATGTAGTTGGTGTGATTGTCTGGGGATTTTTTTTTTTTTTTTAAATTAAATTTAAAAGTCAGAAAAGTATTTTTAATCATACGCCAAGACAATCGGAATATAATTTTAGTTTGCTGTATCTAGAGTTAGATCATGATGATTTTGATCGTAGTAGTTGCTATTGGATATAATTTGCTATATTAAGTATTATGTTTCACGGCTTAATTCTTTGCGATTTAAAGTTAACATGTTGTAGTAGTACTTCCAAGCATCAGCCTTGCACGCTTTTCAGAGACACGTTTTTTTTTTTTTTTTTTTATTTGGCAACCCTGATCCCCGCTCTTGAACTCCTCTCCACTTACTTCCTCTCATCATCCCTCCTCAATAATCATTCTGTATTTCCGTGCTCAAGCCTTCGCACGTGCGTCTATAATTTATTACTTAAATTAAACGTTAAATAGTTTGTGTTATAGTTTAAAAATTTAAATCTCAACTTATTATTTGTCGTTCGTAAAAATGGTGAAAAGGAAATATGAAGACATCGAGACCATACGCAAGAAGATCAGAAAACTGGAAAAAAAGCTTCAAAAGAAGCAAATGCCAAGTGAAATTTGTACCTTATCACTATCCATGACTCTTTACATCGCATAATTGCGTTACGAATCCTTATTCGAAAACAAAGTTCAATGATCTTTATCACTGAATTTGAATGAGCCGAGTTTAAAACTCACAAATTTACCTAGTAAGAATCTTTATTCGAGACGATGGTAAATGTCATTGTTTAGTGATCATTATCGCTAAAATGACTTTTCGAATCCTTATTCGAAAACAAAGTTCAATGATCTTTATCACTGAATTTGAATGAGCCGAGTTTAAAACTCACAAATTTACCTAGTAAGAATCCTTATTCGAGACGATGGTAAATGTCATTGTTTAGTGATCATTATCGCTAAAATGACTTTTCGAATCCTTATTCGAAAACACAGTTCAATGATCTTTATCACTGAATTTCAATGAGCCGAGTTTAAAACTCAAAAAGAAGAATGGCAAGGTCCCATACATTGTAAGTACCGCTTTTATTTCACATAGCATTCACGTACTTCAAACTTAATATGTGCGTTTTATTGCTTAGATAACGAGTAATCAGAATATAATTATTAGATTTATACAGAAGTTGGGAATAAAAAGTCAAAACAATAATCTAACCTAAAAATTACAGGAATTTATAGTCCGCCTTTTCTAACATGGCGTCGTATTTTGAAACCATTACATTACATAAGCAGGTATTAACCAATCCAGAGGTTTGAAACGGGGTGGCGGCGCGGGCGGCTTAATTCAAGTTTGACAGTAGGACTTTACAACTATTATTTTTTATTGCCGGGAAATTAAAAAATGTGCTTTCGGCAAGTTTAATTTGATTTTATTGTATTTCTAAATATTCCCAACAACTATCACAACAATAGATGTTGAAAAAAAAAACGTGTCTCATATTGACCTATTAACTACATATAGCCCGGTTTTGATACGCTTGAAAACTCTAAAATTAAGTGATACCGTGGCCGCCAATCCTCTTTACCTAATTCGAATCTTTATTCGAGACTATGGAAAATTTCTTTGTTTAGTGATCATTATCGCTAAAATGACTACCCTACTTTTTGCATTTTATGCTCGTAGGTGCTAAAAACACTTCTTTCGAATTATTATTCGAGACGCTGACTACTTTCGTCTTTTCAGTGCCATCTACCTCAAAACATCCACCAGTAGATGGATGTTGAGGATATAGAATTGGATAGCGATATCTTAGAGATGTTGGGAGATGCTCCTAAGATTAATAATAAATAATAATAAAATTTCTTTATTCATGCCACAAATCTTGAATGTTTTTTACAGAGTAATCTTGCAGTCTAAGTACAAAATAATTACTATTTACTATTTAAACATCATACAATAAGGCTAATATAATTGCTGAAGAACTAGGAAAACCTTTACATAAGGAAATTTCAACCCGGTGCGGTGGTCTGAAATCCTTTTAAAGGGACTACCCAAAGAGACAAGAGATAAAATCCTAGAGGATTATCTTATTCCTAGTAATTGTCAACTACTCCTTGCCCCTGCTCTGAATCCGGAAGCAAAAGTGGCAGTTATCGAAGCGGTCTCTAAACGGAATTCCTCCCTCATGTTTAGGCAAAGACAAACTGGTGTGGCTATAGCAGCTCTGGGAAGAGCTACCGAAACACTCGTAGGATCATCTTCATTAATACCACAGAAGCAACAAATAAGCAATGGTGCCATCTCGAAATGTACTTATATTGAAGGACAATTTTTATCCAGTATATTTCTTGTACCTAAGCTTAATGGTGATAAAAGGTTTATATTGAATTTAAAAAAGTTAAATAAATTTGTACTTGCTAGTCATTTTAAAATGGAAGATTACAGAACAGCGTCAAAATTATTGACTGAAAACTGCTGTAGACAATAGACTTAAAACATGCATACTTCTTTGTTGCGACAAATGAAGCTCACAAAAAATATCTTCGATTCAAATACAACAATATATTATATAAATTCAATTGTTTACCGTTCGGCCTTTGTACCGCACCTCTCGTGTTTACTAAATTAATGAAACCAGTTATAGAATACCTGCGTAGTCGGGGTATGATTTCAGTTATTTATTTAGATAACATTTTTTTATCGGAAAGACTTACTCGGAGTGTGTCACTAATGTATCTACAACTATAGATCTATTACAGAGCTTGGGTTTTTTGATTAACTTTTCAAAAAGTTGTTTAATACCTAAACGTGAATGTAAGTTCTTGGGCTTCACTTTCGACTCAAAGCAGATGATTTTAAAACTACCCGAGGAAAAGAAAATGAAATTGAAAGATTTTATAAATAGATTTCTTTGTATAAAACGATGCAAGTTACGCGAATTCGCTAAACTCATTAGGTATTTAATTTCCGCATGTCCAACAATAACTTATTCGTGGTTATATACAAAAAAGCTTGAACAATATAAATATAATTGTTTATAAAAAAAAAAAAAATCCAAACTACGATCAGACAATTGATATCTTAATTACCCTACATGAAGAATTATATTGGTGGTTAGGAAACATAGATATAGGCCATTCATCACTCAAACCGAACAACTTTGTTTTAGAATTTTTTTTCTGATGCCTCCTCTACGGGATGGGGAGCGTATTGTGATACAGTTAGATGTTGTGGATATAGGAAAGACAACGAAACTTCTTGTCATATAAACGAGTTGGAACTAAAAGCAGCCTTTCTAGCTCTGAAACGTTTCACCAAAGAATTATCTAATTGTGACATCTTTTTAACAGAATGGGCAGTATTCAATATGATCACCTAGATTATATATCTAGAAGTATGTGGAAATGGTTCGAAGAACGTAGAATAATCTTATTCACTTCTTACATCAATACTAAAGATAATTGTGAGGCAGATTCATTATCTCGAAAACAGTTCGAGGATACAGAGTGGGAATTAAATCAAATTGCATTTAATGAAATAGTTCGCAACTTTGGTATGCCAGTATTGATTTGTTTGCAAACAGATCCAATACTAAGTGTAAACAATATGTTTCGTGGAGAAATGATCCCGAAGCATGTGCTGTTGATGCCTTTACACTGCCATGGACCAATATGTTATTTTGCGCCTTTCCACCATTCTCGCTTACAGTAAAATTAATGCAGAAAATCATTTGTCATAAGGCAGAGGGTATTGTTGTGGTGCCATATTGGCCAAGTCAACCTTGGTTTCCTATGTTTAAAAAGTTGTCTGTTTCAATTTTTTTGTATTTTGGACCAGATATTGACCTTCTAACATCTCCTTTCAGTAGATTGTAGATTGTGTACACAAGAATCTACGCCTTGTTGCCGCGAAATTATCAGGCAAGCATTACTAAGGAAATATTTATCGAATAGGTCAGTAGATATTATGCTAGCTTCGCTTGCAAATAATACTTATAATAACAGTACGATGTTTGCATAAAATCTTGGATAATTTACTGTAGATTACATAATTATGATTATTTTAATGCTTCTATTCCAATTGTAATACATTTTTTAACCGATATTTTTGATAAAGGCGCTAAATACGGGACCATCAATTCTTACCGCTCTGCCTTATCTCTTTTGTTAGGTAATAGCTTAAATGATGATCGAGTCAAACGTTTCATGAAGGGTGTTTACAAGTTGAGGCCCACCAATCCAAAATATAATACTTCTTGGGACCCAAACATAGTGTTAAATTATTTGGCCACTCAATGGCCAAATGAAAGCCTTAGTTTAGAAGATTTCTCTAAGAAACGCTGGTGTGCTAGGTTTGGTGACAGCGCAAAGAGTACAAACATTTTCTCTCATTAAAATAAATAATATAACTCAAAACAGAACAGAAATCTTCGTTAAAATACCTGACTTAGTAAAAACTTCAAAACCAAACTCCTTTCAACCCCTTCTAAGGCTACCATTTTTTCATACAAATCCTGCAATATGCCCTGCCAGATGCATTTTAGATTATATAAATAAAACGAGTGGTTTACGTAGTTGTGACACTTTATTTATTAGCCACAAAAGACCTCACTTAAAAGTTTGTCTCAAACTTTGAGTCACTGTATCAAATATACTTTACAACGCAGTGGCGTGGACACATCAGTGTTTAGCGCGCACAGCACGCGCCATGCGGCCACTTCCACTGCTAGCAGAGTCGGTGTCAATATTGATGTCATACGGAAAACCGCAGGATGGAGTAATACATCCTCAGTATTTGCCAAATTCTACAACAAAGAAATTGTATCGGATGCCAATCAATTTGCAACTAGTATTTTATGTAACTCCTTAGAATAAATAGATGTATATTTGTGATTTATTACTGTTGGTTATACTCTAACAATTTTACTTATACCTATACTGCAAAAATAATTCACATTAAAATACTCTGAACATCCTACAACATGTTAACTTTAAATCGCAAAGAATTAAGCCGTGAAACATAATTAAGGATCAAACGAACTTACCAAGTGAAGTTCGATCACAATTATGTGAACGGCTTAATTCGAAGCGATTGATATAAACCCTCCCAAACAGTATTCCTTTAAAGTAATATCACCCACCCATAATTAATGTGAATTATTTTTATGGGTACTACCTAGGAACTTTAGCTCTAAACAAAATGATTATTGAGGAGGGATGATGAGAGGAAGTAAGTGGAGAGGAGTTCAAGAGCGGGGATCAGGGTTGCCAAATAAAAAAAAAAAAAAAAAAAAACGTGTCTCTGAAAACCGTGCAAGGCTGATGCTTGGAAGTACTACTACAACATGTTAACTTTAAATCGCTTCGAATTAAGCCGTTCACATAATTGTGATCGAACTTCACTTGGTAAGTTCGTTTGATCCTTAAATGTAATTAAGAAATATAGGATAATCTCAATTAACTTAGTATCATATATACATACAGAATCCATGAATACAAATACATTTTAACGTTTTAAAATTTTTATATAAATGATGATAAATAAATCACGCGTAATTTTACTGTAAATAGGACTTGCAACTCACGAGTACAAACAGATTAAGAATATTGCAATCGTATTATTTTATAATCAAATAAGAAAAACATGTGTCTCCTTTGAAATCTTAAAAATCTAAAGAGTTTTTTCTTTTACTAAGTAGTTTATACTGCTGATATAAGGATTCACAAAGAAAAATAAAATGTTTAAATTAAGGAAATCTCCACACAGTTTTTTTCGTTTTTTCTATCGTTAAATACATTGGTGTTGCAAAACAAAACGAAGTAATTGTCTTTGGCCATTTTCAACAAAACCTTGGCAACTTTCCTGAATAGCCAGAATGTTTTCGTGGAGGTAAGCCTCTAAATATATTTCCCGGAAATGTCTACGGAACTGACTCAGCATCTTGTATTGGGTGTACAGAACATTTGTATTTTTCTGGAAAAGTATCTGTTGTTTTTTTTATCGTTAGCTAAACCTGCTTCTCACCTGATGGTAAGTGAAGATAAGCTAACACACATAGGCTTAGGAAGTGACTGGCTCTTGTATAATATTGCTGTAATACAATAAATAATAATATTAAAATAAATATTAGCCCAAATTAAGTTTCTTAAAGAACTTGTGTTATGGATACTAGATAACTGATATACTTAAGAAATATATAAACATACATATTCAATAAATACAAACTTTTTATTAGAATAAACTTAAATAAACATATAAACATCCATGACTTGACTGACTTGAATGACTTATATCTGTGTTCATCACACAAATATCCGTTCCTGAGGACGGCACGAATCTTACGCTCCTCAGGGAGGGCGAAAGTGTGGTACTCGAGCTTCTTGTCAGAAAGAAGCCGAGTGAAATTCCTGAAATCAGAAATTGAGCAGACAACGACCTTAATAGAGTCACCCACATTGGATGCCTTACTATACTGGATCTTCGGGGTGTGCGTTCCGCAGAGAGCTGAGAGCTCGGTCCAGCGGCTCTTGTCCCGTAGAAAGACGGGGGGCGGAGACTTGACTTTCGGCGGAGCCAAATCTGATTGCTGCGACGCAAGCTGTGACGCCGGGATCGCTGAAACAAAAGGCGCAGGAGCAGACGCCGGTGCGACATTTTGCGGAGCAGGAACAGCAGCTGGAACAGCTGAAACGGATGGAAGTAAGACTGAAGAAGCATCTTGCTTCTTCTTCTTTGACTTGGACTTCTTGCGAACCTCGGTGAACGGAGCAAGAGATTCTGGAACTAAAGGAGCGGAGTCGGAATCACTACCCGGCGGGGTAGTTTTCCGTTTGCATGCGGTGGAGTCTACCGACATGCAATCTGAAAGGGGATCGACGTACTCAGAGGGATCTGGAGACGCCGGAGAATCGGTTTGGAATCCCTGTGAAAAACGGGCGACCTGAGGACGAGCGGACAATTGCTCTCGCAAGGACACCGCAGACACGACCGTTCGGGAGCGAACGCAAACGGGAAGTATTTTGAAAAAAAAACGCGTCTTTTTTTTTTTTTTTTTTTTTTCCGCCAAGGAAAGTCGTTTGGCACCCACTAAAACCAGCTTTAACCAGTAAAGCTAGCTTTAGCGGGAGGAGGATGAATCCTATAACGGACGAATGGGCATTCTATAAGCTGTTAACCATAAGTGGCTAATGGCAAATAGAATGCCCAGACAGTGTGGAGACTCTCTCAGATAGGCTGAGCATACCCACTAAACATCCCCCTTTTGACTCACCTTGATTAAGGTCCTTAGTCATCGTCGGAACGACAGCCAATTGGAGCGAGAGGCTGCGTAGTGAGCGGCATCCAGACGGCTGCCACCAAAAGGAACTGAAAGTAAGAAAAACAAAGCTAAGATTAGCAGAAATGACAAAGCTGAAACTAAGATATTATCTTGAGTGATCAGACTCACTCAGAGATAGGAATGCTGGAAAGAAGGACTACGTTTAGAAACGTTGAGCTTGCTGGAGTTTCCTAATAAGGGGAGCGAACTTGGTTAGGACCGGAAGAGCACCGTTGAAACCCTCTGGGCTGGCGTCGAGAGCGGCGCCGAAAGCCAGGATCTCGTCGATGGGAGCGAGCTGGATCCAGAACGCCATGCGGTCTTGAGACCCTTTTGCGTTCTGGCACTGGGAAGCCGATTTGGCGGCCGGTTGCGATTGAGTCGCAACCCGGCTGCGCTGACCTGAAACGATAGGAGTAAAGGCCTTGGGGACCTTTGAACTGACTGGAGGAGCGTCCGAGCTAGGCTGCGGTCGTTCTCTCCAGTTCTCGATGGGCTTCACGGTAGCCCTGGCAGCACGCGGTGCTTTGGGGCAGCCGCGAAAGTTTGCTGTGTGGCCTGACTGGCCGCACAAGACGCAGGACGGAGCGGTGGGCGATTCGGGAGTGCGAGAGCACTCCTTAGTCCCATGCGGATCTGGGCACTTGACGCACCTAGGGGAAGCATGACAATTTGCCGCCGCATGACCATACAATTGGCAGCGGTGGCACTGACCTGGGAAACCACGTTTGTGTGGAGCTTCGACTCGGATGTTGGAGAGACCGCACACGGTGAGCTTGCCTCTGAAAATGGACTGCCCTTGCGGGCTCTTCGCTAAGATTACTAGCGCAAGTGGGAACTGCTTGCCTCGGCGGCTGTGCATTTTGTGCACAGATTCGACGGGGAAGCCTTGAGAAGACAAGTCCTCTTGGATTTGCTCGTTCGAGAGCTCGAACGGCACGTTCCTGAGGACGGCACGAATCTTACGCTCCTCAGGGAGGGCGTAAGTGTGGTACTCGAGCTTCTTGTCAGCAAGAAGCCGAGTGAAATTCCTGAAATCAGAAATTGAGCAGACAACGACCTTAATAGAGTCACCCACATTGGATGCCTTACTATACTGGATCTTCGGGGAGTGCGTTCCGCAGAGAGCTGAGACCTCGGTCCAGCGGCTCTTGTCCCGTAGAAAGACGGGGGGCGGAGACTTGACTTTCGGCTGAGCCGAATCTGATTGCGACGCAGGCTGTGACGCCGGGATCGCTGAAACAAAAGGCGCAGGAGCAGACGCCGGTGCGACATTTTGCGGAGCAGGAACAGCGGCTGGAGCGGCTGAAATAGATGGAGATAAAGTCGAAGAAGCATCTTGCTTCTTCTTCTTTGACTTTGACTTTTTGCGAACCTCGGTGAACGGAGCAGGAGATTCTGGAGCTAAGGGAGCGGAGTCGGAATCACTACCTGGCGGGGTAGTTTTCCGTTTGCATGCGATGGAGTCTACCGACATGCAATCTGAAAAAGGATCGACGTACTCAGAGGGATCTGGAGACGCCGGAGAATCGGTTTGGAACCCCTGTGAACAAGAGGTGACCTGAGGACGAGCGGACAATTGCTCTCGCAAGGACTCGATTTGAGCAAGAAGGGATTCCTTCTCGGCTGCATATTGAGCTTCCAGTGATTGTTTTTCGCTGGACAACTGACTGAATTCAGAGGATGACGGACGGGAGGATAATTCCCTTTCCATTTTAGACATCTCATATTGATGATCTTTAATCCTTTGCAATTCTTCACGAAAAGTTTTATGAGCCTCTTGGTTCAGCTCATGAATACGACGGCGATTGATTTCGCATTGTTCCTCGGTACACTGGGTACTCGGTACACGGTGACGAGGCATAATGCTGGGCTGAAAGAAAGTCTATCGAAGACAAACTGCGCTGAAAAAGAAAACGACCTAGTACGGACCTATTGCCGGTGAACGGCGGACGATCAGGCTTCGTTGGCACGGTTACGTATCCACCTGACCAGCGATGCTTCGGCCGGCAGCAGTCGGGTCCGCCCTGAAAAGGGCAGATGAATTAGCCCCGACACCACACAGCCTCCACAAGAGAAAACTTTCCGAAAGAGCTTAACTTGGCACCTGACCCGCACGAGTGCGGGGGAGGGAACAAGGGCAGCGCAATACGAACACTCGGGAGCGGCCGCAGACACGACCGTTCGGGAGCGAACGCAAACGGGAAGTAAAAACGCGTCTGTAGTTCCGAGCTATTAACAAGGCACTGAATGCCATAGACGATACAGTTAATATGAGATAGATGGGCAACTTGATTTTATTGGCAAAATATAATAATACCTCAAATCATAGATGGCGCTAGTAACTAAATTTAATTCCAAAAATGGCCGCTAGACGGCCTTAGTAGATAAGTCTCCATTATAAAAAAAAAATTAAGGTAAAAATATCTTATCCTGTTTATCACATTTAATCTAACATTTTATAGAATTTTATTGTGATAACTGCTTTAAAAAAATACAGAATTAGGTATTTATAGGAACTAAGTGGTCAAAAAAAAACGAATATCTTTATTTTTTAAGGTTATTTATTGTTTTTTTTTTTGCGTGGAATATTCAAATCCTCTTTCTTCGCTCCATCTTCCTCATCAAATTTTGTCAATTGTCCATTTATTATTCGGTTCACCCCATTACAGTAACTGTGAATCAACATTTTCCTTGACATTTTTTATGAAATCGACCAAATTAACCCTATGACTTACAGCAAATCATACTTAAATCACATGCACAATCACTGTATATTTACACAATATATTACACAATTTTTGCACTGTTTCGCTTTCCCGCACTTTAGTCTTTATAAACTTTAGTTGCTGAAGCCTTTTAAGTTGTTAGTAAGTCACACAATTAACTTCACGGCCAAATTCACAGCGAATTTGTTAAAATAATCTAAGTCTTAAATAAAATGGCGGAGAAAACACAAAACGCAACAGACGCACACGATCATTCATAGACTATTATAATAGTCTGTTGACTAGTCTGTCAAAGTCAACATCTTTTCCAGTTCCTGAAGAGATATTAATAAATCGGCTATCCCAGCGCTACCTAGTTAATAACAGGAGAAATAACTTACCGAAAAGTTGTAGTACGTCATATCCTAGATGGTGCAGAATTCAATTTCATTGACACTAGAGTTGCATAGGCCTGCTGAATGCGCGCGCGCGTGTGCGGCGACACGGAGCGGGGGCGGCGAGTTGAAAGGGGAAGTGAGAAGAGCGGGATACAATAAAAACGACTTAAATATGAAAGAGATAGCAAATCAATTCTCAGAATTACTTGCAATTACCCAATACCATTTCTATGAATTTTCTGACTTGCTCTGTTTAATACCAGTTTTTATCCTTTTAACTTTATGCAATGTAGCATTGTTATACTATTTTGGAATCTGTGTTAGTTGTAGATATTTTTCAGCAAATGGGCCAAGAAGTTACCATACATTTTTTTTATTCTAGCTTCGTTCAAATATTGCATTGCGAATTTTGTAATTCAAACTTTTCATATGTTTTAGCACATATTTTTTTTGTCGACGATAATTAGGAATAAAAAGCCTTTTATTTAGGATAACTTATGTTTACTTAACGTTTAAGAAAAAAAATAATAACTTTTTATTGAAGATTTTCCTGGAAATTTTAATTTTTTTCTTCACATTATGTCAATTTTTACAAAATACAAAAAAAAAACTATAACTATAAAATTACTTGGCCTAGGACAATAAAACTTTGTATTCCTATTAGCTATTGATCCCCTCTATTACCAGCATTCCGTTGATTCATGACTTACGGGACACCCTGTATAATTCAACCATGATGTTATATCCTGTTATTAGCTTCTATAAGTTACTCATGTTTTGTTAACGTATTTCTTTAATTGTACTGCTGTTGGATATCCTAATAAAGAAAATAAAAATAAAAAATAAAACTGCGATTTTTTTAAGTAAATTTTAATTTTTAATTCATTACTAAGTTGAGTAGGGTTCTAAAAATACACTTTCAAAGAGGATTCTGCTAAACGACCAGCCTTTCCATAGCTGAAAAGACCATTGTTCACTAAAATCCGGTCCAACTTTACGTAAATCTTTGAAGATTTTCTTGCTGAAAATCAAAATCCTAGTATTGTAAAGACTGTCCATATGCCTCTGCTACTTAAATATGTACGTACTAGGTACATTTTCTTATTTCTCAGGTCTCATTTTCTTTAGTCGTCGTCGTGGCGCCATGGCTAATGTGTGTATCATACGATATCACATGTTAAGCAACGTTCGGCGCGGTCGGTACTTGGATGGGTGACCGCCGACCATTCATCTCTCACGACTACGTCCGTGCTTCGGAGGGCACATTAAGCAGTCGGTCGTTTTTTTTTTTTTTGTTTTTCCGCCAAGGAAAGTCGTTTGGCACCCACTAAAACCAGCTTTAAACCAGTAAAGCTAGCTTTAGCGGGAGGAGGATGAATCCTATTACGGACGAATGGGCATTCTATAAGCTGTTAGCCCAAGTGGCTAATGGCAAATAGAATGCCCAAACAGTGTGGAGACTCTCTCAGATAGGCTGAGCATACCCACTAAACATCCCCCTTTTGACTCACCTTGATTAAGGTCCTTAGTCATCGTCGGAACGACAGCCAATTGGAGCGAGAGGCTGCGTAGTGAGCGGCATCCAGACGGCTGCCACCAAAAGGAACTGAAAGCGAGAAAAACAAAGCTAAGACTAGCAGAAATGACTAAGCTGAAACTAAGAGATTATCTAGAGTGATCAGACTCACTCTGAGAAGAAGGACTACGTTTAGAAACGTTGAGCTTGCTGGAGTTTCCTGATAAGGGGAGCGAACTTGGTTAGGACCGGAAGAGCACCGTTGAAACCCTCTGGGCTGGCGTCGAGAGCGGCGCCGAAAGCCAGGATCTCGTCGATGGGAGCGAGCTGGATCCAGAACACCATGCGGACTTGAGAACCTTTTGCGTTCTGGCACTGGGAAGTCGATTTGGCGGCCGGTTGCGATTGAGTCGCGTCCCGGCTGCGCTGACCTGAAACGAAAGAGGTGAAGGCCTTGGGGGCCTTTGAACTGATTGGAGGAGCGTCCGAGCTAGGCTGCGGTCGCTCTCCAGTTCTCGATGGGCTTCACGGTAGCCCTGGCAGCACGCGGTGCCTTGGGGCAGCCACGGAAGTTTGCTGTGTGGCCAGACTGGCCGCACAAGACGCAGGACAGAGCTGTGGGCGATTCAGGAGTGCGAGAGCACTCCTTAGTCCCATGCGGATCTAGGCACTTCACGCACCTAGGGGAAGCAAAACAGTTTGCCGCCGCATGACCATACAATTGGCAGCGGTGGCACTGACCTGGGAAACCACGCTTGTGTGGTGCTTCGACGCGGATGTTGGAGAGACCGCACACGGAGAGCTTGCCTCTGAAAATGGACTGCCCTTGCGGGCTCTTCGCTAGGATTACTTACGCAAGTGGGAACTGCTTGCCTCGGCGGCTGTGCATTTTGTGCACAGATTCGACGGGGAAGCCTTGAGAAGACAAGTCCTCTTGGATTTGCTCGTTCGAGAGCTCGAACGGGACGTTCCTGAGGACGGCACGAATCTTATGCTCCTCAGGGAGGGCGTAAGTGTGGTACTCGAGCTTCTTGTCAGCAAGAAGGCGAGTGAAATTCCTGAAATCAGAAATTGAGCAGACAACGACCTTAATAGAGTCACCCACATTGGATGCCTTACTATACTGGATCTTCGGGGTGTGCGTTCCGCAGAGAGCTGAGAGCTCGGTCCAGCGGCTCTTGTCCCGTAGGAAGACGGGGGGCGGAGACTTGACTTTCGGCGGAGCCGAATCTGATTGCGACGCAGGCTGTGACGCCGCGATCGCTGAAACAAAAGGCGCAGGAGCAGACGCCGGTGCGACATTTTGCGGAGCAGGAACAGCGGCTGGAGCAGCTGAAACGGATGGAGATAAAGTCGAAGAAGCATCTTGCTTCTTCTTCTTAGACTTGGACTTTTTGCGAACCTCGGTGAACGGAGCAGGAGATTCTGGAGCTAAGGGAGCGGAGTCGGAATCACTACCTGGCGGGGTAGTTTTCCGTGTGCATGCGGTGGAATCTACCGACATGCAGTTTGAAAAGGGGTCGACGTACTCGTATGGATCTGGAGACGCCGGAGAATCGGTTTGAAACCCCTGTGAAAGAGAGGCGACCTGAGGACGAGCTGACGATTGCTTTCGCAAGGACTCGATTTGAGCAAGAAGAGCTTCCTTCTCGGCTGCATATTGGGCTTCCAGTGATTGTTTATCGCTGGACATCTGGCTGAAATCTGAAGACAACTGACTGAATTCTGAAGACGAGGGACGAGCAGATAATTGCTCCTGCAAGGAATTGATTTGAGTGAGAAGGGCATCCTTCTCAGATGCATGTTGTGCTTCCAATTGTCTGATTTTAGACGAATGGGAAGGGGGACGAGCGGCTGGTTGCTGCTGAAAGGACTGCTGCAAGGACTCGTACTGCTGCTGCAAGGACGCGTTCTGCTGCTTTAAGGACTCGATTTGGTCCTCGAGACGGCCTGCGGCGGCTGAATAAGTTGATTTGAGGCCATCGAAGGCCATCAATAAACGACGGGAGTTTGCGCAATTAGCATCGTTACACTGAGTGTGACGAGGCATAATGCTGGGCTGAAAGAAAGTCTATCGAAGACAAACTGCGCTGAAAAAGAAAACGACCTAGTACGGACCTATTGCCGGTGAACGGCGGACGATCAGGCTTAGCTGTCACGGTTACGTATCCACCTGACCAGCGATGCTTCGGCCGGCAGCAGTCGGGTCCGCCCTGAAAAGGGCAGATGAATTAGCCCCGACACCACACAGCCTCTACAAGAGAAAACTTTCCGAAAGAGCTTAACTTGGGACCTTACCCGCACGAGTGCGGGGGAGGCAACAAGGGCAGCGCAATACGAACACTCGGGAGCGGCCGCAGACACGACCGTTCGGGAGCGAACGCAAACGGGAAATGTTTTTTGAGCAGTCGGTCCCGGGTGCTGTATACAGTAGTCGTTAGGGTTTGTCAGAAGCCATTTCGGCGCCCTGAAAATTCTGGCATCCACCACCCAGCACTGGGCCAGCTTGGTGGATTATGGTCTATACCTCCTCGTCACCCAGCGGAGAGACTCATGCCCTGCAGTGGGCTCATTACAAAGAGTTGTGATGATGATGATGATGATGATGAGGTACATTTTCAACCGACTTCAAAAAGGAGGAGGTTCCTAATTCGTGTGTATGTTTTTTTTGTGTCTTCGATCGATTCATACGGACAATTATGAATCGATTTAAAAAAATCTTGTTTCATAATATGATGGTGGATACTTTATAGTTGGTTCCATATAAATTTCATCGAAATCGATAGAGTACTGAATGGGAAATTCCAAAATATGTCTGAATTTGCAGAATATTTACCTTGACGAGGTTATAATTCAGCCAAAGTTTTGATGTGAAGTTGGTTTTTTAATTCTTTGCATTCATTTATTATGTCTGTACGTTAGTATCTATAACTACTAACCTGCGACATGGTTTTGAGTCTCAGTCGAGAGTGGGGGTATAAAAAAAGGTTATTTTGGGACCACATTGTGTCACTTTGGGTAATTTATTAAAAATTTTATTACTTCACCATCATTTTCAACAATTTCAAACAAAATGTATCATTTCCGTTTTTATTTATTTATATAACTCATAGTTTTGCAAAAATAAACATAATATTAGACATACCAAGAGCTGGCAAGTAATGTGACAAAATATAAAAAAAACAGCTGGAAAAATTTAAGGCCAAGCGATTAGATGCTTTTTCCAAATACATATCTCAAAATAATGAAAAGTGGAAATGATGTGGATTGAAAATAATCTCCTCATACATTACCAGTAACATTAATACGACTATTTAAAAAGAAGTAATCATTTTCACCGAAAGGAAAATCGAAATTGAAATGTACGTAATTTTTAAGGATTAAATTAACTTTAAATTACGCTCACTTAATAAGCTTAAATTTTGACGAAACAAAACCATAAACTACTGTTATGAACAAACCATAAACATTGACACCAAACATCGAAGTCTGTTTGGAAAAATGGAGGCAACATATTTCTAACTACTATCGGTTATATTTACAATATCTGTAATTCCTAAAAAATACGACCTCCAAGCTACCTTGTGATTTTCAAGTTAGTTTTTTTATGTTATAAACCCTTTGAATCTTTAGGAGCACTACCCTGAAGATCAAAAGGGTTTATAACATAAAACACTATTTTGAAGTAATTCTCCTTATTTTATGAATGAGTTTAGGTGAAAAGAGTTTTGAAGGCGCTTTTACTGCTCACTAAACACCATTTTATATTTTAACTTCATGTTTCACGTTAAAATGGCAACAAGCTTCAATGACTGTTCAGTTTCTTAGAACTGCCTCTGTGCCTTGCTGTTCAAATTTTTTTTTAATTCTGAAAAGCACAAAGCTCGGAGTTGCTTGCATACTAGTGATTTAGGTCTGGAGAATAAACGACACTGAAAAAAATATCATCGACGAAAAGCTGTGTTAACAGCTTGAGATTATTAAATTCCGTTAACATCTATTAATATTAAAGAAAATGTCATACCAGAGTGACTGTTTTACTAAAGCAAATTTAATATTTATTTACACTATAATTTATTAAATAAGAAAATTCAAGGAAATAAGGGTATCATCTGAATGTCCTGGAAATACAGAGAGATATAATAATAGTATATTATGTAACAAGTGAGCGAAGTTGCTAATTACAGTCGAGGCTGTGATTTATGAGCCGAGACTGTAATTAGCAACGCTTACGAGTTACATACGACGTTTTTCAACACACTTGTGAGTAAAAGACAGACATACGTGGTCATAAAATAACAAACACATTTGATAACAAAGCTGTGAATTGTGATTGAAAAATGCGCGTAGGTTTTTTTTTCCGCCAAATGTGTCAATGTCTGTATAGCATATACAGCCTATTTTAAGTGAAAATGTTTAATTTGGAGTGCTAAATGCAAATATTTTAATATTTTATAAAAAATTATTGTAAATTGTGAATAACTTGTTTGATACACAAATTTGTTTTACTAATATAAGGCGCAAACATTTAAAAATGTATATGGATTTGAAGTGGTATAAAACCTCTTTGTTGTTTCTGAAAATATTTAATGTATAACCCGGATCAATAAAATATGCTCTGTTTACTCGCATGTAATTTGCACAAAGGTACAATTCAACTTTGTAGGATTCATTATATTATGCACTAGGGTATAATATATTATGCACGCGTGACTTATAGCCCAGTTTATAGTTCTAAATTCAATAGAATAACGCTCACTTTACGAGCAAGTGTGTTGAAAATACATATATTGCTAACTATTGTATGTTAAATACTTATTTGTCTGATAAAAAATGAACATGTCACATGTTACAGTGAAATATCACATTGTCACATTGCTCTGCACCAACTTCCAATGGATGTGTATCTCTGACTCCATCTATTCACATTCAATGCAGTGATCGAAACAAAAATAATTTCGTTTCGATTTTTAAGTGTGAGTGAGTGAAGAGCTCCACTGGGACTCATAAAGTTAACAAATGGTAGGAATTTTCAATACTGTGACGTATTTCGAGGGCAATTTCGACTGTGAAAATGACACGTACAAGTAGTGAGTTACGCGTCCTGTGTCTATCTATGAATGTTTAAATGAAATTTTCGATTACCCGGTATGGCTTCCTCGTATATACAAGTCATGTTTTGAGGGTTTATTTTGTCAATTTAAAATTGGAAATAGGAATAATGATATTGAACATAAAAATAAACATAACATAATAATATTGCGGGGTTTGAGTTAAACGTAACTAATAAATAATTATTCAAATTTAACGGCTGGAATACATTTTAGAAGGATTCTTGTAATAGTGATGTTTTTAAGTTTTTTGCATTTATAATGCTCAATTATTCTTAAATAACCGAAAAAATGAGATAAATAAAAATTACCCGGCCAGGACTCGAACTGTTATATCCTACCCTAGTATGGGAATATTGCTATATAAGCACTTTTACTTGTTTTTCAAAATGAATACTTGTTATTGCAGTAAATTGTTTGATCATCATTTTTAGTTTACATTAAAGACCTAATATGTTTGTTGGCAGTGCGCGTTTAGACTCCAGACTCATAACATCAGTCAAGATCCCTAAATAAGTCTTGTAATTTGGCAAGTTTTAATAAAAGTGAAAAGTGTTTCAATAAAGTGTTTTTTTTAAAAAGCCACCAACGCCCTGTCTCATAACAAATTGGTGGCAGCGGTGGGATGGTATAAGCGGTATCTGAAGACATCCATCCATTTCAAAGAACTACGTGAGACAGATTTGGTTCAAGATCGACAGTAAGCCACAGCAACATCGCAGTGCCTGCATCATAGAAACACGGATCGACGGTTGGTCTCGACACTCAGTTGAGCCCGCATCCAGAAGAAGAAGATCGACGGTTAGTCTCGACACAAAGTTGAGCCCGCATCTCGCAAAAGAAGATCGACGGTCAGTCTCAATATTCATTTGAGCCCGCATCAAGAAAGAAAAAGGTCGACGGTTAGCCTTAGCAAGTCCGCTAAGCCCGCATCTTCTTGCCCGAGTTTTGGAGGAGGTCGACGGTCAGTCTCCAGCTGTTCGCTGTGAGCCCGCATCTCAACTACGCCACTCACCCTATCATCGTGTCCAAGAGGAGCTTTTGGTTCTCGATTCCAGAACCAGTATGTTCCAGTTCGTCATTTTGTGAGTTTTATTTTTTTTATTATCAGTGCAAAAGCAATCTTTTTAGTACAATTTAAAGTGAACTACAGTGTTTTAAAACCTATAAGAAGTGCAATTTTAAGGTTTTTATAGCGATATTTTTATTGATTTTTACTATTTTATTTTTTTGAATATTTCTCTATTTCATATTTTTATATTTGTGTTTTTGGTTTCTAAATCACCGTTTTAAAATTAAATATTTAAAATGTCGCGAAAGCAAGAAACCGATAATGAAGAGGTTTCCTTAAATGTTCTTACTAAATTTATTAGACCATATAACGGTGATAGAGAAACTCTTACAGCGTTTCTCACGAATTGTGATAATGCGTTTAGCCTAGCAACTGTCGAACAACAATCAATTTTATATAAGTATATCATATCACAACTCGAGGAAAAAGCACAGTAAGCTTGTTGTCTACGTAATTTTACTTGTTGGAAGGATCTAAAGGAATTTTTAAAATTAACTTTCGGTGATAAGAAACATTCGACACATTTATTAATAGAATTACAAAACTGTAGGCAAATATCAAGCGAATCAGTTACTCAATATTCTCTTAGGTTAGAATCATGTTTAACGTGTATACAAGCAGATATACATCACTCTTGCTGAATAAAGGAAGAGTTACAAGGCCGAAAAGCGTCAATGGAGGATCTAGCCCTCAACACATTTTTAACGGGAGTAAACCCTAATTTTTCAAACAATGTCCGGTGTAGAAATCCGACCAGTCTCTCGGAGGCGATAGCGCTTGCCGTAGAAGAGGAGAAGCTCTTCAAGCTCTCAAAATCTAATTTTAGAAACTTTAAAAATTGTTCAATTTGCCATAAGCAAGGTCATTCTAATTTTGAGTGTTATAAGAAAAAGCCTAATATTAACGCTTTTCATATTAAAAGTAATAATTCTAATTCAAATAGGTATTCCCACAAAATTCATAATTCCCATGAGAATAAAAGTAAATTTTATTGCAACTATTGCAAAAATGTTGGTCACACAGTCGAGTTCTGCCGTAAGCGTCAATTTCAAAGCAGCAACCGATTGAATACTCATAATTATAAACAACCTGATAAGAAGGCTCCAATTACTTAACAAGGCCCTTCACATAATGTGAATAACGTTTCGCTTAACGATAATAGTTCTAATTATGATAATCAGAATTTAAACTAAAGAAGATTTCGGTCTCGTGCCTGCCGGAATCTAACTATTTAAATGGCACACATTCTTTTAACACTAATGATTGCACTGATACGGAACATGCGATATTGCACAAAGATTTTAATAATATTTTATCTCACTCCAAAAGAGAGTTGAGTTTCGCATCTCAGTCTAAGTCGCTGAGTCCTTTTGTATCTCGCTCCAAAAGAGAGTCGAGCCACAATATTTGTAATAATTTATCGCAGTCAAATGAACTGCATTTTAATGAGTCAATTAATACTCAATTATGTGAGAATAACATTGAACAACTAAATACTAAGGACGAAATTCCTATTTTTGAAACAAGCACTTTATTTAAGAGAGTATCTTTACCTCATGTTAATATTAATGCATATAATTATTCTGATAAACAATTTTGCTTTTTAATCGACACAGGTGCAAGTGTCAGTTTAATAAAATATTCTAGTTTCTCAAAGTATCAACCAAAACTATCCTTAGAAAAAATAAAAATAAAAGGGATAAATGATACGAATTGCTTTTACGAAACTTTAGGTTCTTTACAAATATGTTTAAATATTCTAAATAATGATATTTCGTATAAATTTCATGTTATAAATGACGACCTTAATTTAAATTATGATGGAATTTTAGGCAATGATTTTTTCCAATGTTTTAATGGCAACTTCGATTATAGCTCTTGTACAGTTTGTATTCAAGGTTCAATTTTACCTATTCATTTTAATCAAATGACATACATTATACCAGCTCGCTCTGAAGCTGTAATAGAATGCGCTATCAGTAATGCTGATTCTGAGCTTTGTAATTATAAAGAAGCGCTCATACTTGATCATAAAGTTAAAGATGGTGTTTATCTAGCCAACTGTATAGCGTCTTTGAAGGAAAATAAAAAGGTAAATGTTTCAATTTTAAATACTACGGAATTACCAGTAGAAATTAATAATTTTAAAGTTCATTTAACTCAGATTGATTATCAAGCTTTTGAGAAAGAATCAAGCTGTTTTGAAAGTATTAATAGTTTTTCAACTTCATATTCGGACCGTAAAAAACGAGTCCTTGAATTAATCCGTCAGGAACATTTAAATTATGAAGAGAAAAAACTACTTTTTGATTGTTGTAGCAAGTATTCCGATATTTTTTATCTCGATGGAGATCGACTTTCTTATACTAATGGAGCTGAACATTCAATTAATACAGGCAATGCTCCCCCAGTTAATGTTAAGTCCTATAGACTACCAGAATATCATAAAGAGGAAGTCGATAAGCAAATTAAAAATATGTTAGAACAAAAAATAATCCGTCCCTCAACCACTCCATGGAGCGCCCCAGTGTGGATAGTTCCTAAGAAGTTAGATGCGTCCGGCGAGAAAAAGTGGCGCATTGTAATCGATTATAGGCGTTTGAATGATATCACAGTTACAGAAGTTTTTCCTATTCCATTAATAAATGATATTTTAGATCAATTAGGACGTTGTAAGTATTTTAGTACGCTCGATTTAGTATCTGGTTTTCATCAAATTTTGCTTAAAAATGAAGACTGGCTTCACTATAATTAATACTAACGGCACGTCAGGCCATTTTGAATTTACTAGGATGCCTTTTGGGCTTAAAAACGCTCCTTCCACCTTTCAACGATTGATGAATACCGTTCTCTCTGGCCTCTAGGGCCTTCACGCTTTTATTTACATTGATGACGCAGTCATTTTTTCAGAAACACTAGAAAAACATATAGAAAAACTTGATTTAGTGTTTAGTAGATTTAGGCAATATAATCTTAAACTCCAACCAAATAAGTGTGAGTTTTTACGGCGCGAGGTCGCTTATCTGGGACATATTATTTCCGATAAAGGTGTACACCCTAACCCAGACAAAGTTAAAGCTGTCTCTAATTTTCCAGTTCCGCGAAATGCTAAAGAAATAAAATCCTTCCTAGGATTAGTAGGTTATTACAGAAGGTTTATCGATAATTTCAGTAAGATAACAAAACCCTTAACGTCACTTTTGAAAAAGGACGTGACCTTTTAAAAGATAAATTAATCACAGCACCACTTCTTCAGTATCCAGACTTTTCACAGCCATTTTACCGTCACTACTGACGCCAGTAATTTCGCTGTTGGCGCTGTGCTTTCGCAAGGTCAAATAGGCAAAGACAAACCTATCGCGTATGCATCACGCACAATGAATAAAGCCGAGTGTAATTACTCGACCACAGAGAAGGAATTATTAGCTATTTTATTTGCAGTTAAATGTTTTCGCCCTTATTTATATGGTACTAAATTTAAGATCGTTACAGATCATCGCCCATTAACGTGGCTCTTTAATGTTAAAGACCCCGGCAGTAGGTTAATCCGGTGGCGCCTCAAACTCGAGGAATATGATTACGAAATAATATACAAGCCCGGCAAATTAAACTCAAATGCCGATGCCTTGTCAAGAAGTCCAATTAATGTTGTTAATTTAAACTCTTTAAATAATTGTAATTATGAATCCTATTGGAAAAAATATTTTACTAAAAGTTTACCTGAACTTAGTACTAAAATTGAAGAACACTCGCAAAAATTATATTTATCAAAGTATGACGTAATTGCTTGTCCTACATCTTTGGACTTTGATTATTCTATGCCAAACTGCGAAGAGTTACTATCGCAGTTTGATACTCAGCAAAATGATTTATTAAATACCGAGCGCGAGTCCGGTTCTGTATTATCAGTTAGTAACAAAAACAAGACGTTTTATTTTCTTTTTACAAAAATTCATCACTACGATGAAACTAGTTATAAAGATATTATATAAAATTTATTAATTAAACTTAGAGATAAGATTTTACAGGAAACCCCTGACTTAACAGAATTAGCGATTTCAGACTTTTCTGAACCCTATTCTAGATTATCCTATGTTAAAATATACAATTTGATTAATTTTATCTTTCATAATACTAATATTAAGATTCATATATACAAGAATCAGTCAATTTATCCAACTCCGGCGGAAGTACCACACATATTAAAAGAAAATCACGATTCAACTATTGCAGGTCACCCTGGCATGAATCGAATGTTAAATCGAATTAAAGCCTCTTATTATTGGAAATCGATGCGATCCGACATCGAAAGTTATGTAAAGAAATGTAAACTTTGTATAAATAAACCTTTGAGGAAAAGCAATAAAGCTCCGATGATTATTACGTCTTCAAGCACGAAGCCATTTGAACGGCTATCGTTGGATATAGTAGGCACTTTACCTGAGGCAGGTTTTCAAAAATTTAAATTTATTCTTACTTTACAGGACGATTTAACGAAATTTTCATGTGCGTATCCGATGATTTCTTCGACTAGCGAGGAAGTAGCTCGAAACCTAGTCCACTTTATGTCACTTTTTGGTATACCGAAAATGATCTTAACAGATCTCGGTTCTTGTTTTACGTCAGACTTATTCAAACAGATAACAGAAATATTTAAAATTAAAGCTTTATTTTCAACTCCGTATCATCCTCAAACAAATGGAGCACTTGAACGGAGTCATGCAACTTTAAAGGAATATTTAAAGTCATTTGTTAACGAAAACCAAAACGACTGGCATTGCTATTTAGCAACTGCGATTTTATGTTATAATACGAATCCTCATTCCACCACTCAATTTACTCCTTTTGAGCTATTGTACGGTCATAAACCGAATATTCCTATTTCTTTATACGAAACAAATAATAGTCCAACTTATAACGAATATATTAGAGCATTACAGTATAGAATGAAACTTAGTAGAGAAAAGGCAATTGAAAATATATTAAAGAGTAAAGAGAACTCAAAACAGTACTACGACTCTTCAAGTAGATCTGTTAATTATAAAGTAGGTGACATGGTCTATTTAAAGCAACATCATAGGTTGCGTAAAGCACTTTCCCCCATATGGAAAGGTCCTTATAAGATCGTAAAGATAAATAATAAAAATAATGTAACGTTGAGCATTGGACGGAAACATATCAAATATCACGTCAATGAAATAAAACCAGCTCAAACTTAATTTTACAAATTTCTATCATTTTATATTTTACTATTAGTTATTTTATTTATATTTTATTTCAGATTACTTTTCCATCAATGCGTGGCCGAGAGTAAAGTAACGCCGATAGTGCATAGTCCTGGGATATATTTCGATCCCACAACGTCAATAATAATTAGTTTTTATAATAATTATTGGAAAGTTGTTACTCATATCGATTTAATATCATTTCAACCTTACCTTGAAAATATAGAAAAATTATTAATTAAAACAAGTAGTTTATGTTATAAGATTTTACCTAATGATTTTATTGATTGTCAAAGTATTGATAGCTCTATCGAGATTTTGTTGAAGTCAAATTATGAAAAAATTAATTCTCTTTCTTATATTATCCCACACAACTCCACTAAGCATAAAAGATCCTTAGAATTCGGAGGTGAAATACTGAAATTCTTTTTCGGCACCTTAGATGGTGATGATGCGCGAAAATACGACGCAGCCATCAATAATTGTCAAAAAAGTGAAACTGAAATCTTTCGTTTAATGAAAGACAATATTCATATAGTTAAGTCTAGTTTAAGCACTTTTAATTCTACTATCCGTAAGCTTAATGATAACGAAGTTAAATTAAATTCTCACTTATCAATTTTAAATGATATCCTTTCTCAAGTTACGAATCAAAATAACAAATTATCTTACGTTACTAGAATAAACAGTTTAATTAATTTAATTGAAAGTTCTTTGATTACTATTTCTAATATTTTAGATTTAATTCTTAATTCGATTCTCTTTTCGAAGGTAAATATTTTACATCCTTCTGTCTTAAGTCCAAGTAAGTTGTATCATGAGTTAGTTAACAATAGTAATTTTATAAATAAACGTACAGACTTCCCAACATCGTTATCTTTGTCGAATATACACACTATTATAGATGTATCTAAGTTAACCAGTTATTATTATAATGAGAAAATTATTTTCATTTTAGAAATTCCTTTAGTTTATTCAGGAAAATATTTTGTTTATAAGAATATACCTTTGCCTACTCCACATGATCAAAAGGTAAACACGTTTTCGCTGATCCAACCTTCTTAGTCTTACACAGCCTTATCAGACGATAAGCTAAATTATGTTTTATTTGATAATTTTAATGAATGTAAATTTATAGATAGTGAATACTCTATCTGTCCTTTATTAAACATCCGATCAAGTATAAATGATCCATCCTGTGAAAGTAAACTATTAACAGAAATTGTCTTATCTTTACCATCCGAGTGTAACAGTAAAACATTATATGGTTCTATTGATATATGGCAAACCTTAAATAATAATAGATGGATTTTTGTTCAGTCTAAACCGAGTAAATTAACGGTAAAATGTGATGACAAAATGTATGACCATTCCTTGTTAGGAACAGGTATAGTAAAACTTACCGATGACTGTACTGGTTATTCTAAAACAAACCAGCTGTTACCTTCAACTTCAAAGAAAATATATATGAAAAATAACATAAATATTGATTTTAACATATTGAATGATGACTGTTGTAAAAAGGAAAAATTTAACAGTACTTTACCCCATTTGTTGCCTATAAAACTTTCAAACATTAATTTGGATCACTTGCAATATACTTCTCATAAACTCGACTATTTAGAAAATGAAATAAATTAAGCTGAACAAGAGTCTCATTTTGTACGCTATGGTACATATTATTCATCTTTTACATATTTTTTAATTGCGTGTATTTTGATTTTTATTGTATATAGAATTTATAGATATTTTAACTCCTGTAATAATAACAGAGGACCATTTTGTATAAGTATTTACAATCAGTGTAATAATAAAAAGAAGGTTAGACATCAGTCAAAATTGTCAAACTCTATTGAAATGACCTCTGAAACATCATCCGAGGAAGACCGCAATTCTATCGAGTCTTCTTGTAAATTAAAGAAATTAAATTTTACATCTTCTTCAAGGAGTATTGATAATTTTTAAGTTTTATTTTAAAATATTCTTGTATTGTGTAAATTGTGTTTTTATGAATTTAATGTTTGATTGTATTTTGAATCCTTTATTGTTCTATATCTCTTTTGTGTGTCTCTTTATTTTTTTTTTATTTTGAATTTCTTATCTTTGTATTTGTAAAGGGATTTTGATCGAAAGATTATTTTGTTTTTATTTTTACTTCGCTTATCCATTTTTGAAGGATAAAGCTCCGTCTTAACCGGGGGGCTGTTATATCCTACCCTAGTATGGGAATATTGCTATATAAGCACTTTTACTTGTTTTTCAAAATGAATACTTGTTATTGCAGTAAATTGTTTGATCATCATTTTTAGTTTACATTAAAGACCTAATATGTTTGTTGGCAGTGCGCGTTTAGACTCCAGACTCATAACATCAGTCAAGATCCCTAAATAAGTCTTGTAATTTGGCAAGTTTTAATAAAAGTGAAAAGTGTTTCAATAAAGTGTTTTTTTTAAAAAGCCACCAACGCCCTGTCTCATAAAGCAGTCTACACACCAAACCCGCCGACCCGCCGACACAGCCCGGCGGCTTGGTGTCGGCGACCCAAACCCGCCAACCCGCCAACATGTGTCATGGGGCTGTGTCGGTGAGTTAGTCGGCGGCAAGAAATCAGTACAACTTTTTTAGTTAGTGATTGCAGTGTGTACGAACGTTACGTGTTGTTTTTCTCGAATATTGCAGCCTACAATAAACATGGATACTGATGCTGATCTAATAATAGCAGCATGTGGAATAATTTTAGCTGGGTCCCTGAACAGAAAACGACAGTGTTGGGTTAGACCAAGCTTAATGAGTCGCAGTCGTTACAGTAACAGTGATAGAATAAAAGATTTAAGAATAGACGATTTGATTGTAAAAAGACCCTTACATTTTAAGACATTTATGTCGTTAACGTTTACCGACTTTGAATATTTACTAAGCATTGTTGGACCCACAATAGTTAAAAAAAATACAAATTACAGAAGTGCTATTTCACCAACGGACAGATTATCATTAACATTAAAATACCTGACTACGGGAGATTCATTCAACAGTCTTTGTGACACCTTTAAAGTATCTCCTCAACTTATTTCCTACATTATTCCAGAAGTGTGCAAAGCTATCGTAGATGGACTTTCGAATTATGTGAAGGTATGTACATATACATATGGGCGTTAAACTTTCTTTAATCTTCCAGAAAAACTATGTTCCGAAAAATTACTATATAAGTAGGCAAATGGCTATCCTATCACCGAGCACATTTCCGATTTCAGATTCCACGAACATCAAACGAATGGACAAAAGTTGCAGATGGATATCTGAGTAGATGGAATGTACCTAATTGTGTTGGATCTATGGATGGAAAGCACATTAGAATTGAATGTCCAGCACGAAGTGGAAGCGATTATTTTAATTATAAAATGTATTTCAGTATTGTACTGTTTGCATTAGTGGATGCAGATTATAAGTTTTTATACGCTAATGTGGGGTGCCAGGGTCGCATTTCCGATGGTGGTGTATTTGCTAACTCTTCATTATGCAGAATGTTATATAATAATGATTTAAATTTGCCAGATAAAAAACCTCTACCTGGAAGAATTATGCCAGTACCCTATTTTTTTTTGGGCGACGATGCGTTTCCTTTACAAACCAATATTTTAAAACCTTATGATGGTAATCATGCGAAAGGGTCTCCCAAGAGAGTGTACAACTATCGCATGTGTCGAGGTCGAAGAGTAGTTGAAAACGTATTTGGACAGTTAACAAAACAATTTAAGATATTTAACAAACCCATCCAGCTAAATCCACAAAAAGTTACTATTGTAACATTGGCATGTATTCATTTGTTCAATTATGTAAAACGACATGGTATAATACAACAAAATGAATATGATACTGAAAATAGTAGGGGAGAAATCAATCCAGGAGATTGGCGCAGGGAACCACGTGAAAATAATTTGTTTGCTGACTTGCCTAGACAAGACAATACACAGTCCCTTGAGGTTACAAGGACACAATCTCCTGAGGTTATAAGGACAGAATTGGTTCAATATTTTCTTTCCGATGTCGGGAGATTACCATGGCAGAATGATCAATGACTAACTCGTAAGTTTTAATGAAACTCATACTTGTATTAGTACTTGTATTTTTATTTGTATTAAAAAGTTCGTAAATTACTTGTTTTTGTTCATTTATAAGTGGTTTTATTTACCGAGTTATTCTATAAATCCCCACCGCGAAATCCCCACTGATGTTTTTATGCATTTTGAGTATACTATGACGATTCTATGACAACAACATTAAGACGAAATACTTGTGCCTACATAACGTTATCTCGCATCAGGTGATAGGGTTATTGTCAGAGTGTATACGGTGGGGATTTGTGGAATAAACCTATTTATCTGACTCAATAGATGATAATATGTTCTCAATATCACCACTCTCTTGAAGCGACACACTTAACGAAGGTTCAATTGAAGATGTTGAAGGTTCACCAAGAGGCGGTGAAACAGGGTTTGTTACGGCAGAGTTGGATGCTGAGTAGTAGGAATTTACATCACATTGATCCATTGAAGATACTGTATAATATCCTGGATGACTATGGGAAGTTGAAGGTCTTGGCGAAGCTTCGAACATGTGTGAACGATATCCAGTTTCGGATTCAAAAAAGATATTGTTAATCCGATGTTTTATTATTGCCTTTGTTGTTTTATCAAATTTTCTAAGTTGTGTCGCAATATATTCGCCAAACGAATCGTCCTCATCTTTTATTTTTTGATTTTTCCGTTGACTGACTGTTCTCATTAAATTTAATGCTTCCGACACCATCTCATTACTTGGATTAGGTTTATAACGTTTATTCGCTTGGGGAATGATGTTTGACGTTTGAGGTGGATCGTTTTCCCCATGTTGAGCATCATTGTCCGCATGTTGGGCATTATTGTCAGTTGCTGTTATCTCCTGAAATAATATTTTATTTGAATCACCAACAGTTTACTTATGAAATGTATTATACACTAGCTTTTACCCGCGAGTAGGTACACCGCACGGAATATATGAAAATTGTTGAGAAAAGAGTTGTTAGTTTATAAAAAATACATTTGCAATGACTATTATATCTGTGCACATGCCATTCCAAGAAATAATTTGTTAAGAAATATTTCGGTGCAATAACAATAGCGGCAGCGCAACAACAAAGGCAGATAAAATAAGTACCTATGTCTTTATTTACCGCGCGCCTCTCTTCACTCGGGCCAAGCTTACATATTATTCTTGTGTGCTCTAATAATTAGGTTAGAAATAAAATAATACAACACCACTGAAATGTTACATACCGTATCGATTGTTCCAGTAGGTTTATTTTTATTGAGCAAGAAATTCAAAGATTTAAAGGCAAACCACTTGCTCTCATGAACAGAATCTGCGCTGGTTCCAGCCTTTTTTCATTCAATCGTCTTTTTTCTTTCTCTATAATATTGGCTCGTCAAATTTTTTATCTTCCGTTCTATTTCTGTGACATTTGTATTTAATTCGTTTGCCATCTCATTTAGTGCATCAAAACGTTTAGGTCTACATTTGTGATCCAAGTGTTTTGGATTCCATAATAATTCCTTTATATGATACAAATTTATTAACTTTAGAGTGGTTTCTTCGTCCCATTCCATTATTGCAGAAAATCGCAAAAAAAACACAAGCACGTCACTATCGCTGGAGTGTCGGCGGGCAACTGAGCGTGCGCGTACGCAAGTCGCCGGCCATGCCGCCGACTTGCACGCGCGGGTACGAGTCGCCGACATGATTCTTGAAACAAAGTCGCCGACACCAAGCCGCCGGGCTGTGTCGGCGGGTCGGCGGGTTTGGTGTGTAGACTGCTTAACAGAACCTGGTACCCCTCGTTTGCCGGACGAGTGCTTTTCCGTATATTTATTAAGGTTATTTAAGTATAATTGAGCATTATAAATGCAAAAAACTTAAAAACATTATTAAACGTTGCAATGCTTCACTTTTACTGGGATTCATAATTTCTGAAAAGAAATTGGTCTCGGGTGGTCTTAGCTGCAAAGCTATACTATTAGATAGAGCTACGTTAGCAATATAACGTAAAAATAAAAATGTGGTAAGTAATTTCGAGGCGTACCGTCAGGCCCCGGTAGCTCAGTGGAAGAGCACTCGTTCGGCAAACGAGGGATCCCAGGTTCGAGTCCTGGCCGGGAAATTTTTATTTATCACATTTTTTCGGTTATTCTTGTAATAGTTTTCTAATTCGATTGGCTTTCCAAATAACGTTTTTTTTTTAACTTACCTGGCGGAACCTCCGAACGGCGGAATTCAATTTGGGGTCAGGAAAAATCGTGTTGCGTCAAACGAAGATCAGCGGAACCTTAACCCTCTGGGGCTCAGCCATCATCCGGTGATGTTGTTCAAGATTTCACCAGAATCCAGCCCCGCTGATAGAGAAGATCCAAATGAAATAATAACACAGTACAATGATCAATGACTTGAAAATAAATAAGTAAGGTTGGTTTGAAAAAGCATAATTTATCAATAATTATATTTCGTTGCTTCATTCTTCAGATATATTCATTTACCAAGTAGTCCCTTTGACTCACACGGTAGCACGCACGAATTTAAGAGTTATGAAATGACTAAAAAGGTCAAAACACGTGTTTTCGATCGTTTTAGTTAAAATTTTTCACATCAGTCTGGATCCATAGGATGCGCCTCTGTCGAGCTCATTCCTTTTTCGTGCGCGGTAGCAAGTACACCTGTCATAAAAATGCCGAAGAAGACGGCCGAAGAAAAGAAGAATATTATAAACGCAAGCTTAGAAGGTTGGAGCGGAAAAAATCATAGACGAGTGATTTCATACAGACAATATTCAAGAAAAGCATCTAATGTCTCCAGAATCTTAACCTAGCGTTAACGCGAAGAATAAAACACCCGGATGTTGATTTTTTAAATCGACACGGAGGTGGTACCCGGATGTTGATTTTATAAATCGACACGGAGGTATTCAAATACAACGATATTGAAGGAAACTGTTTAATATCTTCAGGAACTTTAACCAGCGTTAACACGAAGGATAAAATACCCAGGATGTTGATTTTTTAAATCGACACGGAGGTAGTACCCAGGATGTTGATTTGATAAATCGACACGGAGGTCAAATAAAAACTAATACGCATGCATGCATGCATAACGTCACGCCTGTATCCCTTATGGGGTAGGCAGAACACCAGAGGTTACAAGACCATCTGATGTCACTTTTGACAAATTTGGAGGTATTATAAAGATGGAGAGACTATTGTAGTGATAGGTGGTCCGCCTATCGCCCACAAAAACGCCTTTAAAACCTCTGTCCCTTGCCCGGGAAGATAACCAGCTGGCGCATTCTATGTTTTTCTTTCGCTCCCAGTCCAGCATGGAAGCAAAAACTAAACTAGATTTCGGAGATAGAACGTCAACTGTAACCAAAAGTTCCATCTGAAACAGCAATAATTCAAGCGGAAATACAAACGCTTCCAATTTAAATCTTAACGGTTCTGGTAGTTCCCGTTAACAAAGGCCCTAAACATGGCGAATGTATTCACCAAGATTTAGCTCAAAGATGGCTGCCGTTATTGCGCAAAGGGCTACCCAGAGAGGTTTAAGATCAACCAGATTATTGAAAACCCTTAGTCTGAAACCAAAAATTTGAAGGTAAGCACTTGGGCTCGGAACAACAAGCCATAAGCCAAGCTATGACTATTCTTTGGTTGGATATTAAAGTAAACACAATAAAATTTCTAGTGGAGAATTGCAGAGTTCTGTCTGATTTACATTTTTTTTGAAACTGAAACGAGAACGAAACTGCCATGAAGGTCTAGATTTGTTAACATATTGGAAAATGAAGAAAGGGATAAAAAAGCATGTTGACATGCCTAAAATATCCACATGTCAAGCGAACCCACGCCCGCGGTTTCAAGGTAACTGGACCGAATATCGGCTCGCAACTACGCAACAGTATTATTGTCAGCGCTACGCCCCCGAACTCGGTGGACGATATCAACGAGACAATGATCCCTACCTAGCCCATCGTTAACGCAGGTACATGGCTTTATAGCGATAAGGCCGCCTATTGTACCTTTCAAAACTGTTTTTGTTCTAATGTATTCTTTTCCTTTTATTATTTTGTAAGTGTGCAATGAAGTATAAATAAATAAATCAATAAAATGGCATATTTTTATAATTCTGGTACAGCTATTACCAATGACTCTGTTGGTTTAAAGTGGATCTCCAAAGGCGTCTCATTACCAAAAATCTGTCAAGTTATACAAATCGTAACTCCTATAAACAATTTTGCTCCTAAATAAAATCAGGCTTTCGAGATAGGCTCTCTCCATAGATAAATCAATTAATCTAGGAGCAATAGTCTCCTGCTCTTCTCAGTCTGATCAGTTTGTTCCGAATATATTTTTTGCACCAAAATCAAATGGAGACAAAAGATTTATTTTAAATCTTATACAAATTTTATAAATTCCTTAATAACAAATCACATTTTAAAAGAACATTTTAGAACCTCCCTGAGCATAGTGACAAAAAAGTCCTTTTTAGCTTGCATTAATTTCAGAGAATCTTATCTTTTAGTTCCTATATTAAAGGAACATCGTAAATAATTACGATTTCAGTTTTTACCACAAACTTATGAATTCGAGGACTTCAACTCGATCTGTCAAATGAATACAGTGTTTACGAGGTCTCTTAAAGATTTTTGGAAAAGTTATAACAAAGTCGCATATCAACATATTAAAATTAACTCAAAGTGAATTGCAAATATTAGTAAAGATAATCAATACTGCTCCGTGGAAATATAACCAGTGATTTTGCAAGAAAAAAGTGAAATACGAAGTAAACAATTTGTCATAAATAACAACACGTATAAAAACATATATCGAATCAACCAGTTTCAATCAGTGTTCACTATCTCAAATCTGTGTTGCCATCCTAAATTCAGTTTTAAAAAGTAAGGAACAAATTTTAAAAAGTAAGGTGTTGCACCATCAGAGAATTAGCACAATTCACAACTAACTAACCATTAACTTCAGCCTGTCCAACGGTTAAATATTAGTGATTATACTTCCACTCAAACTTTCGAAAGGATAGATACAAAGCTCTCAAAAATAGCAATAATAACGATACAAAAATACAAATACATAGTAAGATTTTAGAAGATTTACAGTGGTGGAAAAACATGTGAAAGACATCTTGTCATAGAAATATTTAGCGAATATTTGCGTCACAGCCTGATGGGTATGTTTTCAGCTTTTAATGGGTTACAGTGTTTTGCAAAGGATAAACACGTTTGCGCTGTATGTAGGTACTATCTATATTAATTTAATGGGAGGAATTCGATTTCCTCATTTAAATGCATTAGCTAAAAGTATTTGGTAATAGTTTGAGAAAATGAATATTTGACTATTTGCTCCGTATATCAACTCGGCAAAAAATACAGCACTACCCAATTATGCGTATCAAAGTTTTCAGTCAACCTCAAGTAAATCTGTTTGCTTCTCGCACCAATGTTAAATGCTCACTATGCAATAGGTTTCTTGGTAACGAGATCTTGAAGCTACGGTTATAGACGCGTTTACTCTCTCTCCAAATTGCTTTAAATTAAAACATTCAAGCCGTTTTGAAATTTTTGCATTTAATAATGCTCAATTATTCTTAAATAGGTAACGGGAAAAATAAATTAAAAAAAAAAAAAAAAAAAAAAGACCCGTTCAGTACACGAACCTGGGACCTCTCGCTTGCCGAACGAGTGCTCTTTTACTGAGCTAACGATTTTGAAAAGAAATTATTTATCTTTCCAGAACGAACCAGCGAGGCTTCCCGGCTCGGTTTCATTAAGAGAAGACGTGTAGGCGGTCACCACAGTACCTAGTCGTGGTCTCGTCGCTTTCTAACAAAACTTAAGCTCAGTACAACGTAGCATGGTACAACGTATCGGTACTAGAATTATTGTCACAATAACAGTGGAGATATCTTTAATCGTTCGATTTCACTGAATTTTATCATTTTTTAAGGAACAATTAAAGTAAAACTAATAAAAACAGTTAATAGATATAGTAAATAGTCATAGGTTGGCCTTATTATTAGGAAACAATATAGGATCACATGAACTAATTAATCCATTACCTTAGGTTAAGGCCATTACCAACATAACACAATTACACTTGGTTTAAGATTAAGATCTTCAAGTCGTTTTAAGATTATATTTCAAAATGGTCTCCCAATAGTTATTTAACTCTTGAGCAAAGTACACACACAGTAACTGGTATTTTTACTGGCTTTTAGGCCACTAGCACACCGTGTGCAATTTTTCTTATAATTTTTGCAACTGAAATCAAAATAGGGAATTTGGATTTGATTATAATTTCAGCTACTGCTAGTAACCAACTCTAGTTTTGCCATATTTCCATGAACATGCCATTCCTGTATATGCCCTGCATTAGCTTTAGAAAATTAGTTATTTGTAACGAGTTAACTTAGGCCAGAGCGTGTAGATTGCCTTATAGTCAAACCAAAGCGACCTTACAAAACAACGATCTCACCGTCTATCAGTCGCCGGATAAAGCATGTCATGGGGTCTAGCGGCGCGGGCGTGGCGGCGGCGCGCGGCGTTCAGCGCTCACAGCACGCGGCACGCGCAGCAACGTCCGCGGCCAGAGCGCGTGGCGGCCTATCGCTGCTAGCCATTCGCAGCACGGCCTGCAGGACCGCTCAGTCTCCAACATTCGCTAAGTTTTATAACCGCCCCATGGTCGATCAATAAAAGTAATTTTGGAAGGGCAGGTTTTCAATCAAATGTAGAAGTAAACTCCTTTATTGATCCTTAATTATTAATTTACTTTAAGTAATTTTATTCAGTATGCATATAAACAAAATGTTTCAAAGTTATACATTTACATTGAGTTGATTAAATAACTGTTGAATATTAGTTAATGAATTTTTATAAAGCAAAACTTTACCTTATGCTCTGAACATCTACTTGGTAAATGAATATATCTGAAGAATGAAGCAACGAAATATAATAGAAGATCAAACGAACTTCTTAAGTGAAGTTCGATCGATATTATATGAGTTGCTTCATTCGAAGATATACATTAAGGTCCCACCCGCCCTGTCAATGTAGTAAACTATTGCCCTTAAAGTTTTGCCATAACTATAAAATTAAGAACTCTAAAATAATGAGCTCGACAGAGGCGCATCCTATGGATCCAGACTGGTGTGAAAAATTTTAACTAAAACGATCGAAAACACGTGTTTTGACCTTTTTAGTCATTTCATAACTCTTAAATTCGTGCGTGCTACCGTGTGAGTCAAAGGGACTACTTGGTAAATGAATATATCTTCGAATGAAGCAACTCATATAATATCGATCGAACTTCACTTAAGAAGTTCGTTTGATCTTCTATTATTAGTGATGTCCATTAGTCAGGTAGGTACTTCCCAAAAAGTGGATCTATAAAATGATGGTTTTCTGCCAAAATCACGTCATTCCTAGACTGTTTATTTTTATCAAGATGAACCTGTGACGTACAGAAGTTAGCAGATCAAGCGTTACATCACCTGTCAAATTTCCCCAACCAATTTTAACCTAATGTCATGGATATAGAGTTCAGATTCAAGTAAATTTTTTGACAGATTTTTAACGCTTGACGCTTTGATGTGATGTGCCTTTTGTACCAAGAAAAATTGTAAGTCATAAAATCAGAAACATGCAGCGGCAATAAAACTTGAATGAATATATTGCCCTGTTTTTCCTTTTTTTCTGTTACTCTTTTGTTTGTATTTTAAAATTAGAATTGTGACATTATCTACCTGGTCCCGTTATTAAACAGGAAGTTAATATTCCGTATAAATTAATTTGAAACATACATATGTTTACATACACAACAGTAATAATGGAATGGAAAATACGTAGCAGGATACTTACCTTCTTTGATAATGAGTTTAATATACTTTTAAATGCTCAAATTAGTGACTAAAATTTTCAAATGCTACTAATATTATAATTGTGAAAGTGAGGATGAATAAAAGTTGTCTACTAAGTAAATGTGGGTCAGTCATTTATAACTCTTATTACCCGATTTAATCGACGTACAACGACATCTATCCAATAAAAGCAAACTAAAATTTTGTATATTATAAATGTGAAAATTTGGATGGATGGATGTTTGTTCCTCTATCACGGCAAAACGGCTTAATGGATTAGGATGAAATTTGGCATAGTGATAGTTTACAGTCTGGAATAGCGAATAGGCCATATTCCTTTTTATCTCGATGTTCCTGCAGGATTTAAAATGGCGCGGATAAAACCACACGAAACACAGTAATACATATTAGTATGTAATAAAATCGTTTGAAACCATAAATTTTAACTGTACCTACACGTCATAGATTGTTCACGCAATATTTGAACCGAATAGATTTAATGTTTTTTGTAGAAGAATGATAGGTATTTTTACTCTATAAAAGTTAATTGAAAACAACATTGAGCTACTTGTAAAAATTAAAGTGAAAATAAAAAAGACACTAAATGTACACAGAAATATGTAAATGCACACAGCTTAACTGTTATACATGCCACGACTCTCGCTCGGACCTGGTTGAGAGCCGTCAAAGAACTAGTCAGGCGTTCAAAAAGGCTTCTCGTGCAGACTGTTTCACGCTGGCTTCTTCGATACCAATGTGTTGTGAGTGACATGTTTAATAATCAATATGTCTTCATTTAAAAATTATATCTTTGTCTTCATATTATATCTTCATTGAAAAAGCGCTCAGGTTCTACGAAATTTAGGTTAACACAGTTGGACTTTGAGCAGCCATGGCACCATTAAACCAACATACCGCCAACATTAAAGTGAAACCTAATAGAGATGCTAGTGTAAGTAAAATAAAGTTTAAAATCAAAAAAGACCCAACACATATTTCTGAAATACATTACACAGAAATATCTAAATGTACACAGATTAACTGATATTCATGCCACGACTCCATAATCCCACAAGAGTATAACTTCGCAACTTACATAGACTACATTTATCAGCATACCAAAGTTTAATGCGTGACTAATTTTTGCGTCCCCGACATGCTGACATAAGTATTAACATTGCATATGCATCACGTAACTGGATTACTTTCCTAGTCATTATGAAGTGAAATAAGCTGGCGCGTTTTTCAAAATTCTCACGTTTCTCTTTCGTGTTAAGGTTCAAATTAAAGTACTTTTTGTTAGAATGAGCTTCTTGGTTCGAATTTAACTTCTCTTGAAGTTCGCTTTGCTGCTGTTGAAAATAAACTGAGATATATTTATATTAAATATTAAGAGTTAAATGTTTTTATAATTAGTTTTTGGTTTATATTATAACAACGTTATATTCAACGTTAGTAAAAATGTTAGGTTAGTAAAGAAGGACCAAACATTGGCTTTTTGGCTTAATTTTACATAACTACGTGTATCAGAATGGGTGTGTTTGGACTGGACATTTACATATCATTTGGTTTTTATTTATTAACTAGCCACCGCGCGCGGTTTTACCCGCGTAACTTTTGATCCCAAGAGAATTTCGAGATAAAATATAGCCTATAGCCTTCCTCAAGAGTTGGGCTATCAAATGCAAAAAAAAAATATTTTTTTAAATCCCACTTGTAGTTTCTGAGATTAGCGCGTTCAAACAAACAAACAAAAAAACAAACTCTTCAGCTTTATATATTAGTATAGAAACTTATAAACAGCCTAGACCTATATAAAAAATTCCGTCTCTATTAGACAATTATACAATTCATAACTAAGACAAGCTACATACATTTGATTAAGAAATACTTTAGGAATTAGAAGTTGCAATATTGAAATTTACTTTCGTTATTTTAGATTTTTTTTAAATATGAGAATGGGAGAGGTAACTAATCAGACTTACAGTGGATTTAAATCCAGCTTTTTTCATACATAAACAAATCTTGGTTGTGGTTGTCATGGCAACGCTCATACATCAAAGTGTTTACAAACAAGGATTTTGGATTAAGATTCAATATGGAAATCCAGGGTAAATAGCAAATGTTCCATAAAACAAAGACTGTGGCCTCAAATTCTGTGACACTCGAGACGACCGGCTGGTGTAGTGGTAACATACATTGTCTTCTATGCCAGAGGTCCTGGGTTCAAATCCCAGTGGCAGTAGATATTTTTGTGATGAACACTGATAATAGCCGTCAAATTATCGATGTGTATATGTTTATATTCTCAACATGTTATATGAACAATAATATTCGTATCCAATAACATGTTTAATATCCTTTATCTGGTATCCATAACACAAGTTCTTAACAGACTTAATTTAAACTATACAATGTTGGGTGAAGATCAAAGATATTCATTAATTTAAAAATCATGAATAAAACGCGAAAAATTCCTGTTCAAAACTTATATTATTAAATGACATGAGTCATGAAAATTGAGGATTATACTCATAGTAACTTTAACAAACTTTCTTAATTTATGTAGATAGGTGAACTGATTATATTTCCATATATTTGCCGCTAATAAATTATAAACATTTTAACACTATAGGTAAGACTTTTAAAATTTCAAATTTTTTTGTTAGTTACCGCTTTAAGACATAATAAAAATGAAACTTTTTAATCGCAGTAGGTATTCTTATACACTTTACGAACGTCAAACGCTAGATGAGGTTGGCGCGGGTCCGGACGACATGACGAATCCTGGGGGTCTTGGTGTTGTCTACTACTATGTAGTACATAACATAACCTAACATATTTACCTACTACCAAATAATATTATTCAAAAGAGCGATTTGCAATAGCAATGGGTCTTTCTGAATAACCCTGTTGAAAAGGAAAGGTTTGTCATAAATCATCTATATTTTCCGGCCGATAAATCAAAGGTGTTCAGTAAAATGGCTGTTTGTAGGTATAAAGAAGATCTTTTCAAAATATATATTTGGTTATTTAGTAGACATTTGACCGTACACTTTAGTTGTACCTACTTAAAATCAGTTGAGGTGGTTAAAATTACCTCAACCGATTTAAAGTGTTTTCAAACTTATACATTCAGTCATATACGGATGGCTTAGAATAGCCTATTGAAATATCATGTGTAGAATTGACAAACTTTATAATTGTTTGCAAATATAGACCCAAAATTTTCTTCCAAAGCAAGTTCAAAACATCAAACTGTGATAGTTTTGAACTTGCTTTGGAACGTGTATTTATTCCGAAAAAAATCTCTCTAAACCCGTGTAAATCATTCAAATAACTGTGTTAGACCAACCACTGAATGGTATATCACTGATTGTATATCAGTAGAAAGCACCTATATGATCTCTATCATAAGAAATCATATAACAAAAATTACACTTTTTGAAACTATGTCAGAACTTAAATAAATGAAAAATGTGATATATAAAAAAAAAATATTTATCACATTTTTCATTTATTTAAGAATAATTGAGCATTTTAAATGCAAAAAACTTAAAAACATTATTAAAACATTGCAATGCTTCACTTTAACTGGGATTCACAATTTCTATATAGAAGTCTTAGCTGCAAAGCTTATACCATTAGATGGAGCTACGTTAGCAATATAACGTAAAAACAAAAAATGTGGTAAGTAATTTCGAGGCGTAGCGCCAGGCCCCGATAGCTCAGTTGGAAGAGCACTCGCCCGGCAAACGAGAGGTCCCAGGTTCGAATCCTGGTCGGGTAATTTTTATTTATCACATTTTTCATTTATTTAAGAATAATTGAGCATTTTAAATGCAAAAAACTTAAAAACATTATTATGTCAGAACTTACTCAAAGTTATTTAAAAAAGTTTGTGCCGCAGCCAAATCAATCTATGTAGGTAATAAGATTAAAATAGTGCTAATAAGACTAAAACTACTTGGAACATAATTATTAAGGAAACTGTGAAAGTTAAGAACCGCAATAGTGAGTTTAAGCTTGTTATTGACAATAAAATAATTAAAGAAGATAAAAATGTTGTGACAGCGTTTGAGAGCTGTTTTGCTGACATCCCAGTTTCAACTACTAAATCATTAACCTCATAACCTGTGGCGGCTGAACCTTTGGTCAAAAATCATGTAAGTGACTGCGAGATGTCTTTCAAGTTCTTACTCATAAAGACCAGGGATATAAGTAAAAAATTAAAGACAATTGATATTAAAAAGACAACTGATCTGTGGGGCATATCTGTTGAAATATCAAATTTTGTTTTAGATGTAATAGCTCCTTGCCTTGTTGAAATATTTAGCAACTGTATTATTAGTGGGGAGTTTCCTGATTTCATGAAGTATACTGAGGTTATTGCTTTATTTAAGTCGGGTAGCACTACAGACCCTGCTAATTTTAGACCAATTTAAATTCTATTTACATGTAGTAAAATTTATGAAAAAATATTCTCGATCAAAATTTGGATTTACAAAGGGCCGTTCAACAACTGAACTGGTGTTGAACTATTTGAAATAATCACTGGTGCCTGGGAGAGGTCACAGAATGCTCTAGGTGTATTTTGTGACCTATCTAAGGCATTTGACTGTATTCAGCATGACACTCTCATCAGGAAACTCCACCACAACGGCATCAAAGGCACTGACCTTAAACTTTGAATTCATATCTAAGTGATAGAATTCAGAAGGTCAAGGTTAACCGAAAAGGTTGGCTGGGTCAGTTGTGAGAATGGGAGTGCCTCAAGGATCAACGCTGTGCCCATTTTTGTTTCTAGTCTACATAAATGATCTACCCTATATCACGAGATTGTATTGTTTGCTGACGACACATCATTAATTTTTTAAATGATAAGACAGTAAATCAACTACGACGATGTAAACAATACTCTCGCAAATGATGTTCAGTGGTTCAATATAAATAATCTAGCTTTCCATTATAAAAAAAAACTAAATGTATCAAATATGCAAGACAAATTGAGCCTGATCTGCGGCTTAATGGGAACAGGTTGAATCTATTAGATAACTCTGTTTTTCTTGGAATTACTTTAGATTCTAAATTGCAATGGGGCGCCCATATCTCACAACTAGCGAGTAGACTTAGTTCTGCAGCGTTCGCGGTAAAGAAAATTCGCTCATTGACTGATGTTAATACAGCGAAGCTGGTATATTTTAGTTATTTTCATAGTATTATGTCCTACGGCATCCTACTGTGGGGCAATGCCGCAGATATTGACACGATATTTACACTGCAGAAAAGGGCTATTTGTGGAATGTATAAACTTGCATATAGCGAATCTCTTCGAGAAAAGTTTAAAGAGATTGGTATCTTGACCTTTGCATCACAATATATTTAAAAAAACATTATGTATATTTATAATAATAGTAATAAATTTAAAACTAGGAAAGATAATCATGATAAGAATTACTCTGTAAGTACTAGGAACGACCATAAGTTAGCGTTTCCCAAATTAAGGATGGCTAAAAGCAGCAAATCATTTATTGGAATGTCAATACGTATATATAACAAAATTCCGAAGTCAATTCAATCCCGGCCATTCAATAAAATTAAACCAATCTTAAAAAACACTCTACCTCTAAAAGCTTATTATAAAACGAAAGATTATTTCGATGATAAAAAGGCATGGGATTAAGCACAACAGGATATTTTTAAAAGTTTCTAATCACTTATTAATTTTGTTTACAGCATGGCCGTGCAGTATACATATAACGTGCAGTCACCAGTATGACTGTTCCACTCACTTATTTTCTTGTCAAGACAACAGCAAGAACGTCATGCTCCCTCAGGCGGCATATCTAGTGGTAGCGTCGGGTATTGGGTCACCCTCTTCCCTAAAATATGTTTGAGGAGGGTGATGACTGGTTTATTACATTCTTGTTCAAATACTCTGGTCTCAGTTTGTCATGTTTGTATTGTGCATCCATAGCTCAGTGCACCTATTATGTAAGCAATTTGGTTACGGCATGACATTGGCTCCCACAATTAGCTGTCTTGTCTTTGTTGTTTTTTCATGTCACGGTCAATTTGTACAGTACCTATTTGTATTAATTTGATAATTCTGACTGAAAAGGAGTGCCAAGAGTTTTTTTCCGCTGGCTTTTGTTGTCTCTTGGTCTACTGTAATATCTTATCTAACAACTATCAACAACTAGTTAAAGCCAAAGTATGTGATGACTGACTTCATCAAGTGTTTTGTGAAATTCCTTAGATGAATAAAACATTTTGAATTTTGAATTTTATTACCGTTGACGTATTCTTTGCGATTTAATGTTAACATGTTGTAGTAGTACTTCCAAGCGTCAGCCTTGCACGGTTTTCAGAGACACGTTTTTTTTTTTTTTTGGCAACCCTGATCCCCGCTCTTGAACTCCTCTCCACTTACTTCCTCTCATCATCCCTCCTCAATAATCATTCTGTATTTCCGTGCTCAAGCCTTCGCACGTGCGTCTATAATTTATTACTAAAATTAAACGTTAGATAGATAGTCTTATAGTTTAAAAATTTAAATCTCAACTTATTATTTGTCGTTCGTAAAAATGGGGAAAAGGAAATATGAAATATGAAAATATGAAAACTGGAAAAAAGCTTCAAAAGAAGCAAATGCCAAGTGAAATTTGTACCTTATCACAATCCATGGCTCTTTACATCGCATAATTGCGTTACGAATCCTTATTCGAAAACAAAGTTCAATGATCTTTATCACTGAATTTGAATTGTAGTGTGTGACGCACCTCCTCGTTACGTATCAATATAACTTCAATATAATGTCATCTTTAAACTAAACTACACGTCTTTTATTTGGCTCCCGGTCGTCCAACATCACATGGCGACCCTGCCAGTGCTGCCTTGCGGCAGCGCTGCGCACATGAGACGAAGAAATTAATATTTTTTTTAATTTCTATATTAGTTTTATAAGTAAAAAAAAAAAAACTTAAAAACACAAAAGGAAGAATGCACACCACAATGTGCGATTATTTGAAGATTTGATGAAAGCAAACAACTAATGAAAATAATGATTGAGAAGGTCGGCGCAATGGAGTAATGGATCAACTTTGGTAAACGTTGGGTGCTGGGAGTTGGACAAGTCAGAAAGGCTGATTGAGTCTGGATGGCACGGATGGATGGAATACCGGATTGGACAGTGCAGGAGTACCTACTGGATGGGTACCGAGCAATTGAAGAGGTTTAAAGAGTGTGAAAAGTGGTGTGAAAAGTTTAAGTGCTAAAAATCTCTAGGTGTGTTAAATCAGGTTTCAGTGACGGGATTAATGAGTATTTTTTATATTTACAGTATGTAATCATTTTACTTTTAATTTGAATTATTTGAATTCATTTAAACATTTTTTTAATGAGATAATAAGAATTTATCTTTAGTAAAATAATTTAGTATAGCGCATTGACAAAACAGGTAAAAGTATGTATGTAGTAACAACTATAGTAAGTAGGTACACCTCATAAACCTTTTTTTATCAAACAATATCAATTTAAAATACGCTCTTGAATTTAAATACTTTAGAATTTGTTGTACTTAAAGATTTTCATTGCATAAACATTTACTTTATTCAGTAAATCAGTATTTTTTTTTCTGCGATGATAGTAAAGTGTTTTTTAGTTACTTATTAGTTTTTTTTTTTTTGTTCACATCAAACGTTATTTAATTTGTGTTTTTAATCTCTACGTAATAATAAATTTCAAACATAAATAGGTAGATCAAAGTCTTCATATTCCTTATCGAATGTTCTGAGAACATAAATTTGCAGCGTAAGGGAGTTCAGTTTCGTGTACAGAGAACAACTCCAGTAAAGAAAATGATATTAATTAATTTCGATTCAAATTAAAACAATATTACGTTAAGGTCCTATCAGGATGATATAGTTTTGGTTTATTAAGTTTACTTTTATAAATGAATCTTCAAATCATAATGAATGTTTTTATAGAAGTAGGTCTAGTAGTACCTACTTAGCCAAAAATTTCTTGAAACATTCAAGTCAAAAAGCTCAATAGGCGTTTTGTTCTTGGTTGTCTGCCCTTAAATATAATTTTGTCGAATTTGAACTAATAGTATAAAAATATAAATGATAAATTCCCGAATCGATTTCTGAAATGTAGCTCTGTATGCTTATAAAAAAAAAACATACAATCTAATTGGTAACCTCCTCCTTTTTGCAAGTCGGTAAAACAAAATAATCTTTGCATTAAAATATAAAATAAAACTTGCCATGAGTTATAAATTTTGAAAGTATGAGTTCACCACCGTCATCATTTTACTACCTACTTAGTAGTAACTAGTGTTATTGTTAGTTGCAAAAAGATACCGAGAGTTTTGAGAATCAAGCAAGACAACGTGACTGTAAACGAGTCTTTTTTTTTAGGTCAGCAATTTGATGTTGTCGTCAAAAAAGGTTAACATCAATTAGTAATACTTATTACATTTCGAAGATTGTAGAAATTTTATTATATAATATACTCGAATTGATACATTGAATCATCATATAGATTAACATGTAGCCCATTTATTGATTATTAAATTTTAATAGAGTTAAAAAATCGTAAGAATAATGAAAAAGTTAAAATTAGAAATTTACAGAATAGAGTCGGAATAATTTGTTTGCGTATAAGGAATAAGAAGGTTTTAGAGTAGAAGTTTGTGCAAGTATTAAAATACTTTTCGTCATCATACGAATGCGATTAGTTACTTGTTACATAGATTTGTATGTTAGGATTTATGAATAGGTTTATACTGGTATAGGAAGGTAATAGAATGTGCTAATTAGATGCTTGGATTTGTCAGATTTAGGATTTAGTAAGTTAATTTAAAGTTGTTGGAAATCTTCCATAATATTGAAAATTAAAAATTATTGGACTGATCACCCATGAAGTTTTTTCTAATTTCTTATTGTTGGAACGATTTATCTTGGTAGAGTCTTAAATAATTGGTTTTTGAATGGTTGATAATTATATATAGTGAATAGTAATAGGAATGATAAATAAGTATTTGGCACACAATTAGGGTACAAGGGCACAAAGCGATCCTTCAGTTTGATCATGGTGTAAACGAGATTTCTCTGTGAAAACTAGTTGGAGACAAAATGTCTTAAAACGGTGACCCTAATGTTATGAATATAATAAAAATTTTGAGAGTCGACTCAATAAAATTATGTACCCAAATATAAGTATAATATAAATATAATATAAATAATATAAACGGTGGCCACCGATAAAAATAAAATATCCCAGAGTAGGATAAAAAGTGTAGCCAATACTGTAAGATAGATTAATGATTGTAGAACTTACAGAGAAATATGACAAAGTAAATGATTGAATAAAATGAAGTGTAAGAAAAACTAATGCTACGAAGCAAAAGGTTGAATAAAATATAAAAAGTAGAAAGATTTTTTTTTTATAGGCATATAATTTTTCTATATAACTTTTAATAATTGTCTGCCTTCATTTTTGGCATTTTATTGCAGAAAATGACGCATAAATATTTTCAGTTTTTGTTTTTGTAGGTATACGTATTTTAGTTAAATCAGACCTGCTATTTTAGTAAAGTAAGTATATTTAAAAATGATAGAAAATTTTCGTTTCTCTACCTTTGTTTTGTCGATGTCGCTGGTAAGTTTTAGTGTTATAGTAGCAATAATTTCTATTTTAACATTTTGTATCTCGAAAGAAATACTACACCTATTAGGTTATTGAAGGTTATTGTGAAAAATATCAATAGATATAATATTACCTACCTATGTATGCATAACATTTAATGTATTTTTTATAGTTATATAAAGTTTAGTGAAAAGTTTTAACAATTTTGTCTTTACTCATAAAAAAAACATTTGTATATTATTTTTTTTATTAAAATTGCCGGGGAGGTGTAGTGTGTGACGCACCTCCTCGTTACGTATCAATATAACTTCAATATAATGTCATCTTTAAACTAAACTACACGTCTTTTATTTGGCTCCCGGTCGTCCAACATCACAGAATGAGCCGAGTTTAAAACTCACAAATTTACCTAGTAAGAATCTTTATTCGAGACGATGGTAAATGTCATTGTTTAGTGATCATTATCGCTAAAATGACTTTTCGAATCCTTATTCGAAAACAAAGTTCAATGATCTTTATCACTGAATTTGAATGAGCCGAGTTTAAAACTCACAAATTTACCTAGTAAGAATCTTTATTCGAGACGATGGTAAATGTCTTTGTTTAGTGATCATTATCGCTAAAATGACTTTTCGAATCCTTATTCGAAAACAAAGTTCAATGATCTTTATCACTGAATTTCAATGAGCCGAGTTTAAAACTCAAAAAGAAGAATGGCAAGGTCCCAAACATTGTCAGTACCGCTTTTATTTCACAAAGCATTCACGTACCTCAAACTTAATATGTGCGTTTTATTGCTTAGATAACGAGTAATCAGAATATAATTATTAGATTTATACAGAAGTTGGGAATAAAAAGTCAAAACAATAATCTAACCTAAAAATTACAGGAATTTATAGTCCGTCTTTTCTAACATGGCGTCGTATTTTGAAACCATTACATATTACATAAGCAGATATTAACCAATCCAGAGGTTTGAAACGGGGTGGCGGCGCAGGCGGCTTAATTCAAGTTTGACAGTAGGACTTTACAACTATTATTTTTTATTGCCGGGAAATTAAAAAATGTGCTTTCGGCAAGTTTAATTTGATTTTATTGTATTTCTAAATATTCCCAACAACTATCACAACAATAGATGTTGGAAAAAACGTGTCTCATATTGACCTATTAACTACATATAGCCCGGTTTTGATACGCTTGAAAACTCTAAAATTAAGTGATACCGTGGCCGCCAATCCCCTTTACCTAATTCGAGACTATGGAAAATTTCTTTGTTTAGTGATCATTATCGCTAAAATGACTACCCTACTTTTTGCATTTTATGCTCGTAGGTGCTAAAAACACTTCTTTCGAATTATTATTCGAGACGCTGACTACTTTCGTCTTTTCAGTGCCATCTACCTCAAAACATCCACCAGTAGATGATGTTGAGGATATAGAATTGGATAGCGATATCTTAGAGATGTTGGGAGATGCTCCTAAGATTGCTGAAGAACTAGGAAAACCTTTACATAAGGAAATTTCAACCCGGTGCGGTGGTCTAAAATCCTTTTAAAGGGACTACCCAAAGAGACAAGAGATAAAATCCTAGAGGATTATCTTATTCCTAGTAATTGTCAACTACTCCTTGCCCCTGCTCTGAATCCGGAAGCAAAAGTGGCAGTTATCGAAGCGGTCTCTAAACGGAATTCCTCCCTCATGTTTAGGCAAAGACAAACTGGTGTGGCTATAGCAGCTCTGGGAAGAGCTACCGAAACACTCGTAGGATCATCTTCATTAATACCACAGAAGCAACAAATAAGCAAAGGTGCCATCTCGAAATGTACTTATATTGAAGGACAATTTTTATCCAGTATATTTCTTGTACCTAAGCCTAATGGTGATAAAAGGTTTATATTGAATTTAAAAAAGTTAAATAAATTTGTACTTGCTAGTCATTTTAAAATGGAAGATTACAGAACAGCGTCAAAATTATTAACTGAAAACTGCTGTAGACAATAGACTTAAAACATGCATACTTCTTTGTTGCGACAAATGAAGCTCACAAAAAATATCTTCGATTCAAATACAACAATATATTATATGAATTCAATTGTTTACCGTTCGGCCTTTGTACCGCACCTCTCGTGTTTACTAAATTAATGAAACCAGTTATAGAATACCTGCGTAGTCGGGGTATGATTTCAGTTATTTATTTAGATAACATTTTTTTATCGGAAAGACTTACTCGGAGTGTGTCACTAATGTATCTACAACTATAGATCTATTACAGAGCTTGAGTTTTTTGATTAACTTTTCAAAAAGTTGTTTAATGCCTAAACGTGAATGTAAGTTCTTGGGCTTCACTTTCGACTCAAAGCAGATGATTTTAAAACTACCCAAGGAAAAGAAAATAAAATTGAAAGATTTTATAAATAGATTTCTTTGTATAAAACGATGCAAGTTACGCGAATTCGCTAAACTCATTAGTTATTTAATTTCCGCATGTCCAACAATAACTTATTCGTGGTTATATACAAAAAAGCTTGAACAATATAAATATAATTGTTTATTAAAAAAAAATACAAACTACGATCAGACAATTGATATCTTAATTACCCTACATGAAGAATTATATTGGTGGTTAGGAAACATAGATATAGGCCATTCATCACTCAAACCGAACAACTTTGTTTTAGAATTTTTTTTCTGATGCCTCCTCTACGGGATGGGGAGCGTATTGTGATACAGTTAGATGTTGTGGATATAGGAAAGACAACGAAACTTCTTGTCATATAAACGAGTTGGAACTAAAAGCAGCCTTTCTAGCTCTGAAATGTTTCACCAAAGAATTATCTAATTGTGACATCTTATTAACAGAATGGGCAGTATTCAATATGATCACCTAGATTATATATCTAGAAGTATGTGGAAATGGTGCGAAGAACGTAGAATAATCTTATTCGCTTCTTTCATCAATACTAAAGATAATTGTGAGGCAGATTCATTATCTCGAAAACAGTTCGAGGATACAGAGTGGGAATTAAATCAAATTGCATTTAATGAAATAGTTCGCAAATTTGGTATGCCAGTATTGATATGTTTGCAAACAGATGCAATACTAAGTGTAAACAATCTGTTTCGTGGAGAAATGATCCCGAAGCATGTGCTGTTGATGCCTTTACACTGCCATGGACCAATATGTTATTTTACGCCTTTCCACCATTCTCGCTTATAGTAAAATTAATGCAGAAAATCATTTGTCATAAGGCAGAGGGTATTGTTGTGGTGCCATATTGGCCAAGTCAACCTTGGTTTCCTATGTTTAAAAAGTTGTCTGTTTCAATTTTTTTGTATTTTGGACCAGATATTGACCTTCTAACATCTCCTTTCAGTAGATTGTAGATTGTGTACACAAGAATCTACGCCTTGTTGCCGCGAAATTATCAGGCAAGCATTACTAAGGAAATATTTATCGAATAGGTCAGTAGATATTATGCTAGCTTCGCTTGCAAATAATACTTACAAACAGTACGATGTTTACATAAAATCTTGGATTATTTACTGTAGATTACATAATTATGATTATTTTAATGCTTCTATTCCAATTGTAATACATTTTTTAACCGATATTTTTGATAAAGGCGCTAAATACGGGACCATCAATTCTTACCGCTCTGCCTTATCTCTTTTGTTAGGTAATAGCTTAAATGATGATCGAGTCAAACGTTTCATGAAGGGTGTTTACAAGTTGAGGCCCACCAATCCAAAATATAATACTTCTTGGGACCCAAACATAGTGTTAAATTATTTGGCCACTCAATGGCCAAATGAAAGCCTTAGTTTAGAAGATTTCTCTAAGAAACGCTGACTCTGCTAGGTTTGGTGACAGCGCAAAGAGTACAAACATTTTCTCTCATTAAAATAAATAATATAACTCAAAACAGAACAGAAATCTTAGTTAAAATACCTGACTTAGTAAAAACTTCAAAACCATACTCCTTTCAACCCCTTCTAAGGCTACCATTTTTTCATACAAATCCTGCAATATGCCCTGCCAGATGCATTTTAGATTATACTAGCTGTGACCCGCGACTTCGTCCGCGTGGATACCGTTTATTAGAGTTGGATAAATACTATTATTATATTCTCCTTGAAGTTAAAACTTACCTTATTCTAAATTTCGTCAAAATCGACTCAGTAGTTTAGCTGTGAAAGCGTTACTGATAGATAAACAGACAGAATTAATTCAAAAACTGTTACAACAAAGCAGTGATCCGCAGTTTCACCTAGGTTTTGTGGAAAAGTATAGGTAGGTAGGTATATTACATAGATGATGCCCGCAACTTCGTCTGTATTGAATTAGTATTTCGAGTAGCTTATTTTCTTCTCCAAGGTCCTAACTATCTTTAATAACAAAAATAAAAATGAAGAATCTTCGCCCATATAATATGTATAACTCCTAACCACAAACATAGGTAGGTAACTATCTATTAGGTACATTACAAAGGCACATAGCGTTATAAACAAATCGGGTGCCAAAGTGCCTTAAATTTTAATATTGTCTTAAGTTTTCGCGATAACTATTATGTATGACTATTAAATAAAACACTTTTTAACCGGATTTATCGCGTATCGCTCGTGACCACGGGGTCTGCAAAGACACCGAAACGTTGAGTTAAAATGTAAACTATAAATTATACGCCATTAATCCGGTTAAAAAGTGTTTTATTTAATGCCTTCAATTTTACTCAATTCATGCAATATCTTCATTAATTATACTTAGCTTATTGTTATTCTAGGTAAAGCTAAGTAGTTTTTGCGTGAAAGAATAGCAAAAATCCATCCATCCAGCCATTATCAGTGTACATACAATACTACCTATAGTTATGTATGGCTGCTTTTCACTGCCAATCGGCTAAGCCAATATTAATGTAATTTGGTATAGTAGTTAACACATACGTTACTTTTTATTCCGAAGAAATCTACGGTTTCTGACTTCCAAGAGGCAGAAACGATCATGAAATAAACAAAACCTTGATTTCCATTTTATCTCTGTATGTACAGAAGGCATACATCAAGCGTTACAAATCTGTCAAAATTTTTTACTTGAATTTGAACTCTATGCCCTCGATAATAAGTTAAAATTGGTTGGGGAAATTTGCTACCGCCGGCGCCGCGAGCCGCGTCGAGCGCGGCAACCGTTACGCAAAAATAATCCCTATACCATTCAGTATTCACGCGCGATGGGTTATTGGCGTATTTCATGTAAAAGTTTGTTATTTCTATACGGATTTCTATGATTTTTTTTTTATTGAATAGGTAATAATGTTATTTTTTTTTAATTAGTTATGAGTGAGAGTATTATAAACGTAAGAGTAAACAAATATAATCAGAAAGCTCCGAACTGCTAAGCTATCGGGATTTACACGTGTTATTGTGAGTCAACCATAAAATATAGACATATACTGTTGTGGGATATTTTTTATATAATTTTATGAAGAATATTTCTGTCATACATGATTTCTATGTAGCTTTAACCATTAAGGCTGCACACGCGACGGAAGCTTAAAAAATGAAGTAACTTCTCCCGTTTTTCCAACATTTCCCTTCACTGCTCTGCTCTTATTGATTGTAGCGTGATGATAAGTATACTATAACCTGCCCAGGAGTATTAAGAATAATTTTACCAAGTTTCGTTAAAATCCGTCGAGTAGTTTTTGTTTCTATAAGGAACATACAGACAGACAGACAGACAAAAATTTTACTGATTGCATTTTTGGCATCAGTATCGATCACTAATCACCCCCTGATAGTTATTTTGAAAAAATATTTCATGTACAGAATTGACCTCTCTACAGATTTATTATAAGTATAGAAGATATAGATAGATATAGATAGATAGATATAGATAGAAGATAAATAAAACGAGTGGTTTACGTAGTTGTGACACTTTATTTATTAGCCACAAAAGACCTCACTTAAAAGTTTGTCTCAAACTTTGAGTCACTGTATCAAATATACTTTACAATGCAGTGGCGTGGACACATCAGTGTTTAGCGCGCACAGCACGCGCCATGCGGCCACTTCCACTGCTAGCAGAGTCGGTGTCAATATTGATGTCATACGGAAAACCGCAGGATGGAGTAATACATCCTCAGTATTTGCCAAATTCTACAACAAAGAAATTGTATCGGATGCCAATCAATTTGCAACTAGTATTTTATGTAACTCCTTAGAATAAATAGATGTATATTTGTGATTTATTACTGTTGTTTATACTCTAACAATACAGTTTTACTTATACCTATACTGCAAAAATAATTCACATTAAAACACTCTGAACATCCTACAACATGTTAACATTAAATCGCAAAGAATTAAGCCGTGAAACATAATTAAGGATCAAACGAACTTACCAAGTGAAGTTCGATCACAATTATGTAAACGGCTTAATTCGAAGCGATTGATATAAACCCGCCCAAACAGTATTCCTTTAAAGTAATATCACCCACCCATAATTAATGTGAATTATTTTTATGGGTACTACCTAGGAACTTTAGCTCTAAACAAAATGATTATTGAGGAGGGATGATGAGAGGAAGTAAGTGGAGAGGAGTTCAAGAGCGGGGATCAGGGTTGCCAAATAAAAAAAAAAACATGTCTCTGAAAACCGTGCAAGGCTGACGCTTGGAAGTACTACTACAACATGTTAACATTAAATCGCTTCGAATTAAGCCGTTCACATAATTGTGATCGAACTTCACTTGGTAAGTTCGTTTGATCCTTAATAATCCAACCTACATTACAGGCCACGGTAACTGGCGTTTGCCGCCAAAACAAGTACGTATGAAGTATATGAATTGTATAGGACTTTTGGTATATGGGTATACCTATATTCCTTAGAAACAATTGGATTTTAAGTATGTATGAATCGTATTGATATCCAGAGTTCTTCCTGACACAAACCAATGTCGTACACGCGCCGTGACGACATCAAATTTTTGTATCATATCACTACACAACTTGGGGTTGTCTGTTTGAGATCGCTCTGAAGCAATAAGGCCGCTCATCGTGCCATTTTTAAGTTTGTGTTCCATAAAGTGTTAATAAATAAATACACCAATCCACACGGGCCTGCTTCTGAGCTTTGGTGTGGTTATGCGGCAACCAGAGGGAAACTATCCTCCTTATGCGAAGGTGCTCGTGCAAAATCTTGTAAACACTTCCTGAACCAATCTACAGATTATGCTGAATTTCTTCGTACGTAAATCATCTGTTTTCTTGAATTTATTTTTACTACACACTTGCTTCGGAGACAGCCGTCGTACGATGAACACTTGTTTATTCATCTCCCAAAATTAGATCACCGCGTTTAAATACGTAATACCTGAGGTAGATGGTTGCTTTTGAAGGTCCTTCATCTATAGAAGCAATTCAAAGTCGATCAAATAACTCATCAGGTTTTAAGCCCTATTTAACATAGTAAAAAATCACAGCACGAAAATTTTCTCGATGCAGATCTATTTCTTAATGAGTAAAGAAAATTTGAATTGGCTTTGGAAAATGGAAAAACTATCAATCTTTAGTAAAAATAAAAACCATCACACTTCGTCTGTGACATGTATGGCTCAAAACCTATACATATTTTATGAACGTTACATAGTTTAAGCCAATAATGTACTGAAAAATCGCAAAAAAGGAATTAGTTGATGACTATTCTAAACGCTTCTTATTTCAATTAACCAAGGATTTGCCGTTGTTCCTTTTACATTTTATACAAATTGTTACCAACGTACCCCATCTTACTTATTATTAAAAACATAAATAAAATGCGAACATTGTTGTAAAACCTACCGCTAACATAATATTTTATTGCCTCAAATATAGTTTCGAATACTATTATTCAAACATAATGAAAACTCTTTTATTGCATTACTTTTGAATTATAAAATCTGAAATGGAAATTTTATATTTTCTGGTTGTATTAACACTTTTGGCTGTGTATAATTTTGTTGAAAAATATAATGAATTAAATAAATCAATCTTTTGTAAGATTTAAACCCATTATTTTTATTAATTTATTTAAAATAAAAAGTGTTGGAAGCAAAATCTTTGTGTTAAAGGGCAGCAAACGTGTTTCAACATCAGTCAAAAAGACGATCATGAGAACGTCTGGGAAAATAGTGGACATTTTGAAGGTGATATTATCCTAAATGACGCCCAAAAAGAAATACTATCTGAAATGACTCATGATGATGAAGGCCCCAGAAACAGTTTTAGAAATATATCTAAAAAATGGCCACATAACGTGGTGGTTTACAATATAAAGAGTGAAAATTTTAGTAAGTAATAGGAATTTTGAAAATACTACGACGGTTACTAGATTTTTAGGTTTTGAAATTTTTCTTGAGCGTTAACATTTACTTTTTCTATCGTTCTAGGCACTGCACACATGAAGATGATATATTTGGCATTTTCGACAGTTAGTAATGTATCATGTGTAAGATTTAGGCAATCATCAAGTAAAGATAAAAATGTACTTAGCATAGTGGTAAGGAAATCAACGTGTTATTTAAACTTCATGCTGGTTATAATTATGAAATAAAAGAAAGTAATTATTTTATTAAATGACTGGCCGTAGCTGCAAAGCCATACCATTAGATGGAGCTACGTTAGCAATATAACGTAAAAACAAAAATGTGCTAAGTAATTTCGAGGCGTACCGCCAGGCCCCGGTAGCTCAGTGGAAGAGCACTCGTCCGGCATACTCATCTGAAAACGGTTCCTGGTTCGAGTACTGGCCGGGTGATTTTTATTTATAATAATAAATGAGCATTTTAAATGCAGAGACTTAAAAAAAATATTAAAGAACTTAATTTTTTACTGAAATTCCCTAAAAATAAATAAAGTTTTGTTTGCTATTTACTTTACTTACGGCTGAGTCAATCGCGGCACGTGACCTGTCACGTAGATCGCTTCCAACGTTAGTGTAACCATGCGTTGCCGTTATTATAATTTTTCTCTTCATGTATTGGGTTGGGGAAAGAGTTTCTTCGCATTTTTTAAGAAAATTCAAAACATTTTTCAATATAGTTTATTGACATTTAACTAAAGTATGTATGTACCATTTTGTTCGATAACCTTTTGCCATCTTGTAGGTAGGGACATGATCCCATTGCTATAAAAATTTTGGGACCTCTCATCAAAATACCGCGACAAGTGGATGTGGCAGTCCTCTCGTGATGTTAACCTAACACTGCCTAAAGAATTCTGAAGAGACCGAAACAGGTAGAAATCTGAAGGTGCAAAGTCAGGACTATACGCCGGATGCTTTAACACCTCCCAGCCAAACTCTCTTAATTTTTGCTGGGTGGCTATAGATATGTGAGGTCTAGCATTATCATGATGAAATACCACACCCCTTCTGTTGATCAATTCCGGCCGCTTTCTCTTAACTTCTTGTTTTAATCTCATAAGTTGTTCGCAGTTATCAGCTTCTTCAAAAATGATTGGGTTTCGTTACGTCGTAATAAAGAATCACAAATGAGTACACGGCTCATTAGGTTTCTTTCAGTGAGCTCGTGAGGTACCCAAATATCGAGCTTTTATGTGTACCCAGCTTCAAAACATTTGCACCAAAACTGTTTTGTGGTCAATTCCCAGTTCTTCAGCTATGTCGTAACTACTGATGTGTCGATCTTGCTCCACTTTTTCAAAAATGGCATCCATTTTATCCGTAATAGGGCGATCAGAGCTTAAACCAAATTTGTGCTACTCTCACAGACACTGCACTAGGCCCATAAACATCGAAAATTTTTTTCGCGGCTTACGTTGCATTTTTACCTTTTTTGTAGTAAAATTTTAAAATGTATCGAATTTCGTCATTAGATTCACTCACCTTGGCAGTACGAAAAACAAATGAAAATCACACATTTTCCTAATTTGAATTTGAAATTATGTTCTTTAAAATTTTAACTTTCAATGATACCAAAACCAGCCAGATACAAATACTATAGCCAAAGAGATTTTATTACTAGTTCATACATACTATAATGCGAAAAGACTTTTTCGCCAACCTATTACTTTCTTCTGGAAGGGACTCGCTGCCTTTGAGACGCGCCGGTCAGGAGTTGGATTTGTGATTCAGAATTAGCTTGTTAAACAGCTACAAGAGTGTCCGGTTCATATTTCGGACCAAGTTACCACACTGCGCCTACACCTGAATAATGACAACTTCCTTAATGACATTAGTGTATATGCTCCGACCATGGATAAGTCTGATGACATTAAGGACCAGTTTTATGAGGAGCTTTCTAAAGGTATTGAAAGCGTAAGACTTAGAGAGCAGATTCTTCTGTTGGGTGACTTTAACGACAGGGTAGGACGGGATTACGATGCATGGCCCAACGTTTTAGGCAGGCATGGAGTTGGTTGCATGAACAGCAACGGCCAGATTTTATTGAGTTTATGTGCACAATTTCACCTTGCAATAACGCGTACCATGTTTAGGCTTCCCGCCAAATACAAGAACACATGGATGCACCCAAGGTCCAAACACTGGCATCTTATTGACGACGCAATGTTCGGCAACGTGACGTATCCTAAGTCCTCGTCACTCGCGTCATGCCTGGTGTGTACTGCTGGGCTAACCATAGGCTTGTTGTTGCTAAATTACGTATGGGCTAGAATCCATCCCCAATAGCACTCGAATTATTTCATAGGTAATCCACGGGTATTCTTTAATTAGCCGCTTAAAAACTATATTATTATCGTTGTTGACAGTTGAAGGCCGCCCTTCACGAATTTCGTTATGCAACTTAACGTTTTTCAAATCCAGCAAACCATCGTTTCAAGATGCTCTCTACCAAAAGCATTTTGAAGACGAGTGGCATAGTCTAGCAGAGTGAGAGAACTTTTGAAATCATAAAAAATCATCGTTCTTAATTTTTTTTTGACTTAATTCCAGCTGAGTTACTTACGCAAAACTTTGATGTGTGAGGACAATTGACAACTGATTTTCCACCATTTTTATTTGCTTAGAAGGTTGCAAGTCGTTTCAAATAACATAACATTCGCAATTCAAATAGCTCCGATCAGCTAGAAGCGCAAAATTTTTAGTGAGCCCCAATTATACATTAACAAATAATTAAAAAGACTGTGGGTATAAGCAGTGTAAGAGCAGTCATCTCAAATAAATGTGTATGGATGCCATCGACCTTCGTAACAGTATTGACTTTATAGGGACGGCCTATTGGATGTCTTGGTAAAATTGGTTTTCAAAGAGGTGTGCAGATTATGAATTTGGATCCTCGATTTCCTCCCGGAGAAGGCTGCTTCCTTTTGTCATCAATATTACACGAAATTTTGCACGCTTTAGGCTTCTTTCATGTGCACAATAATCCAAATAGAGATGAGTACATTAAAGTGGAATGGGACAATATTATACCTAGTAAGTACAATTATTGCTAATTAACAAAGTTTTATCAACTTGAAAATATAGCAACAAAGTTTTAAAATAATAAAATTACCCTCATCTTAATCTGCTTGCATTTGTTGTATATAATTTGAGTTTGAATATTTACCCATCTGAAGTAACTTTTTTCGAAGTCTACCCCTACGCGGGACCTGTGCGTGATCAGCGCATTTCATTTGGATACCGCTAAAGATTTTTAGCATAAGCGCTTCGTAAAATAAGACTTAAAATTGTAAGACTCTTTATGGTTCGCCACATAGTATTTTATTTAGAGCTAGTTCCTTCCTTAGCCCGCATGTTATCATTTTGTACCTGATGTTTACCTTTAATTTTGTGAGTTTGAAGTCAAACGCAAATTTAGTCCACTTAAAAATATGTGATCAAATTTTTTTTTGTAATTCGCCTGGTTACCCGGTTGCGAACTCACTTTTCATCATACAAAATAATATTATTTATTTTAATTACAGAAAGACGTCCAATGTTTAAAAAATTAAGCAAGAAACTTGTTACAGACTTTGGAGTGGAATATGATTACAACAGCATAATGCATTATTCAGCAAAAGCATTTTCTATAAATAATAAGGACACAATGATTCCAATAAAGGTAATTATTTGAATACAACGTAGTTGTAAGCATAATGTAGTTTAAAGATTTCTTCCTATTTCGGGCCAGTTTATTTTTCATTCTTGTTTCGGGTCGAATTTATAAAAGTGGATTTTGTAGACACAGAAAAAAGGTAAACTATAACAATCTTATAAACAGTCGCACCTGCTTAATAATAATTGAATTTGAATCTACTTGCACGCATTAACATTATGGTATGGAGTATCGAAACAAAAAATTAGGATTTGATGCATAAATAAAACACTATCATCATATTATTATTGAATTAATAGTTTTTATTAATAAACCACAAGTTTTTATTAATAAACCATAAGTTTTTATTAACTAATAATAAACAATATTAATATATCACAATATTATCATCGCAACATAGACGCTGTTAAATATGAGCTCTTCAACAAAATCCTAATAACATAATAAAAAAGTCTATACAGATAGCAATTAAAATACCTATAACAAGTTTGATCCCAACGATCCCAACGATCCCAACGATATTAACGACAGCTTTCTTAATATTCCGGGGAATCCGTGCTCCGCGTCTACTAAATTGCAGTTTGCATCAGCCAGGTTTAATAATTCCTTATTTGAGCTTAAGCCCTGTACTGAAGATGAGGTACTAAAAATAATAAAAAATATAAAAACTAATACATCGGGTTATGACGATATCAACATAGACATGATAAAATTAACCATTCACGTTACCCTACCTATAATAACTCGTATTATAAATAAGTCTATTGAGACCTCTGTTTTTCCTGATGCTTGGAAGTTAGCAAAAATAAAACCACTTCCAAAAAATGGCAAAGTAGACACCTATAAAGACATACGCCCGATAAGCATATTACCAGCCTTATCTAAGATCATCGAGAGAGTAGTCTGCACACAAGTTACTAAGTATTTAGAAACTGAACGCGTAATACCAGATATACAGTCAGGGTTTCGCAAGGGCCATAGTACCGCCACAGCTCTATCCCATGTCTCAGATGACATCATAACTGCTTCAGACCTGGGTGGAGCTACTATACTTGTATTACTGGATTTTAGTAGAGCTTTCGACTGCTTAAATGTAGAGTTGCTATTATCCAAAATGAAGTATTACGGCTTTGCAGACGCAACTTGCAAGTGGTTTCAATCAATTCTTTGTGGACGACGACAGTTTGTATCTTTGGACGTGGAAAACAGAATAGTGAAATCAAACACTAAAGAAGTATATAGAGGCACGCCCCAAGGCTCTGTACTAAGTCCGATATTATTCACTATGTTTACAGCAGATCTAAACCGAAGGCTACAACATTGCAAGGTACACTTGTACGCGGACGATACACAGCTTTACCTTTCATTTGACCCAAAGTCGACCGACGTAGCAACTGAGAAAATTAACTTCGATCTCAATAAAATCAATGAATGGTCTCTTGAAAACGCATTGGACTTGAACCCTATAAAATCAAAATATATGGTCTTAGGCTCAAAGAATCAATGTGAAGTTGTAAAAGCCAGTAACCCTAAATTGAAAATAAATTCCGTCCCCTTAAATAGGGTTGACAGTGCAAAAAATTTGGGATTAATATTGGATGAGCAAATGCGCTACGAAGAGCACATTAATGGAGTTATTAAGAATGCATTCTTTAGATTGAAGGTTTTGTACGAGTTTCGTCGTTACATATCTTTAAAAGTTCGGACAACGCTTTCTGAATCCCTGGTGCTATCAAATTTTAACTACTGCGACACTGTGTATGGATCGAGAATTTTAAAAAAAACATCACATGCCATACAACGGGTGCAAAATGCATGCATGCGTTTTTGTTACAACATACCCAAACGTGACCATATCACACCATACATGGTTAAAAACAAAATATTAAACATGGAAGAAAGGAGAAAATTACATTTGGGAAGTTTCGTGTCCAATATAATAATAACAAAGAACCCCGTCTACCTATTTAATAAATTGCAATGGAAGAAAGATTCGCACCAACGTAACACTAGATCCAAATCCCAAAATAAACTGACTGTGCCCAAACACTACACAACAAGTTTCAGAGGCAGTTTCAAGTTCTCAGCAAAAATTTGGAACGATCTGCCTCCCCCCTTGCGAGAACCTGTTTGTAAACAAACTTTTAAGCTCAAATACCGGGCAATACTTTTGAGTGCAAAAAAAGCAACAATAGTTTAGTTCAGTTTAAAATAAATATTTATTAAGTCCTCTATTCTTATTAAATAGTTTTATATATTATCTATATATCCACTTTGATTTATTATTTTATTTTATCTATATCTATATTTATTTTTGATTTATTATTTTTATCTTTGTATTTATGATGAGTTAATATTATATGTATCTATATCAATGTACTAAAACAATCAGAAAAATAACTTCAATATAAATTCGACTATCCACAAATATAAAAAATGTATTAATAGGATTTGTAAATAGGAGTACCTAGGAAAGGCTGGATCTGAAAATCAGCGCTGTTAAAATTAGTTTTTAGCAGCACAATACTGAGGTTCAGCCTATTATCGCAAATTATTATTTTTTTTTAAATTTAGTAGTATTTTTGTTTGTAATATAAACCTTTCTAATATTGATTACTGTGAATATGTATGTATAATTGTGTTTTCTATGTGAATTTGTGATAATAAAACTTTTTAAATCTTTTTAATCTAATCTTTAATCTTTGTAGAACTCGTACTTGGTTAAAATTTTAAAATCACAGATAAAATTGAATAAACTTCTGTACAAATAGTAATTAAAATACCTTTGAAACGTTCGTAGAACTTGTACTAAGTCACATTTTAGATTCACAATTAAAAAAAATAAACTTCTATACAAATAGTAATTAAAATACCTATAAAAAGTTCGTTGGATACAATTTAAAATCACAGACCATTAAGTACACACAGTACATTAAGTCTCATTTTCAAAACTCCGTTTAATTATGTTAAAAATACCAACGTATTTAAAAAATAGGATTAAAATAAAATACAAAAAGTAGATTACATTGTTATCTACATTAATATTAATCTGAATAGCAAAATTAAAAAAATAAATGGACATAGTTTTCTAGACAATGCCCAAGACTAGTTCTTCATTCTATCGCTTACTTATAATTTTATCCATAGCAATGTGTTCAGGACGACGGGCATTACCTTGGCAACAAATTGATGTAACTTAATGCAACACAAATTAATGCGAACAAATCAGCATCATGAATCATACTGCTAAGAAACTTTACACTTAAACATTTTTAAAAGATGCCACTTGGTATTCGTGGTTAAAGAAGGTTTTTGTTGCAAACGACTAATTTACAAAACTATTTTAAATTGTGTTAGGTAAAATAATTATATTCATTCTGATTTTTATTCTGTCTGTACAAAAATTGTGATAAAGTACATGGTTTACTATTCAACCCGAAACAGCAACTACATTCAAGCCGAAATAAGCATAAAATAATAAATTAATCTATTATTCTAATTTCGAGCCAAAACAAGCAAAGAATCCAGCTCGAAATAAGAATTTTGATTCGAGCCGAAACTTTGTAGGACGAAACGGGAAAAATATTAAAGTATTAAGCCTAAAAATAGGGGATGGCTTTCTGTAAATTCTGTTTGATCGCGATGGTAAAAATAATAAAGAAACAAAATAATAAATATGTGATACATAGAAAACTACTACATTTATTTTATGACAAAAGGAATAGACGAGATCAGGATTTTTTTCTATGTGCAAGTACTATTTTACTATCTGCCTGCTTAAAACTCTATATTTGTAGGCTCTTGGCTTTTATCAGAAAGATCGTTCATTCTTGTCGTGTTTCCATAGTTTCAGTGTGCAAACAAGGTAACAAAGTGGTTTTCATATGAACGTGTAATCAATTCAAATTTGTAACAGTTCTCTTTTCCACCGCACACGTAATGCCAAACAGCCTGATTTACCCGGATTCTTCACTGCTTGTTATTTACTCTCGCATGCTTCATCGCCGTTCATTTCATTATCGTGTCTGTCATTAGTTACTAGCGTTTGGGGTTCTTTCAGAGTGCAACTAAATTATCGGGTGCCAGGCACACTCTCAATTCATAAGACTGTAAGAAAATAGTATCTATTTATCGGAATACTCTGCCGTATAAAAATGGTAGAGACTTTTATACTTTTTCATAAATTTCCCGAATTCTTTCATTCATTTCGTTGCCATTTAATCAAAGAATGGTCACACGCTCTACCTGTCAACATTTTGATAACTCTTAAAATGTATTGGCATAGTAATATAGTAACAAAAATAGCTAACTTTTTGCTGAACCTTGTAATCAACTTCTTTTAAGATCACGAATATACAAAAAATGTATTTTGATTAATTTTGTATAGTTATAAATTGACATTTTGTTTCCTTAAACGCATCTATTAGGTAAATGAATGACAAATTGCGTTCTAAATAAAGCTCAAATATCATATTAACATTTTTAATTTGCGTATAAAATAAAATAATAAAAATAAAATAAAATAAAAAATATCTAAAGGTCCGTAAAATTAGATTTCTTACTGCATTTTAGGTAGAAAACCTTAAATTTTGTTTGCAGCATAATTTTTACTGCATTTTAGTTGGGAAATCATATTAATTGTTCATGAAAATTGTTTATTTTAATAAGTTTAAACTGGCAGTAAGAATAAACTGTCCAATAAAAGCCACCTAGTTATCCTCGAAAAATAAGTAAATTTAGCAAAAACCTTAAGAAACTCGCTTTCAGAATCACTTATAAACGAAAAATCATGAAAGGACTATTACTACACTTTAGTGTCTGGTAGACACAACTGATATTATTTTTCATAACGTCACTAATTTCGGCGCTAGCGTTTATTGTAGTTTCTTGCATATATTAGAGTTTTTAATTTTCTAATGTGAAATAATTGAATTGTATAAACTGATAATGCTGATTTTTCTACATGATATTCTGTGTAGCTATGATATGATCCTACAAATTTCATCACTTTGTTTTTTTATTAGTGTTGTTAGGTATTTGTTTTATAATGTATTAAAAAGTCCTTTTATTTTTAGAAAGGAGCGGTTATTCGGAACCCCGACGGAAACATGAGTGAACTTGATATAAAAAAAATAAACTTGTTTTATTGTAGTTAGAAAATCCTGCGACATGTTTAAACTTCTTGCATATTTAACAACAAGAATTTCGAGGTTTTACAAGAACCACTTTTCATTTAATCTACAGCGTTACAGGTTGAGTCAAACTAGATCCGTTGAGGGCATCTAGTACCTGTTTTTTCTAACTGATTTCACGTTGAAACACCCGCAAACCTAACCGTTTTCAACATAATCAACTTTTACTTTTTTCAAAAATACTTTTTTTTTTGACAATAAATATTTTGAAATTGGTACGCCTTTTTATTGATATAATTTTATACATGCAGATTAAGATGCTTTAAACTTAGTTATCAAAACCTTACGTAAGTATACTAGTTAAACTAGTTGTTACACGTGACTTCGTCTACGTGAATATTTAGCTATCGCAGTAAGATAAACAAGATTTCTATATCGTCCTTGAGGTTCAATTTTACTCTATTCAAAATTTCGTAAAATTCTTTTCAGTAGTTTAGCTGTGAGAGCGTTACTGATAGAATTATTTCAACTGAGAGATTACAGAGTTTTGTGGAAAAGACCTACAAAAAATAACTGCAGTAAAAATCAAAGAGAAATACTCATACCTAAAAACTGAATTCAAAATAATAAAGTATAACAGTTAATTTTGAAGTAATCGGTGCGTCTTGCGACCAAAATAAACGCATACAAATATTTTAAGCATACCACGCGCAGTCGCGAGTGACGGTGCGACTGGTGAATTGTTTCGAACAAAGCGCGTCAGCGATGGCGGCGGCGGCCGCGGCCGCTAGTGAAACAAACGTTTCAAAGTCAAAGTGAAAGTCAAAAGAATCTTTATTTCGTAAGTATTTAAATACATTTGAAATAAGTCACAATTTACAAATTGAACTGAATCTACCACCACTTCGGAAAGTCGATCTGTTGAGAAGAAGTGGCAAGAAACTCAACAGCAATCATTTTTTTTAAATACACAATAACAATAACAATTTACAATCTTCTTGCATCCGGATATCTTATAATAAAACTTAATACTTATCCTTAAATCTATCGAAGGGTTAATCTTAAATATTTTGGAATTTTATTATAAAAGCGTACACATTGACCCATGAACGAGTTGGTGATCTTCTGGAGTCTACTATTATATTTATACATTAGGCAATCAAGTACTAGACAGAAACGTATACATAGATATAGAGGTAAAGATAGAAGTAGATAGATGTAGCGATAGAGGTGAGAGATATTACAGATAATGTGGATGGAGATGAGGATAGTTGTGGACAGAGACTGGACACTAACACGGACGTGAACATGGGGGAATGGGATGGAGATGGGGAAGTCAGAGTCAAATTCAAAAAAGTAATATAGTCAAGTAATAAGTCTTCAGCAAAACGACCTGGCACCGCTAGCAGCACCCGTTCACGAGTATAATGCAAGCACCAGCCATCACTCTCCTCAACCATATTTTAGGGAAGAGGGTGACCCGACACCCGACGCTACCGCTAGCCATGCCGCCTGAGGGAGCATGACGTTCTTGCTGTTGTATGAATAAGAAGGAGATGGAGATGGCGTTGGATGAGAAGGAAATGGAGATGGTGTTGGAGATGGAGTTGGAGATTGAGAATATTTGAAAAACAATTTACAACCAAGGACTTTTATCGTCCATATATTCAGAAATTGTATAAAAGCCTTTACTACACAATTTTTGTTTAATAGTTTCTTTAAATTTATCAAGTGGTAAGTCTTGAATATTTGTGGGAACCTTACTATAAAAAGGTATGCATTGACCCATAAATGAGTTAGTGACTTTGAATTCTATTGCATAAATAGGATTTCATAAAATCAAGTGCCCTATCATTGATTCCATAGTGGTGTAGCTTCATGAGGAGTGTATCGTAGTGAACACAGTCAAAAGCCTTGGACGGATCACAAAAGACACAGAAGGCATCACGTGACTCCTCCCAGGCATCAAATATATGTTTGATAAGCTCAACACTGGCATCAGTTGTTGAGCGACCCCGTGTGAAACCAAATTGATTTGGATTCATTAAATTATTGCTAAAGAAGTGTACCACTAGTTGGTTTAAAATAAGCTTTTCAAAAATTTTACTAAGTGTTGGTAATATAGAGTTTTATACTTATTTTCAAGAAAAAACTGTGCAGCTTTAACTGATGAATTTAATGTCTTCGTAGTCGAAACTGTAATGTCTGCAAAGAATTTTTCAAAAGCTTCAGCAACTTCTGTATCTGATGTCAACAGTCGATCACCAATTTTCAGTTTATGTTCCGCGTTTCTAATATTTGACTTTCCAGTTTCGCTGTTTATAATTTGCCAAGTAGTTTTGAACATTTTGGAGTATTTTTTAACATATTCCTTAAAGGTTTCGCTATGATTATATGATTTTTCATCATATAATTCATATAATCTGTCTCTGCTTTTGAATATTCCTACTGTTGCCCAGTCACTAAACTTAAATGAGTTATCATCTATTTTAATTGTTTTTGATTTAAATACTGTATCATACTCACATTTAATTAAATTAAAAATACAATTATACTCCTTAACAGGATCATCATAACATTTAAGTTCCCACAACTTATCCAAGACATTACTTCTGAATCTCTCCAGCCGACCCTCGTTCATGGGTACAAACTTAATCTCTCTTCTTAATGCCTTGTTTGTGTTAATGTCGAAAGATGCTAATTGTCCACTGTGATCCGATTTTAACTTATCAAATATGTATTGACTGTTGGGTGATGCATCAGTGAAAATGTTATCAATACATGTTGCTGAAGTGGCTGTAACACGTGTAGGCTCTAAAAAGAGATTTTTAAGTCCATAACAAAGAAACAAATTAGTTAACCTTTTGCTAAGGGATGATTGGATTAATAAATCAATATTAAAATCACCACAGACAATGATATATTTTTTAGTATCACTAAGTTTAAGTAAAGCTTCCTCCATGATTTTTTCAAACAAATCAAAGGATGAAGCTGGCCGCCTGTATACGCTTATTAAAATAACTTTCCCTAGTTCTATACATGCTATTTCAATGGTTTGCTCAACAGAAAGACTAATAATATCCTTTCGTTCTTTAAATTTCATTCCTTTGTGTGTAATAATCAAGGAGCCGCCACAATTAGCCTGGATTCTGCTGTATGAACTGGCTTTTTGATGATTATTGAACGAAAATATCATTTGATGGTCTTTTAGCCAGTGCTCCGTTACATAAAAAATATCTAAATTTTCTTAATTCATAAAAAGTTCAATTTGTAAATCCTTACCCAGCATGTCTTCAATATTTTGGTGGGCTACATTTAATACATTTTTACTACATTTTAATTTTGCAGCTGGGGCATATGTGCTAATAACATTTTGATTATAGCTAGAAGTCTTATTATCTATTGTCGTCGCCTCTAGTTTAAATTAACTAGAGTAGTCCTAATACTATTACTTGGAATGTTATATTCCAACGGCTAAAATTAGTTTGAATCTGTGTACCGATAACTTCAAGAATTAGCTATCAGGCGCGCCCAAACAGCGTTTACATATTCTACGTCTTGTCATTTAAACTTCATGACAGTCCGTCGAATAGTGCAACAAATCAATCGATTTTCACGAAACTAAGTAAGTATAAGTTTTTTGCCGTGTGAGGACGGCTTAGACTAAGAGTGTTGGTAGTAGGATCTCTTGAGGGATACCTGACTAAAATCTGCCGCCAAAAATTACAACTTTTACCACACCAAATATTTAGTCTTATCATAAACCTATTTGCTGAAAAACTGCTTTTGCAGCGTTGATGACGTTGATGATTCGTAGCCATATTTGAAAAAGCAGTTTTACAATGTATCTGGTCACCGGTGTCCGACCGGTAGAGGCGAAGTAAAATGATAAATTTTATCGACAAAACCACAGTAAAAAGGCTGTTTGCCTCTAGTGTTTAGAAACGGCGGCCATTTTATTTTTTTCTTTACTGAGTTAGGATGAGTTTATTTATTTAGCAATATTTACCGATGTAAGGGATACAAGTGATTTCGTTTGATAGTTAAAAAACTGGCAATAAGATAACACTAAAAAAAATACCAAAAATTTACATTAAAACCTTGAAAAAATAAATACTTGAGACGTAAAAAGTGTAAAAAAATTTGGCTGTTTTTTTTACTCATTAAATGTTTTGAAAAATTTAAATTTTTCACAGTATTCAGTTAAACGTTAGTCGAGATTTAAAAATAGAATAAATTAAGAATATTTCACTATATTTCTTAAAACAGGGTTCCAGTAACTTATTACTGGAATCCTGTGCTAAGAAAAAGAGTCTCAAATGACTCATAAAAATAGACCTAGTAAAAAAAACGTGCCTCAACAAATATATATTACAGTTGTAGGCAAAAAATTACCAAAAAATTTACATGTCATAAAATAATCACTAAAGTGGTAATATCTCGAAAATCAGGGATTTTTGCTGGATTTTATCTGATAGGCTTTAAGTTCGTCTACCTTCACTATCACCAAAACGTGTCGCATTTGAGACACCGTATATAAAATAATAGTTTGATCAGAATTAGTAACAGGATTGATTGTACATAATTGTTTTATACCATATTATATTTTAACGAAATAATATATACTGACAGATCTTTAAATTATGTATTATTCCAAGATGTCAGTAGGTACTTACGTCACATGAAGCGGTTGCAAGCGAGCGACGCGCTTTGAGTGTCCTCAGTCACGTGACATAAGCAAGTCACCACAAGACAATTTAAACTTGCTAAGTACCATATTTTTTTTATACCGATTTTTTGATTAAAAATACTTGACCTAAGTGCTATATTTCGCATTAACAAAAATTGACGTCGTATATACCTTTATATGTGTATATCTTTATAAAATTTAAACATTATATACCTAAAATATAAAATTAATACCACGTGTTGATTGGTAGAAATCGCTTTAAGCGATAAAGCCGCCCATATTGTCCTAGATGTATTTTTCTTTTTTCTTTTTTTGTATTTGTTTTAATGGCAATAATTTGTATGTATTCAATGTGTTGAAAATTAGCGGGAAAAGAAGTTATAAAATTATTTATTTAATTATTCATGTACATAGTGGTATTAGTTTTGATAAGATTTTTAAACGCTTATTTCAAAGACTTAGGATCTGTCGTTGATATTCTTACATTGTATACAAGTTTTTATCGAAATTCACCATATTGCTTATTCTTTAAAATATAAATAAACTGCTAACATTGTTATAAAAACTACCGCTAACATGAAATTTTATTGCTTAAAATATAGTTTCGAATACTATTATTCAAACATAAGGAAAACTCTTTTATAGCATTAACTTTTGAATTATAAAATCTGAAATGGAGATTTTATATTTTCTGGTTGTATTAACACTTTTGGCCGTGTATAACTTTATTGAAAAAAGTAATAAATTAAATAGGTCAATCAACCTATATTTTGAAATTAATTTACTTAAAATAAAAAGTGGTAGCAGAATCTTTGTGTTAAAGGGCAACGAACGTCTGTCGACATCGGTCAAGAGAGCAACCCAACTGATACAGATATAATCTTAAACAACGAAGAGAATTTTGACGACGTCTGGGAAAAAAGTGGAAAATTTGAAGGTGATATTATCCTAAATGATGCTCAAAAAGAAGTACTGTCTCAAAGTATTTACGAAGATGGAGGGCCCAGAAATAGTGTAAAAAATATAACTAGAAAATGGCCAGATGGTGTGTTGGTTTACAAAATAAAAAAAGATAACTTCAGTAAGTAATAGGAATATTGGAAATATATACATATTTTTGTTAAATATTACGTTTGTCTTCCATGTCACCTGATGGAAAGTGATTCATGCGCATGATGGTATACGTCCAACCACGAGAAACCTATTCACTCGACATTTAAAAGTACCAGGACCATTACAGGTTAGAAAAAACAGACGCAGGCAGATCGTTCCACATTTTGACAATCCGTACCAAAAAGGAACTATCGAAGCATTTTGTTCGACTTTTTGTTAAATCACTATAAAGCGATGGAAGTTATGTCTAACTGGTAGTCCGGTGGTAAAAAGGAGTGGGTTCGATTTGGTCAAAAAAAGCACTCGCACACTCACCAAAATGTAGTCGAAAAATACTGTCAAACACGCAACCTTATGTGCCAACGCTGCATTACGCGTTTGAACGTGCGTACCGTACGTCCATTTCATACGCGCAGCGTTGCTAGTACAATTTTATAAGTGTGCTTTTTACACGTCCGTTCGAACTTCCAGTTTTTGCAGTTTTGAATAAAACGTGCGTTCAAACGCATGGCACTAAGACGGTGCTCAAGCGTCTGCAATTTTTCATTTGTAAGGTCTTCGGTCAACAGTGTTTAGCGCTCCGAGCTAGTATTTGGCAGAACCATCCCAAAGTTGACTTTAGTACTTCATCTACGACCTCATTCGAGCTGTGTAAGCTGTTCAGGGCTAAAGTACCAAAGGACCTTCGAGATGATACCCAATTGTTTGGAAGCCATTTGAGCCATAGACTCAATTTGTTGCACGAAGTTTATTTGGACGTTATAGTGATGCCCAAAAGCTCTAGATGGTTGGTAATTGGGACTGATAAATTATGGACAGTAGACATAAAGGTAAAGGTGTTCTTTTTAAGTGGAAAATGGACACGTCTGTGTTTTGAAGGCCTTGAATTTGACCGGGTTGGACTCATTCCAATCGGACACATTCCGCAAGATCAAAGCAATGCGCTCAATCATAGGAATTCTCAAAACCTGCATTTCATGGGCGTCCGTTTGTGTATCTCTCTACAAAAGTGCTGTCATCAGCGTATCCAATAATGACCAGTGTTCAGAAGTCATTAATTTGCAGCAAGAAAATGTTGCAAATAGAACAAATCCCTGAGGTACCCCGGCATCAATTGCCATTAGGTCGGAGAAGTAGCCATCTAAGACTACTTAAATGGACCGTTACCTAAGAAAATCAGAAATCCAGTCGCAGAGTCCAAGCGGTATGCCATATGCCGGAAGTTCCTTAAGAGACCATCATTCCAGACCCTGGATCACTGGACCTAGATGCTAGATAAAAGCTTTTGCAAATTTTATTGAGTGTTTACATTTACTATTTTCATTCTAGGTACTGCGCAATTATATATGATAGATTTGGCATTTTATACAATTAAGCAAGCGTCATGTGTAAGATTTAGGGAATCATCAAGTGAAGATGTAAATGTAGTTGTCATAGTGGTAAGGATACTAAAGTTTTATTTACATATATACTTAAAGATTAAGTTTCAAATTTTTTATGATATACCTTTACAATCACGAGTTTATCTTCGCGTAGGTAATTTTTCATTTTGTGATTTTTTTAGTAAAAACATAATAAAACTTTCAACAATTGACAAAAAGCGCATTTCTGTGATTGCGAACGCTTCACAACTAAGTTTCCTCGCTAGATGCAAGATATGTGCGCCTCTATGCAATTCAAAACCTAAGAAAAACAGTGTCATCTATTTGATTTGGTTAAATTGGTGATCACTCTTTAGATGCAAGTGTGATAGAGGCTAATATAATGTTATAAAAGAGAATGCTCATTATAAAATAATAATGGAATATGATCGCGATCCTTACTTGAAAACACGTAAGAATTGCTAGTTTTATTAATCAGGCGTCAACTAAAAAAATATAGCTTAATTGATAATTTATTATACGTTTTCCTTTTGTAAATATGCATTCCTATCCACAAAAACATTGGTATAAATGGGTTTTTCATTGTTTAAATGCTAATCATAAAATACTATGTATAGTATTTTTCTTGTGACAAAAACTGTCACAAATAAATTTTTACCTCAAAAATATGCAGTAAAATTGAAGTGTCACGTAAAAGTGACACTATTTCTAATATTCTACTTTTGTCTTAAATTTTTACGATTTATAATTTAAATAAAACAACTTTTTAACCGGACTAACCCATTTGCCGCCGCTTTACCTGTTTGGGTACAGATAAACTTTTGAGGGTAGTTAAAAATTTTAAGTCATTCTCTTAATTTATTGATATGTTTTGTTATTTGATGAAATAATGAGTTTTTAATAATATCTTCACGAATAATTTCGCACATGCTGTCATTGACAACATTATAACTTTACGATATCGGCATTTCATCTTGGTCGAAATTTTGTGAATGGTTTATAAGATATATATCCCTAAAATAACATTAATAAAAAAGAAATGTTTTGTGATTCATTATTATAGAGAAATCGTGCCTGAAATACTGTACCCAGATTTTCAAGTGTTTTTGGTAATGAGTTCAAAACAACCACCTGCACCTAGCGTCGTAACTGATAAAGAAGCTGCTGACGAAGGTATCCTTACCACCTGATGTTGCCGGTAACAAAGAGTTATTTAGGGGTAATGAAGTTCCTCTTGCAGATAAAGAGGACAAATAAATGTCCTTTCAAAAGTTATAAGGAGATGAAGAAAGAAGCTCGCGCAGCATTTATGATAGGTTAGGTTGATAGGTTTGATAAGCAAAATGAAACACTTTTAGTGTGACGGAAAGATAATAGTGTATGTACAATCGCGACGAATTATGACACTAGTGAATCATTGGGAAATATAGAACGATGGTTTCCTATTCAGTGAGAAAAAATTGATATCAATATACCAAAATTATTTCAAACTTACGACAAAAATATGGGTAAAGTAGATGAATTGGATCAATCGATTTCCTTGTACAGAGTTGCTATACACGGAAAAATGGTGATGGGTTTTATTTATGACATATGAGATATGACTATTGCTAATTCTTGGCGTCTACATGTTATGAGCAGCACTACTAGCATGAGTAAACACCAGTTTCGACGCGCGGTTGCTAGGTTCTACTTACGTCACAAATCGCAGCATAGGGCACGCACTTCTTCTTCAATGGTTCCAAGTTTGCTGCAAGATGGGATAGGACACTATCCTCAAAAGCTTTAAAAACCCTTACGATGTGTTCAATGTCACGTAAGAGTTCGCTTGCAGTGTAAAACATGTCTTAAAATATTATGCGTCAAAAAACGGGGCTTTGAAAGTTTTCACCTGTTATACGCCGCTGTACCCAATCAAGTAAACTCCCCTCCTAGGCAGGGTAATTGTTATATTACAGTTTTTTTTTGTATTTTTTCGTTTATGCAATTAGTAAAGAATACAAAAATAAATGATTCTTAAGATAATCTCTGCTTTTTCAATCTTGGCGTTAAATGGGTTAAACCTGAGATCTGATCTGGCGCCTGACACCTCAGTCGCTCATGACCACGGGGTCTGCAGACACCAAAACGTCGAGTTAAAATGTAAAATATAAATTATACGCAAATAATCCGGTTAAAAAGTAATTTTATTTACCTACTTACTACTTAGAGTTGTTAAGTATTGCCATCAGCGCCGTCTAAACTACACTATGAATAATATAATCAGTTGAACACTATTTCTATAGGTAGATACTTGAGAATGCAATACATAGTCTTATGAAGGATATATTGGTAGTTGTGCAATTAGTTTTGCCAGTAAATGCGAGGAAGCCAATGCTCTACAATTAGGAATTACGATTAAATTAAACTTATAAATTCGGAAACAACTCGTGTATTGCAAGATAAGCACTTTGTGTGGCGCAGCCTCAGGTACTTTTCAACCAAAAATAAAAAGATGAATAATACTGACAGACAAACCTTATTAGTTTTTAATATCTTTCTTTTAAATATTTCCAATATCATCCTTAAATCAGCCATAAGCTTGGTTTGCGCTAATAAACTCTTTATTCACTAAACAAGGTATATAAGGTTTGTGTGCGCCTACAAGTAGGTATACTATAGTTTGTACAACATAGCTTGATCCTTGTGACGGCACAGAATAAGTAATAGTACCGTTGGTACAGAAGAATTACTCCGCAAGAACATCTAAATAAATTCGAGTCTTGCTACGACGCGATACGGTGGAATTCAGCTCGCACAGCATTACCACAGAATAAGTAATAGTTGGTTCAGAAGAATTACTCCGCAAGAAGATCTAAATAAATTCGAGTCTTGCTACGACGCGATACGGTGGAATTCAGCTCGCACAGCATTACGTACCTGCAAATTTATATACCTAGAAGTTTTGTCTCTTTCTATCGCATGCCTCTTATCTTTTCTTACGCTGTTAGGGTTGCTGCCTAGTGAAGAATAATTAATCTCCTTATTTGTAATTAAGTATCTACCGATGTAGGTATTACTGTTATTCTACCTTTGTAAAAAATATTGTTTCAACTTACCTACAGTACAAAATGAAAAAAAAGTGACGACGAATAATTTGTAATACTACCTATGTTTTGTTTGCTAAATTGAACATAATCAAATCTAAACATAATCTAATTGAATATTTGTTTCTTCTTATGTCCATTTTTAAATACTATTTGCGACCTCGATCATAGAATTACTGTGAGTGCTATTAGGTAGGTAGGTATCTACAACGTCCCGACGGGCGCGCGCGTGATACACGACCCATTCGAAATCCGCCGGCGGAGCGCTTCGCTGTAGGTAAATAGCGGATGTACCGCGCGGAGTAAGCCAGGCCTGGTGACGGCAGGACAATGCGAACTGTCCTTGCTGCGGCATCAGGTCTCTATATATTTCGGTATTTGTCCCTAACCTTACGTTTATCTGGTCATTGAGCCCTTTTCAATTAGCCTAAACACGATATATCTGCTGTTAGTTGTCGAGAAGTTAGGTACTCTGGAAACTATCCTGGCTGAAGCATCAAGTCAAGGTCACCAAATTATTATCGTGATATATGATTTGCTATAATTCAACTCAATCAGTGCAGTAGAAGTGTACTAAGAGTAAACGAATCGACACAGGAGGTTCTTCTGTGGACTTTTACTGTGTTTAATTTTACGGGGTAAACAAGGACTTACACATGACTTTAGGGAATTCAGCAAAAACTTGTATAAATACTGAATTATTATAAGCCACTGAGTCTAGGTACAAAGATAAATGAATTTGCTGGACTAAGTTTTAAGCTTCCTGTGATACCGACAGAGTTAAGGACCACCCGCGGAGTTTCTAGTACCAGAACTGCTGCAGAAACGATTATGGGAACTTTACTTTTTCACTTAAGTGGATGAACGGAGAAAAAGAGACTAGGAATAAACATTTTTGGTATTTTTCTGACAATTTGTTGATTTTGTCAGAAAAATTAACCAATTTGTCCAGGCTAACATCGGTCTGTGAAATCAAAACAATTCGTTTTCTGTTATTCCTGACAATTAAGCTTTAAGACAGAAAATCAGATGGAGGTTATGATTTATAACTTTAAAAGCTGTTTACCTGATGTCTCCAAACTCTTTTTCTTGACTACTACGACATCGAGACGTTGAGTTAAAATGTGAAATACCTAAAATATGCAATGAAAATATATTGAACATATGGGCGATTAATCTTGTCAAAAAAGTGTTTTATATTAATCTGTAACATATTTAGTAATACTCGTTATTTTATATACAGGGTTATTGGTAATTAGACCAGAACCTTTTAATATAGGGAAGGTTATTTGCTAACATTTGAGGCCAAATCATGTGATTCCAAAGTGTACCGTTTTTAAAATATTTCGGTTTTTCCATTTTACTCCTCGATCAATGATTGTAAAAAAAACTACGAGTTCAGTTTTCAGTTTTAGATAAAATGTTTCAATCTGAATAAACGGAAACTACTGGACGTTTAGTAAAACAAAAAAGTTTTCCTTTACAAAAACAGAATTTTGCTTCAAAAAAAGGCTGAAGAATTTTTAGTGCACTTCAAAAATATCTTCCAGTCAAAAAAAGGTAAAGCAATTAGCATTTAATTGCACAGTTGCAGAAAAAGTGCACAAACCATTTCGAAAACCTAAATTATTTGATCCTCCAAACTTTTCGCCGTCAAGTCTTTCGGGGAATACAGATTTCTAATATTTAAAATTAAAAAAAATCAAATAAAAGCAAATGAACTACCCTATAACAACTTAAACGATCCCCGTCTAAAGCCCCGAAAATACAAAAAAAAATAATTTGATAGACAGTTTTCGTGAATAATTTAAGAAAAGTAATCTCAAATTGTATGAATAATAAATTATGTCATCGATCGAACTTCAAGTATTGTCTTTTTAGGGAAAGGAATTTGGATGTACTAGTTTAGTTGGCTTTCAAGGTGGTGAGCAGTATCTGAATTTGGATCCAACATTTCCTGCTGGATCAGGCTGTTTCAGTGTAACAACAATAGTACATGAACTTTTGCACGCTTTAGGCTTCTATCATATGCACAGCAATCCAAATAGAGATGAGTATATTAAAGTGGAATGGAACAATATCAAGCCTAGTAAGTATTATGTTTGCTAATAAACAAGGTTTTATCAACCCGAAAATATAGCACTAAAGTTTGAATAGAGTCTGGCTAACGAAAGTAGACCATGGGGGTTTTTGAAAACTTTTTATATGGCAACGTATTCTGGTATCAATGTTGTCAAGCGAACGGGTGTTGGTGGGTTTGGTAATTGAGATTTTGGAATTCTCATATATGAAAATGAATAAAAAAATTAAAATTTGATAGTAGACTCTAACAATCAATTCCATACAGAATTGCTGGATTCAGATTTTGATTACAATGAATAAAAATAATTATTGTATTCTATTGTTTTATTTTTAAGCCTTAATTGCCTATCATTTTAATTATATACATCTCATCAAAAAGTATGACAGTACCAATATTATAATCATTTTATAATTTTTTTATCAAGTATCATGTTTGTTTAATCCATATGTATCGTACTAATAGGCAGGGTTACCATGAAGGGATTTTTTTAAATTCTCCAGATATTTTCATTCTCTACTTTCATTAGTCAGACTATACGATAAAATTCTTAAGCTGATTTTATTTATTTTATAATTTTTACCCTTCGCATAAAATCTTGCGCTAATTATCAATCAGAACCGGTGATGACGTGTTCTGACAATATTTTATGCCAGAACATTCCGCCAGTTCATTCCTTAGCCCGTGGGTTGTTATTTTCCAATTTATTTTTACGTACAATCTTTTGAGATTAGTCCCCCTAAAAATATGTGATTAAAATTGATTTTTTTTAATTAGATAATTTTTCATAGTAACTTATTCAAATACCACATTCTGATAATATAATGATCATACAAAATAATGAATTCTATCTTATTTACAGAATTTCGTAGCATGTTTCATAAAGTAAGCTCGAAACTGGCTTCAGACTTTGGGTTGGAATATGATTATCAGAGCATAATGCATTATTCTCAAACAGCATTTTCTCAAAATGGAAATAACACTATTACTCCTATAAAGGTATTTATTTGAATATAAAGTTTAACGTAAAGGAGTTTATAACGCTGAAGGGGATAGCGTGTGTAGTAATGTAATTTTTAAGTAACAGTAACTTTTAGAACAGTAACTTTAGATTTTACTATACATTGGGGGGAGAGATATAAAGACGAATAATCTGCGTGCCCCCTTTTTTTATATTGTAAGGATAGGACGTTTGTCTTCCCTGCCACCTGATGAAAAGTGCGCATGAAGACTATGGTGATACACGTCCATCCACTTAAAACTCGACACTTAAAAGTTCCAGGACTATAGTGGTCAGGAAAAACAGACGCAGGCAGATTGTTCCCCACCTTGGCAATCCGTACCCGTTTGATGGTAAGATTAGTAAAGCTCATCCTGGCTAGCGACCACCCTCCATATAAAATCTGCCGTCAATAATCACCGAGTGATGTGTTCTGGCAATACTTTATGAAGAGCCTTCGACCTTATCTTCACTCAACATCAGTCGAATTTGGGTTATACCCGGCGCGGCGAACCTTGATCCTTATGACACTAACAGTTCCACAACACAACCTTGTAGTGCTATCACCATTACATTAGAATCGTATTGGAGGCGTCTAAAAATGGCATTTATTTATTTTACGTAGCTATATTCCAATACAATATTCCATTGGAATTATAACAATTCATAACATTTATAACATTATACGCATATTAAAAGAGTCACTGTGAACTAACTGTACAACCAATAGTTTTAGATTGGTGTAAACTTAGAGCGATTAAACGCAAAAAGTTCAACATTGGTTCACTCTTACTCTGTTATTATTCTATTTTTCAAAACTGCTCAAAGGTGTTTTATTAGCACACGTGAACACTAAAGGTATTTCGAAATTCTCTACTAACTTAGAAATATAGCAGTTTGCTGTTATATTGGCTACGAGCGGAAATACCACTATATTGCTTTAGTCTGAGTAGGTATTCCTTTTTCAGACAGCATTTATTTTTAGTGTTTGAAGTTTTGCAAAGAATTCTTAAAACTACAAAATAAATATTAACAAAAAGTAATGAATTAATAGTATATTATGTAACAAGTGAGCAACGCTCACGAGTTACATACGACGTTTTTCAACACACTTGTGAGTAAAAGACAGACATACGTGGTCATAAAATAACAAACACACTTGATAACAAAGCTGTGAATTGTGATTGAAAAATGGCGCCGAACCTCGCGCATGCGCGTAGGTTTTTTTTCCGTCAAATGTGTCAATGTCTGTATAGCATATACAGCCTATTTTAAGTGAAAATGTTTAATTTGGAGTGGTAAATGCAAATATTTTAATATTTTATGACAAATGATTGTAAATTGTGAATAATTTGTTTAATATACAAATTTATTTTACTAACTAGCTGTGACCCGCGACTGCGTCCGCGTGGATACCGTTTATTAGAGTTGGATAAATACTATTATTATATCCTCCTTGAAGTTAAAACTTACCTTATTCAAAATTTCGTCAAAATCGACTCAGTAGTTTAGCTGTGAAAGCGTTACTGATAGATAAACAGACAGAATAACTTCAAAAACTGTTACAACAAAGCAGTGATCCGCAGTTTCACCTAGGTTTTGTGAAAAAGTATAGGTAGGTAGGTATATTACATAGATGATGCCCGCGACTTCGTCTGTATTGAATTAGTATTTCGAGTAGGTTATTTTCTTCTCCAAGGTCCTAACTATCTTTAATAACAAAAACAAAAATGAAGAATCTTCGCCCATATAATACGTATAACTCCTAACCACAAACATAGGTAGGTAACTATCTATTAGGTACATTACAAAGGCACATAGCGTTATAAACAAATCGGGTGCCTAAGTGCCTTAAATTTTAATATTGTCTTAAGTTTTCGCGATAACTATTATGTATGACTATTAAATAAAACACTTTTTAACGGGATTTATCGCGTATATTTACATTTTAAATTTTAACAGTCGCTCGTGACCACGGGGTCTGCAAAGACACCGAAACGTCGAGTTAAAATGTAAAATATAAATTATACGCCATTAATGCGGTTAAAAAGTGTTTTTTTTTTTAGAAGTGACTAAACCCGCGTTTACCTCAATCTCACCTGATGGTAAGTGACGATGAGGTCGAAGATGAAAGCACACGGGTTAAGGAAGGAACTGGCTCTTTATACAATATTGCCGGAACACATTACCGCCGGAGTGGTAACATTTGGCGGCAGACTTTATATAAAGGGTGGTCGCTAGCCAGGCGGACCCAGAAAGGATCCTACCACCAAGCGAAAGTTTTATTTAATGCCTTCAATTTTACTTAATTCATGCAATATCTTCATTAATTATACTTAGCTTATTGTTATTCTAGGTAAAAAAAAGAATCCATGATAGCAGAAAGCAGCAAAAATCCATCCATCCAGCCATTATCAGTGTACATACAATACAACCTATAGTTATGTATGGCTGCTTTTCACTGCCAAACGGCTAAGCCATTATTAATGTAATTTGGTATAGTAGTTAACACATACGTTACTTTTTATTCCGAAGAAATCTACGGTTTCTGACTTCCAAGAGGCAGAAACGATCATGAAATAAACAAAACCTTGATTTCCATTTTATCTCTGTATGTACAGAAGGCAGTACATCAAGCGTTACAAATCTGTCAATTTTTTTTACTTGAATTTGAACTATGCCCTCTATAATAAGTTAAAATTGGTTGGGGAAATTTGACAGGTAATGTAACGCTTGTTCCTTCTGTACCTACCTATATTAAATCGCGTAAAAGCTTGCGCTCGCCTCCCGCCTTTTTATACCCTACCGCGCGAGCCGCGTCGAGCGCGGCAACCGTTACGCAAAAATAATCCCTATATCATTCAGTATTCACGCGCGATGGGTTATTAGCGTATTTCATGTATAAGTTTGGTGTTTCTATACAGATTTCTATGATTCTTTTTTTATTGAACAGGTAATAATGTTATTTTTTTTACATTAGGGATGAGTGAGAGTATTATAAACGTAAGAGTAAACAAATATAATCAGAAAGCTCCGAACTGCTAAGCTATCGGGATTTACACGTGTTATTGTGAGTCAACCATAAAATATAAACATATACGTGGGATATTTTTATATAATTTTATGAAAAATATTTCTGTGATACATGATTTCTATGTAGCTTTAACCATTAGGGCTGCACACGCGACGGAAGCTTAAAAAATGAAGTAATTTCTCCCGTTTTTTCAACATTTCCCTTCACTGCTCTGCTCTTATTGATTGTAGCGTGATAATAAGTATACTATAACCTGCCCAGGAGTATGAAGAATAATTTTACCAAGTTTCGTTAAAATCCGTCAAGTAGTTTTTGTTTCTATAAGGAACATACAGACAGACAGACAGACAAAAATTTTACTGATTGCATTTTTGGCATCAGTATCGATCACTAATCACCCCCTGATAGTTATTTTGAAAAAATATTTCATGTACAGAATTGACCTCTCTACAGATTTATTATAAGTATAGATAGATATAAGGCGCAAACATTTAAAAATGTATATGGATTTGAAGTGGTATAAAAACTCTTTGTTGTTTCTGAAAATATTTAGTGTATAACCCGGACCAATAAAATATGCTCTGTTTTCTCGCATGTTATTTGCACAAAGTTACAATTCAACTTTGTAGGATTCATTATATTATGCACTAGGGTATAATATATTAATGCACGCGTGACTTATAGCCCAGTTTATAGTTCTAAATTCAATAGAATAACGCTCACTTTACGAGCAAGTGTGTTGAAAAGCAGTTTACATTACAGTTGGCAGGCAAGCAGTGACAACAGTGACAGTGGCTGACTTAAACTGTGAGCCAATATACTGCTTGCCTGCATTATGTTAGTTTTATATTGTTTCCTATCAACACTGAAGCCATAATATGTACGTTCTCAATTGAACCATTCTAACTGTTTATTAATTCCTCAAGTTCAGAGTTATCCTAAAAGTGATCTATTGTAATGCTTTCCAATACGAAAACCTACCATTTTCGTAGTGGGTGAACTCATACCCGGGCATTTAATATTTAATTAATATTTAATATTTTTATTGCTTCCATAAAAATAACATAATGATTTTTTTAAGTATAGTATATGTAACACTCTTCTATACAACTTCTTCTATAACCTTATGGGCCTAGTGTAGGCACTGCAATGGAAGGAGAGAGAGGGATTTACTGTCTTTCAACTGAAATATTTTATAGGTTATTTAAATTTTTGTTTCAAACATTCGTCAATCGAATAATAACATTTTGTTATTAATAATTGTTTAAGCATTTTTGTAAATATATTATCTTTAGTTTCATTTTTAATGTAATTTGGTAAATGGTTGTATATTTTAATTGACATGGCCAGTGGGCCAGAGGCATGTATATGTAGTTTTGAAGTAGGTAAAATAAGTTGATTTTTCCGGGAGGGCCTGATAGTATAATTTGATGGAACATCATCACGTATTGTATAGTATTCTGGGTATTTTCTGATAAATTTGCACGGTAAATGCACGGTAGTGAGAGATTATTATTTTTAATAAAATGCGGTTTGCAACTATCTGTGTTGTTGATATTTACTAGAATTCTTAATAGTTTTTTTTGGATTATAAAAAGAGTGGACGCATCTACGCTGCTCCCCCATAGAACCACGCCGTAGCGCAGCCATGCATAAGCATGAGTTAGAGTGCGATCAGGCTTTAGTCTGATCGCACTCTAACTGAGGCTATCACGTCACTGATTTCGGGTGGCGCGTAAAATGTAATTATACGCGATAAATCAGGTTAATAGGTGTTTTATTTTAAAATGTGAATCGTGAAAACTTAAGACAATAATATTATAATTGAATAAATTTGTGTAAAAGTCTAAACCAGCACTGATAATGCTGATTATTTTTACAGTATATTCTACGTTGGTATGATAACTTGCAAAAAAGTATCATCACTTTGTTTTGTTAAGCCCTGTAGATAATATTTTATATTTTACTATTATGTTATTTTTGGAATGAATAAAGAGTCCTTTTTTTCAGGAAGGAGCGGTTCTTAAGAAGACTATCCCTATAAGCTATCTTGATTTAAAAAAACTCAAGTTGTTATATTGTACTTAGAAAATCCTGCGACATTTTTGTATTACTTGTATATTTGACCACAAGAATCTCGAGATTTTACAAGAATTATACTTTTGATTTAATTTATATTATACACATATAATATAAATTATATATATTTATAATACAAATTTTGCACCTTGTTCAATTTTGTATGTAATTATGTGTGCACAATCGAAAACAATATATAAAAACGACGGACGGACCTTTGACTGGCCGGCTACAGCCGCCGAGACCACCCATTTTTTTTTCGAAATATGATATTGTTCAGTTAAATAAAAATTGAATTTAAATAAAATTTAGCCATGGAAATAAATATAAATATCAATTACAATAAAGAGTAACTATATTACCTTGACAATTTTAGTTTAGGAATTCTCCCGGCTGACTCCCAGTAACATGTAGATTTATCGAGTGTTTTAACAATGTAGAATACCAGCTGTTTGCCAGTTTATCCAGGATGATGTTGCACGTGTCTAAACAGCGAAGCGCAGCGCTTACGGATGGTGGGGTGTTTCTACGTTTCTGCGCCTCAGCAAACATAACTGGCGCACTGCTATACCGCGGCAATCCAAACAACACCAAGTGCATTGTTATATTGAACTCGCATCGTAGTATATGTATTTGTAGAAATGATTTCAGCTTAACTTGCTTACTACACCCTGCAAATCTACGGGCCACCATGTTGTTTCGCTCATATAAAGCCCTACGCTCCTTCTCCAAGTCCAGGTCATCACTCAAGTCGTCTGTGTGACCCAATGACTCAAATACTTGATCTGAAGAACAAACTTCATGGGCATTCCGTCCAGAGTCAATAGACAGGTTTTTTTATAAGATTTTTCCCTGCTTTAAATATCATCAGATCACTCTTGGTTGTATTGTATTTAAGTCCATGGGTAACATAAAGAGCTGCGGATACTGTACTGTGACTGGGATGAAACCTGGACTAAAATTTACTGAGGACTTTAAAGGGATCAAGAATGTAGAGAGTTGATGGTGAACAACGTGCTCAAGGACTTTAGAAAGGAAGGATAATATGCATATTGGACGAAAATGTTTAATAACACAATTTTGTAATTTGGTAATATTAATAAACCTAAAGCCATCATCGTCACAAAACTGTAATCCACTAAGCTGGCCAAGTGCTAGTTGGTGGATTTCAGAATTTAAAAAAAAGGACAAATCCTATCTGACATATCCTTTTCTGACAAACCCTAACGACTACTGTATACAAGAATACTTCACCCGGGACCGACTGATTAACGTTCCCGTCGAAGCATGGAAGTCGTAGGGAGAAATAAATTATCGGCGCGGCGGTGGTCACACATCCTTTACCAACCACGCCGGACGTCGCTTAAACTGCGATATCGTATAAAATGCACAGTCACTACGGTGCCATACCAACATCGAAACCTAAAGTACTTAATAAACTAGAAAAATAATACGGTTATTATTATGTTTACCTAAAGCTACACGCCTTGCGGCGGAAAGACCCGACAATTTGACAAGCCGGTCGGGGATCAGGGCAAGAGGGACAGAAACCGGCGAACTATTTGGGCAGTATCCAGCAAAACCGCTTTTTGCATGCGTGCTGGAAGGGAACCGCCGCCGAATCTCAGCCTTTCGGATATTACAACCGGGATGATTTCGGTGGACACAACTTCCCACATCTCGGTCACCTCGTGTGCAAGGTCCAAGTACTTGCGTTGCTTTTCGGTCTCGGCCTTCACGAGGTTCTCGTCATGTGGTATAGTTATGTCCACCAAAAACACCTTGGACGACGATCGGCCCATGAACACGATATCAGGTTTATTCGCTAGAATAGTCTTGTCCGTGATAATGGGCCGATCCCAGTAGAGCTTGGCGCTGCCGTTTTCGAGAACTGGCTCCGGCGTGTACTGGTAATAAGGCAGTTTCTGATTGATGAGACCGTATTTCAGAGCAAGCTCTTGGTGGAGAATCTTGGCTGCATGGTTGTGTCTATGCAGATACTCAGTGTTAACAAGAACAGAACAACCCGAAACTACATGTCTGAGGGACTCGCCAGGTTGGCGGCACGCCCGCCATACGTCCACTGTGCCGTCCCTCATAATGTATCTCCGGTAGTTGTTCGTCTTGATAACCTGATCCTGTATCGCAAAGACAAACCCTTCGGTTTCCCAAAAGAGGTCCCCGAAGCGCAGCTTTACGGTCCACGTGTGGCTCGTGTAGAGCCTTGTAAAACCTTCCGTGCAGCTCTTTCTCTTTCCATACGGTCTCACGATTATTATTATTATTATTTGGGTTATGGGACTATGTGAGCAGTCTTGTCCGCTCTTTACACTGCGACTTAGACGATCTATTGTGTGAGTCCTCATCTACATATCGCCGTGCACTCCTATGGAGTCCAGGAAGTTTAAGAATTTCCTTTCGGCGAAGCTCCTAATCTCTTTTAGATCTAGTTCATGTTTATTATAGTTAAAGATAGGACTTCCTAATATGGAGCTCTAACTATGACAGTGATGTTGTCAGCATATCCTATGACCTAAAAGCCTTTCCGGCTCAACCTGTTAAGGGGGGATCTGATAAAAAACTACCGTGAGAGACCAAAGCGTGGTGTTAACACTCCGCCTTGTGGACATCCCCGTGTGGGTTGAATATCATGATTGCTATCATTGAGTTCTAGTTTTGGACTTGGGTAGTGCGTGGTCTTTCTTACCCTGTTTCGTGATGAAAATGACCTTTACTACTTTCCATGCTCCTGGTATGCTGCCCAGTGCGTAGTTTGCCCTGTACATTTTACCAAGTGAGGAAGGCGGATTGGTAGTCCCTGTTGCAGTAAAGCTGGAAATATTCCGCAAACCCCTCCACTCTAGTATGGTTCAAAGCTGTTAATGGCCCATCTCACCTTTCCTTCTGTGAACAAAATGGCCGCCTGCCGCCAGTCTTCTATCCTTGGTCGGTGTCTCCTGCCATCCTTCTGAGACCCACTGGCATACGTTTTTACTAGCACCAACCCGGGGAAGTGAGTTTGAGCCAGCAGATTTAGAGTTTTCTCTTCAGTGGTTGTAAATATACCGTGGTCTTTGAGTAAGCCAAGTTGCTTTGGCAGTATTCTCTGGACTTTAGCAACTTGGAGAGCTGATTCTAGTTCCCCTCAGAAGTTATGCCACGACTGTCTTTTGGCCTTTCTGAGTTCATGGTTGTATTCTGTTAGTGCTTTACGATATAGGTCCCAGCTGTGCCCGGTCTGGGACTTCTTTGGCCCAAAAAACACGAATTCTAATAATTATTAAAACAAGAAAAATATGTATTTGTGTAGTTAGCGAAACCTGGTTAGACCATAACATTTATAGACAAGATAGGAACAACACATGCGGAGGTGTCACGATAGTGTTTCACAAGTCGGTAGAATCCCGTATTCAACCATTTAATTTAAATAACACAGGAATTCAAGTAATATGTATAAAAGTATTAAATTGCAGATTTTTAGACTACGTTGTATCAGTATATTGCTCTCAGTGGGTAAATACTCATAAAAGCCATTGGGATAGTTTGTTTTCGAAATTTATTCGTGAGACAGTAATCGCCGGTGACTGTAATGTACATAGTACGAATTGGTCCACAAAAAATGACGCTCGTGGAATCCAAAACGTAGATTCACTATTAGAAAATATTTTTTGCACACTTGATGACGGTTGCAAAAAAACTGCCCTTGATATCACGTTCTTGTCTTCAGACGTAGCAATTTATTTTAATTGGTCAGTTACTAGGGAAAATTTGAGAAGTGATCATTTATTTATTAAGCCTACCCTACAGTACATAGACATAGTCACGTATAGTAAGCGTATAGTCAGCGAAATTTTAAATTCGCCGATTGAAAAATCTATCGCGACACTCTTTAATACTTCATTCCATAGTGATAGCAAACAAGTATTGTACGACTATTTTATTCATGGAGTTTCGAAAGCCGCCGATAAGAGCATTCCTTAGACAAAAATATGTAAAACACTGGGACAGGTTTTTCAACCTAAACCTTTTTGGGGCCCACAATTATCTAGAGCAGACCTATCTAGAGCTCAACGCCACCTCGCCTTAAAAGAGTTTAGACGAAATCCAACATCAGATAATTAAGGGACATTAAAAATATAACTAGCAAAGCACAAAAACCTATCTGGCAAGCAAAATATAAAGGTTGGCAAAAGTTTTGCGATAGCGTAGATGAAACCATAAATTCGTCAGACGCAAAATGCGTTGGCTTAAATAATAACTTCACGAAACCTTCAGAGGAAATTAAGTAGGAACTGCTGCGAAATTTGGCACCTGACTTTGTAAAAACTCCCCCACCATTGCTTAGTTCGAGTAATCCATCTATTGAAATTAGTTGTACCATCCTGAAAATCTTAAAATAAAGGATACAGCGCTAGGAGAAGATGGTATAACATGTTCAATGTTACACTATCTTTCTCTGGCAGTTAAATTGTATACATACATACACACATAACTTCACGCCTGTATCCCTAATGGGGTAGACAGAACATCATAGGCTATAAAAACCATCCGATGTCACGTTTGACAAATATGGAGGTATTATTATGATGGAGAGAGACTTTAGCAGTAACAGGGGGTCAGCCTGGCGTCCGCAAAATCGCTAACAAATCCTCCGTCCCTTAACTGACTTTTACAGTTTGCCCGGGAAGAGAAGCAGCTGGCACATTCTATGTTTTTTTTTCGCTCCAAGTGTACTATTAATATTATTTTAAAATTTTTAATTATCATAACTCTTTTGTACCAGAGCAGTGGCGAAATATTCGAATAGTTCCTATCCCTAAACCAAGTTCAGACTCTAATATAAAATTCAGACCCATACCATGCCTGCTGGTATGTAACAGCTATGTTACTCGTGTAAAAGCTTTTGTAGTAACTCTGTCTGCCTATCTGTAACACAATATTCATTGGTACCTATACACCATACCGCGTTTCAGTAAACTAACGTCTACTATTCGTTGGTCGCAGCTTTTACCTACTCATGAAAGTCCGTTGAATATTGAAACCCGGCATTTATTGATTTTGACGAAATGAAGTAAGTAATATGATAAAGTATAATATACTTTCAATACTTTCAAAAACTTATATACTATATACTTATACTAGCTTTATCCCGCAACTTCGTATGCGCTTAACTACCCTTCTCGTGGAAATTTCAGAAACTATACAACCAGACACCCACTGAAAGAACCTTTATACCAAGTATCACACCCATGCACTCAAGGAATAAGTTTTTTCATACAAACTAAAAATCTGATATTTCCCGTGCCCGTGGGAATTTTGGGAATTTTTTTCGTAGCACAACCAGTCACTCTTTGAGGAACCTTCATGCCAAGTATCACACTCCGTACACTCAAGAAATAAGATTTTTCATACATTCTAAAAAGTCCAACCCCTTCCCGTGAGAATTTCGGGAATTCCTTCCATAATATAAACAGACACTTATTGAGGAACCTTTATATCAAGTATCACATCCGTGCACTCAAGGGATGGGATTTTTTCATACAAACTAAAACATCATATATTTCCCGTTCCCGTGGGAATTTCGGGAATTCCTTTCATAACAAGACCAGACACACATTGAAAAACCTTCACACCAAGTTTCACATCGGTGCACTCAAGGAATAAGATTTTTCATACAAACTAAAAAGTCCTATATTTCCCGTTCCCGTGGGAATTTCGGGAATTCCTTCCTTAGTGCACCTCTTCATCCCCTATTCATTTCAGCTCTCTTCGCCCAGTAGTTGCGGCTGTACGTTGTCTGTCAGTCACTCAGTCACTCAGTACCTCAGTCACTCAGTCAGTAACGGAACAGTTTTATATATATTGATGATTATAAGAATATAGTATATAAGTTTTTGGTCACGTGTATAATCCTACCAATCCAGGATAAGCGTGGTAGTTAGGACCCCTTGAGGGTCGCCTGATTAAAATATTACCACTCCAGCGGTGATGTAAGTGATGATGAAAGCACACGGGCCTAGAAAAGTACCGACTCTTCATAAAATATTGCCGGAACCCATCACCGGCAGAACGGTAATATTTGGCGGTAGATTTTGTAAGAAGTGTAGTCACTAGCCAGTCGGCTTCTAACGGGGTTCTACCGCTAAGCGGAGGTCATTCAGATTAGTAGAGGTACGGCTATTCTAAGCCGACCCTACAAGGACAAAGGAAAATATTTCAAGACAAGGGAAAAGTATTAAAAAAAAACGGAATCTACTAAAGTAAGCCAAATTTTTTTAAAGGAAGGTTTAAAGCTAACATCGGTGAAGAAAGCAATCAGACTAGTTTCTCTCCTCCTCTTTGGGATTTGTCAAATTTTCGATAAATAAAACTCAAATTTACAAAGACTTTCAAACCGAAAAGTTAACCGAAAAGTTAACAATGATAGGAACACTTTATATGGTTCTTTTAGAGGTTTAAAAAATGTAAGTTTTTGATTTTCTTTAAGCATTTGTTTTCTGCAAAAGTGCAATTAAATGCTTTTTGTTTTACCTTGTTGGATAGCCAGAAACTTGTAGATGTTTTTTTTTTTAAATGCACGAAAAATTCATCAGCACTTCTTTCGAGAAAAAAACTGTTCGTAATACGTTTCTCTAATTTTTTTTTTATTTTTTTTACAAGATGACTTGTAGCTTCTGTTTGGAATAACTTTGAAACAATTTTATTATTGTTTATCAATTTTTGATAAAATAGCTATTCGAAATTGAAAAAAAAATTGGAACTTTGTACAGAAGTTTATTTTATGCTGAAAGTGAAATTAAGAAAGGATTTTTATAAATTCAACCCTTCAGTGGTTGAAATAGGGGTTGACCTGGGTAGGTGTTCGCCACGCGCCCCAGCAGCCAGAGTAGAGTTGATAGCGCTCTGTCTCGCACAAGGACAAGGCGCCTTGTTGTAATCTTCGCCCGTTTTTTGAGTTCATTAGATGCTTCAACAAAATTAGTTCCGTTGTCTGACAATATAGAGCGAAGCCTGCCACGACGTGCCACAAAGCGATTGAGCGCAGCCATTAAAGCTTCTTTTGTAAGCTCCGTGACAAGTTCCAAATAAACAGCTTTAACAGCTGGGTTGACTGTAGGACTTAAATAGTTTGCACCCTCGAGACCTACGGTCGGATATCAAATTTTGCCCGGCGTAATCAACTGAAGTATTCAGAAACGGAAACTCTAGCATACTACGAGAGTTTGGTAGTTGACCCATTATGGGTTGAATATTAAAGACCCTTTGTCTAAAATATGTTACGCATTTTTGAAAGGTTTCTGCCTCCTAAATGCCAATAATTTAATCGTATATTTGTTAAGAGTAGCTGTGGACCAGCATGTCCTCAGCTACAAAATCTTTCATGCTGCGATCTTAACAAAAGTTCGGTTACATGATTACTACTTAGCACAATAGATTGCTTTACATTATAATCGTATGTCGAATTACTCAGCCTGCCCCCTACTCAAATAAGATTATTCGAGTCTAAAAAAGGAGTAAGAGAAACTAACCTTTTTTCATGAGGTAAAGATTTTCCAGATTTAAGAATGTAACATTCCTCAGGGAACATTTCTAACTGAGAAGTGCGTAGCATAAGATTCAAAGAATTTTGGAGTTGAGTACAAGATAGAGAACCGGTTAAGTTGTTTGTGTTATTTTTAAATTATGAGTGAATCTGATTAAATAAGCAACTACATGTATAAATTTATTGAAATTTGATGATTTCTTAATTAATCGTGATATTATTAAGTATGAAATAACATGATTGATTTGTTTAGAACTACATGCAAAATTGTTCGATTGGATAGATGTAAAGCTGTTAACTAATTCTGGTAGATCTTGTTTCTCGTAGTTTTTTTTTTTTTATAAAATATGGATGGGACGTTTGTCTTCCATGACACCTGATGTTAAGTGAACATGAAGACTAAGGTGGTACACGTCCATCCACGAGAAACCTATTCACTCGACGCTTAAAAGTACTAGGACTATACTGGTCAGGGAAAATAGACGCAGGCAGTTCATTCCAAACCTTGGCGACCCGTATCAAAAAGGAACTGTCAAAGCGCTTAGTTCGACTTTTTGGAATATGATGATGTTTGGTAATTTAGACCAGTTGATTTGAGTTTGCAATAAAAATGATGGTCGCGTCTCCATAAGTCAGAACTGCTGACTTGATTAGCCTTCAGGCCTCGCGAAACAAGATCCGCCAGATTGTCTTTAGATGGTACGTAGCTCCGTGTGCAACCTGAAGTGGTTTCCTGAATTTCATTTACGCGATTGGCAACAAACTTGTGACCAATGTTTAGGCCCTTTACAGTGGTTCAGGTTTCATGCAAGAGAAACTCCTTCAAATATAAAAACAACTTGTATTTGATCGATATGAATGGTCAATAGCGGCGATCACGCACACGGCCGCTTGGCTGTTGGTCAAATGCAAACTAGTTTTGGAGACAGCGCGGCGCGCGCGCAGTGATATGCCCCTCCCGCTGCATCCCCTCGTAAATCCAGGCAAGGTCACGCGTATGTAAGCTGTGTAGATGGATAAAAAACCCTATAAAGGGGCAAAATGGAGTATAGTTTTGATTTAAATTTTCTAATTTCTGAACTGGGCAGTATGAATATTAGTACTCATATAATAGAGAAATGATACCAAATAAAAATTATCTGCTTGGGTTGGTATAAAGAAAGAAGAAGGACCTTTCTATTTATAGGGGAGAGTCTTAATGGAACTTCCCTATTTCTATACTTAAAAATTTGACTGATCACAATTTAAAATAATTCGTAAGTTGGCGCCTTCAATGAAGGAGGGGAAGTTTTCATACAAAATTATTTATTAATAAATAAATAATAAATATACAGGTCAAACTTTAAAATTTGCCAGAGTAGATTAAGGTTTTGCTTTCAAGAATCTTATGACTTTGAAGTGATTTGCTTTATTGTATTGCAGTTTGATGTTTCCAAAATTTAGAGGAATGATTATTCATATCTTTTTCTTTTTGTTCTATTAAAGCAAATTGTACTTTTCAAATTTTTGTTCGATACTTTTTTTATTTGAAAAAGAGGTGTTTTTTAGAGATTTCTCGATATATCTCTTAAACTGCCGGAGCAAACTACATGAATTTTTTCTGAGTGTAAGATATTATATCGTTTTAAAAAGCTGTCAAACAATATTTTCAATAAAATGTACACAATCGTTACAAGAAGCAAAAACAGGTTTTGAGACTTACGTCCTCTAGTTCCGAGCTAAAAGTGTTAAAACAGAACAGGCAATTCTAACCTTTACGTCCACTGGAAAAGACCTTATATTGATCGTTCATGGGATCGACAGCTCAGTGCCGCTCGGTTCGTCGAAGGGGGAACACGTATCACTTTGTCGTCGGCAGTGCTAAGCTTACGTACGATAAAGGATTCAAATACATAGTACAAATTTATAATTGACTATAATGGGAAATAAAAACATTATATCTAAGCGGCAGGGATAGCGCGCTAGTCCATTTATCGGTTCAAAAACCAATAGTGGGTTTTGAAACTATTTATATTAAAACATGATAACTAAATTTACGTTGCAAGATGAGGTATTGACTGACGGAGGTCTACTTATAATGGACGGCATGTGAATTTGTATGAAACTGTCGATCGCTACCAGATTAGCCTGACCTATGCCTCTGACGAAAAGAAGCGATGTGAGTAGGATGCAAATATAAAAATGCGATGTAGACATACATCGCCGTTTTTTATGCAATTCGTGACGATTTAGTCTAGTACGAGATTCAATGTATTTAAATATTATGTATCAATATTACGATATGAAAAAAATAGTTTTTATTGCCTTATCAACAATATTTTTCAGAAATAAAAAGTCTTTGGCACAGAGCTTCTTTGGCACAGTGGAGTCGTCATCTGAACTAACTAATTTACTTACGGTTAAAAGGTTAATCTATTTACTTATTTTTTACTGATATCACTAAATAATATTGTTTTTTTTAAATTCACCGTACCGGTTAGTAAAGATACAATTAATTTTTTGAAAAATATATTCTTATATCAAATTAATTTTTACACAAAGATTGTAAAATACCAACAAATAGTTTTATAATGCCTAATAATACCACAGCTCCAATGAGTGAACAAGAAGTATGTGACATAATGATTTTCTCTGTAGTTTTTACTTTTTATATTGGCTCGTTTTTCTAGTTTTAGCTAGTTTTTCTCTGTAGCTTTGATTTAGTTTAGATTGTATACGTACCTACTCTATTTGGCAGTGTAAATAATAAAGTTTTTTTTTTTATATTTATAATTTTGGTCATTACTATACAGGGTTAATTTAATTAAAATTTTATAAAAAAAATGTTAAAATTAACCCTGTAGATTATTTATTTAGAAATTTTATTTAGTGTTATTTAGTAACTTAAGTCGAAAATAATCTTTCATTAAATAATATTTTATAGCTTTTTTAGTTATACAGGGTGGATTTTTTTATTCCACCTGGAGGGAAAGTAGGTACTCTAAATAATAGAGATAACAAATTTTACTCAAACGAAATATTCCTTTATTTCGGAAAAGAAATAAAGCCGCATTCAAAGATTTTCGAAAGTTCGCTCGCCAAACCCGAGAATCAAACCGACTAAAATCCGTAAAAAAATTTTTTAATTCGTCGATTGTTAGGGTCAATTGCAAGGATGAAATCTCTCTAGCATACTTGGTTAATTGAATGAAAGGAATACCATGAAATCTTCAATTATTTTAATTACTAACAAAATTTACAAAAAATGGCAATCGAAAATTTGTTATCTCTATTATTTAGGGTGTTACCAGACCAATCGATCTATAGTCGATCGAAGTCGAGAACTGATATGGTAATTTAAATTGATAGAAGGATACCGTTCCGATATGTCAAGTATTAATTCCTAATGTATTACTATATGTCAAGCCACACACTGCATAGTAAAAGTCTATCATCGTCAGTGTAAAATATTTGTGTTCTCATATAATAAGTTGTTTTTTAGGAGATCGCACATTTGGATACAATAGGTAACGATTATTTGCTTCCCGAAATCTCATTTCAAAACAGTGGCAAAGATAATATTTGTAGTATAAACATAGGCGAAAATTTACAAGAACCACTCTCTTCGACTAATTCGGTATGAAAAGTTCATACGTTATTGAAGTTGTTTTTGTCCCTAAAAAATGATCATACCTATTTTTTTAAATCTGTAGTTTTAGCTATCTTTGAAACCCTTCATAGGTTGTGTAAAAGTTATTTTTTTTCAGGAAGTCAAACTCCTTATTCCTTATATAATCAACATACAATATTTTTTAGATCAGTTAAAAGTTACGTTTTTGACATTTAAAAAGAATAATTTTTCAGAAATTACTTTCCGAAAACTCAATTAAATTCAAGAACATAAGGAAATTTCACTCTTTTTCTAAACATAGTGTTCTCGTTATCAGATAGTCCTAAGGTCCATCTATCTCCAGTGTCATCCAAACGAGTCGTTTTTTGGACACCCTGTATATATAAAGTATGTCATCATTAATATTAATAATTTTTGCTGATTTTTCACTCTTTGTTTATTTTGAGAATCTGTAGTTTGATACAATTATTTACTTATTTGCTTATTTATTTACCATATTTAATTATTTGCGTTAGATGTAAATATGACTGAGTTCTGATAAAAGTTACTACGTATAATGCATACGGAAGGTTGAATTCATGCAAAAAATTCATGTTCGTCAAAACTCTCCTTTCTTGTAGGGATGCAAATTATAAATCCGACAAGACTCATCATAATCTCTTATCTTAGTCGATCGAAGTCGAGAACTGATCGTTTTTGGACACCCTGTATATACAAAGTATGTCATCATTATATAAATATTTTTTGCTGATTTTTCACTCTTTGTTTATTTTAGTAATCTGTAGTTTTATAAAAAACGAGCGTTTGCCCGCGACTTCGTACACGCATAAACTCAAACGTCCTATTTTCCGTTCCCGTGGGAATTCCGGGAATTCCTTCCATTATACAAACAGACACTTATTGAGGAACCTTTATACCAAGTATCACATCCGTGCACTCAAAGAATAACATTTTATCATACAAAATAAAACATCATATATTTCCCGTTCCCATGGAAATTTCGGGAATTCCTTTCATAACACAACCAGTCTCTTTTTGAAGAACTCTTATGCCAAGTATCATATCCGTGCACTCAAGGAATAAGATTTTTCATACAAACTAAAAAGTCTAATAATTCCCGTTCCCGTGGGAATTTCGGGAATTCCCGCCTTAGTGCACCTCTACATCCCCTAAAAAATTTATGTTACGAATTCAGCTCTCTACGCCCAGTAGTTAAGGCTGTACGTTGTCTGTCAGTCACTCAGTAACTCAGTAACGGAACAGTTTTATATATATAAAACTATATTTACAATTATATATGCGTTAGATGTAAATATGACTGAGTTCTGATAAAAGTTACTACATACAATGCATACGGAAGGTTGAATTCATGCAAAAAATTCATGTTCGTCAAAACTCTCCTTTCTTTTACAAATTATAAATCCGACAAGACTCATCATAATCTCTTATCTTGTCCTAGAATCTATAATTCGATTTTTTATTATAATAAAATAGTTTTTTTTTTTCAATATTTTTTAATCTAGATTAGGTAAATACTGAGCGTTCCAGATATTGCTTAAATATTTAAAAACACTTCTTAAATTCAATTAAATTCAAATACCTGGTGCCAAAAATATATAATAAATTAGAATTATTAAGACAAAGTCCAAAATTGTCTAAAAATTTATTAAAAAGAAAGCTAAGAGATACTTTGCTCGAACTGAAAAATTGAATAGGTAACCTTCAGTATGTAAAACTTTGATATTGTTAAAATAAAAATAAGAGAAAATGTACTTTTATTTTGTTGTCATATATATATTATTATAAGAAATGTAAAATAAGTTGTTATTATGGTTATATAAATGTACAAATAAGGAGCGCAACTCGCCTTCAAACGATAAGTTTGGCGAGATAATATGTTTTGAATTATTGTAACCAGTTTTGTTAATAAATAAATTACAAAAAAAAAAAATAGACATAAAAATTTTGGTATTCACACCTACACACTTACAGGCAAACACTTATTAATTATCATAAAAATGTTTGCTTACAGTTTTTTTGAGTTTCAAATATTTTGATTCAATTCTTATTCCAGGTAGAAATAAACAAAAATTCTGATTGGTATTTCCAAGTCCAAGGTCAAATGCATATCGCAAAGAAAACTAAATGTCTCTTAGCTATATGGTATAGGGAAAATACCATATAGCTAAGAAACTACCATATAGGACGACCAGTTTTGGAAGAAAGAAATGGAACCCAAACTTGTCTCATTTTATATGGAGTGTTTGTTGCCTGAATTGGTGGATCCTCGCTACCCAACAACAAAAAATATTCGAGACCCATCAATAGTAAATGTTTCCACACCTACCTTGTCGACGATCAATATTCAACCATTTGAAGTAAATAATAGTACTGATGACGTTTTATTTCTTCATAGTCAACCAGTTCGACAACGAAGATTGGATTTTTTGGAATTGTAAAAGATTGTTTTTTTTTTCTTTTGTAAAATAAATATATATAAATACTAAATATAAATATATACATTACATTATTACTACATTATTAAGTTCAAACTCCGTTTTTTTAATATGTTAGTAACTATGTATAAGTAATGCCATTGAATTCAACATAAATATCAGACGTAAATATAACAAATTATTAAAGTCGATCAAATTATAATAAGGGAACAACAATTACAATTAATCACTTTAAAAAAAATACAAAAATATAACACGTTAGGTACTTATAATTAATGAAACACTGACATTCAAACATTTAACATTTTTTCACTAAACAATATTAAGCGATTATAAAAATACTATTAATAACAGTTGTTGCGACTCCGTAGATTTCTTGTTCCTTAGGTTTGAACGCTGTTGACCTGCGATGGCGCCATTGGCGCGAAATTCAAATCTTAAATGTTTAATGACGAGTGTAGCGTGAGGGGCGCGTCAGGGGCGCGCGGAAAAGGGCAGTGCGTTATGAAGTTATATTTTTTGACAGTGCGCTCTTAAAGAGGAGGGGTCATTTATCTCAAGGTCAGCATTACGTGCAACATTTTTTACCAGTTTTGAAGCTCGTGCTAGAATGACCAAGCTAGTTCAAAATTCTTCTAAAATTAAGTTTTATTTTAATTTTAAATACAATTTGTGACTACATACTACTATATGAAATCATTTCCATCTATTTCTTTTATGAAAATAACTTTACCAAAATAATCATCTTACGCGGCTAGTATAACGCATTTGAGCCAAGATCGTTGCCTCGTGCTCGGTCGTCGAGTATGTGTGTGACCTACTTAACACGGAATCAGCTGTTATTATTTACCTACTTTTAAAATTACCTACTACGAATAAAAAAAAAAATATTTTCATTTTAATTTTCATTACGTTGTTCATAATCGGGATAAAAGGTGATTCTAATTTCCACTCATACGTATAGGCTTTTGACTGACAATTTAACGTTAAACTAATTGTGTATACTGTTTTACTAATTTTGATTTTTATTTAATTAAAAGTGAACTTAAAATAAAGCATTCGCGATTGAGCTCTTTGTTTTCTTAAATAAATGGATTTTACAATTTTATTAAATTCATGTTGGAATGGCGTGTTTAAAAACTGGAATGACCTAATTTACAAATAATTTTATTATTAACAGTGTAGGTAATTAACAAAAGTTTTATTTTATTTTAAACCTTTTAAATCGTTGCAAAAAAGCTGGGTTCTTAATCTTATTAATCAAAAAATATTAGTATTTTTTAAATTATTCTTTTTATACCTGTTACATATAAAAAAAAGGTACCGAAACTGGCGAACAATTCGGGCAGTGTCGACCAAAACCGTTTTTTGCATGCGTGCTGGAAACGAAACACCGACTTTCCATTTGTCTAACAAGTGTGGTTGGGGTCTACTTTGCTCTTACTCCATCGGAGTACGCCAAAGGTAAACGAAAATAGAAATATGACCCAACCATAAATAGCTATACACACTTTCGCTCCAAAACTGAAAACCAAAATCTTCAGCAATGAACTAAGAACTTCTTTTTTTTTAAAAGATTATTTTATGTTAATTTCATACTTTTTATAATGTTTTAATATTTTTTCTTGCTGAATGCGTATATTATGCTGGATTATAATTTGAAAATGCAACTTTTTTTACTTACTTAACATATTATATTTTATTAATTATATTTAATTATCGTACTCTTATCTTACACATCCTTGAAGTACCATGTATGAGACATGGAATCAGATGTTTTTTTTTTAAAGTTGATTCAGGCTGAAGAGAATTTACGATGGTTGGCCAGTTTGCAAACGAAAGCATCCATGAGGAGGAGTTTTCTTGATGCACGCCTACTAGCCTTACATCCCTTTTGAACCTAGCATTTCAATGTTGACGAATTATGGTGCTCAGAACGGAGGTATGTGCAGTGTATGTGGAAGATGGTACCGGACGTTATGGTCTGCTAAATTGATGGATCCGCGGTAACGATAGACTTAGCAATGAGATGAGACGTCGAACTTACAACCAAAAAACTGCAGACCTTAGAGCATCGTCGTAAGGTTGCGTGTTTAACCGTGTACTACAGGATACATTTTGGTGAGTGCGCCAGTGCTCTGTTTGAACAAATTGAACCCTCACCCTTTTACCATCGGACTACTAGACGCAGACAGAACTTCCATCCGTATGTGGTAGATATTCCAAAAAGTCGAACTAAGCGCTTTGACAGTTCCTTTTTGATACGGGTCGCCAAGGTTTGGAATGAACTGCCTGCGTCTATTTTCCCTGACCAGTATAGTCCTAGTACTTTTAAGCGTCGAGTGAATAGGTTTCTCGTGGATGGACGTGTACCACCTTAGTCTTCATGTTCACTTAACATCAGGTGTCATGGAAGACAAACGTCCCATCCATACTTAATAAAAATAAAAAAATAAAAGTCACCCGATGGGTAACAGAACTCCGGAGCTTCCTGATATTGGCTGGCAAACGTGGCATGTAACGAAGATGAAACCAATGGATCAGTTTGGGCTTCGGCTGGTTGCAGCACCTTTGTCTTTCTGTGATATTAGGAATTGAAATACGGCTCAACCATATCAATATAGAAACCCCCTTCGTGCTTGACTTGGTGAGTCCACAGACCGTGCCTGTAAATAATGGCCACGGCATTTTCCGGTATGCGGTCGAGCAGCATTCATATTTTCCAGGGTTTTAAGGACTTCGTCTTGTTACTCACAAGGAGACAATTTTGATAGCATATCTCACGTCTCTGCGAATAAACGGCGTTCAGGTAGCGATCTATTTTTTTTTGGCTCGTTAATTTGCTTTGTCGGATTCGGGGAGAAATCCTCTCTGGTTCAGTTACTGTTTCTATTTCTCTATTTCGGAGAAATCACATCTGACGAAACGCACATTCCTTGGTTTAGTGTTGCCTGAACTAACCCTGGCTTGTTTGAATCAACAACGCTCTTGCCGCGGCAAGTACAACAAAATTAAAGTTTTGGATTATTCCAGTAACTGATGATTGTTCCTTCCACTTTATAAGAAGTATCCCATTCATATAATCACTGTATATAATGCCGCGCAGAGTTTTGCATTTTTTATTATATAAAAATTATTGTTGTTTTCGTTTTCAATCAGTACACGAAAGGAATATTTAAAAAAATATTTATTTACAAAAAGCGAAAAAATTATAACTCAAAGAAACTGCGTTCGCTTTTGTAAGAATAATTTTGACCCCTCTGAATTGTGCATAATTTACTTTGTAAAACAACAAGTATTTCACTTATCAATACAAACGTAACTGAACTGTAAATAGTGATTTGAAAATTACTATTAACGTTTTATTTTATTGCTTAAAATATAGTCTGAAATAATATTATTCAAACATAAAGAAAACTCTTTTTAAGCGTTTTATTTTGAATTGCAAAATCGGAAATGTATATTTTATATTTTGTGGGTGTATTAACATTTCTGGCAGTATATAACTTTGTTGAAAAATCTTATGATTTAAATAAATCGTTCTTTTGTAAGATATAACGCTATTTTATTTATCTTAAATTTGTTAAAATAAAAAGTGGCAGCAGCAACATATTTCTTTTAAAGGGAAAAAAACGTCTAAAATCGATAAAAAAAGCGATCATATTGATAAAGATATAATTTTAAATGATGGAGATACCTTTGACAAGATCTGGGAAAAAAGCGGACATTTTGAAGGTGATATTGTCCTTAATAAAGCCCAAAAAAAGATACTGGCTCAAATTACATATGATGATGAAATACCTAGAAATACTATAAAATTGCTATCTCAGAAATGGCCAAACAATGTTCTAGTTTATGAAATAAAATATGAAGATTTCAGTAAGTAATAGAAAATTTGGTAATTAAACATTGAATAAGCTCTAAAAAGCTATTGCAAACTTTCGTAAGTGCTCACCTTGATATTTTCTATTTATTTATGTTTTAGGTACAGCGCAAATCAAAATAATAAAATTGGCATTTAAGACGATTAGTTCAGTGTCTTGTGTAAAATTTAGGCAATCAGAAAGTGAAGATACAGATGTAGTTAACATAGAGGTGAGGAAAACAATGTTTTATTATTATGTTAAAGGATCAATATCAAAAACAGTTTTAAGATCACCTGTTTTATTAAATCATTATTATGACATCGTTATGATCTATCTTTTTGACCGCGTAATATTTGAACTCTCTTGTTTTTTCTTTTGATAAAATATGATAAAAACTTTCACCAAACTTTGTTTTCAATTTAAAGTGTCAATTCAGACTGGTAGGTTTGATAATCCAAAAATCCGGAAGTATTCTGAGGTTCCTGGAGAAGAACAACAGTCCCTGATGTTGTTGGGCCATGAATTCTCCATATACAACGTAACCAAAATCCAAAGCTTGTTAAATATTGAAGAGTGATCTTCTCTAGTCAGATTCTGGCCAACTCTCGACTTTCAACAATTATTTCTAAGAGAAACTGACATACCCGCACATTAATTTGAATACGCAATCATGGATTTACAAATGCATCATGTCATCAAAAAGACAAATTTTTGATGATGTCTTAGCTAGGCAAAATATCCAGGACGTACTTGCCACTCAAACTCCTACCATCCCAACAGCTATCCGTTCTTCGGTTTTGACGGCGATTCTTTTTATTTAATCTTAAATCTTTTTATAGAAATATAGCTTATAGTCTGAATTTAAAAGATAGGTATATTCTTATAGCTTCGCGCCTTTTGGCGGAAAAACATGACAATCTCGCAATGAAATTCTTAATACTTCTGAATACCTTGCTCCAATAAAAGTGGACTCTAGCCTATTGTATCAAATTTATTTTTTTATATTAAGGACTGACATTTAATAAGAAACAATATATGATCTGACCTGAGATGATCAGAGAAGACATTGAAATTGAAATTAATTCGACAGAAAAGATGGTTGCAAACTATCGGCTACATGGGATCCTATTCTTAAATACATTAAAGCTGTAATACTTAATTCCAATACACTTTCAGCTCGTTTTGTGTTAATCCTGAACTCAGGTTTACTTAGATTGTATAATATTTAAATTTGTCTGCTGACTAAAAAAGCCATCTACACTATATTTGTATTAATACATATTATTATAAAAATTAACTAGAATGATTGTGGACGTATACGATGTTAAAGAAATCATCGCAGTAAAGGACGATGCATAACTTTGTATGAGAGCTGGTACCCACCTCAATAGACATGTGTGATATATCGTTGAAAAGAGTTCATCTTCTGGAACAATAATTGGTATAGCGCCTGTCTTGATTTTGAGTCCAAGCTGATAACCAACCTAATAAAATTAATCAAAATCTCCGAAGACAAAATTAAAAAAAAATCTTAATTCAGGTGTGCAACTGATAATCAGACCGGCGGTGTCCCCTAATATGTATGTGATCCGTCTGCTATTTTGACATTTGAATGGACTAACCATCGGAAGTTAGCGCAACAGTAATTTTGATTCAGGTTACTAAAACCTATCTAATGGCGTATCCTACATGGCTATTGGAGGTGGTTACCAAAATTATAGTCTGACATTTAGAACCTTATATCTCTGAACGGACTAACGATTGGAAGTTGACGCCATAAAAATTATGATTTAGGTTAATAAAACCTATCCAACGACGTACCTTAAATGGCTATTAGAGGTGAATACTAAAATTATAGTGCACCATGTTGGACCCCATAGCTCAGAACGGAATAACGATCGGAACTTGGCGCCATAGTAACTTTGATTCAAATTACTAAGACCTATCTAACGGCGTATCTTACATGGCTATTGGAGGTGGGTACCGAATTATGTCTCGTCCTTTGCACGGATATAATTATGCCTTTGATCGTACTTTAGTATTGACCTTTTAGGGGAAGCATTTTGGATGTACCAGTAGAGTTGGTTTACAAGGTGGTGCTCAGAAAATAAATTTGGATGCTGGATTTCCTGCCGGAACAGGCTGTTTCAGTCTAACTGGAATAATTCACGAAGTTTTGCATACTTTAGGCTTCTACCATATGCACAGCAATCCAAATAGAGATGAATACATTAAAATGAACTGGGATAATATTATACCCGGTAAGTGCGATATATTATGCTTACCAACTAGGGTTTATAAACTAAAAAATATCTACAATGTTTATTTTTTTATGCGTTATTCTTCGGAAAGTCGATCTGTTTAGATGATGTGGCAAGAACCCTGACACATCTTCAGTGCATTCAGATATCTTATACTATCTCCTTTTTGATTGAAATCCCTGGTATTTTTTTTGTTTTCCCTGTATTTTGTTTATAAGCTTGAAAGACTTTCATTAATCTTTTCATACATGATTGTCAGTTTTGGATACTTTTAGCAAGCCCCTTTTTAAGTATCTCGCCAATTTGTTCAGCATACGTTCACCTATGGTGTCCTCTTATGATATAACCGTCTACGTGTGCTCTGCACACCTCTTTCGTAAATCTACTCTCATTCATCCTTTCAGAATACACAAACCTCCTTAGCATACCGCATAGCATAGCATAGCATAAGTACTTCCTTGGCTCCTTAACATAAATAGCTGGTGACACCTTCAACTGCCTTCTGGCATCTATATTAGGTATCATCATATGGTGCTGAACCCAATTTGAAACTCCTCCTTACTTAAATCACTTTTACGAAAAGTTTCGCCCCTCGAAAGCTAAATATCTACTTTCAAACACTTCACTCACCCTTTGCTCAAGCAAAGTCTCAATACATTGCTTGCACTATTTTATTATATTTTTAGGCTCACGTATTTCCGTCCTAATGTCCTGACTGAAGACATTAACCAATCTTAGTTTCGAGTCTCCAAACTGCCTTTGGGTGCTTATGAATACGTGCCAGAACAATTTGGAATCGGCTCGCAAGTTTTCGAGAATTTTCTGTCAAGAAGAATGTAAGAATTTACATTCTTCTTTTTTGTCCACTATTTCTTCACTGGCTTTGTCATACTTTTGTTTTGCAACTTATTATGATGAGTCAAGCTATCTCGAATTTTCTGGATTCCTCTCATTGCTTATATACTTAGCAACGATTTCTTCTTTTACAGTACAACACCTTTCATTTTATCATCCCACCACTCGTTTCTATCCCGTCTTCACACTAATCCCACATATGAATGTGGCCGTTTCTACCTCACCGTTCTTAAACGTATTCTTCTATTTCGTAATTTTCGTCATTCAATAGCTATAATAATGTTTTTAAGTTTTTTTGCATTTAAAATGCTCAATTATTCTTAAATAAATGCAAAATGTGATAAATAAAAATTACCCGAACAGGATTCGACCCTGGGACCTCTCGTTTGCCGGACGAGTGCTCTTCCAACTGAGCTACCGGGGCCTGGCGCTACGCCTCGAAATTACTTATCACATTTTTGTTTTTACGTTATATTGCTTACTTAGCTCCATCTTATGGTATAAGCTTTGCACCTAAGACCACCCGAGATCAATTTCTTTGCAGAAATTGTGAATCCCAGTTAAAGTGAAGCATTGCAATGTTTTAATAATGTTTTTAAGTTTTTTTGCATTTAAAATGCTCAATTATTCTTAAATAAATGCAAAATGTGATAAATAAAAATTATTAATTATTTAATTAATTCAATAGCTATTCCAACCTTTCTTATAGTTCTAGCGTATATTTCTTAGGGACAGTCTTTTCTTGAAAAAAATTCGACTTTCACTCTTTTCTGTCCAGACATATGTACACGTGGGCGATATCGAAATTTTTTGAGCAGTCCTGATACATTTGAGCAACATAATGGTCATGCCCAACATTAATATCGCGGAACACTCTCTTATCCATCACTTTCATCCACGGTAATAAAGTCAATAATACCTGCCTTAGACCGCCTTTGCCGAATATACATGTAAATCATTTTGTGACTTAGCATAGTATAAGTCACCACAACATTTCTCCCCAAGCACACATCTAACAAACAATTACCATTATAATTTACTCTTTCATCACTAAAACTACCTATTATAATACCCTTGGTCAAAACTTATCATACAAAATAATATCATTATTCTCATTTGCAGAATCTCGTTCCATGTTTAGAAGAGTAAGTTCGAGACTAGCTTCAGATTATGGGTTGCAATATGATTACCAAAGCATCATGCATTACGCCAAAACAGCATTTTCTAAAAACGGTGAAGATACTATCTTTCCATTACAGGTAATGATTTAAATAGCCACGTGAGGTCGGCTTAGGTCGCGAAGATAAGGACAAAGATGACAAAGGTGACAAATCCCAGTGACGCCTTTGGTGTGAGAACCTCTTTAGGGTTCAATTGGCTAGCGACCACCTTTTATATAAAATCTGCCGTCAAATATAACCGTTCTGGCGGTGATGTTTTCTGTATATTAATATATACAGGATTGGTTTGTAGTCACCAGCCAAATTTAAATGTTAGTTTCTTTGATACCATATAAACGTACCTGCATATTTATTTTATTATAGCACAGTACAAAAAACTAATACACATATGCCACCGCAAACTTTTACGACAATAGTCGCTGTTGATGAACAAAGCTAATACGATGTGGCATTTCATTGCTAATACTACGACATAGTACTACAAGATGCTTTGGAAAAGCGGCTAACACACACTTCTACTTACTCAGTAGGTCACAGTTACATGAGCAATAATTTTAATTTAATAAACTCATTTATTAAGAACGTCTGATCACTATAAAGATCAAAAAACTTTGTCTTTATTTTAATGGTAATTTAGAGTGACCATGTTTTGCTTAATATGTTAGCGGATATTTTTATTTCTGTAAAAAAAAAAACACTTTTTTGTAAAATTCGTTTCTATAAGTAATACTTATTCTGTAAAAAAATTTGGCCGGTGACTACAAATCAACGCTGTAAAGATTTTAATATTTGGAATGTATATTATTTTTCTTTTATTTTCAGAAAGGAGCGGTTATTGCAAAGGAAAAACCTATGAGTAAACTTGATATAAAAAAACTCAATATATTATATTGCAGTTAGAAAATGAATTGACAACGAACATTTCGAAGAGAATGGTACACTTAATTTTATCATTGTTATATAATAAAATTATTTCAATTTGATAAACAAACTCCGTTCTAATTTATTTTATTTTATTGGTGACTTGAATACAACCAAAATATCATATATCAAATACTCACTTAAATATTGCTATGTAACTGGATGCTCAACGTCGATGCGCGAAATAAATTTCTTTTCTTTCTTTCTTTCAAATATATGTACGTCAGCTCTGAAAAAATAGAATATTGGACGCATCAGTAATGTGCCCAAATACTTATTATCTAAGTTTTTTTAAAATATTTATTATCAGGCATATATTGTGTCAACCCATAAGAATCTTATATACAGGGTTATTTTTATTAACGGATCACCTCTTGCGGGCAGCTTCTCTACATCAATCCTGACAACATTCGTTCTACGACTTTTTACAAATCTTTTTCAAATCACAAAAAAATTAAGAAAAAGTTTTGGTCTTTGCTATACATCTTGTAAGATGTACCTATTATTATTTCGAAGCGATATTTTTCTGCGCAATGTGCGTGGCATACCTACGCCTACCTCTTTCGTTTCCACCACATTGGTTTCGGTTTACGGTTTTAAAGATTCATACAGTTTTTTTTTTAAATTGGGTAAGTATTGTTGAGGTGTTATACAGTAGGTGTAAAAAACCATTTTCTCTATAAAACGATCGCTCCATTTACCGTTATTGAAATATTTCATTTTTTAGTATTTTACAGTAGAACACTTTTTTTTAAATCAGTGAGGGCAATAAAACTTTGCTTTATAACTGCTTTTTTGATATTATCATCAATATAATAAAACTGTTCCGTTACTGACTGAGTGACTGAGGTACTGAGTGACTGAGTGACTGAGTGACTGACAGACAACGTACAGCCGTAACTACTAGGCGTAGAGAGCTGAAATTTGGAACATACATTTTTTAGGGGATGTAGGGGTGCACTAAGAAGGAATTCCCGAAATTCCCACGGGAACGGAAAATATAGGACTTTTTAGTTTGTATGAAAAATCTTATTCCTTGAGTGCACTGATGTGAAACTTAGTGTAAAGGTTTTTCAATGTATTTCTGGTTGTGTTATGAAAGGAATTCCCGAAATTCCTACGGGAACGGGAAATATATGATGTTTTAGTTTGCATGAAAAAATCCCATCCCTTGAGTGCAAGGATGTGATACTTGATATAAAGGTTCCTCAATAAGTGTCTGTTTGTATTATGGAAGGAATTCCTGAAATTCCCACGGGAAGGGGTTGGACTTTTTAGTTTGTATGAAAAATCTTATTCCTTGAGTGTACGGATGTGATACTTGGCATGAAGGTTCAGAGTGACTGGTTGTGCTACGAAAAAAATTCCCGAAATTCCCACGGGCACGGGAAATATATGATTTTTAGTTTGTATGAAAAAAACTTATTCCTTGAGTGCATGGACGTGATACTTGGTATAAAGGTTCTTTCAGTGGGTGTCTGGTTGTATAGTTTCTGAAGTTTCCACGAGAAGGGTAGTTAAGCGCATACGAAGTTGCGGGATAAAGCTAATGTTAATAATAAATTAGTTCATGATGTAAAATATATTGCAATTACAAATATTTAATTTTTCTACTTACTCTCTGTTTCATGGTTTGCGTTATACCTATATTTGGTGTTGAAACAGTTATAGAAAATAGTCCATCCTGGACTGGGAGCGAAAGAAAAACATGGAATGTTCCAGCTGCTTCTCTTCTCGGGCATACTGTAAAATTCAGTTACGGGACAGAGGTTTTACTGGCGTTTTTGCGAGCGACAGGCTGACCCTCTGACACTGCAATAGTCAATGACTATCATTATAATACCACCAAATTTGTCAAGTGACATCAGATGGTTTTACAGTCTCTGGTGTTCTGCCTACCCCATACCGTTATGGGTAGAAGGATCCCATGTAGCATACAGGTTTAAACTTATGTATGTATGTATCAATAGATTATTTAACGAAAAAACACTCTGTAATTTACTGTTGATGGTAGAACCTTTTTTATGAAAAAGGCTTAATGATCACCCTTTTCGAACGTTCAAGTAAAATATCTTCCAGTAAAGAAGAACTACTTATGTGCGTCAACGGTTTTAGAAGAATAAAAGAACATAATTTAATAATAGTAAGAAATTATGACTGCATGCGTATTTTTATTTTTTTATGCAGCTCTTTATGGTTTCTCTTGAGCCATAAAACAGATAATGGAACGAATTCGCAAATCAACTTTTTGCCATATTTAAATAAAACATCAATCATCATAAATCTTCTGCACACTTGCCAATCTTCTGTACACTTTCCTTTCTTACAAAGGAAATATTGAAAGATAGCATCTCACCTTATTAGCGCAGTCACGTATTATAAATGGAAATCTAAAAGGAAAAGATATGCCAAAAATAATGGATGACGTCACAAACAAACATTATTTAACAGCTCAATAAAAATCAAGTTAAAATTAATAGCACATATTTTACTAAACGCACACTTATATAAACGTTATAACTTATTAAATTTACTTAAGTTGCTTATGCAAATTATGCTCACTATAATAAGTGAAATCAGAACATTTTAGGTTAAAAATATTAATTTTTATGCGTACTTTAAGTACACTTAATATATGGTAGGAATAGACAATTCAGGAAATATGTTAGAACTATTAAGCACTTATTATAACAAAAATAAAATATTAGTTATAGAGCTTAGATAGTATTATGATTTGATTAAGTCAATTTACTATTACCGTTCCGTCACTAAAATAGTATCTAGCCATTATTATATCTCCAAAGTCCAACGTGACATCGAATGGTATTACTGTAATGTTAAATGTTATGTTACGTAGCTAGGAAGGGGGTAATAGGGGTGGTCATGAGGGTCACCAGAAAAATAAATGAAAAATTCCCTCTGGGTATTTAAAAAACTAAATGGCTTTTTTTTTTAAGTAAAAATTTTACACCCTTGTGTAATTTAACTTGATAGTTACACAGCCACACCTTGTAACACCTTGCTCGTATCGGCAAGAAGTTACGTAGGTAATAAAGTTAATAAAGTTTTTTTCTTCTGATAAGTATTTTATAATTTCGCCCTCAAGCGTTACAGAAGGAAGTGCTCTAACTACAACTTTTGATAGCATCTTGGAATTTCCAATCAGAATGAGTCGAGTTTTGGAAGGATCAACTTTCAGACCAAAACACTTGGTCCATTCCGAAATATGTTTTAAATCATTATTTATGGTGTTATTAGCAAAGTTTATTTTGCTTCTAAGACATTGAGTGTTATTTGTAGGTCATGGGGCGGTCTTCAGATGGTGAAATCATCATACAGGTGGTAAATCATAAAGGCAGTAGAAATAAGATAAAGAATTATTAAGAAAAAATTAAATTAAATTTATAGCAGAGCGAGAGATAGCACGCCGCCTTGAGAAAAGTTGTGCAGTTATATAACACCAGTCTGAAACAGTGTATTCCAAAGAAATGCATTATTGGTTACGCTGATATGGTAGCACTGTTGGAGAGAGATAGGTATCCAATGTGTGAGTGAGCCTCCGTGAAATCCAGGGTTTGAGAAAGTATAAGATTGAGCGCATTCATTTGACCTCACGAAAAGTGTTCGATGGGGGCGATTTCGATTTGGTCAAATACATATAACGCGTTGAAAATACAGGCATGTCTATTCTCTGCAAAGAAGCACCTTCTATTAATGTCCACTTTAACAAATGTATCTTTCCCCATCACAGATCGTCTAGGGCTTTTAGGCTTAACTTTAACATGCAGTTTATATTTTGGCCAATGTACAGAGGCCTGATGAATTATCTGACCACCTGAGTTTTGAGACATTAATATTGAATTTAATGCCATCTATGGAAACTTAACGTAAGCTAGTACAAAAAAGTTTACTTATTTAGAACAACGCCATCTGTTGAATAACGAACGAAAAAAATGTGGTACCTAAGTTACCATGACCTGATCAGCCGTTTGAAGATGATCAGCTCTTTTATAGTTAATGACTATCTGACTTCCTTTCGCTAGTTCTATAGATTCAAAATTCTACACCACTTCCAATGCGTTGCGTTGCTTCAACTCTGCCGCAATTTCTTGTGTCTCTTTCAGACGTCTCTTTCAGACGTCTCTTTCAGACGACTCCGCAGTGCACTGCGCATTCCGCGCACGTCTCAAAGAAGGTTGCTTTGATGTCTGCGAAGCCTTGGACGCCGCATCTTTTTCAAGACGAAGTTTCCTGTCTTGAGAACTTTCTTGGCTACGTAATTCAGCTTTCCGAGTTGCTTGTAATAATAAAAACTCTTCCCTTTCTGGGGTGTTCTCCTCTGGCTGCGTCAATCTGCGCGTTTTGGCTTCGTTTCGAGCATTTTTGCATTTACGCCCAAGACCCATTTTATTGCTATGGATTATTTATATATGCAGCTATAAAATTATAAATAATAACCTAATAGTAGGTAGTTGAAACTTAATCTAACAAAATAAAAATAATACCTACCTAACCTGAAACTAATACCTACCTAAATTGCTTAAACTGATCACAAATACCTACCTTATGTTCTACTTAACCTAAGACTACCTACTAGTTAAAACTTAATCTAGTAAATTAAAACTAATATGACATCTAATACCTAACTTAGTTACTAACTCAACTAACTAATTACTTTAAATACCTTCCTAATATTAAAGCCTACTTTAAAAAGTACAAAATAAAAGTAAAATTAAAAATTTTAAAAACCCCCCGACACAAAAAAAGACCTTAAAAACAAACAAATAATATTTTAAGACTATTCTAATTATTATCGTCCCATATATAGTAGACTGTAAGACTTGTACTTTAAAATAGTTTTATTTTCCGAGCGTCGTCGCCGCGTCGGGGGACCGCTAAGTGAGAAAAACAGTTGTCAGTTGCAGATTGCATCAAAAGTATTCACTCCGAAAAATTCGTAAAATCGACACAATCGTCAACGTCGTCTGCCCTCACGTGTCTGCCCGTTCGGGTCGCCGCACTTGGTGATACAGATGAAAGGACTTGAGGTTTTTAAGCTCTTTAACAGGAACTCGACTCAATTCATACGGTTAACAACTCAATGAGTCTTTAAACCCTGAACCTTAACCCTTATTTGAGTCCAAGACTGGGGCCTCTAAGTCTCTTTATGACTTGAGTCATTTTGAAATGACTCCAAATTTTAAACGACTCGAGTCTTAATGTAAAGGTTCGAACCTTTTTAAAACGACTCGGTTCGCGGGAGTCTTAAGTCGTGAGGCGCGCTCATACATCTTATTAATAGAGTAAATGTGGATATGGGAAACGTATTCCTACGCTAATTATTACGGGTAAAAGAGGTTTATAATTATAAGTCATATACGCAGATTTAGTTTCTTTTTTATTTTTAAATTTGAAATAAGTTATTTAGATTTGGAATAAGTTAATACAAGTTTGATTCAATTAATAATAAAACAAAAAAAATATTTAAAGCTATTTTTGTCAATTTTAGTTATTTATTGATTCATTGCAATTATGCTATGTTATATATTTATAGAAAGGAAAAATATATAGTGATGCAAAATTAGAAAACTTAATTAAAATACAATGATCAAGCACTGAAGTTTATTATTTTATAATCCCACGTTAAACAGCTCATCTTATGTTAAACGACTCGAGTCCTTTACTAAAAGGTTCGCGACTAAGTCGTTATAACTGTTATTAAAAGACTCGAGTCGTTTTATTTCAGAGTTCAACTCTAAATTGAATGAAGTCTCCTACATTAGTAGAAAGCCTCAAGTCGTATTTTTGAGTCGAGTCCTAAAAAATTAAGGCGAGTTTCGATTGAAAAGGTTTAAAAACCTCGAGTCCTTTCATCACTAGCCGACGCCCACCCCCGCGCCGCAAGCCGCACACCGAGATCGCCGCGCGCGGCATTACGTAGAGCGTAGACTATGCATGAAACTTAAGATCGCTCATACCTAAATGTAATAATAAATTAGCTGCTGTTGGCTTAATACTTTATAATTATACTTGAGCGGTCCCCGACGCGGCGACGAAGCTCGGAAAATAAAAATATTTTAAAGTACAAGTCTTACAGTCAATTATATATGGGACGATAATAATTAGAATAGGTTTAAAATATTATTTGTTAGTTTTAAGGTCTTTTTTTGTGTCGGAGGGTTTTTAAAATTTTTTATTTTACTTTTTTATCTTTTTTTATAAATCAACACTGCAGTTCTGAAACCGTTCAGTATTTTTTCTTTAAAAAATATGAAATTTTCATATGGGACAAATAAATATTACACCTCGGTAACTGTTCTGTGTTGTCAAATATCAAAATAATATATTTCTACTTTGAAGAATGATAATTTTCTGTAAAGAGAACCACCGTGCTACTTATATTAAGTAACAATTTATATCTCTCAACATTTTAAATCATACGATGAAATAGAAATAATTGTTACGTGCTAGGCCAAAAAGTTCTACAGTAAATAACACTTTCAAGGATTTTCTTTGGTTATTCGAAATTTAATGGTTTTTAATATTAAGGCCGGCCACTCGATCACTGCAATATCACTCTGAGTAGCGAACCACTCACTTACCAATCTTAACTGGTGCACAGAACAATTATCTTAAATAAAATATATATTTCCCTCTGGATATACATTTAGCGCTGTAGAAAACATGACTTCTTGTAAAATTTCCAAATATTTTTCTTTTTTCATACGTCCGCCTAATTCAACTAGTTTTCCTGGGCCCATTGACGACATCCAGCCCTGTGTAGGCTTTTACTACACATACGTAGAAATAAAAACTTCAATTCTTCTTCTTAAAGTTTGTTTTATTGTAAAACGTAGTAGTATGTACAGAGTTGTCTTCTTGTATGATGCGAATGAATTATACAAAAGCAATATAGGATGAAGTTCGGTGCGGGTAGTTTTTCGTGCGTATTTGCTTTATAAAAGCTGTAGGCGTCAACATACTCCCCTCCGTTGAAAGAAGTAGGCTTTCAACCATTTAATTCTTCTTGAGAAGGTAAAGGACAGAGACGAACCAAAGGGCGTCGCACACAGCCTCGTATTGTGTTTACTTCAGCGACGCGAGTAATGCCGTCACTTCCAGGAAATAATCTTGCGATGCGTCCCAATCTCCAACACAGTGGGGGAACATCATCTTCTTGGAGCAGAACCAAATCTCCAACATTTATAGTTGTAAGCTTAGTCTTCCATTTTCTGCGATGCTGCAGTTCAGCGATGTATTCACGCTGCCAGCGTTTCCAGAAGTGCTGGTGAATTTGTTGGAGTCTGGCGAAACGTTGAATACTCGATGGATCACAGTCGTCAAGATTCGGCGAAGGCAGCGCGGTGAGTGAACGACCAATTAGAAAGTGCCCAGGAGTGAGGCAATGGAAATCATCGGGAGAGGAAGAAAGTGGACACAAAGGACGGCTATTCAAGATAGATTCTACTTGCGCAAAAAGAGTAGAAATCTCTTCAAAAGTAAGGTGGGAATTTCCCATAACTCTATGTATATGATATTTCGCGGATTTCACACCGGCCTCCCAGATGCCACCAAAGTGAGGAGCGTAAGAAGGAGAAAATATAAATTTAATGCCTTCCTCACTTGCAAAATCAGATAAATTGTCAACGTTAGACTTGAAAAAATTATTAATTTCCTTGGCTCCTGCCACAAAATTTCGACCATTATCACAAAATACTTCCGCAGGCCGACCTCTGCGAGACACAAATCTACGGAAAGTCATAATAAATGCATCCTTAGACATATCACTTACAGCTTCGAGATGTATGCATTTATAACGTAAACAAATGAAAAGTGCAAGATAGCATTTTATTAACTTCGAGCCGCGTCCCTTTCTATTTAAAATTAGAAAAGGTCCGGCATAGTCAATACCCACAGTTACAAACGGGTGACTGGGTACGACTCGTTGGGACGGTAAGTTTCCCATCATAGGTTGGAGTATTTTGCCTTGTAGACGTCTACATTTTACACACCTACGAACTGTCTGACGAGCTAATCGCCTACCGTTTATTGGCCAAATATATTCTCTCACTAGAGATAATAGAAGCTGAGGCCCCGCGTGTAATGACCGTTTGTGTTCATATTCAAATATAAGACGTGTAAAATGATGCTTGGAATCTAACATTATTGGATGTATTTTATAAAAATTAAGTTTAGATAATTCTAAGCGGCCACCAACTCTGATGAGTTTGTCATGGCTTAAAAATGGACTTAAAGATAAAATGTTAGACTTAGGCCTTAGTGATTTATTGTTACTTAGCAGATTGTATTCATTAGTAAAAGATTCTTGCTGAGTAAAACGACATAAATGTAAAAATGAATTGTTTATTTCATCAGTAGATAGTGATTTTGATAACTTTGGTTTATTTTTGGTTATATTATTTATAAGTCTTAGGACATAAGCAAAAGAACGTTTAAGTCTTGTTAAATTGGAATATCTTTCAAAGTCGATTATAGATTTAAATTGAGTTGTAATATTTGCGATCGTTGAATTATCTTTAACTTCCGGTAAAATATTAATATTTATTTTGTTGCTTAGTGTTGGCCATGAGTCCTCAGATTGTAGAAGATAGGAGGGACCTGACCACCACAGCTGCAAATTGTTGAGTTTATCTGGATTTACACCACGTGATATAAGATCTGCAGGGTTAAAAGATGTAGGTACGTAACGCCAGTTTGTTTGGTTTGTCAATTCACATATCTCGGATACTCTGTTTGCAACATAGGTTTTTAGATTACGAGTACCAGTATTGAGCCATCCGAGTACAACAGAAGAATCACACCAGTGAAATTGACGTTGAAAATTGTAAATATTTGAATCTTGAACTGCCTTGCACAGTTCGGCTGCAATCAATGCCGCGTTTAGTTCAAGTCGGGGAATGGTTGTGTCTTTAATAGGGGCCACTTTAGATTTTGAAGTTAGCAGCCTTACTGTTACCTCACCAAGACCATTCACCGAACGTAAATAAATACAGGCTCCGTAGGCCTGCTGGGAGGCGTCACTAAATGAATGCAGCTCTACAAGTATTGGGTTGTCACATAGAGTAAGTCTAGGAACTTCGACTGAAATAAGACATGGTAAGGCTTTACAAAAGTTATTCCATTCTTTCTGAACTGGTGGAGGAACGGGTTCATCCCAAGATAACTTGAGGAGCCATAGTTGTTGCAATAATATTTTAATTTTAATGACACATGGACTAAGTAAACCTAATGGATCGAAAAATATTTTGAAAAGGTAAGAAAGCATTGAGCGTTTGGTTAAGACAGTTGAGGTGGGTGGAATTTTGATCGGAAAATGCAATTTGTCAGTTTTAGGATTCCATCCCATGCCCAGAGTGCTAGTAGATTCACTGACAAGTAAATTATCCTTTGAAGTTAAATAGTTTTCGTCAAACAAAGATGGTAAATTTGATTTGAATTTTCTTAGATTAAAACAACCTTGTTTTAGTGCATTAGTGACTGAACTAAGTATGTATTGTAAATCACGTTCAGAATCCGCGCCGGTTACTAAATCATCAACTAGAAAACAGTGTTGAATTATATATTTTATTTTAGGATCAGAAACTTCTTCGCCAATCTGCCAAAGACACCTCGTACTTAAATAGCTGGAGCTTGCCATGCCGTAAGTTACAGTATTTAACGTCCACGTTTTAATGGGCATTGACTCATCTTCCCTCCACAATATTAATTGAAGATTTCGATCCCTTTCATCTAGTTCTACGGCCCTATACATCTTCTCGATGTCTCCAGTAAGTAAAAATTTATACTGTCGGGCTCGAATTAGGATGGAAAAAAGAGAGTCTTGCAAATTGGGCCCAATCATAAGAATGTCATTAACAGATTGACCAGATGATGTTAGTGCTGAGCCGTCGAATACGACCCTAACCTTTGTAGACTCGCTGTTGTCTTTAATGACTGCGTGATGGCATAAAAAATATGAAGGGTCAGGTTTGGTGACAGAAGACTCAGACATATGTCCTAGCTGGGCGTATTCACGCATAAAGTTGACGTATTGTGACTTCAAATCAGGAATTTTACGAAATCTTTTTTCTAAATGGAATAGACGTTTTTTGGCTAGCGTGTAAGATTCACCAAGACAATCAGGTGAGTCCTTTAGAGGTAAACTTACTGAAAATCTACCTGTGTCTAATCTTGTAGTATTAGATACAAAATGGCTCTCGCATTCCCTTTCAATAGGGGTTAGCTGAGACTTTGAAGGAATTCGATCGAATTCCCAGAACCTTGTTAGCTCTTGATGAATTAAATCGTAAGAAAATTGGTTATTAATTATTGTATGATTACACTGAATGTTATTGTTTGTATTAACTACCTTGGCGTAGTTCTTGTCGTATATGGGACCTGAGACCAACCAACCAAATTTGGAATCCCTTAATTGAGGATAATTAGGACCAATCGAGCGGCTCTCACGGCCAAGAATGTCCCAAAATATATCGGCACCGATCAAAATATCAATAGATGCTGGTTGATGGAAGTTAGGATCTGCCAAAAATATATTGCTAGGAATATTTAATTGTTTCCTATTAACTGGTATTTGAGGTAAGTCACCGGTTATTGACGGCAACACAAGAAAAGCAGATGTTAAGTTAAATTGATTATACAATGAAATTAGTTGTACTCTACATGTTTCTGTGACTTGACTGGTCGTGTTATTACCGATGCCAATCACATTCACAGCCAGATCGGAATTTGTTTGCAAACACAATTTTATTTTTAAGGAATTTGTTATAAATGAAGACATACTACCACAGTCTAAGACAGCTCTAACTATCTCAGTTTGTTTTGTTATAGGATTTCGCACTTCAATCACAGCTGTAGATAATAAGACTTGATTAGTGTTTTGATTAGAGAAATTCGCAATAGTATTTTTTGAATTACTATTAATTGTATTAGAGTTGGATTGAGAATTATTTTCATCATAGGTATTAGTTCTATGTAAAAGACTGTTGTGCCTAGCCTTACAAACACGACATGAGCTTAATCTACACTCACCGACTGCATGGCCAACCCTTAAGCAATTACAACATAGATTTAATCTGCGCACATCTGCAATGCGTTCATCAATGTTTTTAGCTTTAAATATAGGGCAATCGTAAATTCGATGCTTATCTTTACATATAACACACAAAGAAGCTGAAGTTGTATTATTGTTGTTAAAAGATGAAGTAAAAGATTTTGTGTTATGTTGATTAGATTTAACGGCCTTAATCGTTGCATTAGATTTATTAAAAAATGAACTATTGCGATTTATTGTTTCAAGGACATCTGCGCGATCAACTAAAAATGAATTAAATTGATGTAAATTAGGTACAGTATCTGAAGAGCTGCGCGATTCTTCCCACTTCGTTAGAGTATGAGTATCAAGTTTCGAACTCATAATGTGGATAATAAGAACATCCCACTTGTGTGTTGGTTGTCCTAAACTAGCTAAAGCGCGTAAATTTTTATTAATGTGATCTGCTAAAAATCGCAAATTCTTATCGGACTCTCTTGTTATAGTTTGCACATTTAATAAAGAATTTAAATGATGATTTATTAATTGCCGCTTGTTATCATATCTATCACACAATAGCTTCCATGCATGATCATAGTTAGCACTGGAAACTTCCAAGTTTGAAATAATACGGGCTGCGTCTCCTAATAAATATGAATTAAGCAAATGAAATTTATGTATGGATGCAATACGGTCATTATTATGCACTAAAGATAAAAATGTATCGCGGAACTCGAGCCAGCGGAAGTACGAACCATCAAATTTGTTTATTTGAATTTGTGGTAATTTAAAACCAATATCTGCATGATCTCCCTGCGCTGAAGACATATGACTGCTGTTCATAGTATTATACTCAAGCTTATTTGTGTTGTATTTTTGCATAATACTTTGCGCGGACGCAATGTTTGAAACAAACAACTGCTCAATTTCGTCGCGCTCGTCTATCTCGCTATCTAAATTAGTAGAATTCAAAACTTCTATCTGATTTTGCAAGTCATCGAAACGGCTTGAAAGAGACTCAAATTTACTTAACTTCAACGTTAATTCAGATAATTCAACCGACGATAAAGTTTCTTTAGTTTTAACATTAGATAAAAAGTTTTTAAATTTAGTTATTTGGCCTTTCACACTACTTCGTTTAATCAAAAGGTCCTGTAATAATTGAGGATCTCTAGTGCAAGCTTCAGTTCCATAATCTTTAGGCATTATGAATAAATAACCTTTATTTACCTATTAAATGCAACACTAAGATCAATAACTAATTTACTTTAAACTTAATAGGAATCCAAACTAATCAATTACAATATTTTTATAAATTACAAATGCACATATATTATGAAACGAATCACTGCACTAGTCTTTATTTAAAGTAATAAAAATCTTAATTAGCTTACGTTCCTCGCTTTGGTTTCACCTGTTATGCCGTTTGCACGACGGCAGCGGAGGCGCCGGCGCCGGATCCGGAGCCGGTGAGATACCCGGTGACTCGCCGGTCAATCGGTAAAAAATACCGATGGCGTGGCTGAAATTGTTCGGCAAATCACTTTAATATATATGTCTTGACTATTTTAATAAACCTAAACTATCTTCTATCTGACACTGTGTTTAAACTGTAAATTTCTTTCTTTAAATTAACTATAAAAACTTCTAACAATGACTAAGCAATTATGAATTTATAAAACTAGTAAGTAATGTCAAGATAATACTGTAAATTGAGCTCTGTTATACACTAATTTTATAGATTAACTAAACTCAATTATCTTTAAATGCGAAGAATGATTGTTTCACTAAATTGTTGAAAAATCAACGTTTTACAATGAACCTTTTTTTTTATACTTATTTACTCTAAGCACTATCAATATTAAGTATATTTCTTTAATATTCACTAACGTTTTAACACTATTTTTGCACAAGTAGAAGCGTGGAAGGAATGATCTAGAAACTTGAATAGGTTATGTATGGTTAGGTAGGTTTGTGTAGGAATTATAAGGAAAGGGCACTTAGCTGCATTGGTCAGGCTGCGGCACGACGCTGGATGCTGATCGTTGGCCGGCTATGTGACTGCAACGGCTGGATCCCCTTGGCTTTCCCCAGGAACTCCTTGTTTCACGACGTGAGTTGGCAGCGGCGCTGTAGCTCGACCGATCTCTTCACGACGTTTTTAGAATCGAACTTCGTATCTTCTTATTGAATGAAGGTCTTGAAACGGTCGCCAGTTTATGTGTAGGCTTTTACTACACATACGTAGAAATAAAAACTTCAATTCTTCTTCTTAAAGTTTGTTTTATTGTAAAACGTAGTAGTATGTACAGAGTTGTCTTCTTGTATGATGCGAATGAATTATACAAAAGCAATATAGGATGAAGTTCGGTGCGGGTAGTTTTTCGTGCGTATTTGCTTCATAAAAGCTGTAGGCGTCAACAAGCCCCAATTACCTATAAAATAAAATTAGCTTAATCTACTCTGCGTAATACATTATATAATAGTATATTATATCATTATTAAATAACAAACCTAATATGATTCTACCGCTGGTTCTTAGAGGTAAAACATTTTAAGGGTTATATTTTTCACCAGGTCTTCTTCTCCATAGTATTTTTTGTTCATCATTGTCCGATTTAAAACTTTTCTCGTCACTAAAAATGAAAATATTGTTTTCCACTTAAAATTTAAATAATTTGATGCAAATCTAATCCTTGCTTGACGATGAGCTTTACTTAGGACAATTTTTTTGACTGGCTTATAATGATGAATCCCAGCTATGTGCAAATGTTTTCTAACTGTGCCAACCAATGGTTGTCGGCCAGGGCGATTACGTTTTACATCACCACTTTCTTGATATCGACGAATCCATAAACGAACCGTATTTCTCTAAAACAGAAAAAAATATATTAATCATTGTAGGAAGAAGTCAAGTTATAACGTAGCGAACCGTATTTCTCTAAAACAGAAAAAAATATATTAATCATTGTAGGAAGATGTCAAGTTATAACGTAGCACTTTATAAGTATTTCAAATCTTAGGCCGTATACAGAAATAAAGCTGGAAACTTATAAGCGCTTACCAGCGCTTGACAGCGCTGGTCCCTTCTAAACAAAGGAAGCAGGTTGAGGCAGACCAAGCAAAATGTCGGACTCATCGGACGATGATTTCCCAGCACTGACCAGTGCGTGTTGAAGCTTTTCAGCACCGTTCAGTGCTTATCGGCGCGCGTTCATATATTTTCCTGCGCGGCTCACCAGCGCTAAGCGCTTATAAGTTTCCAGCTTTCTTTCTGTATACGGCCTTAATATTTATTATTCTACTTACGGCGACACCTAATTCTCGAGAAATACTCATAATGCTGCGGTTGTCTTCCGAACGCACTATTATTTTAGCTTTTACAAAGTCTGATAAATGATACATTTGAGTAAGAATTCAAAATAGCTGCGATTACTCAAAAACGAACGATGTAACTGTCACTAATAGAGAACGATTATCTTGGCTGACTAGTTTTGGTTTTTGCCCTCACTTGTTTGACAAAAAATTGTTTTCATTTAGTTACGATGATGTTAAAGCTGGGTCATAAGAAAGGTAATAAAAATTTCAACACCACAGCCGGCTGACCAGTTGGCGTATTGGATAAGTGTATGCTTCTCAATTCGTAAGTCTTAGGTTCAAATCCTCTTATTGTGGACAATTTTTATTGTTTTTTCTGGTTATCGTGATGCTTTATGTAAAAGGTATAGTTTAAAATAAATTACAAGATTGGTGACTTGGTAACACGCCAAAAGTTTAGTATAGCAGAGTCATCTATCTAATAGGCGCGACAAATGGCGCTTCGCAAAAAAAAAATTAAGTTTTAAAACTCAGATGGTCAGATAATTCTTCAGGGGAGTGTACTACAGGATACATTTTGGAAATTGCGCGAGAGTACTTTTTGAACAAATCAAACCCCTACCCTTTACCATCGGACTACTAGACGCAGACGGAACTTCCATCCTTATGTGGTAGGTTAACAGTTCCTTTTTTATACGTATCGCCAAGGCTTGGAATGAAATGCTTGCGTCTTTTTTTCCTGACCAGAATAGTCCTGGTACTTTTAAACGTTGAGTGGATAGGTTTCGGACGTGTACAACTTCAATCTTCATTTTACTTACCATCAGGTATCATGGAAGACAAACGATCCAGCCTTACTTTGTAAAGAAAAATAATAAATAAGTACGAAATCAATCAATCACAGTTGGTAATATGTTGGGTGTGCCACCAAAAAGTATGTCAAAATCCACTGTGTTGAAGGCATACCTGAAACTAAGTAAGCTCAACATTGTAAGTTGTCTATTTTCCACGTATTGGCCGTTAATCTAAATCCAAAATCCTTGTTAAACATTTATATGTATAAGCTTTGCCATAGGAACCAAAGTCCAGATTTGGTAGTGTATGAAAACATCTGCTTTAAAGACTTAGATTCGATATAGAAGTTTAATAGTTGTTCTGTTAAAAAAAATATTAGGATCAGCTGATGTAGGTACAAGTACTTAAGAAAGGAAGGAAAGGATTGAAATTGGACGGTACTCGGAGTAGGCAGGGTTTAGGATTTGCATTTTCTGGCAAGGAAGTTGAGCTGATTTCCAAGCTTCTGGAAAAGTATTTAAGTAGAAGTAAATAATTGGATACGGAGTAACTAAAGACTTTTGTGACAATAGAAGTAAGGATATCTAGTAGAGAAATGACCATTTTACGGCTGATGCAAACACAACCTTTTAGGAAATCGATGAGGTAATCTTCTAAACGTTGCAAAATGTTTTTCATTCTAAAAATTTCATGTTACGGTCGCTACCTACACCAGTAGGTTCAGCTGATCCGGAGACTATAATGTGACAAACATCTGTTGAGCAATTAGGCATCGCTTAGTTTCCCTTACTTTTAATTTATTATGTTTTAGTAGTAAGTAGTAGTTTTTAACCGAATTCAAAAAAGGAGGTTCTCAGTTTGACCTGTAAGTATGTACGCGACTTTTTCACGTATGGCTGAACCGATTTGGATGCGGTTTTCAGAAAAAGATTTGTCATGTTTAGGAGAAGGTTTTAGTATATTGACCAACTTTAAAAAATAAGGTTCTCGATTAATCTGTTTATTTTGTATCAAAGATGAGCCGAATGTTCGGCCGAACATTCGTATTTCGTACAACATGTGTATTTAGCCGAATGTTTGATTGATTTGCCAAATAATTACCGAATACTAGCAGTTTCCCGCAGATTTACATGCACAACTTCTGAATAACTTCATTTTGGTTTTGGTTTTACGACTTTTTTTATTTATTTTTTATAAGTATTATGGATTAGTATACAGGTTGACTTGTGACAAATTTTAGATACTGAAGGAGAGCACTCTGTACTCGATCCTGGTCATAATTATGTAATAAAATTAGGTATACAGTGTGGAAAAAAAAATAGTGTCCCTGGAGGAAAACCGCCTTAAATCCTATAGTTAGCTTATTTTACTTTAAGGAAACATTCCTTTATTTTTAAAAAGAAAAAAAACTGCATTCAAAGATTTTCTTAAATTTGCTTGTAACACCCGGGACTCGCACCAGTAAAAATTAAAAAAAAAATAAAGATTCGTTATTTTACTATACTAATCGATAGGATAATTGTTCAGGATAAAATTTCTCTAACAAACATTTGGTCTTACACTCGTCTGTCGTACAAGATATCCATGAAAAATAACTACACAAGTTTACATACATTACCTAGTACGGTTCACTTTCCACAAATAAAAGACACGTTATAATTCTCTTATCTCTCTAACATTTAAAGAATGAAGTTAAATTCATTCGTATGAAGTACAAGCTTGCTAATAAATTTATTTCTAAGTACCTTGTTGAAGAATTCTACAAGAAAATCGTTTAATGGTAATAATATCTCGATATTATTTCTTACACGATACGAGGCGTTTTGACGAAATGTTTAAAAATGGAACGTTTGAATTTGTTTGCAATGCGGGACAGCACTTTTGAAATTCGAACGAATATTGCGAACATTTTTATCGATTTTATTCAGTATTGCGTCCATTACGTAATTGTGTGATCATGGCGTATCAAGAACAATTCGACTTATTAGAAGCTTTCTTTGCAAGCAACAAGAACTGCGATTTAGCTCTATAGTGGTATCGCGAGAGGTATCCAGTTAGACAAATACCATCAAGAAAAGCTTTGTCGCGAGTGGTGAAAAATTTAGTCAATATTGGAAGTTTCAAAAAACGTTTAGGTCGCCCACAGCAACAAAATCTAGACTATTCCGGTTTTGACTTCAATATTTTGACTTATTTTCAGTGTTATCCGAAAGCTTCTAGTACAGAAGCTGCTCAAGAGATAGGCACCAGCCATACTCAGGTACTTAATGTTTTGAAAAAATACAAATACAAATGTTATCGTAATTGGCGATTGGTGCAGAAACTACATCACGGAGATAGTCAAAGAAGATTAGAGTTCTTTTTTTTTTTTTTTTATAAAATATGGATGGGACGTTTGTCTTCCATGATACCTGATGTTAAGTGAACATGAAGACTAAGGTGGTACACGTCCATCCACGAGAAACCTATTCACTCGACGCTTAAAAGTACTAGGACTATACTGGTCAGGGAAAATAGACGCAGGCAGTTCATTCCAAACCTTGGCGACCCGTATCAAAAAGGAACTGTCAAAGCGCTTAGTTCGACTTTTTGGAATATCAACCACATACGGATGGAAGTTCTGACTGCGTCTAGTAGTCCGATGGTAAAAGGGTGAGGGTTCAATTTGCTCAAACAGAGCACTCGCGCACTCACCAAAATGTATCCTGTAGTACACGGTTAAACAAGCAACCTTACGACGATGGTCTAGGGTCTGTAGTTTTTTGGTCGTAAGGTCGACGTTGTTAATTAGATTACGGGCTCTTCGGTCAACGGAGTCCAGCGCTTCTAGTTGATATTTGGCTGAACCATCCCAAAGATGACTGCAGTACTCCATGCATGATCGCACTTGAGCTGTATATAAGTTAAGAAGCTGTGCAGGGCTGAAGTACCGCCGTACCTTCGAGATGATTCCCAACTTTTTCGAAGCTACTTGAGCCATGGACACAATTTGTTGACCGAAGTTTAAACTGGATGTTATAGTTACGCCTAAAAGCCCTAGATGGTCAGTGATGGGGACAGATACATTTTGGAAAGTGGGCGTTAATGTGAAGGTGCTCTTTTTTGCGGAGAATAGACACGCCTGAGTTTTGGACGCGTTGAATTTGACCAAATTCGACTCACCCCAATCGGATACTTTCCGTAAGGTCAAATCAACGCGCTCAATCATTGACTTTCTTAAACTCTGGATTTCACGGGGGCTCGCTCGCGCATTGGATACGTATCTCTCTACAACAGTGCTGTCATCAGCATAACTAATAATGCCCGGTGTTAAAAGGTCATTAATGTGCAGCAAGAATAATGTTGCAGAGAGAACAGATCCCTGAGGTACCCCGGCATTAATTGCCATTTGGTCGGAGAAGAAGCCATCTAAGACTACTCGAATTGACCGTTCCCTCAGAAAATCAGATATCCAGTCGCAGAGCCCAATCGGTATGCCATAAGCTGGAAGCTTACTTAAGAGACCATCATGCCAGACCCTGTCAAAGGCCTTGGAAATGTCTAAGGATACAGCTATTGCTTCACCATGACCCTCCAAGGCCTCGCTCCATAAGTGAGTGGCATACACGAGAAGATCGCCGGTCGAGCGCCCGTTGCGGAAACCATATTGGCTATCGCTTAGGAGCTCGTTGGTCTCGATGTATGCCAGGAGTCGATTGTTCAATACACGTTCCATGACTTTGCAAAGTATGGAAGTGATTGAAATTGGTCGGTAGTTGACAGGATCGGCACGGCTTCCCTTCTTTGGTACTGGTTGTACGTTAGCAAGCTTCCAGGATTTGGGAACCTTACCGGATTCCAATGAAAGTCGATAAAGACGCGTCAAAATGGGAGACAACTCAGCTGCGCAGCGTTTTAAGACCACTGCAGGAATACCGTCTGGACCACTAGCTTTGTTCTCGTCTAGGTGCAGCAAGCATTTAAGAACCTCCTTTTGGCGAATGTGAACGGTACCCATTGTAGGTCTGAACTGAGGTAATTGGGGTGGGATTTTTCCTTGGCAATCTAGACGAGAATTTTCTGCGAAGATACTAGTAAATAAATCTGCTTTCTCCTTAGCAGTGTGGGCCAGAGAACCATCGGGTTTCCTCAGTGGTGGCAGCGACGGGCGACAAAAGTTCGTTTCGACCGACTTGGCAAGGGACCAGAAAGCTTTACTTCCCGAAGGGTATGCTGCTATTCTGTCTCCGATACGGCCTATGTGGGCAAAACGAGCTCTTTTGATTACCTTTTTGCAGGACTTGGCGGCAGCATTGTATCTTTTCTTAAGTTCATGCGAATCCAGGGCTTTGCTTCTGCGAGCATTTGCCCAGGCTTTGTATGCTTCCCGCTTTCGCTTTTCAGCGGCAAGGCAAGCAGTATTAAACCATGGGCGAGCTTTGGTTTCAAGGGATAGATCAGCGTGGGGAATGAAGAACTCCATTGCTTGAACTATCACACTTGAGACAGCATCAGCGCAGCACGATGGATCGGTTGATGTAAAAGAAGTTTGCCGCCACGGATAAGATGCGAAGAAATGTCGCATTTCATCCCAATCTGCTGACTTGTAACGCCATACTCGCCTGGAGCCTTTTGGGCGGGTGTCAGGTGGCGAGTACAGCGATACAGATTTCACCATACAGTGATCGGATGTCCCTAAAGGAGCAGTGACGGACACCGAGTATCTGTCAGGATCGGTTGTCAGCAGAAGGTCCAAGCAATACGCAGTGTGGCCAGCAACGTCAGGGATGCGCGTAGGCTCGTTAACAAGCTGTGAGAGACCATAAGTCAGCGAAAACTTAAAGGCCTCTCTGCCAGCATGGTCAGTGTCCTGATACGGGTATAACCACTGCCCGTGGTGAGCATTAAAATCCCCCAGAAACACCAACTGCGCCGTGGGAAAACGTTGCTGAATCTTATCTGCTGTATTGCCAAGGTATTCCATAAGCCTCGTTGTCTCCCGATCTCCGCTATGTGAACGATAGATACAGGCGTAAACCACTTGGTCTAGGCCAGTATCTATGTGAACCCACATGACTGAAAGGTCCGGCACTTCCAAGTAACGGAGACGCTGATAACAGATCGCGTCACTGGCATACATGCACATCCCGGCGTGCGGGCGGAAAAGAGACTCCAGGATATAGCCTGGGTAACCAAGTTATGCCGAGTCTGACGGATCGCAGATCTGCGTCTCCGTTAGAAAGAGTAGGTGTGGTCTCTCCGTCTCAAGATGGTGGTGGACATCATTCAGATTGGAGTGCACTCCTCGGATGTTACAGAAGTGCACTTTAAGGAAGAGGAAGTGCAACCGCTGTTGAACCGTACTCTTTTTAGGACCTTTCATTGTGAATTGGTAGTGGAGTGAATAGGGAGGAGAATAGAAGTTGAGTGAAGCGCTGCAAATGGAACCAAGCAACTTGTACGGAACAACGCACCATCGGGGAACTCGCCTGGAGACTGCGGGGACGCCCGAACCCCCCCGAGGTCGCCATCGGGTCCTCTCTAACCGGTCGCCAACCGGCACGATGGAGCCTCCCGGGATTTTTCGCGAGGTGGCGGGGCAGCCTTTCGCATGTGGCTGGCATGCTACTTGGGCCCCCTACTACCTGCGGTCGGCCAGCGGTGCACCGTGCTTCAGATCCCGCTACCCTCCAAAACGAGTTACCCGGTGAGTCATTATCCTACGAGTTGAAAACTGTTCTCCGATGCAGCACGATTACTCAGACCTATCCTCCTCAATGGCTACACTAGACATCATGCCGGAACGCAACTAGGTTACTTGGCGGCATGGTTTTGTCTAGTGGGTGGTGACAAGCCACGGCCGAAGCCTACCACCAGATTTTACTGCTCGTTTAGCACCACCCAGGGACCACGTACAAGGCATCGAGGGCTAAACCTTGCGGACGCGAGCAGTTTTCAGTCCCCAAATATAATATTCAAACAGAAATAGCCCGCAACCCAAATTTCTTAGACTATATTGTATGGTCTCACGAAACAAATTTTAGTAATAATGGAATGTATAACAGACATAACAATCATTATTGGTCCAGTCAAAATCCATTCCGTGTTCGTGAAACAAGCAATCAGATCAGATTTTCGTTAATGTTTGGTGTGGAATCAAAAGCAATATGGTTGTTTTGGTGCACATTTACGAAGGACATCTGAATACGGCAAAATACATAGCTATAGGATTTAAGGTAGTTTCCCTCCAGGGCCACTATTTTTTTTCCACACTGTATAATTTTCACCAGCATTCCCTATAAATAAATAAAGTTTTGTTAACTATAAAAAGTTATTTTTCTAATTCCGCGACTTGTACTTGCACTAGTGATGCAGGATTTTCATGCGTAGGTTCACCGCCCTCCCTCGATCAAGCAAGAAGCAAGACATGCAATGAACACACACCTGGACACGTGTTTCACTTCAACCAGAAGCATCCTCAGGGTGCAACGACCAACACCGAACTAAATTAGTATCGCCAAAGGCCAGCTTATATACTAACGCAAAGCCCCACCCACTCATTATTAAGGGTATTGTGAGTCGCATTGTTATTGAAATGGAATACTAAACAATACTCCAACTTTAATGACTCCGCGACTCATCATTGTGATAGCTTGTGGTGTGGGTTTCCAGGTGTGTGTTCATTGCATGTCTTGCTTCTTGCTTGAGGGAGGGAGGGCGGTGAACCTACGCATGAAAATCCTGCATCACTAGTGCAAGTACAAGTCGCGGAATTAGCAAAATAACTTTTTATAGTTGTCATGGATTTCCACAAAGTAACGCCTGATTCAATCAAAGTTTTGTTACTATTTAATTTACCTTCGCCTGAGTCAATCACGGCACGCTATCAACGCTAGTGCAACCACGCGTTGCGTAATCAATTCTTGAACTGCTGGTTAAGTTTATTCAGTAAATAATTCATATTTATTTTTTATTTTATTATTTCTCTTCATGGATGATCTCAAACTATCACGTCCTCGAATTTCAAAAGTGACCCACCAGTCACCCTGTATAATTCATTCTATTAGCTTAAAGTCTTAGTGATAGATCGTTTTATCATAATTATAATTTTAAATGTATAATAAATTCATTTGTACTTCAAATGAATTTATTATACATTTAAAATATTCTCACTAAAATATATTCAACTTCATATTTTTTAAGACTTCCGGCAGCCCTTTCCATAATTTGTTATGTCTTGCTTATTTAAGGTTGTCATCATCATCATCATATTTCAGCCAGGAGACGTCCACTGCTGGACATAGGCCTCCCCAAGATTCTCCATACAAATCGGTCCCGCGCCGCCCTCATCCAGCGTTTACCGGCGACTTTGACCAGATCTTCGGTCAACCTTGCCTACCCATGCTACGTCTCCCAGTAAAAGTCATGACAACACGTAAATGGTTAAGCTTTGCATAATTCACATAAAGCTTAAATTTTTTAAATCGCAAATAGTTCCAATCGATGACCGTTTATCGGGAATACGTTGAGTCAGAATACACCCTTTAAAACGTGCACTTTTAATATTTCTGAACAACAAGTATTGCACTTATACTTACAAATAAATCTAAATTGTAAATAGTGTTATAAAAATAGCTAACATTAAATTTTATTTCTTCACACATAGTCTCGAATAATATTATTCAAACATAAAAAAAAAAACACTTTTACGGCGTTTACTTTTAAACTGTAAAATCTGAAATGAAGATTTTATATTTTCTGAGTATATTGACATTTCTAGCAGTCTATAACTTTGTCGAAAAATCGTATAAATTAAGTAAATTAATATTTTTTTGATATGAAACTATGTTTATATTTTTATTTTCTTATAATTAAAAGTGGTAGCAGTCGAGTATTTGTGTTAAAGGGCAGAAAACATCTGAAAACATCAGACAAGAAAGCTATCAAATTGATGATGATGCGATTTCAAATGACGAAGCATTTTTAGAAAACGTGTGGGAACAAAGTGGGCAGTTCGAAGGTGATATTATTCTCACTGATGCACAAAAAGAAATACTGGCTAAAATGACTTATAGTGAAGAACGGCCCAGAAATATTATTAAAAGTTTATATAGAAAATGGCCGAATAATGTGTTGGTTTACAAAATACAAGATCAAAATTTCAGTAAGTATTATCGAAATAATTACATGAAATGGGTTAATAATGGATGCTAGATAAAAAATCTATTCAAAATTTTCTTGAGTGCTTAGTACTACTTAGTATTGTTCTAGGTACTGCGCATGTCGCTAGGATAAAAAGCGCATTTGACAAAATTAGTGAAGTATCTTGCGTAAAATTTAGACAAGCAAATAATACAGATATAGATTTTGTTAATATTAAGGTAAGTTTTTTTTTTTTTATGAAATAAGGATGGGCCCTTTGTCTTTAATGACACCTTGGTAAGTGAACGCAAAGACTTAGGTGGTACGCGTCCGTCCATGAGAATCATATTCACTCGACACTTAAAAGTAACAGGACTGCGTATACTAATCAGAGAAAATAGACTTAGGCAGTTCATTCCAACCTTAGCGTCCCGTATCAAAAAGGAACTGTCGAAGTTCGACTTTTTGAATATCTACTACATACATATGGAAGTTCTGTCTGCGTCTAGTAGTCCGATGGTAAAAGGATGAGGGTTTGATCTGTTCCAACAGAGCACTCGCGCACCCTCCAATATATATTCTGTTGTACATGGTTACAGAAGCAACATTACGACGGTGCTCTAGAGTCTGCAGTTTTTGGGTTGTAAAGTCGACGTTGTTTATTAGTTTATGGGCTTTTCCGTCAACGAAGTTCAGCGCTCCTAGTTTATATTTGACTGAAGCATCCCAAAGATGACTGCAGTACCCCAGATATGATCACACTTGAGCTGTGTATAAATTAAGAAGCTGTGCAGGGTTGAAGTACCACTGTACCTTCGAGATGATTCCCAACTTTTTTGAAGCTACTTGACCCATGGACACAATTTGCTAACCAAGTTTTAAACTGGATGCTACAGTTACGACTAGAAGCCATAAATATGCATCAAAAATAGTCACAGAAAGAACAGATCACTGAGGTACCCCGCCATTGATTGACATTCAGGTCAGAGGAGTAGCCATCTAGGACCACGCGAATCGACCGTTCCCTCAGTATATCATATTATATCCAGTCGCAGAGTCCATAATGTCAGACCCTGTTAAAGACCTTGGACATGTCTAAGGATACAGCTATTGCTTCGCATGATCCTCTAAGGCCTTGTTCCAGAAGTGAGTAGCATACACGAGAAGATCGTCGGTCGAGCATCCACTGCGTAAGCTGCATTGGCTATGGTTTACGAGGTTGTTGATCTCGAGGTATGCCAGGATTCAATTGTTCAATACACGTTCCATGACTTTGCAAAGTATGGAAGTGATTGAAATAGGTCGATAGTTGACATGATCAGCACGGCTTCCCTACTTCGATACTGGCTGTGTGTTAGCCAGCTTCTAGGACTTTGGGTTTTACCTTATTCCAAAAAGAGTCGAAACAGACGCATTTTTTTCATTTTGGAGGTATCACAATGATTTTTTTTTTTTTTATAAGTGACTAAACCCGCGTTTGACCTCAACTCACTTGATGGTAAGTGACGATGAGGTCGAAGATGAAAGCACACGGGTTTAGGAAGGAACTGGCTCTTTATACAATATTGCCGGAACACATTACCGCCGGAGCGGTAACATTTGGCGGCAGACTTTATATAAAGGGTGGTCGCTAGCCAGGCGGACCCAGAAGGGATCCTACCACCAAGCAAAAAATACTCTCTGTGAGATCAAGTGAACTTTTAAAAAAGCTTTTCACGTTAATTATCTCTCGTCAAATAAATCATTTCAGTCGGGGGATTTTAAATTATTTTATTATTTTTCAATTACTTTTTAACCGTCGCGTCGTGGGTTTTTCAAAATTTTTATTTTGTTTTTTATTTCAAACTTTTCAAAGAGCATAATATAGGTACCATACATTACATTACACAACACCTCGTTCCTCATTACCTATTTAAGAACATTATACCAATCAAATCCAAAGCGATAATTGAAAACGGCATTCAAATCGGAGCAATGGTTTGCAAACAAATATTTACTGCAGCGCCCCCTGGTGAGTTGTTACCATAACACCTATCTCAGAACATGCGCTAATCAAATCCAAAGCGATCACTGAAAACAGCATTTAAATCGGACCAATGGTTTTGCAGATAAACGGTAACATTTGCTTTTACAAACAAATGTTTACTGCAGCGCCCCCTGGTAAGTTGTTACCGTAACACCTATCTAAGAACATGCACCAATCAAATCCATAGCGATCACTGAAAACTGCATTAAAATCGGACCAGTGGTTCTGGAGATAAATGGTAACATTGGTTTGCACAAACACCCTCTCACCCCAAACGCATATACCGTCTCCGTTCCGTCGTGGGTAAAAAACGATCCACGTCAAAGGTTTTTAACCAATGAGTGTTGCCAGCGATGACGTATGGTTCTGAGACGTGGGCGCTAACTCTGGGACTTATAAACAAGCTCAAAGTCGGTCAGCGAGTAATGCAAAGGGCTACACTTTGAGTTTCCTCGCGGGATCGAATAAGAAAAGACAAAATTCACAGGCAAACAAAAGTTAGTGACATAGCCAGAGGGGTTGCAAAACTGAAGTGGCAATGGTCAGAGCACATAGCTCGCAGAACGGATGGCCGTTGAGGCAGTAAGGTAGTCGAGTTTTGCTCACCTACGTGCTAGGAGACGTAGCGTAGGTAGGCCCCCCGCCCGTAAGACGGACTGACGATGATTGATGATGAGGGCAGCGCAGGATTGATCTGTGTGGAGAACTTAAGGAGGAGGGGCATGTCCAGCAGTAGAAATCTCCTGGCTGAATGATGATGATTTTGCTATATATCTATAAAATTCAATTATCAATGCTTACTGGTTTTGGTCGAAAAACGTAACAAAATAACTTGAATTATTGTGACCAAAATGCATCAAAGCAATTAATATAGTTATCGTATTCAGATAATTATGCCTATTGTACTTTAAGCTTTGATTTTTAAGGGAATCAAGAATATAGGATGTATGAGTCTAATTGGATTAAGAGGTGGTCCCCAGTTTCTGAATTTGGATCCCATATATCCTGTCAATTGGGGCTGCTTCAGTCTGACTTCAATAATACACGAACTTTTGCATGCTTTAGGCTTTTTTCACCAGCACAACAGCCCGAACAGAGATGAATATATCAAAGTAGTGTGGGAAAATATTATACCTGGTAAGTACGATTTTAAGTAATAAATTATCAGATCTAAATAAAATATCATTATACTCGTGTTTCGTCCGAAGAGATAATCTGAAATAAATTATTATTTCATTTGTACTTGTAGTAGTGTACCTAGCGACTACCACATCACACTATCGTTGAGATATCTTCACTCTAATGAAGAGTGAATGAATGAAGCTTTTTAACTCCCGGTCCTTTTCCCATCGTCGGTTCCGCTGCGATTCTACGTCATTGTTGTTCTTAGTGTCTAACCACTCACACGCTTAGCTTCTTACTTCAAATTATTTTTTAAGTAATTACTTCCAAGTCTTAAAAATGCCTAAGAGGTCAAGTGAAAATGAGTTAGTCAATAATTTCAAGAAAGTTACTAAAAATCGAAAGACGTTTGAAACAAAATGACCACCCACGTCGTTCTTGAAAAAGAATATTACGAATATCATTGTCGTCATTTGAAGATTCCTGGAATTCCCAGATACACAGAACAGTAAGTACTTTTAAGAAAAAGTAGAATTTTATTCAATAATTTGTTATCTAGATAATAATTTTAAACAACGTATGTTTAAAATGATTCTCAATCTACCCTCATTTTCTAGTTAATTTATTTTGATAAAACCAAATATTAAATAAAACCATTGTGCATCAGGACAGTTACAAGAACTGATCCGACGCATATTGAACATTGCTAATTGCACCAGGACTGCCACAAAGGCTGCTCCGATGCTTACCGCAAATATAAACTACTCTGTGTTCAGGATATATTGCAACAGGACAGCTTTAAGGGCTGATCCACCGCATATCGTACATTGTTACTTGCACCAGAACTGCCACAAGGGCTACTCCGACGCATACCGCACATAAACATTACTCTGTATTTAGGATATATTGCAACAGGGCAGCTTTAAGGGCTGATCCGTCGCATATCGTACATTGTTACATTCACCAGGACAGCTACAAGGGCTGCTTCGCTGCAAAGCATACGTTGGTACTTGCACCAGGACTGCCACAAGGGCTGCTCCGACGCTAACCGCACATATAGACTACTCTGTATTCAGGATATATTGCAACAGGACAGCTTTAAGGGCTGACCCGCCGCATATCATACATTGTTACATGCACCAGGACTGCCACAAGGGCTGCTCCGACGCTTACCGCACATATAGACTAGGTACTCTGTATTCAGGATATATTGCAACAGGACAGCTTTAAGGGCTGCTTCGCCGCATATCGTACATTGTTACATGCACCAGGACTGCCACAAGGGCTGCTCCGACGCTTACCGCACATATACACTACGCTGTATTCAGGATATAATGCAACAGGACAGCTACAAGGGCTGCTCCGCCGCATAGTTATAAATAAATTGATGATGTTGCGAACGATAGCAAACTACCTACTTACATTTATCGTCTATTAACAAAAACTTTAATGAATAGAGTATTATAATACTTAAATAATAATATAGGAATTAAGTGATATATTATAGTATTACGATAAAAAAAAAATTGAAACTAACAATTAAAAGTGCAAATTAAGTATTTTTTCTATTGTTCGGTAATTTCCAGCTGGGAAATCATCGGCTCTTCCGAATGAAGCGAATGTGGATTCAATTTTATTGTAAATAGATAGCGAAACAGAAAAACAGCGTTTTGCAAGTATCATCATGTCACTAACAAAGATAGGTGCTATATCAGAATGTAAATCCTGTGAAAACTAATTTCTATTTTCACGCCCTAAACAAACGATAAAATGAGATTAATTTAAAAAATCTAAACTTTATTAGCCATTTTAAAATTGAAAATTTTTGAACTGCCTTAAAACTCAGTAGTATCTCAGAATTGCTATATATATGGCCATGATTGATATTAAAGATGCTATTTGACTGCAAATGTAAAGGTATAAAAAATGTTGATAAATTAAAATACTTAGGGCTCATGATTGACAGTAAACTAAGCTGGAACTTACATATAGATCTTGTATGTGATAAACTGAGATTTACACTAGTAAAGTTTTATCATTTAAAGCATGTATGAAATAAAAGGACATTATGTATGATCTATCATGCACTTGCTGACTCAGTTTTAAGCTATGGATTAAGTAGTTATGGAAGAACCTGTAAAACAAATCTTCACAAAGTTATATTCTTGCAAATCAGATTGCTTAACCAACTAGATGAAAAAAAAAAGGAAAAACCAGTACAATAAACTGTTTAAATTTTGTAATGTACTTCCAATCCATGATAAACTTAAATTCTTAATAGCGCTTGAACATATCATTGTTTGGATACCCTCCAAGTATATAAGCCATATGCCTGTCTAAGACAAAGCATAAGAAAATCAATCATCATTGTGCCAAAAACCTGTAACTATTATGGTATTAGAAACAGAAGTATATAACGCCATAAATATATAATGAAATGGGAAAAAAAAAAACACTTAACTGTAATAGATAATAGTAAGCTTAATTGAGAATTAAGACAAATAAGTAAGTAGAAGAAGACAGTTCAAATGTATAAGTAATATCTCGATAACAAAGAAATTGTAAGAATCTTTAGGGTTCGTAATTAAAGCTAATTCTAATTCTTAGGATATTATGTAATAAATTCAAATAAATAAGAGATTTCTTGGCCTCCAGAAAAAATAAATCTTACTAAATCTGAATGAATCAATCAATATTTCTCTCAATACAACGTTGCACCATTACAAAGTTTGCCTACCTGGTTGGTTTGTTAGTCATTTGAAAGTAATCTGCTGGACCTGCCATCGAATTTTGGTGGCTTTACATAAAACGTTTCGAGACGTGCAAATTTCTAAATTTAAATAGAACCTTGACTATGACAGTAACATGGATATTTCAAAAAATTACTGCCTGATCTTCAATGGTGGTACAATACCATTTATCATTCTGTACATAGAATCTTGGAAGAGCAATACAATTTAGAAATTTACTCTGAACCTCAACTTCGGGGTAGGGGGCAGCATGCAATGGTGAGGTGGCTAGTGGACTATGGTCTATTGAATAATAATAAATATTTCGGACACTTGCACAACATTATATACCCCAAATTAAGTTTCTTAAAGAACTTATGTTATGGATACTAGATACCTGATATACTTAAGAAATATATAAACATACATATTGAATAAATACATATTTTTTATTAGAGTAAACTTAATTAAACATATAAACTAATATATGTGTTCATCACACAAATAAAATGAAAATCTCCAGAATATCTATACAACTTCACTTTTATTTCCAACTCTTATCAATAGCACAACTTCGTAAGTAACTTTTTCGGCAAATATTCAAATCGATCGCTTGAACTGAAGTGACTGACTTATTTCGAAGATCTGAATTCCTTTCTCAGCCCCACCACGCGACCGTCATTCAACCGTTCGCGCAGTGTGGCCAACTTCAAAAATATAAAATAACCAAAATTATGACAAAATCATGACACTCGGCCATCCGACGACGTGCGGCTCCCGACGCACAACAACAAACATTAACTTTAAAAAAAATCAGTCAGTTCCTTTCAAAACGAAACCGTTCAACACTCTGTACTCAGCATCTTATTATATAACATGGTATACAACCACATAAGTATTACATCCCAAAGACATAATTAGTAATATACCTAGCTATAGCTGTAAAAATTTCAATAAGCATAACACGAATAATGTCAAATCATGACACTCGCCTGAAACACGCAACTTATACAGCAAATCCAATTAACTATCTAAAAGTAGGCACTTATCTAAAATTTTTACCTCTTTAATTTATTTAAAAATAAATAAATATACAAAAAAAAATTAAGACAACATTGGTTTTGGAATTTGTCTACAAATTATGGCATTTTATCTTAAAGATAAACCTTATCAATTAATTGAGTGCATCATAATTCATTAGGTACATTAATATTGAAGTCCATTATTACGCACCCTTTTTTAATTTATATAAACATCTTTACAACTTGTATGTCCACGACCGGTAGCGTTAGCAGTCCCGTATGGAGTGACGAGCAGAATACCAGCCCCGCGCGCCCCTCCCGGTGTTGCCACCACCCCCGGATGTAGAACCACTTAATTGCACATTACATCTCTTATTTGCAAACAAAAACAGACTTGTTAACACAATATTTTTCTTTTACAAATTGAATTTACAATTGAACTGAATCTACCACCACTTCGGAAAGCCGATCCGTTGAGAAGAAGTGGCAAGAAACTCAACAGCAATCATCTTTTAAAAGCACATTACAACAGTTTATAGCCAAGGAGTTTCATCTTCCATATAATATCAGTCAACAGAGTATTTATGCTTGAACATCATTTTCCACGGAATATTCCACATATCCTGATTAACCACAGTCCACCAATCGTTTACTTTCTTTAAATGGGCTACATTGCTGATATTCTTTTCTAACTTCATCCGAACACCAATATCACGACCGTTTCCATCCCTACAAGTGTGCACGGTGGGACTATGACTGTGTTCTCCCTCTACTGCCCTCACACTCTTTTCTTAATTAATTTCTTTAACATTCAAATTTAGCAAGCTCTCACCACAGTCCCAATTTTCAAAATAGTTTGTAGTTCCATGTTTATGCTCCATTGCATGTCACTGATGCTTTTCTTCAGCATAATAATACATATATTTTTTTCATCTTGCACTTGCTTTATATTCATTATAGTAGCCTTATCGTTTGCCAATTTTTTTTTTTGACAAAACACAGTTTTCGATTTCATACCTACTAATTTCTCCATTCATTGTAGCAATATCTTGTTTAAGGCACTTATGATATTAATATTTCTTCTCCTTTCATATATTTATATCAATTACTCTAATTTCCATGGAGGCACCCTTGTACCAAATATTTCAAACTTTATAAGGGTACCTTTGTACCAAGTATTTCTAATCCAATGGAGGTTCCTTTGAACCTTGGCTTTCCAACTCAATGATACCTTGCACAAAATACATTCCTAACATTTGCAATCCAATGGCATTCAACCTTTGCACTTATATTTTTGATGAAAACATACCACCATAGAGGTATTTTATTCAGTGTACGTAAATACGCTTTTGACACCCTAATATATATGTGATGTTATATTTATGTGTAACATTTATTATCGTATACATTCACTTCATATTAGTGTTACTCCAAATTAAACTTCTCAACAATAAGTTTCTCTCAACGTAACCTATGCACGCAATAAAGATAATACCAACAAAACACCCATAACAGTGTCACAAACCATCACCAAACAAAACATTTTAAAACTCCAACGCTACATCAACTGTTGTTGTTGTGTTGGTGGTGTCGTTCCTGACACCAAACCACTTCCATCTCAGTTCAATGGCACAGCGAAAACGCTTTTAGAACAATGCCAACATTTGACAATCTTACTGACGCTGTTATATAAAAGCCCATCTCTACCCGATGCGACTGATCTAACACATCAAATTCTTTTGCGAATGAGTCCGCGAAAAATTGTGTTCAGACATTGACTTCAAGATGACCGCCCATGCACATCGATTCAACGGACGATCCAATAGCGGCAATCCCTATCAACAGAACGTTCCGCTTCCGTCAATTACCCATGGTGAAATAACAAGGTTATATTATATTCTCAAGAGCTGAATGGATTCATTATTTTGCCTTTCCCATTTAGATGGAAAAAGTATACTTTTTCTATCTAGTTCTAGGTATCTAACCAAATTTTAATATTATACTAAAATGATTAATGAACTTGGTATTTATACATAAGTATTCAACTAAATAATGATATAAAAATTAAATGAGAAAAGACATTACTGAACTGTAAATAAGTTAAATCAATGATATAGTTTGAAAATATAAGTTAAGATGGAATTACGTGTAAATTTTTGTATGGAAGCAATTTATTATTTCCGCTTGCCAGTTTACAGCAATTAAATTAACACACTGCCTATATTGCTTTGAATTAACATAGTCTCATACGTGCATAAAATGTGGCCTTAGTTTGTTTTTCTTTAACTGACATAATGCATATTGACATATGACATAATAATAATGGAGATTTTTACAATGACTTTGTTAACAACAACAATTGTTAACATGCACTTATACCCTCCTTCAATTTGTTTTGCCTTGGTATTGTTGATTGATTCTGAACCTTGCCACAGCTGTACCCAAGGAATTTTTGGCACGGAGTTTAACACAGCTAAGTTGTTGCTAGTGCAATTTCGGATCTCACTTTGTTAACAATTCGAACACACTTTGCTATCACATCTCATATCAATACCAATTCCAATAACTCCGTCATTCTTAAGGATCGGTACCATTAGAGATATCCAGTTTGAATGTTCATTAACTGGTTCAATTATATCCACTTTAACTAACTCATCTAATTTTGCATTTTTTTTATTCGAAAGGAATAGGCACTCTGTGGTAGGGCTTAACTATAACTGGCTTAACAGATTTATCAACAGGAATTTCTTATTCAACACCTATAATTTTCAGGAAACTTTTATAACAAAAAGTTTGTATTTTGTATCTGAGAACCAACATTCCTTTTGGATTCAAAAGACCATAAGACCAATGGTCTATTACAATAGGCTAAAACTTTGTGTTAGGGTTTTGTACTTGGTTTACATTATCTATTCCTGTACCATCCATCTGTTTGGAAGGATTATTTAGCGAGTCATTTGACTTACGCTTTTTGTTCCGGTTTTGCATAGATTGCGGAAATTCCCCAAGTACCCACATTTTAGGCACTTTTGAGTTTCACTGCCACAACGACAGCAAATTTTAGTGTTTTGTAGAGTAGTTTTGGTTACTATGCTATTAATTAGTTGGTTTGTATGGAATTTTGTTTGAAAGTTATTCAATTGTCTTTATTGTAATTTTTCTTTCCCTTTAGTTTTTTTTTATTAATCTTTAATGTATATGCTTTCGTTTAATATAATTTTGACTGTTGCTTATAATATTTTCAAACAAATTGTTTAATTAATCAAATTTTTTTTTTTAATTTTATTCAATCTTATTTAAATATTTTACTTAATTTATTTTAATTTTTTTATTATAGTTTGTGGAAGAGCGGATTCTTCAAACACAGGCATTTTTTTTTGTCTAGAATAAGTATAAGGAAATAAATCATCATTATTATGTTATTATATTTGTACAGATTCAATGGCATTTGTCCAAAGTTATATCATCCCCTAAGGTAAGTATTTTCTTTTGTAATTCTAAAGATTGACATTTTCCAGTAATTTGATCTATCATTTTTTTCATCTAAATTTGAAAAGTTACATTAATAATAATGAATTAAATTCCCAGTTTGATTTTTGGAATAGAACTTACACGAAGGCCTAAAGTAGCGGATCTAAAGTTATTCTTTTTACCCGACTCTTTTTATTGATTTTAGTGATTACAATATTTTAGCTTAAAATTGTATACTCTATGATACTTATGGTTGTATGATAGATATACACATACAAATCTATCACGAATTTTTCATGAAGTTAAAGGTATAAAATTAGGTATAATATTCACGGATTTATGCGATAATTTAGGTTACGATGCACGAAATCTTTATTATTTCAATATATACACATAAATAATCGTATCCCTTTTATCGAGCTATATCCATGTTGTAGTGTGGATACCCATTAGCGATTCCTTTATTAAACTTATTTGCAACATGGGTGTGTACACCCCTTTCTTCAATAAAAATAATTAGGGATGGGCACACATCAGTTCACCAATAAATTTTGAGTATGGGCACACATAACCCGACCACGGGCACACATAACCCGACCACGGGCACACATAACCCGACCATGGGCACACATAACCCAACCATGGGCACACATAACCCGAACATGGGCACACATAACCCGAATATGGGCACACATAACCCTTATCCAATATATTCTGAGTATGGGCACACATAACCCCTCTATAGTACATTCTGAGTATGGGCACACATAACCCTCATCCAATATATTCTGAGTATGGGCACACATAACCCTCATCCAATATATTCTGAGTTTGGGGCACACATAACCCTCATCCAATATATTCTGAGTATGAGGCACATATAACCCTCATCCAATATATTCCGAGTATGGGGCACACATAACCCTCATCCTATATATTCTGAATATGGGCACACATAACTCTCATCCAATATATTCCGACTATGGGGCACACATAACCCTCATCCTATATATTCTGAGTTTGGGGCACACATAACCTCTAACAATTAAGCACACATGGCCATTAAATTAAAATTGGAAACTATTTTGGCTAATGAAATATTTATTATTAATTCTGTTTATAAGTAATATTTTAAGCTGTTTGTTTCTTTAATAAATAAATAAACTAATTATGGGCAATACATAGCTCCAGAACAGCACACATGGCCGTTTCACTGATTATGGAACGTACATAGTTCCTCAACAGCACACATGGCCGTTTAAATAATTATGGAACATACATAGCTCCAGAACAGCAGACATGGCCGCTTCACTGACCATGGAACGTACATAGCTCCTCTCCCGATGTCGACTGCAATCGTCTCTCAATTTCTCTTGCCCCGATTTCGATCCACCATGATCTGGAGTGCTCAATCGTCTCTGAGACATCGATCTACTTTCTCTGATCATTATTTTCTGGAACTCATAAACAAAATATTCATGAACCGACGGCCTCAAAAGAAAACTAAATTAAATATACAAGCGAAACGTAGGGCAATCTCTTTTGTCTTCAAAAACAAAACAAAACACTAAAATGTAAAAAATAAATAAAGATGTTTTAAAATTAAGATTAAAAATTGTAATCATCGAACAACTTTGAATGCTATTATCTCGAAAACGACGCGTCGTAGCTAAAAAATAACGAAAATTTGCCCCCCTATACATAACCCATAAACAGTACGTATGGATACCATAGCTGGGTTGCCTGGCAGAAATCGCGCTTCGGCGATAAGGCCGCCTTTTTATGTTAATTTTTGATTATTATTTTCTTTAAGCTATGTAACCATATTGGTGTACAATTAAGAGTTTTACTATTATTATTATAGCTGACCTATTTTAGGGTAGCAAAAGTATGTTAATGTTAATATTGAAACTATATAAAACCAAATATTTTCAAATTAAAATTAAAATACACTTATTAATAAACTTTCAGTGTCACATAAACAATACGTTGTTACTCGAAAATAACTGAAGAATCCCCATAGACCATCACTAGCCAGCACCTTATTATATCCTTCAATGTTAAAGCGCAAACAAAAGTCTTTTGGAAGAAATTTCCTTTGAAATAAGCAGTACATTTGTACGTACACTATTGTTAATATCATATTGTTACGAGTAATATCATAATTATATGATCAAACTGTAAACTAAATCCGTTCGCATCTTTGCCAGGACCAATAAATATAAGATATACCTACATAATATAAAACGTAGATTACATCCCACTTCTGAATTAAAATGAAAATCTCCAGAATATCTATACAACTTCACTTTTATTTCCAACTCTTATCAATAGCACAACTTCGTAAGTAACTTTTTCGGCAAATATTCAAATCGATCGCTTGAACTGAAGTGACTGACTTATTTCGAAGATCTGAATTCCTTTCTCAGCCCCACCACGCGACCGTCATTCAACCGTTCGCGCAGTGTGGCCAACTTCAAAAATATAAAATAACCAAAATTATGACAAAATCATGACACAAATATCCGCCGCCGCTGGGATTCGAACCCCTCCCGTCTGGCATAGAAGGCAATGTATGTTACCACTACACCAGCTGGTCGTCGTTTTGAGGTGCGTAAAGCGTAAAATGCACAGGAATTATTTAGAACTGCTTGCTGCGTTTAAAGGTCTTAAAATATTTGCAAAAAACTATAATAAGTGTCAAATATTACTTAAAATAGACAATTCCAATGCCGTTTTATATATAAATCACATTGGAGGTGTCCAATTACCTTACCTCATTAGAATAACAAGAGAAATTTGGCAGTGGTGCGAATTGCGAGAATTATTTTTTTTGTTTACTCTTCATATATCCGGTCTAAGGATAATATGATTGCCAATGCTGAATCCAGAAGTATTCACAAAGACATTTAATGGGAATTAAGTGAACAGGCTTTTAAATTGATTACACTCAGTTCGATTCCCCTAATATAGACTTAATTGCTAGCCGCGTAAATATGAAGTGCTCACTATAATGATCATTGCATATAGACTCTGATGCATATGCTATAAATGCATTTACTATTAGATGGTCCACATTCTATTTTTATGCCTTCCCTTTTGCAATTATACTAAAATATTTAAAGAAAATAATTGCTGATCAAGCTACGGGTATAATTATAGTCCTTCATTGGGAGAGCCAGCCATGGTAATCACTATTTCAACGATTACTCGCACCGAAATGAATTAGGTATAGGCATACACATGATAACGGCTTGGACATGTATACAGCAAGTGTGCTTACGGTTCTCTCGTTCCTTTCAAAAATATTCCGTAATGGATCTCAATATGGGTCACCCTATAGCTATAGAGCTGCTTTATCCTTGATTTTAGGTAACGAAGTAACAAATGATGGTAACATCAAAAGATTTTTCAAAGTTGTATTCAGACTTAGGCCTCCTCGTCCTAAGTACGATGTTATCTGGGACACCATAGTTGTTTTATGCTCGTATTACAGAACGAGACTTAATACTCGTTTCACGTAAGCGTTGTTCACCAGCTGATTCTTGACTTGAGCTTTAGTCTTATTACAAAACAATTATCAAAACCAGATTACCTGAAACTAGTTTCAAATATCTGACTCAGTTGACACTGGGTTTTCTTTGAAAAAATTTTGTTTCCCATTACATTTAATAACAAAAACTGATGGTCTTTTACGTTATCCGCAATGTTTAGATTATAATGTCTTATAAATTGCGTTAAATTCTATATGATATATGACAAAATTGCCAATGTTTTGAATTATTTATCTGTTTTTCAATAGAAGCAGTACGGTTAAATTATAACTGTCGCTTCTTTTTACTATGAAAATATATTTATATTTATCACTCAAAAATAATACGAAACGTAAAAGCTAAATGTAATGTTGCCAACTACTAAGTAAAGTCACTTAAAATTATAAATTCCAATATAGTTTTTATTTACAAAAAAGCAACTTCAAACTTGTTTTAAAAAGTTCAAAGCTGTTATAAAAATATTATCGTAATGGTCAATATCACTGAAGTGTAGTTAATACAGATCACTATTAAAGAAGGCACGAATCACGTACCTATCTAGTTTTTCTCGGGTAGTATTTAATCGAGTAACTGTAAATAAAAATTTTAGGTGACAAAAATAATGAATTTGGCTTACTGTTTTAATTAAGTGAGCGACTGAGAGCGAGTGACGAAGAATCAATGAAACAGCGACTTAAAAACACTTTTGACCATGTCGGGATTGTCCAGGGTTGACTATAATAGCTGACCAGGTTTATGGCGCTTCGCCGGCCGCTGCCGCGGCACCGCTCGCTTCGCTCGCTCGGCTCGCGCACGTGTATAACTATATGCAACCTAACATGCTCCTCCTCGCTGCGCTCGTCGTCGCACCTAACCGTACTGATTCCGCCTTCCGGTGCGGGAGCCCTTCTCGTAACTTATCTCTTTCATCGCAATGTATATGTGTTTTAGTCGCTCACTTAGTAATTCAGTCGCAATATTAATATTTAAAACCGTTCATTTTCATATATTTTTCAAGACAGTCCAAATTTGTTTTTTAGTCGCTCGTTTTATTATTTCCAGTCCAAATTTGTTTTTTAGTCGCTCGTTTTATTATTTCCCGTTTTTCTCTAAGCCACAGTTCACAACATCAAAAACTTATTTTGAAGTACGCTCAAGTATGGTAGACAGCACACTCAAGTTTCAATCATTGGCATATGCATAAGTAAAGTTCTATAATAAGCGTGAACACAGTTCAAATCATTTAGTACTCAAGTGATATCTGGTCATTGAATCTAGTATTAGGCAACGTTTTGTAATAAAGAAAGTCGTTGATACTAGTTTCAAAACTAGTATCAATACATGAGTACTGTTCTGTAATACGACCATTAGACACCTTATCAACTGGTATCCTAACGACACGTTAAGTTTAGAAAAGTTGCCTTAAAAGTCAGTTACGTTAATAGCAATAACAACTGCCCACTGAGTACAAACTATATCGAAAATTGATGTATTAAGTTTAGAGCCATCAGAATTACATATCAAAATAAAAATTCCGGATTTAATTAAAACATCAAATAACATAAAAATCAAGTTATACCCATATTCCTACTTAAAGAAAACTAAAGAATTGCGCCGTTCTCATAAAAACCTTATAATAAATAAGCTTCAGAAAACCACTTAGTATAGGTAGTGGACAAACAATAGCTCGATGGATTAAGGCAACTCTTGCAGATTGCGGCGTAGATGTCTGTTTTTTCACTGCACATAGCATACGCCACGCTAGCATCCCCCGAGCTAAACAGCTAGGCCTAGATCTTGACGTTATTCGTAAAACTGCGGGCTGGAGTGAAATAAGCACTGCTTTCGCCAGGTTTTACGACCGACCAATTCAAAATAACGATAGATCTTTGGCAAGCTTGGTTCTGCCGGATCAATAAGAGAATTAGATTTAAATTGTGACTGTGTAATAATAAAAATTAATGTTTTTTTTAAATTATTTATCAACAGTAATGTGATTATGTTAATATATATTACTTTAGAAATTGTTTATTAGATATTTCCTCGACTAAAAAACTCATCTATCAAAGTCTACAAGTACAAATGAAATAATAATTTATTTCAGATTATCTCTTCGGACGAAACACGAGTATAATTGATGATTAAACGAACTTACCTGTACGTGAAGTTCGATCATAATTATACGAAGTGTTTCGTCCGAAGAGATAAGCATTTATTTCCCGCCCAACCCTCCCAATTTAGTCTAGAAAATATCAAGACTGGACTAGTCTAGGTTACTCTGAACTAAATGACGTAGGATCGCAGCGGAACCGACGATGGGAAAAGGACCGGGAGTTAAAAAGCTTCATTCATTCACTCTTCATTAGAGTAAAGATATCTCAACGATAGTGTGATGTGGTAGTCGCTAGGTACACTACTACAAGTACAAATGAAATAATAATTTATTCAGATTACAGATTATCTCTTCGGACGAAACACTTCGTATAATTATGATCGAACTTCACGTACAGGTAAGTTCGTTTAATCATCAATTATATTGATATAAAGTAATGGACAACACACTAGTCCGACGAAATTTAATTTCCTGGAGTGTTGTCTTTGACCTCATCTTTTACTTTCTTTGCCCTTAACATCAACCTCACCAAGAGATATTGATTTAAAATACAGGTTCAGTCAACGTTATATTAAGTCTGTTTCTTTACTAATTTGGAAATGAACATTCAGAATGATATTAAATGCAAAAACCATTGAAATATTAATTTGGAATTGTTTTACTTACAGGAGAAAAGTCTGAGTTTGATAAAAGAAGTGCGACGGAAGCTACAGATTTTGGATTAAAATATGATTACAATAGCATTATGCATTATTCCACAAAAGCATTTACTAAAAATGGCAGTGACACTATTATTCCAATACAGGTATTTATTTAAATATAAAATCAATAAATTATTTTGATTTTATAGGGTTGATAAAAATTTCCTTACATTTTCAGGAAGGTGTGAAAATTGTAAGGCATAAACCTATAAGCGAACTTGATATTAAAAAACTCAACTTATTATATTGCAGTTAAAATTTTCTGCTTGATTTGTATATTACTTTAATAAATCGCTTATCAGCGATTTTGAATTTCACGGATTATAAGAGCGGTGCTTATTTTTTGTTTTTGTGATATAATTATTAAATCATGTGAATCAGATCAACTTTATCTGTTCTTATGAACCCAGATTATACTATGGATACAACACCCAAGAAATAGTTTTTAGTTTACCCCATTCTTGTAATATTTCTTTACTTACATAAATTTACGTTTTTGATGTATTTTTATTCGTAGTGAATGTGAATATTAGATGAAGTGCAGAAATTAATTGAAACACTTTTACTCTATTTTATTTTCATAGATTTTGGTATGCTAAAGTGAAAGGTGAATAAATTTCTTCGAAACTGTTGGTTTTTATAAACTTTTTGATAAAATAGCCTAATCATTGTTATTTATTATTATCAGTAATAGCTTAGCCAAGTAAATTATCAACATTTTAATGCATCTTATAATCACGTTATTAGCCTGCAAACATGATGGGTGTTATAACATACTGTAGTATAATCCATTATTGAGGAATTGGATTGCTTAGATGATGATGATAGGTTTCCGAACAGACTCTCATTTCATCGATTCCTCTTTTGTATGAAGAGTAAACTAAGGGCAATTAGTGCCATTCGTGAAAATTGTTGCATTGTCCTTTGCCACCTGTTACAGAAATAAAAAAGACTGATAGACGTAAGAAAGCCTACCAGCTGGCATATTATTGTGTAAGTTGAATGATAACAGTATGGTGACTGTGCCTTCCAGTTGTGAAAAAGTAAATCCAATCCATAGGGCTTGTACAGTTTGCACACCCTTTTTGTTGTTATAATATATGATATAGAATATAAGATCAAACGAACTTCTTAATTGAAGTTCGATCGATATTATATTATATGTTTCATTCGAAGATATATAAACAAAGGTAGTCCTCTTTTCCTATAGGGTCCTATTTTTAGAGTTGCCAGTAAAATTAAAAAGCTGTTACGCTGACTCATCCATCATGAACCCAGCAACTGTTCATTTATTAAGAGTTAACTTTGAAAAACTTTGGGTATTGGGTGGGTTGGGAACTTATATCTTCGATATCGATCGAACTTCACTTGAGTAGTTCGTTTGATCTTCGTTGCTTCCTTCTTCAGATATATAAACAAAAGTAGATGTTAAGAGATTAAGTTTTGCAGAAAGTAAAGGAACATAACTACACCCTGAGATTGCCCCAAAATTTAATAACTTTTGTATTGCCGTGTTTATATCTTCCCTTTCCGAGGAACTTAGGACTCTTCGTGGGGGTGTATTATGAGTAACTTTATTTTTAAGCGGAGGAAGCTTTGTTTATATATATCTGAAGAAGGAAGCAACGAAATATAATGAAAGATATTTGTTAGTAAAAAACTTATTGATATATTGCTATAAAGAACTTAAACTATTTGATGTTAAATGAAAGTGTGGACGCAAACGAAATACTTTTAATGACCAGTTGATACTACTGCTGTAATGATACTGTATTCAATTGAATGTAATAACTGACTATGAGGTAAAATGCTGACGCTATAAACTGTACGTTCTTGCCTGTACATGCTCCGGGCCGTAAAGATGAGCGTGTAAGATGATAATGAAGGGTGAGTGACAAGGTGATAAAACTTAAATACTAAAGAGAGCTAAACTGTCTATGAAAAATAGGAAACGTAGACCTATCGAGTACACGAGCACTCAAATTTTGAATATTAACATTACTACACTCATTTAATTCACTTTGATTAAACTGATTCACACGCGCACTACATTGATTTATACGAGCACTGATTAACACTATCACTGATACACTGCACCGGTTTGCCCCCCATGGCGCGGGAGCACAGAACGAGCGCGGGATGGACGCGCGCCGCCCGCCTCCGCCGCAGCCCCGCGCCGTCAGCACCGCCACTACCGCCAACCCGCAACCGACCATTACGTTAATTGCAATATAGTGGTGTACATCGTGGTATGATACACGATCCGTTAGGACTCCCTTATCAACACTGGTCTTAATTTCCTATAAATAAAATAAAAATAAAAAAATTAAATCCCCAGACAATCACACCAACTACATGGCCCCAAAGTAAGCATAGCTTGTGTTATGGGACACCATATAGCGAACTAGGGGGGAACCTAGAATATAAATACATATATAGATAAACACCCAGACACGGAACATTTTTTTTTTCTGGTTCCGTGCGGGGATCGAACCCGCAACCACTGGCGTCTGAGGCAGATAGGTTTACCCCAACGCCATAGTGGTCATCAAATGGAGGCTGATACCTCTTTCTTGGTCTAAATGTTCTGTAGCCGCCTCCACGCTTTTGTAATCGGACATAGGTATTGATAAGTCGATAACCTTGTTAATAGGCGGTATTTTAAATTCTGTTACATCTGCTTTCGTCTTTAAAGTACATTATAAATGCTTGGGTGCAAAAATTGTGTAGGTAGCTCTTTTTATAATGCACCCGTCGCTTAGCTTTATAATACCAGCCATATTAATCGACTGCGCGGTGATATGATCTTCATATATGATTTTTATGGTGCATTGCCCGCAACAAAAGAATAGGTTAGTATTTATATGATGTTATTCTATTTGTTTTTGCATAAAGATGTCGATGTTTAAAATTGATTAGTTTCATGGCCGTACATAATAGTTCATAATATTTTTATAATAGGCCATACATAAATTTTCTTCAGATCGCATCTGGTATACAGGTCCTTCATATCTCATACAATTCAATTCAATTCAATTCAAATACTTTATTGCCATTTGCATGGAATGGATAAATATTAACAAACAATAATAATATACAGAAAAACATTAAATGTGCAATTTGGGCGGCCTTATCACTTCTAAGCGATCTCTACCAGGCAACCCCATCTTAAACGAAATTTTATGAATTAAAATAAAAACATGAAAATGGCATAAATAATATTATTTATACTTAAAAAATACTAATTAACATAAATAAATATGTATAATAATATAATATAAAATACTATAGAATTTAATAAATACATAGATAGATATATAGATATACTTAGATATATAACAATAGAAATACTTAAATAGGTACATTAAATTAACATAAATATATAAATAGACAGAATAATATAAGTATACAATTTTGTATATCTTTTTCAAACATAGTCACATAAGAATTTTTTTAAATATTAACCACGGCATTGACAATCAAAGCATTTTATAATATTTCAAGATTCACATATTTCGACGAATAACCTTATAATTATCAAACATGCTAGCAAGTGTTGGTTTTTGATTATTTAAGTTAGTGGTTCGTTAGTTCGTTACCATTGAATTTAAAATTAGCACCCTTTGTTTCACCTATGAAAAACAATATGTATCACAATAACAATAAAAAAGAAAAGCTCAAGCACATAAGCACCGCCAAGCTGTGCTTATGTGCTGTTTACAGATTGTTGTAAGTACTACATTTATTTGCAAGTTTTTCTAAATTATTGATACATACATATATAACTTCACGCCTATATACCTTATGGGGTAGGCAGAACACCAGACGTTATAAAACAATCTGATGTCACGATTGACAAATTTGAAGGTATTATAAGGATGAAGAGAGACTCTTGTAGTGACAGGGGGTCAGCCTATCGTCCACAAAAGAAACCTATAAAACCTCTGTCCCTTAACTGACTTTTACAGTATGCCCGCGAAGAGAAGCAGCTGGCACATTCTTTCGCTTTCTTTTGCTCCCAGTCCGGCAATGGAAGTTTATTTTGAATTATTGACATGCTGATTAAATACTTTATGCTGCTTATTTATAGAACTCTCAAATCTCTTGATTAAATTAAACTCGGCTTCCACAACCGAAGTTTGTTTTTTCCATAACAAAGCCAGGTGTTTTTCGTTATCTCTCAGTGTTACTATGTTTCGTTCATACGGTTCTGCGAAATCGTACGCCGAACAGTGTATTAGCTATGGAACCGACACCATTGATAAGGCGCCGGCACGAGCGCGTGCCGGGCCGTTTGAACTGCTGACTGAGCAACATGCCATTGTAATGCTCGAGCTCGGCGATTCCGTGATGTAGTTGGAGTAGTACGATGTCACATTGAGGTATATTTATATTGTTGTTCCTTGTAAATGACTCTTCAAGGTGATTTATGTATTTGTTAAATAACTCTGTACCTTGCCAATACGGAGCCATGTCGTAATAGATAACTAGCTTACACTGATCTTATTCTAAACGCATTTTAGCTATTTTATCAAAATAAATACCTTGACTTAATAATCTTGTTGTTATTAAGGTTTGATATTTTAAAAGTTGGCGATATATTAAAATCAACCCCAAAAACAGTAAGTATGAGAAACTATTTTTGGTTTTGTAGTAAATGACGAAGACTTGGAGTGGCTGTTTACTGTAGTTGTAGCGGTGACAGGTTATTGATATTTAATCGATTTGGTAATTAGTTACAAGGATTCATTACGAAAGCCAATGAAATTACAAAAAGGCAAAATACAAATAATGTATGTAGAAAATATAAGGCATTGATGGAGGAATTTAAGTAGTCTAGTTGTGAGGTGGATATAAATATGACATCAGTGCCTTAAATAAGGAAATAAGTTATCTGCAACTGTCATTACAGGATATGACAAATCAATGTAATACCGCTCAAGATCAAATTAATCAGCATGTGGTTGACATGGATGAGCTTTTACAGCTATCAAAATATAATGAGGCGTAAGTTCAATCGTTGACTGATACCATGTATCATAAATATAAAGGGTCCTTTATTCATACATGTGGGCTCACTTGCTAAGATGATGTCAGTTCTATAGTAGTAACCATGACATTGAAGAAAACCTAATAATCATGAATAGCGACAAAGTAGGAAAAAATATGGGAGCTAAATTGTTAAATAACTCAAGTCAATTAATAAATTATTGTATGCCTGGAGCATCAGCGGAGAAAATATTAAATAGCAGCTTCCAACCAAAAACAACACTTGTATTGTTGTTAAAAACTAGTTCTTGAAATATTTAGATAAATTGCAAACACTCAAAGTGGACAGGATTATTTAGTTTGCATATCCTTATTTAAGGAATGCTGCCGGTGAAAATGAGAAACAGTTTGATCTTATCAATAGCATGTATGGCTTTGTGGGTGCGAATAATATATGGCTTAATAGCACCACAAGCATGTTATTGAATGTACTTAACATTAACTCGAGTTATAAATTTAAATTTCATTTGACTAAAGATAGATATAACATATCTAATTACTTATTAAAACAGATAGCAAAAGTGCTTTTTTACAGCAGCCTCCCAGAGCCCTCCAGCGCTAGGTCATGATAGAGCGTTAAAATGCCACTGCCACGTATGTAATGGTTGTGTTAAAAGTATAATCTAAGGTACTTTTTAAATCTATGAATTCTTGATTAAGGGATCTGCTCACGCCAAGGAAGTTTATTCCATTGTCACTGTAAATATGACCTGGTGTTCCTCGTCTGGCCGCCATTCTTCTCAATATGGCTAGAAATGATGATGATGATAAATCTGACACTAAGTCGAGGTGCACAGCTTTGGTCGCCATGCACACAAGTACTGTGATATAACCTTTGGTGGTCTTGATCCCTCGACCTCTATTGGATTTTACTTCGACAAATCCAGTTAAGTCAACTCCGGTATGGTAAAATTAGTATGCTATAAATAGTATGCTATAATATGCTATATAAATAGTATGGTATAAATTATTATATCAAACACAAATATAAAAAATGAATTAAGAAAAAATAAATGATTGTCTGAGATGCATTTTTGTTTATTACTCCCATCTCCCATAGCATCATGCTTTATGCTGTTTATTTCAACTTAATACTATTGTACAGTTTAAATTTGATTCGTTACCTATGTGATAAAACGAACAATTGCGCAATAGTAATAACTTGTACTACGAATTTCTGAAAATTTGTTGTTTTGTGGGTTGTTTTGGTCAAAAAGGTTCCTGTATGGCGCTAAAGTGCAAAAACCGCGAGACGGTCATCTATACCTTAGTACTTATATTTATCTATGAATACGCTGCCTGGTACGACACGTGGTACTATAGACTATCGATTTCGAACGGCGCGTAGCGCTAGTAGTAATAGAATTTTGGTAATTGTAGGTAAGACAAACTAGCATGGTTTTATCTGCCAATATAAAATACATAAATATCCTAACATTAATGAATTTTTCAGATGCTATGGTGTATGGAAAAGGTCTATTCCAGTTTTATCACTACAGATTCAGCTTTGATTGCAAATCACCAAAGCAGTTATTATTGCTACATCTGTATTGCACTACATTTGCTAGTTGAATAATGTCAGTGATATGGAACCTGAGTACCAACAGAGCAAGATAATATTCCCTCAGTTGACGGAGTAGATCATCAACAACATCATGTTAGGCACCAAGTAATCAATAATTAGTGTAAAAGATGATTATGTTGGTAAATAATTTTTTAATTTTTTTATTAAAACAGTTATGAAAATAAATGTTCGATTTATGATAAGTTTTGTTTTATTGCGAGAAATCCACTCCCTTAAATAATGACATGTAAGAATTTTCTTGTTGAAAAAGATTTCAAAAAAAAAAAATTCTTACATGTTTGAGCTTAATCAATAGGGTTACTTTTTGGGCAAATAAAACCAAAGTTAAACAACATATCATAATTAACTATTCTGACAATAACACACCTCAAAACAGTCATCATAAACAATGAAAATAAAGTATATAACTATATACTTTAATTATAATTTAAAAGCCAAATAAAACAACATTCCCTTTTTTTTACACTTTTTTAAACAATCATCACACATAATGAAACAAAAGTATTAAACATTCCTTATTGACTATACTTTATAAACTTTACGAAAATGCACTCTCACTTTATTCCAAACATAGGTATAATATTATATAGCACTAGTTTCTTATTAATTTATTCTGAGTCTTTATTATGTTATGTTATTATATTTATTTATTATTACTCATGCTTTTTAAAACATATTGTTAATTACTGTAAACGTGCAGTCTGTGGGTCAACTATACGCGGAGGGAATATAATGCCCTTAGAGTACGAGTACAATACAACAATGGCTTTAGGGCGCTGATGGGTTTGCCGCGACGCAATAGTGCTTCTGGCATGTTTGCTGAAGCGCGCACTGATGGGTTTAACGCGATTATAAGGAAGCACTGTGCCTCAATGCTCGATTGCGTGCGTGGTAGCTCCAACAGCTTAATTAGTTCCATAGGAGAAAGGTGGGACAGCGAGATCACAGAGCGAGATACTGGCAGCGCGTGCACTGCAGTGTGACAGCCACAGATTAGAAAGTATTATGTACAAGTAGTGACAGCCTCGCGCTGATCTAACTCTCGTGCTGTTGTATTGTTTGTGTTTTTTAATTTATTTGCATTTTATTTTTTATGTGTCACTAAACTAGCTATTAAGATTTTTTTGTCTACTAACACAATATGGATGTATTCCGAAATAAAAATTTATTATTATTATAAAGTATACTTAAAGCTACACGCCTTTCGGCGGAAAGACCCGATAATCTGACCAGTCGTCGGTCGGGGATCAGGGCAAGAGGGACAGAAACCCGCGAACTATTCGGGCAGTTTCCCGCAAAACCGTTTTTTGCATTCGTGCTGGAAGCGAACCACCGCCTAAATACTGATATACAGCCTAATTACTGACGACCGAGGGTGATGTATTCTATGGAGGGTCATAGTAGTGTGGATCTTTCGATCCAGGGCACCTAATTTAGTCTGAGTCCATCTGAGTACGCCAAAGGTGTACGAAAGAACGGGCAAAACCCATCCGTTAAATGCTCGATCTTTGTTGAGACCCGACAACGCAGTAGTTAGTACCTTTGTCAGGCGTTCAAAAAAGACTTCGCGGGCAGACTGTTTTACCCTCGTTTCCTCGACACCGACGTTCTGTGAATAGGGGCCGGGGCCTGTGTGTGTTTATCAATTTTGGAGGAAAATGCTTCAATTAAAACGCTTAGGTTGGCGATCGCAGTTTGGTGTTAATTTACACAGAAAGATGCTGCCGCCCATCCTCTAGTTGTACCTTAGTCGCCTTTTACAACACCTACAGGAAGAGATGGGGTAGTACAATTCGAAATGGTGACACTACACGCCAATAATATTACTTAAAACTTTTATTTCCTTGTTTGTATTTATTAAACATAATAAAAACTATTAACAATACTCTTCGCTTTGATTTTACCATGAAAGTAATTCATTTTGAAATTTATTCATTGTCTTTACAACACAAATAGACATAGTTATTATCAATTACTACCGGGTTCATCCCAGTGTCCATACATTGCCTGGCTTTTATGCCCACCATATAAAGTTGACTTTTTTGTTATTTTTAGATAGTTTAATAAGCTGAAAAAGTAATGTCACTATCTATTAAATTATTGAAATCCAATTGTTTTTGTCTAACGTTTTCAAATGTAGGTTGGTAATTGTTATTTTTTTAAATTGATGATATATTTACATAATTTGTAAATATATATGTCATCATTTGTTTTTATAAATTAGAAAAAAAGGTAAAAAGCAGTTAATGACTTTTAAAAAAGCTTAATTTTACTATAATATTTAAAATATTTATATAGAAGGTCAAATTATCGGATATGGTCTCCCCTATCACTCTTATGGTCTGTTTCACAATGTACGGCTAAGTTCTACATAAGTTCCAAATAAGCTATTTATTAGTTATTGGTAAGATAAACACTTATTTTTGCGTTTCACGACTGTCAGATAGCGTTATTTGTCACATAAAGTCCATCATAAGTTATAAGTCCGATGAAGTAGCAAATAGCACAATTTATCTGAAACATAAGTGTATAATCTATGGAAGAGATTTGTGTTTGCCAGATGTAAGACAAGAAAACGTTGTGTTTTAATAATATGATGGACGTTTTTGAAACTCTTGAAAATGAGTTTGATGAATATTTTGATCGCATCACAACACAGCACATGAATCCTGTATTTCAGCATAGAACTAACTTTATGGAGACATTGCACGAAGCGGACTTTAGGACACGGTTCAGACTTACTAAAGAAGCCGTGATGTTTGTTTATTCAATGACAACAATTGATTGATTTTTTAACAATATCATATCTTTGACTTTTTCCTTAATAGGGGTAAGAGGAGGAGCAGCACTAAGGCCACCTCCTGTACGATAGGTTTCAGCATGTATCAAGGCAGACTTTTTTCTTGTAGCCCTGTTTAAGCCTTCGTATTTAGCTTTTAAAATTTTTGCACTGCGAAAGTTTAGCCCACTTGTGCTATTAAACAGTGCCTCCAGCGTCTTCCAGCACTGCTCTTTCTCCTGCCAGGTGACTGAGTCACTCTTCTTATTTTCAAGTACATTTTTATGTTCAACAACAAGCGAAGTTAGAAGGTCAACTTAGTCCCGGCTGAAATTGACGCTTCTTTCACGTTTTAGCGTCGACATTTTTTGAAGTTGAAGATTTAACCACTCTCGAATCACAAAAACAACATACACAAACTACTCAGAGAAAATTAATACTTATTATTTATTAACTTTATTTGTTCGTAACAAAAAGACAAACAAAAACGGAACATACGAATTTTGGCACCGCAATCTTCTTTATGTTTCGGATAATTGTGTGCCGGATAAAATAAGATTGGGAAACGCGAAGTTTCTTATTCGGAACTTTTATCTTCCAAATAATTTATGTGCTACATAGCTATTTGGTACTTTATCCATACATTGTGAAACAGACCCTTATACTAACGGAAGTACTTCGAATACACCCTGTAAAACGTGCACTTTTAATATTTCTGAACAACAAGTATTGCACTTATAGTTGCAAATAAATCTAAATTGTAAATAGTGTTATAAAAATAACTAACATTAAATTTTATTTCTCCACACATAGTCTCGAATAATATTATTCAAACATAAAAAACACTTTTACGGCGTTTACTTTTAAACTGCAAAATCTGAAATGAAGATTTTATATTTTCTGGGTATATTAACATTTCTAGCAGTCTATAACTTTGTTGAAAAATCATATAAATTAAGTAAATCAATATTTTTTGATATGAAACTATGGTTTTATCTTTATTTTCTTATAATTAAAAAGTGGTAGCAGCAGAGTATTTGTGTTAAAGGGCAACAAACTTCTGACAACATCGGTCAAGAACGCTATCAAATTGATGATGATGCAATATCAAATGACGAAGATATTTTTGAAAACATGTGGGAAAAAAGTGGGCAATTCGAAGGTGATATTATTCTCACTGATACACAAAAAGAAATACTAACTTCAATGACGGATAGTGATGACCGGAACAGAAATGTTGTTAAAAGTTTATTTAAAAAGTGGCCAAATAATATTTTGGTTTACGAAATTCAAGATAAAAATTTCAGTAAGTATTACAGTGGAGTCATTTGACGTCTGTCAGTTTTAACTTTATAGTGAGGTAACCTGCTGCAAAATATCGATTAAAGTGAATGATTAAAAAATGACTTGAAACATTAGTGAATTTTAAAAATTCTGTACCGAATCTCTGTCCCATTACATTTTTTTCTTTCCTAAACATTAAGGAGCAAAATAAGACAAGCATGTAATATTACAAAAAAAATGCATTTATTCAGTTGAATTAATAGAACTTTTATGAGCATAATTGTCACTTTCGTCAGTCCTGTTAGCACTCAGAGATATAATTAATTTACTTTCAATAATAATGTCTATTCTCAAATCTCGTTCAAAATTTTGTTAAATTATTTTGCTTGTTTTATCTACGATTTTTCTCCAGTCTCCTCTCGTTACTTCTGCACACGCAGTTAGTAAGGTGGTTTAGTACTGTTCCGCTCTACATGACCCTTTCTTTGTGCCCAACTTGTATAGAATGATACGGTGCATTGTTCATTATAATTTTCGATTGGTTTTATAAGCTGCTTCTCAAACCACTCTTTAAAAACCTCAAAGTTCATTTTCACATGGCAATTGCTGGTAGTTTTAGAGGCAAATGCGCGAAAGCAGTCTGAAATAAAACCTTGAGAAGCTGATCCCGAGTGACATATAATAAGTTGGGCTCCTTTTCAGATAGAACTTTCAAATTGAAGCCCGCTGTATCATCGGTCCTAATCTGTAACTTTATTTACTTGACGTAAGAATATTACTCTTTTCAAAATGATATCGTAGCGTCCTAACAGGATTTTCTGCTTATCAGATTCTTTAGAATTGGGTTTATTAATGAAAGAAAATCATAAAATTACTCGTATCGGTCATTATAACAGTAAATATGCAATTCTTAAATAAAAATCTAATAGGAAAAATAAAACAAAATAAATAAAATAAAAAGTAAGCATAAGTTATAAGGTTACGTTGTGGAATTTAGAATTTCAAAATTATTATATTAAATGGGCTAACAAAGGATGCTAGATAAAAAACTATTGCAATTTTTTTTTGTATACTTACAATAACTTTACTTATTGTTCTAGGTATTGCGCAAGTGGATATGATAAAAAAGGCATTTGACAAAATTAGTAATGTATCTTGTGTAAAATTTAGGCAATCAATCAATAATACAGATAAAGATGTAGTTCAAATTAAGGTGAGAGGAAAATTTCTTTTTTTTATAAAAATATGCATGGGACGTTTGTCTTCAATGACACCCGATGGTAAGTGAACATGAAGAGTATTGTGGTATACGTCCATATAGGAGTAAACTATTTACTTATTGCTTATAAGTACCAGGACCATACTGACCAGTGAAAATAGATGAAGGCAGTTCATTCCAAACCTTGGCGACCCATATCAAAAAGGAACCCTCAAAGCACTTAGTTCAACTTTTTTTAATATCTACCATCTTTTTGAATATTCGATGGTAAAAGAATGAGGGTTCGGTCTGTCCAAAAAGAGCACTCGCGCACTCTCTTAAATATATCCTGTAGTCAATGTTTAAAGAAGCAACCTTACGACTGCAATTTTTTGGTTGCAAGGTCGACGTTGTTTATTAGTTTATGGACTCTTCGGTCAACGGATTCGAGCGCTTTCAATTTTATATTATATTATATTTTAATTTTATATTTGGCTGAACCATCCCAAATATGCCTGCAGTACTTTATCCATGCATGATTGCACTTGAATTGTGTATATAATAAAAATCTGTGCAGGGCCGAAGTACCTTCGAGATGATTCCCTACTTTTTGAAGCTACTTGACACATGGACACAATTGGTTGACCGAATTTTAAACTGGATGTTAGAGTTACGCCTAGAAACCCTATGGTTGGTGATGGGGACATACACATTTTGGAAAGTGAACGTTAATGTGAAGGTACTTTGTATAGACACACCTGTGTTTTAGACCCGTTAAATTTGACTAAAGGCTCGTTCCAATCAGACACCTTTAGTAAAGTCAAATCAACGCGCTCAACCATTGACTTTCTCAAACTCTGGATTTTACAGACGTTCGCTTGCGCATTAGATACGTATCTCTCTACAACCGCGCTGTCGTCAGCATAACGAATAAATCCCGGTGTTAGTGGGTCATTCATGTGCAATATGAATAAAGACACGGGGAGAATATATACCTGAGGTATATGTTCTCTTTGTGTTGGGGCATTGATTGCCTCTAGATCAGAAGAGTAGCCATCTAGGACTACCCAAATCGACCGTTCCCTCAGAAAACCTTATATCTAGTCGCAGAGTCCGATCGGTATGCCGTATGCTAGAAGCTTGCTTATGAGACTATCATGCCGGACACCTTCAAAGACCTTGGAAACGTCTTAAGACACAGCTATTGCTTCACCATGATCCTCCAAGGCCTCGCTCCATAAGTAAGTGGTATACACGAAAAGATACCGGTCGATCGTCCACTGCGGAATCTATATTGTCTATGGCTTAGGATGTGATTAGTCTTGAGGTATGCCAGCAGGGCTAGCATGCAACCATCGATAAATAGCCGAATCGACAAGATAAATATTATTTTGTTATTTTATCCTTTTATGTAAGCTAATGTGCGCACCATAATAGATAGAATAACTCGATTTGATACCATGATTAACACCACAGAACCAAATATGTCATAATCTAAATAAATTATATACACTAAATACCATATTCTAAGAATATATAGATAAAAGGCCTGATTTATCGTTGTCGAAGGTAGCATGCTAGCATGCTAGCCCGGCGGGTGTCGATTATTCAATATACGTTCTATGAAGTATGAAGGTGATTGAAATAGGTCGATAGTTGAAACGGGCAGCATGGCTTCCCTTCGTTGGTACTGGCTGAGCGTTAGCTTCAAAGACTTGGGGTTTTACCGGATTCCAAGGGAAGTCGATAGAGACGCGCCGAAATGGGAGACACCTCAGCTGCGCAGTGTTTTAGGATCACTGCAGGAATACCATCTGGACCGCTAACCATTTAAGAACCTCCTTTTGGCGAATGTGTACCATTACAGATACCCATTATAGGTCCAAACTGAGGTAATTGTAATTGAGGTCAGCATATTAGACGTATGCTGATTTTCCGCAAAGATATCAAATAAATCTGCTTTTCCCTTAGCATTGAGGGCAAAAAACAACGTGAGGTTTCCTTAAAAGTGCCAGCGACGACGTGCGACTAAAGTTTTTTTTCTTCCGTCTTGGCGGAGGGCTAGAAAACTATACTTCCCGAAGGATGTGATGCTATTCTGTCTGCGATACAGTTTAATGTGGTCAAAACGTGCTCTTTTGATCAATTTTTTACATGACTTGGCGGCCGAACCCCCCCGGGTTTGCCTTCAGGTCCTCTCCAACCGGTCGTCAGCCGGCACGATGGAGTCTCCTGGGATATTTCGTGATGTGGCAGTGCAGCTTTTTGCATGTGGCTGGCATGCTACTTGCATGTGGAGCTCCCTTCTACCTGCGACTGTCCAGCAGGGCACCGTGCTTCGACAAGGTCACTTTGCAGCATAATTTTTTCTAGTGGGTGGTAACAGACAAGCCACGGCCGAAGCCTAGCTCCAGATGATACTGCTCGTGTAGCGCCACCCAGGGACGTACAATGCATTGAGGGCTAAACCTTGCGGACGCAAACTGTTTTCAGTCGCCATTAAATTAATATAAAATTTTATGATAATAAATAATAATAAGATCATAGGTTAAAAACTTTCATAACCATCTGGTAAATAAACTACCACCTAGACTAAAATCTACAACCAGCAGAAAGTGTTAAGTTCGATAACATTTTTACAAGTGCGTTGTTTTAAATTTTTATAACTCATAGCAATGGTCTCACGTGGTTACAGCCGCATTATTTTTGATTTTGTATAATTTACAACATAAAACATTAACTTATACTTCACCATTAGCTACAATAGCAAAGCAATATTAAAATAAGCTTTTAAGTCCGGTTATTTCGATATTCACAAAATTCATCAGTATTTTCAGTTTCGGGAAGACCGGAAAAACGGCACAACGTGAATGTTGGTAATATTAAGGGCACGTTTAAGAACAAACGGCGCGCCTCGTGCGGGGCGTCAGTCTTTTTGACTACTTCGCCAGCTTTACTTTACTCAATGGTTACTGGTTTTGGTCAAAAAAATACTTCAATTATTGTGACCACAAACAGCGTCAAAGCAATCATCGTAGTTATTTTGCACAGATAAATATGGCTATGATTGAACTTAAGTTTTGACTTTTAAGGGAATCATGAGAATAGGATGCATGAGTCTAGTTGGATTAAAAGGTGGTCCTCAGTTTCTAAATTTGGATTCTACACATCCTGTCAATTTGGGCTGCTTCACGCTGACTTCAATAATACATGAACTTTTACATGCTTTAGGCTTCTTTCACCAGCACAACAGTCTAAATAGAGATAACTATATTAAAGTAGTGTGGGAAAATATTAAACCTGGTAAGTACGATATAAATTATCAACTCGAAATTAAATAATGGAGAGAACATAAAAAATATTTATATTGATATAATGCAACTGATAACACACTAGTACGACGAAATTTTCTTTCCTATAGTTGTCCTTTGACCTCATCTTTTTCCTTATCTTTCTTATCTTTCCTAACCATTATCCTTGATTTTCATCATTGATTTTAAACATAAGTTAAGTCACGTTCTCAAATCCTGATGAAGCAGTCGCGAACTCATTTGTCGAGGTATTAAGTCTATTTCTTTACTAATTTGTAATCACGGCTTAAGAATGTTTAATTAAAGCTCTACTCATAAAAATATTAATTTAGAATTGTTTTCTTATAGATAAATATAAGCAGTTTAAGAAAGTAAAAGCAAAACAAGCTACGGATTTTGGATTAAAATATGATTACAACAGCGTTATGCATTATTCCAAAAAAGCATTTACTCAAAATGGTAATCAAACTATTATTCCAATTCAGGTATGTATTTATAAATAAATAGGTATTTAAATATAAAATCATATAACTATTTTCATATTTTGGATGTATGAAACTTTCCTTACATTTTCAGGAAGGTGTAAAAATTGTGAGACATAAACCTTTAAGCAAACTGGATATTGAAAAACTAAATTTGTTATATTGCAGATAAAATTTCTTGCATTATTTGTATACAATTTTAACAAATAACGTTTAAGAAGTGATTTGCATTTCGAGGGCTAACAAGTACGGTGTTTTTTATGTCATTGTGATATAATCATGTGAATCAGATCAACTTTATCTGTTCTTATATTTTTTTTTCTATTGGCTACTTGACCCTTGATGAACCTTAATCTAACATCATGTTAAAAACAGTCAAGTAAAAGATTTTTTTTTATTTTTTTATTTTATTTTATTAAGAAAACCAACAGCGTGATATACAGTTTGACAAAGTGTAGTAATTAAAAGTAAAGCCAATAACAGGTTTCCCTACAAAACGACATAACAAAGTAAATTCCATCCTTCTTAGTTATTACAAATTAAAAATCAAGTGACTTAAATAATACTTTGTGAAATTCTTTACAACTATACAAGAAAAAAATACGATAACAATAAATAAACAATAAAAAAGATAGAGCACATGACAGCTGGGTTGTCAAAAATCTTGAATTTGTTTTTAAAAACTACCATCAACTGTAATGAGTCTGCAGAAATGCACTATGCACTAAATATCCGCGTCAGCATCGAGGAAATTTATAAAATTAGACCCATTGATGATGTTCGGTGACCAAAATCTTTAAATAAAAAGGATAGTCTATTAAAACACTACCGAACAATTCTGCTACAAAAAAATACTTCAATGATAAAAAAGCATGGGATTGGTGTCTCCACAGTCTTTCAAATAAGTTCTTAAATGTATTGCATTATTGTAATCTGTTTTTATTACAATCTGCAAGTCAATTTCAAAACGTTTTTGTTTTTATGGCCTGTCATAGAAGATAGTACCTAGGTACTCAAATAATTAAAAAAATATATAAATATTTTATTGCAGTAACACTAAGATCCTAACCTAAAACTAATTAACCCAAACTCTTTAACCTGTGCTATTAATATAATAGTGTGCTACAGTTTTATTCGCATTTCATTAATTGTACAATAAAACAAGTACCTTAGTAAACTGTATGTAATGGTGAAATGGAATTGATGTAATGGAACTTGTAATGTAACATTCTGCGCACTACACGTCCAAATACGCACCATTATAAGTTTTTAAAGTATATTAATGTATGTGTGAGTGTCTCTAAGTTTGAGATTAAGGTTTTTAACCATAAATATTTATTTGAGTGACATTTATTTTTATTAAGCTACTGCATATCTTCTATCGCGGGCCTTAAGCGTGGGGACCGAAATCAGAAATTTCGTAACGAAAAAAACCTAACACCCCCCTCTCCGACCGGCACAGGGGTGATACTTTGATTTGATAACTTTACATGCGGGCTTAATTAAACAATCAGCGCCATCTACTTGTGGAACTTCATATTAGATCAAACATTACTGCATTAATAAATAAATAATTATAATTGAATAAGTTGATAAAAAATGCTATGCAATAGCTCGGCTGCACTAAGCTAGAACCAAGTATCTCGTTTTTTTTCTAATTTTTGATTTTTACACCGTTGGATTCCTTATCAAAAGATGCACATTTCTACGTTAAAAAACACATTTAACCTTTTGGTTTTAAAGCTATTAAGAAAAAAAGGATTCAAGTATCTCAATTTTGACAACAAAATAAAGCTAAAACCAAGTATTTCGACAGAAAAAAAACTAAAATCAAGTATGTCAAACCAGACTTACATGGTTTTAGGTAGTTCATCCCCATTTGCTTGTTTTTAGGTTTGCCTAACAATGCATTTAGCGTTGTGAAATACTGAAACAGATTCAAGGTCACTCCCGGCTACAGCGACAGCGTTTCGTTTTCACTCTATTTAATACAAATATAATTGTATAAATCATTAAAAAAATGACTTTCAAGTTCAAAATGAAAGTTTCAAAATCAACTATAAAGAAACAATATTTTTCATTGTAATTATGATAAGTTCGTTTATATTTGAGTGATGAAATTGAATTTTATTTTAGAAAGAAAGAATTGGTTTATTCGACAATTAAAACCATAGTACAATCAAAACTAACTTAAGATAAAGTAACTGGGGTAGATTTTTACAGAGAACAGATTTTTAAAATATAAAGTACATACAAAAGCTGCAACTGGCAATAATTCAAGTTATGTAATAGAGTTATTAATTAAGGTGAGGATCTCAAATAAGAACTGAATAAAATGAATGGAAATAAATAAAGGATAATAAAATTGTAAAGATAAATAAATGTTATTGAATTAATATGTGTAAATTAAATATATAACATAAACGATAAGAAATGTATAATAATGCTTCTTAAAAATAAAATAATTTAAATATAAGTAAAAATCAAAATAGATAAATAATATTAACAGTCTTCGCTAATCAGGACAAGATTTTTGTTGGAACAATAAATACTCTCTGAATTTGCGCTTAAAAGTCTGTTTAGATGCGGAGTTCTTGATCGGAGGAGGATGTTGACATCCTGACATCCTGGATAAGGCCGCTCTAGTGTTATAGACGCTGTATGATGAAAACCAAGTAAGTTTCTCGTACAAGTATTGCGGCTGCTTACTATTTTCGTTTCGTGACTATTAATTTGGAAGAAACTTAAAACTAAACGCAAAATTAAGATTTTCTCGTGATTTTTTAGAAGTAGGTATATTTTTTTATTATACGTGTTTTTTTTTTTATTTAAGTAAACGTCTATGTTTTTTATATTAAGTTTCGTATAGACGTACGAGGGCGAATCAAAAAGTTCTTAGAACGAATAAAAAAAAATTAAACAAAAATATTATATTTTAATCTCCTTCTAATCTAATACACTTAGAATACCGCATCTACAACTTTATTCCTTCCGCAAAAAAATCATTTTCTCGACTATTAAAAAACTCCTCTACGGCAGTCATAACCGCGTCATCACCGTCAAATTTAGTTCCACGAATATGCTCCTTTAATTTTGGAAATAAGTGAAAATCACTCGGGGCTAAGTCAGGAGAATATGATGGGTGATCAAGGACTTCGAAGCCAGCACTGCGGATTGCGGTGAGCGCAAATTCCGAACGATGAGGAACGATGAGGTAATAAACTTGTCATTTAGATGCACTTTTATTATTCTTAAACAACAAGTATTGCATTTGAACTTATAAACAAAGCTAAAATGTAAATAGTGTTATAAAAATAATAACAAACATTAAATTTTATTTTTTAGCACATAGTCTCAAATAATTTTATTCAAACACATAAAACACAAATTTATGGCATTAACTTTTAAATTGTAAAATCCGAAATGAAGATTTTATATTTTCTGGGTATATTAACGTTTCTAGCTGCGTATAACTTTGTTGAAAAATCTCATAAAATATGTAATTTTTTTTTAAGATAAAACGCTTCTTTTTATTGTTTCTTTAACTTTACATAAAAATTGGTAGCAGCAGAATATTTGTGTTTAAGGGCAAAAAATGTGTTACAAAATCGATCAAGAAAGCTATCAAATTGAAATCGATGCAATGTTAAAGGACGACGATCCCTTGGACAATGCGTGGGAAAAAAGTGGTCAATTTGAAGGTGATATCATCCTGAATGACGCACAAAAAGAAATACTGTTTCAAATGGCTGATAGTAATGAAGTGGCCAGAAATAGTATAAGTAACCTATACAGCAAATGGCCAAATAATGTGTTGGTTTACAAAATAATAAATGAATATTTCAGTAAGTAATAGAAGTTTTGGGAAAATTGAATTTAATGAATTAACGATGAATGCTAGATGGAAAAACTACTGCAAACTGTCTTGAGTGTTTATTGTTACAGTGCTTATTTTTACTATTTTTATAGATGCTTCGCAAATTAGAAGGATACATAGGGGATTTGACACAATTAGTAATGTATCCTGCGTTAAATTTAGGCAATCGCATAGTCAAGATAAAAATGTTGTTAAAATAGTGGTAAGGAGATCAATGTTCATTTTTTTTGTTATATATAGGTTATATTTTTTTAATGACCACTTCACTTTTTACTGTAATGGCAAGTGTTATGGATAAATTATTTTATAAATTAGCACACTTTAGTTAATTTTTTGTAAAATAGGAAGTAGTTTATTATTTAACGTTGTATAAAATTTATTTTTATGGTCATTTATAATTTCGAAGATAGGCATAATATATTGGTAGGCATTATAATTTTAAATAATAATGAATAATAAAATCCCCAGATAATCACAACATCCAACTACATGTCCCCAAACTAAGCAGAGCTTTCGATATGCGATACCATATAGTGAATTAGGGGATAACCTAGAATATAAATACATTTATAGATAAACGCCCAGGCCCGGAACATATTTTTTTCTTGTTCCGTGCGGGAATCTCACCCGCGATTACTGGCGTCTGAGGCAGACAGTCCCCCATCGCCAAAGTGTTATAAACTAAATTTATTATATAAATTTATATATAAAGTGTTATAAATTAATTTTTTTTACCCAACTTTGGCACGCAAAGGAGCGTTATCAAAGCTTATGTTTGTAAGTATGTACTGGGTTGTTTTTTAGTCACCAGCCAAAGGATATGTTTCCATTTCTTTGTATCTGGGGCTAGAATGTGAGCACAAGAGTAAATTGAAGAGAATAAGTATCAAAACAAATAGTGATTATTCAAATTCAGATAGAAATCGTATTAAAAAAGCAATAAAATTATTATAAATCAAAAGATTTATTAAAAATCCCCTCTCCGTACACAGACATTCCATTCATCCTTACTTCAAGTGACTGATTTGTACCAAATGACAAGACAGATGATATGACAATGACAGTTTGAAAATTTGGCCTGTGACTTAAAAACAACTAGTGCGGAGTACCTTGAAATATTGAGGCTGTGACGGCACAAAAACCTCGATTGGAGCTGTGCACCTTTGCTTACAGCATCTCTTCTATATATTTTCTTTGCTCGCCTGCTGCTACAATTTTTTATTTTAATAATTATTAAGCTATTTCATAGCTTCTCTCGCGGGCCTTGAGCGTGGGGACCGAATCCGGAAATTCCGTAACGAAAAAAACCTAACACCCCCCACTCCGACCGGCACAGCGGTGATACTTTGATTTCATAACTTTACATGCCGGCTTTAATAAACAATCAGTGCCATCTACTAGGAACTTGTAGAACTTCATATTAGATCAAACATTACTGCATTAATAAAATAAATAAATAATTATAATGGCATAAGTTGATAAAAAATGCTATGCAATAGCTTTACCGCGGCAGTCTCCGAGTGCCACACGTCTTTTTTTTAAAGTTCTTATAGACTTAAGTAATTGTTTTGTGCTATGTTGCGGCTTACGGTATTCCGCAGTCAGGTTATTAGTTTTTTTAATTCCTTTTTTATTTAAATTGTAATAACAATTTTAATCTCGTTTTGTTCAATAAACATTACAAAATTACTTGAAATAATGTGATGCCAATAGATAATTAAGCTTTTGGTTGAACCCATTAAGTATTTACTTTCTAGGGGAACTATTCAGGATGTATGAGTAGAATTGGTTTACAAGGCGGTGACCAGATTCTAAATTTGGATTCTAAATTTCGTGTCGGCAAAGGCTGTTTTACTCTGACTTCAGTAGTACACGAACTTTTGCATGCTTTAGGTTTCTATCACATGCATAACAATCCAAATAGAGATGACTACATAAGGGTAGAATGGAAAAATATTAATCCTGGTGAGTATTTTTTTATTTACTATTGAATCGATTTTAAAGATTTTTATTTCACGGTTGGTTAGCGGTGTACACGAATATGTCATACTTACAACTCTACGGTACGTCAGGCTCCCTATAAGAAAGTTTCGAGGTATTTTACTAGTGTAAAGTACGTTTAAGCACAAAGTTCCCGCGCGTGCTACCGCGGGTAAAAGCTAGTAGTTTTGTAAATTCAACATTCGTATTTTTATTCAAGCCCCAAAATAATATTACGTATTGATAATATGAGTAGCACATTATGAACATACAACAATAATGCACAGGTTAATTAATTCAATTTTACCCCCCTTATTGTGAAGCGAAGCTATAGCAAAAACTAAGCACAGGTTTGACACCAGCTTTAAGAAGCCCAGCTGAAGTTCCATCATTACGCGGTGCCTTTTTGTTTTTAGGCTGTTAAAGATTCATACTAATCTCATACAGGCTGTCGTACATCTTCGGTATAGTTTCGGGTTAATTAGGCTCCTGGGTATTTAGCCGTGTCATATGCATGCCAAACTTCCTTATGTACCTCAAATGTCCGGTTTCAACTTCGCCATTAATTCTGCCCTATAGACAGATCTCTCGCAAAACTTAAGAGCCCTTGTTTTGATTGATACTTATTTATTTTAATAAGACCTGTACTAAATCGATGTATTTCGCGTTTCAAGGACTTGGAGATCTGCCTAGTTAGCCACCGATACTGTGAAGCATCGTCCAGCGACTGCAGCGCGATTCTGAGATTTTTCTGATTCCACTGCAAGATTAGGTTACGAAAATTTTGATCGACTCCATATCTACGCTCTTCAGATAGCCCCAGGATATCCCAGAGCAATCCGCGTAATTCCTCCAGTACAACCAACTTCTCGTCGGCCCGCAGTGTCCTAACGTTGTATGTCGCCAGTGCCAAAACTCGTTATTGGTAGCCTTTTTACGCCAGTTAAACCTCTGTCCCTTAACTGACTTTTACAGTATGCCCGGGAAGAGAAGCAGCTGGCAAATTCTATGTTTTTTTGCTTCCAGTCCAGCATGGAAAACTATTAATATAAAATTTGTATTGAATTTAATATAAAGAGTTTTAATTATTTTTATCGAGATTTTTTATGAGGCAATGTTTTATTATTTAATGTTTTATGTACCTTTGTATAATCGAGTTTCTATCAAATGTAAATATCACTTAAAGGTTGAACTATAAAAACAGAAAATGATATGATTATAAAAGTAGAATTATTGTCAGATGATATGCGCGCCAGTTCAAAATTAACAATCTAAGCGATGATGCCGTAATGATATTGTTCGATTTTCCATTCAATTACTAAGACATATCAAATGACTCGCTGAAAACAATGTAATTTTAATTCTGATTACAAGATAATCACTCATTTTATAGATTCTGTAGTGTCTAAACATTCTGTTTGTTTGCATCTGTCAATTTGAGATAAATATTTTTTATAAAATTTACTTAATCTATACAGGTTTAGACCGTGGTCTTTTACGGTGATATACGAGAGATCAATTTCAATCATTTGAGCACAATTCATGCTATCGCAAAGTGTGCCAATTTTAAAATATTTGGAACAATTTATTTTTTTCTGCAAATCCAGTTTTACTCCTTCAAACATCGACTGATAAAACTAATGGTCCCATTTCAATGATCTTTTCAGTTTAAGATAGGTGTTTAGTTCATAAATCATAAAAAACAATAAGTTTGTTTCAGTGTGATTCCAAATAGAAGCTACAGGACATTTTATAACAAAAAAATTAAATATAATAAAGTCAGAAATTGAAATTTTAAAAAGGGTTTAATTGAAATACAATCTAAAAAACAACCTGTCAAAATTGTTGTAAGTATTTAATTTTGTCTATTCATGAAATACAAAAGAATAAGAACCAAGCACATAACGAGACTTTATGTTAATTTTAAAAATATATTTTACATATAATTATAATGATAAAAAAGTAATGATGTCAAAAAGGTTTAAATTTAAAAACTTATAATCAAAAAATTCACTTTGTTTATAATAGGTATATAAATAAAATATGACAGATAAAATTATCGCTAATCAAGAACGACTTAATACAAATACTAAATAAAAAGACGAATTATTTTTCATAATAAAAATAAAAGTAATAATCTTTCGCCGGTTTCTTTCTCTCTTGCCCTGATACCCGACCGACTGGTCCGATAGTCGGGTCTTTTCCGCCGAAAAGCTTGTAGTCATAAGTATGCATGATAAAAATAATATAGTTTTATTTCAGACCATTATTTGACAATATGATATTGTTAGAAGCACTACTTAAGACTATTTTAGTAGAATTAGAACATAAAATAATAAAAGGAATGCCTAATTAATTAAGACATGTCAGTTACAAAATCAAAACATACTTAAAACTGAAATAATTGATAAATATATTATAATATTACATTTGATCAATTAATAATTCATATAAAATATAAATAAAACCGGGTAGCACAAAAAAATTGAGTCGGACTTGCGCACAAAGAGTTCCTTCAAATAAGACAGTTATAGTTATAGGGTAATAATAGTTCTTCATAAAATAGGCTCACATAAAATTCTTAATCCTATATTTTTCTTACTATCGATTTGTATTCATAATAATCAATCTTGATAATTTTCGTTTTCATACTTTCAAACATTTTTATTCCTACCAACGGAGCTCATAACAGTTAGTGATCATATGTTACTACCAAAAACATAAGTAAATGGATCTTTTTTTTTTCTTCATAACATTAAATGATCATATTGCGTCAATTAATAATGTTGTTACTAAGCGCATGCTACAAATCATAATTTCTGTATTGATTAAATGATAAAAGTTATCTTCATGAGTAATCGCTTGACTATCGACCATATCGGTGTTGTGGCGACTGACCTCACACTCTAGGGCTTATGGCTCTTCCCCGACCACTGCCGCGGCACCGCGCTTGGCACGTGTGGCCTTTATGCAACTTAACAACTCCTCCTCGCTACGCTCGTCGTCACACCAAATTAAAAATATATAAAAATGAAAAAAAATTAACATCGTAGTTATTTATTTGAATGATTATGAGTTTCGATAATTAGTACAAATAAATTGAAAAACGAATTGTATAAGAAGTTCTTCTATGCTGAACTGGGAGCAAAGAAAAGACATAGAATGTGCCAGCTGTTTCTCTTCCTGAGCATACTGTAAAAGTCAGTATACGACAGAGGTTTTATTGGAGTTTTTTTTCTGAGCAATAGCCTGACCCCCTGTCACTGCAATAGTCTCTCTCCATCATTGTAGTCGTCGTGGTACCACGCCGTGGTTATTGTGTATATCATACGATATCACAGGTTAAGTAACGTTTGGCGCGATGCTTGGATGCGTGACCGCCGACCATTCATTTCACACGTCGACTTCCGTGCTTCAGAGGGCACGTTAAGCAGTCAGTCCTAATGATGTATACTTAAATACAGTAGTTGTTATGGTATGTTAATGTTCTGAATTCCTAATAATGATCTATACCATCTCGTCACCCAGGGGAGAGACTCATGCTCTGCAGTGGGGTCATTACAAAAAATTGTGATGATGACGATGATCATTGTAATGCCTCCAAATTTGTCAAACGTGACATTAATTGGTTTTATAACCGCTGGTGTTCTGCAAATCCCATAAGGGATACAGGTAAGAGTCATGTATGTACATATAAGAAGTGATATTATGATTTTCAATGATTATGTTTTATAATATATCGCTTTTTAATTTGTTATGAAGAATGATCATGCGGATGTTAAATAGTATGAGAAAAAAATTCGGACTTCCGATGATAGGAATTGAAAATGTATGTGAAACAATGCGCCTCCTAGAAAAGCATTTGCGGGCTGTAATATGCTAATAGCGTTATCTAGCAACTACAACAGAAAATTGTTTTTTGTCTGTTGTATGAGAGCCCCATTAAACATAATTTTTTTTTTCTACTTTTTTGCATTTTCTGTTATAGCGACAACAGTAATACATCATCTGTGAAAATTTCAACCGCATAACAATCTCGGTTCTTGAGTAGTGTGACGGACAGATGGACAGCGAGGCTGTAGTAATGGGTCCAGTTGTCCGTTTGGGTACACTCTAAAAAAACGTGAGAAATAAAATCAATGGATAATTTTTGAGATAGGCAAGATTGCTACTAAGGCGTTATTAAATTTGAAAAAAAAAACGATATTCTTGAAAAAAATAGCAGGCACCAATAATTTTATTTATCTCATTAACAGCACAACATGTAATGTTTTACAAAGAAAATGCAAAACTAGCTACAGATTTTGGATTAGAATATGATTACAACAGCATAATGCATTATTCCACAAATGCATATTCTAAAAATGGTAATGACACTCTCATTCCTATAAAGGTAATTATTTGAATATGGAATCTTACTATTATTTTGATATTTGGGATGTATAAAGTTTTCATTTCTTTTTCAGAAAGGTGCGGTGATTGAGAGGCATAGACCTATCAGTGAATTTGACATAAAAAAACTCAACTTGTTATATTGTAGTTAAATTTTTTTGCAATATATGTTTCACTTTAACAAATTGAGAATGAGGGATATTTAATTTCAAGGTTGCTTTTTATGTAATACTGTGATATAATTGATGTGATAATTGTTGATATATTGATTAAATGATGTGATTCCGATAAAAAAATATCTATTCTCATTGATTTATTAATTGGTGATTTAACCCTTGCTTAACCTCGATCTTACTTAGATGGTTACAGTCAAAAAGCCAAAGATGGGGCACATTACTGTAGAAAGTAACTGGGTTGTCATTTTGTTTCTCAGGTTCATCAGGTTTGTTCTTGTAGATCCCAAGCGGCAGGGGCTAAAATCTGTCAACCGTCAACAATAAAAATATAATAATGTTTATTTGCTAGAAAAAAATATAGAAAAAAATGCATAAACATAAAATTTTAAGGTTAATTAATCTTACAAATTCTTAAAAATATTATAAATGTTAAAGTTTGGGTATGGATGATTGTTTCTCAATCACGGTAGAATGGCTTTAGATGAACTTCGGCATAGTGATAGTGTACAGTCTGGAATATTCTTTACACAATGTGGAAATGCAAAATATCTTCATTTAAAAATCAATGACATGGTTCCAAAGAACCGATCTTCGTGTCTTTAACTTACAAGCTTGTCATACTGATCGATCCAATTGGACCACCCGGTATAGTAGGTATTTATCTATGAAATTGGGGAAGTTTTGAAGTTCTTTAATAATTTTTTTTTTTGTTTCATTGAAACTTTTAAATTTTAATTAAAATTTTGTCAAGCTGATGGCTCTTTATTCATTGATTCACTGCAGATACAGAACAGACAAAAGGTAATGAAGTCAGCAAAAGCTTTTTGTAATACTACCTATCGATTATTGATTTTTATCGCACTTAAAAAAAAATTGTAGAGTTGAAATCTATTCAGACAGAATCCAGTGATTGTGAGGCAGTGCGATACAGATCTAATTTTCGCTGCCTCGCATTAACCATATCGGCGCTTCAGTGGGAACGAAGCAATTCACCTCTACCGCTAGAAACTATTGTAACTAACCTTGTCTCAGTTATTACGTTGTAATTTAGTACTAAACTCACCTTTAACAAGAATAAATAGCAAAAATCAAACAGCATACATTATATGTATAAACTGCTGCTTATACATAAAATGTATGTTAATATCAATGTTTTTAAATGAACAATGCAATAGTGTTAGCCATGTAAGATATGTGGTTAGATAGGTCTTTGTAATCTAAATCAAAATTACTATGGCGGCAAGTTCCTATCGTTAGAGCGTTCTGAGCTATGAGGTTCTAAATTTCGGACTAAAATTTTGCTATCTACCAGCAATAGCCATGTAGAATACGTCGTTGGATAGGTTTAAGTAACTTGAATCAAAATTACTATGACGCCAACTTCCGATCGTTAGTCCGTTCAGAGCTATAAGGTCCTAAATGTCAGACTATACATTTGGTAACCACCTCCAATAGCCATGTAAGATACGTCGTTGGATAGGTCCTAGAAACCTGAATCAAAATTACTATGGCGCCAACTCAGATCATAAAAACTAAAACTATGTGTTTGTATGATCTGAGGGCGCCAACTTCTGATTATTAGTCCGTTCAGAGCTATAAAGTCCTAAATGTCAGACTATAATTTTGGTAACCACCTCCAATAGCCATGTAGGATACGCCGTTGGATAGGTTTTAGTAACCTGAATCAAAGTGACTATTGCGCCAACTTCCGATCGTTAGTCCGTTCAGATGTCAAAATAGCAGACGGGTCACCTATAATATATGTATTAAGGGACGCCGGCGCTCTGATTAGCTGTTGCACACCTGAATTGAGATTTTTTTAAATATTGTCTTTGGAGATTTTGATTAATTTTATTTATTAGCTTGGACTCAAAATCAAAACAGGCACCGTACCAATTGTTGTTCCAGAAGATGAACTATTTTCAACGATATATCACACATGTCTATTGAGGCGGGTACCAGCTTCCATACAAAGTTATGCGTCGTCCTTTATCTTCACTTTTGAAGGTTTATTTTTTTATCTTTCGTTTATATTCAAATGTATTAAAAAGTCAAAGTCTAATGTTTTATTCAAAACTCAGTGAACCGGAAAATATTCCTTTACTTTTTCTTGTCTATTTATTAATTTACTTAAAACCGTCTGGTATCGGAAAAGAGTGCCAAAACAACTTTTGATATCGGGTAAATAATATCTGTTCAATATAAAATTTCACAAAGTTTATTTTGATACCCCGCAGACTTTGCTTTTTATTTATTGGAAGAATATTTGTGGCTGAATAATTTTCCTGCATTCATTTGAAAACAAAATGATTGAAATATAATATGAAATTCTTTGTGGTTAAGACTAAAGTGGTTTATGTGCCAGTTCTGGTTCTAATTTCATATTTATAGAGGGAATATACCACACGTGGTTAAAGAATCTGTTCTGTACTTCTTATCTTACTTTTTCAAATCAGCAATGTAGTTTACCACAGAATCAAGGTTAAAGAATTTTTTATTTCTCAGAAGTCGTCGTGGCGCCGTGGTTACTGTGTGTATCATACGATATCACAGGTTAAGCAACGTTCGGCGCGGTTGGTACTTGGATGGGTGACCGCCGACCATATCTCACGACGACTTCCGTGCTTCGGAGGGCACGTTAAGCAGTCGGTCCCGGGTGCTGTATACGACTACTGTCGTTAGGGTTTGTCAGAAGCCATCTAGGCGCCCTAAAAATTCTGGCATCCACCACCCAGCTTTGGGCCAGCTTGGTGGATTATGGCCTATACCTCCTCTTCACCCAGGGGAGAGACTCATGCCCTGCAGTGGGCTCATTACAAAGAGTTGTGATGATGATGATGATGATGATGATGAATGAATTTACAATTCACTTATAATGAGAATAAAAATATTTTCGGGACGTATACATTAAGGTGGGTAGATCGAGAAAATAACTTTCTATATCTATACTTATAATAAATCTGTAGAAGTAAAAAATCTGTACATTGAAAATATAAAAAAAATGTCTACAACAAAACTGAACCCAAAAATGTGATTAAAAATTTTTTTGTCTATTTGTTCAGGCATCATGCAAAAACTACCAGGTCATTACGATGAAACTTGGTATAACTATTCTTATTATCCTGGGCACCACGCTGGGTACTTTTTATCCCGGAAAAGTATATAAAATAAAAAACAAGCAAAATTTTGCCGTTAGATCCCTAGACCCGATTACTGTATCAACCGCAAATAATAAGCTTGTTGTCGGTTACGTCCGTCACTCGCAGTTCACTAAAAGTTATGCTGTAAATAAATGTAGTGCTGAAATATGTATGCTTGCACCGTTTATAACACACGTGTGGTGCGCGTCTACCACGGATCGCTACCGCATAAGTAGTAAGTATAAGGACGGTTTTTTTAAATTTGATTTGAACATGTCAAGTCATGTGGCGAGCGTTTGTTCTCATTAGCGTTCTATAAATTGAATGTTTTGCGACCTTTTTATTCCTTCTAGTTTTTAATAAGTACAGTTTAAGGTTAAGTTATAGTTTTGTTTCCATAAGTCATAGGTATAGATTTTAATTAATGTAGTATATGAGATATTGTGCGTAGTAACCCTAGGTTATTTTATAATACTCTTAGGTAAGATTAGTCATTCGTATAGGTATAAGTTTTTAGGGATTTTGCTTATTTATTGAGTTTATATTTTTCAATAAGGTAGATACTAAGGTTTACTATTATAAGGCGTAGACCGTATAGATTTTTTATTTGAGCTTAGCTATAAATCAGTGTTGATAGCTATTCGAACGTATTAATAGGGACTACGTTGCAGAAACCAACTATAATCCTACAGAACTATTAGAAACTTTGGAAAATAGAGTTTTAAATATGAGATCCGAGCAAAAAATGTTATTTGACTGTGTCTTCCTTATTGTTAATAATACTTTGGGAGAAATTCTATTAATATTAGCAGGAATACCAGGAGGAAAAACAGCTCAAAGGAACTATGTTTCAAACACATATAGATCTTGATCGCATAGAAAATCCGGTATGTGGCATCACTAGGAATAGTAATAAAGCGCAGATTATTCGTCAGTAATTAATGCAGAAATTTTATTCGGTTTATGTGCCGGGGAAATTGTTTTGATTCCTAGAATTCATTTGATTCCAAACAATTTCCTACTTCAGTTTAAGAGAGTAGGTACAGTTTCCAGTAGCTTTATGTTACGCTATGACAATAAATAAGGCACAAGGCCAGACTTTGGCGTTGTTGGCGTCGATCTTACGAGTAGTTGTTCAGTTGTGAGTTGTTTTTCACATGGTCAGCTTTATGTTCATATTCCGGACGGGCTCACTGATAATGTTGTGTAAGCTTCAATTGATGTCGTATTGATGTCGTCACTAAGTTCGTAGTTGGAGTTACATAATATTATTTGAACTGTGCGAACAAAACTCTTTCATTTGATAGCCTTAACAAAAAAAAAACATTTGTTTAGCTGTTTATTTTAATTCTTATTTCACTTATTTTGGATCGCACCAGCGGAAAATCAAGAGGCTTCTAAGGACACCTCACGTCTTGTCTAATTGTGATAACCAGTTAATAAGTAATGAGGGAACAGGTAAACATCCGTATCCACATAAACACATACTAGTAAAAATCATAACCCTCCTTTTTGCCTGGCCGTAGCAATGGTACTCTATAGAATGGCTCAGGTTCCACGTATTTTACTTTATTGAATCAAATCTCATGTTTGAGCTGTTTGCGCAAACGTGTAAATTGAGCTTGTCGCAGTAATGCGAAGTTAGTGCCATCTCATGCGTAATCCAATATCGTCAGCTATATCAACGTAATGCTTGACACAGACAAGGCTATTGAATAGACAATAGGATAGTCAAGGGTTATGATTTTTCTTAAATATGAGTCTATTTTATTAAGAATTCCTTATTTAAAATTTATTTATTTATGTACCTGCGGTGGGAGCGCGGTCTTGTCTTCTGAAGAAAACATTGCTGAAAGCATCCTTTTTGGCATAGAAATATTGTATTGATTTATTGAATGTATGTGTATATTTTTTATTTTTGTTTGTCAAAATGCTAATCATTGCTGAAGATGATACACCAAAATAAAATGGTTCCACACCTACACTATCAACAGTTTAAAAAAATTAATGTTTTTTTTTCAGCAATACCACAAATACTGTATTGATAAATTGTCTGTTTTCAAAGGTAGACAATTCTAACACAAAACTTTTAAAATATATTGATGCAGAAAAATATAAGAACTGTAATGTTAGAATACATCAAAGGATCGTTTGCGGAACGAAACTATCAATCATGGTCGCGGAAATAAAAATTTTTTTTGACATAATTTCTTATAACAAGATCAAACGAAACCGATATACAGTATTAATAGAACATTAATGATTTTCAATAAAAATATATTGGAAACCAAATTTAGTGCATTTTTCAGAGATATATTGGCGCAAATAAAAATAAAACTGGTCCAGAAATTGTTTAGAGTGTTCAAGTTTATTAAGTTTATTTTCAATAAGATGTCTCTTTGCCTATGACCTTTTACTTTTGAAAATTTTATGTTCGAATTTCAAAACTCCGAAAACGGATTGCCGTAGTTTTGAATCCCAGATATATTTTGTCATAATATAATATTGAAAACACTAATTCATTTTGTTTTATTTTTGTTTCTTTACAACTTTCTTGCTTACAATTATTTTTTGTTATATCCGTAATTTTTCATTACGATGATTTAGTTTTTGTATCGTCGAATCTTACTGTCGGTGCCGTATAAAAACGCTTTCGAAAAGGTTTGTGAGTTTTGGAATAATCTTCTAAAAATGAGTAGACTAAATTAAAAACGTGGACGAAAAACCTAACCATGTAATTTTACTAGCATAACAGAAAAAAAGACAAAAAAAAGGATAAAACAAATTAAAACGTTCCTGGCAAGGTTCATTTTTATTTCGAAAACACTCTATTGAACCAAAAAAAATGAAATATTGTGTTTTATTGTTCGAAGCTTACGCGGAGATAACAATAGGAGACCATTCAATGAGGGACATCAATAATAAGCAGGATTAAAATTTGAATATATGAACTGCCATTAAAAGATAAAAGAGATCGATGTTAACAAATGCCCATATTCAAACCTGTCACAAGAGGCACACGTGTACCTAAATTATAACATGCAAGTTTAGAATAGCGCAGGGTTTTCATGAATCATGAAAACAGAGAGTTCATGGTATTCAGGGGTTTCATGAATTCATGTTATTTAGTGACAAAATAAAATGCAGAAAACAAAAGATAATAAGTAAAATCTTTTATTTATTTATCTCGACATATTGAACCAATTGCAATAACTATGATCGAGAAGACTAAATGATGCTTGTGTCATCACTGAGCTATAAAAGTATTGTAAATGAAGCTATTAATTTCTAACTTTTATTAACACTGTGTGATAAAATTTAAAAAATTAAATCTTTTGAGTAACATAGAAAACCAGGAACTTATCGTTTTTTTGAATGCATGTTTCAATAAAAAATATCAGTAACAAAAGAACGCATAATTGCAATATTTACAGCAAAAATACATACAAATAACAATTGTGAGAATCTACAAAAGGGAAAATATAAAAGAAATTAGTAAATAAATGAAAAATGTGATAAATAAAAATTACCCGACCAGGATTAATTTTTTATTTTTATTTATCACATTTTTCATTTATTTAAGAATAATTGAGCATTTTAAATGCAAAAAACTTAAATAAACATTATTAAGAAATTAGTAGCCAGGCAAATACTGAAAAAGACCTGCAATTAAGTGAGGTTCCTTTGGATTGATTGCCTGGTAAGCTATACTTATGCTAGAGAATTAGGATATATCTAAACTATATTTAAAAAGACAACACAAAAGTTTTATCACTAAAACTATTTTCACAGGTAGAGATATATATTTTTTCCATACTTTTCAAACAAAAAAAGCATCAATTTCTAATAATTTGTATTTACTAAGTTATTTTTTTTTCGTTTTGAGTTGGATATGCAGTAAAATAATTCATACATACATACATACATAAAGTCACGCCTGTCTCCCTTTGGGTTAGGCAGAGACAAGGGAACACCAATTGCTGCGATCCAGACATATCTCTTTCGCTTCTTCCACGTTCATCAATCTTTTCATACATGACCACCGGTTACGGGTACTTTTGACTACGCACTTTTTCAAAATGTCGCCAATTTGATCGGCATAAAATATAAATTAAAACGTTCGTGCAAATTAAAGAGTTCTATATATCTCAAATATATATATACATATATATGAATTACGGAAACACCTTATGATCATTATTATTATCTTATTATCTTAGTAATGTGCCATGGCTTTATTACTTACGAAATACCAAAAAACCTTTACATATTTTTATGAGCCCACTATGAGTCTCTCCTCTGGGTGACGAAGAGGTTTAGGCCGGTAATCCTATTTTCTTGCCACTTCTTCTCAACAGATCGATTTTCCGAAGTGGTGGTAGATTCAGTTCAATTTGTAAATTGTTTGACTTATTTCAAATGTATTTAAATACTTACGAAATAAAGAATATTTGAGTTTGAGTTACATCCAGCAAGCTGGCCCAGCTGGTTGGTGGTTAGTAGGTAATTTAAAAAAATTCGAAGTATACATAAATACATACAGAAATACATACGATTTCTACATGTATAACTTATGTTTCACCATGTAAAAATAAAATTCGCATAATTATGAAATAGTTTAGATTTAAAATAAATTTCTAAGTGTATATAAAATGGATTAGTCATTCTTATTGTTTTGCCTTTTCAAATCCTGTTTTTTCAAACGTATTTCAGTGACAGGCAACAAATCCGATTTTCAAATGATAACTCTGCTGTCTGAAGTCCAGCAATGTTTTATTACCCCGTTTTGATTGAGTTTGCGAACGAAATAATATAGGCGCGCCGCCCTGTTGGGTTTTTGAATCTTTATGAGTTTCACTGAACTTTGCTGAATATGAGATTTTTTTATTGGAATGTTATGCATCTTAATGATCAGAGGTAGAGAGAAAATGATATATTTTAATTTCTAGACGTTGAAGTGAGGGTCTCTTTACTTTGAATATGGTATGTTAAGACATTCGATTTATGAAAGACTAGCCACCGCGCGCGGTTTTACCCACGTAACTTTTGATCCCGTGGGAATTTCGGAATAAAATATAGCCTATAACCTCAAGAGTTGGGCTATCAAATGCAAAAAAAAAAATTCAAATCCCACTTGTAGTTTCTGAGATTAGCGCGTTCAAACAAACAAAGAAACAAAAAAACAAACTCTTCAGCTTTATATATTAGTATAGATATTAGAGGAATGCGTCGTTTAAAGCATATTGTTTGACGATCGTAGATTCCTTTCGTGTTCTTCATGTTGAAAGTTGTTTTTTTTTAATACTTCGGTGTGAAAACATTGACCTATATCCCATAAAGCAGAGAAACGAAATAAGTTTTCCTTCGAATTGGGAGCAATTTAAGCTTATTGCGGAAATCTGATATCTTTTAAGCCAAGTAAAATTCATTGAAGTGACTCTAGATACAAACAATTACTAAAATTTATTTGTTTTAAATAGCAAAAGCCCCACACGTCACCCTAAAGTTAAATTAAATAAATCTGAATTAATTTGAAATATGTTTTTAATAAACATATTTTCAAACAATGTTTGAGTATTTATGCCTGTAGTCACACCACGGGTTTTTAATTTAAAAAGTTTCACACATATTTCTGTACTAGCTACCGCGCGCGGTTTTACCCGCGTAACTTTTGATCCCGTGGGAATTTCGGGATAAAACCTTCCTATAACCTTTCTCAAGAGTTGGGCTATCAAATGCAAATTTACAACTACTACAAAAAGAATTTTTGAAATCCCGCTTGTAGTTTCTGAGATTAGCGCGTTCAAACAAACAAACAAAAAACAAACTCTTCAGCTTTATATATTAAAAGTATAGATATTAATTATTTTACACTTGTTTGTGAAGTCAAAAACCTGAGATTATTCTAGTATATTTACAAACTCTGCAACAAATAATATAGGATTGAATTAATAACTGAATAATACTAAATTATTTAGGATTATTCAGTATTATTTAGTATTATTTTTAACCTCGATTGACTGCAAATTGAAACTACACGATCATGGAAATAATACTTAGTTTTGATTAATATTTTTAACCGACTTAGGAGGTTGAAAAAAGGACGAGGTTCTCAATTCGTCTGTATGTTTTTTTTGTGACTTTGTTACACGATATTTCAGACAATTATTTCTTGTTTCATATGATAAAAGATACTATATAGTTGAATCCATATAATCTTCACTTAAATTGGTTAAATAGTTCAATGAAAATATCAAATGTTTGAAAGAGTATGTATGATTTTGGAGAATGTTTACGTTGATGACATTATAACTCAGCCAAAGTTTTGACGTGAAGTCGGTTTTTTAAAGCTTTGCATTCGTTGATTATTCAAATTAATGCTTTAACACTGCCCTCCAATGTTGTTTTACATGCATCAAATGCATGGTGTATAAAAAATTTTTTTCCAGTTGTTTATTATTTTAGTTTGTTTTACTGTCCATTGCTTTCTTGTACAGACAGGTATTAAGTATAGAGATTTTTAGCATAATGTCTTAAATCGTACTATATTGTACGATTGTCTATGATTTTATAACATAATTATTATTATTTAATATTGAATTTTCATTTTATAAATTTTGGTTTTTAAGAGAATTGAATTAAATATACCAGTATTGCAAAAGAGATTTTGTCACAATCTTAATCAACGCACCTAAAACGTAATGGCGCTAAAACAAAAGGTTAAAAATAAGACTGGAATTTTTGTCGGTCTATTAAATAGTTCACAAAATATGGATGATTGAAAGTTAATGGCATAAAAACACAGGAGTTAGTTAAAATTGGAGCATATAGTGGGCTCGATTCCCGCAACGAAATAAAAATGGGTGAAATAAAAAAAAAATTAAATAAAAAGAAATAAAAATTGGTCTGGGTGTTTTTTTAATATACTAGGTTTCCCCCCAGTTCGCTATAACACCATGGTGGTACCTCATAATAAAAAAAGGTTTGATTAGCATGGGTAGTCCATGTAGTAGTAGGTTGTGTGATTGGGGATTTTATTATATCACAGTTCAAAATCAATGAAAAAGCCTTAGATTGCAATATTAAATCGTATAAAAATCCACAAAACATCATATTAAAAAGCATGAAAAAGATGAGATAGTGGTTCAACAACTGTGGGTGAAATATTAAACAATTTCATAATCTTATAACTCCTTCGCGCTACTTCCTTTCCTCAGGTATTTTTATTTAGGTGCCACGGCACGCTCCGCAAAACAAATGAGTGTAAGTTGCTAGAAAGTTTGTTTCTACTAATACAGAATAAAACGAATCGTCGTAGTATATCACTGTATGGGAAAGCAAAAAAATTTAAAAAATGTTATTCAATATTCAAAAATTTTATTGGATAACTATGTAAATACATAGTACAGATACTGGATAGAAATATGTTAACAACATCATTTATTATCCCAAGAAAACATTTCCTAAAGTCAGTCAACTGTTATTATGGAAATGCTTATTAAACTTCTAAATTACATATTTTGATATGTTACTTTACAAGATTGTGTTATAAGAGGTACGGAAATTAATAAAACAATGGATGGTTTGAGATTTAAATCTATCAAAATAGAATGTCATTCAAGGTACACACATCAAGCGTTACAAATGTGTCAAAAGTACTTGAATCTGAAATCTATGCCCTCGACATTAAGTTGAAATTTGTTGGGGAAATTCGACAGGTAATGTAACGCTTGACCCGCTGGCTTCTGTACCTATTTAACTGGATTGCCCTGCTCCTAGGTGGTAGGACTTTTTCTACGACAGCCTTTGATAAGTATATCGTTTGTCGCTATCGTATCGTGATTATCATATATTGTTATTGTTTAGTTTTGTAATAATTGATTCCGATAAGCCGAATCTCAACTCTAAAGTAAACCTCTGTAAGGTGAATTTGAGGTTAAAAAAGCTATAAGTCAAAAGTATAATAGTATATTATGTAACAAATTAGCAACGCTCACGAGTTATATACGACGTTTTTCAACACACTTGTGAGTAAAAGACAGACATACGTGGTCATAAAATAACAAACACACTTGATAACAAAGCTGTGAATTGTGATTGAAAAATGGCGCCGAACTCTGCGCATGCGCGTATGTTTTTTTTTTCCGCCAAATGTGTCAATGGCTGTATAGTATATACAGCCTATTTTACATGAAAATATTTAATTTGGAGTGGTAAATCCAAATATTTTAATATTTTGTTACAAATTATTGTAAATTGTGAATAATTTGTTTGATATACAATTTTGTTTAACTAATATAAGGCGTAAACATTTAAAAATGTATATGGATTTGAAGTGGTATAAAACCTCTTTGTTGTTTCTGAAAAAAATTTAATGTATAACCCGGATCAATAAAATATGCTCTGTTTACTCGCATTTAATTTGCACAAAGGTACAATTCAACTTTGTAGGATTCATTATATTATGCACTAGGGTATAATATATTATGCACGCGTGACTTATAGCCCAGTTTATAGTTCTAAATTCAATAGAATAACGCTCACTTTACGAGCAAGTGTGTTGAAAATAATATTAAAATACTAGGAAAATATAAATAAGTGAACATTGCCGTGTCCCAAAATCCATATTGTTATTGTGTATACAAAAATCTTAAATAGAATATTAAAATTAAAACTTTGAATAACACTATTATGAGATATTTTAATTACTAATTCAAATGCCTAGCCTCGTGGTTTGTGACATTAAAACCGTTTTACTGTTTTCTTATCAAAGAAAACGTTTTTATTACAGTATACTTAACAGTAAAAATAAACATAATGTAAATGTACCGTATGAACGCTCTATGTATTTTATTTTCACAGGATTTTTTCACAGCGTTTATGAAGTTAAGTTAATAATTTAGTTAATTTTTTTTTTCAAATTAAATTAATTAAGAAAGAAAAAATTATAAATTGTAAATTGGTGTTATTATACTTTTATGAGTACGTCTCTTTATTTTTTCAATGATCTGACAATATTTTTAAGTATGAGTTTGACAACGAGACAAAAAATGTTTGAGCTAAGTCGTTTTTATTTATTCGGTTTAAAAATTGAACACTTATAGCTTTTATTGTTTAGATATTTTTTTTATTAAAGGAGAGTTAATCAGAGATATATTCGCTTGTCTTATTTCATGAATGTAGGAATAGCTGTGATAATTTGTGGAGTTAAAAATGGAAAAAATCTGCAAATAACTATTTTCTAATATTTAAAAGAAGGTAGAATAACTCCGCATATGCTTTGTTTAGCCAATCCTGAACAAGGCAACCAAAAAGCTGGTACACATCTTCATAGAAGTGAATTTAAGTACACTCTTTACCGCTATGTATTATCCATAGTACATTAACGATAACTTCTAAGACTATACCTTCAAATTGCTAATTAATTACTTTCTACCGACTCTCAACTAAGTTTTGGGTAAATTATTGGGTACAATTTTATGCAAAAAAATCGCTTAAAAGTGCAAAATGCATGTGCATGTGCATATTATTTCATTGATTTTTCAGCTTCTATGCTGGACTGGGAGCGAAAGAAAAACATAGAGTGTGCCAGCTGCTTCTCTTCCCGTGCATACTGTAAAAGTCAGTTAAGGGACCGAGGTGTTATGGGAGGCTTTTTTGTGGGCGATAGGCTGACCCCCTGTCACTGCAATAGTCTCTCTCCACTATTGTAATGCCTCCAAATTTGTCAAATGTGACATCAGATGGTTTTATTAATTCTGGTGTCCTGCCTACCCAATACGGGATACAGGCGTGAAGTTATGTATGTATGTATGATTTTTCAAATCAACCAATGAATTGTTCGTTTTTCTGATAAAAAAGTATACATATTAAAGGTTAAGTATTTCCTTTTCAATGTATACAAATACTACTACCCATAAAATAAAAGCCTGTAATAAAAAGATGCTGGAGAGTAGTTGCCTGTCGACCGCAAGCTAATTTAAACACAGCATTGTTTGAAATAAGCTGACAGCTGAACAATATTACTTATAAAATGCTGAGAAAATGAATGTCTCTTGTAAATTGCAAGATATCTAAAGTTCAAGCAAAATATAGAAACACTTTTTAAGAATGACTGTTTTCAACTTGTTCTCAACCAAAAAAGGCGGAGGTTCTCAATTCGTCTGTATGTTGTTTAACCGAATTCAAAAAAAGGAGGTTCTCAGTTTGACCTATAAGTATGTATGTATGTATGTTTGTCCGCGATTTTCTTACGTTTGGCTTAACCGATTTGGATACGGTTTTCAGAAAAAGATTTGTCATGTTTAGGAGAAGGTTTTAATATATTGACCAACTTTAAAAAAGAAGGTTCTCAAGTTATCTGTTTATTTTGTATCAGAGATGAGCCGAATGTTCGGCCGAACATTCGTATTTCGTACAACATTTGTATTCAGCCGAATTCAGTAAAAGTAGCCAACTTACAAAGAGGAGTACTTACCTGTATGTTAATTATGTTTATCATCGATTATCTTGCGTTTGGCTGAACCGATGTTGATGCGGTTTTTAAGAGGATATTTGTCCCATTTAGGAAAACCTTTTACCTTTTACTTACTTTCAATTTAGGGCTAGCTTTTAGTTTTTTCATAGAAGGTTAGTTTCTATATTTGTAGATATACGTGATAGATTTTTTAGTGATAAGTTTTGGATAAGTTCTTAGCTGACTGTTCGCACGAAGATTATTTTAGCGAAACTCTTTTCGTTTGTCAGTTTCTGCAGCACGAGCATGCTGGCGATATCTAGACAAGACCATCTCGTGCTGCATCAAGTCGTCGTTATTTTTCGTTGGGATTTAATTTTCCTCTTCTTTCTTAAAGCGTCCTTCTCCATAGTTTCTACCTAGGCCTACAGGTAAAACGTATATTATAACAATAGTAGGTAGGTCAAAGTCATAATTTTACAGTACCAAAACATCACATTACCAGAAGAAGTAGGTAGTTACTGATACCAGAACTAGCCCAAAACTTATCACTAAAACTCTATCACTAATATCTATAACTGTAGAACCTAACTAACTATGAAAAAACTAATAACGAGCCCAAAAAAAAAACCTAACACTAAAAAGTATGAAATCAAAAATAAATAAAAAAAGTCATAAAACCAAAACCAAAATGAAAGCAAACTAATTATTTCTTTTTAAGAAAAAGTGAACCGCATTCAAAAAACCAACCCACTAAAAATGTTTAAATAATATTTATAAACACCATCCTATTCCTGTTTCTAGTCCATCCATTACTTCCCCGTATAGTAAATTTCTGCCAAAAATTAATTAATATTAATGAATGTAATAAGAACATTAACAATTAATCTGGGTAGGTATTTAGGTACATAGTTTTTGAAGTCAGTGCCAAACCAGTAAAAGATTAATAAACATTGAAGTCTGAAATGCCTACACCCTCCCTCGCACAGCACCAGTTTGACCTGCGCAACGATTTGGTAGCTATGGACTTTAGAATTTTTTTTCGCCACTCCTTATAATTTTGTGTGTGATTTGACAAGATGTAAATTGTCCTGTACTTGTATTATAATAAATGGAACCGATCCAATTTAAATGCTAATGTATTTTAAAATTATTATTATATAAATATTTTGAGATTTTAAAATGACATTATGAAGTTTGATAATTTCGCGCCAGGGGCGCGGTAAACTATGAAAATACCTTGTTATTGAACTTGTTATTGAACCCCAACCAAAAAAATATGTTTTATTTGTCTATCTATGTATCTGTTTGTGGCATTGTATTGTAGACAAATGTGCCAAATATTAGATTTCCATTCAAAATATATTTTGCGAAATTTACAAAAGTCTGTTCAGGCGGTTGATGAATTTGAATGATGCAAATCATTGCATGCGAAGCTGAAAACATTTGTTTGTCCTTTATTGACTATACCAACTATAAACCTTTGTATGTGTTACTATTTTTGTTATTAATACGATAAATTGTCTAACTATGTAATTTATGTGGGCGCGGTTTTATCCGACTAGACAATGACGCGTTTTCCCTATTTTTTTAATTTTACGATAAGGGCTTTTTCTTAAAACTTAGGGCTTTTTGCTATACGGTATGATTAAGCTAATTAAATTTCCTACTAATTACTGCATTTTGTTTTCCAAAAAAATAAAAATCTTTAAAATATTGGGTCTTGTCCTTAGGGGCTCGGTATTCCAACTCTCAAACTCTCCTACAAATAACTTCACTTGTGTTCAATGAGATTAAATCTTGACTTCGGCAACGCACATATCGCCGCCCCCGCAGAATAAAATGATATCGGCTTATATGTTAGTGTTAGTGTTATGTAATTTTTGAAATCTGTGGATGGTAATACGTCATCTACTCAATTTTTTCGTGATTTTTATAGATTAATAGTTACTCGCTGACTGTTCACATTGCCGCCGGCGAGTACTCGCTTTATTAGTTTGTCAATGAACGAGAAAAAGTACCAAATCATAGAGTAACTTATATACTGGTATAGAGTCGTCACTAACGAATTTGGTACTAGCGCGATCTAGCGGAAAACAACCGTACCTCGACAACCAAAACCCAGCTGTGCCGCTCTAGCTTGTATTCTCAAGATGGGTAATTTTAAACAATAACTTAGACTTTGGAATAGCTAGATTCATAAAATTACGGGTTAGTCAGGTTTGGGTATGATGGATCCAGTTCAATTAAAGTCTATTTATTGAAGTAAATAAAAAACAATTTAGCAGTTGCGTGATTTATTAGGTTTTCTTTTTCGTTTTCCTTGTAACGTGCGTAAGTCCAACGTGTTATGCGAAGAATTCAGAGTCCGAGACCTTGCCAAAATTGTAGAAAATTTATAAAACACAATGCAGAGCACTTTCGCGAGTCACTGGAGGAAACGGAATGAAAAAATTCATTATTCACTCATGTCAGTGTCTCAATCACTTTCGTTTTGACATTTTGTTGACAACTAGTACTATATAGTAGTAATACTAAAAACTTCAAGATTTTCCTAACTTTAAATCATTGCATAAAATCTATTTCATATCACTATCCACTGTGGATTAAATAATGTATTGGGTATATTTTGCAGTCATAAAAACACATTTTCATATGCTTAGAACGCATCCAATTAGTTACTCTAACTGCGTAGAACGCACCCAATTATAAAATCTACGATTTTTTGTATTTATGATTCAATTTAAATATTAAATATATCATCTCATAAAGCGGATAAAATAATATTAATTTTGTATCAACTACTTAAAGTACAATATGTTTTTTCAGGAACCGTTGAGCAAAAGTGACATCTATTGGTTTAAAATGGAACATAATCTTTACCGTGTTGAGAAAAATGCCATCTATCGGAAAGCATCAATACTTTTACCACAAGAGCAAATTCTAAGGAAAGGGAAATAATACTAAGTGAAAAAACACTGTACCAAATAAATATAGGGTTCATTTTAATTAGCGCATCACCTCGAGCAAGCAGCCTCTCCACATCAATCCCAACAACATTTGTTTTACGATTTTTTATAAATTAATAGTTTTAAAAATTTAAATTTTTCTATACAATTAATATTCATTGTTTCTAAACTGGCGTTACTCTATTCAAGTTGATGCCACGCACCTTGCGTCACCACGCCACGTGCAGTGTGGCACGGGGCGGGGTTGCGCTGTTGTGTTGTTGCTTACAAAATACAGAGTGATAAATAACAGTGGGAGCAAAAACTTGCTTATTTTTCTTTTTATGTGTTATTTATTTATCAAGATTTTAAAAAGTCGTAGAATAATTAATGTTATTGATATTGATGTACAGAGGCAAGTGGCGATGTGCTAATTAAAATTAATATTGTTGGCGATAACGATGAGTTTGCGATATTAAGATGTTTGTATGACTTCATGGTAGCGGAAGTATGTTGCTAGTACTGTTAAAGAGGGTGCCAAATGCAATAAATGACTAACATTCAATTGCAGCGCCATAGGTTATATCTTGTAGTAGGGTGATGGCAAGTGACACATATACGGTTAGGAAGGCTAGGCGTGTGGACGTGTCTCAAACGGACGGTTTGTAGTAGCTCGGTATTAATTGGTTTTAGCGTTGTAATGGTAAAGTAATAGCGGAACGTAACAGCGAATAAAGATTGTATTGTGAATAAGCCGGTATTATGACCAAGCCGACATTCTCAGGACTGAGTAACTGCCTTGTGATTATTTCTATCGTGTTTAATAAGCGTCATCGCTCACATTATTGTCTTAAGTTTTCGCCATTCATACTATTAAATAAAACACTTTTTAACCGGATTTATCGCGTATATTTACATTTTAAATTAACGTAACCACGGGGTCTGCAAAGTCACCGAAACGTCGATTTCAAATTTAAAATGTAATAAATCTGGTTAAAAAGTGTTTTATTTAATTAAAATTAACCCTACTCATTTAGCAATTCTCGCTCGCCGCTACTCGTTCAATGTTTCCGGTTGAACAACTGGCTTACCATCATAGATGAATATAAGTACTAAAGTATAGATGACCGTCTCGCGGTTTTTGCACTTTAGCGCCATACAGTATCCACTCTAGGAACCTTTTTGACCAAAGCAACCCTAGAATGCAGCCCGGCCGTACCGCGCCACTTTCATTTTTACAGAAATTCGTAGTACAAGTTATTACTTTTACGCAATTTTAATTTGATTCGAGTAACGAGTCAAATTTAAACTGCGCAATACTAATAAGTTGAAATAAACTGCACAAAGCATGATGCTATGGGAATTGGGAGTAATAAAAAATATGCACCTCAGACAATTATTTATTTCTTCCTAATTTTTTTTTTAATTTATATTTGTGTTTGATATAATAATTGTAGGCCATAGATTTGTTCGGGTCGTCTTCGTCAAACTCAATAATTTTGCCACACAAATTGTTCACCTCCTTGCACCAGTCATTAAAAATCAATGCAATTCCTTTTCTTATCTCACTATCTCACTAGAAAGTCAGTATCCTACGTTAAAATATCACTTCACAAAAGTAAAATCTTCAATTCGAGATCGTAAAACCGCGAGGAGTGAACACTCTACTCAACGTACTTTGCAGAAAACACTAACAAAAGAATTAAGTGACAAAAAATACACAGAAAAATAAGCAAATGCAACGAGCGCAAACACTTGATTGGTTGAATACCATACTATAGATACGCTCATTGGTACTATAAATATATCGATATCGGACGCAGCAAAAAATACAGAAAGTTCCAGTAGTGCCCGGCGCGTAGCGCTAGTAGTAATAGAGTTTTGGTATTTGTAGGGAAGACAAACTAGCATGCTTACCATATTTTAAAATAAAGGACATTATAATCACTGTGAATGCGTTCACATTTTTATCGGTAACTAATCTGTCAATTGTCCTCAATCTCATCTGATGATATGTAAAGATGAGGACAAAGATGACAACACACGGGCTTAGGATAAAACTGGCTCTCATAAAGTATTGTCGGGACACATCAGCACTGTTGTTGATATTTGCCGGCAGGTTTTGATTGATTAGTGCAAACATAACAATACCGACAACAAACGTTAAGGATGCAATATACGGGCTAAAGATATAACTTACTACTCATAGAGGGACACATTATTGTTATTACATTGTCGTTACTGGACCTTATGGAATTCCATGGAAAGTACCGTTGCTCACTCTAGAAAATTATATGGTAAGTTTTGGTGTCGACTAGCCATCATATCCGGAAAACCGCAAAGCCTATTGATATAGCATACCGACGCAATAGGGCGCGCAGTAAACTGTTATACACTAGGTACTAACTACCATTTAACAAGAGCGATGATATTTGGCGATATTCTTCGCGTGATGTGGATTATATTTTCCAAGAATCAGGGAATATACAAGAGCGTAAAAACTAATGTTGATTGTCGATATTAATCAATATTCTTTGAAGTAAACGTTATATTGTGTAACGGATGTGACGTCAGCCCTCAAGCCAAGCCGCCAAACTGCCATATTAACACGCCCCTCTTCCCGCCAATACAACTAGCCATGCCAAGCCAAAGGAGTGGGGACAGTGTTATAAAATGCCATGTTGCCATTTTTCTGTCTGTTTTTCGATAATAAACATAAAAAGCGTTATTCTGCTGGTTTTTTGTTGCTCCCCGTATTATTCAGAAGTGGGATATCAAAATGAAACGACGTCATATACACGCCCAAATCTTACGGTCTTCTGGCGATTCCGAGAAACAAGATGAAGTTCCTGACCCACCAGCGAGGAAGATACTGAAGAGTTTGCTCAAGAATGAGGTCCACAAAGCAATATCTGACCTTCAAGTAGAAGAGCCTGGATTCATCAAACCGAAAGATCACCGTGCTGCTTCTTTAATTCCGGAATTTGACCCTGATAGTGAAGAATGCACAGTACAAGCTTGGATTAGAAAAATAGATCAAATTGGTGAAATTCACGGATGGGATAATGCAACGAAATCGTTTCACTTGCAAGACAAACTACGGGGCCAAGCAAGAAAATGGTACAACCGATTAGAAGAATACAATTACTCCTGGGCCGAATGGAAAGAGATGTTGTCACGTGCTTTTCCAAAACATCGTGACTATGGGAGCATGCTTGAAGAGCTTATGCACAGAAAAAAACTCCCAAACGAGTCGATGACGAAGTACTATCAAGACAAAGTCGCCATGTGCTTCCGGTGCAAGTTATCTGATAACGCCAGCGTCTCCTGCATTATTCGAGGTTTGCCACCATCCCTGCAACCAAATGCGCGCGCATTCCAATGTCAATCGCCGGGTGAACTTTATGAAGGATTTTTATGTGCGCTTGATGATTATCGTACCCTGCCTCAAGAGCCTCGCTCACAGAAGCCGTTATACCTGCAATCCCTTGAAAAAAAGTTCACAACTCCCAATCCTGAGACGGATCCGTGTCCTAGGTGTAAAAGAACGGGACATTTGCTGCGTGATTGCACACAACCAGACACGCGTACGTGCTATAAATGTGGAGCTAAAGGGCATATCGCCTTGCGTTGTTCGATGAACCCTACGACAAGCAAAGCATCTTCAAGTTACAGTAAAGAAGTAAACATATTAGAACCCTATAACGACATATACAAGAAAGTGGCAAAAGTGTACGGAGTTCACGTGAAGGCTTACATTGATACCGGAAGTCAAGTCAATGTGCTCAATAATCGAGTTTCAAAAGCCCTATCATTAGAAGTTAAACCAACTAGCATTGCTTTGAAAGGATTTTCTGGTGGAATAACTATGAGCCAAGGAGAAGTTCAATTTGAACTAGAGATCGACGGCATTACGCTACAATGTCAAGCCTACCTCTCGGATATGAAAATGAATGAAGTTAATTTGTTGATTGGGCAACCAGTTATTAACAGCGAAGGCATGACCTTAACCGTAAGCCAGGGTCATTCTAAACTTCAACTAGTTTCTGATCCCATTGCCATGATTGAAGCCATCGAAGAAAACCACCGATTCAAGGTCGTCACGGTGAATGAGGAACGCCTGCCACCCGGTCCCTCTATCATCCAAGTTCGCGTGACGGGTAACGAAAAAGACAATGACGTAGTGACCCCACCGCGGCATTACGAGCTTCAGGGCGTGTCCTACTCCCTGCCTGCGACGCTGCTACGTGGTGAAGACTGCTACATCATAGTCGTCAATACGGGCTCCGCCGACATCGTGTGGCCACCAGGCGAGGTCCTCACGAGGGCCGAAAGCTGCGAGGTACTACAGCCAGACAGCCAGGTGTGTAGTTTTTCTACTTGCCTTAATTTATTGAATGCCAGTAGCCATGACGTAACAAATATTACTGAAATAGGGGGGGTAGATATAAATAAAATTAAGACGGGGCCATTAAATGGTAACGATCATTTAAATTTAGTAAATTTATTGAAACGGTATAAACATTGCTTTGCTGCAAATACACGCGATCTGGGTTGTTCTAATTTAGTTCAAATGCAAATTAAGCTCACTAGTGATCAGCCCGTGCATCGCCAGCCTTACAGACTTTCTCATAACGAACAAGCGATAGTCAAATCCAAAGTAAATGAACTTTTAGACGCCGGTATCGTAAAAGAATCTGAATCCAGTTATGCTTCACCCGTAATCCTTGTTAAGAAAAAGAATGGCGACAGTAGGTTATGTGTTGATTACCGTGCGTTAAACGCTATCACTGTAAAAGACAGATATCCTCTACCAAACATTGACGATCAGGTATCCAAATTAGCTGGCAAACGGTTCTTCACAACTTTAGATTTAGCTCAAGGTTACCATCAATTAAGCATCATACCAGAAGATACGCACAAAACTGCTTTCATCACGCCACAAGGTGGGTAGTCGTTAAAGCTGCTGCAGTATTTTGAGCTCTCATTTAAATTAATTAATAATGGTGTTATCTTGTGTTTAGTTCTGCAATTGAACAATAAAACACTTAGAAAAAAGTGCGATTAGTACGAAGAATTGTGGAGAATATACTGTGTGGTCATATTTGATCATTAAAATAACATCAAGAGTTTTGATCGTCGGTACATCGTTTCAAGAGTATAGATCAGCTAAACGACACTGTGTTTTAAGGTTTGACAATAACTTATATTTAGAAAAAGTGTGAAAGAGTGCCCTGTTTCTATATTTGATTACTTTAGACTATTAAATTAATACTATATACTGAAGAATCAAGATTGAGAACAGCGCCATCTACTATAGTTTCACAACTGAAATAATTATAAACCATCGATATCGCCCTGCCACCTTTATTTTTTAACCAGAACTAAACTACAGAAAACGCAATAGTAGTTTATAATGAACAAGTGCGGGGTCTGTGGAAAATTCGCATCGTCAACAGGGGGCGCTACTTGTAGCAAATGCAAAATAAAATATCATAAAGCTTGCGTTTCCATAGACAACAATGATAACCTAAAAGACTGGGTGTGTCCCTGTTGCACAATAAAATTACCACGGCGAGAATTAAACATTACACCGGTACGAACAGCGACAACAGAAAAGCAATGTGATGAAGAAAACCTTGAAGTTGTGCCTACAGTGTTTCTAAAGGAGCTAAATATCGAAGAGCCGATCGATAAAAATACTTTGATCAAGTTTATGGCAGAAATAACAATGTGCCGTAAACAATTAAAAGACACTACCGAAGAAATGGCGAGTTTTCGACGTGAATTTGCAGTGATACGCCAAGAGTTGTCAGAGTGTAAAGATAAGATTAAAAATATAGAATTATCCCATGAGACCATAACAAAGAAGAACTCCAAAGTCATAAGTGAGTTAGAACTTACTGTGTCATCTTTGAAAAGGGAATTAATTGAAAAGCAGCAGCATATGTACCGAAATGATATAGAAATCGCTGGTATTACTGAGAACGGCGGTGAAAATATTTATCATCTGGTGCGAACAGTCGCCACAAAGCTAAATATAGCTTTAGAGGAAACGGAGATCGTGGAAGCATATCGTGCTGGCCCAAGGATACTGAGTGCGGTGGACGGCGAGGGTGCGCGCGCGCGGCCGCGGCCTATCGTGGTGCAGCTGGTGCGGCGCGCCGCGCGCGATCAGCTGCTGGCGGCGGCGCGTGCGCGCCGCGACCTCACCACCGCCGGGATGCAGCTGCCGGGTGCCGACACAAAGGTCTATGTCAACGAGAGGCTGACAGGATTCCATCGGAAATTACTAACTAGCGCTAAATTGGAAGCTAAAAAAAAACAATTGGAAGTATGTATGGACCAAGAATGGTATGCTACTGGCACGGATGTCTGAAGGTAAAACTGTGTGTAGAATCTCCACAGAGAAAGATCTGGACATTTTTCGCTCCTAATATATATTATTTTATATTCTTTTTAAAAGAATATCTTAGTATTACTTTGTTTTTAAGTAATTTCCTACACAAAGTAAACAAAATTTCTATGGCGACATTTGTACATAACAGAACTTGTGTGAATAAATATAAACAGTACTCATTTAAACCTTTACTTTATCTAAATTTACTCAATATAACTTTGTTCATCTACTATTACAAGTGCACATGTGTAAGTTATGATTGTTGTTGTGTTTTTTATGAACTTAAAATTAATTCAAACTGTTTGTTTACTTTCAAAATCTTGCAATCAGATATTTGTGTTCAGGTGTTTCATATTTTTATTTATCCTTATATTTCAAATCAGTATCTATTATACAATTATATATTACCAACATATTATTTTAGTATTTATAGTATTATATTTAAATACAATTATCTGCAACCACTCTTTATATTTGAATATAATAATTACTCTGCCATTTACCGCTTAGACTTAATTTGGATGCATACATGTTTGACTTCTAAACCTATATTTAATGGCTTTTAAAACCAAAAACTGTTTGAAAATAGGCCTTATTAATGTCCGATCGCTCAATACAGGTCAGGATGAATTTTTACATACCGTTGAAAGCCTTAGACCTGATTTACTGGCTCTTAATGAGACCTGGTTAAAGCTTGGACAAGAAAAATACACAGCTGCTATACCTGGATACACTCTTAAACACAATCCTCGGGGCGAGCGTCGTGGAGGGGGCGTAGGATTCTACATAAGACGTGAGCTGCGCGCGCGCACGCGGCCACACCCGCCCGGCGCGCTCGAGCAGCTGTGGCTGGAGCTGACGCTGCCGAACGGCGTGCGCGTTGCAGTATGCTCTGCGTACAGGTCCGAGTCGCAACTATCCATCACCAGCGCTATCGACTGCCTGAGTGAGTCCATTGGGGTGTTCAGGTATTGTAACCATATATTTGTTTTGACGGATTTTAATATTAACTTACTGGACCCTCTAAAAGATAAGGCACCTGAGTTCTTGACTTTTTTAAAACAAGAAGCGCTGGAACAATTAGTTACTGAACCAACGAGAATTACCAAGGACTCGGAAACTCTATTAGACCTCTTTATCACAGACTCCCCACGACTTTGTAAAAACATACAAGTTTACCATAACCCACTATTGAGCGATCATGGGTTAGTGCTAACTGGAATTCATTTAAAAAAACCTAAAATGTTTAAAAAAACTATAATAAGCCGCTCCTTGTCTAAAATAAATGAATCTTTATTTACAAGTATTGTACAACAGTGTCCTTGGCACAAACTAACTGAGGTAGATAATTTAAACAGTGTGACATCGGCACTCCATCAGTTATTGCTTCACCTATTTGATAGCATTGCACCGGAACGCATGTTTAACGTCAAACAAAGCCCTCAGCCATGGATAACTTCCAATATTCGTTTTATGATCACTATACGAGATAAAGCATTGAAAAGAGCTCTTAAATCAAAAGTCGAATCACATTTCATTTATTATAAAAGTTTAAAAAATTATATTGTTGGTGCTATACGACGAGAAAAAAAAGCTTATTATGAATTTTATATAAATAAAAATACCTCCTACCCAAATAAAATGTGGCGCCATCTTAAAAGTACATCATCATCTTTTTTTAAAAGCGATCTATCGATTCCTCAACACCTTAAAGACGCTGATAAAATAAATGATTATTTTTTGGATGTACCTGGTAGCAGAGTCCTAGATGTTGAAACCTATAATTTTTTTAATAGCAATGTACTTAGTACCACTAGCAGTTTCGAATTGAGGACCTTAAGTGAAGATGAGATTCTAAAAATAATTAATTCCATTCAAACAAATGCTACAGGACACGATAAATTGTCAATTGACATGATTAAGCTGACACTTTCATCAACTCTACCTGTTATTACAAAGTTAATTAACAAGTCAATTATTTCTAAAGAGTTTCCTGAAGAGTGGAAACTAGCCAAAGTCATTCCTCTTCCTAAGTCACTGAATGTCGACGCATATAAGGATATACGTCCAATTAGCATTCTGCCTATCCTGTCAAAGGTAGCCGAGCGTGCCGTGTGCTTGCAGCTTACAGACTACCTGGAGAAATCAGATATTTTACCAGCAGTCCAGTCTGGATTTCGTAAAGGGTTTAGTACTGCTACAGCTTTATCTAAAGTAACAGATGACATTGTATCTGCTAGTGATGAAGGTAGGGGGAGCATACTGGTTCTTCTTGATTTTTCCCGCGCTTTCGATTGTCTAAATACTACACTATTGTTGGCTAAACTTAAATTTTACGGGGTATCTGAATCATCTCTGGTATGGTTTAAATCTTTTTTAACCGACCGAAAACAGTATGTGATGTTAGAGAGCGACGATGGACATGGTGTAGAATCTCAAATAAAATCTATACACACAGGCACACCGCAAGGCTCCATACTTAGCCCTATTTTATTTACATTATATACTGCAGATCTACCTAGTAAGCTCAAAAATTGTAAAATCCATTTATATGCGGACGACACACAATTGTATTATTCATTTAAACCTATCGATACCGAAGCTGCGATTAAAATAATAAATGAAGATTTATCAATAATACAAAAATGGGCTGACTGTAATAACTTGGTACTAAATCCATCAAAATCTAAATGTATGGCTTTGGGAACAAAATATCAAATCGCACTAATAAAGAGCCATAAACCAGAAATTAAAATTGCAAACATACTTGTGGAACAGACAGCAATCACAAAAAATTTGGGTTTAGTAATGGATGAGGAGCTAAGATTTATTGAGCATATAAACTTAAAAATAAGAAATTCATTTTACAGACTAAAAACTTTATATAGCCTTAGAGAACATCTTTCGGAAAAGGTAAGAGTGCTTCTTGTTGATACGTTAATCCTTTCGAACTTTAACTACTGTGATACGGTATATGGTCCTCGTATTCATGCAAAAACGAGCAAATCAATACAGAGAGTACAAAATGCATGTATTCGTTTTTGTTATAATGTACCAAAAAGATCGCACATTACCCCGTTCTTAAATAAATTTAAAATCTTGAATATGAAATTTCGTAGGAACCTACATTTGGCAACATTAGTACATAAGACAATTTACAAGCAAAGACCAAGCTATCTATATTCTTGTCTTTCTTGGGCAAGTGAAGGTCATATTCTTAATACCAGGAGTAAAAACCTAAAATTATTGTGTATACCGAAACATAACAGCGAGGGGTTTAGAGGTGGTTTTAAATATTCTGCTTCTAAAATATGGAATGACCTTCCCCCACCACTTCATAAGCATATGCCAATTAATACTTTTAAAATGAAATATAAAAAAATACTTTTTGATAAACAACTTAATTTTCTTTTTTAAATACTTTAAATATGCAACAGAGCTAGGCAATAATATTATTGACATCCATTATTGAAATATATGTTTAACTCAATGGGTGTAGATACGGAATTGGTTTTCATTTACATTGACATTGCACATACTTACTTATAGGTATCAAATGCTCAGGTTTATAATTTGGTTCATGGATGCATATGTATATGTAGTATTATTATTTATTATGGTAGGCACTTCTAATCTATTTACAGAATGAAAATGTTTTTAAATATTTTGTAAGTAAGTTTATTTTAGTTCTATTGTTACAATATCCACAGCCCTTAATATAAATCATTATAACCATATACTTATCCATTTATTTATTTTAATGCGTATGTAAGTATATATATATATGTTTATTATATATAAGTATAATTTGTTTCTGGTTGTAAGTTGTTAAGTTTTTTTTTTTTTTTTGTTTCTTTGTAATGACTGTTAATGTGACGTGTTCTTTATTGTATATATATATGTATATTTTACTCAAGGTGTAAACTGTAAACCAGCGCTAAAGAGATGCTTGTCGCTCTCAATAGCAATATGCTGAGGTTACACCTACCTCCACAAATGTACCTACTTAGTGTTATTTACATTGTAATCTTACATTGTATTCAAATTGTAATCTACATTTTTGTGGTAATAAATATTTTTCTTTCTTTCTTCTTTCTTTCTTCTATTACGAATATACTAGAATTCCTTTTGGTTTAGCGAATGCGCCATCAGTTTTCATGCGTTTAATAAATAAAATCGTTGAATCTGTGGGTAGAAACATTCAAAATAATGTAGGTCAAAGCGAGATATTGGCATTCTTAGATGATTTACTTCTACCCTCGGTCGATATAAAATCAGGTTTAGTGATTCTCGAGAATGTACTAAGTAAATTCGAAAGTGAAAACTTAAAATTGAATATGAGCAAATGTTCATTCTTGCAGACCCAAGTCACTTATTTGGGCCATGAAATATCTTCCGGAGGTATCCAGCCTGGTACATCAAAGTTGACTGCCGTTTCGGAGTTTCCGGTGCCAATGAATGTTCATAGTGTGCGACAGTTTATCGGTTTATGCAGTTATTTTAGAAAGTTTATTCCTAATTTTGCCGTGATTGCGCGTCCATTAACCGAGTTGACAAAAAAAGATAAATCATGGGTATGGGGTAGTGAACAAAACGCTAGTTTTGAACAGTTAAAAGTCAGTTTGTGTTCTAAGCCTGTACTAGCCTTGTATGATCCGATATTGCCTACAGAAATACATACCGACGCGTGTAAGTTAGGTATTGCCGGCATACTTTTACAAAAACAAACTGACAGCACGTTGCGGCCCGTCATGTATTTTAGCCGGGTTACAAGTACGGAAGAGAGTATATATCATAGTTACGAGCTCGAAACTCTTGCAGTTGTAGAATCGCTACGTAGGTTCCGTGTTTATATAGTAGGCAAACATATTAAGATTTTAACTGACTGCACTGCCGTCCGCGCTACACTTACCAAACGCGATATTATACCACGCATTGCGCGTTGGTGGATGTTAATACAGGATTACGTTATTAGTATTGAATATAGACCCGGTGAGCGTATGAAGCATGTCGACGCGTTGAGTAGGAATCCTGTAGATGTGATGAACGTAAACCGCCTTGAAGTTTCTGACTGGTTCTATACGGTGCAATGTCAGGATGAAAAATTGAGTTCGATAATAAATCGATTAAAAAGCAATACAGCTGATTTAGAAACTAAAAATAATTACGAATTAGTAGAAAACCGACTTTACCGAAAAACCCTAAACGGAAATCGCCTCGCAGTTCCTAATCCGGCTAGATGGAAAATTGTACAAATGCACCATGATGACATTGGTCACGTAGGACTTAATCGTTGCTTAGAATTGATCAAAACCCAATACTGGTTTCCGAAAATGACGCGTTTTATTAGTAAATATGTGACCGCATGTCTTCATTGTGCATATGGCAAGGGCAACTATGGAAAGAAAGAAGGCATGCTGCATCCGATCCCAAAGCCATCTGATCCGATGCGCATGGTACACATTGATCACGTAGGGCCTTTCAGTAGAAGTAGTAAAGGATACCAGTACATGTTTGTAATAACGGATGCGTTTTCTAAATTTGTTATAGCTGAACCAACGCGTACTGTAAATTCGATTGAAACCATTCGTGTACTGAAAAAGACGTTCAGTTTATTCGGATATCCGGATCACGTGGTTACAGACCATGGTAAGGCTTATACAAGTAGATACTTTAAAAGGTTTTCAGTAGGTAAACAATTTAGGCATACGTTAAACGCAATCGCTTGTCCCCGTGCTAATGGCCAGGTCGAGCGTACTAATCGTACTATATTAGAGGCATTAAGGGCAACTGATCCTAGTGAAGCTTCAAGTAATTGGCCGAATACCCTACCCGACATTATTTGGGGCATAAATAATACAGTTAACGATAGTACCGGTTACAAGCCTTATGATTTAATGTTCGCGCGCCCTGGTAGATCGATATGTGACGTGTCTATTCCTGGTAACGAACCAGAACCTATTCAGGCACGGCGTAAGACAGCTTCAGTTAGGATAGAACAAGCAAGCGCAAAAATGAAGCGCCACTTTGATAAAAAACGAAAACGTGCTCATGTTTATAAAAAAGGGGATTTTGTATTATGGAGACAGGCTCCAACCAGTAGCGCTGCCAAAATAAATACCAAGTTAGATGATTTGTACTCTGGCCCCTATGTGGTGACTAAAGTAGTCGGAAATGATCGATACCGAATTAGGAGCATAAAGGGATTGCGAGGTTACAAGAACTTTACCGGACTAGTACCTGTAGATTCATTAAGACCCTATAGGAGCATAGCTCCAACATCCGATACCGCTAGTAGTTCCGATGAGCAACTTGAAACTGAAGATCTTATTGATTTGTTAGAGAGCTAAATCTTTGTTTATGTTCCCCATTGCGGGAGCAATTGTTGCAGGATGGCCGAATGTAACGGATGTGACGTCAGCCCTCAAGCCAAGCCGCCAAACTGCCATATTAACACGCCCCTCTTCCCGCCAATACAACTAGCCATGCCAAGCCAAAGGAGTGGGGACAGTGTTATAAAATGCCATGTTGCCATTTTTCTGTCTGTTTTTCGATAATAAACATAAAAAGCGTTATTCTGCTGGTTTTTTGTTGCTCCCCGTATTAATTGTTTATTAATTACCCATATAAGAGCTTAATATTGAGGTGCTAAAATTACAGTTAAATAAGAATTAATTTATTTTTAACAGCATTATATTGCATTCAATTATGGTAAATATTTAACAATAGGTACACAACGTTTCGCGCCTTTTCAGACAATCGGATTACGTGTGTGTCTTTTATTCTTTATTCCTTACGAATCATAAAAATAGAATGTAAGTTCCAAAAATAGCCACAAACAAAGTGAAATCAGTACTGTTTTTTCTATTTATAAATGACAATTATTTTTATTTCCTTTACTTTAGACAGGAAAACTAACGTTTAGTTTGTAAATATCTTAAAATAAGTTTAGATTAAGAACTTTGTTATTCAGAAATGCAACTTTTACTGAAATTGTTCCAGAACTCAAGTTATTCAAGGGTACTCTTACGTACGACCCTTATAACACTAACTGGTCACTCAAGTGAGACGCTTATATCAATAAATTCATACACGGGTGGTTTAGGTAATTCCGCTACTAGCAGATAAGAGTATGATTATTTTTCTATATCAAGATTGAAAAAGTCCCCAATATTAACTTTTGATTTTTAATTTCTAAACAGCTCATGTAAACGTCAATTATAATGACATTTATACTAAAGAGAAAATAATCAAATTCATCTTTAAACATTTTTTAAACTGTCTTATGTCTTATATAATAAACGAAAAAGGGAAAATGTACTAATTTAAAACATTTCATTTGGCTTTGATATTCTTATTTCTTCAAAATTCAACTTTACTGTCTTACAAAATAATCCTATTTATTTCACATCTTGTAATTTGCTCGTTGCAGGTTATAAAAGGCTTAAAGATGCTTCCTCTCCATTTTAATTGTACCCATTTACACGCTTGGTTAATTTGAATACCAACCACTAATATCTACTAATTAAGAGGGAAACCACTAAATTACATTTCGTAGAATAAACTTTGTAGGTGTAAGTCTAAATTTGCCTGCCAATCTATACAACGTCGGGAAGTTTTGGCCATTCGCGAATTTCTAACTTTTGGTAACTGGTGTTAGTAATTGAGAATTCGCTTCGTGGGGAAAATTTAAATTCAGACTTTATCTTGTGATACAATGGAACGATTCACTCACTTGTTAAGCTAAAATGGATACATTAACACATACTTAAATGAACAAGTATAAATAAATAGAAATAAATGATGATGTTAACTTTATAATGATTGACTGAGGTGTAAGACAACAGGTGGAAATTATAAATGTTATCAATCATCTGTTTCTCGGTATACCAGCGTATCGTTAGGGATTACCATAAATCGTACTGACAATGTCTTCAGTTTTAGTTATTTCATCTTGTATTTGGAAGATGAATATTAATTTTTTAAGTTCCCAAGTACCTATAGGATTCTGAATAAATATTCCTTTCTGCAAGTAGTTGGCTTTTTTTAAGCGCAATGACTTCTTTGTCATCGTATATGTGTATTATTTTACGTTAATTATAATTTTTATGGTCACATTGTAAATTATAGTTATTTATCACTTAAAAATTCTAATTAATGTAATAACGTTATATTTAAGTAATGATAACCATTCTTAAATAAATGAAAAATGTGATAAATAAAAATTACCCGACCAGGATTCGAACCTGGGACCTCTCGTTTGCCGGACGAGTGCTCTTCCACTGAGCTACCGGGGCCTGGCAGTACGCCTCGAAATTACTTACCACATTTTTGTTTTTACGTTATATTGCTAACGTAGCTCCATCTTATGGTATAGCTTTGCAGCTAAGATCACCCGAGACCAATTTCTTTACAGAAATTGTGAATCCCAGTTAAAGTGAAGCATTGCAATGTTTTAATAATGTAAATAACTAATAAATAAATAATTAATTTTTATTTATCACATTTTTCATTTATTTAAGAATAATCGAGCATTTTAAATGCAAAAACTTAAAAACATTAATGATAACCATGTTTACTATACATAAGCATGTTTTTTTTTTATTTTCATTATTAAATATTAATGAAAAAGCGTGACAACTGTTGCTTGAAAGGGTAGAAAACGTGGTACCAAATCTTAAATTAAATTATCTACTGTTCACAAAAAAAAAACTATTTGAAATTTGTATTTTTGTATAAAAATACGTCACTAAAAGCAAACGCTTACATTGTACTAAGTGCACCATAACGTTAAAACTTAGCGATTGTATTAAGCTACAAAGTGCGATGGTATTCCGCAAACAACACCTCGTTTAGCTCGTAATGACGCAACTATTTAGCTGGGTTATAGACTGGCTATAGTGTGCAAGTTGTTAACACTCCATTATCTTTCTGTCGTTCTATTTGATTGACTATAAAGTTTCTTTGAGAGTTTTTAAACAGTTTATCTAGTTAACAAACGATTTATTAGATCTAACGTATTAAAATACATAGTTATGGATTTACTTTGGAAAGTATTATGATTTATTTAATTTTGATCACAGTTTATTATTCATTTGCACCACTAAATATGGAGCGCTTACAGTTGACAATTTAGATGGATTATGTTAACCCCAATAGAACAACGTGAGGATAATTTTATACATTGACTAATCATTTAATTGTGATAACCTTTAAAAAAATGTTGCTTGCTTGTGATATTTTTTGTGTTTAGAACAAATTTGTGAACTAATACGTAATTGGTCATTTCAACGATCCTATTTCTGCGGTGAGGTCCCTGAAACAAAATAATATCGAACCATTTATCGAACCAACTTATCATTCACTGGAGATTATGGTAGGCATAGTTTAATTTCGCTGAACGTTAGATTATAATTTAACAAAGTTTAATAGTTTTATAGATCATTAAGTTTCAGATTAATGATCTGTAAAACGATATTTCGGAAGCACGTACGTCTGGGGTCAAAATCTAAAATATTTTCATATAAGGGAAATTAAATGAACGTTCGATAAGGAAGAGGAAATCGTGGTTAGTAAGTAAAGGTCGCTAAAAATATAACCATAAAACTTAAGATACCAAATAAAGGTAATTAAAAATTCAAAAAAATAAAATAAAAAAATTATATCCTTTTTATTAGTGCGTGTTACGGGAAACAATTTGATAAAGCTGTATTTAGTGTGTAAGTCGTAATACATTACATGAAACTGCAACATTATTGCATTCATGATCGCGCACTCGACGTTATGGCAAAAGATTTATATTCATATAAACGGAATGAGCGTCATTTAAAATTAAGTTAAGTGAATAATTTTAATTTTTTTACGTTTGCGTCTTTGTTAATATTTCGAATGTTAAGAACTCCATACCAAATTTGACTTACTTAATGCTAATTTTAGAAATAAGTAAAACTTAGCTAGCCGTTAAAGAATATAATACTTTATGTTACACTATTGAGTTGTCAAAATAATAATCAACTAATACAGAGCATTAAAAAAACCGACTTCACGTCAAACCTTTGGCTGAGTTGAGAATGTCATCAACATAAACATTCTCCGAAATCATACACATTTTTTCAAAAGTTTGAAATTTTCAATGAAGTATAAAACCGATTTCGATGAAATTTAAATGGGACCAACTATGAAGTATCCTCTATGATAATGAAACAATCCGAATTAATTCATAACTATCCGAAATATCGTGAATAGCAAAGACACAAAAAAAAACATACAGACGAATTGAGAACCTCCTCCTTTTTTGGAAGTCGGTTGAAAATCTGTAACAATAGCAATACTTACTGGGAATGGAGTAGTAATCGCGCGATAGACCAGTCCAGTGATAAAAGTGTATTCTGTCGTCATAAAACAAAGGTACACACAAATCGTGATGTCCCATTAAACTTTACATTTCAACCATAAACTTGTTCAGTTAAAAATCAATGAGAAGAAAAAAAACTGCTATTTATTGACGTTAATTACAAGTTAATTAATATCCGCATATTTAAGATTCCATATTAAATACTTGTTTGTGTAAGTGTATTGTTGAACCAAAAGTATCTGGTACATACATTGAAGGATAACTGGTCGACTGGTCATGTTACACACGACTCTCATTTGTTTATTTGTAAACAACATCGATTACTGTTGGTAATCGGTTACTGACCTGATGGTAAGTGCAGATGAGGTCGAAGATGACAGCATTCGTGCTTTGAAAGATTAGACAAATAGATAAGACAAGAATATTAAGAACCAACGTTAGAGTGAGGGTATTTTGGCAGAAGATTTTGTATCAAATGTGGTGTATTACAAGACAATCCACGTGGAAAAAAAAAGTCGTGTGGCACTCGGAGACTGCCGAGGTAAAGCTATTGCATAGCATTTTTTATCAACTTATGCAATTATAATTATTTATTTAATTTATTAATGCAGTAATGTTTGATCTAATATGAAGTTTCACAAGTTCCTAGTAGATGGCGCTGATTGTTTATTAAAGCCCGCATGTAAAGTAATAAAATCAAAGTATCACCGCTGTGCCGGTCGGAGTTTTAGGTCTTTTTCGTTACGGAATTTCTGGATTCGGTCCCGACGCTCAAGGCCCGCGATAGAAGCTATGAAACAGCTTAAAAATAAAATAAAATCTTAACCAAACTATCATAGTCATTCAGCCAGGAGATGTCCACTGCTGGACATAGGCCTCCCGCGAGGATCTTCACATCGCGCGGTCGGAGTGGCCAGAGCCTGAGAAAGACGAGCGCTGATTTGATCCAACTCCTGATATGAATTCCTTATGGGTCCATTTCCTGACGTTAATCGTCAAATATCTCACGATCATCCCTATCGATTACTTCCTGATCCATATGGTACAATATTTGTTGACCAACTCTTGAATCTTAATGCTCTTAACACCCCCGCATAAAACTGACTTTTACGGGAAATCTTTCACAGTCCATGCTGTGTCACTGTGGAACAATTTGCCACTGGAGATTAAGTCTGCCAAATCAATTGACACATTTAAAAGACTGGTCAAGCAGTACTTCCTTTCTAAAGACACGACATTATAGTACAATGTATTTAATTTATTAAGCATTATAGTTAGCGGATATATGTATGTATTTTATATTTTTGTATTATTCGTATGAAAGTTTATGAAATAACTATATTATAACTATAGTATTTGTATATTATTTAAATTTTAGTATATGTACGCCTAGGCACCCTATAAATTAGTCTCCAATTCTCACCCAAAGGTTGTCTGGAAGAAATTGATAAGACCACCTTTTTACCATGTTTCTGTTTTTTTTATACTTTTTATTTTTTTTCTGTGGTGTACAATAAAGCATAAATAAATCTTAGCAGACAATTTTTGATCCTTATCAACTAAATTGTTCCTCTAGAGACTTGAATGGAGACCTGACGTTGGAGCTTAGTCTTTTCGGCTTCGAACTCAGCCTTGATCTGGGCGATACGTTTTTTGGCATTCATCTCACTGGGCTGAAACGAATTCTATCTGAGACGAATCTACGTGCCGGTAAACGGCGAGATGGCTACACAAAGCTGCGCTGTAAAAAAAATATCTAAACCGAACCTATTCCCGGTAAACGCCGGACGATTAGGCTTAGTTGTCACGGTTACGTATCCACCTGATCGGCGACGCTTCGGCTGGCAGCAGTCAGGTCCACCCTGAAAAGGGCACATGAATTAGCCCCGACACCATTCAAACTTAGCAAAAGAAAAATTTCCGTTTAGACATTTGACTTAGGTAACCCAACCCGCACAAGTGCGGGAAGCGACAAGTGACAGCGCAACACGACCGCCCGGGAGCGGATGCAAACGGGAAGTGATTTGCAGCCCTTGATATCGAAAGTGCAGAAGTTGCACAACACTGGACAAGTATTATTTAAAATTTTAAAACACATTGGCCCGACAAAAAAAATAAGGCGATTATATGGAGAAGTTAGAATTTGTCTTTACTCACTACAAATACAAAAAGTAGAGAAAATTTCACACCAATGCTAAACCTTTCGATCAATCCTTCCAATCATTATGATTCAATAGTAGATAGGATTGCTTCGGAAAACTTGATCAAATTTGACTGGATACCAATGAATCTATAAATCAGTTAAAGCAAATAACCAAGCCTTTATTAAACTCGTTTAGTATTTATCACAAAACTTTAGAATTAATTATTATTTGTGTGTTTCGCAAAGATTACGTCATATTTTATGGTCTTAATGCGAATAATAGAACAAAATGGTGGATAATTTAATGCATGTTTTAAAATATATTATGCAACTATTGAATTTTAATATAATCAATCTGCGTCACGTTAGCAACCATCAATATATACAATAATCGATAAAATTATAATTGTCGACTTAAATGTTGAATTAAACCAGACGAGCGTCAACGCAAAAAGCATTTATAAGTCCCCTTTCCAAAAATTTACTGGATATAACGAAATATTTGGCTGATTTTATAACACTTGAATTCTCTATTCACCTGTTTGTATGTATGTTTTCTATAATATTTTATATCTGTGTGTATGTTTTTTTGATATAATGCCTATATTGCATTGTAGAGTGATCTGATTTACAATAAAGATTTTTATAACATAGATGTATATTTCAAATCTCAAAAATTGTTTCAGGCAGCTGCAGTATCCTACGTTATAAAATAACCTTCACTCGTAGAAAAAATACTGATAGAAAAATAAAAAAATATAATCTTTATTAAAATAAAATAATTAAGGACTAAATTTAAAATAACACATTATTTAATTATCTATTGCTAAGGAATTCATTAAAGCCAGGTACTTGTGGTTTTTTAATATAATCAAAGTTGATACTTCGCGTCCGAACTATTTCTTTGAAGTTCAACGCAGAGAGCTTTGCTGTCCTTGTTTTCTCTGGACTTCCGAAGTCGACATCGTAAAGGCCAAATTTTGTACTGAAAACAAAAAAATATATTTAATCTCCAAAGATCTTCGTAACCAGAGTTTTGATTTTAACATTATTGTATACGTCTAAGTTAAGATGTAAAATAAAATAAAATACATTCATAACAGGGCCAGTAAAGACTTTGAAAAGTTAATAAAAAGCATAAAAAATAACGAGCTTAACTGAAATAATTTATCGTGAAATCTTAAAATTATCCTTAAAAAATTATCCTTAGTTCTATTAAATATAATTAAAATGTGACAAGTTTATAGATATATTCTTTGCTTTTGGTTCAACATTTATTTTGAAAATTTTAGAAAAATTAAATATATCAAACAAGAATACAATATCGTTTTTTTACAAGCATTGGATCATGTTCATATTGAGCGGAACCTGAGTTAATAAAAATAATATCAATCAAAACTGAAGAAAAATAAGAGGAGCTTTCTAGTATCATGTAGAATCCACTGTTCCTTTTGCTTATCCAAGACAGAAATTATTCTTATAATAACAAGAGATGGCAAGAGATGGCACTGGGAGTCTATTAAATCGCGCAAGTAGTTTTCGTTATAAATACCATATTATGTAAAATAAAAGTTTATTTGTCAGTTCTAAATACAGCACATAAATCTCATCTAAATGTGTTTTAATATACGGTCTCGGTAACGGAATCTTAGTGGACACCTACTAAGATAAGTTTTAACAAATTCAAAGTCTGTTTGTCCAATTTAATTACAGACGTTTAAGTAGGGTATCATAAAGCAAACAACGAAGTGTCAAAACGTTGTCAATGGCAATGTTAATTTTTATGCTAACAAAACCTCGATTTTAAGGACAAGGATGCAATTGGTGTTAGTGTTTCATCATCTAATCTTGACCATGAAGTAATTCCTTTTGACCATGTATGTTTATATAATTCCCGTATGCTGCGACCTCACGACTACACTATTTATGAGTGAATAAATCATGTATATGTTGTTTGTCTTATATCCGGCTCAACGTATTTACAGTTTTTTGTAATTAATCGATGTCCTTGAAAAAGCGATAGTTAATATTTGTGCGTAGCTTAACTGCTAATAAACCAAGCCCTTTTTAGTTACGAGTTTTTCATAGTAGGTAAAGTAAAAAACGATACTTTCCTTATACAGGTTAATTTTAATTAGCCCATCACCTCTTGCAGGCAGCCTTTTCACATCAATCCCAAAAACATTTGTTCTACGACTTTTTTCAAATCTTGATGAAAAACCCAAAAATAAAAAAAATAAAATCATTTTCTCCTAACTCTTTTTGCAAGAAGTGCCTTTTATTATTTTAAAGCGATATTTTACTACGCAAGGTGCGTGGCATACCTATGCTCAAAGTTGAAGCAATTTTATATCATCCAAAATAAAGTTAATTCACACTCACTAAACACACATACACACTCACAATACACACATTCACTCACACACTTAAAAAAAAACTAGATCAATCATGTTTCTCATTAATTTATAATTTACTTTAATTTTAATTAAATTTAGTATTAAAATTTATAATATAATCTGTCTCATTATATGTACATTGTCTTCTGATAATTAGCAATTAAAATTAAAATTAAATAATAATGAAATTAAACTAAAACTACTTTTTAATATTGTAAACCAACTTTTGTTTTTGTAAAAAAATACTTAGTTTGTTGAAATCATTATCTTAGGTATGGAAGAGCGGAGTCTTCTAAAACAAGCATTGCTATGCTTAAAAGAAGACTCCAGCAACTTATTTGTAATATTGATTGTCAATTGTTTTTGAGAAATAAATTATTATTATTATTATTATTAAATAAAGCTACGCCACTAAACCGAGGCTATAAATATTATTTGTATGGGAAAACAATTTTTTTTATAACTATTATTTTTAATAATTTGTAGAACAAATGTTGTTGTGATTTAATAAAGATTATATAACGAATTTATAAACATTTTATTTCGTTAATTGACACAATATAATGTACAATATAATATACCCAAAACAACATACAAATTTTTACAATGTAAGAGGATTAAACCCGCGCTCACTAGCATTTAATTTAGAGGAATCTCGAGGAATGTACAGGAAGGATTTGTTCATTTTAAATTCTAACCTTATATATCTTACTACAAAAGTATTTTTGAAGGCACCAAAACGTGGACTGATAATTCTGAATAACTTATTTTACGCAATAAATCTTAATAACAATGTTTAGTTTCATATATTATGTTCCGCTACATTTTGCCGATAAAGATTTTATCAAAATACACTTACACATATCCATCGCCCCATTCAAAATCATCCATCAATGTCCAGGCGAAATATCCTTGCACGTTACAGTCATCTTCATAAATGGCTAGTAGCATTTGGTACAAATATTTATTGAAATAGGAAACACGACCATAATCTTTTAAGCCGCCATTGTCACACATTCCGTTTTCAGTGATTATTATTGGAATCTGTCTTCCGTATGATTTTGAAATCCAGTTTATGAGACGGCGAAAACCTGGTGGGTAGACCTGGGGAAACAAGAGGATTATTTTATACAAAAATATTCAATAGGCGCCATTGATGTAGGGGAAATCTTATGCAGTATTTTTATTTATTTTTTAAATAATGACAAATAATATATTATAATACATGACTAAAAATTAGGTCAATGAGTGTTAGATATTAAGTTTAATAATATTGCATGCTGTTGTACAGCATAGTATGTAGAACTGTTATAATCCTTTTAAGATCTTATTTTATGTACCATACTATGAAGCAATAAATATATTTGAATTTGAATTTAAAAAGTAGTAGAAAGCATATTTGTCCTATTCTGAAACGGAAGCTTCCAGTGGTTGCGTAACGTCTAAAGCGATGGACAATTATTAAACTTTTTTCACGCTATTTTAATTCCCTTTAAAAAAGGAGTGATATACCTGTATTCGTGTGTGTGACATCACAGCTCTGAAGCGTATGGTCTGATTTGACTACGGTTTTTTTTTTGTAGAAAATTTTGTTCGTCTAGTTTTTTCCGACGCAATTACACAAATTTAGTCTGCAGGCCATACTTATGAGTACACGAAATTGTTGGTATTTCATGGTGTTTTAGAAATCTGTATTATAGGATCACTACTTCATGAAACGTGTTTATTTTTTTGTTAACAAAAGTAGAACTTAGATAATATATTATACGTTTACTGCAAATATACCATAAAAATATTATTTCTGTGCATTTAACTTTTACGTAGGCGTCAAACTGAACTGACATGCTGTTACAAAGTAATAAATAGTTTTATAATATATTCTGTTCAAGCAGAATTGCAAAGGAGCCTAAAATTAAATTACGACTAGACCTTTATATTTCGTATCAACGAACCGTAATGAAATTTATTTCGTCTACACCAGTAACTTTACGGCGGTAAAGGTACAATTCGAATAGGTAACATTTCGTAATTTTCAAACTAAAATATGACATTCAAAATATTACACCCACCCAACATTTCTATTACAACGGTACCTCAGGTAGTGTATTTTGTGAAATTATATCTGTTTCGAATGGTTTCTTGGAATTCATGATAAAATATTGCTAATAACTATTCTCAACAACTGTGTTGTACAACTTTTTAATGTTATTTTGATACAGAATGGACCTATATGAGAATAAATAAAATCAAAAGAGAATAAAGCAATCGAAGAATAAAAAACAAAGTAGGATAGTATATTGATTCGCTTTATTTAAGTACTTTATTTATAAGCTAAATATTGATTTAATTTATGTAAATAAATCCCCGTTTCTTACTTGCTCTTTCGAGAAATTTCATTTTGTTTAAAAAAACAAACTTGTTTATATTTCCCGAGTCTTTTTATTTATTAATGATAAAGTTTGCTATAAGCGAATAACAGTTCATAGTCTATTTGTACGATAAATTTTTCAAGGATTATTTTGTATTTTATGATTAACCAACGTCTCCATCGTAAGAAAATAAACTAGACAAGCATCATCTACCAATCTAACTAATAATCCATAAAATTGAATATAACTATGCTTGCAGACATACACGCACCATAACTGAACCATTGTTTCATCATCATCATCACAACTCCGTATAATTAGCCCACAGCAGGGCTATGAGTCTTCCTCTGGGTGATGAGGAGGTTTAGGCCGTAATCCACCAAGCTGGCCCAGTGCTGGTTAATGGATGTCAGAATTTTTAGGGTGCCGAAATGGCTTCTGACAAACCCTAACGTCTACTGTATACAAGTATACAGCACCTGGGACCGACAGCTTAACGTGCCCTCCGAAGCACGGAAGTCGTGAGAAATAAATGATCGGCAGTCGTCCATCCTAATAACGGACTCGCCGAGCGCGCTTAACATGCTTTGATATGCAAAGTTACCACGGCGCCACAACGACTTCTTAAATATTGTTAATAAAAAAACACACGACATTAATAAACTTTGATGCAAAAAAATACCTCCTTGTTGAATGATGTAGTAGAAGAGTTTTTTGAGAAAATAATATTGGATTCAATGCTGATTCTTCTAAAACCTCTCAAGCGCACCAAATTATGGAATAATATCTTTTTATTTCAAAAATTTACAAATAATCGATAATAGTTCGAAAATGAACAAAGTAAAAAGCAATTTACATGGTTGACCACTGCTCAAAGTAAAATCCATCGAAAAATAATTACCGATAACCACCAAGCGCCTGGTCTGGGCCAATCAGGATGTTGCTCTATACGAACTGCGGTATCATGATCCAACGATGGCACCAACCATCCTTCTTCATATGAAGATGGAGTATTTAGGAATGTCGTGTAATGATTCAAGCCAAAGAAGTCAGAGCTGCCTTTTAACATCTCTACCTATAACAAAGATAATATTAATAAGATTTTATAACAAACTTTTCTAGAGGGAAGGTGAAGTAAGCAATTGGTTTTTTAATATCGTCCGTTTCTTTAGACGACCGGCTGGTGTTGCGGTAATGAGCGGTAACATACATTGCCTTCTACGCCAGAGGTCCTGGGTTCGAATCCCGGCGGCGGCAGATATTTGTGTGATGAACACAGATATTAGTCGTCAAGTCATGGATGTTTATATAAGTTTATTCTAATAAAAAATATGTATTTATTCAATATATGTATGTGTATACATTTCTTAAGTATATCAGTTATCTAGTATCCATAACACAAGTTCTTTAAGAAACTTAATTTGGACTAGATAATGTTGTGTGAGTGTCAGAAATATTTATTTATGTTTTTATTTCAAAATAAAGTGAAAAACTGTAAGAGCATTCAAGAAGAGATGTTACAAATGTTTCTTGTCAAAACTCACTTTAACGGTGGAATTTACTTATACAGGGGAAATAGATGTCAAACTTTGGTTTTGTCAGCTATAAAAAAACTATCTTGTATTCTATTTTGTTTTACCAAACAATGCTTGATTTAAATTAAGTACTTACATTGATACAATATCACGTCTATTGTCTATCGAAGAGGGTTTTATTTTAAGTGTATTGTAGGCAAAGAATTATTATGAAAATAGTTATGTTTATAGCTAACCTTTGAAGATTAAAGGGTTCAGATTATAATTATGTCTAATAAATAATAATAAAATTTATGTCTGATAACAAACGTTGAATTATTCAGTTCTTGTTAAGGCTTTATTCTTTGAGTGATGAGATCAATTTCTTAATTTCTTAAGCTGTAGTATGAACTTTAGTAACGATGATTGCAACTCCTCAAATCATCCAAAAGAACTTGATAATGTTGCAATAAGTCTTTCACTAGTTTGTGTTCAATCAAGCTTACGATAGATACGTACATTTTTTTATATTTAACATACGAAATAACCAAAATTTACAATAAGAGCCAAAACAGCCTGTCGGAAAATTAATCCCTGGAGAAAACTGTAACATGTTTCCTATTCTACTAAGATCCAAAGCCGTAGAAAAGGTAAACTCTATTTTATTAAAATGTTTTAATTTTACAAGTGTAAGTACAAAGATAGAGAAAGATATTTTTATACATACCTCATCTTGTGTAAAGTAAGGTAGTCGAGATCTCTGAAAGCCTTGTATTCTGCTGTTTTGGTCAACAATATCTCGAACCATAGGGGGGTAATCTCCTGATTCCGAAAAGATAGGATGAGCATATATTCCAAGCTGCAAAAAAAATACATTGATCTTAAGGAACTGTATTTCGGAAAATAACGAAAGAGGCGGTTTTAGAATACATGATAGAATTAATCAATGGGCAGTTCTCCAGCTTAATTACAACGAAATCTTTATTAATTATTTTTGTCACCTTAAATTTTTATTCACAGTTGCTTGATTAAATTATAACCTATTTATTTTAACAATCATAAAATCAACATAATCATAAAAAAACTTCCATGCTGAACTCGCAGCGAAAGAAAAACATAGAATGTACCAGCTGCTTCTCTTCCCGGGCATACCGTAAAAATCAGCTAAGGGAAAGAGATTTTAGTGGCGTTTTTGTGGGCAATAGGCTGACCCCTGTTACTGCAATCTCTCTCAATAATCCATCATTATAATACTCCTGAGTCAAACGTGACATCAGATGGTCTAATAACCTCTGTGGTTCTGCCTACCCCTTACGGGATACAGGCGTGAAGTTATGTATGTACTTATGTAAAAACGATGTTTAGTCCATGTTATCTAAAAATTGCCTTTTTGCTGTGAAAGGCGTAAAAAGGGCTGATCTTGAATGAAACACTCATATTATCTTGTAATATTTATTGTAGAGCTACTTCTGCCACCTCACACTTAACTCACTTATCAAGCGATATTAAGGAAAAGCCGTGTGTTTATTTACCAATAAAATATTAGTAAACAAAATTTCCATAATCTGTCGCGCAAAAATAGGAAAAAAGATAAAAGTTGATGAAAATAATTATGAATAAAACTGTCATCATAAAAATGTAAGCAACAAACTAAGGGGAAACCTTGGATATAAATGCATATAAATAACGCCCAGACCCGGAACATATCTTTTGTGTTCCGTGCGGGAAGCGAACCCGCGACCTCACGATTGGAGAGTGTCTAGATCTCTTCACCACGGAGAAACTATGTTACATTTTTTTTATATTGTAAGGATAGGACGTTTGTCTTCCATGCCACCTGATGGAAAGTGCGCATGAAGACTATGGTGTTACACGTCCACACACGAGAAACCTATTCTCTCGACACTTAAAAGTTCCAGGATTGTAGTGGTCAGGAAAAACAGACGCAGGCAGAATGTTCCACACCTTGGCAATCCGTACCAAAAAGGGATTATCGAAGCGTTTTGTTCGACTTTTTGTAAACATTAAGAGGTACAAATAACTTTCGTTTACGATTTCCCGCAGACCAGTTTGGCAACAATCTTGAGAAACCAACATTAAATGAACTTGATTTAGTATGCAGTCAAAGTTATAGTTTTACATGAATATTTATATGTTGACGTACTTTTTAGAAACCTCGGTAAGCGAGGTAAACTTGAACCTGACAGATTTATTCAATTTCTATTCAATGTGAAATTATTTCAATAATTATTATAAATTCCAAGCTTACACTTAGTTTGCAGCTTTAAGTTTAGAAGTTTTATAAAAACAAACGAATAGATGTACAAAAAATTAAAAGTTTTCTCCTTATATAATTAATAAATAATTATTTGTGTGTCGCTTTTATATACCAGCTAAGTCACCAAAAGTCCCGATTAACAGACGTAGGAACTTTAATCAAATGTGACATCGTTGAAGAGGAACACCAGATAAGACATCTTTAGATATTTACTCAGGAGAAATTATTTACAGTTTATTACATTACTTGTGTTTTAGGCATTAGACAATAAATATTCATAAAAACACATTTTCTGGAAATATTTTTCATACCCAAACAACACAAAAGAACATGTTGAAGCACACGCGTTTGCATTATGCGTTGATCCCACCGACCGACGACTGACATCTGAGCTAAACAGTGATAACGGCCACAGCGCAGCGGTCTTCTTCATATAGGGTATAACACACAGACATACATCTACATAGACAACGCAAGTGTCAAGATTTGTATTGAAACGAAGCGTGCTGAATTTTAAAACCTTTTGTGACGTTACAGCTGATATTTATTGCTGGGAAATACAAACTGATTCAAAGACACTGATGCCGCCGATGAAATCGATTATTAAGAACGATATCGATATTGTGAAATAGATTTTCTAACCGACATACATACGCGGGGACTGAATCTAGCGGCGACCAACCTTGATGTTTGGTCGGGGTTCGGACACGCAAAGTACATGCATTTGCGTTGTCTAGTTAGATGTATGTCTGTGGTGTAACATTTCGATCGGTCGGACGGGAAAGTCTGCAACTATTTGACTTAATAAACCATTTAAATGAGTTTAATAAACATGGTATTTATACTGTTTCTAAAGTTAATTTTAATGGCCATGACAGTTTTAAAACTTATATTATTAATCATGTCAACGATTTTAGTGCTAAAGTACCGTTTTAAATCTCTTAATGCAGTTATTGACACAGTCATAAAAGATAATAAGATCCAAAATCTATGCTTAGACCCAGGGACTGCATATCGGTATAAATTTTTTAAATAGTACTAGTAAAATTTCAGTACCCTTATTAGTGTACTGCTACATCAAACACAATAACTGTACAAGTTATTAAAATCTAAATTAATTATATCAGTACCCAAATAATGTATACCGGATTAATTTCTGTAGATGTTTTAAGTACAGAAATATTTTAACTAATTTAATTTCTGTACCGAAATTTTCTTCCTAAACCCGTGTGCTTTCATCTTCGACCTCATCGTCACTTACCATCAGGTGAGATTGAGGTCAAAAGCGGGTTTAGTCACTCATAAAAAAAAAAAAGAAATGTATACGTCAGCATAAGTACCTACGCTTCATAGGCTTCAAGTAAACTATCGAACATTCTACAGTTATTTAAAAATAAAATTTTAATATTTATACCGGAAAATGTCAGTTAACTGAAAAAAAAAACAGTTATGCTACAATAATAAAAAAGGTACAAGAATTATTTCAGTATGAATTCCTGTACTGTTATTTTTAAGTACACCTACTTTAACGGTATGACGTCATACAGAAAAAATTGTACAGAAATTCATGCCGGTATACAGTCCTTGCTTAGAACTACGTCATACATGACATAGTTCTAAGCATAGATTTTCGATCTTATTTCAGAAATTCCCATACTAACAAATCTAAATTAAACACCCAATATATGAATGTCATTATAATGTCTAATTATACATTAAATCTTACATGCATTTGTAGATACCGTTCAACAGCTTGTCTGTCTTTAAAACTTGTGCTATTTTTCGGTTCAACCCAAAATGAATCTAAAGTTATTCCAACTTTGCCTGCAAAAGGAAAATTTAATTTAATTCAGTTATGGTATTTACTTAGTTGATAAACTGATATTGTTATACAGTTGATATAAACTAAACGACATTTTCGACAACCGGTTGATCCAGTTCTTGTCGAACTGTCAAAGAATCAAATAATTGAGTCATAGTTGGTCAATTTATTTTTGGCACCAATTGAACAAATAAAACAGATTTATATTTTTTGAAGTCGTATTAAAAGATTATACGACAATTAGAGCTCGTTTTTATGGTGTGCTAATATGTCTCGAAGAAGTTAAAAAAAGTTAAAGTTATATTTCAAATGGAATTTATTTGTGACTGTTATAGATAGTTTATGTACCTATATTATAGGGTCGCCACATAATAGTTAATAATATTTTAATAGCAGATTAAGAATGACGATTGGGTCTGAATTAAAAAAAAAAAATTTAACATTTTCTATAAATCAAAATTTCAAAGTTCTTCTAAGTGAATTAATTAAATTAATTCTTCTTCTAATTAAATTTAAGTTTAATCTGTAGCTTATGACTACACAGCAAGTAATAAAAAAGTTTTCATCTTATTGTATGTAGTCATAAAATGAAGAATAAACTTAAATTTTACTCACGGAGAAGATTTTTTTAATTTTAATTTATGAAAAATATATTTAAAAAATTTTTTTTTTTCGAAATTCTCACCAAATCATCATTCTTAATCTGCTATTAAAATATAATTGACTATTATATGCGGAATCTGTATATATGTTAATATTTCTTTGCAAAAAAATTATCAGAGAGTAAAAAATACAGAATATGATATCAGATCCTAAAACCCATTTTTCTTTGAGCAAACTGTATGCTGTAAGCGATATGGTTACAAACTAAAACAAATATAAGACAATATATACCTCTTTGTTTTGGACGAAATTCTTGATCGTAAAGCCGATACGCCCTTGCGTGTGCCAACAAAATGTAATGTGTACACAAATAGTCGCCAACTCCACTTGCTTTTAGAGCAGGCACAAACAAGACTCCACCATAACCCTATAGAAAAAATGTATTATAATGAAAAAAGAAAAATGCTTCGCAAAAGAGAAGCAATAATTAATGTAAATTTAAAACTTAAAGAGAAAGCAATCGATTTGATAACGACACATAGAAACGATTTTAAGATTTAATTTGTGTCTTTTGTGAGAAAAATTAAAATAAAATTAAAATTTAGTTATTTTATTGCATCGTAAAACTCAAGACAACTTTAATGTTAATGACAGCTGTCAAGCTGATTAGAAATATCATCATATTATTTGCAATGTTTATGATACGTTGTGTTTTAAATTTTGTTCGATATTTTAAATGGTAAGATTTTGCAAACTTTTCAGTTGCGTATTTTGTTTACAATATTTACAAATACAGTTTTTAACAAGTAAATTCAACATTTTATTTTTTATTGATGTATAAAATTAATCCTACTGTATCATCATCATCATCACAACTCCGTGTAATGAGCCCACTGCAGGGCTATGAGTCTCTCCTCTGGCTGACGAGAAGGTTTAGGCCGTAATCCACCAAGCCGACCCGGTGCTGGTTGGTGGATTAATCCAACTTACATTATAGCAATGTTGATGCGGTTCATTAATAGTTGTCCACAGTTTGACAGTGTCACCAAAAAGTGTGAAGGCAACCCTTGCGTAATCTTCAAAATAATCCACGATTTTGGGGTTGCTCCACCCTCCTAGATCCATCAATGGTGTCGGCATATCCCAATGAAATAGGGTCACCACTGGTGTGATGTTGGCTTTTGCAAGCTCATTGAAAACGGTACGGTAATATCGCACTCCATCTTCACTTATTTTGTTATCTGAACCATCAGGCAGCAACCTGGGATAAAAAAATTATTATTATTAAAAAAATTAAATATTGATAAAATGAGGATTATATTAACCTACATATTTGCAGTTGCTAGTTTCGTAGATATATGAAATTGCCATACGGGAATCAACGGGATAAAAAATATACGGGAACCCCAGGGAACCGTCTACTACCTTAACCTACACCTAATTTTATCAGTTAAGTTGTTCTTGCCCGAAAGAGTTACAAACATACATAAATCTATATAAGTAATATTCACAAGATACTCCGACTTTTAATCAGTAAGCAGAAAAATGGTAAATGTCATTAAACTTAAAAAAACAATTACAGTACAGTCATTTTCATCCTGCGTAAAGTCCGGTAAAGCAAAACTAGTTTAAAAGTCAAATGAATTTATTATCGTTCAAGTTCACGTTAATAAATATTACCAAGTTAATAAGTTAGAAATACCCAACAGACTCAAGTACCCAACTAATTGAATATAGAGAGTGAGGTGTGTGTCATTAATTGTTCAATTTACCATAATGACGTCAGTACGATTTCGAATCTCGATTTACCACAAAATACGTAAGAGGGGAAATACGAATCGTAAATATGATTTTTAAAGGCAATGGAAGTATTGTATTAGATCAGATTGTATTGTTCTGCAAACTTGGAAGGAAAAATGTGTTTTTCCGGTTATCTTAAAACAGGAATTTTCTGATTATCGTAATGTTTTTTGGGTTATGCCTATTCTGCCTTTTATCGTGACATTTATATATATTTTTTATCATAAAAATATAAGAAACATTGATTTCAATATTTACTTTATCACATTGAAATGATACAGTAATAATCTATACTAATATACAAAGCTGAAGAGTTTGTTTTTTTGTTTGTTTGTTTGAACGCGCTAATCTCAGAAACTGCAAGTGAGATTTGAAAAATTCTTTTTGCATTTGATAGCCTAACTCTATATTTTATCCCGAAATTCCCACGGGATCAAAAGTTACGTGGGTAAAACCGCGCGCGGTGGCTAATTTGATATAATTCCAAAAATGAACTGGCTTGGATATCGTACACAGAATATCTTTCTGGTTCAATACTTGAACACTGTGCATAATAAAACTTTCTCTAAAACTACACAGGCGAAGTTTAAGTAGTAATTTTTATTTATTTATATAAATGCTAAATTAAAATATTAAATAGAAGTATTTTAAGACTTTTATATCCTCAAAAGCACTATAAGAATTTTAGGGTTGTATTGACCTGACAACGCGACGAAGTCTACTAAATGTCTGTCACTTTTTGATTTGAATTTTTTTTATCAATGTTAGTATTGGTATTTTTTTGGAAAAAAAATCAACATTAATAACGCTAGTTTTCAGTAAAATGGTTTTCCTTGATTTTAATTACTCACATGAGCTTACATGAACAACTGTATTTTTTTTTAAATATATTTTTATAATTCCGTTGTGTATATAACGCATATTTTATGCAAACGTTACGCAGTAGCATATTAAAATATAAATAATATTTGAAGAGTCGTTTTTATGTAAATATGTTTAGATACATACATACATATATAACGTTACGCCTGTATACCTTATGGGGTAGGCAGAACACCAGAGGTTACAAGACCATCTGACGTCACGTTTGACAAATTTGGAGGTATTTAAAAGATGGGGAGAGACTATTGTAGTGACAGGGGGTCAACCTATCGCACACAAAAACGCCTTTAAAACCTCTGTCCCTTAACTGACTTTTACAGTATGCCCGGGAAGAGAAGCAGCTGGCACATTCAACGTCTTTCTTTCGCTCCCATTCCAGCATGGAAGACAAATATGTTTAGAATCATAATAAAATTTGACGAGAAGAAGTTTACGTACAAAATCTTGGTTTATTTGTGTCAGAAAATTTCATAATAATAAAAATTTATTGTAAAACTAGGGATTTAGAAATATTTTAATTTTTAAGGAACGCATGAGTAAATGTAGAAAACACGGTCATCTCTCTCAGTTTATTTATTAATTAAGGTATTCAAGACAACCTTTGTATTGAAAAAAGTCTTAGTCGTACAAAATTATTTTATGAAAATACTTATATCATAACGTTTTATGTTTATATGATAATAAAGCAATAAAATTTTACTTTTGTCGCGATTTTTTTTTGCAAAACCTTGTTGTGATTACACTTGACTTTTATGCGTGTGTTGCACTTTACCACGGAAAATAAATGTCATATGGAAATGCGAATATTTGCTACGTCCAAAGCATTGATGTATATGCCATTGATCATTGCGTATATAAATCTAGGGTCTGAAAACCAAAAATTTCGCAACAAGCGTTATAAACACTTATGACAGCAAAGCCTCGAATAAATACGATATCTTTATAGAATTTTCTTTCAACAACGAAAACTAAATAGAAATTCTGCAAATATATTACTTTTTTTTGTAAGTTCTAATAGTTTTGTATTGAGAAGCAAGAAGGCAAAACAAATAACTCAAAAGTAGCTACAATACCAAGTAAATAAGTTTGAAATGGAGTATTTGGCCTTTCATTTAATTATTGAATTCAAACTCCACGGGGTGACGATTAGGTTACATAGATTAGAAAACAACCTATTTTCAATAAAAAACCACCCCTCCAAAAATCCTAGTTTTTGAGTTTTAACTTTAACTTTTTCGGATTTTACAGAAGAAACCAATGTTATACTACTTTTAGTGCGAAAAAAATATGTATTATGTCTTAAATTTTTTGACATGATTATGTAAATGATAAATAAGTTCTTGATATGAAACAAAAAAAAACTTAAAATAACTGCAAAGGAACACATGTAGACGTAAAAATAAGTAAGAAAATAAGGATTCTTTGGTGAATTCCAAAAAAGCAAATAATACACTTGGAATCGGCAAACTTTTCAGGGGCGGTTCTATAGTACAAATGGTTATTTACAAACTACTCACAACAGATGCGGTTATATATTCCATACAGGTGGTTTATAATTTATAATAGCCCTACCACTTCCGCATAAAGCGCAAAGGCGACTAGTCCGAGTGACCCCCCTGGCTTGCGAACACCCTTCATATTAATTTATATCATCATCATTCAGCCAGGAGACGTCCACTTCTGGACATAAGCTTCCCCCCAGGTTCTCCACACTAATCGGTCTCGTACTACCCTCATCCAGCGTTAACCGACGACTTTGACCAGATTGTCGGTCCACCTTGCAGGGGGACTACCCACACTGCGTCTCCCCGTGGTCATCCCTCGTGAACCATACTGCCCCAACGGCCATCCGTTCTGCGAGCTATGTGCTCTGTCCATTGCCACTACAGCTTTGCAAATCTTGTGGCTATGACGGTGACTTTTGTTCGCCTGCGAATCTCCTCATTCCTGATTCGATCCCGCAGGGAAACTCCGAGCATAGTCCTTTCCATTGCTAACTGAATGACTTTGAGCTTGTTTATTAAATCCACAGTGAACGCCCACGTCTCAGTACCATACGTCATCGCTGGCAACATACATTGGTCAAAAACCTCTGTCTTCAGAAACTGCGGTAATTGAGACGTGAAGATTTTATGGAGCCCGAACGCTGCCCAGACGAGTTGGATTCGACAATTGACCTCTATCTCAAAGTTGGACCTAACTTACTGGATATTTTGTCCAAGGTATACATAGTCGTCTACTTCGAGCATAGAGCCTCTTACTACCACAGGAGTAGGTGCAATGTGGACGTTCGACATAATTTTTATCTTGTCCATATTAATCTTAAGACCCGCTGTGAGGCTCCACTGAGGTCATTGAGCATTTTACTTAAGTCTTGCAGGATCTCAGCCATGACTACGATGTTATACTCATCATTGATGTTGATGACGAGTCCATCCTAGTCCAGAAGCTTAAAGACAATATCTTCCAACGCGGCGGTGAACAGCTTAGGTGAGATAACATCTTCTTGCCTTACTGCTGCAGTTGGATAGGCTTCGAGTTCTGGTCCTGGAGACGGACTGTCATGATGGCGTTTTCGTATAAGCACTTCGGCGCTTCGATGTATCACTTCAGCGCCCAGGTCTCGATCGAATCAAAGGCTTTCTCATAGTCTACGAACGGCAAGCATAGCGGCTTGTTATACTCTTGGGTCTTCTCTGTAACCTGCCTCACCGTATGGATGTAGTCTATGGTACCGAAGATTTGTCACCTTTTTTGTAGAACAAGAATACAATGTCTCAGTGCCATGCTTTCGGCGTTTTGCCCACGAGGGTAACGGAATTGAACAGCTTCTGAAGGGTCCTAAGCACAGGTCTGCCACCAGCTTTCAGAAGCTCCGCTGTAATTCCATTATCTCCTGTTGCCTTGTAGTTCTTAAGCTGCTTAAGAGCCATACTAATCTTGGCTTAATTAATGAGTATTTATTCAATTCAAATTAAAAATCTTTCTTAACTTTGTATTGTCTTCGAAAACAAAAGAAAAATAAAGCAAATATTTTTGTTTTTGAATACGCAGGACTTTTTAAACTCAAAAACAAAAAAAATAAAGCGAACGTTTTTGTTTTTGAATGTGCAAGATTTTTCAAATATACATATTGCTTAAAAGTTTATATTTTTATTTCAATAATGATGGATTAGTTAAAACTTTTTAAATTGTAATCGTGAAAATTTAAGAAAATAATATTTAAATAAATGAAAAATGTGATAAATAAAAATTTTTATTTATCACATTTTTCATTTATTTAAGAATAATTGAGCATTTTAAATGCAAAAAAAAAACTTAAAAAACATTATTAAAACATTGCAATGCTTCACTTTAACTGGGATTCACAATTTCTGTAAAGAAATTGATCTCGGGTGGTCTTAGCTGCAAAGCTTATACCATTAGATGGAGCTACGTTAGCAATATAACGTAAAAACAAAAATGTGGTAAGTAATTTCAAGGCGTAGCGCCAGGCCCCGATAGCTCAGTTGGAAGAGCACTCGTCCGGCAAACGAGAGTTCCCAGGTTCGAATCCTGGTCGGGTAATTTTTATTTATCACATTTTTCATTTATTTAAGAATAATTGAGCATTTTAAATGCAAAAAAAAAACTTAAAAAACATTATTAAAACATTGCAATGCTTCACTTTAACTGGGATTCACAATTTCTGTAAAGAAATTGATCTCGGGTGGTCTTAGCTGCAAAGCTTATACCATTAGATGGAGCTACGTTAGCAATATAACGTAAAAACAAAAATGTGGTAAGTAATTTCAAGGCGTAGCGCCAGGCCCCGATAGCTCAGTTGGAAGAGCACTCGTCCGGCAAACGAGAGGTCCCAGGTTCGAATCCTGGTCGGGTAATTTTTATTTATCACATTTTTCATTTATTTAAGAATAATTGAGCATTTTAAATGCAAAAAAAAAAAAACTTAAAAAACATTATTAAAATAATATTTTTACTCTTACTGCTTAATTTTTCTAAAGCCTCTCATTGTTTAAAAACATTTTCCAACGGCGTCATGCCAAAAAATATCTTCGTTAAAATAATGAGAACAGAAACTAAGTTAGTATTAAGTATCTAAGTTTGACAGGCTGCCCAGTAGCTTGTCTACCTAAACCATGTAATTGTAGTGTCTTTTGAAAATAATAAAGTTAACTAAGTTTTTTAACCATAGTTTCATCAAGTCCTAGATGAATATTGGTTTGAAAAGTATCCTTCATTTCTTTTCAGGTTGTCCAATTTAATATATAAGCGCAAAATTTATTTTGGATCTCACGGATTTAATGGCCTTTTCAACAGGTTATAAACACAATTTTTTGTGATATTAAATTAATTAAATTTAAAAATTATTTTATTTTAGTCATAATTTTACTAATAGTTTATGCGACTTTTACTAAAACGTTAATGTCGGAGGTGTCCGACCACTTTCGGATCCTTATCTCCTTATTGAGGACTAAATCTCACCTCTAACAATAGCGTGTGAACAAAAGTCGCGTAATAAACTATTGGTAGAATTGTTTAAATAGTATCTTTTATTAAATGTAATTAAGATTCATTTTATTATACTTAATTCTCAAGTGCATCACCATCATCATCACCACAACTCTTTGTAACTCACCCACTGCAGGGCATGACCCAGGTCTCTCCCCTGGGTGACGAGGAGGTATAGGCCATAATCCGCCAAGCTGGCCCATTGCTGGGTGGTGGATGTCAGAATTTTCAGGACGCCAAAATGGCTTCTGACTAACCCTAACGACTACTGTATAAAGTATACAAATGAATGTTCGGCGGTCACCCATCCAAGTACCGACCGCGCCGAACGTTGCTTTACTTGTGATATCGTGTGATCACGGCGACTCAGTGCGTAAACCACGGCGCCACGACGACTCAGTGCGCTATTGGCTAAATACATATTATGTCAGTGAATAAGAGGTCGCATTAAGCGATTGCTACAGTCAGTGCCGACAGTGCACCTACGCGCGTACTTATAGATGTGCGTTTCAAATAATTTCATACAATTCAATAACTTCAGTGCGGCGGTAGTATGGGAATCGTGATAAATAGGTATCATGAGATGCAATGCATTAGAAAATCGAAATGTACCCCATATTCTTTGAAACATTTGCGCAATATCCTTCCAATAATTACTAAAATTTCTATTGCACAGTCCCTTTCCCTACCAATTCTTGACTACTGCTGCCTGCTATCTGGATATCTCCGAAGACCAATGAAATAAACTTGAGCGCCTTCAAAACTTATGCATACGATTCATATTTGGATTACGTAAATATGATCATGTTTCAGGATATCGCGCTAAAGTACATAATTATTTTAAATTTAATAGTATATGTATGCCAAGACGCCCTATAACTTGGATTCCAACTTCTCACCCAAAGGTTGTTTGGAAGAAATTGCTTATTAGCTATAAGACCTCCCTTTGTACATTTCTTTGTTTTTAATTGTTTTATTACTTGGTCTACGATAAAGTGTCAATAAATAAAATAAAAATAAAAGTGACTGAAAAGCTCGTAGCAAAAAAATGAGCGAGTACACCAAAGGTTCATACAAGGCAGCAGCTGTTTAAAAACTTTCGGCTCTCTTTACGTGATAAATATATTTTTGAAATGAAACCGATTTTGGTTTGAAGAGTACTGTTCAATTAAGTAAGAAAGAAGTTTTTTTTTATACATACTGCATTATTAAAAAAACATTTTGATTACTTCTGAGCGGTTTTATTTTATCCGCTAGTTAAATCTTGCAATATTTTCTTGGTTTGAAATTTATAATTTTAGTGTATTATAAAATTTATGGACTTTAACATCCCTAGTAAAGCTTTAAATTAGACTTTTTTTATTTTTTTTTGTGTTTAAATAAATAATATAATAATATTAAATAAGTGAAACATAAGAATGCTCTTAATTTACTTTTGATTTTATATTAGGTATGGAGAAAATGTTGGTGTTACTCAATGAAGCGCAACGCTTTAAATTTCAACTCCGTCTGTATCTCCGTAATGTTGGTACATATCTTAAATTGTCACAGAAATTCTATCATATAATAGTATATTATGTAACTAGTGAGCTAAGTTGCTAACGTAATTTGCAACGCTTACGAGTTACATACGACGTTTTTCAACACACTTGTGAGTAAAAGACAGACATACGTGGTCATAAAATAACAAACACACTTAACAAAGCTGTGAATTGTGATTGAAAAATAGCGCCAAACCTCGCGCATGCGCGTAGGTTTTTTTTTTCTGCCAAATGTGTTAATGTCTTTATAGCATATACAGCCTATTTTAAGTGAAAATGTTTAATTTGGAGTGGTAAATGCAAATATTTTAATATTTTATAACAAATTATTGTAAATTGTGAATAATTTGTTTGATATACAAATTTGTTTTACTAATATAAGAAGCAAACATTTAAAAATGTACATGGATTTGAAGTGGTATAAAATCTCTTTGTTGTTTCTGAAAATATTTAATTTATAACCCGGCCGGACCAATAAAATATGCTCTGTTTACTCGCATGTAATTTGCACAAAGGTACAATTCAACTTTGTAGGATTCATTATATTATGCACTAGGGCATAATATATTATGCACGCGTGACTTATAGCCCAGTTTATAGTTCTTAATTCAAAAGAATAACGCTCACTTTACGAGCAAGTGTGTTGAAAAATTATATTACTATATTTTTATTCATTCCAATTAACCAAGTAAGTAAATCTCACTCAATAAAATACGGATCTGATCAAATCGAATTAAAAATTCAATATGCAATTAAAGTTTATAAATATTCTTAAGAAGATTTTCATGTAGTTCAGATAAAAATACGACCAGCAGTGCGAACACAGAAATTTGTCAACTCGTATCTTTACGAATGTTCATATAATAGTATGGAGACGGTTTGTAAGCAATTATTGAAATCTATTATTATTGAAAAATGTGTGCCTTGTTAATTTTGAATGTTTGTAACTCTTAAATAACTGTAAAATAAACAATTACAATGTTATTAAAAACTTGCAACCGACTCCATACTATACGAACATTCGTAAACATACGAGTCGATAAAGTTCAGTGCTCGCACCGCAGTTTGTTGAAACGTCTGAAGAATTAGTTTTAATCTCAAATTCAGTAAATATAACTTATGTAGGTATTTTTTCAATGTATTTAGATAGTCTTGTCTATGTACACATTGAAATGCTAGTAAAAGTGTGAATAGTGTGATAACCATATTAAAGGTATTCGAGGCGTCTCAAGCGATAACATTGTTTAACTTTAGTTTAATTATTTTGTCTTTTTTAGACATTTTTCAATCTCTTTTTTATAAGAAAAAACTACACGCTTAATACCAGAATTTATTTATTTAACTTTTTATGTACACACTACAAAAAGTCATTTACGAGGGTAACACTGTCACTGTTATGACGTGGTGGAAGGTGGAATATATTTTTAGTTACATTTTGTGAAAGTTTAGTGTCATGAAATACCTAACATTGATAGCTGATTATTAGTTTACAGCCTTTTCGACACTCGGAAGTTACATTCGTTAATTTGTAAATGTGTGATTGAAGTTTTTTTTTTAATTTAAATCCACGAGGATTTGTTTCCTAAGAACAGATCTGCGTATGAATGAATGAATGAATGATTGATTTAAATGTATGTATGTCTTTTGGTTTTATATTTTCGCATACTTATCGATCTATTTGGTGAACCCTGTAAAAACTGAATATTTTATGTATAAATTTATATGTTAAATTTCTCATCTAGGTTTTTTGAAAACAAATTATGAGAATTTTAGAAATATATGCGAATTATATTTACAAGTACAAACACTATTATTGCATTTTAACCAAACTCTCCAGTCTCAGGTCTTCTGGATGAAATTTCTTTAGAAAGAAGCTGTATGTTTGTTACTTTTTTATGAGTTGTATTAACTTATGTACTTAAATTATTGAGTAAATAAAAATACGTATGATAATGATGAATCAACAAATAGTATACCTACCGAAACAACAGAGTGATTAATTAAAATGTAGGTGCTATATACAGGGTGGCTGGTGACAAATTTTAGATAGTGAAGAACTCTATACTCGATTCTGAATTATGTAATAAAAGTAGATACTTATTTTTTTACTAGAATTCCTTATAAATAAATAAGGTTTTGTAACTATTTAATTTACTTACGCCCGAGTCAATCACGTTACGTGACCTGGCACGCGGATCGCTGCCAGTGCTAGTGTAACCATGCATTGCGTAATCAATTCTTTAACTTTTGGTTAAATTTACTCATTAAATAATTAATATTTATTTTTACTATATTTTTTCTCTTCGTGTATGATCTCAAACTATTCAATTATTGGAAGGATATTGCAAGGGGTACATTTCGATTTCGAAAATCGAAATGTACCCCTTATTCTTTAAAACATTCGCGCAATATCCTTCCAATAATTACTAAAATTTCTATTGCACAGTCCCTTTTCCTACCAATTCTTGACTACTGCTGCCTGCTATCTAGATATCTCCGAAGACCAATGAAATAAACTTGAGCGCCTTCAAAACTTATGCATACGATTCATATTTGGATTACGTTAATATGATCATTTTTCAGAATATCGCGCTAAGGTCAAGTGGCTTCCGATTCGTTTTCGCCGGAGTACTCAAATTCTTTGTCTGCTGTATCGCTTGCTGTTCAATCCTGCCTCTCCGGAGTATTTAAGGACTAGGTTATTTATAGACACTCTCAGCACCTACGAGAGTTACGTTCTGCTGACAATTTAATGTTATCGACACCCTTACGTAAAAGTGACTTTTATGGGAAATCCTTTACAGCCCATGGTGTATCACTTTGGAATAAACTCCGAGGTCAAGTCTGCCCAAACTATTAAAACATTTAAAAACTGGTCAAGCAATATTTATTTCCTAAAGTCACCACGTTATAGTACAAGTTAGTTACAATGCTTACATTTATTTTTATTTAGTTTTAATATATATTACTAGCCACCACGCGCGGTTTTACCCGCGTAACTTTTGATCCCGTAGGAATTTCGGGATAAAATATAGCCTATAACCTTCCTCAAGAGTTGGGCTATCAAATGCAAAACGAATTTTTCAAATCCCACTTGTAGTTTCTGAGATTAGCGCGTTCAAACAAACAAACAAATAAACAAACAAACAAACAAAAAAACAAACTCTTCAGCTTTATATATTAGTATAGATATTGCATTACGTATATTATTCGTATGTAAGTTTATTAAACTGCTTTATATATGTAAGTACCTAATTATTTTAAATTTAATTTAGTATATGTATGCCAAGACACCCTATAACTTGGATTCTAACTTCTCACCCAAAGGTTGTCTGGAAGAAATAGCTTATTAGCTATAAGATCTCCCTTTGTACATTTCTTTGTTTTTAATTGTTTTATTACTTGGTCTACAATAAAGTGTTCATAAATTAAATAAAAATAAAAGTGACTGTAAAGCTCGTAGCAAAAATGAGCGAGTACACCAGGGGTTCATTCAGGGCAGCAGCTGTTTAAAAACTTTCTACTCTCTTTACGTGATAAATAATGTCTTGAAATGAAACCGATTTTGGTTTGTAGAGTACTGTTTAATTAAGCGAGAAAAAAGTTTTTTTTTACACATACTGCATTATCGACGACCACTTTGGCGTTGGGGTAAACCTATCTGCCTCAGACGCCAGTGGTTGCGGGTTCGATCCCCGCACGGAACCAGAAAAAAAAAATGTTCCGTGTCTGGGTGTTTATCTATTTATGTACTCATATTCTAGGTTCCCCCTAGTTCGCTATATGGTATCCCATAACACAAGCTATGCTTACTTTGGGGCCATGTAGTTGGTGTGATTGTCTGGGGATTTTATTATTATTTATTTTATTATTAAAAAAACATTTTGATTACTTCTGAGAGGTTTTATTTTATCCGCTAGCGGTTTTATTAAATCTTGTAAGTTTTTCTTGGTTTGAAATTTATAATTTTAGTGTATTATAAAATTTATGGACTTTAACATCCCTAGTAAAGCTTTTAATAAGATTTTTTTAATTTTTTGTGTTTAAATAAGTGAAACTTAAGAATGCGCTTAATTTACGTTTGATTTTATATCAGGTATGGAGAAAATGTTGGTGTTACCCAATGAAGCGCAACGCTTTAAATTTCAACTCCGTCTGTATCTCCGTAATGTTAGTACATATCTTAAATTGTCACAGAAATTCTATCATATAAAATTATATTACTATATTTTTATTCATTCCAATTAACCAAGTAAGTAAATCTCACTCAATAAAATACGGATCTGATCAAATCGGATTAAAAATTCAATATGCAATTAAAGTTTAATTATTTTATTATAAATAATACGACCAGCAGTGCGAGCACAGAAATTTGTCGACTCGTCATATAGTATGAAGACGATTTGTAAGCAATTATTAAAATCTATTATTATTGCAAAACGTGTGCCTCATTAATTTTGAATGTTTGTAACTCTGAAATAACTGTAAAATAAACAATTACAATGTTACTAAAAACTTGCAACCGACTCCATACTATACGAACGTAAACATACGAGTCGATAAAGTTCAGTGCTCGCACCGCAGTTTGTTGAAACGTCTGAAGAAATAGTTTTAATCTCAAATTCAGTAAATATAACTTATGTAGGTACTTTTTCAATGTATTTAGATAGTCCTGTCTATGTACACATTGAGAATGCTAGTAAAAGTGTGAATAGTGTGATAACCATATTATAGGTATGGCGTCTCGAGCGATAACATTGTTTATCTTTAATTTCATTATTTTGTCTTTCTTAGACATTTTTTAATCTCTTTTTTATTAGAAAATACTACACGCTTAATACCAAAATTTAATAATTTACGAGGGTTACACTGGCACTGTTATGACGTGGTCGAAGGTGGAATATATTTTTAGTTACATTTTGTGAAAGTTTAGTGTCATGAAATACCTAACATTGAGACTGATTATTAGTTTACAGGCTTTTCGACACTCGGAAGTTACATTCGTTAATTTGTAAATGTGTGATTGAAGTTTTTTTTTTAATTTAAAGCCACGAGGATTTGTTTCCTATGAACAGATCTGCGTATGAATTAATGAATGATTTATTTAAAAGTATGGATGTCTTTTGGTTTCAGATTTTCCCATACTTATCGATCTATTTGGTGAACCCTGTATAAATTGAATATTTTATGTATAAATTTATATGTTAAATTTCTCATCTAGGTTTTTTGAAAACAAATTATGAGAATTTTTGCAATATATGCGAATTATATTTACAAGTACAATCACTATTATTGCATTTTAACCAAACTCTCCAGTCTCAGGTCTTCTGGATGAAATTTCTTTAGAAAGAAGCTGTACGTTTGTTACTTTTTTATGAGTTGTATTAACTTATATACTTAAATTATTGAGTAAATAAAAATACGTATGATAATGATGAATCAACAAATAGTATACCTACCGAAACAACAGAGTGATTAATTAAAATGTAGGTGCTATATACAGGGTGGCTGGTGACAAATTTTAGATAGTGAAGAACTCTATACTCGATTCTGAATTATGTAATAAAAGTAGATACTTATTTTTTTACTAGAATTCCTTATAAATAAATAAGGTTTTGTAACTATTTAATTTACTTACGCCCGAGTCAATCACGTTACGTGACCTGGCACGCGGATCGCTGCCAGTGCTAGTGTAACCATGCATTGCGTAATCAATTCTTTAACTTTTGGTTAAATTTACTCATTAAATAATTAATATTTATTTTTACTATATTTTTTCTCTTCTTGTATGATCTCAAACTATTCAATTATTGGAAGGATATTGCAAGGGGTACATTTCGATTTCGAAAATCGAAATGTACCCCTTATTCTTTAAAACATTCGCGCAATATCCTTCCAATAATTACTAAAATTTCTATTGCACAGTCCCTTTTCCTACCAATTCTTGACTACTGCTGCCTGCTATCTAGATATCTCCGAAGACCAATGAAATAAACTTGAGCGCCTTCAAAACTTATGCATACGATTCATATTTGGATTACGTTAATATGATCATTTTTCAGAATATCGCGCTAAGGTCAAGTGGCTTCCGATTCGTTTTCGCCGGAGTACTCAAATTCTTTGTCTGCTGTATCGCTTGCTGTTCAATCCTGCCTCTCCGGAGTATTTAAGGACTAGGTTATTTATAGACACTCTCAGCACCTACGAGAGTTACGTTCTGCTGACAATTTAATGTTATCGACACCCTTACGTAAAAGTGACTTTTATGGGAAATCCTTTACAGCCCATGGTGTATCACTTTGGAATAAACTCCGAGGTCAAGTCTGCCCAAACTATTAAAACATTTAAAAACTGGTCAAGCAATATTTATTTCCTAAAGTCACCACGTTATAGTACAAGTTAGTTACAATGCTTACATTTATTTTTATTTAGTTTTAATATATATTACTAGCCACCACGCGCGGTTTTACCCGCGTAACTTTTGATCCCGTGGGAATTTCGGGATAAAATATAGCCTATAACCTTCCTCAAGAGTTGGGCTATCAAATGCAAAAAGAATTTTTCAAATCCCACTTGTAGTTTCTGAGATTAGCGCGTTCAAACAAACAAACAAATAAACAAACAAACAAACAAAAAAACAAACTCTTCAGCTTTATATATTAGTATAGATATTGCATTACGTATATTATTCGTATGTAAGTTTATTAAACTGCTTTATATATGTAAGTACCTAATTATTTTAAATTTAATTTAGTATATGTATGCCAAGACACCCTATAACTTGGATTCTAACTTCTCACCCAAAGGTTGTCTGGAAGAAATAGCTTATTAGCTATAAGATCTCCCTTTGTACATTTCTTTGTTTTTAATTGTTTTATTACTTGGTCTACAATAAAGTGTTCATAAATTAAATAAAAATAAAAGTGACTGTAAAGCTCGTAGCAAAAATGAGCGAGTACACCAGGGGTTCATTCAGGGCAGCAGCTGTTTAAAAACTTTCTACTCTCTTTACGTGATAAATAATGTCTTGAAATGAAACCGATTTTGGTTTGTAGAGTACTGTTTAATTAAGCGAGAAAAAAGTTTTTTTTTACACATACTGCATTATCGACGACCACTTTGGCGTTGGGGTAAACCTATCTGCCTCAGACGCCAGTGGTTGCGGGTTCGATCCCCGCACGGAACCAGAAAAAAAAAATGTTCCGTGTCTGGGTGTTTATCTATTTATGTACTCATATTCTAGGTTCCCCCTAGTTCGCTATATGGTATCCCATAACACAAGCTATGCTTACTTTGGGGCCATGTAGTTGGTGTGATTGTCTGGGGATTTTATTATTATTTATTTTATTATTAAAAAAACATTTTGATTACTTCTGAGAGGTTTTATTTTATCCGCTAGCGGTTTTATTAAATCTTGTAAGTTTTTCTTGGTTTGAAATTTATAATTTTAGTGTATTATAAAATTTATGGACTTTAACATCCCTAGTAAAGCTTTTAATAAGATTTTTTTAATTTTTTGTGTTTAAATAAGTGAAACTTAAGAATGCGCTTAATTTACGTTTGATTTTATATCAGGTATGGAGAAAATGTTGGTGTTACCCAATGAAGCGCAACGCTTTAAATTTCAACTCCGTCTGTATCTCCGTAATGTTAGTACATATCTTAAATTGTCACAGAAATTCTATCATATAAAATTATATTACTATATTTTTATTCATTCCAATTAACCAAGTAAGTAAATCTCACTCAATAAAATACGGATCTGATCAAATCGGATTAAAAATTCAATATGCAATTAAAGTTTAATTATTTTATTATAAATAATACGACCAGCAGCGCGAGCACAGAAATTTGTCGACTCGTCATATAGTATGAAGACGATTTGTAAGCAATTATTAAAATCTATTATTATTGCAAAACGTGTGCCTCATTAATTTTGAATGTTTGTAACTCTGAAATAACTGTAAAATAAACAATTACAATGTTACTAAAAACTTGCAACCGACTCCATACTATACGAACGTAAACATACGAGTCGATAAAGTTCAGTGCTCGCACCGCAGTTTGTTGAAACGTCTGAAGAAATAGTTTTAATCTCAAATTCAGTAAATATAACTTATGTAGGTACTTTTTCAATGTATTTAGATAGTCCTGTCTATGTACACATTGAGAATGCTAGTAAAAGTGTGAATAGTGTGATAACCATATTATAGGTATGGCGTCTCGAGCGATAACATTGTTTATCTTTAATTTCATTATTTTGTCTTTCTTAGACATTTTTTAATCTCTTTTTTATTAGAAAATACTACACGCTTAATACCAAAATTTAATAATTTACGAGGGTTACACTGGCACTGTTATGACGTGGTCGAAGGTGGAATATATTTTTAGTTACATTTTGTGAAAGTTTAGTGTCATGAAATACCTAACATTGAGACTGATTATTAGTTTACAGGCTTTTCGACACTCGGAAGTTACATTCGTTAATTTGTAAATGTGTGATTGAAGTTTTTTTTTTAATTTAAAGCCACGAGGATTTGTTTCCTATGAACAGATCTGCGTATGAATTAATGAATGATTTATTTAAAAGTATGGATGTCTTTTGGTTTCAGATTTTCGCATACTTATCGATCTATTTGGTGAACCCTGTATAAATTGAATATTTTATGTATAAATTTATATGTTAAATTTCTCATCTAGGTTTTTTGAAAACAAATTATGAGAATTTTAGAAATATATGCGAATTATATTTACTAGTACAAACACTATTATTGTATTTTAACCAAACTCTCCAGTCTCAGGTCTTCTGGATGAAATTTCTTTAGAAAGAAGCTGTACGTTTGTTACTTTTTTATGAGTTGTATTAACTTATGTACTTAAATTATTAAGTAAATAAAAATACGTATGATAATGATGAATCAACAAATAATATACCTACCGAAACAACTGAGTGATTAATTAAAATGTAGGTGCTGTATACAGGGTGGCTGGTGACAAATTTTAGATACTGAAGGACTCTGAACTCGATTCTGGTCATAAGTATGAAATAAAAGTAGGTAAGTACTTATTTTTTTACTAGAATTCATTATAAATAAATAAAGTTTTGTAACTATTTAATTTACTTACGCCCGAGTCAATCGCGTTACGTGACCTGGCACGCGGATCGCTACCAGTGCTAGTGTAACCATGCATTGCATAATCAATTCTTTCACTTTCGCTTAAGTTTACTCAGTAAATAATTAATATTTATTTTTACTATATTTTTTCTCTTCGTGTATGATCTCAAACTATTCGAATTTCAAAAGTGACCCACCAGTCACCCTTTAGAATCCTAGTTATATTTACCTTCATTATCATGAGATCCAAAAGTAAATAGATTTTAATATTTAAATAGGAATAAGCAATTGTGGTTAATCATCTAACTGTTATTTTATTGTCATTTGTTTATTATTTAGATTAAAACTTTATTGCGATTTGGATTAACATCGAATAATCGGATTATGAAAAGCCATTTAAATTATATAGAATTGCTATCTAATAAATCTAGAGCATTGATAAATGAGCTTGTTTTGTGAAAACACTACTTTGTTTAGTGTGTAACCATCGCATTTGTTTAAACGAATATTTTCCTTCTTTAAGTCACATTAAAAGACGGTTCAAAATATGATACAGCAAAGACTAAAAATGTTCTATATACCAAAATGGTCTTATCATTAATATGATATAAAGAATATAGTATAGAATATTCTATGTCATTTTAAGTCACCAAAATGCAGATTCTTAGGTGGATATCTGGAATAACGAGGCTGGACAAAATACGCAGATTTGGGCGCAATGCCATCTGTCACTATCAATGACTAAAGAACAACTGTTACTTTTAAATATATAGCCGTCTCTTTTTAACTCAAGAGTGTAATCGTTCGTAAAAAAGGACAACAGTTGTTTATCATTAAATGACAACAATGCGACCAGTCGCCGTGTTACGACACAGTCAACAACAAGTACGACAAGTACGACGTTCATAACGACATGCTTTTTAAAAATTTTGAAGAAAATATAAGTGTTTTTATGTGAAATCGTTGTTCTTTATATTGGAGAACTTTGAATAAGCCGTCATCTTTGTTTTCAACTTTGTTTTTCGTAGTTATGTCATGTCCTCTTTTTTTACTATTCAAAAATAACATTTTCTTAAGTTTTCACGATTCATAATTTAAATAAAACTACTTTTTAACCGGATTAATCGCGTATAATTTATATTTTACATTTTAACTCGACGTTTCGGTGTCTTTGCAGACCGTGGTCACGAGCGACTGACAGTAAACAGTAGTTTTATTTATTCAAAAATAGTTATAGATGGCGCTGCATCCAAATCTGTGAATTACATTTCAAAACCTTACGCATTGTTTGTACTATTTAGGGGGTCTACTATCTGCTTGGCCGACTGTATGTTCACGGCAGTCTCAGCGTAAGTAATATCGCCAAAATGATACATGATGAGGCTGCTATGGTATGGACACGTGAAGAGAAAACCACCCGACTACATCGGAAATATGGTGGCAAATTGAAACATCCAGGGTAAGAGGTGGAGAGGAAGACCTAACATGAGGTGGCTACATGTGGTTAAGACAGGTCTGAGTTCTTGCGGAGTTTCCGAAGACGGTACGTCTAATAGGTTGAAATGGAAGCATGAATTAGGAAATACAGAGCCCACCATCAGATGAGAATAATTATATCCATAAAGAGAGAGATACTATAAATTAAATGGTATCTAAAAATGTTCAGCGTCTGTCGATTTATGAAACTTTATATTGCTTTGGTTTTGTACCCTACTGTTTTGGAAAAAAAAATATGACTAAAGTTCTACTTGTGGCCGGTCATGATTTTTTAACTTATACATATAGTTAAGAAAACGATATTTAAAAAACATACATGGAAAAATGCAATAGCTAGGAAAGCCCCTATAAATAATTCCTTATTAGTAACATGCAGTTTGAGCATTGAAAGTTGTACTAGCATTGTAGAGATTCCTATTTTTGATGGTAAAAATGTCAAAAATTAAAACGGTACCTTGAAGTTAACACTAACTGAATATTGATCTAATTTTAATGACGTCACTAAGAATTTTCCTTGACACGGTTAAAAAATGTAAAGTAGGGTCGTAACAATTTGCAATTATAATTCAAACCATTACTGTTAATTGAGAGAAGATCAAGAATAAGTCAATTTTAGACAGCATTGTAAAAAATTGGTGTTAAAAAAAATTCATTTGGAGCCAGCATTTTCAGTTTTGACTCATAACGAAATAGTTGATAATATCCGATAAAACTTAAATTTCATTTTAACTTTGAATAAAGTCGGAAACATGTTTTATATTTTTTTCGTACATGGAGTAGTTACACCAAAAAGATCAAAATACTGTCTTCAATAGAACTTAGGAATATCAATCAAGCTACTTTAAATGAAACTATATCAGCTTTCAAATATATTTTCAATTTTTTACCGCCCTTTCATGGTGCGTTTTTAGACGGGAGATTTTTACTGTGTGACATTTCGTAATAAAATATAAAAACGCTGTTTAATTCAGGTTTTGATTTTTCTTGGATTTTATGTATTTTTCTTGATTTTATTTAAACATTTTTAGTGTAAGCATTAGATTCTTGAAACAATATCGTATTTTCTAAATTCCTTGCACATCACATGAATATCGAGAAACTCTGAACCATTCCATTCTACACGACATTCAAATTTTTTTATTAGAAAAAATATTGGTGTAATTTACATTTTAAGGATCTACAAATGCCAAGAAAATCGAGAAAATCACACCCTCTAGATAGCCCAAGATTTAGCTATGATTGTGAGAAAGGGATACCATGTAGCGAACTAGAGGGGAACCTAGAATATAAATATATATAAAAATAAACAACCAGACTCGAACATTTTTTTTCTTCATCCATGCTTCATCCATCTCAGAGCGCCAATGAGACAATAAGAGGTGTCAAAATATGGCGAAAATGTCATTGAAAAAGCCAGTAAATTTTAGAGCGGTGGGGAAGGTAGAACTTTATTTTGTTTTCTTTTTTAAAATTTTTCCTACTTGTATCTCATTTTAAAGCTAAAGAATGGAATAATTTTCTGCGTGTTTTTTTATTTACTGATATGTTCTTACCGTAAATGGTTGACGACATGTTAAAAAACAATTTCACTTCTCTTTTCCATAGCAAATACAGTTTAAATGAAAACTGATTCTCATATAGTCGAGTATATTTTTTAAGCTAAATTAAATCCACAAAGTTACCCAAACAATCAGATTTATGTCTTAACATAGCAATTTGTGTGGGACGGTAAACACCATTCAATGTTTCTCGAAAGTTATTTTAACATTGAATCTCCCGATTTTCGCAAACTACTGATTGAAGGAAATGTGAATGTTTAAAATTACCTCATAATTACATTGAATTGTTTATTAGAACACATAATACCATAAAAAACCTAACATACCCATATAAAAATAGCGTAATATTAATAAAAATCTGTAAAAAGTATTCAAAGTTACCCAAGATGATATAAACAATCGTAATTTTAAATGAAAACCAATAAATAGAAATTGGGAGTTTTGGCCTTAAAACTTGATGTTAATAACCAAAAGTTTAAGCTACTTCTACTTGTTCACTATGTCATACGATTTGCCTCCAGGACTACAACTTTTATATTTGACACCACCATCACAAATACTGCTGCTTCAAAGAGCTGTATTGGTAACATTTTGCTGCTAAATGCACTGTAAATAGTTTTTGCCAAGGGATTTGAGAATGTTTCATCCTTACTAAGCGGACAAAATATAAATAATATCTGCATCAAACTATCGCGGTTACATACCTTAAATGCATACTTTTAATTAATTTACTAATTTTTTACCACGATTTTTGATTATTTGTGCGAAATAAAAATCATATTAAATTCTATTCAAATTTGAATAACAGATTTTTTTGTCTTACGTACATAATATTATGAAATCGTAAAAGATAAACATACCTTGGCCATGATATAGATAGACGGTAGAAATCTACTCCAAGGTCCTTAATTATTTTTATGTCATCCATGTATTTGTGATACGAGTCTGTAGCGACGTCAGCATTTTGTCCATCTAATGTGTAATTTGGAAATTTGTGCAGATATGTGTCCCATGCACTCTCGCCTTTGCCTGAAAAATGGAAATTTTATTGAGTAATGCATTTATTCATTAGTTTTATGTCCTTTAGAAATAATAAAATTTTTGTGTTGCTAATATTATGCTAATTTGAATTTCCTGCAAAACTGAAGCTGAAGATAAACGTGGAAATAAGAATGAAACTGGTATGTATTAAAAAAATTTGAAATATTTATTTATTTATTTATTTATTTATTTATTAACACTTTATTGTACACATTACAAAAGGAGAAAAAAAAAAAAACAATGTTAAGGCAAACTTAAGAATGGTACAATGGGCGGCCTTATCGCTTCAGAGCGAAATATAATAATTAAGTTTTTCGTCCACTGGCTGTTGATGATGATGATGGCGATATTGGTAAATATACGATCATCTGAGCTGCCCATCATCGTCGTCCGTGAACGTGATATCTGTCAAGTCACCGGGAAATCGAGTTTAAATGTATAACTAAACGCGATATTACCCTGTTGATAAAGGCTTTATATTATTCAAGTCGTAACAGCCCGTTTACACATTATAAGTTTTACTGGATACGTTTTACTGGATACCTTTTTTCGATGAAAAAAAAAGACCTATCCGGTAAAACGTATCCAGTAAAAAGTAAGAAAATTAAATCGTTATTGAACATTCAAAGACTAGAAAAACACTTTAAGAGCACATGAACGTACATTACTTAAAAGCTCAATCTGTATTCATCGCAGAAACATACATATCAACCAGGATTGGGACCATAGAAAGTTGCACTAGGAGGACAACGAAAACCAAGGGGTCACGGACAAACTGGAGCGGTGTCTGTTTTTAATGTTCCCAGGAAACGAAAGATTAAAAAACCTCTACTCCTACAAAATACTCATTCTGGACCCCACTTGTCAATTAATTGATCTTATACTGAGCACATGCAAAGATTTAATAAGTACAGTCACGTTTCATAATATGTATACATTTTCATTGGAATTTCAACCTTATTACAACTGAATAAGTGTTAATTTTATAAGACGTGACTGTAAGGACTTAACGTTGGGTTTTGTTTGAGAAAAATCATTTAAAGATTAGCAAGACATTAAAAGCCAGTAACTTAAAACATTTAAGAATATCACCGATTGATGTCTTAAATAGAAACGGAATTATTACGTAATAGGTAACTATCTTGGGTTTTCACTTCAACCTAAATGTATTCACTTTTAATTATAATTGTGTGATTTGATTTATTCATACACTTCAACCATAGTTTACTACTAATATGATTTTTAGAATTATTTGTATTCAAATATAATAAACAATAAATTTCATTGTGATACTTATAAATTTATATGTATAAGAATGCATATTTATGAAAATGATTGCATGTAAAATTCTTTTTAAGATAATTAACTTTCAACAAGGTCATTAATTGATTAACTGGAAACATAAGCATGTATTACTGCAGACTCCGTTAGAATTGTTTAAAACCTGTAGTTCCTGCTATTTAATACATACGAGTATGTCACATGATCAAAAATTAAGTTATCTTTTATCTATAAGAATATAATTTATGCACAACAAGAACGGCTTCACTGTATAGCAAATTACGATCAAATTACAGGCAAAGTAACTAGTTATTATCAATTGTTTTATGATCATTGTTAAATTACTATTGAATAGTAAATAATATACCAGTTTAAACTAATCTAATTATGAATTGATTACCACAATTACTGTAATAGGTGGTTAGTCAATGTTAAAAGTAACTACTAAATAAGTTACTAGTAGAACTAAACGGTATGGCAAATTGTTGATACGGGGTAAACGAGTTGAATAACAAACTGTGCGTACAATAAAATACGTTCGTCATTTTTTACCACAAGAGGTCGTGGGACGAATTCCTAGCCGGAGCTGTTTAGTACAGAAACGTTTTTAAGCTATTGAATAGCTTCTATCGCGGGCCTTGAGCATGGGGACTGAATCCAGAAATTCCGTAACGAAAAAAACCTAACACCCCCCACTCCGACCGGCACAGGGGTGATACTTTGATTTCATAACTTTACATGCGGTCTTTAATAAACAATCAGCGCCATCTACTAGGAACTTGTTGAACTTCATATTAGATCAAACAGTACTGCATTAATAAAATACATAAATAATTATAATTGCGTAAGTTGATAAAAAATGCTATGCAATAGCCTTACCGCGGCAGTCTCCGAGTGCCTCACGTCTTTTTAACTTACTTGGATTAGGATATTTCCTAACTTGTTTGTATTTTGTGGCACGTATTTTTTTATTTAAAGTCTTAAAGAGAAAAAGTTTAACCTCAATCTTACCTGATGGTATAATAAATAAAATATATTGAATATAAAGTTGAGTCTGCACAATATGCAGATATGCGTTACCACTCCAAAAATATAACTTGTTTTTTTACTTAACTAAAGATACCATGCCTAACCAGATCACAGATCACAGCTTATTTTTGTAGTAAGATTCTTAACAAAAAAGCTAATACATATTTCGAAAAAGGTTTTTGTGTATTTATAAAATTATCACCAATGAAGTTAAATGTTTGAATTCAAGCAATGAATAAGCCTTAAAAGACAGGTTTCTAAACAAAAAATATGGTACGACCAAAAATATTTTTTTTGTGTATCAATGTTGTATCAAGTGATTTCCTTCAATAAAGAGAGCTTACTTCATATACCTACTAAAATATTCGTAAATTAAGTTCCATAAGTTTTGCTTCCATGCTGGACTGGGAGCGAAAGAAAAGCATAGAATATGCCAGCTGCTTCTCTTCCTCTCTCCTCTCTCTTCGGACAAACTGTAAAATTCAGTCAAGAGACTGACCCCCTGTCACTGCTATAGTCTCTCTCCATCATAACAATACCTCCAAATTTGTCAAACGTGACATCAGATGGTTTTTATAGCCTCTGGTGTTCTTCCTACCCCATTAGGGATACAGGTGTGAATTTATGTATGTATGTATTAAGTTTCACTAAGTTATGTTATGATGACAAAACCAGAAAAATTACCCCAGTAGCGTCAGCTTAAAATAGCCCTGGGTAAGCGTCTCGTAAAAGGCGACTAATTCGACTGACCACCGCTTGGTCGTAAGCTCCTTCTTGTTCCGCTTGACTATCGACATCCTTTGTATAAAATCTGCTTTCCATGGAAATAACTACTACTATTCTTAAACCACCTCTCATTGATTGAACTTCTAAAACTATATAGAAATGTAAATGAAATGAATTTTATTTTTATTCATCATAATACCATCGAATGGCCGCTTAATGACGTCACAATTTTGTACTTCGGCTTTAACAAGGTGTTGATAGTTATTGGATAAGACATTACAGTAGACCAAGAGACAAAAAAAGCCGGCGGAAAAAAACTCTTGGCACTCTTTTTTAGTCAGGATTATACGAATTAATACCAATAGGATACAGTACAAATTGATCATGACATGAAAAAGAATAATTATATTAATCGTCAATTAAATTTTATTTATTTTCGTAAGGCTTTTTGTGATAGTTAACACCCAAAGGAAAAAAAATACACATTTGAAATGGGGCCACACGATGATTTTTAAATCATGTTGCCGTCTAGATTCAAAATTTCAAGCAAAAGCGCTTTTTTAGATTAATGTTACATTCCTAATACTATTCTTTTATTTTTTTAACGCGTAGGTCACCTGCATTTATAATATATGATACTTTTAAACTATTTCGTAACCACGTTCATTCTACTATATAAAAACAGCTTTATGTACTTGAAGCTCTACAAAAGCTACATAATGGACTTGGTTTATAAAGAACTATGGGTAAATATTTGAAGTGCATCATTTTTCGAACAAGCCATACGAGGTTGAATAAGTTTTGATTTAATAGTAATAATGCATTAATAACAAATAGGAACAATTAAACAAAAGTATGATTAAAATTAGTTATACATAAACCTTTGAAAATAGAAATCAATAAACAAAATGATAAATAAAAACCAGTTCTATAATGTTTCGTATTTAATATGTCAAGATTGAAAATAAGTAAAAAAAAACACTTAGTTAACGCAAACTAGTACAAAATATGTAAGGAAAACCATTATTGAATAAGGAAGTTTTCCGACTTTTTACCTGAATTATATTGACTATGGACCATTAACAACTTTAATTCATTAAGTATAGCCAAAGACAAGGTGTACAATGATACTAAAAAGTAAAAAAATCTCGCCTGAACGCAAAATGAACTAAATATTTACTTGTAAATGTATTTATTACCAAAAAATAAAAATATATACAGGGTGACTGGTGGGTGATTCGAAGACATAATAGTTTGAGATCATTCAAGAAGAGAAAAAAAATACTTATTTACTGAGTAAACTTAACGAAAATTTAAAGAATTCATTAAACAATGCATGGTTACACTTCTAACTACTTACCACGGACGTACGCACGATGTTATCAACGCAGAATAGGTTGGTAGGTATAGACGACTTCACGGACAGTCGTCAAGCCGTGAAACATCCGTGAACTTTTTATTTATTTACGAGCGTTTGCCCGCGACTTCGTACACGCATAAACTTAAAAGTCCTATTTTCCGTCCCCGTGGGAATTCCGGGAATTCCTTCCATTATACAAACAGACACTTATTGTGTCTAACCTTTATAAACCTTTATACCAAGTATCACATCGGTGCACTCAAAGAATAAGATTTTATCATACAAACTAAAACATCATATAGTGCCCGTTCCCGTAGGAATTTTGGGAATTCCTTTCATAACACAACCAGTCTCTTTTTCGAAAAACTTTTATGCCAAGTATCATATCCGTGCACTCAAGGAATAAGATTTTTCATACAAACTAAAAAGTCCAATAATTCCTGTTCCCCTGGGAATTTCGGGAATTCCTTCCTCAGTGCACCCCTACATCCCTCAAAGAATGTATGTTCCAAATTTCAGCTCTCTACGCCCAGTAGTTACGGCTGTACGTTGTCTGTCAGTCACTCAGTAACTCAGTCAGTAACGGAACAGTTTTATATATATTGATAGGAAATTCCGGTGAAAAATTAAGTTCGTACTTGCATACATTATTATGATCAGAATCGAGAACAGAGTGCTCTCTTTCAATATTTAAAATTTGTCACCAGTCATCATCAATATATATAAAACAGTCCCGTTACTGACTGAATGACTGACAAACAACGCTGAGCCATATCTACTAGGTGTAAAGAGATGAAATTTGTGAAATACATTCTTTAGGGGGTGTATAGTCACGTCTAACAAAATGTATATATTTTCATTGAAATTTGAACCTTTTCACAACCGAATAAGTTGCGGAGAGTGTACACATTAATGCACGTTACTGTACGAGTGCACTAAAGAAGGTACAAAATTCCCAAGGGAACGGAAAAATATGGGAATTTTTAGTTTGTATGAAAATACTTATTCCTTGAATGCACGGATATGATACGTGGTACAAAGGTTCTTTAATGGGTGTCCGGTTGTATTATGGATGATATTCCCAATGTTCCCACAGGAACGGGAAATATACGACTTTTTATTTTGTTTGAAAATCTTATTCCTAAAGTGTGCTGATGCCATGCTTTGTATAAAGGATTTTCAATGGTTGTATTAAGGATTCCCGAAATTTTCACGGGAACGGAAAGTGTAGAACTTTTTAGTTTGTGTGAAAAATCTTATTCCTTAAGTAAAATTCCCACAGAAAGGGTACTTTATGCGCTGACATAATTGCGAGAAAATGGTTTTATTCTAATAAAAAAACAAATATTCTTAATATTGTTTGCATTTCGAGTTTCAAAAGTAAAAAAGATCTTAAATTAACTTTACTGAAAAGGTCTTACATATTAAGCACCATGGCGTTTTATTTATTTTTATGTTTCTCTTAAATATGTTTACCGCAATACCACCTGGTTGTTAGTGTTGAATCTGATTATGAATAAGTACGGGACCTATGGAAAAATATGGTCCTCAAATACCCGTTCCACAGCATTATACTTAATTGATGAAACAGTAATATTTAGCACAATATTTAAAAAAAGTTTCCCTCAAATAAGTGGGCTCTGAAAGTATTTTAACCACCTAAATAGATCACAAAGATAAGAAAGATAATTCAGTATTGGTATTTTTAGACGACCCAGACATAAAGTTTGAGATTTAGTCCTATTTCTAACTTTATTAGGTCGTAGCCTAAAACTATTAGAATAAAAAGCTAACAATAGACATACAAATATTATTTTTGTGTATCTATGCAACTCTCTCTATTTTTTCTTAACGTGAAGAAACCGATGTGACATTAAAAAAAAGTAAAATTAATGAAAAAATCTTTTAAAAATTATAAATATGATATAAACCTACTTAAAAATATCCAAAATAATCAACACAAGAAAACTAATGAATAAAAAACAAAATGAAAAGCAATTAAGTGATAATCGTAATTACCTCCTTCGTTCCATCCTCCTTCAATCTGATAAGCTGAAGTCGAGACCCCAAGTATGAATCCCTCGGGAAAAGTAAAGTTATTAATCGCAAACACTGGTTTATTCGACCTAACGAATCCATTCGATAAAACACTGCCAACAAAAAAAGAAACTTTAAAGATATACGCAAAACACATAAAATCACAAAGCTTGTATTGAGAGCTTATATCGTATTTCCTACCTAAGTTTTAGAACGATAAAAACTGCGCAGACGACTCTACGAGAGCTCGACATTATGAATACTACAAGGAACTTGGTATCGACTGAGATAATATGTTAATCATATCAAAATGCAGCCTTCGGTGTTTCCCTTGAATTTATCAACGACAAAATGTATTAGGTACGTAATACACTGTAGAATGTAGGTGATGATGCTTAGAACAAAAATACGTCATCTTTTGGTTCAAGGTTTACTAATGAGGTTTGTTATGGTTTTACATAATTTAACCATAACATTGCAATTACACAGAAACATAGAACAAATCGAGGTTTCGTTAATCTAAGATGGATCGTTAATTATCATCAAATAAAATAAACCAATAAGTAATTTTGTGAGTTTTACATTTGAAGAACCTACAAAAAAATCAAAATAGTTGGGCGAAAATATTTCGAAATGTTTTTTTTTTTATTTAATATTTTATTAATAAAATAATAATGCCTGCTTGAATCTTTTTTAACAGTTTAAAACGTTACAGTCACGTTAACAGGAACTCAAATTAAATTAGTTTATTTATATGATTTATGTAAAATTCAATGACAACTTAGCATAAATGCAAACATAATTATATTGCGCTGAATGCACTACTTTTATTACACAGGGTGTGCCATTTAGATTGTTCTGTATATAGTCTGCAACTTAAAGACATATAAAGGTCTCTTTTAGGAATTATGGCATCAATTCTAATAACAAGATGCATTTGCACATTTCAAATAATTTGGCAAGGACTCGGAAATGAAATCCTTGAAAATTAAAACGAACACAAGTTTTCATTTAGATATCGATTGCGAATGTGTAAATCGGTTACCTACAATGAAATATATTTTAATGAAATGCAATACGTTTCACTTCCCTGGCACTAAATTGTGTTTTTTTTTTTTAACTGTATGAGTGCAGTAAATCTTGTAATTAAAATCAACGACATAGTCCCTTAAAACAGATTCTAGTCCTATTTTCGGACATTCCTATTTTGACCGATCCAGATGTGAGTATGTAGACGGAACATGTTGTATATTAAAAAAGATTTATTTTATTTATTATTTGCTTCCATGCTGGACTGGGAGCGAAAGAAAAACATAGAATGTGCCAGCTGCTTCTCTTCCACAGGCAAACTGTAAAAGTCAGTTAAGGGACGGAGGTTTTATTGGCGTTTTTGCGGGCAACAGGCTGACCCCCTGCCACTGCTATAGTCTCTCTCTCCATCATAATAATACCTCCAAATTTGTCAAACGTGACATCAGATGGTTTTTATAGCCTCTGGTGTTCTGCCTATCCCATTAGGGATACAGGCGTGAAGTTATGTATGTATGTATTTAAAGGTTTATACTCTTATAATAACAATAATATCTACTAACAGAGTGTCTTATAATATCTTTTAACAGAGTGACAAGCTTACTGCAGCGAAAAAATATCATGCAATGTTCTTCATAATATTAAAGAATGTTTAAACATAGAGGGGTATAAAAATACCCTAGAATTCCTTAAAACTATTAAATTGTACAACTCAGTTTAAAGTCATGTATACCTAATGTGGTCGCTAATGACCGTTGTTGTTAAAAAGCGACCTTAAATAAACAATTTAAAAAAATATATATATCTACTAAGTGTTTTTCTTGAAGATGGAAAGTATTGCAATAATCGACAATAAGGAACCAGTAAAGGAAGTGGCATATATTACATTTTTTCTTACAAGTCGTAAACTTTATCCACAACATGAGGAAAAAAAAGTGATACGGAATTCCTTTGAAATCCTGTTTATTTAGGAAACATTTAACATTCTAGATACCCTCGGAACTTTTATTGACTTAAAGTAAGTTCTGTAGTATTAACAGTAGGTACTAAATAAGGCAAGCGGTTGTAAAAAGAATGAGAAAGATCTAAATCTCCTGTAGTTTTAGTTAACATACATGCGTACGTAAGGTAGAATTTATTCAGCATATTTTTCTGATATGAAATGTTAACATAATTGGAAATCCAACAGGATATTACAATTTGCACAAAAATAAGGTCAAATATAGGATTCCACCATTAAAAATACATAAATTGGCAAAGTAACTGTATCGATAACATAATATAGTTATGATTTTTATGTGCGTGATCTAATAATTAGGTCCAAATAAATTTAAAAACTTTGTTTTTTCCCATGTGGTATTCTAAAAATGCTAAAAATTTACTTAAATTTTGACCTCAGATTGATTGCTTTCTTTGAATCCAACTCTCCATAAGGTAAGCGCACACTATGTCGGGTTGCAGCTGGTGAAGCGCGCCGTAACGCATCTCAATGTCAACTTATCACATTGACAGGCTGGGCTGCAACGCATCGTCGAATTTTCAGTACGTCTAGTCATTGTTATGTCACTCTTGTCCACTTCTGACTGGAATGTTGCAGCGGATCTTGCGACCCACTGCGCCCCGTTTTTTTTAAATTTTGCCAAGGATGACAACCCCACCGAGAAACCCGAACGGAAACCTCAAGGTATGATTTGCGATAGTGTAAATAATGTGTACGAGTGGCACAAGTGGAGTTTTGCGCTATGATGCGGCCCGATGTAATTACCTCAATTGCAAACTCAATTGGACTTTAAATTATTGTCAGCAATTTTTGAATTTAAAGTCGCTGAATTTGATACAGATGACTTAAAAGAATTCTAGACGGCCGCGCTGGAAAGGCTAAAATTTTACATAAAATGCGACTAATTTGAGTGACCCTTGGGTCACGCAGTTTAGGCAGGCCCCCCGCACGATGGACCGACGACCTGGTCAAAGTCACCGATAAACGCTGGATGAGGGCGGCGCGGGACCGCTTAATAAGGTTCTCTTGTATTTGCCAAATATCACCGCTCCACCGCTTACGTAATTCTGCAGTGTTTTATGAAGTGCTCCTTTCTTCATCGACACAGTACAGATATCTACAGTAATTCAACTTCATACAAACGGACGAAAAGCGAGCTATGCCTACGCGGCTCGATCTCGGCATGCACTCGGGATGCAGTAAGTCACGAGTGTCTGCATGCCGAAACAATTGTCTGATCTTTTCGTACGTATCAGTCGAGGTGCAAGTATTTTTCGGTCGCTTATTTATAAGGCCGATTTGTTATTTAAACGTGGTTTTTTGACACAAAATTATAGGTATTTTTTTGTTAAACACTTCCTATTCAATTCACAAAGTATTTTATCTATTTACATAAAAAAGTGTATTTGCAGTTAAAAAATTAAATGGAAGTAGGCAAAAAGTAGGCAAATGTAATTTGAATGCTGAAGGAGCCCGTATCTCATGTGAATGGACGGCGGCGCTGTTGGCATTTATCTCAAAGATGCAGCCGAGTTGAATTACTGTAGATACCTGTACCGTGCTTATAGTCAATAACTGGATACTTACCAACATTAAATGATATTCGAGCATTAGTAATAAGTAAGTCGCAGATAAAGAAGATAGACTCTCATCCGGCTCGATGGACCATTCGTTGGGGTCCTATGCAGGAACTTTATTGAAAAGTAGACTGGTAAAAACTGGTTAAAGTATAGATTTAGATCACTAAATGGAATATATGGTGCATTTCTCGCGGATGCGTGAGATGAAGGGAGACGGTAAAACCCGAGTGTAGCCGAAAGTGCTTTGACAGTTCTTTTTTGATATAGGTGTGGAAGGAAAAGTATAGTCCTGGTACTTTTAAGCGTCGATTGAATAGGTTTCTCGTGGATGGACGTTACCTTTGCTCATCACGTTCACTTATCATCATAAAAAAAGACGGCAGAACAGCTCAAAGTATTTGAATCAAATTTGGCTTAGTCTGGAATAGCACAAAAGCCGTTCCATGTTATTAACCCGATATTCCCACGGCAACTGAAATTACTTGGATAAAACCACGCGAAACAGCTTATAGGAAATATAAAACAATAAAAGTAAAAGAACGGATATTTTTAATTTAGATTCATATTATTAAAATAAATAACAATACTGAAATAATGAACTCTGTAACTCTGTCTTTTTTGTTGATTTCCTAACGTGGTCCATTTTAAAAGATTATCTATTTACAATTATATAACATTTTGAGTTTTTTGATATCAATTTTGCTGAAAGGTTCGTGTTTTAATATTTTCTTTCCTGCCTGAAAATAAAATATTGTTGCATATAACAGTAATATATAAGTAAAAGTAGATACTATTAAAAAAACCAGTTTTACCTTCTTTGGAATAAGAGTGTCTTTACCGTTTTCAGAAAATGCTTTTGATGAATAATGCATTACACTGTTGTAGTCATATTCTAAACCAAAATTTGTTGTGAATCTTGCATTTATCGTTAAAAACATTGGGTAGAATTCTGTAAATAAAATACACAACATCATTAGCTTTCCTTTGTTTAAACATAAGTTGCTTTTTGTTTAATGTTAATCATTGCGCCGAAAAATGAATGACAAACGATTGTGCAGATTAAGAAATGCTTGGCTGGGTTAGTATATAAAAAGAGGGTGTTCTCCGACCATACATTTCTCATGCAACTTCTGTGCTTCGGAGGGCACTTTAAGCACTCTTACAAAGGTGTTGCTGTATCCTTGCATACAAAAAATATTTTTTGCTGATGCGAAACCTAAGACACGTGTTATATATTTTCATTTTAAAAATCGGGATATAAATATATTAAATATAAAATTATCTTAAAAACTCAACCAGTTACAAGTCTCTTGTGGTATCTTGGTTTTGTCGCATGAATGGGGACCGTGCGGTTGTTTGCTACTCCGTCATACGACGTACAGTCACCTCTAATAATATGTATACATTTTCATTGGAATTTGAACCTTATTCCAACCAAATAAGTTGCAAAGTGTGTACATATTAATGCACGCGACTGTACTTGCATTCCTAGGATCGCGTGCAATACATGTGCGAGTGAGTGTGTATATTATTTGATAATTTGTAGAGATCATTTAGTTAAAATTTCACATGGTATAAAAGCTATTATAATCGATTCTGTTACCAATTCTTAACAAACTGTTTTCAGGTTTCGTATAAACAAAATAACTTTGTATAGTAGTCATTACGGTTTGTTAGAAATTATTTTGATGACTTGAAACTTCTGACATCCACGAACTAGTACTTGAACTAAACCTCCTCTTCACCCAAAGCAGAGATTTATAGCCCTGCTCATTTCAAACAGTTGCGTGTAATGATGAAACAACATTTTATATTCTTTTAATAACTGTGTATTGAAGTAATCAAATCAAATATTTATTTAATTACCAACAATATTTTAAAGAACTTAACAAAAGTGACAAAAAGAATATCACTGTATTTGATAGTCATTTGATGATCACATATGTAAAATATTTCTCATATTTAATTTACGAATATGTATAATTTGTCTTCAAGACAGCTGAAACTTCGAATTAATGAGCAGCATCCAAAATGAACGCCAATTTCTACAGATTCAATTCCCGCACAATATGTGCGCATGATTTTTTATAAAATTAATAAACTAACAAAAAAAGTTGTATGCAATTTGTAAATTATACTTATTTCAAGTATATGCATATTTCTACGAAATAAAGACTAGTTTGACTTGAGTTTGACTTTGATTTGGGCAATATAGCATGGTGTTTATAACTTAAAGTTATTAATTTACTTTTATGCTACAACAAACTTAAGATAAACGGGGTACCTGGAAGAAATTTCATTGAAACCACTTTGTCGTAATCAAGTATCATGACTTACGATTATCATTATAAAAATGGTGTTTCTATCTAGGTATACTTGATCCTCAATTATCATCTTTTGAGTGATTATACCATAACATTTTCGCCTCTTTATTTCAATAGTTAATATTTTACTTACGTGGCTTTATATTTTTCCATTCCACTTCAACGTATTTATCCCTACTTGAATCGCTGTGCATGTGAAAAAAACCCAAAGTGTGCAAAAGTTCGTGTACTAAAGTAGCCATACTGAAACAGCCCTGGCCGGATGGAAATCTGGCATCTAAATTTAGATATTGGATGCCGCCTTGTAAACCAACTTTACTAGTGCATCCAAATTTTGCTTTCTAAAAAGTGAGTAACTAAAGTTATATAACCAATTAAAATTATTTGTAAATATTTGCTGTAATAATTGGTCTATCTATACTGTTGACGCACTGAATATTTTTGTTGTTACGTAGGTGACACTAAATACCTCAGAATACCTTCGATTCCCGCACGATGCAAATATTTGTGTGGGTTTCGGTGTCTGAGCTGAAGTCAGTTTGAGACTTTCAAATGTTATGAATCGTCACGAAGAGACGAGGGTAGTATTCAGTATTTAAACAAAACGTATTGATTTGTGAATCCAATTAAAAACGTTCTTTATTAAATATTATGAAAACTAAACACAATAATATCTTGACAGCATTGTATAAAAAATAAAATAATAAATAAAATCAACAGAAAATCCCCAAACTATGGCCCCAAAGGCCCAAACTAATCATAGCTTGTGTTATGGGAACTACTTGGTACTACATGGTAGCGAACTAGGCGGATCCTAGAATATAAATACACAAACAAACATATATAGATGTTTATCTACCCAAACACGAAACATTTCTTTTTCCGTGCGAGAATCGAATCCGTGACCACTGGCGTCTAAGGCAGTCAGTGTTACCCGATCGCCAAAGTTTTGATAATGCAGTTAGCATTCTTCAGTTTTTGTACTAAAGATTTAATCATGTAGTAGACATAAAAATTCCTTACCCTTATTACCAGTATATTTTTATCTGTTTTTTCAGAAAGTCTAAATTTTATGCAAGAGTGTTGACTTAGGGTGTCAAATGCTTTGTATATGTCATTAACTTGTGCTGGAGCTAAAAAAAATACAAAAATGTAAATACATAGCTGTAAGCACTGAACAGAATTTGGTATGGTTTAATTAATAATACCTTTAAAATAAATATGAGACCCAAATACTACTGTTATAGTTATGAGATTCATTCAAGCATTCAAACGTCTAAAGTCCCAAATAGTTTTGAAATAATTTATATTTTTTTGTACCTTATATATTATACTAAAACCTTCAATGTTAGTTCTAAAGTACATGATCTCGATGTACGCTATTTCGAAAGTTCACTGGAGCGAAGTATGCAAGGCCGACGTAATGTTAGTTAGAAAGCATACGAGTGCGATGTACGCCAGTTCGAAATTACCCTGTTGCGAAGTATGAAATGCCTCCATGTTGTTAGTTATAAAGCATCCGAGTGCGATAGGACTATTTAATTCGCACTCGTATGCTTTCTAACTTCGATATCGACACTATCGCTATTGGAACAATTCTAAAAGGTAATAAACAAAACACATTCATGAATATATATATTTTTTATTATAAAAAAAAATTAATTTAACCAGAACCAAACAAAAAATATGCGGTTGGAGCATTTACTTAACTTAATGTTATTTTTAAGGTCAACTTCGATATCGACACTATCGTTACCTATGGCAACAATTCTAATAGGTAAGTAGTAAACAATACACATTCATAAACAGGTAATATTTAAAATTATAAAAAAAAATCAGAATATAACAAAAAAATATGCGCTTGGAGCATTACATGACATAATGTTATTAAAAAGAACAATTAAGTTATTTAGTATCAGTAATAATAAGATTAATTTATTTCAGTTTCGTATATAAAATTAAATCTTCAAATACGCTATGTCCGCAAGACCGCTTATATATTCTTTTAAATCTACCTTACCCTTCTTTAATAACTGTTCTCTGATTTTTAGGATATGGCATGATTTTTTGTATTTACGTTTCTTTATATTGGCATTAATTCTTTCAATCTCAAAAATAGTATTCTTTTGTTCTTTTTTCAATTCTTTCATCGATTTATAGATATTGAATTTTTTCCTGTTCAGCAAGCTATTCCAACGGTTATGCCAATTTTCAATATTGTTTTGAGTAGTTGGGATACCAGCGTTCACACAATCTAATACAGACCATATCTGAGGCGGAAATCTTGGGGCCGACTTCTTTAGCTGTAATTTCAGTGTTGACACCTTCTTTCGATTAGTCACACGTTTATAAACTCCATCAACATAATATTTAGAAAACCAGTCAATCACTTTTTTCGCTTCTTCGGGTATAATTTGCTCGCGAATAATTTCAAACGCGGATGGTATCTCAGTCGGATCTAAAAAAGCAAGAGCCGCTAGATGGCGCATTTGATGTGCGAAATTACTGTCGCTAATATACTTTTTTGATAACCCTTCCTTTTGGATATGCTTCCAAATATTTTGGGACAAATGAAAATAACAACATTTGTGTTTCGCATTTGGGAAAGCACTTTCACTAGCTCTTATCGCAGCTAACTCAAAATCTGTGATAATGAAGTCTGGGTCGAGATTAATATTTAATTGATTGAATGTAAATCGCAGTACAATTTGTAAAAAAATGCCATAAATTCGTTCAGATTTACTCGACAAAAAACCATAAACAAGTGGTAGTACCTGTTTCGTATCGTCGTTTTGGCCCACTTGCCCATGAATCGAATACAATTGGTAAAACAGACTTGGACAACACTGGAACGTGCCATCCATAATCCAAAATTGAGATTTATCCAAAAGGCGAAGATTTGTTTTCGTACTGAATACAAGAATTGTATCGGTCTCATCAACGTAATGGCCAATTAAAAATTGTTCCCCTTCGAATTTGGTATACACGTCGGGTATGATAATATCATTCAATGTTTTTGGTAGTTTTAGTTCATTTCTCATCCTTTCTCTGTGAATGATCAAACGCATAGCTTCTTTTGACGGCATAAAAGGAGATGATGTACTAGGCACGTCCTGTATACTTTTTTGAATAATTTGCCCGGGCCTATGAAAACTTTCGGCAGCTTTTCTTTTTAATGAATGCCTGACGGTATTTGCTTCAGCAGTATTCGAATCTGGTTCATGGAGGTGAGATATATTGTTAAATTTGTGTACATAATGATCATCGCCATTCTTTCTTGTAGTTACCGCGGCGCCACAACTCGACGACTTTTTTCTCACGCAATTCCAGTAGAACACATTATCACACTTTTTATTAATCATATATAGATACCCATCAAGAAACAAAAGATTATTATTTTTATGCGACTTAACAAACTCACATTTACTGTTCTCCATTTTTACGAATGAGTTAAAATGATGAAGCGGAATGACTGTTGAAGGACAATAAATTAGTTTATGACACTTGGTAAAATACTATCTACCCTCACAATTTCTATAATTTTTTGAAACAAATGTGGTACCAAGTAAACTTCATGTTTTTTAAAATGCATTGTCTATTTGTAATGTTAATTAGTAAACACATAGTGTTATTTATCATTGTTGCGTTAAACTTCCGTTTAAATACATTTATCATATATTTTATTTATCATAAATATAGGTACAAACAATTACTAATATCCGTGTCTGTCCCTATATAAAAAATTAATTAAATTTATTTTTTACACACATTTGCTAATTATAATGTTGTAGGAGCTGGTGAAATTTGTTTAACTTTCTAACTACCAGTACGAAGGCATTTCATACTTCGTAACAGGGTAATTTCGAACTGGCGTACATCGCACTCGTATGCTTTCTAACTAACATTACGTCGGCCTTGTTTTTGTTCAATATATAATATAGATAATTATACGTATAAATCTATATTATATATATTATAATAATATATATTATAATAATATATTACAGCTGAAAATATAGCGGACATACTTCTGACACTCATTTACAAATACGCTGTAATAAGATATAATACACTATAATATAATACACTATTTGAAACCTTTAGTTACATTACAGATATTATCACACACATCAGTGATATTATGATAGGTATATCTTAAATAACATTGATTTCCAAACACATCTTTGAAACTCTATAATATCCCGTTAACTTTTAAAATCTGTTTAATTTTTTTTCCTGAATAGGTATTACGACTTACAGAAATGACCTTTTGATATTTTGTACACCAATTCCTTATTTGGCCATCTTCTGGTGAGGTTTTGTATGATATTTCTAGTTGCTCCAGCACCATCAGTCATTTGACCCAGGATTTCTTTTTTCTGGTCGTCATTTAGGATAATATCACCTTCAAATTGTTTACTTTTTTCCCACACGTTTTCAGGTCGTATTAGGTCAATATCAATTTCATCACTTTTTTCACCGATGCTGTCAAATACTTGCCCTTAAACACAAACATTCTACTTCTACCACTTCTTAGTAAAGGTAAATTAAGATAAAAACAATATATCTTACTAAAAATAGACTTATTGGATTTATAAGATTTTTCAATGAAGTTATACACTGCTAGAAATGATAATATACCCATAAAATATAAAATTTCCATTTCGTATTTAATATAATTATTTAAAAATAAACTGAAAAAGGTAACTTTTATGTTTGAATAACATTATTTGAGACTATATTTTAAGCAATAAAATGAACGTTGGTAGCGCTATAAACATATAAATATTTATTGCAATTTAGTTAAATTTGTTTATACAGTTATGTGATTACATCTTAATCAAAACTAAATACACACGAAGGGGTACATTGCTGCCGCCAAGTCCTGCAAAAAAATGATCAAAAGAGCTCATTTTGCATACATTGGCCGTATCGGGGCCAAAATAGCGTCATTCCCTGTGGGAAGTAAAGCTCTTTGGTCCCTCGCGAAGTCGGTCGAAACGAATTATCGTCACCCGTCACTGTCACCTCTAACGAAGCCCGATTTTTTTTCTGGTCCATACTAATAAGAAGAAAGCAGATTTATTTGCCATTATCATGGCAGAAAATTCTCGTCTAAATAGCCAAGAGAAAATCCCACCCTAATTACCTCACTTCGGACCTAAAATGCGGTTCATATTCACCAAGAGGAGGTTTCTAAATGAATAATTCACCTAGACGAGAAATAGGCTAGTGTTCCAGATGGTGTTCTTGCAGTAGTCTTAAAACCCTGGGAAGCTTAGTATGCTCCCTCTATGACACGCTTCTGTCGACATTCTTTGGAATTTGGTAAGGTCCCCAAGTCTTGGAACGTACAGTCTGTACCTACCAAAAAAGCTTAGTTGTGCTGATCCTATCTGATATACATTTTAATAGATTTTTGCCAATAATATACCTTAATATACCATTTATTGCTTATAAAGGCTTATTGTTTTCCAAAAATTTCTCCGCGAAATTTAATAAGCTTTTGAATGCGGTAAAACCAATTTTTAAACATTTATTCCACTTCAAAGTAGGGGTAGTCAAAAGGGTCGATTTTTATGCGTCATCAGCTTCTTCGAGTGAGTCGAAACGTTGATCACGAAGACTTTGCTTAATTTTGGTGAGCAAAATATAATCAGTCAGGCTTGAGTTAGGGCTGTAAGGCGGATGATCTAAAAATTTGATATTTTGGGTGCACAAAACATCTTTGGGCAGTGTGCCAAGTATCATCATACGACGTCTTGAATTGTTTTTTCAAAATTAGTTGATTAATGATGGCAAAAAAAGCCATTCAGCGGTAACTGACTAGCGATCTTCTAGTACAATAATGGCAATGTGACCCTTTGCCACAAACGAGGCAAGATTTTTTTTTTTTGAAGTGCTCTGTGAGCACTTATTTGGTCGGTTTTGGCTCAGCCTAGAAGACCCAAACAGTTAACTTTAGCTTAGAAACTGGATCTTAAGCATATATCCAGGACTCATCACCATTAACCAAATCAAAAACATGCTTTATGTTCTGGTTTATCGAATATTTTATTAGTATGCAGTCAGCATATTTTATTCAGCGCGTCGCTACTACGCAATTGACCTAACCAGTGCATAACTTTCAACCGCGACGCGTGTACTCTTAACTACCATTTTTACTATCTAGATTTTACATCCTAGAATCTGTTGTCTCTGCGACTTTATTTTTGCTGCACATTAATGACCTCCTAATACCGGGCGTTATTTGTAACGCTTATGACAGCACGACTGAAGAGAGATACGTATCCAATCTGCGAACGTGTCTCCGTGAAATCCAGAGTTTGATAAAGTCAATGATTGAGCGCGTTAATTTGACCTTACGGAAGGTGTTAGATTGGGGTCAAATTTGGTCAAATTTAACGCGCCCAAAACAAAGGCGTGTCTATTCTCCGCAAAAAGGAGCACCTTGAAATTAACGCCCACTTTCTAAAATGTATCTGTTCTCATCACCGACCATCTGGGGCTTCTAGGCGTAACTGTAATCTGACTGTAACTGTAAAGTTCTAGGCGTAACTGTAATCTGACTGCAAATTGTAACTGTATCCAGTTAAAATTTCGGTTAACAAATTGTATCCATGGATCAAGTAGCTTCAAAAGAGTTGGGAATCATCTCGAAGGTACGGCGCCGGTATTTTGACTCTGCCCAGCTTCGTAATTTATACACAGCTCAAGTGCAATCACGCATGGATTACGGCGATCAGCTAAACATCAGCTAGAAGCGCTGGACTCCGTTGAACCAAGAGCCCGTAAACTACTAAATCGATTGTGACGAAATTTAGAACATAGTAAGCTTGAAATTCAAGGAGGCTATTGACGTGAACAAAGTTGCTGGCAATAGTTAGTCATGTATAACAGCGATGTACAAATGCTATTTCATCCAGGACATAAATTCGCAGATAAAGACCGTGTTACCGTCCAAAAAATTGGTTTTTTATTTGTCAATGTTGTTTGTTTTGTAGCATATCCACGTTGGCAATTTTTTTTTATAATTTGCTGCTGTTTTGAAGTGATCAAGTGGAAGAACATTATAAGATTTCGGAAGGGTGGCAAGATCACAATCGATGAGAAATGGAAATCGGATATAGTGTTATAATATATAATATAATAAAATAAATAATAAAAAAATAAAATAAAAAATATATAAATAAATATAATATATATATAATAAATAATATAATATATATATATATATATAAAAATCTGTTTGTTTCTTTAATAAATAAATAAATAAATATAGGGGACGAATGTTTACTACTTATACTTCTACGAAATGTATCATAATTTCTCGGAAAGTTACCTAAATGGCAGTAACTCATGTATCTTTTTACTTGGAACCCAGCCTTCTAGATAACACCAAAGTGTGCATGGTGAAGAAATTATTTTGATTTCTTCCTCATCGGCCAAATCAAAATAATACAGGACTCAAAAGGTAAATTTCTCTATTCAAAGAAGTCATCAGCGCTTCAGCTTTTATGTGTTACGGCAAAATTTTATGATAGGCCAATTATTTAATTAACTCGTATGTACCATCCTCGATCTCATCAACATTAACCGCCTATTAAATTTGAGTTCTAAAGGGGGATTATTCACCAATAAAGGAATAAAAAATTTTGCAAACGAAATTATTGAATAAGATTTACACCATATAATTAAACAAGATTAAATATAATGATTATAAAAATTGCATTTTTAAATATTAAATCAGAACCTACTTCTTTTTATCAATTTGGAATTGAAAAATGTCAAAAATTCAGTAACTAATTAAATCAGATAAAGGTTTTTTACATCTTGCGATCAAGACGCAGAAAAAAAAAGCTTATCTCACCAGCATAGAGCTAAAGTTTGGTTAACACTGCCCTTTTTGAGTGAAAGTCTGATGCAATTCATAAATAAATTAATCACTAGTATCATTTACATTGCTAATTTTACAAGTTAGCCTATCTATCTACAATATAACATGTTAAGTTTTTTTATATCCAATTTGCTCATAGGTAGATGTGGACGAATTTCCGCTCCTGCCTGAAAAAAAAAAATAAGTATCAGTGGTATTCATTCTACACGGTGTCGGGTACCGATTCTTACCAACTTGATAGTTGCCAATGACTAGTTATAACTAAGATAACTCTATCTCAACTATTAACGATTTCTGTAGATATAAGTACGACATAAACAATCAATGAAATCATTATACATTATGTCTTAAAAGCTCTCTTAACAAATAAAAGACACGATATTTTCAGGTAGATCCTAACAGTTCAAATATACTATAAAAAATAATATCGTGGGTACTTTATATTTTTGACAAGGTCATGGTAGCGAGCGACTGAACGTGGGCTCTGCAAAGATACCGACAACTTTAGAATATTAAGTTCATTTTTTAATATGAACCAAACTAAATATTAGTTTTCCCTACTAATTGTTAGATGTCACTAAAACTCCACGTTAGATGATATAACTAAAAGTGTATAGCTGATTTTCAAGTTTGACGTGCGCTCATCAAAGGATAGCCCCCAACCTGGGCCTGAATAAGTTTTTTATAAAAAAATCCGTATGCGTAATCCAAATAACAGACGTTTTGGCTTTGGATCATAGGTGGCGCCACCTCACACAATAACATTACGCTCCGTATTTAAATACTTTTTAAAATAATTTTGCCGTTCAGTCATTGATTTTAATTTAAAATTTGGTACAATATGTGACAATAATTAAGTGTAAAAGTAGGCAAGTGATAAACAGTGATAAAAGTGCTAAAAAATACTAATGGAACCGGATCCTTTGTTTGTAATGATTTCGATTCTCGGCTGAATAACGAAGAAAATTAAAAATATTGAACAATTGATTAAGTCTACAAGTGAAATAAGTGTGCTTTAACTAAATTAGTAAAGAATATTATTGAATAGTGGAAAGTTTTATGACAACACAATAACAAAGAAAGAACGTTTCGTGACTCACTCCAACCGACAAAATACAGCGACATCTATGAATTATATTTGAAACCTTTTGACTGTCAAATAAATGTCGATAATTTTGTAAGCATTTCAAAGAGTTTGCTACTTAAAACATAGAGGGCGCTGTAATAAAAACACAAACATATCCTTGATGAGAAATTAATTTGATACACATTATTATACAATATCATGGAGTCATTTAAATGTATCAAGTGTAAAAATAAATACCTAAATAGAGACGGACTACAATGTCAAAATTGCAAAAACTGGTATGACTTAGATTGTGCAGTAGTTTCTGAAAAACGTTTTCTTCTCTTCAATATCGAGAAAAAACAGAAATGGAAATGCCCTACTTGTCTCTCAAAAAAAAGGTAAATCCCTTGAAAAGGACAAAACCACTATTACAAATACACCATTAAGCTCACGCTCGATCATTGAAAATGTTACCTTAAGAAATCGGAAAAATAAAATATACCTTACACCCGAGCAGAATGTTTCAAACACAACAATTAACGATAGCTCCTTGGCTGCATCCACTTCTCCTCTAAGGCGTAGTATGCCGGACTTGTCTACGCGTCATGAAGAAGACTTAGAAGAGTTAAAAATTTATAACATAGAACTAAAAAATAAACTTCAAATAGCTGATAAGGAAATAGAAAACTTAGCCCTAGAAAAGTTAGCTTTACAGAAATTACTCAATGAAAAAGAATCAATTATAAATAATTTAAAACAAATTTGCTTCGGAAGTCCGTTATCGAAGGCAAGAGACAATATAATTCAAATTAAAGCAAACAACAGCGTTCAATCCAAGAAAAATAATAGTTCACCAGCCAAATTAAGTACAGACGGTGAGAAAAGTTTTATAAATAATAATGAGAAAGAATTAAATCCAGGTAAAAAAAATCAAGAAAACTGCATCAAGATATACGGTTCACAACAATGCGTAGGGTTAGCAGTTAAACTGCACCGCTCCAGAATGAGTACAAACTACGAGAATTATCAGATTTCTTCCCTCATTAAGCCAAATGCATCCACGACCGAAATTCTAAAAAATATCGATGTAAACATAAAAGCTTCAGATGTTTTTATTATTTGTGTTGGCGAAAATGATAAAAATCCGTTAAAACTAATTTCTGACCTGTATTCTACTTTGAACTTGTTAAAAAATAATACCGTGTTAGTTTTAAATATTTTAAAAAATGCATACCTTAATGAATATATGTTAAACAAAGAAATTTATAGAGTTTGTAAACAATTTAAAAATACTCATTTTATCGAATGCCCAAATGATTTTAGATTTCGTAGTAAAAACCTATCAATTAATTTAATTCAAACCTGTAAAAAAGTTAACTTTACATTAGATAACATATTTTATCAAAGGAAATTCATTCAGGCATTTATAGAAACAAGTAAAGACTCGCAAGTGATAAATAAAAACTATATAAAAAATAAGCACCCACGGCAGGTAACCATACCTTATCTTTTTGAGACCATACGTCGTAAAAACGCTTTGCTCAATTGCACCTTAAATCGAAAAAATAACTTAGAAAACCCCAGCCCCCCCTCAAACAATACTTTTTTTCGTGAATAATAGCATAAACAAACTTACTCTCTTCCATCAAAACATAGCGGGGTTGATCAACAAAAAAGAAATTTTGGAAATAGAGCTTTCTAAGCTGCATGGTAGTAATTGGTACTTTGATTTTCTATGTTTCTCAGAAACATTTATTCGATCAGGTAATGAGTCTAACATTCACATTAACGGCTTTACATTGGCAAACTGGTATTCTAGGAAAATAAAAAGCCAACGCGGTGGTACATGCATATTCTGTAGGGATTACATTGAATTTAAGAAACTTACATTATTGCACGAATTGACTATAGATTACGTTTTTGAAGCCTGTGGCATTGACATCTCAGATTATAAATTGATTATAATTTGTATTTATCGCATTCCTAACACCAATCCTATTCTATTCTTGAGACAGTTAGAAAAGCTATTCGGAATCCTATCTAAAAAAAGAAACAGACGTATTATTATAACAGGGGACTTTAATATTGATATTTTAAAAAGCACTGAAATCACCCAGGAATATATTAGAATTGTTGAAAGTTTTAATTACAATATTCACATTAATCAACCCACCAGACTCAAAGCTTGTTTGGACCAAATAATAAGCAACTACCCAGAGTCTACTGGTGAGACTCTTCCGCTACATCTATCTGACCACGACACAGCTCAGTATTTAATAACCCCTACATTAAATAAAAAAACCCCTCCTAAAACTACATATATAAGAAAGCGTGATTACTGCGATGAAAATATATTAAAATTTAACGAATACCTAGCCTCGCTTTCATGGGAGGACGTTTATAAAGAATACGACACGAACTTGGCTTTTAATAATTTTTTTGACTTATTTATAATGCTTTTCAATCAATGTTTTCCGGAGTATACGGTAAAAAAGACATTAAAGTATAATAAAGTGTATTGGCTAACTAAAGGACTGCGAACTTCTTCTGAAACTAAACGTAAGCTGAGGTTTAAGTTCTATAAATCAAAATCTTCACAAGACAAAGACAATTTCTATAAATATAATAAACTTTTTAAAAAATGCATTCTTACAGCAAATAAAAATTTTAATATTTCGTATATAAATAAAGCCCAAAATGTAGCTCGAGCTTCTTGGAAAATAATAAAAAACAACATACAGCCCCTACCTACAAACCACGAAATAAAAAAAATTAAAACTAATAATAAGACTCTGTTTAAAACTGAAGATATATGCAATGTGTTTAATGATTATTTTACTAATAATTCCAAATTTACTTATAAAACTAGCTCTAAAAATACTACTAACAAAAATAATGCAAGTATGTTTTTATTCCCCACAAACCAGCATGAAATCTCTAATATTATATTTTCCCTTAAAGACACTACCTCTGTAGGCTATGACGGCATACCTACTAAAATTATCAAACAATGCAGACACCTAATCGCCCCAGTTATGGCTCATATTATAAATCTATCGCTCAAACAGGGAATATATCCAGATAAATTAAAATTAACAGTCATTAAGCCTATTTACAAACAAGGAGAAAAAGACGATCCATCGAACTATAGGCCAATAGCCCTAATCACCATATTTTCAAAAGTATTTGAAAAATGTATGTATACTCGGTTAACAAATTTCATAAGCAAATTCAACATACTAGATCCTAGCCAGTTTGGATTTCAAAAAGGAAAATCTACAGGGCTGGCGGCTTTTCAATTAGTGAATCAAATAATAAAATATACAAATAGTAAGATTCAAACAGTCGTAGTATTCTTTGATATGAGTAAAGCATTCGATTTTGTCTCACACTCAATGCTCCTTAAAAGATGTGAAGGGTATGGTATACGAGGACCTTCGCTAGACTGGATACAGAGTTACTTGAAAGGGAGAAAACAGTATGTTGAAATTAAGTCTACGGATTCATCTTCCCAAGAAAATATATATAGGTCTTCGATCACTAACAGTAACGTAGGTGTGCCGCAAGGAAGTCTACTAGGACCTCTTCTCTTTCTATTGTACATTAATGAATTGCCACAAATTTCTAATTTTCAAATGACATTGTATGCTGATGACATTTCTATTATAATTCCTGACATTACTAATAATACTAATAATAAATTTGATACAATAATTAACAACACCATATCTGACATAATTAAATGGCTAAGTGCAAATAATTTAACCGTAAATATAAATAAAACTAAGTTTATGCAATTTTCAAATAAAGGTGCTAAAAAATATAATTTAAATTTATCATACAACCAGCTATCAATAACTGAAACTGATAGATACACCTTCTTAGGTATTATATTTGATAGGAACTGTACATGGCACGACCACATTGAAAAAGTTTGTTCACAAATTCAAAGATTTACTTATGCGCTCTGGCGATTGGCGAAGATGTCAAATAAAGAAACAGCACTTAAAGCGTACCACGGTTACGTGGCTTCAATTTTGAGATATGGTGTCCTCCTATGGGGCAACGCGACAAATATAAACAAAGTTTTTATTGTACAGAAACAGTGCGTTAGAGCTATAGCGGATATTACACCTTGGACCACTTGCAAGCCTTTATTTAAAGAAATGAGGCTTTTAACTGTACCAAGCCTTTATATATAATATGAGTCTTGTATATTCGTTAAGCAGAATCCAGATTGTTATACTAAAAAAAAGGATACGTTAAAACATACAAGATTCCCTGATAAATTGTTATTACCGAACATAAGAACGGAAATATGCAGCAGAAATAGCCTTGCTATGTCAATTAAAATGTATAACAAATTACCAAGCGAAATGACATGTTTACCAATTAATAAATTTAAATTTATTCTGCGTAACTGGCTAATAGACCAATGTTTTTATAATGTAAATGATTTTTTAATGTTAAATAAAATTTACTTGTAAGTTATTGTAAATGACACTTAGATATATAATTTTTTTCTCTTGACATTAATATAAAATGAAATAAATGTAATCCTACAAGTGTGACATTTGTACAACCCTAATACTATATGCATGCTGTCTGACAGTTAAATATGCGATCAAAAGCAAAAACCCAACAACCTAAATGTACCATATTTTATGCAATAAAGGAATTTTGAATTTTGAATTTTGGATTCATGGCAGTTTTTTGGAAATATAATATAATTTTACTACATATTCGATTATTTTTATTTATTAATATCAATAAGAAGAAAGTTAATTCATTTGATGATTTTAATCAGTGTAAAAGAAGCTGTCTGCTTAAAATGTTGAGCAACATAATTAAAAAAATAGAAACCATATTTATTTTTTTTTGAATTATGTTAAAAAATTTGGTAAACTTAATTCAATAAATAATATATGGATAGGTAAAAAGTGGTCGAAACGGAACCTTATTGCATCGTTGACTTTCAAACGTCAGCGTTATCTACGTCAGGGACAAGTGACACTCCTTTCATTCGCTTTTCTTTTTTCGTTAAGTGAATCCTGGATTCCTTTTACCTAGTGACTTCGATTTGATAATTTCTAACTAACCAGTTGCTTTAACTACTGGACTCAGAACTCTGCTACACTTTTTGACCTTGGCGTGAACACCGGACTATTTGGACTTCGCCATTTGATGGTCCGTCTATGAGTCATAAGATGACTTTTTGATGAGTCATTTGATGAGTCTGTGTGGAAACTGTGGAACAGCAATCGATCGCTATAATGCAATGGTGATCGCTGTCGATTTGACGCCCGATTTGTTCCCGGCACAAAAAAAAAACTAGAAAGCGAAATAATATAAGGTTGCCAACTATTTCCATTCGTAATTTCATCCAAATCAGTAGTAAGGTTAAGCAGTGAAATATAATTGACAAACAGATAGACTTTCTTATTTATGATTGACTGATCGCATAATAGTTTTGGATGGAAGTCGTCGTGGCGCCGTGGTTACTGTGTGTATCATACGATATTATAGGTTAAGCAACGTTCGGTGCGGTCGGTACTTGGATGGGTGACCGCCGACCATTCATATCGCATGACGACTTCCGTGCTTCGGAGGGCACGTTAAGCAGTCGGTCCCGGGTGCTGTATACTTGTATACAGTAGTCGTTCGGGTTTGTCAGAAGCCATCTAGGCGCCCTAAAATTTCTGGCATCCATCACCCAGCACTGGGCCAGCTTGGTGGATTATGGCCTATACCTCCTCTTCACCCAGGGGAGAGACTCATGCCCTGCAGTGGGCTCATTACAAAAAGTTGTGATGATGATGATTATGATGATAATAGTTTTGATTTACTATCAGATGAGATATACCTTACTGTGTAAGAGGCCTTATACATAAATAAAAACTTGATAAATACTTTTAAAAATAAATACCATTTTTGGAACAATAGTGTCATCGCCGTACTTAGAAAATGCTTTTGTTTCATAATGCATGATACTGCTGTAATCATATGGCAATCCGAAATCATTCGCAAATTCTGGAGTTAATTTTTGAAAATTATCGTAAAATTCTGTAAATAAGGAAAATAACATCATGGTTTGATTCTTGGACATTGATTATTGATTATTAGACAGTAGTTGTCGATTTCAATTTAAAAAAAATATAAACAGAATTTATTTCAGTCTGGGACTTTTTGATTTAATCCGCTGTATCTTTACTTGAAACAAACATAAAGATTACAGATATACTCATACGTAATTATCAAACAGTGAGTGTCCGTTGCGCGGCGCAGTAGCTCCTTTCAATATAGCAGGTTCGGCGCGATCAGTACTTCGATAGGTAACAGCCGATCATTTATTACTCATGACAACTTCCGAGCTTCGGAGGGCACGCTAAGCAGTCGGTCTCGGGTGCTATATATTTGTACATGGAGCACACTAAAAGTTTTGCACTTCTAGTTAATCGGAACAATTTGAATTTAAAATGTTATTTTTTTTAACTTGCAACTTTCTAAGTTATAAAAAATAACTGAAATCATTCTTCTTTTGTTTTAATCTCACATCAAAATTGTACGTACGCAACGAAAATGGAATTGAGTCGAAATTGAGGAGGATAGGTCTGAGTAATCGTGCTGCATCGGAGAACTGTTTTCAACTCGTAGGATAATAACTCACCGGGTGACTCGTTTTGGAGGGTAGCGGGATCCGAAGCACGGTGCACCGCTGGCCGACCGCAGGTAGTAGGGGGCCCAAGTAGCATGCCAGCCACATGCAAAAGGCTGCCCCGCCACCTCGCGAAAAATCCCGGAAGGCTCCATCGTGCCGGCTGGCGACCGGTTTGAGAGGACCCGATGGTGAACTCGGGGGGGTTCGGGCGTCCCCGCAGTCTCCAAGCGAGTTTCCCAAAGGTGCGTTACCCCTATCGAGTTGCTTGGTTCCATTTGCAGTACTTCATTCAACTTCTGTTCTCCTCCCTATTTACTCCACTCCAAAATTAATGAAAGGTCCAAAGAAGAGTAAGGTAACACAGCGGTTGCACTTCCTCTCGTTTAAAGTGCACTTCTGTAACATCAGAGGAGTGCACTCCAATCTCAATGATGTCCACCACCACCTCGAGACGGAGAGACCCCACCTACTCTTCCTAACGGAGACGCAGATCTGTGATCCTTCAGACTCGGCATACCTCTGTTACCCAGGTTACATCCTGGAGTCCAAATTCCACCCGCACGCCGGGGTGTGCATGTATGCCAGTGACAAGATCTGTTGTCAGCGTCTCCGTTACTTAGAAGTGCCGGACCTTTCTGTTATGTGGGTTCACATAGATACCGGCCTAGACCAAATGGTATACGCTGGTATTTATCGGTCACACAGCGGAGATCGGGAGACAACAAGGCTTATGGACTATCTCAGCAGTACAGCGGACAAGGTTCAGCAACGTTTTCCCACAGCGCAGTTGGTGTTCCTGGGGGATTTTAACGCACACCACGGACAGTGGTTATACCCGTTTCAGGACACTGACCATGCTGGTAGAGAGGCTTTTAAGTTTTCGCTCACTCATGGCCTCTCTCAGCTTGTTGACGAGCCTACGCGCATCCCAGACGTTGCTGGCCACACTGCTTACTGCCTGGACCTTCTGCTGACAACCGATCCCGACAGATATTCGGTGTCCGTCACTGCACCCTTAGGGACATCCGATCACTGTCTGGTGAAATCTGTATCGCAGTACTCGCCACCTGACACCCGACCAAGTGGTTCTAGGCGAGTATGGCGTTACAAGTCGGCAGATTGGGATGAAATGCGACATTTCTCCGCATCTTATCCGTGGCGGCAAGCTTGTTTTACATCAACCGATCCATCGTGCTGCGCTGATGCAGTCTCAAGTGTGATAGGTCAAGCAATGGAGTTCTTCATTCCCTACGCTGATCTATCCCTTGAAACCAAAACTCGCCCATGGTTTAGTGCTGAATGCTCTTTCGCTGAAAAGCGTAAGCGAGAAGCGTACAAAGCCTGGGCAACCGCTCGCAGAAGCAAAGCCGTGGATTCGCATGAACACAAGAAGAGGTACAATGCTGCCGCCAAGTCCTGCAAGAAGGTGATCAAAAGAGCTCGTTTCGCCCACATAGGCTGTATTGGAGACAGAATAGCGTCATACTCCTCGGGAAGCAAAGCTTTCTGGTCCCTTGCCAAGTCGGTCGAAACGAACTTTTGTCGCCCATCGCTGCCGCCACTGTGGAAACCTGACGGTTCTCTGGCCCACACCGCTAAGGAAAAGGCGGATTTATTTGCCAGTATCTTTGCGGATAATTCTCGTCTAGATAGCCAAGGAAAAATCCCACCCCAATTACCTCAGTTCGGTCCTACAATGGGTATCGTTCATATTCGCCAAAAGGAGGTTCTTAAATGCTTGCTGCACCTAGACGAGAATAAGGCTAGCAGTCCAAATGGTATTCCTGCGGTGGTGTTGAAACGCTGCGCAGCTGAGTTGTCTCCCGTTTTGACGCGTCTCTATAGACTTTCTTTGGAATCTGGTAAAGTCCCCAAATCCTGGAAGCTGGCTAACGTACAACCAGTACCGAAGAAGGGAAGCCGTGCTGATCCTGTCAACTATCGACCAATCTCAATCACTTCCACACTTTGCAAAGTCATGGAACGTGTATTGAACAATCGACTCCCGGCATACCTCAAGACCAACGAGCTCCTAAGCGATAGCCAATATGGTTTCCGCAGTGGACGCTCGACCGGCTATCTTCTCTTGTATGCCACACACTTATGGAATGAGGCCTTAGGGGGTCATGGTGAAGCAATAGCTGTTTCCTTAGACATATCCAAGGCCTTTGACAGGGTCTGGCATGATGGTCTCTTAAGCAAGCTTCCAGCATATGGCATACCGACCGGGCTGTGCGACTGGATATCTGATTTTCTGAGGGAACGGTCGATTCGAGTAGTCTTAGACGGCTACTCCTCTGACCCGGCATTAATGGCGATTAATGCCGGGGTACCTCAGGGATCTGTTCTCTCTGCAACTTTATTCTTGCTGCACATTAATGACCTCCTAACACCAGGCATTATTGGATATGCTGATGACAGCACTGTTGTTGAGAGATATGGATCCAATGCGCGAACGAGCGCCCATGAAATCCAGGTTTTGAGAAAGTCTATGATTGAGCGCGTTGATTCGACCTTGCGGAATGTGTCCGATTGGGGCGAATCTAACCTGGTCAAATTCAACGCCTCCAAAACACAAGCGTGTCTATTCTCCGCAAAAAAGAGCAGCTTTACTTTTACGCCCACTTTCCAGAATGTATCTGTTCCCATCACCGACCAACTAGGGCTTTTGGGCGTCACTATAACGTAAAAATTAAACTTCGGTCAACAAATTGAGTCTATGGCAAAAACAGCTTAAAAAAAATTGGGTATCATCTCGAAGGTCCGGCGGTACTTCAGCCCTGAACGGCTGCTCAACTTATACACAGCCCAAGTGAGGTCGTGCATGGAGTACTGTAGTCACCTTTGGGATGGTTCTGCCAAATACCAGTTCAAAGCGCTAGACTCTGTTGACCGAAGAGCCCGTAAACTCATAAATAACAACAACCTTACAAATAAAAAATTGCAGACGCTGGAGCATCGTCGTAAGGTTGCTTGTTTGACAGTATTTTATCGGCTACATTTTGGTGAGTGTGCGAGTGCTCTTTTTGACCAAATTGAACCCACCCCTTTTTACCACCGGACTACCAGACGCAGACAGAACTTCCATCCATATATAGTGGATTTACCAAGAAGTCGAACAAAACGCTTCGATAGTTCCTTTTTGGTACGGATTGCCAAGGAGTGGAACAATCTGCCTGCGTCTGTTTTTTCTGACCACTACAGTCCTGGAACTTTTAAGTGTCGAGTGAATAGGTTTCTCGTGGATGGACATGTAACACCATAGTCTTTATGCGCACTTTCCATCAGGTGGCATGGAAGACAAACGTCCTATCCTTTCAATATAAAAAAAAAAAAGAAATGATTTTATAGCAATGATTTTTTATGATTTTGAAAGTCCCCTCTCTCCGCAAGACTTCAAAATGCTTCTGGAAAAGAAGTAGAAGAGTATCGTGAGGTAATAGTTTTCTGAATTTGAGAAAGGATGGATTTACTTACATGACAAATTTCGTGATGGGCGACCTTCAACTGTCTTCAATGAAAATAATGTGTCTACTGTAAAGCGGCTAATTGATGAAAACCCGCAGATTACCAATGAGACAATTCGAAGAATATTTAGGATTGGTATGAAATAAATAAATAAAATTTTAAAGGAAGAATTAAAATTTCGGAAACTTTGTTACCGTTGGACCTCATGAACTGAGAGCGGAGCAGAAGCGGCCCGCGTGGAATAGTTCTTACAGATGCTATTGAAGTACGACTTTGGACATTCTAATGCTGCTTATGATATAACCACAGAAGACGAAACGTGGATTTACTGTTATAAGCCCAAAAAAAACAGCAATCTTGTGAATGGGTGTTTGAAAATGAGAACAAGGTTGAAAATGGTTCTATCTGCACAATTTTACTTGAAGATCAAAAAAGTGTTAATGTTAAGAGGTATTCTACCATTTGTTACCCAGGTTGTTGGAATAAGTTCCAGAAATACGACCAAAAAGCCGCGATCTTCTACATCAACACAATGGTTTTTCGCACACGGCCAACAAAACAAAGTCATTTTTAGCTTCCAAAAGAGTACAACTCGTGAATCATCATGCACATAGCACTGACACTGTGATTTTTATATTTTCCTCTAAATCAAAGATTTTAGAAGAGTTTTCAGTTTTACCAACTCTGAAGAGACAGTAACAGGGTTCAATCAGCATGTAGAAAGCATGCCTTCAGATCAGTGGTCCTTCTGTTTAAAAATTGGTTCGATCGGAGGTCTTTTTGATTAAAGAAATGTTTCGATCGCTTGAAAAAATGTTTTAAATCTAAAGGAGACTATCTTGAAAAGCACATAATATTTTGGTTATAATCTTTTGTTTTTGTAAGTTACGCAAAACTTTTAGTGTGACCTAAATACACAGTCAATAGGATTTGTCAGAAGTCATTTCGGCGCCCCGCAAATTCTGACATGCACCAGCTAGTACTAGACTTCCTCTGTAATTTATTTAAATTTCATTGTCTGTCACCCAGTGGAGAGACACATAGCTCTGCAGTGGGCTAGTTACAAATATGTTTTTAAATTGTAAGTTAACAAATATTTTACTTACGCGGATCAATATTATCCCAAATCACATCGACGTACTTATCTCTGTTTGGGTTGACATGCATGTGGAAGAAACCCAAAATGTGCAATAGTTCATGTAATATCGCTTGCTGATTAAAGCAGCCCCATCGCGAGTCAGGTTCAAATGTAGAATCTAGATTTAGAAATTGGGGAATTTGATAACCAACTCCACTTACGCAGCCATAAAAAGATCCCTAAAAATAACAATCGTATGACACATTTTCTTTGAAGTACCATAGTTAAAAGTAACTTTGTCCGTTCATTTACTACAGTGATTGTTCTACAATTTTCAATTTTCAATTCAAGAATTCAGTTGATTGTTGTTGTGACAAATTAAACAATTTCTCAGGTGGCTTGAATTGCTTTTTTTTTGAACAGTTGACCATGCCACACTCCTTACGTCCAGTCTTAATGATAATAACATAACATACAAAAACAAATATTTACTAAAGATAATATTTATAAAGAGAATTTGAGAATTCTCTTCTTCGTTTAATAACGACGATTTAACAAAAACAGTTTTACGTCTGGAAAGATTGGTCGCACTAATACACTATTATAAACACTAATATCATATGCTTTTCAATTAATTTTCTGCATAAAATGAAGTCATAATATTGTTTAAAGTTTTTGCATTTAAAATGCTTAATTACTCTTAAATAAATGAAAAATGTGTTAAATAAAAATTACTCGACCAGGACTCGAAGCTGGAACCTCTCGTTTGTCGGACGAGTGCTCTCCCACTGAGCTACCGGGGCCTGGCGGAACGCCTCAAAATGACTTATCACATTTTTATTTTTACGTTATTTTGCTAACGTAGCTCCATCTAATAGTATAGCTTTGCAGCTAAGACCACCCGAGACCAATTTCTTTACAGAAATTGTGAATCCCAGTTAAAGCAAAGCATTGCAATGTTTCATAATATTTTTCAAAGTGCATTTGAAATGCTCTTAAATAAATGTTAAAAAATTACCCAACCAGAACTCGAACCTGGGACCTTCGTAAAAACAAAACAAAACAAAAATGTGTGTCCTGGTCGCGTAGTTTTTATCTAACAATTTTTTCATTTATTTATAAAATAAAGTCGTTTTAGTATTATATTATCATTTCTTTTCTGTTTGAATTTAGTTGTGTAAAAACATGTTTTAAATACAATAAGGGTACAAAAATGTATAGGTTTACTTTTTCACCTGTATATCCACAACAGCTTCATCGTTATAAGTTGCAGGTCTAATCTTTATGCATGAAACTTTACGAATGAAATCAAATGCTTTATATATCTCAATCACTTGTTCAGCGGCTAAAATAATAAAAATAATACCAGTTTGTAACATTTAGCAAAAATAAACTTTGGCTCAACTAAATCTATTTCTAGTCACCAATCTTAGCAACTAAATATTCAATCCAACTTATTTTATTACCTTTTATGTATTCTGTGGCTTGACGTAGGTGGTTTCAGCACACATAACACACTGTTTGGGCGTTCATAATTTCTGCTTCAGCCAAACTATTTGGGTTCCCTACGTATGTTCGAAACTTGTTGATTCGATTTTTCTTATTTAGAACACGTTGTGTCGATAATTCAATAGTGCGATGTTTTATTTCATCGATGATTTATTAGTGCGATGATAATAGGAAACACAATTTCATATTCTACATTTGTATCAATGACCGGAATTTTTTTATTGTTTTATTAATATTTTTTTTTGCCCAAATAACAAGGATTTCTAGCGCTGGACTTCTTACGAGTCGTATGCATGACTGCTTACAATTAATTATATACGTACTTTTTTCAAAGATCAAAAAGTGTTTTACGGATAGTCTGTCTTCTGTTGTGCACCTAACTGATGATTGACTGACTGATTGTTTGATTGATGATAACAAGTCAGTTTTTAGTTTTCAAAACGTACCCCTAATTTTCAGAACCAGTTTTTTAAAATAACGCTGGTTATAAAACTGAATTTTCTTAAAGTTGGAAATTTATTTATTTATTTCAGTTCTGGCATTCCTTAGCCATCAGATTTTGTAAAATTTAACAGACAATAAAATACAATCTAATTAAGCTATTGCTCTATAAAACAAACCCAAATTATCCAAACACTGTAACTTACAGAAATCATCATCGAATATTTTATAAACCAGCGTCCTATTTGGCCATTTTCTGGATAAGTCCTGTAACGCATTTCTGGTTGCTTTTACACCATCATTCATTTGTTTCAGAATTTTTCTTTGGACGTCATTGAGTATTATATCACCTTCAAATTGTTTACTTTCCTCCCACATGTTTTGAGAGGTTTTTCTGTATTTTCTAGTTTGACTGCTTATTTTACCAATGTTCTCCGTGGTGTGCCCTTTAACACAAATAGTCTACTACTACCACTTCCAAACATAAAAAATATAAAATAAAGAGAAAGTTTCGTCTTACAAATGCTAGATTTATTAGACTTATAAGACTTTTCAACAAAATTATACAATGCTAAAAATGTTAAAACTCCCAGAAAGTATAAAAATTCCATGGCTGCTTTATGATAGATTTCTTCTTATTTGATTAAATTTAACGAGGCTATATTTTGAGTAGTAAAAAATAACGTTAGGAGCGCATTTTAAATAACACTATTTGCGGTTTAGTTATATTTTAAGTTACTTATTCAATTTACTCGTACCCCTTTTTTCTTTTATTATTTATCTTTTGATGATTTTTTTTCTATAAGAGGCTTAGCCCATGACTGACCTCGATCTCACATAACATGATCACATGCAAATTTTAATCGTAAAATAATAATAAAATTTCTCAACAGCAAATTTTAGACGTATTTAATGAACAAGCCTTAACAATTTTAGAACCAGAACTAGGCTTCAGCCCTGTCCCTTACAATGACCCATCTCACTCTGATAAGATTGCCGAGAGATTTTTTTATCTCGATCTACCTAGGGTTCTTGTTTTATTTTGTTTCTTAAAGCCGAAGAAGTAGGTAACTATATCGAAGAAAAATAGAAGATCATCATCTTCGTGAGCCGAGAGACGCACACTGCTGGACAGAGGTCTCCCCCAAGTTTCTCCATGTCACGCAGCCCTCATCTACCGTTTGACGTTAAATAAAACTTTTTAAATTTGGAACTCTGTCGATATCGGAAATGTGCAAGAGACATACTCAGTACTCGTTTCTTTCAAATACCAGACGTAATGTTCATGACACTTCTATTCTCATTTTCCAGCCTCAGGCTTACTGAAAGAAATCTTATTAACTATCAGCTTTGCCTTTGTACATACTGGTTAATTTTACTGTTTGTGTAATTAAGTTTCGTTGTGTGTTAGTAAATTATAAAATAAATATGTTTCTAAATCTATGGGAATATAATAATGAAAGTTGCAGCAGCTGCAGCACGGTGGACTCCACGTGCAGGTGAAGTGAACGCGCCACGCCATCCACGTCAGGCCAGCACGTCGAGACGAGCTCCGTTAACAAAAACTCAAAAGTCAAACCTCTTCAAAACTCGATCTATTGAGAAGAAGTGGCGAGAAACTCAACAGCAATCATCTTTTAAAAATAAACAATGACAGTCTACAGCCAGGGAGCCCCATCCTGATATCTTATAGGGGTTTATTCCACACACCTGTTGTTTCACAGTAGAATTAAATCGAAAGTTAATCTTCAGTAATACAAAATAATATAGTATATCTATAGTATTACTACTCTTATAGACGCTTCAAATCCCGCGACGGCATGGCGTCGGGTGCCACGAGTGTATTCCACTGCAGCTGCAGCAAGAAGAGTGCAGCGAGCGCACCAAGCCCACCAGCCACACTAGCGCGTCACGGCGAGCTTCTTTGAAAACAAATTCACTTGTAGATGCCTACCCTCCCGTGGTGACAAAAAATATGAAAATGAAATTGAAAAATAAAAATTTCCTAAACATTCATTTATATGTAGGAAATCTAAATGAACCAATATTCAGAAAACACGAAAGAATTATAAAATCACTAGGTTAGGTAAAGAGAGTGTGGGCTTGGGTGTGCTCGAGTACATTTCATCGAATACTTTACAGTAAAAGTTTCAAAGACAATTCAATTGATACCGAGCTTTTATTCAACCGTCAGTTAAAAGTGTTTCGGTATACTTCTTAATCGCATTTCTGTTACTTGCCATCATCTTACTTTAAGTTATATCCACAGCGCTACAATCAAATGTTATGTCAAACAGTTATTTATTGCATTTAGCGACCTCAAAAATTGCTTTATTTCCGTTACCACAAAGTCAAACAAAAATTTCAATATCACTAACTTATCGTTAGCTCCGACCTATAAATCAATATATTCCAGAAACCTTCTTTTAAGTACACAAAACAGAATTCTTCTGGTACAAGTAGTACCAGAAGAATTCCACTCCTCCGTAAATATTTGCTCAAAAATAATATTAAATAGATTATAATTAAAATACTGGCTGTAGTACTCGAAATCGAAAATCGAGAATATAGAGATCAACGACGCGCTCTGCTGCAGCTGAAGCATGGTGGGCATCACGTTCGGGTGCAATGAGTGCGCAACGCCCGCCAATATGCCCGTTATCAGTATTAGATATCTATCCATTTTCCAACTTCAAGCAGACGAGGTGGATAATTTTGCTATAGCAATCTAAGTCTTTTGCCTTTTTCTTATTGTCTAAATCCTCTTAATATAAATCTACTCGAAAAATATTAAAAATTGATATTGACTGATTCTTGACATCAAGATCTGAAAAAATATAATAAATAAAGTCAACCGACCAGGACTCGAACCTGGGATTCCGGTTTGCCGGGCGGGTTTTTTACCAACTGAACTTTCGGACCCTGGCACACGCCATTGAAATAACTAAGCTTATAAAAATAAATACACTTAAGCAATAACTAACTGCAAAAAAAACTTTAAAAAAAAAAATTATAAACAGAACTTTTGTGGCGGTGAACGGCTGATGCCCTGTCACTGCGATAGTTTCTCTCCAACATTATAATACCTCCAAATGTGTTTAACGCGACATCAGATGGCTTTATAACATCTGGTGTTCTAGCTACCCCATATGGGTTACCTACAGGCGTGAAGTTATGTATGTTTGTATCTAAAAAAAGGTTTTAAAAAACGATCAGAGTTATCACTAGGTAGCTACTTAGTACCGGGTCTATGGGCTAGAGTATAACCTTGGCTTTCATTACAACAAAATATTCATTCGTGAGTACTTTCCATCATTCAAATTACCGTTACCATTTCCATACAAAATTAAATAAATAATAAAATAAAATCCCCAGACAATCACACCAACTTCATGGCCCCAACATGTAGCGAACTAGGGGAAACCTAGAATATAAATACATAAACACCCAGACACGGAACTTTTTTTCTTGTTCTTGTTCGATTCCCGCAAACACTGGCGTCTTAAGCAGATATCTACTCCATCGCCAAAGTGGTCAAAGTGGTCGCCAAATCAATGAATACCGAGCTTCTATAAACCATCAGTTTCAGGTGCGGTTGCGCGCCTAGCCTACCTAACAGTATCTCTGTTACTTGCCATAATCCATAAGGAAGTTTCTATTTCTATTGATAATCCTGCTTCAAGGTATAACCAATGGCATTGCAATGGAATGTCTCACAGCCATTCACTGCATTCAGCGCCATCTATAATCGCACAACTTCGGTGAAGTCGTACAAACGTCTCAATATCGCTAACTTATAGTCAGATCCGACATATTAAACGACGTTCTAGCCATATTCTTTAGTGTACCTTAAACCTTTAACTTAAGGTCAAAAAGACAAAAAACACCATACAAAATTGTATTCACAAGAATCTCTCATAACAAATTTTAAAAAGTATGAGCTAAATAAAATAACTTTAAAATATTTCGTTAACTGAATATTTCGTTTTCAACTATGTCTAACTTTAAAACTATTTTCCATTAGTTCACCTTGCTAGCTGCACCATGTTCACTTTGCTTTTAATTCACACACTGTTACCGTCACATTGCAATATTCACGGCAAAAATCAACTATATTTTGGAAGATGGTGTCTGTTGTTTAGGGCAGGAATGGTCGAATACTTACGTGAGTACGTGACAATCTTTGATGCGTATACCTTTCAAGGAGGCAGAATTACAGAAGAATATCGTAAGGTCAATCAATAAGTCTACTGCTGTGACGATGGATAACGTATTTTGCAACTACCATAAGATCCTGCATGGAACGGTTTGTTCGTGAGCGGGTGCTGGGCCCAGCTGCCCGCGACGGTTGCTGGACACTTTGATCATGCGATGAAGCGTTTTTATATACGGGCACCCGCATTTTCAGGCCTAAGGAGTGCTCCTCAAGGAGTGCTCCCTAACTTACCATCGAGTCCACGGATATTGGAAATAATTATCTGCCAGGAGGCCAGTGTAAAGAGGTTAGAAAATGGGTATTGAAGACTATCCTAGTCACATTGGTTTGCTTCAAAATAAGTAAATATGGTATACTTCACATTACTAGATTGACATGAGATTCGTCACATTTATGTCTCAACGCTGTTTCAGTCCTAAAGAGTGCCCCCACGACTCTTACTAATCATCCAAAAAAATTAGGAAAAATCTGCGAAGAGGCATATTTTACATAAATAAACGAAGTATTCGGCGATTTTTTAAATAAAAGATGATAAAAATATTCTTTTTCACTTTTTTACATAATCCACTAAAACCAAATCGGTTAATATATAAAACTATCCCGTTTTGTTTTGTAAATAAAATAATTTTAAGTAGTGACCGGCAGGAATAGGTTTAATTAAAAGATGTATCGCTGTTCCCCGGTGACCAGCGGTAACATTTGTTAAAAGTTGTTTTCCTGTCCACCAGTGGTGGCCAATCTAGTGGTTGCCAGCCGGAATGATCGTCGTATAAGGTGAGATTGTGATTCCAAACTACGCCGCTTCAGTTATTTTGTTTTGTGGCAACATTTTATGACAGGCCAAAGCCTTTATTAACTCGTTTGTTCCATCTTCGATCTCATCGACATTAACCATCAGATAAAGGTCTTTAGTAAGATTATTCATCAATAAATGAAAACAAATATAGGATGAAAATTGTTAATTGATATTTAAATCATATAATTAAACAACATTAAGTATAATGATTATTCAGGTTATTTTTTAAATATAAAAATAGTACTTCTTTTTACTAATTTAAAATTGAAGTAATTTTCAAAATTCAGTAATTAAGATGCAGAAAAAGCTTAGCTCACCCAGCATAGAGCTACAGTATGGTTAATAATGCCGGTCTGATGCAATCCATAAATATAATAATCAGTAATCATGTACAATATAACATGTTAAGTTTTTTTATATCCAATTTGCTCATAGGTTTATGTGGGCGAATGTCCACGCCCGCCTGAAAAAAAGATAACTATCAGTGAAAGGCCTTCTATAAGATATACTTAAATTATACAACCATCAGTTGGTTTAGTTTTTCATTCATTCTATATCGGGTACCGATTCATACCGACTTAATGACCCTTAACGACCCTGAGCAAATTTTTAAAACTAAGATAACTCTATCTTGACCTACAAAGCCATTAACGATACCTGTAGATATAGGACATCAACAATTGTCATCGTCATCATCCTCCTGGTGACGTCCACTGTTGGACATAGACATCAACAATGAATGGCATTATATTGTCTTAAGTTTTCGCGATTCATTAAATACTATTAAATAAAACACTTTTTAACGGGATTTATCGCGTATATTTACATTTTAAATTTTGACTCGACGTTTCGGTGTCTTTGCAGACCCCGTGGTCACGAGCGACTGAGGTGTCAAGCGTCGGATTGATAGATTGAAAAAGTTATACATCATCATCTCTATCTGTTTCTCAGTCTTCGAGCGTAGCGTTCTGGATTGACACAAAACGAGGGATGCTGCATTTAACTGAGCGAAGATGTTGACTTATATTTGAATTAGGTTTAAATATTGTTTTTATTGAAGCGCGCCTAAGAATGTTTGAGATTTTGTCTGTAGCACCCTTTACAAAAGGTAAAAATGCAGGTTTGCGTTCGACTGTCTGAGGCTTCACGTGGTCACTACGGCGGCGACGAGGTGGTTTGAGGCTAATTTGAGTTTGTATTTAATACTAAAATACAATTCACTTTGGAATTAGAACAGGATAATAAGTTAGCCTTTCTTGATGTTTTAATTAAAAGAAATCCAAATGGTACACTCAGTCACACAGTTTATAGGAAACCCACACATACTGACCGCTATTTAAATGAGAAGTCCCACCACCACCCGAGCCAGTTACTCGCCGTAGGCTCCTCTTTGTTTCAGAGAGCACATGGAATCTGCGATCCTCAGCACATTGATGATGAACTGAAACATGTTGTCAAGGTGCTTCGTGAAAACGGCCTCAAACCACCTCGTCGCCGCTGTAGTGACCACGTGAAGCCTCAGATAGTCGAACGCAAACCTACATTTTTACCTTTTGTAAAGGGTGTTACAGATAAAATCTCAAACATTATTAGGCGCGCTTCAATAAAATCAATATTTAAACCTAATTCAAAAATAGGTCAACATCTTAGCTCAGTTAAATGCAGCATCCCTTTACAAGACCCAGGTGTTTACAAGATTGACTGCGGCTGTGGGCTTTCCTACATTGGTCAAACCAAAAGAAACGTATCAACCCGCGTAAAAGAACACATAGCTGATATTAAAAATCGAAGAGCTTCAAAGTCTGCAGTTTGTGAGCATTCCATGGACAAGCCCAACCACTACGTAAGGTTTGACTCTGTGAAAATTTTATCTAGAGAGAAGCATTACATTCCTAGAATGATCAGAGAAGCGATTGAAATTAAAAAACACCCTAATTTCAATAGAGAAGATGGTTGGAAACTATCACCGACATGGGACCCTATCCTGAAAATCATTAAATCGAACATCCAGCAAGCTGCACGACCTGTAACTCAAGATATCCAGAACGCTACGCTCGAAGACTGAGAAACAGATGGAGATGATGATGTATAACTTTTTCAATCTATCAATCCGACGCTTGACACCTCAGTCGCTCGTGACCATGGGGCCTGCAAAGACACCGAAACGTCGAGTCAAAATTTAAAATGTAAATATACGCGATAAATCCGGTTAAAAAGTGTTTTATTTAATGAATGGCATTATTTTATAAAAGCTCTATTACCAAATAAAAGACATGATATTTTCAGGAACGATGTATTTATTTAACTTCCATTCTTCCATGCTGGACTGTGAGCGAAAGAAAAACATAGAATGTGCCAGCTGCTTCTCTTCCCGGGCATACTGTAAAAGTCAGTTAAGGGACACAGGTTTTATTGGCGTTTTTGCGGGTGATAGGCTGACTCCCTGTCACTGCAATAGTCTCTCACCATCATTATAATACCTCCAAATTTGTCAAATGTGACATCAGATGGTTTTACAGCCTTTGGTGTTCTGCCAACCCAAAAGGGTTAATGCGTGAAGTTATGTATGTATATAAGGCTTCATACAGGGATACTGGTTAAGTCGACCCAGATCCGTTAAGGGCGTGTTTTACCAGTCTTTTCTAAATTATTTTACTATGAAACACCCTATTTCTATGTCGATTTAATTTTAGGTTTGGGGTAGGGTGTTTCGTAGTAAATTGAGATATAAAAGACGGGTACTATATGCCCTTAATGTATCTAGGTCGACTTAAACAATAACCCCATATAAAGCCTTCTACACAGTTATATGCAACCATATACATATATCCTACCAACTAATATCATTTTAAAATAAATACCATTTTCGGAACTATAGTGTCACCGCCGTAGTTAGAAAATGCTTTTGTGTCATAATGCATGATACTGTTATAATCATATGGCAATCCAAAATCATTCGCAAATTCTGGAGTTAATTTTTCAAAATTATCGTAAAATTCTGTAAATAAGCAAAATAACATTATGGTTTGATTTTTCAACATTGAATATGTAGTTGTCGATAACAAGCCTAATTTACCGAGGGAATTTAAAAAATAACTTTTTTAACACAAATTTTGTCAGTCTGGGACTCTTTGATTTGAAGCGTTTTTTTTAATTAAAACAAACAAACAGATTACCAACGTACTCGTTCGTTATTATCAAACAGCGAGTGTCCTTTGTGTTTTTGATAATATCTTAATTGCACGTCTTGTTTTATAGGTTAGAGGTTTTAGAGGCTAATAGCTGTAACACAGTCTTAGACTAATATAGTTATTGACGCTAACATGTTATTGTTTATTAATCATGGTTCTGAAAAAAAGACTATTATTAGGTAGATTATAAGTGTCCATTGCATGGCGCAGTGGCTCCTTTCAATATAGCAAGTTAAGCAACGTTCGGTTCGGTCAGAAACCTTGATGGGTGATCGCCGATCATTAATTTCTCATTAATTCATCACCTTCAAAGACGTTGGCAAGCACGTAAAACAGTCGGTCTCGGGTGCTGTATACTTGTAGAAATTATCAGAAGTAATATGGGCACCCTGAAAATTTTGACATGCACCAACCAGCACTAGGCTACCCTCGTGATTTAAAGCTTTAACCTAATCATTACCCAGAAGAGAGACCAATAGCTCTGCAGTGGGCAAGTTACAAATGTGTATATGAATGATTAGCTAACAAATATTTTACGTACCCGGATCAATATTATGCCAAATCACGTCAACGTATTCATCTCTGTTTGGGTTGTTATGCATGTGGAAAAAACCCAAAGAATGCAAGAGTTCATGTAATATAGTTTTCAGTTCAAAGCAGCTCCATGGCACGTCAGTTGGATTTGTAGAATCCAAATTTAGAAACTGAGGAATTTGATAACCAACTCCACTTACGCAGCCATATAAGGACCCCTTAAAAATCACAATCGAATGATACATATTTTATAAATTAGCATAGTTACTTTTTTTTTTTACTTTACACATGCTACTGCCTGCTTCCACGCTGGACTCGAAGCGAAAGAAAAACATAGAATGTGCCAGCTTCTTCTCTTCCCGAGCATACTGTAAAAGTTAGTTCAGGGACATGGGTTTTATTACCGTTTTTGCGGTCGCTAAGTTGACCACCTGTCACAGCAATAGTCTCTTTCCATCAATATAAAAGTTAAATAGCGAAAGCCCGAAAAGCGATACAGGCGTGAAGTTATGTTTGTATGTAGCTAAAAGTAACTTTATCTGTGCATATTTACTGCAATGAATTTAGTCGATTGTTGTTGTAACAAATTGAGCTAATATCAGGCTGTGTGAATTGTTTTTTGTCAACAATTGACCATACCACACTCTTTTTGTCAAGTCTTAGTGATACTACCATAAAAAATATATACAGTGGTGGTCAACTAATTAGGGACACATAAGAATACTAAACATTAAATAATGTTAATATCTTTTTGTGGGTTATCTACATGGATATGTCTGTTTGTTACTTGGTTTTTATAGTAAATAATTGAGTATTCTAGCTAGTAACAAAAAAATAGGTAACTAAACAAAAAAAAAATTAAATTAAATCACTTAAATGAATTTTCATGGTAGCCTCGGCCTGGCCACCTAATTAGGGACGCATACATTTTTCTTGTTCTAAATTCAAAATTTAAAAGTGATAACCTTTTTTTCATTGATTTTGACACTATTATCAATCGTTCTTTTATTTTATTGAGTTTTATCAGTTTTAAGATTATAGGAATAAATTTAAATACGGATCGAAACAAGGGTTGTTGATACAACAATGAGAAATATTATGATAAATTTTTATCAACTTGGCTGGTGGACAGGAAAATAGCAGACCATCTGAACTATTCCAAAAATATAATACACAATGATGAGAACTATTTTAAAATCCACTATACATCTGAAATTGTTCCTAGAAAGAAGAGACCACGAAAAACTACCCCACAGAATGGTCGCAGTATAGTCAACCTCTTTAAAATAGAACCCTTTAAAGGATCTGTTTTGATGAAGGGTGAAGTTTTTTGCCCTGAGCCGAATGCCGATGTTTCAGCAAGGACCGTTAGAAGGCGTCTGATTGAGGCAGAGCTGGTAGAAAGAGTTGCTCCAACGGTTACACTACTAAAGAAGGAACACAAACGAACGAGGCTGACGTTGGCATGAAAATATGGACATTGGACTCTTGAGTAATGGAGAATGTACCAAGATAAATTTAATTTCACTGAATTTTAATGAAACTGAAATCAATCCTTAATATACGAAAAAGCATGTACAACATGGTGGCGGCAATATTCAAGACTGGGGCTGTTTTGTGCACACGGAATAGGGCCAGTAAAAAAAAATTAGGTTAAGCAAGCTAGATCAACATCAATACTAAAAATATAACAGGAAACTATGGTACCGTACGCTGAAGGAGAAGTCTTACCAGATTCTCAAACCGTTCCTTGCACAGCAGTCTGTGTCAGTGCTGGATTGACTTTCAAACAGCCCAGGTCTAAAGCCCATTAAGCATTTACAGTAAAAAGTGAAGATAAAAGACGCAATTGGGCGAACCAGCTTTATGAGAGATTTACCAGGGTTTGGAATAATATTTCCCTAGAAATCTGCCACAAAATAATTGCATAGATGCATCGTCAAATGGTGATAACCAACAAGGACAACCATACTGGTTATTAAATTCAGTATATTTTTATTTATTCATTTATTTAATTATTCATGTAAGCACTTTTTTTTCTTTTTTTTTTCAAATCTGTTAATCAATAGTTTTCAATTAAACAAATTGAAATTATTCTTGGTATTTTTTCATTTACCATCAAATCTTCTCGTGTTCCTTATTAGATGTCCACTAATAAACTAATACGCAATAAAAGCAGAGTAGAGTTTTATTGAAAAAAATAAAATAAAAAAGTAATTATTTAATTTTCTTCTTGACCTATGAATATTTAGAATACATGTCCATTTACTTTAATAACGGCACAAACTTGAAATATTCAAGTTGAACCATTTTTGCTAAATGCTAAAACAAAATTTTTCTTTTTTATGATAGCGTCCCTAATTAGTTGACCACCACTGTATATTTACTAAAGATGAGAGAGAAAGAGATATATGAGAACTCACTTCTTCGTTTCGTTACGACGAATTTCTTTACACAGTTTTACTTCTGAAGATATTGGTCGCACTAATTATAAACATTTATAAAGTCGTTTTAAGTATTATAATTCTCATATTTTTCTTGAGGAATTGAGATGTGTTTCAACAAGGATTTAAAAGATTTGTTTTATAATGTGTGAAGAAAAATGTAAAGGTTGATTTTCTGACCTGTATATCCAAAACCGCTTCATCGTAATTGTTTGCGGGTCTAAATTTTATGCAAGAAACTTTACGTATAAAATTAAATGCCCTATATATCGCATTCACCTGGTCAGCGGCTAAAATAATAAAAATAACATCAGTTTGTAGAATTCAATAAAAAACAAATTGTTACCTAGTAACCACTCAAAGCCACCAATGATTAAATAATCCACCGTTACATATTTTATTTCCTTTTATGAATCTTAACCTTTTATGAATCTGTACCTTGCCGTAGATGACACACTATTTGTTCGATCATATCTGCTTCACCCAAAACCTTTTAAAAAGTTTTTTTTTTTTTTTTAAAAGATTATAGGAAACGCGGTTTAAAAATTTATATTTGTATTATTAACCAGATAAGATTTAGTTTTTCATAAAGCTTTTTTTGTATTCTATAAGATTCAGCCCAAATAATAAGGATTTTTAGAATATTTTTATAATATAACAGGATTTTTTACGCATGCAATTACATACGCTATTTTTTCAAAAATCAAAAGTGTTTTACGGATAGTCTGACTTTTCCGTTGCATCTTACTGAAGATTGACCGAATAATTGATTGATTGGTGATGACTAGAGAGGTTTTAGCATTTAAAACGTACACCTCTAATTTTCACAACCAATTTTCTAAAACAAAGCTGGTTATAAAACAGAATTTTCTTTAAGTTGGAAATATTTCAGTTCTGGGTTTCCTTGTAAAATTTAACAGAAATTATAATACAATCTAATCAAACAATCGATCTGTAAAACAACCCCAAATTATTTTGACACAGTAACTTACAGAAATAATATCCTTCTTTTCTGGACTGGGAGCGAAAGAAAAACATAGAATGTGCCAGCTGCTTCTCTTCCCGGGCATACTGTAAAAGTCAGTTAAGGGATCGAGGTATTATGGGAGGCTTTTTTGTGGGCGATAGGCTGACCCCCTGTCACTGCAATAGTCTCTCTTCACTATTATAATGCCTCCAAATTTGTCAAACGTGACATCAGATGGTTTTATTACCTCTAGTGCTCTGCCTACCCCATACGGGATACAGGCGTGAAGTTATGTATGTATGTATGTACTTACAGAAATCATGATCAATTATTTTATAAACTAGCGTCCTATTTGGCCATTTTCTGGATAAATCCTGTAGTGCATTTCTGGTTGCTTTTACACCATCATTCATTTGGGACAGAATTTTTGTTTGGACGTCATTAAGTATAATATCACCTTCGAATTGTTTACTTTTCTCCCACATGTTTTGAGAGGTTATTCTGTATTTTTTAGTTTGTCTGCTTATTTTACCAATATTCTCCGTGGTGTGCCCTTTAACACAAATAAACTGCTCCTACCACTTTTAAACATAAACAATAGAAATAAAGATAAAGTTTTATCTTACAAATACTAGATTTATATGATTTATCAACATATTTATACAACGTTAAAAGTGTTAATACTCCAAGAAAGTATAAAATCTCCATAGCAGATTTAACAATTTAAAAGTAAATGCTTTATTGGAGATTTCTTCATATTTGATAAAAATTATACGAGGCTATATTTTAAGTAATAAAAAATAATGTTAGGAGCGATATAAATAACACTAGTTGCAGTTTAGTTATGTTTGTAAGTAAGTTATTCAATTTAGTTGTATATTTATATTTTTAATAATAATTATAATGTTCATGCTGGACTGGGAGTGAAAGAAAAACATAGAATGTGCCAGCTGCTTCTCTTCCCGGGCATACTGTAAAAGTCAGTTAAGGGACAGAGGTCTTAAAGGCGTTTTTGTGGGCGATAGGCTGACCCCCTGTCACTAGATAATTCATTTTTTTAGATAGATAATTCATTTTATTCACCAAGCACTTTTACAAAACACTTTACAAACACTTTAAAATACTTAGAATAAATTAGTTGTTATACAAAAAAAAAATATATATTAATACAAAAAAAATTAAAAATTATGTATATAAAAAAAATAATAATCACAAGCAATAAACACAAGAGAAACAGAAAACAATCGCAAGCAATAAACACTAGAGAAACAGAAAACAATAAGCAATAAACATTCAGAAAAATCACAAAAAAAGACACAAAAACTAAAGTAAAATATACAGGCTTGGTGAAAAGGCACTGACTCAGCATGAATGTTGCAAACGTTGCAACGCTGGTCTTCCGTCAGCACCCGGTCGTCACGTGCCGCGCGTCATACATCGACCGCGACACCTACTCCGCGTAGTGTGATGTGGAAAGAAATATATTAATATATATTGGAGGGTATGGTGGTAGTAAGGGTGATAGATAGTGTTATGAATCGTAATGTAATGAGATTAAATATAAGAAATAAAGATTAACAATAAATAATGATAGTAACTTAAATATTATATAAATATGGTTTTAAATAAATTATAATACGAACAATGATAATGGAGATGTTTGCCACCAGTGTTAGATCAAACCGTTTTTTTGTTGGAGAAGTAGAAATAAGCGGTAGGATGATTTAAAACTACGCTTTATGGTATTATTTCTAATAGGCGGTGGAATATTGTTCCAACACTTGGTGGCATTGTATGAAAAACTGCCTCTAAAGGCTACAGTTTTGTGGACAGAGTATAGGAGGGGATTGGTGCATGATCGAACATTATAACCTACTTTAAGTTTTTTGCGCCAATGTAATTTTTTATAGAGATATGCGGGTTTCTTGGTATGGACTATGTCAAAAAGGAGACTAGCAAGGTAAAAATTATGTCTCACATCCATTTTGAGGAGATTACACTCATTAATATAAGGAGTAACATGACACCGCGGCGGGATATGAAGGCAAAATCTGGCACATGCATTTTGCACTCTTTGAATGAGTTTCTTATGCTTATCATATAGTCTAGAGCCGAAAACAATGATACCATAATTTAATTTAGACAGTACCAAAGAGTCGCATAGCATTATCCGAAGTTTAAGGCTCAAAAATTCTCTTATTTTGTACAGCACCTTCAAACGATAGAATGAGTCACGCACTATTGTTTTTACGTGATTTTCGAATCTTAATGTACCATCAAAAAGTACCCCAAGATTGCGAGCCTCCTCGACTCGTGCGATGGTCGTACCCATAAGAATCAATTTAGGATCGTTGGAGATTGTATTCGCAATTTGTTTTTTCGAACCAAGGACTAAGTACTTTGTTTTATCAGGTTTAAGGGCCAGACTATTTTTTGTCGACCATGTAGCGATTGTAGTCAAATCTTCGTTCATTTTAGCAATTTGCAGATTGATATTATTGGCTCTTACGGGAATATATAATTGAGTATCGTCGGCATAAATGTGAAAATTACAATGTTTTATGTGGTTCGTAATATCTGCTGTATAAATTATAAATAAAAGAGGTCCTAATATAGAACCTTGGGGAACACCTCGTGTAACAGGCATAACACTGGGTGGTTTGGTACAGTCCGAAAGAATCACTTTTTGGGATCTATCAAAGAGATAACTAGAAAACCATGAAACTGTATTGGATTCAAATCCATAATAAGTAAGTTTCGAAAGAAGAAGGGTCGTGTCAATATTGTCAAAAGCACGGGAATAGTCTAATAGTGTAAGTATTGTAGCCTCACCTTTATCGCAGCTCGAAAGAGTGTTGTCAAGCACATCCAATAGAGCAGTAGTGGTACTGCGTCCTTTACGGAAACCTGATTGTTGATCTGGCAAGATGTCATTCAGTTCACAGAAATTGCTTACTTGATCAAAAACTATTCTTTCCAGTAGCTTAGACAGGAAAGGCAGTATACTTATAGGTCTCAGATCTTTAAAGGTAAGTGGGTTATTAACTTTAGGAATAGGGCGCACGAGAGCAGTTTTCCACAGTTTCGGAAAAGTTGCTGAAGTTATAGACTTGTTTATTATTGCTGTAATAATTTCCAGAGAGTGTGGCAAGGTCAATAAAATCATGTCCATTGTAATGTTATCAGCGCCCTGTGCATTCGATTTCATAGTCATAATTACACGTAATACCGTAGTAGAGGAAACAGGGTGAAGTTTAAATGAGTTATTATTATGACGGTGAAATTCATAAAAAGTCAAATCAGAAATCGTTGTCATATAGCAGGGGGGTAAGTCAAGGAAGTGTGCATTTATTGTGTCTGGATCACACAAGTTAGGAGGTAAATCTAGAATTTCTTTAGTTTTAATGACAGAGTGTCTTTTTAGTTTAGACCAAAGTAATTTAGGATTTTTAATGTTAGTATTTATGTTGTAGTCAAAATACACAGTTTTTTCAGTACGAAGGCTTGTCTTAGCGAGACATTTTAAGTTTTTGTATTCATTATAATCTGCTTCATTTCTTGTTTTTTTTGTACCTATTATAAGCTTGATCACGCAGTCTCATAATGTAGCGAACATTACTAGTAAGCCAGGGGGTACTTTGACACCGGGCTGTCATCGTTTTTTCGGGGGCATGCTTGTCAACTAACTCAAGAACTATACGATTAAATTCAAAAACCATGTCATCAACCGAGCACATATTTAAAATATTTGATAAATTATACAGCTTTAAATCCGAGGTAAATGTTTTTTGGTCAATATTTTTTATTGGACGGTATGTAATACTTTTTACAGTTGGCTTAGGTTTCTTTATTTTAAGTGTTGCTGTAACGAATGAATGGTTGCCTAACTCTTTGATATGACACACACTAACGTCAATTACTGAAGCATTAGTACAAATCAGGTCAAGACAGGTTTCACTATGCGATGTAAAGTGCGTTGGTTCAGTCACATAATTAATCAATTGAGTGTATTGTAAGAAAATATTAAAATCGTTGTAGTTTGGAGTTGCGGTGTTCATTAGATTGATATTAAAATCACCTAGCAGAATTATTCGATCATAATAAGAAAACGACATAATAGATTCAGTGAGCGAGTCAAGAAAAACCGTAGTACTTAACCATGGTGGCCGGTAAGCCGTTCCAACAATGATTTTTAATGATCGTACAGTGACTGATATCCACATTTGTTCCACAATAGATATAGGATGTGGACAAGTGCGTGCTTTTAAGCCATTTTTTATATAAAACCCGACCCCGCCTCCTCGGGAGCGCCTACTGTCATTTCTCGGAATGTGTCTCAGTCTATAGCCAGGCAGAGACGGTGCTACACCCTCTTGTCCAGGTCGTAGCCAGGTCTCATTTATGGCCACAATGTCGGGAGATATTCGTTCTACAGTCACTTGAAACTCGTCCTGTTTGGTACCAAGAGAACCCGCATTAAAAAGGCTTACTTTTAAAAACTTTTCTTTAATCATTTATAAATATATTAAATTTAAAAGTAAGTATATAAAGTTCGGGGAAGCTATAAATAAATAAAAACAAAAATTGTAAAACCCCATAAGTTCTACATAAATAATTAAATAATTTGACAAAAGTCAAAGGAGGAATGTATAGTGTCAATTCCATTACATGCATAAAATCCTGGGTAAATTCACAACAATTTATAATAATAGATTCATCGGTCAGTGCCCTTTCATTCAAAATCATAGAAAAATTAATTCTCATCACTAAAATACCCATGTTAAATGAATTATACATGCTAGTCCTATAAAGCTTCAATATACTTAACGAATTACGTAACCGTGTTATGAACAGTCGATATATACAAATAATATAATAGTTAAATAAATGAACATACCACACAAAATATTTACCAGTTAAATGAAAATTACCACAATAATATAATAACAGCTGACTGTAAGTATAAGGGAATGTAATTTCTACCACTTTGAAAAGTTTAATTACAATAGATACTAACTTAGTTACCTTGCGTATCTGGGATATCAACAACACAAAAAACTCGGTTTAAATCTATCAGACTATTTATAGTAAATATTTGTGAATGTTCGGTTTTTCTGACGTGGATTTTACCTTGACGAGTCCAAACAAACCGCCATCCTTGTCCACGAGCTAATTCGCGAGCTTTAGCCAGTATAATACGGTTGGTTTTTGTAAGGCGCTCGTTGATGTGTACGGGTTTTGGGGTGTGAGAGGGAAGTCCGAGGTCCCCTGTGTTCGTGTGCCGGCGCACGCGCGCCTCCCGCAGTAGTTGGTCGCGTACAGTGCGGCGCACTAGACGCACGACGATAGGACGAGGTCTCGCAGGTTGACTCGACGCTGCCTCACCCGTGCGCCGTCGGAGCCCGACGCGGTTCACGCTTGCTATATCTTCCTGCTTCAGCGTAAAGCCCAGTTTGGAGGAGAGTGTGGTGACCAAATGCATGGTAGCTTCACCTTCAAATTCGGGAATTCCAACTATTTCGACATCATTGCTTAGGACTGCTTGATCTCTGTTATTTAGCTCGCACTCGAATTTAGAGATAATTTCCGCCATATTGATTTCTGTAGACTGCTTATTTTTTATTCTCGTAATTTCAGATTTTAGTTCCGAGTTTTCTGTTTCAAGTTTGTGTAATTTAGTGTTCATTTTAGTTACTTGTAATTTTAAATCAGTCAGTTCAGCAAACAAGTTTTCAGTTGTATGATTAAAATCCTTCTTCAATTGTTCAATGCTACTATTGAAACTTGAGCAAATTTGTTTCCTATTTATTTCGAGCATGCTATGAACCTTGACGTCAAGTTTCGAATCAAGAAGCAATGCAAACTGGTCCAGGGATATAGTTTTATCAGTGCTACCTCCAGGCTGGGCCCCCATTGTGCTGTTCAATTGCGGATGTGTCATATCAGTGTATGAGTGTATAGTGGAGTCGTGATGGATATCCTCGCACGACATATCCACATCTTTTGGCGAGGAGCGGATAGATGGCTTACAGACAGGGGTATCATCTCCTTTGCGACGGGACACCACAGTTTCACAAGGTAGGCATCTCCATAGACGGTTTAAATCAGCTAAATTTCGTTTGTAGAAAGTTTGCGTCATGTTCATACATTGAAAATGATATGTGCTTTTACAGAAAGCACAAGTAAGTAATTCTTTCTCAATAACACATTTATTACACGCCTGGCAATTCATTGTGGTATTTGTAAGTTTATTTTCAATTATAATAAAAAAACGTTGGCGTCACAAAGAACGTAACGGTTTTCGTAAACGGCACTTTTAAACAGCTGATGGTTCTTGCTATTAAATCTTAGCTATCCGCAGTTAAATCACTTGATTATACTTTAAGAACTATTCACAACGTTTTAGAACTATTTCACTTTAAGAATACTACAAATATTACGTAAGAACGAATAAATAATTGCAGAGCAAACACTGTCACAGCCGATCGTACAAAGCACGTCACGTGACTACAATAGTCTCTCTCCATCTTTATCATACCTCCAAAGTCAAACGTGATATCAGATGGTCTTGTAACCTCTGGTGTTCTGCCTACCCTATAAGGGATACAGGCGTGACGTTATGTATGTACAATATTCATTTATTCAGATAATTAAAATCGGCCTTGAAAAATCTTAATACTTCACAATAATCAAGCACAAGATTTTTTTTTCATAGAGACTTAACCAACGATTGACCTCAACCTCACATGATGGTAAGTATACTTAAATTGTACAATTTGTGTACAGGGTTACTGGTTTAGTAGACCTAGATCCTAATCAGCCTAATTATTTTTACTTCCAGTATCGCCTATGAAACTAAGTTTTTTTTCTAAGAATTAAATAAACGCCTAGAATTGTTATATCTTGTTGTAAATCTGACAAAACGTAGATGTTTTTAAGCATTTCTGCCGAACATAGTCCATAATAATTTTTGCAGATATTCTTAAAAGAAAAGTAAACTGTAAAAAAATATTTTGATTATTTGAACTTTCAATCGCTGAAAACTATGTATTTAGGATTCTTACGTAAAATTTTGGTTACTAAAATCATAGAGCATCTTAATTTGCATATAAGAAATAAGTAATAATCCGCCGAAACGCGTGTAGCTGTATGCATACATAAATAATAATAAAGCACATCAATTTCAAAATATGACATTTAATGCCAAAAAATCAGCAATTTCCATAAAAAAAATAAAAATCGATTATGTCGAAAACGGTTAGGTTTGGGGTAGGGTGTTTAGTAGTGTAATAAGTTAAAAAAAGACTGGTATTATACGCTCTTAACGGATCTAGGTCAACTTAACCAGTATCCGTGTATATATATCGTACTCGGGTGAAATATTTTTGTAAAAAATATGGTGTAATTATGGTATTATCTTAAAAACTCAGCAAGTTTCGAGCCTCTTGTGGTGTCTTGCTTTTGACGCGAGAGTGAGGACACCACGCTCGCGACTCTCGCTCGCTACCGCTTCATACGGCGTAGGTACCTACTTGCATCCTGGGATCGCGTACGATATGCGAGCGAGTGAGTGTACATAATTTAAGGCTCTGTAAAGATTATTGAGTTAAAATATAACATGGTATAAAAAAACTATTACAATTGATATTGCTACTGATTCTGAACAAACTTTTACCAGGTTTCGCATGAACAAAAATAACGTTTTATAATAAGGATAGGACATTTGTCTTCCAAGTTACCTGATGTACAGAGGGCATGAAGACTGTGGTGATACACTTGAAACTTAAAAGACTGTAGTGGTTAGGAAAAACAGACGCAGGCAAATCGTTCCACACCATAACAAATCGTACCAAAAAGGAAAGGGAATAAGAATAAGCTTTGCCTTTGTACATTGTAGTTAATTTTACTGTTTCTGTTATTAAGTTCCTTTGTGTGTACATTCATTATTTAAAAAATATGGTTCTAAGTCTATGGGAATATAATATTCAAAGTGCAGGTGCAGCGAGCGTGCTACCACCGCCGGGGTTGCCAGCTAGACCAGCTCGTCGGGACGAGCTCTGCTACGTCCAACAACTCGTCTGCTACGACAACAACTGAAACGTCAAAAAAATATTATTTTTTCAATTGAACTGCATCTTCCATCTCTTCGAAAATTTGATATGTTGACTTCTTGGCAACTCGCAATCATCATTTAAAAATATACAATAACAGTTTATAGCCAGGGAGTCCCTGCATGCATTCATTTATAGCTGTTCGTTTCACACAACTCTTGTTTTACAATATTCTTTAAGCTATAGTATTAGTATACTTTTGGGAATCAGTGTGGGCGAATAAACAGGATGGAATAATTAAATAAGAAACAAAATCGATGTATTCAACATTCTTTAATATGAACTACCACCAATTTGTAATGTCCTTCTGTTGAGAAGAATTGGCAAGAAACTCAACAGGAATCATCTTTAAATATTTAGTTAAGTAAACATCAATAACTTTACTTTATAAATAAACGACACTTTGTTAACCTTAAAGAGCTTATTCAGTTTACACAAAATACAACAATAAAATAATCACAAAAATAGTAAAAGATGGAAAGCTCTCACCAATCAGGAACAAACCCTTCGGCTCTGAGTCTGGCCGCCAAATAGTAACCGAGCCCATTTCAGACAAGCCTCTATGCCCAAAGTTTACACCTGACAAGGAGAAAGGAGACGTTGCCTAACTAAAAAAACTTATTTCCTAATAATACATATAATAAATATGTTGAATTGTAGATGCTTTAATTTCTGCGGCGGCTTGGCTCTGGGTGCCACGAGCACGCTCTGATGCACGTCAAGCTTATATTGTGGACACACAATGGGCGCAACGAGCGCACCATGCCCGCCAGCAAGGCAGCGAGCGCAAGCTCTGTTGATAAAAACTGCACTTATAGACGCCTCACCTACCGTAACGGCATGGCGTCAGGAACCACTAAAAACATGAAATTGAATATGAAAACTTGTATTTCCTTTTCAATTTCTACTATTTTTAATATCAGGAATTAAATATACTAGAAATTGGATTTGGTATTCATTCGTAATTTGAAAAATATAGATATTCGGAAAAAGGATTTTCTTTATGAATTCTTCCCCAACTGATACCTAATTAAATGTTGTCGCATAGTTTTCTGTAAGTTAGCTATTTTTTTGTCAAGCAATAACTTTGTTTACATAGTATGCAACACTTTGATTTCTTAAAAGATTTTTGACAAGAAAGTATCTTGCAATAATCAATATAATAAAACAGTAAAAAAAACGTGTCTGTACATTTCATATTTGTACAAAAAAAATTATCTAGGGTTATAAAGAAATGAAAAAAGAGTAAGAATCTGAAAAAAAAAATTTGTCCGTTTGTTTGTTTGTAAGTTTGTCTGTTTGCACACGCTAATCTCTGGAACCGCTGGACGGATTTGAATGAACTTTTTTTTGATGTATTTTTTGAAGATTACTTTTATTTGATGGGCAACATATAGGGTATATTTTATTTCGGTTACTGGAACACCTGATGCAGAACCCTTAAGGGATCACCAAAACCGTAAGAAATATAGATATGATGCCTTAACAAAAGTTGTACAGGATGATGAGCAGATTCTGCAGTCATAAAAAAAATCTAGGATCTAAAAAAAATGTAATAGATTTTTAAAAGTTATGCCTAAAACTTACTTTACTAGAATATGGTGGAGATGTTCGGCATACAGATCAGAAGTACTCATTGCTCAGTTGCGCGTAGACCGACCATGAGTCTAAGGTCGTGGGTTCGATCCTGCTCGCGTAATTTTTTTTTATTATATTTTTTTTTATTTCGTTTACAATAAATATTTAATTGTGAACAAAATTGTCTTTGACACCACTTGATTTCAATCAAGATCCAAAGAGATATCGTAATACTTTTAAAATAACTTCGTAATAAAATAGGTAGGTATGTTCGATAAGACGCGGGCGGGCGAGCGAGTGATTCGCTGGCATGGCCGGCCACTCACGCTGTTAATTGTTCGAGATACCTACCAAACTCTGGGTGCCTATGACGATATTCTGCTGGGTTGCCTGGCAGAAATCGCGCTTCGGCGATAAGGCCGCCCTTTGTATGTTAATTGTAATTGTTGTTTCATTTATACTATGTAACCATGTTGGTGTACAATAAAGAGTTTTATTATTATTATTATTCAACCAACTTTTATTATTTCACTTGGAAATAAGATTTCTCTGAATGAACCACCAAATTTTTGTAACGGTTGGGAGTCAGACTACCCACGAGTTTAATTTTATAACTTTCTATTCCAAAATATTAAAAATACTAAGTTTTTTTTCAAATCGGTGAATAAGTCCGAATTTGATCTCATTCTCACCTGATGCTAAGTATAAATGAGGTCGAATACCGAAGCCAAGCCAGTTCTATCATAAACCCGTTTGCGGCTCTAAAACTGGCTCTTTATAAAATATTTTCGGGACGCGTCACGCTGGCAGTAGTGATATTTGACGGCAAATTTCAGTTAGCCGAGACAGTCAGTTTACCACCAAGCGGGGCTCACTCGGATTAGTCAATTATTCAGAGGCGGTATGGTTATTCTAGGGGTAAATTATAACTAAATTGTCGTCAAAATCAATGAATGCTGGTTTTTAATATTTTACATGAGTAAAAGCTACTACAAACGAATGGTAGGTAGTTATAAGAATAGTAAGTAGTAATATGACAAGACGTTGAATATTGAAACGCTTTATACGCTTCAATATTCAACGTGTATGATAGCTAAATCTACTGTTCGTAGAATAAACGAACATACATACATATAACTTCACGCCTTTAACCGTTATAAAACCTCTATCCAATAAAACCTCTATCCCTAAAATGACTTTTAAGGTATGCCCGGGAAGAGAAGCAACTGGTACATTCTATGATTTTCTGTTGCTCCCAGTCCAGCGTGTAAGCAATGAACGAACAGTGTTTTTGATATTGTAACGTGGCATTAGTAGATTAGATAGATGTAAAAGCGTTCGGATAGCCAGAAGAAAAAAAAACTGAACTACACTAAAATTAAACATGGGGATAAGAATTCTAAGGAAATTCTCCTGGTAAAAGTACTAGGGGCTTAAAAATAATAAATCTGAAAAATAGTTGGTATGCAGTAGAACATTTTGCTATGTTGATAGGGCTAAATCAGTATTAAAGCTTCTTGCGCGATTTTATACAGGTGGGTACAGAAGGCAGCAGGTCAAGCGTTACATTACCTGTCAAATTTCCTCAAACAATTTTAACTTAGATAATGTCGAGTGCATAGATTTTAGACTCAAGTAAAAAAAAAATACCGATTTGTAACGCTTGATGTGCTGCCTTCTGTACAAACAGAGATATATTGTAAAAAGTTAAACTTAAAATAATGGGACTCAAGGTTTTATTTATTTCGTGATAATTTCTAGCTCTTGGAAGTTAGAAACCGTAGATTTAGAAGTAGAATAAAAAGTAACGTAGATGTGTTAACTACGAAAAGAAATTACATTAAATTGGCTTGCCGTGAAAAGTAGCCAATCATAACTATAGATAGATACACATTATACACTGATAATGGCTGGATGGATGGATCTTTGCTACTCTTTCACGCAAAAACTGCCGAATGTATTCTTCTGAAACTTTACAGTAATATAGCTTTACTTAGAATAACAAAAAGCTATAATTAATGAAGATAGGTATTGCATGAATTATGTAAAATTCAAGACACTTTTGCACCCGATTTGTTTATAACGCAATGTGCCTAATATAGTTACCTATGTTTGTAATGTACCTAATATAGTTACCTATGTTTGTGGTTAGGAGCTATACATATTATTTGGGCGAAGATTCTTCATTTTTATTTTTGTTATTAAAGATAGTACTTAGGACCTTGGAGAAGAAAATAACCTACTCGAAATACTAATTCAATACAGACGAAGTCGCAGGCATCGTCTATGTAATATACCTACCTACCTATCCTTTTTACAAAACACCTAAGTGAAACTGCGGATCACAGCTTTGTTGTAACAGTTTTTGAAGTAACTCTGTGTGTTTATCTATCAGTAACGCTTAACTACTGAATCGATTTTGACGAAATTTTGAATAAGGTAAGTTTAAACTTCAAGGAGGATATAATAATAAGTAGTATTTATCCAACTCCAACAACCGGTATCTACGCGGACGAAGTCGCGGGTCACAGCTAGTTATATTATAAGGGAGCTTTCTCAATGATATACATTGGCATTAAGAAAACAATTGGTTAACTTTGTTTGTTTAACTCGCATTCCTTTACTTGAACAACGCAAAGCTCATTCAAGTTGTGTGCTTTTAGGTTTATTCAACCCTCTCGAGACTTCACAAACTACTCAGGATTCTTTCAGCATGTTTTCAACTTACTGGAAACCAAACATAAATAGCTTTGGACAACTTCCAAGACCATTGAATAGTTGACAGTACAGCCTTTCATACCGTTTTGATATGAATCGTATTTCTCTGACCTACCCTTGAATTCAGCTATGCGTACAAAAATTACAGCATGTAAGTATATATCACGTTATAAATGATTCATTGTTTAACGAAATTGAACAAAATCTTAAAAAATAGAAGATAATTATTTAAATAAATCTATTTTATAAAATACTTCGTGTTTTGAAAAGTAAACCTTTTTTTTTCTAAAAAAGCATGTTACATTTTTGTCTTCATCGAACCCTGGTAGTAAATCGTCATAAAGATAAGTATAACACATATTTCAACGATTTACCTGTGTTTACCGACTACTGAAAGACCTAAATACTTATCTAGAAATGAAGGTTTTTCATTCTTCAACTTGGTGACCGTATTGATGTGGAAGGAAACGAAAAGTGCTCGTTTTAACAAAAATTAAACACACTAGCGTTTCAAAGGGGTTACCATAAGAGCAAAAGTTCAAGGCCAAATAAACCCGGTCAGTCATAGGCCTTCGCAAAACCTGGATTTGATGGAATTGCGATCCTGGAATTCAAGATAGGACATTTGATTTCCATAAAACTAGATATAAAATTACCTTGAGAACTAAGCTGGTACGCGTCCATGTACTGGAAACCAGCTTAAAAGTACCTGAACTAATATTGGTCAAGAGTAACAGACTTTTGTAACACATTTTGGCGAGTGGCCACTCGTACCAAAAAAGAACTGTAACAGCACTTACCTCGTAGTTAGTTTTATGTTTTACTGTAGAGAAAGAGTAGTAGTTCTTCAAGTGGTTAGTAGGATTCATTATACAATGTTTTGTTATAATAATGATTATAGTTTTTATCCCTTGTGAAGTTCTTTGTTATTTCATAACTTAAACTATGGTCAATTGTTACTGAGAAAACTTTGAATAGGTAAGTGCAGAAGAAATGCCATACTAGAATTCAAAATCAAATTATAAGTTACCTACATGAACTTTTTTATAACGTCGGCGGTAAAGATGACACTGTTAGATAAAACCAATTAAAAATCAATATACAGGGCTGAGTTGTAGTCACTGGCCAATTTTTTTTTTACGTAAAATCATTTATAGAAACCATTTTTGCAAAAAAAGTTATGTATTTTTTTTATAAGAAAAAATATATAATCGCTAACACATTAAGCAAAGCATGGTCACTTTAAATTACGAATGAATATCATTAAACTAAAGATAACAACGCGCTACTACAAATATCTTTAGGTACTACGTCGTAGTATATTATCATTTCCGTGTCGTTGTAGCTATTTTCATCAACAGAGACAATTTCTAAAAATGTTTTTGATGCCAAATCTTTTTTTTTTTGTACTAGGCGATACAAATATAAATAGAAAGGTATGTTTATATAGTATCAAAAAAAATAACATTAAAATTTGTCTGGTGACTAAAAATCAACCCTGTATATCGAATCCAAACAAAATTGAAATCAATAAAACTTTGAAATTTAGCCAGATATTGTTGTATGATAGAATTAAAAATTTAATCCTTTAATCGCTTCCTTTGTAAATAAATAGATAAAGTTTCACAATAGTCTGCAAATACAATCGAATTGTGGATGATTGTCAAATATGACTATCAAATTAGTTCATCGAACTCCTGAATTCTTCATCATATAACCACAGCTGCCAATTAACTACAGCTGATGTTCCAATATTGAAATATCAAATTAAAACTCGGCCAATATGTAAGTAGCCAAATTTTGCAATTATCGATGAACTGATTGAGAAATTCCAATAAGCTATATTAATGTACATGGCAACCGGCATACATGGTCTTCTTTTTTTTTAAATCTATTGTAAAAGGTTAGTATTCTCAAATGTCTAATGTATTCTCTTAATTCTCTAAAAATCGTTTTTATAATTTTCAATGAGTAGTTTTCTGTCGTTATTAAAAAAAATCTTAGAATACGTTGTACACGGGGCTAATGTCAAAGTCAAATTTAACGTGTGATTTTTTTTATATGACGCCTAGCTTCCCGTCCGTCGTCGTGGCGCCGCAGCGTGGTAACTGTGTGTATCATACGATATCACAGGTTAAGCAACGTTCAGCGTGGTCGGTACTTGGATGGGTGACCAGCCGCTGACTAATCATTTCTCACGCGGCGCGGCGCGGCGACTTCCGTGTTTCGGAGCGCACGTTAAGCAGTCGGTCCCGGGTATACTACTTTATACAGTAAAAACTTATACAGTATACAACAAAAAACAAACTGCATACAGTTATAATGATAATATAGTAGTCGTTAGGGTTTGTCAGAAGGCCTTTCGGCACCCTGAAAATTCTGACATCCACCAATAAGCACTGGGTCAGCTTGGTGGATAATTGCCTAAACCTGGATAATTGCTCATAACCAAGGAGAGAGACTCATAGACCTGCAGTGGCCTCATTACAAAGAGTTGTGATGATGATGATGAACTGCCCGTCCGACCGAAATTGTATTGTCATGTATTTATTCACATATTTTCAGAATTTGTGACATAACACTTTGGAATGAGCAATATCTAATGTGAATAAGTCAACTATTTCTTTTTTATCTTAAAATGAAGACACTCATTGCTTTGTTATTTGATACAACTGTTATAGTCAAAAATAAGCTAAATGGAATTTCTATGTTCGGAGAAGCAATTTTTGAAAAGTGTATTTTTATACAAGGATTAACTTTATCCTTAAAAGCGATTTTCCTTGAAAAACAGCTTTGTGTATATTTTTTCTACATTGTCCCGTTACATTCCAGCCATTCCTTTCATTCCTTATCTTCAGGAGATAAGGAAACAGTTTCTTTATTTGATTTTTTTTTATCCATTTATATCAAAGCATGTACAGTATATTTACAACAATTGAGCTCCAGAAGAGTCGACCTAGAATATCCGTCCTTTTTCTGTTTGAGCCATGACATGCTTGTAATTCTTCAGTTAGCTAACAAAACCGATTTATAGTTAGCTGTAGTGATGAAAACCCTAAAATCTACAGCGATATATTTAATAAAAACTTCCTTTCTTATTGCGATTTTGTAAAAGAAATGCCGCTCATTAAGAATTCAAAGGTGATTAGGTATTCAAAGCTTGGAGTCACGGAGTAAAGCCCAAATTCATTTAAGACGTTAAATTTTTTCTAAGGTATTTAGAAACCACACGTTTTGAAGTATTTTTTCGTACCTAGCAATGTCTACTGTAAAGAGTATGATATATTATATAATTTGATTGAGTGGGAAATTTTATGCAAAAACTTTATATAGAAGCAATAAATATGTTATCTCTCAGATTTTAGACAATGGGCAAAAACCTGAAAATAAGGACCTTTTACCCTCCCCCACTAAACCATCAGCACAACCCTCAGCCTTGAGAACGTTTAGTATGTTAATCTTGATGCCACAACGTATAACTATACCAATTTTCAAAACTGCACGAATATTTCCCCTGATATTGGTAATTTGAAAATGCAATATTAGGTAATTGAATTATGAAATTTTTCTTAGTTTTGTAAATAAGAACACTTTTGAGAAAAGAATATAGTAGTTGATCAGTCTGACCGGTCTCAGGTGTTTCTATTTGCAGTCCTAAGGGCTTGGATCCAGTTCAAAGGCGCGCCGCCGCACTGTTCCACGGCGTCGTACACGGCGCGCACCGCTCAACGCTTCATATTTGCTCTTAAAATAATCTCCATCATGGTTCGTTATAGAAAAGTATGTTGTATGGTGTAAATGAATGCTTTCCTTTGGCACTGCACGTCGAATAAAAGCATTAGAGAGATGCCGTAAATATGTCGTAAAGATGGATTCACGCCCTTAGAGAAAAACTACCAGTAGTAGTTACCAGATGTTCATTAATCTTATCAAACTGCGGCATTTTTTTGTATCAGTGACTTAACCTGTGATTGACTTACATCTCACGTGATTCAAAGTGAACTTTTGTTTTTGAGGGAACTAGTTTTTCATGAAATATTTCCAAAACAGATCAAAGCTGGAGCGGTGATATTTGACGGCAAATTTTAAATTAAGGGTGGTTGCTAGCAAGGCGAGCCATGAAGGATTCCTGCCACCAAATCGGTTCACTTGGATATGAATCGCTCATACGTCAGAGCTTTTCTAAGCCAATCCTCTATACGGTTTAATTTTGTGACATTAGATATTATAGACACACAGTTATCTTTATATATATTTTACTTGCTTTCTACAGAATAGTCATTTCAATTATATCAATAAGTAAATAAACCTACATTATAATAAAAACTTACATTCAAAAATGTATTTCACATTGTGGTTTCAAATTAGGCTTAAGCTTAATTGAATGATTTCAAACGAAAAACCATCACAATCTACATTTTTTACGACATGGAATTAAAAAGGCGTTAAATATTTAATAACTACTCACTTTATAATGAAAGTAGTTATTTTCTTATAACCATTTAGTTTAACTTGGCATTTAACAAGTCATAAACTTTTAAGCTGTTTATTACTCTTTTTTTACAAAACTCGCGGATACGGTACTAAATTTAATTACTAACCAAGGTTAACAGGGTGGTTTTCGTAAAATTATAACACGGGCTAAACACAACTAGATCTTTAGATGTAAATGTTCAAGGGATTTTGTAATAGATGAATGAATGAATGATTTATATAAAAGTAACAAAGACTCAGTGGGGTAGAAAACTGCCTACTTTTTCCACTAGAGGCGCTAACTACGCTTGACTCATAACAACTGTCAAATACCTTAGTAAAAGTTAATTTTATACTGTTTTTTTATCAAACAATAGAAATGCATCATTGCATTTATAGAAAATGGATACACATGTGGAAGTTGTGGATGTACCCGATTTGAACTTATATGGAAATGCACATATTACGGTCCATATTTTCCACATTTTCATACAGAAAAAACACATTATCATATAGATTTACCGCAAAAAAGAACAGTGAACAAGCAATTTCGATAACAACTTGTTCATTTGACGGTTTGTAATGAGTCAAGCGTATGAAGCGACATCTATTTAGAGCTTTTCGTTTTCTTCTTCATTTGTTAGTATATAAATGCTTACAGACTTAAAGATGTCTTAAGTTTTCACAATTTCACGACATTAAACAAAAAAATACCGTAGAGCCATGATTTACAGTGGCAACATTGAAGAACTCAAGATCTGCATCAGGGGAGTAGACTTTTATACATTGGGTGAAAACCTCATTAATCCTCCCAAAAGATATTTATGACATCCTGTTGCATCTAGTTCTCTTTGTTTGTTTTGCGTGTTTGATATTAGATATTTCAGATTATTAATAATAATAATATTAATAACTTTTATTTTCATTAAAACAAATTTTACAGGGTTATCTGGGGCCCTTTGTTTAGTTCAAAATGACTGTGTTAGAGGGTCCCGCTCTTCCGTACAATATTTTAAATACAAGTTATATTTACTAATTTAACAATTATATACGAAAAAAAAAACAAAAATAATAATAGTAATGAAATGACATTAATACATAAATGGCAAATTTTAGCTCGTAAAACTAACATAATATGTAACTTATTAATTCTAAATTATTTCAGTGATTATTTACAAATTGAGAAAATAAATCAATTATTCTAACTTTTAAGAGAGCTTAGACATAATATTTTTAAAAAGATAAATTTACATATTATGACAGATTATGTTGTAATAGCACTCACATACAAGTAATGCTATCTAATACCCAAGATCACTTGTAAGAAATAAGACGGTGGCGACGCTGGAATCAGATAACAATGGGCCGTATTCGACATTGTATTTTCTTATTTTTAAGTTTCTCCAGTGTCAAATTTTACGACGTGAAACGTGACAGCCTAATATAAAACTGTTTTTTTATCATTCTGTCACAGCATTAAGAAACACTTAAAATAAGAGAATTCAATATCAAACCGGACCCGATGAGCAATTAATTATTACCATTTAGCGCCTAACGTTGTAACTTCTGCTACCATCAAGTCAGACAAACATCGCTTACTTATTGCTAGATCTAACACAGCAACATTACAATAATGTAACATTCTGCGCACTGCCGTCCAAATACGCAACTTGCGCAGAATTTTACATAACAAGTTGCATTACAGCAATCTGTACGCACCGTAAGGTACTCGACAGCTTTAAACTCATCTCAAATTTATTTTCATATTACACAATAATAAAAAAAATACTTTATTATAATTATTCATTTATTTCAGGTTGCATAGACCCATAAAAATAATTTAAAAATTAACAAAATCATGAAACGGATACATAAAATTAATAAATTAACTTAAATTAACAATAACTAAAGTACATTAAATCAGAAATTAAAATTAAAATAAAGTGCAATTAATTCATTAAAATTGAAAATATAGAAATTTATATAACATTATTAAAATTATTACACATACATTTATACATCGACTGAAACATTATTCGTCAGATCTATTTATCCAATAATTGAAACATCAGGTCTTTATGAATTTAGCCCATATTACTTGCAAAAGTAAAAAAAAAACAATAACGGAAATAATAAAACTGAAAAGAGCTTCAAATTTCTCTTGTCACTCCCATGAACCGTAATTAATTATATTTAACATTCACCTGGAAGGATTAAAGATACCAGACGTATTTTTACAACGAAAAAAAAAACTCCCGCTTCAAAATTTAGGAGGACATAATCCCGCCCTGTGACCTTTAGAGCATTTTCATTTGGAATAAAAATGATTTCGACACAACGTGTGACGAAATATAAGATTTTCAATGAACTGAAAGTTTTTGAATTTAATATATCATCTACTTTGAAGTGATATCGAAGTTTATGATTAGCCACAATTAGATAAAACTTTAAGTTAGTTTAAATAAAAGTTACAAGAATAAGATAGTATATGATGCCTTTTTTTATATTGAGGCATCGAATCCTTGTCGGGACAAATAATTAAGTAATTTGTACAACGATTTGCTCTCAAATCATGGAGATGTATGTCAATTCTTATATAAATCTGTTGTTGTTTGACGTTTATTAGTCACAATTTTTTTTGGTATCTTAATGTATACTTAATGCATATGGGATGACTGGTGGGTCACTTTTGACATTCGAGGACGTGATAGTTTGAGATCATACATGAAGAGAAAAATATATTAAAAACTAAATATAAATTATTGACTGAGTAAGCTTAACCGAAAGTCAAAGAATTGATTGCGCTACGCATGGTTACATTGGCGTTGGCAGCGATCTGCGTGCCAGGTCACGTGCCGCGATTGACTCAGGCGTAAGTAAATTAAATAGTAACACAACTTTATTTATTCATAGGAAATTGTAGGGAAAAATTAAGTAACTCCTTTTATTACATAATTATGACCAGAATCGAGCACAGAGTGCTCTCCTTCAGTATCTAAAATTTGTCACCAGTCACCCTGTATATTTGAAAGTTTTTTTTATCAATTAACAAGTTTTCCTAGAACAAGTTCTAAAATGAAACTTTGAGCAATATAAAATGTTGGTGTACAAAATAGGTATTTGTAATATAAACGGTAAACACTAGTTTTTTATATATCTTTATACCTAATATTATATATTGTTAACAAAAAAATATAAACATTTCTAATCTAAAACACGTGTAAAAATGTGTACCTAAAACATACAAGTTCCAAATTTCGCGTCAAACAAACACGTCCTCGTATACATGAGGCAATTTTGATGCAATCTCTCCTGTCATAATATGAATTGTCAAAGTGCAGTTTATATCACACAATACAACGAGATACATGACGTGGTAATATTTACAATATAAAAATAGCAGTTTCAAAGAATGCTGCAGCAATATTTTCGTGTTGTAAGTTTGATAACACTTCATGCACATTATAACTGAATTCGATAGAAGGTGAAGGAGGCAATTAGAAGAAAGAAAAAATAAATAAAGGACACAAGTTTGAATCCTTATCAAGGAAATCTGTTTTGTTATTGTGCGTTATAAATTCTTGTTAATACTCTAGTTTGGGCCATAATGTGTATCATATTTTTAGCGTTGTGGTCTTAAATACAGCGCAATGAAAGTAAAATATATACCCTATATTTATTATACATATATGTATAATGATAACAAAAGTTTGAGGAGCAAATGCAACTTAATTTTGAGAATAGGATTGGGTTACCTACTTACTTATTTTTGAAATCAAACTTTTGATTTAATTTTTTATTTATGACGAGTCAAAATTAAATCTAAATGAGAATAAGACAAACTGATTTCACGATGTAAAATCTGTAAAGGGAAGTACTGTCGTAAATAACGTTAGAACTCCCACGGGCGGGATGTGTGTGGCACTCCCTCACGTGGTGAAACCATAAATCACATAGAGGCGGTGATGTAATGATTTATCTACTTTCAACTCTTTCTGGTTAAATCGACCGTGACAACTCACTATGAGAATTTGATCACAAACTAACTTGACTGACAATAGTTCTTCAAGTTATTGAAGTTTTTTTTTCACTTTTAATATTTAGGAAAATGAAAGTTAAGATTGGGTAAATTTTTTTATTAATTCTAGTAGTCAAAACGCAGTGTCATACATCAAGTGGAATGGTCGTCATATGTTATAAAATATTCGTGTTATTATCTAAAACACTAATAAATTTTATACGATTCACTAAGTAAGGATAAATATATAAAAACTCAGCATTATTGCTCTAAGCGTGTTCTTGACATTAAGGTGTAAATATTTAAGATTTGTTTTCTTTTTTCATCGTATTTCAAATTCAGAATAAATAAAGGCTTCTGGAAAGATGAGCTTCATAATACTTTTCATAATACTTATATATTCCAGACCGTATCAGACAAGACAGTTGTTATATTAAATGAATTAATTGATGCGGCTCGCATTCCGTATGTAACCATTTAAGTATTTAGCATTTAATAACAGTATCAACATGATTTACTAGTACGCCATATAATAATCCTTTACGTTTTTATCAAATTTGTAAGTTCTTTCTATTTATCGTCCGCAAGAGAACTTTCTATCTCCCTTCAAGACATCTTTGTACTTTAATAAGTAGCATTCACTTTTGAATTTACTTTATTTAAGTTCTGCATTCTGCAATAGACACAAGTGATCAATAAATAAGGTTTAAGGCGCTTATAGTCGTCAAATGGTAGTTTTTGAAGGCCTATAACTCATAAACTGTGTAATAAAAAATACCAGAAAAAATATATCATAAGCATTGATACATATTCTTCAATCTGAGCGTTTAAAAATATTGCAAAACTTTAAATACAGTAAGAAAAAAAATTATGAAATGAAGCCGTTTTCAATCTTAAATGCGTTATTTCTTCTAAACCAAAAGAGATATTTTTACTTTTCGAACTGAAAAATAATGCTTATTTAGTTATCTTTAAACTGTGCGTTTTTTATTTTACTATAATAAATAGTTTTGATAAAAAGTATTTAATAACCAAATCAATTCGAATTGGAACCAGCGGGTTCGTGCGCGGGCGACGGGAGGCAGTGCTCTGCTGACATTCAGACGGGGAGATTGTGTCGCTTTGCGCTGCGCTGTCATAGTAAATTTAGTTACGTAAAACTGTAAGTTTTCTGTCGAAAAATTATTCCGTAATACCTAGTTTTGTTATATTGTGAGTATAAAAAATGGGACGGAAAAAGAAAGCTGCAAAAATTTGGGCTGAAAAGGCTGGGAAAATGAATGAAGTATTGTAAGTAGAACTCCATATTACTGTTCCAGTGTACCTACTACCTATTCATACAAACTTGTATACGCTCAGTGCATACCTGTAATAATTTCTTGCCAGTCGTCGTGTCTACGAATAGTTTTTTCCAAGATATTCGTGTATGTAATTTAATAATACCGTTCACATTATTTGTATTCTCGGGTGTATTTCTCACATTGGCATAAATAAATTGCAGTAATATCTTCTGGGTATTTTAACGTACCTCTCCTGAAAATCTGTATACCTGCGTTCGTACAATGAATCCCATCCTGTCGTCAGAACCGCGAGTGGACTGTTAAACACTGTACCAAGTTACATATTGGTTAAATATATTTGGTACCTCATGAAACAAGTATAAAACAAATAAAATTTGGTATACTTTCTAAAATATAAAAAAAAATTAACCCATTCACTGCCGAGGCCGCCCATGGGCTTGAGAGTTTTTTAAAAAAACCTCTGAAATCCCTAGCCCGGCGGTCCCGGCAGCGATTGGGATAAAAATATTTTTGTTTTTAAGTTCTCAGAAAGTATACCGTGCTAAATTTGTTTTATACTTGTTTCATGAGATACACTAGAGGTACCAAATATATTTAACCAATATGTGCACCAAGCACAGCTTAACATGGTTCTGACGTCATGATGGCGGTCGTACCTAATATTCGAAATATCATTGTACGGACGTAGGTACACAGATTTTCAGGAGAGGTACGTAAAAGTACACAGAAGGTACCAAATAACTTGAATATAATTAAGGCCAATCGGAGAAATACACCCACCATCCTGAAATTCATGTCATTAACGTATGCCTCTGAACCTAATTATTGGATCTTGCCTAATTAAATTCAATTCTGACGATGAAAATAATTATGATGATAAAAGAAAAAGAAGGAAAAGGCTTTTCATTTAACGCGATCTTTGATTTTTACAGAGTATATTTTATCTCCATTTTCAAGGCTAATCCAGTTTTTCTATTTGCTGTATAAATAATAATTAGTTACGCGTATTTTTGCTATACCTATAATAAACATAGTTAACTATAATTAATTTCAAATTGTAAAATTCATATACTCATAAATATTAATATTATTTCAGCAGGATTTTATTTTAACTGAAACCACCGATACAGTCTTGTCTATTGATGATAAAAATCAAGACGATATAAACTGTTTTCAGGTAATTTTTCATGGATTGATTCTTGTTACTTATTTTTTTATTGCTTGAATCTTAAATATTGTAATTTAATTTGTATACTTATAACAATTTTTTTTATTTTCGTTTTAGCTCAACATTTCTTCAACACCGGTAGAACCTTCTATATCAAGTATTGAAGGTAGACGAATAATAAACATAACATATTTCTTCACCAAGTTAAAAGAAATCGCTAATCATGGAAATATAAACTGTGGCCTAGGAAATTTTGAAATTATTGGTGAACGGCATGTAGGACTTTTTTCAAAATTTACTCTAAAGTGCAAATTATGCAATGAAATTTTTTATATTGAATCTGATTCGCCTGGTGATTTATATATAAATCATTCCGCTGTAGCTGGAATAATCGCTATTGGTGCTGGACATTGGCAACTTCAAGAGCTTTCAGCTTCATTAGAGTTGCCTCTGATGACGCCAAAAATATACCAACAATCTCATGCAAAAATAACAAAAGATATCGAAAAAATTTCGATTGACTCGATGAACCAGGCTGCAGAAAAAAAAGACAGATGGCAAAAGCTGAAGGAAGGGTAGACAAAGATGGTATATCTATAATAGATGTGGTTGTAGATGGCTGTTGGAGCAAGAGAACTTACAAAAAAAATATTCTGCTTTGTCTGGGGCAGCAGACATAATTGGTAAAAATACTGGTAAAGTACTGTTTTTAGGTGTACGAAATAAATACTGCTGTATCTGTGCAGGAGCAGAAAAAATAAAGATTGAGCCTGCAGGCGTAGCACGGTTTTCATAAGAGATAAGTCACACGACAAGACATAATCTTGTCACAGTCCGGTAATTTGTCTTATATGACAGCACGGGCACACGATGTGTCAAAAATGCTTGCCGCGACATATCTTTGTCTTGACGTTTATACAAAGAACGAGTTTAACAATTTTAAAACTTCAAATGTAATTTTTTAGTTAGTGAATTTTTAGTTTTAATATTATTTTTAAGTTTTGTGACCATGTCAAGTGCCAAAAAGCAGTAAGTACCTTTACCGTTGAAATATTAAAAGAATCTGATTATAATAATTGATAGACATAATTATTATTCTTCATCATCGTCATCACAACTGTTTGTAATGAGCCCACTGCAGGGCATGAGTCTCTCCCCTGGGTGACGAGGAGGTTATAAGCCATAATCCACCAAGCTGGCCTAGTGCTGGGTGGTGGATGCCAGAATTTTCAGGGCGCCGAAATGGCTTCTGACAAACCCTAACGACTACTGTATACAAGTATACAGCACCCGGGACCGACTGCTTAACGTGCCCTCCGAAGCACGGAAGTCGTCGAGAGAAATGAATGGTCGGCGGTCACCCATCCAAGTACCGACCGCGCCGAACGTTGCTTAACATGTGATATCGTATGATACACACATTAACCATGGCGCCACGACGACTTCATAATTATTATTATGAAAAAATAATCTCACAACCTCCGAACCGCAGCGATAAAAAATGTTTGGCGATGTGTCAAATTGTGACAAAAATAAACAAAACGATGCCACTATGCTATTAAATAAGAGATAGAACTTGAAAGAAGTCTTAAACATTTGTCAAGATGTGTTTGTCACGCATTCTAGATGAATTAAACTTGCCCCGTGCTGCTGTATAAGACTAAGCAATTATGTCGCTCAAATTGTGATATATTCTGTGACACAAGTCTTGTCTTGACAAGCCGTGCTACGCCTGCTGAAACACACGTGTGCTATAAAAATTACTCCGGTCCATCTACTGGCATGGAATCCAATATTCTTCTAGAGGGTTTTAAAAGCTCTATTATGATTTTTTTGTATATTCCATAAAAAATATAAAATACAATCTTATACATACATACTTTTTTCTATTCTCCTCATTTCGTAAGCAAACCTTTTTATATCCTGCTATTGAACTATATTTCTTATACGTGTACCTAAAGATAGTATGAATACATAAATATTTTAGATTTGGGATTAACCAGGACCTTATGTAGGTGCCGATAATTTTCCTGTTCACCCTACTTTTTTATAATGTAGGACGTATATTTCATGAATGTCAGAATGGCGGCGGGTGTATTTCTTAGATTGACCTATATGAACAGGGTGACTGGTGACAAATTTTAGATATTGAGTAAATATAGCACTGTGTTCTCGATTCTGATCATAATTATGTAATAAAAGTAGGTGCTGAATAAAAAGTTTTACTAAGTCGACGACCTTTCCTGAAGCCGTCTGGACCTGCCTTGATATTCTGTGTTGTTAGTACCATGCATAGAATGTTGTTAGAACCAGTGTAAACATTCGTTGCGTAATAAATTCTGTAACTTTCAGTTAAGTTTACTCAGTAAATAAATAATATTCCAAAGTATCACGTCCTCGAATTTCAAAAGTGACCCACCAGTCACCCTGTATTCCAAATATATGGTACCTTCTGTGTACTTTTACGTACTTCTCCTGAAAATCTGTGTACCTATGTCGTACAATGATGTTTCGAATATTAGGTTATTATATTTGTCACACGGTCTCGGCAAGTGAGTAAAAATCTTTTAGCTGCCCATGGATGGCCTCGGCAATGAATGGGTTAAAAATGTCATTTTTTAAATTTCTCATATACCGTTTTTTTTTTCATTCTTGTTTAATTAGGTACAGAAGAGGTACAAAATATATTTAACCAATATGCGTAAATTGGTACACTGTTTAACAGTACATCCGCGGTTCTGGCGTCAGAATGGTGGTTGTACCTAATATTTTAAATATCACTGTACGGACGTAGGTACACAGATTTTCAGGAGAGGCACGTAAAAGTAGGTACACCAAAGATACCAAATAACTACAATATATTCAAGCCAATCTGAGACATTCACCCGGCATCCCGACATTCTTTATGTTTCACGGTGTCATCTAGCACTAAAGTGAACGTATAGCTTTTGTTATAGTACAAGACAAGGGATATACATACTTAGTTATAAGTCCTTTTTTGTAAATACATATCTGCATATCATACCTACGTAAAAGCCGGCTGAGACGCAAGAGGTGCGAGTTCGATCCCCGCTCCATGACAAATATTTACATGTTACGTTATGCGTTTCTATATATAAAACAAAAATATGTGTGCTTATATCTATATTTCTTAAATTTATTTATCCGTTATTTAGTATCCATAGCATTAGTTCTAGATACTAGATACATTCGTATGATTGTTAGAAATATTTATTCATTTTTATTTATAGTACACCTGACCAATACAAACAAACATGTTCACGTACACAAATGATAGCATTGAGCGGGGATCGAACCCTCGAACTCTGGCACCATTCGCGAGTACTGTTATGCCTCCACCAAACGGTTACTAGCGCCGCGAACACGGGCCTGTCAGGCAAGCGCTTGCGATGTTTTGGTACGGGGGAAGCGCGGGTTGCGGAGCGGTAAGCATTATGCCACGCCTGAATGCCCAAGGCCGTTGACGACACTACGCACCTTAAAATTAACTTTGATAAACTTAAAAGTAAACTAAAACATCATAATAGATATGATTATAACCGTGATACACACCCGTGGTTTTGCTAAACACAGGATGTATAAGATGTATAGACCTACAATACAAACCGGTCAGTTAATTTCTTAGAAGGCGATAATCCCTTCATCATCATCATCATCATCACAACTCCGTGTAATGGGCCCACTGCAGGGCATGAGTCTCTCCTCTGGGTGACGAGGAGGTTTAGGCCAAAATCCACCGAGCTGGCCCAGTGCTGGGTGGTGGATGTCAGAATTTTCAGGGTGCCGATATGGCTTCTGACAAACCCTAACGACTACTGTATACAAGTATACAGCACCCGGGACCGACAGCTTAACGTGCCCTCCGAAGCACGGAAGTCGCCGTGAGAAACGAACGGTCGGCGGTCACCATAATCCCCTATTATGTGCTTATAATAATATATAAGCAGCTTTTTCTTTGTATTGGAAAAGAATTTAAAGAAAGTATGCACAAATACGGAGCTTCTAAAAAATTTAACGTACCTACATCTAAGTTATCTTCACTATTTTTATTTATTTTATTTATTTATAAATTGCCAACAGGTAATACACTATTACATGATATAAAAATAAACTTAAAACTTAAACACTATCAATAATGATTGTCATATATTATATCAAATAAATAAAAATAATGGGCTTGGCTCTGCTAACAAGGATTGATAATTATTTTATATAAAAACATATTTTTAAATGAAAAAATAAAATTTAAAAATATGTTTTTATTGTTTTAATGTTATGTATGTTATTTTCAGCATAAAAATTCAAAAAATGGATGACCGATAATCTTCTGAAATTTTGCTTGGTAGAAAATCCCGATTTCGAAGGAGAATCTTTTGATCCTAACGATTCAGTCCAAAACTGTTCCGTCATTCACAACCCCCTCGAAACCGACACTAAACAGTCTTCGGATGATATAGAACATAACAATTTACACGAATTAAGAAGACGGATTTCATTTATAGTCAGAAAAGGTAGATAAGAACTTTGTTCCAGGAGGAATAATAGTCGTTCTAATAAAGCATGCACTTTGAGCAAGAAATTACTCTGCACCGAGCATATGAGTTTCATGTGTAGTATATGTCATGATAGATACATATCCTAAGATTACAAAGAAGAATAAAACTTTCGATTTTTCTCATTTATATTATTATTTTATCTTTATTATCTAACGAGTAGCCAAAAGTAGGAGCCAAAGTTTAAGTGATTCTTAGTTGGTTCATAAGTTTGGATTTTTGTTATTAAATATTAATAAAACAATTTATTTCATTGAAACGAGACTTTTAATTTATTATAATTGCAAAAAAATATTATAATCACTTGAAAGACGGTGAGCATTTTGCTCACATGCGCCTACTCGTGTAACTTTTAAGGGCACGCTTTTACACGGGTTAAAATCATTAATATTAAAAACAAGATTTAACGAAAAGGGCTTGAGTAGGCTTCATTTCGTGTAAGGAGAAACTCTGATTTGACCATACATTTTATAAAGTAACTTAAATTAGGCGTATTTATATTTTTAACAAGAATTTTTACCACTTGTCATTCGCTTAAAGTACAGTCAGCAATGTAGTGTTATTCTCAAAAGATGCATGAATTTATTAGTTAAAACCGTATGAATGTGATGGCTTGATAAGTGTCATGGAAGACGCGCTGTCTTCTGAACGAATAACGGCGCTTAATGATTATTTTGTGACAAATTGGTTAGAAGTTTGGAATTGTTATGGCCATCGTCACAGAACAATTAATACGGTAGAATCATAGCATAAACGCCTAAATAATATCATTGGAAAAAGTAAACCGGATTTGTTGCAGTTTTTGAATGCCCTTAAGAAAGAATCGGAATATTTTGATTTACAAATGCAAAAACTTAGTTGTAGTGTACAAATGACTACAAGAAAACGTCAATCTATAGAATTGGATAAAGAACTAACAGCGATTTTTGAGAATAATGATACATTAATCATTCAATAATTGGTTGTCACTTAGAAAATCAATAATTTTAACAACAGTCAACTTCAAGCATTATTCATTTTTGTAATTTATCTGAAAGTTTGTATTTTTTTAATTGTATTTTTAAGCTTATTTTATGATGTGAAAGTGCTGTTGGTGCTGTATAAATAAATAAATTTTCTCTCAAAGAAATAAAAAGATTTACATTTAAGACGATAATTTATGAAATACCAAGTACCTAGTTAGATTGCCCCCTAGGTAACATAAAATATGAAGAATATACGCCCTATACGAATAATATGTATATTGTTAATTTTATATGTTCGATAGTTTAGTCGAAGTCTATGAAGCGTAGGTACATATGCTGACCTATACATTTCGGTACAGAAATTAAATAAGTTAAAATATTTCTGTACTAGAAAACTAAATTAAAACTTAAAACTAAGTACTTAAATAAATTACAAAATATCTATCATTTAAATACAAATGACCTTTCTTAGTGCGTAAATATATACAAAAATAAACCTAAGTATTTTTCTAATTGAAGAGGCCTCCCCGAGTCATACCGTGCGCAAAGGTACCCATCACACTAGCCGCATTGCCTCTCTGTACGGCAATGGACAACCTCTGCGCCAAGTAAGACCCAGAGCGGGCATCTAAGCCTCTCTCCCTCAATCGGCAACCAATCTGCTTTATGAAGGCTAATGCCTCCGACCCCCAACACCCTGAGGTCTCAAAAGCGAGGGGCACAAAGTAATAATTAGGCTCTAAATTACGATATTTTTCCCGCTTTTTAATGGCGGCTGCTTCAGCGGCGGCTGCACCTGACCGCATTGTGCGCTGGAGGTGTGATGCAGCAAACGTACTGACACAAGTGGCGTCCCACAGCAAGCACTTTCCGCGCTCCCATGGCACTAAAGTAAGGCCATCTGGCCTTTTTCCGTCCGAGCGACTAAGTCCCGGTGGCTCAAGACACACGGAATACACACCGAAATCAACGCTCTCCAGATGATGTCATTTAGAGCGTGGTGGGGAATCTACCTGCACAACGACAGCAACTCAATGCGTGATGACCATTCGCCTCCACCCTGGACCCGCAGTTGCATTGATGAGGTTCACAGACATCACAGCCCAGGCGAAGTGCTACTGCCACATGCATTGAGTCGCTGTCAAGCAGAGTTCCCATGTAGGGCGAAGGCAATGCCTGCAGCCACGCTCCAGATTCAGTTTTTGAAACCGCCCTGAGTCTGGCTAAATCAACGTTTGCAGCCGCATCCATAAGCCGTGTGAGCATCATCCTTGTGCCAACGTCATCCCAAGCTCGCTGTATTGTGGGACTCGTGGGAACCGCAGCATTTATAAAAACGGGCCACCCTCTCCTCCAGAGCTACACGAACGAATATAAGCTGACCCCGACTCCATCAGGTACACAAATTTCAGAGACGAGGTCAGTCACCCCATGGGCTGATGCAAGAAAAGCTGGCAAACTCAAATCCCGGGCACGCCGCACGCCAAAACCCCCAAGTCGTACTGGAAGAGAGGCTTGATCCCACTGATTACTGGAAAGTGACACATTGAGAACCAGCTCGACCGTGTGTTTTAACGTATCGTCAAAAGAAGCCAACTCAGACGGGTACAACCAAGTTGGAGCTGTCCTTAATAGGTGGGTGATCTTAGGAGCTGCAAGGCATGATCGCAGCAGTACCAGGGCAACGTGAGCAGAGATTTATTTCAGACGCTCCTGTGCCAGGAGTAGGAGCCATTTTTTCGTATCTATGGCGTCCGGAATGCCATCTGGGAAAATGGGTGAGCCTAAGAGGATCTTGGGACATTACTTTGAGTCCTGGAAGCAAAGTGAGGAAAGAGGAAAAAAAGGAATTGGTGTTGGGTGCACAATAGAACAGCTCACACTTTGACGAATTCACTTCCAGTCCAATTTCTTTAAAACTAGAAAGAAGCTTGGTGATATCCTCTTTTACGATTTCTGGCTTACCTCCTATGGTCCCGTCATCCAAGTACCAAATATTGAGGGGGGATTTCAGTGAAGATATGATTTTGTGTATCGCAAGGCTAAAAACTAACGGCCCAAGTGGATCTCCTTGCTGGGCGCCCACCTGGGAAAGGATTAGGGAATCACCGTAGGAAAGGTTAGAGGGAGACTGATAAACTTGAAATAGAAAAGGATATAAAGAAGGAACATGTTCGCTTACCTCACTTAGAATTACTTCCCTTTCCACTGTATTAAACGCGTTTTTGACATCTAATTTGATGACAACACAGTCTTCGTTCTCTGGTTCTGCTAAGAATTTGCGCACGGAATGAATAGCCGCTTCACATCCCCTTGGTGTGCCAAATCCTAACTGATGTGGCTGAAGACGCCCAGCCATCGCGTTTCTGACCGCACGGCAACCTAACTTTGCCACTAAACGACGAAATGTACTCCTCACAGCAATAGGTCTAATACCACCCTCTTTCTGTTCAAAGCAAACAGAGATGCTCCATATAAATATGAACAAATGCCTGGGTTTACCTGCCCACTGAATAAAAAAATACACAGGTTCACAAGGGACTCCAGCAAACGTTGACCATTGTCACCAGCTGCAATCGAAGTGAGCTCCTTTAGGTGATCAGGTCTGATTCCATCCAAACCCGCTGATGACCCGTTATTTAATGTGCTCAGGGCGTAAACCACCTCTTCAACATTTACCAATAAAGCGTGAGTGGACCTACTTGGCGGATCGGGTTCCGACAGTGAACGGGAGGGAGCTGGGTGCTTTGTTTGAAGAGAAGTGAGCGTTTCTGAACTTGGGACTGCTATAACGTCATCAGATATCAATAAGCGGACAGCACCGCTCAGATCACCCTCGAAGACCTTTGATTGTATGGTCTTAATTATCGAATGTAACGGGCGAGACGCTTTAATGGGGTCAATATTGTTAAAATCACAAGGCACGGCAAGTTGTATGTTAGATTTAACTTTAGTAGTCAGATTACCCGGGCTATGTGGGTCTGGTGCCCTTAACGCCGTATAAGCAAATGTAAGCAGCCTACATCAGTCAATTAATTCGTTGGATTTAATGCACTTGCAAATAATTTCGCTAAGTTTCCCGGCGGCCAAACACCGAGCCCCCTTCGGGATATGTTGTAACACCCTCACTGATCTCCTGAGAGTGGCGAGACCTTTGAGATCACTCTCTGCTGGCTGAGTCTGACCAGTAGTAGAAGAGATATTTGCTGGACCAGAGTGCGAAGGCAAGCGAGCCACATCTTTGTGAATGCGTCCAATGTGGACTCTGAGACCATGAGGAGAGAAGGCCCGCGAGGAATTTGCGCAGTGTGGGCAAGTCGACTCGAGGGAGGGAGAGATCATGACAAAATATAATTTTAACAAACAAATAAATTAATTAATTTCATATTACAATCGTAATTCAAGACTAAAACCTAAATTAATAGGTATGAGTTTTTATTGCTGTTGCATTCAAAATTTAAGCTCTGTGTTTATTTATTTATTTATTAGAAAACCAACAGCGATATAATTGCAATTACAATACATTTGTATTTACATTGAGCATGGCTAATAACAGGTTTTCCTTATTTGTATTTGTTGTATATAGTATGTGATATAGTATGTGTATGTATATTATAATGTGCTTTGTAATTGTGAATATAAAGAAGTAGTCGTAGAAATTAAAATTTTCGCCTGAATGCAGAATTGTAAAAATTACACAAGTGATTTGTTTCATTTACTTTGTTTGTTGACTGTACATTATTTAAGAAGCAGATGTACCGATGACCAAAGGCCCCTAAATATTTATAACTTATTTTTGCAATGAAGAAACGACACTCTTTGTATGAAAGTTAAAAATAAATTAAAAACCCACATAATGACCAACAGCCCTAACCCAAATAAATGGGTCAGTATAAGTCAACAGACAAAATCATATACTTTCTCTCAGGTAAAATAATTATGAATTGTTACCCCCTAAAATAAATATTACCCCCAGTAGGAATAGGCATATATGGAAATATAAGTATTAATTTCCTGATTGAATTCTTGTATGACAATGACCAATTGCTAACTAAAATCTTAGTTCCGAACGAAAATGTATAAATATCGATTTGGAATACTAAAACTGCATAGCAATGAAAAAAATATATGAAACTGCTCGCGAAATTAGCGCAGTGAAGATAAAAAACAGTAGAATATTGAATTCGCCGCGTGAATTCCAAATGAGTGCAAATTCAATTTTCTTAAAGAATCGTGGATCTAAAGTATCCTATCCTCCAATAAAATTGAAAGGCTTACCAGCCGAAGCCTGTAACTTATAGCTAGATTATCATAACTTAGTTTTGCATCGGATGCAAATCGGTGCAAAATTCTCTCCCATCTGCATGTCTACCGAGAAACCAAAGTGTTATATTAGACTTTCAAATGGGTGATCTTTGATATTTTAAAAGAAACTTGTGCTTAAAGTGATAATGGGTTAACAAATATTCGAACTAAATATTCGAAGGGTTATTGGTATGGGGAAAATAGTTTTTAATATGTGTATGCACGATCATGCAACTAAAAGTTTATAGCAATGTAAGAATATTTTGTTGCAGAAACTAAATTGGAATAAAATATAAATTTAATACATTATAGAATAAAAAATACAAAATTTGAAGATTCTGATTTAAAAGGTTTCTATCACTAAATTTTCTATCTTAGGTAACAGATTTATTCTAAAAAAAAAAACTTGATTTTATTTCACAATAAAAAATCTTTCAAACATTAGCTTTTCAATAAGTACATGATGTTAGACTTTATTAGTTCCTCTTTAAGAACTCATATGTACGTTAAATCATCATATAGATTTTCCTACAAAAAATACAATGAAATCGAGAACTCCCTTTTAATATTCAGAAATTTCCCGTTTCCTCAAAGAAAAGACTCCGTTGTGTTCTATAAGCGTATCATATGACACGTGCTGACTTTAGGAATTACTCATTTTATCCATGTTTTATTTTTTATAAGTGCTTAGTAGGGTGTAATAACTGATTTTCAAAACTTCTCCATTTGAAGGTATCATTGTTTTGTTTATTTCCACCAAAAACAGCTCCAACGAACTCTCTGATACGTAATTAGTGAGGCAGAAGTTTCGATCTCCGCACGGAACAAGAAAAATGTTCCGGGACTGGGTGTTCACATATTGTATACGTATTTATGTTTTAGATTTTAGCCCCTAGTTCGCTACATGGTATTCTATATCACATGGTTGTTTTGTCTACAGACTTTTTATATATTTTTGCTAATGATACTATGACTATTTTATTCCATTCTTGTTCAAATACTCTGGTCCCAGTTTGTCATGTTCGTATTGTGCATCCATAGCTCATTGCACCTACTTTGTAAACAATTTGGTTGTGGCATGACATTGGCTCTCACAATTAGCTGTCTTGTGTTTGTTTTTTTTTCATGTCACGGTCAATTTGTACTGTACCTTTTTGTAATAATTTGATAATTCTGACTGAAAAAGAGTGCCAAGAGTTTTTTTCCGCCGGCTTTTTTTGTCGCTTGGTCTACTGTAATATCCTAATTAACAACTATCAACAACTAGTTAAAGCCGAAGTATGTGATGACTGACTTCATCAAGTGTTTTGTGAAATTCCTAAGATGAATAAAACTTTTTGAATTATAGCTATTGACTTTCTAACCACTTCTTGTCAACAGATCCACTTTAAGACCTGCCTAGCGGCCACCCATCATGTAAAATCTGCTGTTAAATATTACGATTCAGCTCCTTCTTAAGCTAGTGTGATGTATCATCGACCTCATCTTCATTTACCATCAGGTGAGACTGAAATAAAACGCAGGTCTTTAATTTTCATGAAATGAAATGAAAATAAAAACTATTTTATTCGTAGTAGGTATTTTTATACACGTTACGAACGTCAAACGCTGGATGAAAGCGGCGCGGGTCCGGACGACATGACGAATCCTGGGGAGGCCTCCGTCGAGAAGTGTGCATCATATTTTATTTAACGAAACATGGATCGCTTTCGATGTTATACATGTCGGGTATTTAATTAAAACACAACAGTACTCACATAAAATTATTTAAAAAACTTTGTTTGTTTCAAAGAAAGTTTTAAAATTTCAAAACAATAAGTTTATTATTTGCTTGGAAAAGGCAACTTGAAATACGAAAGTTTATAACAAAGTTGCAAAGGTTGTGATTTATGGCTTTTTGTAAAATAAGTTTCCATGACCACGTTGGTTTATATATCTTATGTTGGTCGTATGTAAGTTATAAGTTGCTTTCAGATTTAAGTTTTGACAGATAGTAAGAAACAAGTTTGATGGCTTTTTAACTTTATATATAATAAAATATTATGTATATTATAGTATACCGCAACTTACCAAGCCCGTGGTGCCCCTTTTTATTTTGAATAATTGCTGCTAGAGATAGGTCGAGGGCATAAACAAGTATGGGCAGAATGGGAATAAATTTGGCATATCTGGCATAAATGAGTTAATGGCCACATAAATTTCCGATCACTGGGCTGAAACTAACAACTTAACTTGATTAAAAAGGAAACTTAGTATCATATTAAATAATCTGTCATTAAATAATTAAATACCTGTGATATAGTCACAGTCGAAAATTCGGGGTTACTCCCGTATGCCACTGTTCAAAATAGGCAGTATATTACCGCTCATTCAGGGTAGTTTCTTCCCTCCCTACTTCCTATTGCGCTGTCAAGCTGATAAAGAAAATCAAGATGGCTGAATGTCGTTTTATACTGCAACTCTCGTGTCCAGTAGAAAACTTCTAAGATCTAAGAATATAATAAGAAGAATACATCTATAAATTTAATAATATTGGCGTCATCAAGTTCTACTACAGCGTTGTGAAAGCGCGTGTTAAAAGTATTTATAGAAAAAACGTGGATCTTCGGGTGGCAGTATAACCTACAAGCAGCAGCACATCCCACCACCATATCCAAGTAAGTCACTCCTTTCTTTACTCGCATAGAGCAAGCAAACTTTGTTGCTTACATTTATTGTTAATCAAATCCGTATTACTGATCAAGGCATTGTAGGTTGGCTAGGGTTTAGAATCGAACCATCTCATTTTTAAATACAGACTACTAAAAAACCCATAAGTGACACCAATAATTAACTATTAATAATTTTAATTAAATATGTTTAGCTCCATCTCGAGCATTTCACAAATATTTCGGAATTCACTTCGATAAGCAATAGATTGTATTGAATCTTGCGATGATTACGAAATACTACCAGGCCTGGCTCACTCCGCGCGGTACATCCGTTATTTACCTACAGCGAAGCGCTCCGCCGGCGCATTTCGAATGGGTCGTGTATCACGCGCGCGCCCGTCGGGACGTTGTAGATACCTACCTACCTAATAGCACTCACAGTAATTCTATGACCGAGGTCGCAAATAGTATTTAAAAATGGACATAAAAAGAAACAAATATTCAATTAGATTATATTTAGATTTGATTATGTTCAATTTAGCAAACAAAACATAGGTAGTATTACTAACTATTCGTCGTAACTTTTTTTTAAAAGTTACGACGAATAAGTTGAAACAATATTTTTTACAAAGGTAGAATAACAGTAACCTACATCGGTTTTTTTTTTTTTTTCCGACAAGGAAAGTCGTTTGGCACCCACTAAAACCAGCTTTAACCAGTAAAGCTAGCTTTAGCGGGAGGAGGATGAATCCTATTACGGACGAATGGGCATTCTATAAGCTGTTAACCAAAAGTGGCTTATGGCAAATAGAATGCCCAGACAGTGTGGAGACTCTCTCAGATAGGCTGAGCATACCCACTAAACATCCCCCTTTTGACTCACCTTGATTAAGGTCCTTAGTCATCGTCGGAACGACAGCCAATTGGAGCGAGAGGCTGCGTAGTGAGCGGCATCCAGACGGCTGCCACCAAAAGGAACTTAGTAAGAAAAACAAAGCTAAGATTAGCAGAAATGACAAAGCTGAAACTAGGATATTATCTTGAGTGATCAGATTCACTCAGAGATAGGAATGCTGGAAAGAAGGACTACGTTTAGAAACGTTGAGCTTGCTGGAGTTTCCTGATAAGGGGAGCAAACTTGGTTAAGACCGGAAGAGCACCGTTGAAACCCTCTGGGCTGGCGTCGAGAGCGGCGCCGAAAGCCAGGATCTCGTCGATGGGAGCGAGCTGGATCCAGAACGCCATGCGGTTTTGAGACCCTTTTGCGTTCTGGCACTGGGAAGCCGATTTGGCGGCCGGTTGCGATTGAGTCGCAACCCGGCTGCGCTGACCTGAAACGATAGGAGTAAAGGCCTTGGGGACCTTTGAACTGACTGGAGGAGCGTCCGAGCTAGGCTGCGGTCGCTCTCTCCAGTTCTCGATGGGCTTCACGGTAGCCCTGGCAGCACGCGGTGCCTTGGGGCAGCCGCGAAAGTTTGCTGTGTGGCCTGACTGGCCGCACAAGACGCAGGACGGAGCGGTGGGCGATTCGGGAGTGCGAGAGCACTCCTTAGTCCCATGCGGTTCTAGGCACTTGACGCACCTAGGGGAAGCAAAACAGTTTGCCGCCGCATGACCATACAATTGGCAGCGGTGGCACTGGCCTGGGAAACCACGTTTGTGTAGAGCTTCGACTCGGATGTTGGAGAGGCCGCACACGGTGGGCTTGCCTCTGAAAATGGACTGCCCTTGCGGGCTCTTCGCTAGGATTACTAGCGCAAGTGGGAACTGCTTGCCTCGGCGGCTGTGCATTTTGTGCACAGATTCGACGGGGAAGCCTTGAGAAGACAAGTCCTCTTGGATTTGCTCGTTCGAGAGCTCGAACGGCACGTTCCTGAGGACGGCACGAATCTTACGCTCCTCAGGGAGGGCGTAAGTGTGGTACTCGAGCTTCTTGTCAGCAAGAAGCCGAGTGAAATTCCTGAAATCAGTAATTGAGCAGACAACGACCTTAATAGAGTCACCCACATTGGATGCCTTGCTATACTGGATCTTCGGGGAGTGCGTTCTGCAGAGAGCTGAGACCTCGGTCCAGCGGCTCTTGTCCCGTAGAAAGACGGGGGGCGGAGACTTGACTTTCGGCGGAGCCGAATCAGATTGCGACGCAGGCTGTGACGCCGGGATCGCTGAAACAAAAGGCGCGGGAGCAGACGCCGGTGCGACATTTTGCGGGGCAGGAACAGCGGCTGGAGCAGCTGAAACGGATGGAGATAAAGTCGAAGAAGCATCTTGCTTCTTCTTCTTAGACTTGGACTTTGACTTTTTGCGAACCTCGGTGAACGGAGCAGGAGATTCTGGAACTAAAGGAGCGGAGTCGGAATCACTACCCGGCGGGGTAGTTTTCCTTTTGCATGCGGTGGAGTCTACCAACATGCGATCTGAAAGAGGGGCGACGTACTCAGATGGATCTGGAGACGCCGGAGAATCGGTTTGGAACCCCTGAGAAGAGGAGGCGACCTGAGGACGAGCGGACAATTGCTCTCGCAAGGACTCGATTTGAGCGAGAAGGGCAGACTTCTCGGCTTCCAGTGATTGTTTTTCTCTGGACAACTGACTGATAGTAAACTGACTGATAGCAGCTGAGGTACGAGATGCCTGCTCCAGTTCTTGAAGTTTGAGAGATTTCTCTTTCTCGAGAGCCTTCCAGTGATCTTTATTTTTTATTTGATATTGAAGTTCATCAAAGACCTGATCGTAGTGATCGCAATGAACGCATTCATCGCAACCATCGCAATCCCCGGAGCACCCAGGGTGATCCATTATGCTGGGCTGTAAAAAAAGTCTATCGAAGACAAACTGCGCTGAAAAGAAGAACGACCTATTACGGACCTATTGCCGGTGAACGGCGGACGATCAGGCTTCGTTGGCACGGTTACGTATCCACCTGACCAGCGATGCTTCGGCCGGCAGCAGTCGGGTCCGCCCTGAAAAGGGCAGATGAATTAGCCCCGACACCACACAGCCTCCACAAGAGAAAACTTTCCGAAAGAGCTTAACTTGGCAACTGACCCGCACGAGTGCGGGGGAGGGAACAAGGGCAGCGCAATACGAACACTCGGGTGCGGCCGCAGACACGACCGTTCGGGAGCGAACGCAAACGGGAAGTGTTTGTTTTTTTTTTACCTACATCGGTAGATACTTAATTACAAATAAGGAGATTAATTATTCTTCACTAGGCAGCAACTCTAACAGCGTAAGAAAAGATAAGAGGCATGCGATAGAAAGAGACAAAACTTCTAGGTATATAAATTTGCAGGCATGTAATGCTGTGCGAGCTGAATTCCACCGTATCGCGTCGTAGCAAGACTTGAATTTATTTAGATCTTCTTGCGGAGTAATTCTTCTGTACCAACGGTACTATTACTTATTCTGTGATACTACATTTGAATTATTGCAGGACTATAATTTTCCTCAATTTCTGTTCATCTAATTGTAGAATAGGTAGTGTAGCGACTGCTTACTTATGTCAGTTAATTAATACTTCCTACCGCTTTCTTTGGGTGGGAGAGTGCAATCTAATTCTTAGATTTTAAGCACAGAAACAATATATTTTTTTTGTTGGCAACGTTTTCATAAATTCTAAATAATCCTCAAATCCCACTATCTTGAGTCCCCGCACTTATAGGATTAGGGTATTTTTTCCGAAGGGTTGTTTTATATTCATCCTATATTTTTGGTTTGTTCTTCAATATTTCAAGGGTTGCAAAACTACTTGAATAGGTTTTAACATATTATAATTAGATGTGTGTGAAAATCTGTGAAATGTACAGATTTGATCATTTCCTAGGCACGTATGCTTTCATCTTCGACATCGTCTTCACTTACCATCAGGTGAGATTATTTAAATGCTGTGAAACGCGAGCTTAGTGTTAAATAAAAAAAAATAAGATTATACCTTTGTCAGCGATCTTCTATTTGTGTGAGGATTACAAAAAAACGAATAAATCAGAGTCATCTACGCCAATGGATAATTTAAATAAAACTTCTTTTTAACCGGATCAATCGCGTATAATTTATATTTAACAAGTACGAGAGCACTTTTTTTCTCAACTATAATTAGACATTGATTACCCACACAAGATTCATTTTCATGTGGTTATATATTATATATTGTCTATATATAAGTATATATTATCTGTTATATATTCATCTATGTTTATGTATAGTATTTTATTGTGTTTAAATATATATATATATATTAAGTTATGTATATAATATAATATTATTTATGTTTGTTATATTAAGTGTACATACTGAAATTGTATTTTTTATCAAATTCTCCATTCTTCAGGTCTGCTGGAAGATATTTCTATAGAAATAAGCTGTACCTTTGCACAAATATTTTTTGCTAAGTTTGTTAAATGTATTTTTTTTATAAGTGTGTACACAAATTGTGAAATAAATAAATTGTGAAATAAATAAATTGTGAAATAAATAACATTTTAACTCGACGTTTCGGTGTCTTTGCAGACCCCTTGGTCACGAGCGTGGTCACGAGCGACTAAAATGTCAGGCGTCAGATTGAAGGTGGAAAAAGTTATACATCATCTCCATCGGTTTTTCATGTGTTCTTCGCGCGTAGCGTTCAGGGTTAACACAAAGTAAGCTGACAGTTTCATGAGTTTCAGCTCCAATGGATAATGTCTTAAAAGGCGATCAATCAGAGTAACCCTTGCTCGATGGTAAGACCTCTTTACTGTTCATTAGATAAAGTATATTTCACTACACTATGCCATGTTGAAAATACATTTTTTCTTTTCATTTTAACGAGGTCAAAGATCTGCCACGTAAAAGATGTTGTAATTTTCAACAGGATCTTTAGTTGAAATATTATTTTCAGTATAGGTACATAGCAATTAAAATAACAAAACTAACAGATCTGTGCAAAATGGCAGAAATGCAAAGGGGTGTCCTATTTACAGACTTATGGAGAAATTATTATCTGTTCGTTTATAGCCTTTTGAGTCAATATGAAAGGGTATTATCGCAGGACCACATTTTAAGTTTTGAACAAAACTTTCATATTTCTCGACTATCCACGGTAAATTCATTCTTTTTGTATGGCACTTTTAAGGGACATATGGAATTGAACCAGCTATCCCTAAAGTAAAATCATGGTTCTGTTATACCTAGGTACTAGACAAAAGATGGATATGATTTTTTTTACACACATATACCCAGACCAATGTTAACAAATATGTGTAGGCACATATTTGTTTGTATTTTCTGTAATTTTAGAAACGATCTGTCAGCTTTGGTACAAATTTGGTTATGTTGATAACAAAATCTCCATGCATGGATATCGATCATAAGTTCAGTAACACCAATGTTTACTTTACAAATTACACCTGAGTAGAAACCCAGGAACACCTAAGCCATAACTAAAATCTATGTTCGACAGGAGAGATGTGTGTGGAGGGGCTTAGTACATTGTGAACCCAAGATCTTTGCAATTGGAACCCGGAACTATAATATACAGGGTGACTGGTACATGACCCGCCATAGGAACAGAGCGTCTTGATGGGATCATTTGCAAGTATTTAAAGACTTCTTTCTATGGGTGTAGTCTTATAATTTTGGAGATAGGCATAATTTTGTACCTTTTTGAATGTTTTCCAAAAGTTTTCATTTAGACTCACACAACTTGTTTTATTAATAATTATTTTCTTATAAATTATCGGTAACGAGTTACTTATACGTGCTTGTGTTTAAGTTAAATTGGTTTTGGCCGGAAATAAATTCTAAGAAAAATATATAGCCCTTGAAAAATCACAAAAGGTGAATAAAATTTTGAACTCTAATATTTCATCACATTCAAAAATATATCGGCATGGTTTTGTAAATTTATTTTGTTTGTAAAAACTTATATCTATAATTTTTCCAAATATACCAAATATAAAACAAAAACATGTTTCATTTCAATGCAAAATTCTCTTTAGTAAAATAGAATAACAATTGGGAAATGGACTGTTGTGTTTTATTTTTTTTTACCCTAAGGTCAACCCTTTGCAACTCTTCTAGGATTATTCTTTTTTACCCAACTACGGCGAAGCAAAAATAGGGTTATGATTTTGACCTGTATGTTTGTATGTATGTATGAGACTATGGATGTTTATCTGTTCCCTAACAACTTCTAAAATAGTTATCATAATTGGACAAAAGAGGTGCTTTTAGAAGCGTCTCGATTGCCCACTGTTAAAGGCTACATGACGTCACGTTAAATTGACTACAGCGCCCTCTAGGGGACTTAAATTAAAGAACTAAAAACTAAACTCGACAGTTTCGTGTAGGGTATCAAATGAAAGAAGTTCTTAGCACAGCTCAAATATGTTTTCTCCAAAATATGTAAAACAATAATTAAAGTAATGGTTAATAAAACAATGCTAAACATTATTTTTGCCATGCGCCGTACTATGTGAACTAAATAACGACTAGAATAATATGTACGTAATATACATTTTGCCTAATGTACATATTCTCATAGCACTAGGTATGAGAATCCTACTACAATATGCCTAAAGTGCTCATAAAACAAAACATAAGAAGCGTAGAAATACATAATAAACACTTTATTGTACACCAACATGGTTACATAGGAAAACTTAATTAAATTTTACAAAAGAACTATTGTACAAAGGTGGCCTTATCGCTGGTGAGCGATTTCTGCCAGGCAACCTACGAATTATGGGAAATTAAGGTGGATGGGGTACACGGCTTATAATAAATAAACTAATTACTAATAATTACATACATAAATAATGATAGCATAAATGTTAATAAATAAATATATACATACATACATATATAATACAACCGATATAAAATAAATATATAGATATATATAGATAGTTAAGATTAACAGTGTTTCACCTGGTAATGTCGTTTAAGCAATCGTTTAAAACTTCGTGGCGTGCGTGCAAGACGGATTTCAATCGGCAATTCATTCCATAACGACACTGATCGGACAAAAAATGACTTACTTAAAAATGTGGAGGTATGCGATGGCGTCGCAAGGAGTAAATTAGATGAAGAGCGCAAGTTACGGTCGTTATTGTTGCACCGGTAGGCTAAGCGGTCTTTAAGATACACTGGTATCGCTTTGTCGTACAGAATACGGTAGACTAGAGAAAGAATGTGAGTATTCCGGCGAAGGCGAATAGGAAGCCACTTGAGATTAGTGCGGAATTCAGAAATGTGGTCGTATTTGCGTAATCCAAATACAAACCTTATGCAGACATTTTGGAGCCGCTCAAGTTTGTTGAGAAGTTCTTCAGTTAAGTCTAGATAGCTGGCGTCAGCATAGTCGAGAATGGGAAGTAGGAGAGATTGTGCAAGCATAATTTTAGTGGCAACAGGGAGGAAATTACGAAGACGCTTGAGCGAATTCGCCGCGGCAAACATTTTCCTGCTCAGCTCAGTAATTTGTGGTTTCCACGACAACGTGCGATCGAAGATAATGCCCAAGTTTCTTACTGTTTCGCTATATGGGATATTAATTCCATTGAACACTACTTGAGGAACTGAGCTCCAGTCAACTCGTGACATCATTTTGTGACTTCCAATTATGATAGATTGAGTCTTGAGAGGGTTGACTGTGAGACCATGATTATAACTCCAGTCCGATATCAGTTTTAAATCAGCGTTGTGTTGAAAAATAGTGTTTGGCAGATTTTCGAGACTGTTTTGTGTATAAATTTGAAGATCGTCTGCATACAAATGGTAAGAAGAAGATATATTGAGAGTGATCGTATTGATGAATAGAGCAAACAGGAGAGGAGACAACACGCCACCTTGCGGCACGCCAGCTTTAACATCACACCAATCAGAGAATTCTGACTCAGTGGATATACGTTGCCGGCGGCCGTGCAAGTAACAATGAAACCAGTCAATAGTCGATGGAGATATGTTAAAAGAACGCAGCATGTGCAAAAGGATGTCGAAGTCTACTGTATTGAAGGCATTGCTGAAGTCTAACAAGGTTAAAACAGTAAGCTTCTTCTGCTCCATGCCCATACGAATATCTTCAGTAATATTAAGCAATGCAGTGGTCGTACTATGCCCAGATCGGAAGCCGGATTGGAAGGGATTCAGTAATTTATGATCATTTAAGAAAATGCTGAGCTGTTGATGAATCAAGCCTTCGAGCACTTTGGAAAGGAAAGGTAAGATGGCAATAGGACGATAATCGGAAAAGGAAGAAGGATTGTTTTTTTTAGGGAGAGGTATGATGTGTGCATCCTTCCATGCATCTGGAAAGACACCATTAATAATACAATTATTCAGGATAGAAGTTATAACAGGAAGGATAATGTCAAGGATAGGGATGAGCATCTTACGACTAATGCAGTCTGAGCCCGCGGCATCGGAGTCAATAGAGAGTATTTTTCCTTTAACACCGCATTCCGAAAATTGACTTATTGAAAATGATGGAATATTTGGCATCGGTAAACTAGATATTCTATTCAGAGTATGGACTTTTGTGGCAGCGTCTATAGAGCTAGAAGAAGTGAAATGATCATTTAATGAGTTGAGGTTAACATTATTAAGAGAGTTATGGTTCTTAGATTTACCGATACCTAAAGTTCTAAGAAATTTCCAAACTTTAGCTGAATCGCCGTTGGATACTGATTTGTGAATATGGCGTCGTTGTGCATCCCTACACATCGTGTTGCAGCGATTCCTCAAATTTTTATACACCAAAGAGTTAGCCTCAGACGGATTTGATTTCATTTTGGCTTTGGCACGGTTTCTTTTGTTCATCAATAGTTTGATATCGTCCGTCAACCAAGGAGCAGGAAGATGCTTAATCTTGACAGGGCGTAACGGAGCGTGTCTGTCATACAGGTTAGTGAGAAGAGTATTAAAGGTCGTAATTTGGTCGTTGACCGACAACTTATTGACAGCGTCTGACCAATCAATATGATTAGCGTCGTCAAGGAGCTTTTCTAAATTTATGCCATTAAAATTACGCCGCAGAAGGATTCTCGGCTTTGCTTTGGGTGGGCGAATTTTATATGAGAGAAACAATAAGTTGTGATAAGAAAACGCGTCCGCGTCTAACTGACCAAAAAGGGATACATGATCTAAGGAGGAGACAATAGCTAAGTCAATAAGAGAAGGAGAACTATGAGGATAATAATGTGTGGCGTTAGATGGGACAATATTGAGGTTGGTTGACCTTATTAATGACCGAAGTTTAGTAGATCTGAGGTCTGTTTTCAGCAAACAGGTGTTGAAGTCGCCCATTAAGATGGTGTGATCATACGATGGTACCAGCTCCTCCAGGATATGCTCTAAAGTAGAGAAATAATTTATATTTGGCGGGCTATACATGACTCCTAGAAGCACTTTAGTATGGCACAACGTGATCTCCAAAAATAAGTGCTCGACTGCACTAGTCAGTACAGTGGTTGAATCGTTGACCACGGTAAAAGGAATATGTGCTCTAAGATATATAGCCACGCCTCCACCAGAACGTTCTGGACGGTCGCTGCGGATTAGGCGAAAACCCGGCAATGCATATGAAGCAGAAGAGAGACATGGCTTGAACCAAGTTTCCGAAACAAGGATAGCGTGTATAGCTTTGCTATCAAAAGCTGCCAGCATATCGGGAAAGTGGGCTGGAATACTCTGCGCGTTAATATGAACGATATTGAAGTTTTTACGGAAATCTGAACAGTGACTATCAAGCGCAATATTTAAAGAAGGAGTTAGATTGTGGTAGCTACCTGTACTCTGTGATGAAGGTGAGGAACATGAAACATAACCAGGCAAAGTTTTGTCATCTTCGCCATCCGAAGTAAACATAAATGCTAAATAAATATACCTATGTATAATACTTAAATATGATATTAAACTACTTAATAAATACTTTACGTTAAAAATAAAATAAAATAAAAAACTAAAAATAATATGAAACAAGTTCTACCTCCGGCTAAATTACTAAAAATCATATCACAAGTAATAATAAATCAGAATAGATATGATTGTCAATATTATTGCATCAGTATATTGATGGTAATATAAATAGTAACACAATGTCTGTGGTAGCTTTCACTGACAGATAAAGAATGAAGCTTGACAAGTTGACATTTGTTTGACTGAAAATCAATTTGACAACACAATATTCAGCGAGCGATCAGTCATAGAAATCAATAAACTAAATAAAGTATAAACAAATGTTAGATCGTCGGAGGTAGACAAAGTAAGGAAAAAAAAAGGAAATATATATCTACACATACATAGCAAAGGCGTAAGGAAAGGAAAAATAACAGATTATTTACGTATTGGACGCCTAGTTCTTGCTGGTTTGGCCTGCTTTGACTGCTCCGGAGATTTAATTTCGTCAGCCTTGCCAGTCTCCATTGGAATTTCGTCGAGGTCAGCCATGGTGACGATCCGATGTCGAACATCATCCAGTCCCAGCACGAATAAGGAACCATCCCGGGTCCAACACCGCTTCACGCCGAATCTTTCACGAGCTGCAAGGAATGTGTTGTGTCTCAGCTTAGTTAAAAACTCAGATAATGTTATGCCGGAACCCTTGAGGGCCGTTTTAGCCTTCCATATCTTGTCTTTAACTTGTAAATTAATAAACTTCACAAGGACTGGACGAGGCTTGCCTGGCCTTACTGAGTGTCCCAACCGATAACAGCTATTTATGTCAGTTATAGCGAATCCAGCAACTTTAATCTGCTCTGTTATGACTTTTGTTATTGCGCAGGCCATGTCTTCATTCTTATGCTCGGGTAAACCATGAAACAGAAGATATTTTCTTCGGCTGTGCATCTGGATCTTATCCATTTCAGTCGCCAGATACTGAACCTGTTTCTGCAAGTTTTCCATAGCTGCAGTAATGAACAATTGAAATTTATTGAAGTCTTGAATTAGTGAGGAAGAGCTCGAGCCAGGGTTTTGAGTGGGATTCTTGTTTAGTTCTTTGCGGAATTCAGCCATTTCATTATTGAAGAGATCCGCCATAGCCACAACTGATTTTTGAACAGCTTCCATTGTTGAAGAAAAGTGAGGTTAAGAAAAAAAGTGAAGTGAAGTGTAGAAGATGGTGAAAATTAGCCAAGGAGGTAGAACCTGCTTTTTACAATTTAAACATGTATTTTAAATTATGGATAACTGTAAATATCCAATAAAACAATTTAATTATGCTCAGTGGTTCTTTATGCTTTCAAAGCCTACCCCCAAAAAAAAAAAAACTACATACTTCAGGCTTACATAATTTTTGGTGTATTACTTTGGACATCCTATAAAGACTATATTGAAAGGAATCAATAACATACTCGTAAGTAATCCACTGAATTGGTCCTTTATAGGATTACACTCCACGTCTCTTATACCTACGTACATATGTACGTGGTACTCTCGACAGTATTCGTATTTTGTGCAGAGTGGATTCTATAGAATTTGCTAAATTAAGCTTCATAATAATAATAATAAATAAATAAAATCCCCAGACAATCACACCAACTACATGGCCCCAAAGTAAGCATAGCTTGTGTTATGGGATACCATATAGCGAACTAGGGGGGAACCTAGAATATAAATACATAAATAGATAAACACCCAGACACGGAACATTTTTTTTTTCTCGTTCCGTGCGGGGATCGAACCCGCAACCACTGGCGTCTGAGGCAGATAGGTTTACCCCATCGCCAAAGTGGTCGTCATAATAGAAGATGCGTTTTATTGAGAAAGAAAATAAAAATCGCTTTTAAAGATATACGTTTATTGTTTGTAGTTTTTGAGCTGCAAAAGAAAAACTTTTTTAATCAAACCGATTCGGATTGCCTTATAGATTTTTTTTATTATGTTGTCTACAGACTAAAAGCCCGTACGTGGCAGAGTTACGTCATAGTAGCAAGCTCCATATTGATAGCAGGTATACTGTTTCACCTGCCGATGGTGAAATGGGGGTTCACTATTCCCTTCGAGAGTTCCTTTGCGGATAAAAGGAATCTTGGACAAAATTTCAAGTTTTTAGGTACAGTAGTTTCGGCTATGCGTTGATACTTAACTCCGTCAAGTTAGCCTTCTATATATATATATATATATATATATTAAGATATATATATAAGATAGAAGGAACCGGAGTTTCTGCCATTTAATATTTCTATACAAAAAATATATATTTTAAGATATCAAAATGGCAGACTAGCTGCGATCACCCTTTTAAATTATGGCTTTCGACCTTTCGAAGGAACCCTTGATAGGAATAGTGAACCCCTATTTCACTATCGGCAGGTGAAAGAGTATATATTAATATGGAGCTAGCTACCATGACGTAAATCTGCCACGTATGGGCTCTTAGACTAATAGGTATGTTGTAGACTTTTACAATATTGTCGTTACGAGTGATGGAGGTAATATTTTTTGATAGCTACCCTATAAAAATACATGCATACATGTGATATGAGATCCAAGTTCAATAATATGAATATGTGTACTAAGTTCTTTTTAGGAAATCTTATAATTTTATCGACGTTTTTGTGGGCGATAGGCTGAACCCCTATCACTGCAAGTTTCTCTCCATCATTTTAATACCTCCAAATTTGTCAAACGTGACATCAGATGGTTTTATAGCCTCTGGTATTCTGCCTACCCCGTTAGGGATACAGGCGTGACGTTATGTATGTATGTATGTATGTCTAATTTTATTAAAAAGGCTTGAGATTTGACTAATTCAAAGTTTATCAAGATAAATCAAATTAATCATTTGATTTTCATAATGAACTTTAATAATAATGTGATTGTTCAACTATTGGCGTTAAATTTCAAGTTCTTCAAGGGTCAAAAGTGGCTCAAAATGGTTATGATACACACGCCATTGCATGGCCAGTTTATTTTCATTTAAGCTTGTCTGGAAAGTGTCTATATAATCACAGAATCCTTAAATATTTCTGGATCGCACGTCATTGCTAAAGCCATAAGTGTTGGTGATGGAACTTCCCGGAGCCTGTGAGCTGTCTTACTGCCACCGTTTTTTCATTTAATATGGTAATAAGTTTAACAAAACAAACAGTACCTATATACGTAAACTAATTACGTAAACATCTTTTAATTTAGAAGAAATTATAAGTGTTATTTATCATCAAGTCATTTTACTCAAATCATTATCAGATTTTATATCTCTTTATTAATTGAAAATAGAAAAAGAATTTTTCGAATTTTAGTTTGGTCTTGTTTTCGTGGTTCATTGGTTCATATAAATTCTACTGAGACGGATTATTATGCTTTTAGAAGTTGCTATTTAATTCACTTATGCTGCGCTGGTTTCCGTTTTTTTTATTATTCATAAAAAAAATAGTAAACAATGTAGTTTTCCCAACATATTAATGTACAGTATCATTAATCTTAGTGCCTACAATTTCGGTAAAGCTTCGAAGCTACCCATCCGGTATAAAACCGATGAAATTAATAAAATTCAGTTATATTTTTTCAAGGAATTTTATTTATTTTATCTTTAGAGGGTCTGCTAAAATTGTTTAGTTCATATGGATAACTTTTTCGTAAGAATAAACAATTCCAAATGAAACTTGCCTACAAAAAGGACATCTTCTTGATCTAAATGGAAATTTACTTGCCATCATAATATAAAGTTTGCGGCCAAAAATCGAGGGTCTGAGTATAAAGAGCTCAAGCATTATTTTAGAAAAACCCATATTTTTTTGAAATCACAACCCTCTTTTCAACATCTCTTTCCAACGTGTAACATTGAGGTCGCATCAAATTCATCGTCGATAAAAAAAGCCTTATTCATATTTCTTTCCATTCCTAATCTATATTCAGACTTAAATATGTTAAAAATCAACGTGTACTTCCTTTCCTTACCTCCAACCGTCCATTTATAAGAATAACTGATGAGTCCCTTGATTTATGCAGAGAGTTTCACAAGTCTCTCCAGAATAACATTCGCGACCCTTGTTTTACATTTTGGTGAAAAAAAATTAAATACTCTTAGGAAGTTTCGCTAAAACATTAAACAAAGTCTCGGTTAGAACATCTCCAGAGAAACGGTATAATTTAGAAGTGTGATCAATCATAATGAACAAAGTTTAAAGTGGAGGGGTGGTATTAATAAATCTTTATGTTTTAAAAGGAAACAAGCATGCTGTTGAATGTTTTTTTCTTTTTTTTTCATAAGAAATCTATTTAGTCAGATTTTAGAATAATAGTATCTCGACCTTTACAATACACGTTGTAATACGTATTCGTTTTCCTAAAGATACAACTGAAATCATATTATCGAACGATAGAAGCTAAAATTGCATCTACATATCTATAGTAAATGCCCTAAAAAAATATCAGTAGTCTTGAAAATGAATGAAATATTAAAATTTATTCTATTTTACAGTTATATTTAACACCAAGAGAAATGTACTTAAGCAAACACTTAACTTATCCGGTGTTAAAAAAGCAAGTAACTATAAATATTTGACATTTTGCTTTTTTATCGATGTTTCTACAGAATTGCAGGAATTCTATAACTATTTTAATTTTTCTACAAATAAGGTTATTTTTAAGCGACGCGAAATCTGAAACAAATGAAATAACAAAAAAAAATTGAGTTTGCAATAATAAAAAAATCCAAACATAAAATCCATCTTTTGCGACATTTTATTTAATGCGTATGAATGTAGCGTGTATAAAGTAAACGTCCTCTGAAAAAGGTCGACATTTTATATTCGTTGCCACGTTTCACCTCAATCTCACCTAAAAGTTACGATGAGCAAACGGATTATAGATAGAACTGACTCTTAAATAACTGAAAAAATGTGCTAAAAAAATAAAAAATAAAACATTAACTGGGATTCACAATTTCTGAAAAGAAATTGGTCTCGGGTGGTCTTAGCTGCAAAGCTATACCATTACGTTAGCAATATAACGTAAACGTTGCTTCCATGCTGGACTGGGAGTGAAAGAAAAACATAGAATAAGCCAGCTGCTTCTCTTCCCGGGCTAACTGTAAAAGTCAGTTAAGGGTCGGAGGATTTATTGGCAATTTTGCGGGCGACAGACTGAGCCCCTGTCAATGCTATAGTCTCTCTCCATCATAATAATACCTCCAAATTTGTCAAACGTGACATCAGATGGTTTTCATAGCCTCTGGTGTTCTGCCTACCCCATTAGGGATACAGGCGTGAAGTTATGTATGTATGCATAACGTAAAAAACAAAAATATGCAAAGTAATTTCGAGGCGTACCGCCAGGCCCCGGTAGCTCAGTGGAAGCGCACTCGTCCGGCACACTAGAGGTCCCTGGTTAGAGTACATGTCGGGTGATTTTTATTTAGCACATTTTTTTAGTTATTTAAGAATAATTTAGCATTTTTAATGCAAAAACTTTAAAATAAGAGTATAACAGAACTGGTTCTTCTTCTGGTATTTATAGATATTTCTTACCTATGGAGTCTAAGTTTTTCGTAATCTATGCTGTAGTGGTAATATACATTGCCTTCTATACAGAGGTCCTAGGTTTGAATAACAGTGGCGGTGGATATTTGATTGATAAACAAAGATATTAGGATATAATGTATTTCAAAGTTTAAAATGTATATCACAGTTTATTATTATTATCATGACGACCACTTTGGCGATGGGGTAAACCTGTTTACCTCAGACGTCAGTGGTTGCGGGTTCGATTCCCGCACGGAACAAGAAAAAAAAATGTTCAGTGTCTGGGTGTTTATCTATTTATGTATTTATATTCTAGGTTCCCCCCTAGTTCGTTACATAGTATCCTATAACCCAAGCTATGCTTACTTTAGGGCCATGCAGTTGGTGTGATTGTCTGGGGATTTTATTTATTATTATATTTTTTAAATTTATTTATGGATATTTATAAGTAAGAGTGTAAGGTCTTTACAAATCCAGAAACTTTAAAGTTACTCTATTTTGCCTATGTCAGAAGTATTTTAGAATACGCTGCTCCGATTTGGTCTCCACAATATATCACATATAACCATCGCCTGGAGCGCATCCAAAAAATATTCGTCAAGCATTTAAATTTCCTTAGTCGTAAAAACCCTGGATCATATGAGGAGGGTTGCAGAGAACACGGTCTCTTATGTTTAGATCAAAGGCGCAAAGTGCTGGATATGTGCTTCCTATATGACATCGTCAACAGCCGAGTGGACTGTCCTGAGTTGGTGACCATGGTGACGTACCGAACACCACCATATAGAACTCGACACACTCCTTTGTTGCACGAGCAAACACATCGCACGAACTACGCTAAGAACACAGTTATTTCACGTTTAACACATACCTATAACACAATGTTTGACCAATTAGATATCTTTGCGAGTAGCAAAATTAAATTTAAAAATAATATAATTTCTTACCTAGCATAGTTATACCAACGCTAAGTATGTAAACTGAAATCTCTGTACATTACTGTTACCTATATATATATATATATATATATATATATATATATATATATATATATATATATGTGTATGTATATATTTTTTTCACAATGCATATGTGTATATGTATGTGTATTATGTTTGTGTAAGTATGTATAAGCATATTATATATGTGTATATATTTGTGTGGCCATATTTAAAATGTATATTACTAGAGTGGTTCAAACAACAATACATGCCTCGATGTACTTATAATATGTTTTTGTGGGAAATCTGTTATTAGCCTTAAGCTTTAGAGATAAGTATTTTTGTAATTAAACTATGTAACGCTGTTGATTTCCAAATAAATAAATAAATAAATTTATTATCTATGGAGTCTAAGTATTTCGTAATCTATGCTTTAGTGGTAATAATCATTGCCGTCTATACAGAGGTCCAGAATAACAGTGGCAGTGGATATTTACGTGATAAACAAAGAAAGATATGAAAATACATACATACATACATGCTGGACTGGGGGCGAAAGAAAAGCATAGAATGTGCCAGCTGCTTCTCTTCCCGGGTATACTGTAAAAGTCAGTTAAGGGACAGAGGTTTTATTGGCGTTTTTTGCGGGCGATAGGCTGACTCACTGTCACTGCAATAGTCTCTCTCCACCATTATAATACCTCGAAATTTGTCAAACGTGACATCATATGGTTTGATGGCCTCTGGTGTTCTGCCTACCCCATAAGGGATACAGGCGTGAAGTTATGTGTGTGTGTGTATATGAAAATATTAAAGTTTAAAATGTATATCAAAGCTTATCTATTAAAAAATATACAAAAAAAATTGTTTATGTACCTATTACTCAAGTTTATGATCCGTTATCTAGTTAAGTATCCATAATATAAGTTCTAAGTTAACTTAATTTGAGCTGGATAGTGTTCTGTGAATGTAAGAAATATTTATTTACGAGCTTTTTCCCGCAACTTCGTACGCGCATAAAAATAACAGTCTTATTTTTCCCGACCCCGTGGAAATTTCGGGAATTTCTTCCATGATAAAACCAGACATACATTGAAGAAACTTTATAGCAAGTATCACATCCGTGCACTCCAGCGATAATTTTTTTCATACAAAATAAAACATCATATATTTCCTGTTCCCGTGGGAATTCCGGAAATTCCTTTCATAACACAACCAGTCGCTCAAAGAAATTTGTATGTCAAGTAGCATGTCCGTACACTCAAGAAATAATATTTTTCATACAAACTAAAAAGTTCAATTATTCCCGTTCTCGTGGGAATTTCGCGAATTTCTGCCTTAGTGCTCCCCCAAAACTTCCAAGGATTGTATGTTCCAATTATCAGCTCTCTACGGCTAGTAGTTTTGGCTGTGCGTTGTCTGTTAGTCACTCAGTCAGTAACGGAAGAGTTTTATATATGAAGATTATTATGTATATGTTATACATACATACAGCATTTGTTTGATGAACGACCTAACCTCGAAAAGTATCGGTGAAACTTGAAAAAATATTTTTGCATTTAAAATTTGAGTTTTCGGGGTAGGTTGATATTTTAACATAACGTATTTCGCATTATTCCCATTGGGAACCTCTTATGATACGCTTTTTAAAGAGCGGTAATACTATTTCAAACTAACTGTTTCATGAACTTTTATACGCGCAATTTAAAAAGTATCCTCTATGTTATTCCAGACAATCATCCATATCTTTACCAAATTTCATCCACATCCAACACTTCAAGAGGAAGAAACATGTACCTATACATACATATTTTCACATTTATCATACATTTATAATAGGATTGTCTCTACAAGGACTAAGAAAGTTCTTAAACAGCCTGCAAGGAGCCGGTGCACTCTGATTGATCACCTTTTTATACATAACTCTTTGCCAATTCTTAGCTCTACGGATTGTTATTCATGTAACTTATGACTGTCCATTAAATTAAAATTTAACGCCAAATAACATAACTTCTATAAGGTAGATAAAGTACAAAATAAAATTGATCCGGACTGGAACTCAAACCATACAAAATTAAACAATCCTAATTTCCTAAAATCCTAACATGGTTCTATTTGGCTTATCAGCGCCTACGATTAAAATTTACCTAAGAGTAGGAACATACTTAAACAAATAAAGTTTTTACCTTCTACTAAAATACTATTTATATTTTAGTTTCATAAACAATAATATTAATCAAACTTACACAAACTGTTGGTTTCCAATATCTCTGTCTGTGATCCAGTCGACAATATTAAAAGCATCCCGAAAGAAATATTCGCATGCGTAGATGATCCTATATCTGAACTCCGTCAGTAGTATGCGAGAGTCAGGAGAGACAGGACCTCTGCTCAAACGCCCTGTATATACTCCGAGAAACGCGCGATCTTTTCGAACTAAAAAAAATAATAAAATCACCAGTGAAGTGAATCTGTAAAATAAAATACAATAGTTTTACTAAGTGATTTAAGTGAATAAGTTTGACGATAGTTAGGAAAGTGAGTGAACAAGTTGGTAGTTAATTACATAATACATTAGTTCGGAATAATAAAAGGGTCGCAGAATAATTAATTATCGGTTTGTTTTTTGGCTGAAAAGGTAGATAAATCAATGGTATTAGTAATTATCTTCTTATGTTAATAACTTTGGCAAAGTTTTATCTGACTTAATTCGATTGTTTCGATAAATGTTTTTAATTGTAAGAGATAAAATATGAAATCAATTGCAACTTTCGCCTCCTATCTCCGCCTCCCTATCTTGAATGGGTAATTTGTACATAATTAAATAACGTTAAAAGAAATGAAACTTAAAATGAAAAAAAAAAAATTTTTTTTTTTTTTTGGTTTTTAGAGACAATTTCTCCTGGATACAATTATTTTAAATTTTTACCGATTTTTCACACCACACGATTTCTATCAGGTTTTATGGAAATAATTTATTTTTTTCTTTTTATTGTATATTTGGTTTAAAAAGCGAGTCTTAAAGAAGTCTGAGGAAGTTACACAATTTTGCGGTATGATGAATCTTCTTAAAACAAAACAGAGAAGTAGGTAGTTAAGATATTTGGCGCTCTTGATAAGAAATCAGATTAAATATCCTAGTAATATTATAAATGCGGTAGTATGTGAGTAGAATGGATGGATGATTTGAAATTTGAATACAATTAGATACCGATATAGATTATAGACTGGAATAGAAAACTTTTAATCCCGATAATCCTACGGTATATTAAAAAAATGCACGGATAAAACTGCGTGAAATGTTTAAGGGGTTAGATCACTGGCAGCAGGTATACGGATGTTTTAAGCTCACTGAAATGAAGTATGGCAAACCATTTAGACTACTAAATTCAAGTAAACAACATAATGTTTAATGGCCATTTATCCTTTTACTCACAGTTGTCAGTTACTACACGAAGTAAAATAATAAATCATTAAAAAGACATTATTTTTACGTCTCTAGAGAAATAAGTTATATAATAGCTTCAAAAACGTATCATCTAAACTGTTAAACTAGAAATTGAGCAAACGAAAATAGTTTTTCTCAATATGCCTTAAGTTTTATTTTTAAATGCACGGTAGTTTTGCTCGACAGACTTTCATATAAAATCAGCCGCCAAATATCACAGCTCTGGGAGTGATATACATATATAAAAAAAAAAAAAAAATCGTTCGCCGGTTTCTGTCTCTCTTTCCCTGATCCCCGACCGACTGGTCCGATTGTCGGGTCTTTCCCGCCGAAAGGCGTGCAGCTGTAAGCATACATAATAATAATAATAAAATCCCCAGACAATCACACCAACTACATGGTCCCAAACTAAGCAGAGCTTGTGATATGGGATACCATGTAGCGAACTAGGGGGGAACCTAGAATATAAATACATATAATATAGATAAACGCCTCAAAGACATTTTTTTTTCTTGTTCCATGCGGGAATTGTACCCGTGACCACTGGCGTCTGAGGAGAACAGTGTTACCCCATCGCCAAAGTAGTCGTCGGTCCTGTAATGTTTAATTAGGGCCTTTCCCTAAGCCCATGTGTGATCATTTTCGACCTCATCTTCACTTACCATCAGGTGAGGTTGAGGTCGCGCGGATTTAATCACCGGCAAGATAACAATTACTAGATTTTTCACGCAGCTCTTACTGCATAAATCTGGATTATTCTGGTATAGTGACTTTGGTGACCGTCGGTCATTAACTCAGTGATAATCTCTCGCGACAACATCAAGGAGGGAACTTAAACAGACAGTCCCGTGTGCATTTGTATTTGGTAGAAGACATTTCGATGTCCTAAAAATTCTGACTAAAAATAGCAACCAGCACTGGATTAGCTTGTCGGATTATGGCCTAAAACTACTCGAAACCCAGAATGGAGACTCATAACCCTGTAATGGGCTCACTACAAAGGGTTTCTGATGATGATGTCTGGGATAGAAATATTCTAGGAATTATTTTAGGGTAGGTACATCATATGTTCGAAGTTTCAATGAACATACATACATACATACATAACCTCACGCCTGTCTCCCCTTGCGGTAGGCAGAGACAAGGGAACACCAATTGCTGCGATCCAAACTTACCTCTTTCGCTTCTTCCATGTTCATCAATCTTTATGAAATTCTTCAAATTTATTTTTTACAGACAAAATGTAGAATTTATCATTTGCGAGTTGTAGTCTCAGTATCAAATTTCATTAAAATCAGTTTCCGGGGTTTAGGCGAAAAAAATGGATGACGGAGACAGTTTTTTTAGCATTTCTAAAAATGCTCTTTCGCTGCGCCGGCCCGGCTTGAGATTCCCCTACCATCCCTGAATTATCGTTTCGTAAAAAGCGACTAATCCATGTGAAACCCGTTTGTTCATAGGACCTATTTAAGTGACCACCATTAAAAACAGGCTGTCGTATCTCAACAACGTTATAAATGAATGCCTGCGAAGTACTTTGTATCTATTTTAATATTTTATTTATTTTCTGTGATATTTTGACCATATTGCTAAAGTCTGAATAAAACTGCGACCGCTGCAACTTGTTATAAATAAAGAGGTCAATAAATAAACTGATATTTTAACGGGACAAGCACCAACTTTTATCAATATTGGCTTGAGTTGCGAAAGTTTAGAAACAATTATTTATTGCAACAAACTTAATTTCCTTACTTTGATGTATTAATTTCCATTTTGTTTATATATAAACCAGAAATATAAAATCAATAGGAACTTAAATGAAATACTTTTCTAACGCATTTATCGCGTACCGTAGCGTCGAGTAAACGTCGAGTATATTGAAAATTATACTCGACGTTTCCGTGTAGGCATCGTGTAGGCCTCGAGAGACCCCTTGGTCACGTTTTATTTAATAGTATGAATCGCGAAAACTTCGGACACTATTAAAAAAAAAATTCAATATTTATTTTGGTGTGGGTTCAAAAACTTAATAAGGTTTAAGTAACCAAACGTATAAAATTATACAATTATACTAAAGCTTTTGTAGATGTAAGTTACTTTATTTAATTTAATTACGTCCTTACTTCATTAAATTTATCAAAACTTAATTTCATTCATCATCTTAAAAGTAAAAAATATATGACCATACTATGGCCGACAATCTGACAACCTGCCAAGCAGTTAATGCTTGTGAAGAATGTAAGTTACTTTACTTAATTTAACTACGTCATAACTTCATTAAATTTATAAAAACTTAATTATATTCATCATTTTAAAAGTAAAAATATGACCATACTATGGCCGACAACCTGCCAGCCTGCCAAGCAGTTCCCTTTCTTTTTTGGAAAAGATTTATAAAAATGTGGAAACATCAAAGCCAAACTATTTAATCATAAATGAATGACGCATCTCTTTATGGTTCGCTAATCCAGTCCACAAACTAGAACTGTCAAATATCATGACAGTATTTTATGCATCGTCAGCATGATCGTTACTTTCGATGTTAATAGCGAATTATGTACGTGTTCGCCAATGGATTGAGCGCTTGATAAGTAGGTAAAGTAACAAAGTGGTGTGCCCACTCTTCCTTAGAGAAAATGCCCAGTTCCAACTTGACTTCTAGTAATAATGAGTCTAAGACATGTAAGTATTAGTAATATTAGAAAAATATTTTAAATAAAGTATGCGTTCATGAGATATGACATTTTAATTTTTTTCTAATGATCAAAATGTTTTCATTAAAAAATAAATAAATTGCATATTAACAGTGCATTAGGCATTAAACATTGCTTGAGACGACAGTTTCTTTGATGAATTGTTAACTTTTTGTGTGAAATATCACAGATGCAATCAATAAATCAAGATGCAGAAGTTGGAATGGAATCCATGTTCATGCCGTGGTCGACGAGTGAGTGAGTGATTAGCGGACGTGTTCGCATCAATCGATTTAAACAGATTTCTCAATTCGATCTATCGATCTTTTATTTATTTGTTTATTTAACGGAAACTATATTTCTATGTGATTTTTTTAATAAACTAATGTAATTATCACATAGTTTGTTTGAATTGGGTTGTTTGAAAAAAAAAACATGAGTAACAACACTAGTGTTTGTAGACTGATAAAACTTACATTCTCATCGAAAATAGCAATGGAGTTTCCGGTCATTACAATAATTTACTTATTTCTTAATTTTACGACATTCTTTTTAAGTGAATTGATAAGTTCAGATATATTTTAAAAAATAAACATTGTTTTGTTGATTATAACAAGCCTTCCTTGGTGTCAAGCCTTTAATGAGCGTCTCCCTTTGCAGTAAACTTTGAAATTATCTCAATGTCGAAGAAATATCCAATATAAAATAATCTTTAAGTGTGCACAGTCGATTAATCCGAAATATCAAAAAACTTTAAGCTTGTATTAAAAGTACGATATCTAATGAGTAAAATGGCATCAATAACTTTTTATCCACGACAAGTATCCAAAATTTTAACATTAATAGGTTCTAAATATTGAACTTTAATATAAAGGTTTCAGTTTTCTTATTTTAATCGGTTATTTTACTGATATTTTAGCAAACTTTTACCTTTCAAAGTTAGAAAACCATCTTTCATATTTTGAATTGAATATTAATCTTTCTCTGTAGGTGATTAAGTACGAAATTTCCTATTTAAGGCTGTGTTGTTCGAAGTGCCGTCCTTATTTTACAATACTCACAGTCAGAAGCCCTACTCACAGTTTCTAAATTAATTTTCCTCAACATTTATTGGCAGTAAAATCAGCGGTAGAGACTTTGAATTTCGAACAATTTCTTTGTATTGTTTGTTGCTTTTCAGCCAGTTCAAATAACGGTAACTAATGTGTACGTTTTAGAAAACTTTACGTGGTATGATAGATCAATGAACATGTGTATCTACTTAAAAATCAACATTAGCAAGTATCTTTTTTGCTAGTAATTAAAACAATAATTAAATATTAGAACACTTGAAATAAGGAAATTTAACCTTTCTACTAAGGACATATCATTCAATGTATGAGAAGGGTTAGTGTCAAAATTTCGGATATTTTTTGCTTTAATTTAAATAAAAATGATATTATTATCTAAACCTTAATCGAAGCTGTTTATCTTTCCTAAATTTACTAATTAGGTTACGTAATTTTATCATCAGTTTAAATTCAGTTGATCTCCATAGTTATGAAATAATTGCTTGTGCACGTTTAACTATTCAAACAATTTTTGTTAAGTTTAAATCGCCATACACTACTTAAACTGGAATACAGTGTAAAATCCAAATACCTAGTCGATTAAACATCATAAGTCCTAATATTGGATCGTTGTCATGACAACAAAAATCTGATTGCTATATCATCTTCATCATCATCATCAGCTAGACGTCTACTGCTGGACAAAAGCCTTAGGGCACGTTAAAGCACAGGCGGTGCGTCGTACGGGGCTTCTTGCGTTTTCGTTACATTGCTGGCTTTACTCTAACTATAATTCGACCGGTGGGAGTTTGCATTCCTGAGAGCTGTCAAAATCATAGCTTTTTTAACTTTCGAATCGGAAATAAACTTTATTCAGTGGACATAAGGAGCTGTCAGAAACGCAGTCCCGCAACGGCTGCACTCTAAACCAGCGGATAGTTCCATAGTAAAGCCGGCGATGTAGTAAAAGTAGAGGCTTGCTAGTAGAAATTTCTTTAAGAAATAAGCTTTGCCTGTGTACCTTGTTGTCAATTTAATTGTTTGTCTATTTAAGTTTCCTTGTGTGTACATAAATTATGAAATAAATAAAAACGCACGAAGCCCCGCGCGACGCGCCGCCTTTCCTTAAAAGTGCCTTAAAAATATTCTACGTCGCTCGTCGCGTCGTACAGGCACGCGCCGTCCTGTTCCATATACAAATTTGAAATCACTAAATCACCATAATTGTTGCACTTTCATCAGACAGTGCGAATTTACCAATATATATATGAAATCAGTTTGTAGGTTAACGGTGAATGCAAACTTTGATATCATCTGAGTTTTAACCATGTTATTCAAACAAGCAGTTTGTTATCATGTAGCTCCATTAGGTGTGTAGCTTGTCCACCGATTAAATACAATAACTAAAGGAAGATGAAGTTATGTTCCTATTAATGGAAAAAATATCTAGCAAAAATTACCTTCACAAATCTGCAGCCTTTTATACGTTTCTTAAAACCTCAGAAATACTGATTTGGCTCTCTAAGACTTTAAGACTATATTTCTATTTTCCTCGATTTTTCCATGGGAAAAAAATGGTGAAAGAAATTTTTTATCGCAACGGATTATATTTTAATCAAATAAAAACAGCTTTCAAAAGATACAAAAAATCGCAGACAGATGCGGTAAAATCGATTGAAATACAATCGTCTTAGATGCCCACGGTGAAGTGATTTGATTAATAAAAAATATTTTGAGGGGATTTCAGGCCGGGTAAAAATTTAAATGTTTTTCTTTTTTGATCACACTTTACCGAGAACCGCAAAAAGATTGCGTTCTGATTATGAATCACTTAAACTGTTTTTAGCCTAATGAAATAGTAAAGATTTGTTATTAAAGGTTAATTGCACTAAAACTTATAAATTTGTCCGCTTGCTTGTTAATTTTTTGCGTCTTATTTTTTTTTTCAAGAATTAAAATCGGTTAGTGTCCAGCCAGTGAAAAGGCTAGCTCCTAAGCTAAATTTTGACAGTGACGGACACTCAAGTTTGGCTAGACATACAAAATGTCATTAGCCTGTCGGAAGCTCCACTTCTGGTGCATGGCCAAGTGTAATAACACTTTGCAATGTGCGGTCTTTCTAAAGAAATGTTCCTATAAATTCTAAAATAATTCGGCTTAGGTTTAAGATCCTTAAGACCGGTTACAAGACAAAAACTTTATTTTGTAACAATAAAATTATACATAAAATTTATTTGCGGAGTTCACCATAGGAGACATGATCTGAAGACGCTGTATTTAATAAATATGCTTTACCACAAATAAGTGTTAATCATGTATTTTGGGGGCTACTTTATTTAACCTATGCCAAGACTATTGTCTGTTATAGCCACTCAATTCAGGACTAGAAGAAACATGAATCAACAGAAGTTTTACACACATACAATATAAATATTGTCAGTTATACAAAAGTGTATAACCTGTATGTATGCATATTTGGTCTGTATGGGCGTTTATCTGTTCTCATATAACTTTTACACTAGTTTTGGAGTTTAGAGTTATTGGAAACCTCTTAATTTTCCACTGGTTATAGGGAACTTTAAGTAAAGTACTAAAGAAAAAATTCTTGCCTATTTCGTAAGGGGCATCAAATGAAAGAGTTGTGTTAGTAATATCTTATGTTTATTAGCAAAACAGATTTATTATAATACATACATACATACATAACTTCACGCCTGTATCCCTTATAGGGTAGGCAGAACATCAAAGTTATAAAACCATCTGATACACGTTTGACTAATGAGGTATTATAATGATGGCGAGAGGCTATTGCAGTGACAGGGGGCAGCCTATCGCCCACAAAAATGCCAATAAAACCTCTGTCCCTTAACCGACTTTTACAGTATGCCCGGGAAGAGAAGCAGCTGGTACATTCTATGTTTTTCTTTCGCTCCCAGTCCAGCATGGAAGTTATTTATTATAATAATACAATAAAATCAAAGTGGCATGCGCTCTCGGCTATCTTCTAAACATAAATGTCTATCAGTATGACGTAAAAAAATACATAACTATTTTAGCTGAGTTCATTTTCTTGTTTAGTACTTTTTAGAGCGTGTTTTTTGCAGTCGTGTTTTAGTTTTTAAACTTTTTTTTATCATTTTCTACAACGTTTATTTAAGGAGCAAGTATGATTATATTATTAACTCAATGTTTACATAAATTAACACTGAAACAAATAGAAATTCAAACTGCAAAGTTACGAATATCGTTGTTAAGAGGTTTGAATAGCAGTATTTTACAAAATCATTTTAGATTCCTGGAATTCTCTTTTGAAAGCTATTTGAAGGATCACCCTTTACTATTCGAGTTCATGGCTTAGGCAGGGATTTCTCAACTTCCTGGTTTTCACAAAAACCGATCGCTCCTATACTCTTTTTAGAATTTATAAGTGTGTTTATTTCGAACGAGTAGCTTAAGCTTTTCGTGATTATATGTTTTTCAAATCAGTACAATGTATAAATAGATACTCAATTAAAAGCTGTGTACCAACTTTTAAGATAATATATATTCACACTCCATTAGGTATATATAAAAAAGAAAATAGGCAATTGGATTAATTGCTTATTATTATTTATTACATTTGAAATGTATTTTTATAAAATACATTTGTATTCTACTAAAAATATGACTATAATGTCTACCCCAAACAATTGTATATCTCTATGTAAGCGTAAATGTATCTCCAGTTAACTCTTTTGCTATCCAGTTAGCGTGAAATAGGTGACAAATGTTGCGAAAGATTAACTCTTTGATTAATTAGCCGTCGACCCTTCAGAAACTTGGGATGCGTTCTTAGTGTGTCTGATGTATTAAAAAAAATATGAAGAGAAGTTGCCGAACGTTGTTTATAACCGGATTTATTCAAAATGTGGCATATTATCTGAGCTTCTACACAACTATAACTTCACAAATTTATTTTTTAATGGGATTAAATTCTACGCAGGCAATTCAGCACTCGGCTACTAATATTTAATAATGTTTATTTAATTAACGATCTAGTAATTAACGAAGTCGTCGTGGCGTCGTGGTTACTGTATGTATCATACGATGTCACAGGTTAAGCAACATTTGGCGCGGTCGGTACTTGGATGGGTGATCGGTACATATCTCACGACGACTTCCGTGCTTCGGAGGGCACGTTAAGCAGTCGGCCCCGGGTGCTGTATACTTGTATATAGTAGTCGTTAGGGTTTGTCAGAAGTCATCTAGGCGCCCTAAAAATTCTGGCATCCACCACCCAGCACTGGGCCAGATTGGTGGATTATGGCCTATACCTCCCCTTCACCCAGGGGAGAGACTCATACCCTGCAGTGGGCTCATTACAAAGAGTTGTGATGATGATGATGAATTAACGATCTATCGATATCTTAAACGAATGAGCAGCTTTTATACATCTGAAATACTTCTTCGATATTCATCTGCAAGCAGACAATTATAACAAATATCCCAGCAAATATTCTGCTAAAACTTCCCACAAAATTTATCATGTTGATCAAAATGCGGAAAAATTCCTAAAAAACCTTGACCTAACTCGAAACTTATCCTTTGGCAAGGGGTTATCCACATAAATGAGCCAAATGACTCTACGACCCGTATCTATGCGTGAAAACGATATTTGCAGTCAACCGGGAATGATAAACGCATACCATATTTTGTAATTTATATGATTCATCGACAATTAGCGATCGAAAGGGAATATTCTGGGATAAATTACAAAAATAAATATTAATTAGTGGAGACTTCATTGGATCAGGTGATATTACCCATGTTTTATAAAAAAATAGTGTTTGTTTCCCAAATATACGAAAATATCCAAATCCACGAAGACTAGATAACTGGAAAACTAAAATAACACGCATTTAACAACATCTAAATGTATGTAATAACCAGGCAATATTCCATTTGCAGTGAATTTTATCTTTTGCGTGATTTAAAAACAGATCTGAAGTTATATAAAGGAGCTAAAATAAAATTCTCCTAACTTGGATGGACGTAGAAAATAAAAGACGTAGTAAGTCAACTAGGTACAGCATGTATTAACACAGTTAGTATGCACCGAGACGAAAGGAGCGAACTATGTGCAATATTTTGCAGTATTTCGTCGCAACCTGAGTGAAAACCTTGCTCAGGTTCATATAAGCTGCTATTGCAATTCTGTAGAAATTTTGCATTCAAAATCACCGAGTTATACTATAAGAGCTGGCTGGTCTTTTTAGTATCAAACTATTTTTCAACCGACTTCAAAAAAAGAAGAATGTCCTCAATAATAAATAAAAAAAATAGTCTGTATGTTTTTTTTTTATGTTTGTCACCTCAAAACTTTTGACTGGGTGAACCGATTTTGATGATTTTTTTATATAATCTTCCCGTTTGGCCCCATACAAATTTCATCGAAATTATTTGAGTACTTCATGAAAATTTTCTTTTTTTTTTTCAAATATACTACATTGGTTGAAAAGTTCGCGGCCTGGCCATTAAAAAAAAACTTTTGTTATTTTTTCTGCCGTCATTTTGAACTGTCGTTATTCAATTGTCAGTCCGCGAATTTTCAATTTGATATCTTGTTTAAATAAAATTTTACGAACAATATAAATACGAGTGTAGAACAAATTTTCACTAATGGAGAAATTAGAACAACGTGCTGTGATTAAATATTTGTTTAAAAAAAGATTAACACCAAAGGAGATCTATGATGACATGCAACCAACATTAGGGGAATCTGCCCCGTCTTATAGCACTGTGAAAAAATGGGTTGCAGAATTTAAACGTGGACGAGAGAACATCGAAGATGACCCTCGCTCTGGCAGGCCAATGACGTCTACGACCGAAGAAAACATCAATAAAGTGTGTGATCTCATATTGAAAGACCGTAGATTAACTATCAGAGAAATTGCAGACACTATAGGCATCTCATATGAACGAACGCAAAACATCATTGTCCATGAACTCGGCTTTTCTAAGGTTTCGGCTAGGTGGGTCCCCAGATTGCTTTCAGTAGAGCAAAAGCGAATTCGACTCACGATTTCTCGCGACTGTTTGGAGATGTTCGAGGCTGATCCACAAGGTTTTCTTGACAGATTTGTGACAATGGATGAAACCTGGGTTCACCACTATACCCCAGAATCAAAACAACAATCCAAACAATGGAAAAAATCAGGTGAACCAACTCCGAAAAAAGCAAAGGCAATTCTGTCGGCTGGCAAGGTGATGGCATCGGTTTTTTGGGATGCTAAGGGTGTCAATTATGGTGGACTACCTTCCAAAAGGCGAAACAATAAACTCTGCGTACTATAGCACCCTTCTGCGCCGTTTACGTGAAGAAATTAAACAGAAACGCCCAGGATTACTGAGAAAGAAAGTGTTGTTTCACCAGGACAACGCCCGAGTCCACACGTCTGTCGAGTCTATGGCTCAAATTCGTGATTGTGGTTTCGAATTGTTGCCACATCCAGCTTATTCTTCTGATTTGGCACCTTCGGATTTTCATCTGTTTCCAAACCTGAAAAAACACCTCGGTGGGCAGAAATTTTTAACGAATGAAGAGGTCGAAGCCGCTGTTAACCTGTATTTTGAAGACCTTGAGGAATCTTTTTTTAAAACAGGTATGGAAGCTCTGGAAAGCAGATGGAAGAAGTGCATAGAGCTAAATGGAGATTACGTCGAAAAATAAAAATATTTTTGTATGTACTTTATTCTGTTTTCTTGACTAGGCCGCGAACTTTTCAATCCACCCTCGTACTTAGTATGAATTTTGTGATCGTTTACATTGACGACCTTATACTTCAATCAATGTTTTGACGTGAAGTCGGTTTTTTAATGCTCTTCATTGGTTGATTATTATTTCATTAACTCTCAGTTTGAAAACACCCTTAACTTTTATGGCATTAGTAGAGTTTTTTTTATGATTGGGATAGTACTATATTCAAATTCAAACAAGGTTTTTAATTAATATTATAAAGAAGATACGAAGCGGATCAATGCCTTTGTCTTGAGGTTTCGAACTTTGCCTGTATACAGGAAACCCTCTACAGAAGTTGTTTACGTAACCCGCTATTAAAGACATGGTAGTAAGTATAAGAATGTAACGGTTAAAATTTTTGTGTTTAGCGGATGGTATGTTGTCGAAACATAGCAGCGGCGAGAGCATGAAGTTTCTCAAAGCACTTCCCTTATAACTTTAATACAAAATACAGCGAATTAAAATGACGTTACAAAGAGCGTACTACCGGGTTAAACTGTTACTTTAAAATTAAACTGCTGATAAAGTAGAATTTAATTAAAAGAGAAGAAAGAAATCCTTTTCAAATGCAACATACGCCTACCTAATTTTCTGTTGCCATTTTTAAACTTAGAGGAGACGCTTGATAAAATCTCAATTTTTTACACTTTTTTTTTTAATTATTAAAAACGATCATATTTACTAAACTATAAGATATAGGCTAGTATGTTCGAAATTGGCAACCTTTTCAATTTGGCAAACTGTGTACCAAACGCCCTGTATATTACATTTTACATTGACGTTTCGGTGTTTTTACATATTCCCATACTCATACGATATCATCATCACAACTCTTTGTAATGAGCCCACTGCAGGGCATGAGTCTCTCCCCTGGGTGACGAGGAGGTATTATAGGCCATAATCCACCAAGCTGGCCCAGTGCTGGGTGGTGGATGCCAGAATTTTTAGGGCGCTGAAATGGCTTCTGACAAACCCTAACGACTACTGTACACAAGTATACAGCACCCGGGACCGACTGCTTAACGTGCCCTCCGAAGCACGGAAGTCGCTGTGAGAAATGAATGGTCGGCGGTCACCCATTTAAGTACCGATCGTGCCGAATGTTGCTTAACCTGTGATATCGTATGATACACACAGTAACCACGGCGCCACGACGACTTCAATACGACGATTAAAAAAGGTAAAATCGTGTACCCACTGATTTTAGTTATCATATAAAAAAACACAATGTATTTAAAAACAGTTACATTTTACACTTTCCATGCTGGACTGGGAGCGAAAGAAAAACATAGAATGTGCCAGCTGCTTCTCTTTCCGGGCATACTGTAAAAGTCAGTTGAGGGACAGAAGATTTATTGGTGTTTTTGCGGGCAATAGGCTGACTCTTGTCACTGCAATTGTCTCTAACCATCATTACAGTCCGACAAGGCTTTTTGGCGCTTGGATGATGACGTCAGAGGGGGGTGAGGGTGAAATAAGGGTTACCATTAAGTACAAGTTTCCCTATTATCAGGGGAAAATATTAATGCATAGTTTAGTTTTTTTCTAGTTTGGAAACAGAAATTATTCCATCTTATTATGTAATACAAAAGGTTTGTCGCGTAAACTTACGTAACATAAAAGCTCAGGGTCGAAGATATAAATATATTAAAATATATTAAAACATAAAGTGACATGAAATTGAAATCATTTTTATACGATAAATTATATTCCTCGCTACTTCACCGCTACTTTCTTTATAAGGGACCTATTCGTATCTAGAAATGCTCGTAATTTTAAAGGTTTGTAAAAAATCTGCTTATCTTTCTTCACATTCCATACAGTCTTTCTAAAGAGACAATTCTAATGTGATCGTATTTTTATTGAGATTTAAAAATGAAATATATTATGTTTTCAAAGTATGGTAATATGTAAACATTGCAGAGGCAACTTGCTTCTTTACTCTTAAAAAGGGATTCAATGAGACGTTAAATTATTTTTCTTTCTGAAAACAAGTTTATTATTCCTAAAATAAGTAAGCCCACATTTTGTAAATTTTGGCATATTTCATAATCTTAATATTGAATTTAAAAAAACATTAACAAATATGAGCCGTAAAAGTCATGAAGTAACATTTTTCGCCTAAAGATCCTTGTCGGACTATTGTACAATACTTCCAAAGACAAATGTGACATCAGATGCTTTTACAGCCTTTGGTGTTCTGCCGACCCCATAAGTGATACAGGCGTGAAGTTATGTATGTTTGTATTTTACACTTTAAGTAATAGAAAATTTGTTAGAATCCAAATATTTTTCGAAATACTTTTAACAATTAAATCAAATCTAAGCTCGTTTTTATCTACATTACACATTTAAATTCTAAGAAATCAGGCTAATTCAAAAATTCTATCAATGTAACATTTTATCAATTTTTACATTTGTTTGTTTGCACAAAAAAGTAGCCTTTCTTTTAAAGGGATAAAATGTATAAATGAACCAAAATCTGGCATATTTTTTACGAGATGGCTTGATCGTAATTTTTCCCTAGTGAAATCCCGTAGTCGTACCTCTGGAATAACTTACTGGGATGAAAATTCCCTGAATTCATTGCATTCTTTGTATACGGTCATCCAATTTCCTATAAATCCGTTAAGTTGTTAAAAATAGCAACATGAAAAAGTTCTATTCTTCTCCGTGTCTTAATTACTTATTTTAAACTATTATTATTAAATTCGTTATTTTAAAATTCACTTATTTAATTAAATTACATTAAAATTTAAAAAATATTTCACAGCTATAAAAATGTAAGCACAGGCAAAACTCACAATTGGCGATTTTTTGTCATGGTTAAGCTGTTGGATATAAATACGCTTACAAAAGATTTGGATAATTTGTCAACGTCAACATGTTAAAGTAAGTAAATTCTCGTGTACATCTACTATATAGGAGACTCCAAAAAGAGGAATATCAAATCGCTTTTTAGGGTCCGTAGTAAAACGTACAATATTTAAATTGGAATATTTACTTTAAAAGAAAAGACCTATAAATAATTAGTCCTAACAGCATACATTTCATGAGCCGATTAATAATAAAACACTATTTAATCAGATTTATCGCGTGATCCGTGATCTTAAAATAAAGTATATTCGGGTCTGAAAAGATTATTAAACAGTATTTTGGAAAAATAAACAGTATTTAAATTTATTTAATGTTTTAACCACATATTTTTAAAGCTTCTCGCACAACTCATTCAAGTTTTATGCTTAAAACAGTATTTTGTACGCTTCTTTTTTGTTTAACAATGAAAAGTAGAACGTAGTTAAAAACAGTATAATACTGTTTTTAAAAGTATGGTTTGCAACCCTAGCCGAAACGTCTTTGTATTCTATATCAATAATTTTCTTTTACTTGATGTAGTACCCAGCCCCAATCAAATGAGATTAAGCTCTACATTGTTGCTGTTTTTACAGTTGCAATTATTCTCGAATGGATTTTTGCACCTCCTTCATTGGCTCAGTTGAAAAACGGTTGGCGAGTCAACCTGAGCAGAGGACTCAGAAACCTAAATCCTCAGCCTGGTTCTCTTAGACTAGTGCTAAAATTTTAACTTATAGACAATCGTTTGCTTTCATAAGATGAATATAGAGATTAGTAAAACGAGCATATTATTCTCACACAGGACAATATACAGTGAAACTATCAAACGATTTTCAGCTCAAAATAGGTGTTTTAATTTAGTTCTTATATATTTTCTCGTTATTGTAATCCCATGCTAAAATAATTGCTTCAGATACTTACAATAGGAAACATTTTCTTTGATAACACCTTCTATTTTCAACCGACTTCCAAAAAGAGGAGGTTCTCAATTCGTCTGTATGTTTTTTTTTGTGTCTTTGTTACACGATATTTCGGACAATTATGAATTGATTTTGAAAATTGTTATTTCATATGATATAGAATATTTCATAGTTGGTCCCATATGAATTTCATCGAAATCGGTTAGATACTTCATTGAAGATTTCAAACTTTCGAAAAAATATCTATGATTTCGGAGAATGTTTACGTTGATGACATTCTCAACACAGAAAAAGTTTTGACGTGAAGTCAGGTTTTTTCAATGCACTGCATTCGTTAATTATTTTTTTATTTACTTAAAGTTCATGTTAAAATTACTGTTAATGAAATAGTAATTTCTGAAAATTTCAATTTATTCTAGATAAAAAGAAACTTTTGTCAACCATTATATTAAAGCTGTTTTGTACTTTCAGTACATACTGACACAGAAAATTTAAGTACAGAAAAGCCCATGTTATATAAGACTACCCTACATTATTTACAAAGGATGTCCATAGGGTATAAAAAGGGAACTTTTTACCTGGGCTTACTTTCAATGTCAATAATTGCGCGCTTTCTAAGAATATTACTTTTGTTAGTTGAACCTCGAAATCGAATATAATAGTATGACCAAATTTAAAATGGTATTCTTAATGCTTACTCAAGCGTTGATTATAACTTAAGCACAGATTTGCTGTCAATTTTCCCTAAAGACCTTGTCAAAAAGAATTCACTTGAAAAGAACATTTCATGTGAGTTCTGAGCTATCAAATGTCGGGTTTTCGTGTAAAACCTACGTTGGCCTTATGAGTTTCGTGTGAGTTGATTAAGGGATCTTATATCTGAACACGAAAAGCAGAATTTCAGAAAATTAAGCAACTCGAACAATTCTTTTATTTTATTTAATTCAATGATCGTCAAAGACTCATTCAAACAATTCACGTAACTTCAATTAACTACACATTTGCACAAATATTTTGACGATACTCTTGTAAATCCCAATCTAATAATTTCTTACATCATAAAGCCGTTTCTGCGTTAAAAGTAACAAACACACATCTTCATAAACTATAGAGTAAGAATTAAGCAAACTATAATTAAGCAAAACTAAACTTGAAATCTAAGATGCAATGGTAGAGTTTCCCCGTAATAGGTAGAGTTTTGTTTGCTTTGTATATTATATATATCGTTTTTTTTCTATTAAATGGTTTAAAATATTAAAAATTAAATCAAAATATTTTCAAATTCACCAAGTTAAAAGTTTTGCTATTTACTCCATCACAAATGAGCCTGTGTTTTAATAACGTCCGTTCTATTTAACGAACTAAATAACAAGAAGATTAGCTACTGAAAATAATACAGGCTTTTCTAGTCTGATCCTTTGCCAGACAACACATCATTAATTTTCTACCATCTATAATTAATTGTCTAAAGCGGGTTACCACCTACAGATATGCCCAACATCATTATGAACAATGAGTATTGTCGTGGTGAGAAAGATTTTTTAAATATTATAACAAGCTTATTTCAGATTAAAAATTAAATAATGTTAAAATAAAACATCTCCTTTAACAAATTTGCAGCTGATTTCTTTATATCTCTGACAAATACCAATTTAAATTCATAAAAAAAAAACGATGAGAAATCGTGTCTGCACTCAGAATACATAATTTGAAGGCTGAAATTAAATCTGTGGAACTGTTTGATATTTTTCAGAATTAATTTATTCAGGAGGGGAAAATTGCGCCATCTACCGTGACGGATTGATATTTCCATGGGCTGTTCGAATACACTTTCGTTCCGTATCTTTGAGAAGCAGCAATTTATTGCCCTCATTTATCATCTAATCGAATATCCTGTCAGCTACCCGTGTCCTACAAGAGCTTGAACGCTTTTTATAACGCTCAAGTTATTTTATTACCTTTTAGTCATAAATTCTTATCAAATTGACACGTCGATATATATTACATTCGAAATAAATAAGAAAAGTAGTGAAGTGGTTTCCTAAAGCTTTTCAATTACAAAACATGGTGAAATAGTGATTGAATGAGAATGATAGTGAGGGAAAAGTGTTGGTGAAGATAATGATCGCAGTATGACAACTTGGATGGCGCTGTTCGGGCTTGTGTGGCTTCTGCGTGTACGCGGGTCCTTATGCGGTTGTGCGGCGTGTAAACGCGCCCGCCATGACACCGCTAGCCCGAGTCCCGTGGCCAGCCAGGCCCTAACTGCCGACAGGGCTGCGTTTGACGTCATCGCTATGCAGCATTATACCCGTGACGTCACAGTGCAGACGGACTTTGAAGACGATGAAGATCTAGATAAAATTGAGCTGCAGATTACTGAGGAATGTGAGTATTTATTTTTTATAAACTTAGTATTGCCTATAGTTATAAGAAGTTTATCAATAACATTTCATCTCAACTATTATACAATTCAATGTAAAGAAACAAAGTAGGTATCAATATTTTTGAGTTAAGCCATTTAGTGTACAAGAGATTTGATAAACATTAAACTAAGAATACATTTTTTTAAAACATTTTCATATCTGTCAATATCTAGCACTTTCAGAAATGCTCAACCGTGTAGAAAACAAGGTCCATATTACTTTAACGTGAAATTCGCGGTATCAGAAATAATGTTATATTGTGCCTCCCTATTGTTTAGCGTATAAAGTTTGAGGTTCTATATTTAATTTCATATAACTTTCTGGCACAGAAATTTGTTTCAAGTTGAAGTGTGTGAGAGCGTTCCCTGCCTACCGTAAACAGATGAAATAGCATTTCCTATCGAAATTCCTGAAATACCTTCAATATCAACTTTTCAAAGGATTAACCGTACTTACTGTTAATCTTAGGGCATCAGAGTAGATAAGTTCTTTTAAAAACTTAAGACTCGCTCTTACTTTAATAAAGAAGTTCGTATGATTTGGAGATCTCTGATTTTTTTTTTTATTATTTAAACCGAGAAAATGTGAATTGTAACACTTTAACAGATTAAAAATATATATCTTTTATGGCTATGTAAACTGAAGTCAATCAGTGAAATTAATTCTCAAATCACAATCAACGGTCTTAGATGTAAAGAAGTACCTACGTAGTAGAAATATCTCAATAGAAGAACCAGACTTATGAGTATATTTTGTATCTTAGAATTTCAAACTTACATTCAATATATTTATATTATTTTGCACATATGTTTAAAGAGTGCAAAATAATATAAATATATTGCCATAAATAATCATAATAATCAATATAAATATATCTTCCATGCCACTTTCCATCAGGTGGCATGGAAGACAAACGTCCTATCCTTAAAATATAAAAAAAAAAGAGTTTGTCCTAAAAAAGTATTAATCATCCATACGTTTTCACAAACTTCCACGTTTATAATTATGTATAAGTAAAGGGTCTTTCAATAAGTAAGGGTCGATTTCAATGGAATAAAAAAGTGTGTGCGCGTTTTATTTGAAAGACCTATTCTTGCCATTTTGTTTTGATTGAAAATTGGACCTCTCAGATTTTTGCCACAGTTCAAAGACGCCGCGGGCAGTTGAATGATGTCACAATCAAAACAAAATGGCATGAATATATATTTCAAACTAGCTGACCCGGCAAACGTTGTTTTGCCATATAAATAAAAAAAAATAGATGTTGGCCAATTCTCATAGATACCTGATAAGCACAAAAAACTTCATCATATTCGGTCAAGCCGTTTCGGAGGAGTATGGCAACGAAAACTTTGACACGAGAATTTTATATATATCAATATATATAAAACTGTTCCGTTACTGACTGAGTGACTGAGGTACTGAGTGACTGAGTGACTGAGTGACTGAGTGACTGACAGACAACGTACAGCCGTAACTACTGGGCGTAGAGAGCTGAAATTTGGAACATACATTCTTTAGGGGATGTAGGGGTGCACTAAGGAAGGAATTCCCGAAATTCCCACGGGAACGGGAAATAAAGGACTTTTTAGTTTGTATGAAAAATCTTATTCCTTGAGTGCACCGATGTGAAACTTTAGGGTTGTGTTATGAAAGTAATTCCCGAAATTCTCACGGGAACGAGAAATATATGATGTTTTCTGAAATGTTCTTTCAGTGGGTGTCTGGTTGTATAGTTTCTGAAATTTCCACAAGAAGGGTAGTTAAGCGCATACAAAGTTGCGGGATAAAGCTAGTATTAGATAAAAGAACAACTGCGTCAATATCTTGCACACAGCCTGTTTCATTCCATTTTGAAATCGACCCGTCTTAATTGAAAGACCCTATAAGATAACTGAATTATATACAAGTCAATACGTATAATACATTTTTCTAGAATATATTTCTTTGGTTAGGTATCCTCCACTATACTAGAAGAAAACAATAAACAAGGTATTCATATCAGTTTTCAATGGGTTTGCAAACACACAAATAAAACTTTAATTAGTATAAGAAGTAACTTTAATTGTTTTTTTGTTTACTTAAAGACAAATTTAAATACTAATATAAAAATAATATGAGAAAATAAAATCAGTTACAATTGAAATTCAAGTCGGTAAAAATTAGAAGTATATTTGAAATAAAAACTATACTATACTTAACATAAAAAAATGAAAAAGTACATAAATATATCGTAATTTATTTTAATTGAATTATATAGTTGCAGTAAATGTCATGTAATATAAAGTCATGTTTGTTATTGAATAAACAGAAAATATACAGACACTTCTTACTTTTTTTTGGTATAGGTTATTTGTAGTCCTCAGAGGATTGCGTTGAACAACAATAAATGAAAACAAAAAATAATGCAGAAAAGGAAATAAATCATTTTATAATATGCATAAAATTTATGTTTACCATAACTGCGAATGCAAAATATCAGAATAATGTGTTATATTTTATTAATAATCAACATGTTAAAAACTTACAAAAATAATCATACGTATGTAATCGTGAAGATTGATAAATAAAATCCGCGTCGTTCTAAAAGGCAACGAAATATTACGTTAATATTTAATGAAACAGGATGAGATCCACTTAAAATGTATTTTTTTTATTGAATTCAAGCTAACGTAAAAGAAAAATAAAAAATGTAAATAAAATCTTTCAGATTAAAATAATAAATGTATAAAAGATTTTTGACATTTGCGTTACGTTGAATTCAAACAAGCTTTTTGTAAAGGTTATTGAACCCGCTTTTTACTTCACTCTCGACATCTTCGGTCGGTAAAGACGAGATCGTAGACGACTGCACTTGAGTTCAGGAAAGACTTGAAACTCCATGAAACATTACCGGGACACATAAGCCTCCATAGAGGTGATATTTTAGGTAGACTTTATTTTCTGAAGGGTGAATGCTAACCAGGAGAAGTCTAAAGGAGCCTTATCACTAAGACAGAGCGAGCCACTTAGAATAGTCGGCATTTACAATATTACGGTTATACAGGGGAAACGGAAACTTCGCAGCTGAACAATCGGACTAATAGTTACGATTTCACGGTTAAAACATTCTGTATCAGATTTTTTACGTTATAAAAGGTAAAAATAACAGAAATGAATTCTTTGAAGAGGTATTACATAAAATCTGTTCTACACTTAAATTTCGTTGCAGTATCTTGACGTATAACGTATAAATTTCATTTAAAACAGATAAGTTAATTAAATATAACGCTTCGAAGAGGTAGTTAGATAAAATCTGTTCTACTCTTTAATGTCTTTTCAGTATTTTGGCGTATAAATTTCAATTAAAATATGTAAGTTAATTTTTACAAAATTTCTTAAAATCGGTTCAGACGTTTGTACTTGAAACTCAGCCTATCTCACAAACTTTTGCATAATGTTTTTGTGATTTACCTAGGCGTGGTGGATTTACTTATGTATTTGATAACTGGACCCAACTGTACAGGGTGACTGGTGGGTCACTTTAGAAATTCGAGGACGTGTAAGTTTGAGATCATACTAGGAGAGAAAAGATAAAGTAAAAAATAAATATCAATTATTTACTGAGTAAACTTAACCGAAAGTTAAAGAATTCAGTACACAACGCGTGGTGACATAATAAGCGTAATACAATAGATATTTAGCGGCCGGTGGTGTGCGTGTGGCGGGAACACTACTGTGTGCGTGTTGACAAAGTGTCTTTATTTATTTAAAGGGAATTCTGGTGAAAAATTAAGTCCTATTGTTATTACATAATTATGATCAGAATCGAGTACAGAGTGCTCTCCTTTAATATTTGTCACTAGTGACCCTGTATAATTCCAACGTCCCAACCGTTGCTTAGCATGCTATATTGAATAAACACAGGAGCCACACCGCTACGACGCTTGCTACTTTAATTAGGTTTATATTATTTCAACAATAATACAAAAGGTCAAAGAAAAATTAAGCAGGTATTTTTTTACAAAACAAAATTAATCGTTGCTCGAGTGACAGTGTTTATGAAATTAATAAAATTAACGCAATATTGTTTTCATAAGAAACTTTATTTTCCAACAGGAACTATTTTCTATTTCTGAAATTGCAGACTTCTTATTTCTCAATTCATGTTGCTATGCTAGATTTCGACGCTGAGTGCTGCAAATTTGAGGTCATCGACGTTGAAGTGCACGAATGTGGTTTCTGTGTCTAGCCCAATAGCTATTGGGTTTGACCAGAATGGTCATTGATCTAATGGAGCGATACGATTTTCCGTACTTGGGCTCTGAAAGCAACAATCGTTCGTTAACTGTGAACAATATGCTAGAAACAGACATATTGACGAATCAAATTAAAGTACTTACCTATACAATTCACATTCAGTTTATTAAAAGAGTGTAAAATATAAAATGTCTAAAAGGAGTTTTTCCGGAGGACGTTTTCTGAAATTTCCGATTTCAGTAACTTACTGAAGAGCTAAAGTTAAAGTAAAGATAAAATATCCCAAAGGGAACGTGCACAAAGACGGTGCTGCTGACTGGTGTCTCAAATCAGAAACTGAGAGAGTGAGTAACTCTCTGTTTCAGATTTAAACTGCAAGTAAACTGAAAGAGTACTTGCTCTAATATTACACTTTGCGAAATATTTATAGTTAATTGCAGCATAAAATATCTTGTGTTATGGCGATTTTTTTCATCTCTTTGTTTCCCATTAACTTGAAATGAATTAAATGAAACTTACAATGCTCCTATGCTGGACGGGGAGTGAAAATAAAACAGATTGTACCAGCTGATTCTCTTCCCGGCATACTGTAAAAGTCAGTTAAGTGACAGAGGTTTTATTGGCATGTTCTGTAGGCGACGGGCTGATCCCCTGCACAGTCTCTATCCATCATTATAATACCTCCTAAGTCAAACGAGACATCAGATGGTCTTACAACCTCTGGTGTTCTGCCTACCTAATAAGGGATACAGGCGTGGAGTTATGTGTACTTGTGTACACTTACAAGTGATTCATAGCAGCACCAACTTGATGGATAAACAAAAAAACAGTCTCGTTAAGTCCCGACCAAACGGACCACAAACTAACTGTCATTATGGCTGATAATACGATATTCACCTGGATATATTCGACAAAAGATACTTTTAACGTTTTCTTACGGATATTCTCTGTAAAGCCGCTTCCGGAACTTTAAGTAGTTTAAGATTCAACATCCTAAGTTGAGCTTGATACCCGCTTGAGAGCCCTGAGGAATTCTGTATATTGGAAAATTATTTTCCACTTCCGTGCCAAGCAACCAAAATTGGTGAATGCAAAATGACCCTCAAGCTATGAATATAGTCTCTTTATTCTATACAGGGTGTAACTTAAGGGGTTGATCAAAGGTTTCTCAGAGATAGAGGACCTCAAAACCTACCAAAATAACCCCCATATATGCGCAGCAATATTAAGTGGTTCTGGAGATATTTGAGATTTTATGATTTATTTGAAAAAATCAGAGTCTCAGAGAAAATTTGAGAAAGCAGCCTACTACTTGGTCTTCAGTCATGATTTTTGGTGTAAGATTAGCTTAATATAAGCCTGTAATATCATTAACAACTGTAAATCATGGCATTCTACAGATAGAAATAATTTGAAACAGACTAATTTCTTCAGAAAATCCAGATAGAAAATAAACTTTGAGGGGTCGTAGAATAAAAAAAGTTACATTATTTTTTCTTTAAGACAATTTTTTAAGAACAAATGGTGTTAATATTTAATAATTTCTGAAAATTTCATTTGCCTAACACAAGAAAATGTGCTAAATTTTATGGCTTCAGTGACAGTTGAATGAGTGTTGAGAGTTTACAAGGATGATAATTTATGAATAATTTAAATTATACCATGTGGTTTGAAAAGTATGCACTTATTATTATACCACATATTCTTTGGCAAAAATATTATTTTTTAATAACGAACAAAACCAAAAAAACACCTTGTACAATAAACTTAGGTACTCAGTTTTTTAACAGATTTTCCTATAAATAAATAAAGAGTTTTACTAGGTCAACGACTGCTATTGCAGGCGTCTAAACCTACCTACCTACTATATGTTGATAGCGCCGTTCGCACGTCTGTACCAGTGTAATAATAATAATAATAATAATAATAATAAATCTTTATTATTCAGGCACAGGTCCCATAATTGCAATTAAAATAATAATGAACAGTTAACAAAAATAATTTGCGTTTGTTTAAAGTGAAAAATTCTAATACTATGTTTAAAATACATTAATTCAGTCCTATTCTTGACATGTCAAATATAATCTTAATTATTCAGTATGTGATACTAAGTCATTTTCGATTCTCGCTTCGATGAAGAGTTAACCAATACTTATATATTGGGCTGTCAAAACCCAACGACACAGCACGTAAAATTCTATTATTAGAATTGACAAGTCTCTCCCAGAAGCAGGCAACACGCGATCTCATGATGGCGAAGAAGTCGGGCACACGCGCCTCGGCAAACATACTCGACGCGCTGCAGTATCGTGGCAAACGCATGAGAGTGCGAAAAGCATCATTGTATTGCACTCTCATGGTGCTGTATGATTTGCGTTTAAAGTTGGTCCAGAGTTGACAAGTGTAAAAACACTGACAATAAGCATTAAATAATGTTAATTTTACCGCATCACTACACCTGCCAAATCTTCGCGCGAGCATATTACACCGAACCGAGAGCGCCCGTCTCTCTCGTTCCATATCTTCGTCATCCCCTAGTGTTGGAGTTAAAATATGACCAAGGTATCTGAAACGCTGTACCGTGCCTATTTCGACACCATTCAAGCATACTCGAGGAACATTTGACGGACCTTGCCCCGCAGCAAAAATCATGAGTTCAGTTTTTAGCACATTATATATCAGTCCGTGAGCATTAGCATAATGTTCACAGACTGATAACAGCTTCCTTAGGCCTTTGATCGATGGACTAAGAAGCACCATATCATCCGCGTAACTGAGGTTGTTAAAGCATACTCCACCCACATGACAACCAACGCCAGTGCTTCTCAGTTCACGGATCAGGTTGTTAATGTAGAGATTAAAAAGGTCCGGCGACGTAAGCCCTCCTTGGCGAACACCGCATTCTAATTTATAATAATTAGAGGTCGAGTCGCCCCATCTTACACAGTTAGTCTGGCCTTCGTACCAGCATCGCAAAAGGTCTACCACGCCATTGTTTACACCCGAGACTTGCAATTTGCTCCACAGAACATCATAGTTCACTAGATCAAATGCACGACTCAGGTCAAGAAAACATGCGTACACGGTTGTATTTCTTTGCTTATAGAAGTTCACAGCATGTTTTAAACTTACAATAGCAGAGTCAGTTGATAGGCCGGCACGAAAGCCAAACTGTGCGTCCTCAAATTCCAATCGTTCTAAAAGCAGCGGTTGCAAAAGCCTTTCAAACACCTTGCCCACGATAGTACCTAGTGATATAGGACGGTAATTCTTGGAAGATCCGAGATCCCCCGTTTTATTCTTTACAATAGGAATAACAATAGTACGCATAAGCTCAGGAGGCAAGTATGAATATTTCAAACACAGGTTGAACAGAGCACAAAGTTTTTGCAGCAATAAATCCCCAGCATACATAACGTGCTCAATACTCAGTTCATCATGGCCAGGTGACTTACCACGTCTCATCTTCCGCACTGCGTTGCGTAGATCTTGAACCGAAAATTGAACAACATTATGATCCGAAGACCCAGCTGCTGTCGGTGGTCTAGTTGTAGATTTCGTTATAACCCGCGGTTTAACTTTAAATTGAGAAGCAAAATGTTCACTTATTAAATCTGCATTTTGTATGCCATCCACAGAGATTGGTGAATTCTGTGAATAATTTAGCTTTTTTGTGTCTTTCCAAAATGTTTTAAAATTTTTATCATGTCTACTTTTTGCTAAAACATCTAATTTTATTTTCTCCTCATTAAACTGACACCATTTTAATTTATTCTTAAATTGTTTCTTGCTCTCAATCATTTCCTCATAAACAACCCCTGTGGATGGCTTACCAACATTTAACCAGTGATTAAAATGTGATCTGTACAATCTGTGATGTTCTTTCACTATGTCGTTCCACCCCGGGGTGCCCTTATACTTTTTTCCTCCACCGAAACGAGAATCCTTACTGCATATAGCAGCTTGCTGTAAAACATTAACAATATTAAAATATAAACTATCAATAAAATTAAAATGATCTTGTACATATAAACATTGTCTAAAATTTGTTAAATTATCACTAGTATTACTTTTCATATCACAGTTATTACATTCGAAACTTTCAATACAGCTTAAAAAATTATCACAGCAATGTTTAAAATAGCGCTCTATCTCTGTGTCGTTTCTTACACCCCACCGTATTCCACTACTCTTTGAAGTCGTATAAGCCTTATTTTCTTCCGCAATACATTCAATGTTGCACACAAGCTTTAGAGGGAAATGATCCGACCACGACACATCATACATAATGTTCACAGACTCTACCGTTGCGCGCGCAGCCTGCGTCGCGAGGCAGTGGTCGAGCCACCGCCGCGTGCCATGTGCTTCACTGACGTATGTGAAGGAATCTGAATTAATACCTAACTTTTCAACATCCACACAAGTCCAACATTGTTCATTACAGAATTCAAAAAGTTCTTTTCCAAAACAAGCAGAAGGATGCGCATTAAAATCGCCCAGCACATACACAGCCTGCACATCATTTTCCTCCACAATCGCGCTCACTCTACCTAAACAGCTTATAAATTCAGTAATGTTGTCTGGCTCGTCAGTTGGCATGTATACATTAATTATTAATATAGAGCGTGTTCTTAAAGTAATACGTATTGCAGAGATACGATCACTCGATGTACCTATTACAGAAACGTTAGGAAACTTACTCTTTCGCCATAGTATTGCTAAGCCACCGTACGGCCGGCCTCTCAGCACCCCTGCGCTAGTGTCAACTGAAGAGCTAGCCGTGCACGCGAACGCGCTGTCTATAGTATTTACAAAGTCAAGGTCGTGGGGAAGAAGCCAGGTTTCTTGGAGAGCAATTACATCTGTACTTTTACATAACTCTCGTACGTAATTTATCGATCTTTTGATAGACTTACAGTTAAAGGACGAAAAAACTAACTTATTTTTAAAGACTAAATCCATAATTAATATTTAACTACCGTCGGTTTTACAGGACGTTCACGATAAATACGATATTTAATTCCTTCAGGCCAAAATTAATGCGTTGCGTAATGAATTATTTAACTTTTGGTTAAGTTTGCTCAGTAAATAATTAATATTGTTTTTTTTTCTCTTCTTGTATGATCTCAAACTATCACGTCCTCGAATTTCGAAAGTGAAAGATAAACCAGTCACCCTGTATTCAAATTTAGAATAAATGCCATCGATATGAATAAAACAAGTTAGAACGCCATATTTTGACCACATTTTGGTACAGTCTTACATCCGGAGTAATTCCAGTTAATGAATTATATATACACCCTGTATATAATGTACACAGTGAAATTTCTGTTATTATAATTTTTTCATGAGAAAATATCAATTCTTAAACATGGAATTGTAACATCTATTAAAAAAATTACAACGTTCGGCTACCTATCACTATTTTAGTTTAGCAACATTTTAACAAATTGTATTAAAAATGTTTGCTTTAAGGATCTAATTCCCTCATACAGAGTACAAAATATTTTCAGTTAAGCCCTCTTGCACAGAGCATCTAACTAAACATTAAATCCTTGATGCTTCTGAGAGCTTGCCAAAATTTAAGCAACCAGGTCAAGGTTAAAAGGTTAAGGTTCAAAATTTTGCTCTGAATTGGGAACTTACTTTAACCAAAAATATAAATTTTATATAATATTTCAGGTATTTTTATATAATGATGGGAAAATCCAAATCTTAGATACTACGAGTATAACGTTTTAATCTTGCGTCTTCCAATTATTAGACAGAGAGTGTAGTGACTTTAACTTTTTTGTATACTTTCTTGACTTAAAAAAATTGTAGTAATCTATTAGTTTTAAGAAAGTTTATCTTTCAATTCCCCAACTATTATTCTTTTAAAATTATAAAATAGCAGATTCTGTACTAAACCTATTTTTCTATTTCTTGTGTCCGATCATTTTCAAGTTATTGTAAGTGTTTCAAAATGCACATAAATTATAAAGTTTTAAAACCAACATTGAAAGTAAAAACAACCGTCTAAGAAAAAAGAAAAGTTTAAAAATTACAAAAGCTGTCTTTTAAAGATACGTAGATTCATCATTTATGGTAATTAAAGATTTATTATAAAATTGTTTTTATGACTCGGAATTTCAACTTTACACAGATAATTTTCTATGCATAATATAGATAGATGGTTTTTAAGCCGTAGTTAGTAATAGCGTTTTTATGTCAATGCCAAAAAATACCTTGTTCTGGCAAAGACAGCTTGCCCATGATTCACTAATAATGTGCATTACATTCATTTACACTCGTACCTACACACATTAACCACATTTTTTATTTGTTTAGGTTAAAATAAGTTGCCTTACTGAACACGTTGTTAGGAATTATTATAAATATAACAAATTGGAACCAAATCATACAAATTTATCCCTTAGTGTTCTATAAATAAATTTCAAAATAAGAACTTAAAAACAATTTTGTGGTCCACTCTTTTATCTATTGGGTTGGGGAAAAAGTTACTTCTTATTTTTTAAGAAAATTCAAAACATTTATTAATATAATTTATTGACATTTAACTAAAGTATGTATGTACCATTTTGTTCGATAACCTTTTGCCATCTTGTAGGTAGGGACATGATCTCTTTGCTATAAAAATTTTGGGACCTCTCATCAAAATACCGCGACAAGTGGATTTGGCAGTCCTCTCTTGATGTTAACCTAACACTGCCTAAAGAATTCTGAAGAGACCGAAACTGGTGGAAATCTGAAGGTGCAAGGTCAGGACTATACGGCGGATGCATTAACACCTCCCAGCCAAACTCTCTTAATTTTTGCTGGGTGGCTATAGATGTGTGAGGTCTAGTGTTATCATGATGAAACACCACACCCCTTCTGTTGATCAATTCCTGCCGCTTTCTCTCAACTTCTTGTTATAATCTCATAAGTTGTTCGCAGTAGAGTTCAGAATCGATAGTCCTGCCTGGTGGTAACAGCTCATAATGAATAATGCCTTTCCAATCCCACCACACACACAACATCACCTTATTGCGAGTTAACCCGGGTTTCGCCACAGTCTGTGAAGCCTGACCGGCCTTTGACCACGACCTTTTTCACACGTTCTTGTAGTACGTGGATCACTTTTCATCACCAGTTATCAGCTTCTTCAAAAATGATTCGTTTTCGTTACGTCATAATAAAGAATCACAAATGAGTACACGGTTCATTAGGTTTCTTTCAGTTAGCTCGTGAGGTACCCAAATATCGAGCTTTTTTGTGTACCCAGATTTTTGCAAATGCGCCAAAACTGTTTTGTGGTCATACCCCAGTTCTTCAGCTACGTCGTAATTACTGATATGTCGATCTTGCTCTACTTTTTCAAATATGGCATCCATTTTATCCGTAATAGGGCGACCAGAGCGAGGTCACGTGATGAAAGGACTCGAGGTTTTTAAACCTTTTCAATCGAAACTCGCCTCAATTTTTAGGACTCGACTCAAAAATACGACTTGAGGCTTTTTACTAATGTAGGAGACTTCATTCAATTTAAACGACTCGAGTCTTTTAATAACAGTTATAACGACTTAGTCGCGAACCTTTTAGTAAAGGACTCGAGTCGTTTAACATAAGATGAGCTGTTTAACGTGGGATTATAAAATAATAAACTTCAGTGCCTGATCATTGTATTTTAATTAAGTTTTCTAATTTTGCATCACTATATATTTTTCCTATTACTATTCAAAGATAATTATCGTAATTCTAAAATTCTATTAAAAAAAAATTGAAAAATTAACACGCAGACCAGTTTTTTTTATTTCTATAAATATATAACATAGTATAATTGCAATGAATCAATAAATAACTAAAAATGACAAAAATAGCTTTAATTTTTTTTTGTTTTATTATTTTTAATTGATTATTAATTGAATCAAACTTGTATGCCAACTATACACGTAAAAAGAACCCTGGCGGCCATAGTAAATGTATGGAAGCCAGCGTTCTTTTTACGTGACAAAAGACGTATTAAAGTTTTACGTAACTACTTATTTCAAATCTAAAAATAAAAAAGAAACTAAATCTGCGTATATTACTTATACACCTCTTTTATCCGTAATAATTAGCGTAGGAATACGATATCCCATATCCACATTTATTCTAGTAATAAGATGTATGAGCGCGCCTCACGACTCCCGCGAACCGAGTCGTTTCAAAAAGGTTCGAACCTTTTCGTTAAGACTCGAGTCGTTTAAAATTTGGAGTCATTTCAAAATGACTCAAGTCATAAAGTAGACTTAGAGGCCCCAGTCTTGGACTCAAATAAGGGTTAAGGTTCAGGGTTTAAAGACTCATTGAGTTGTTAACCGTATGAATTGAGTCGAGTTCCTGTTAAAGAGCTTAAAAACCTCAAGTCCTTTCATCTGTAGCGAGGTGCATCTTTGACAACAAAATATCCGGATTGACGCTTAAACTAAATTTGTGCTACCCTCACAGACACTGCACTAGGTCCATAAACCTCGCAATTTTTTTTCGCGGCTTGCGGTGCATTTTTATCGTTATTTTTTTGTAGTAGTAAAATTTTAAAATGTATCGAATTTCTTCATTAGATTCACTCATCTTGACAGTACGAAAAACAAATGAAAATCACAAATTTTCCTAATTTGAATTTGGAATTACGTGCTTTAAAATTTTAACTTTCAATGGAACCAAAACCAGCCAGATACAAATACAAAGAGATTTTTTTACAAGTTCATACATACTATAATGCGAAAAGACTTTTTCCCCAACCTATTATTATGGGACATATTTTGTGATATCAATTAAAAGCAAGACGTTGTTCTTACGAAAAGGTGCTGTGTTTAAGTTGTTAAAGGATATTTACCGATTTACGTAAGCTTCATATTGTTGATATAGATTCTACTTTGAAAATAGAAACGGCAATGATACTAACGAAATGTCAACCCTCCATCTGAAATTTTACAAGGCGTGACAGTACTATTAAGTATCTTTTTGAAACATTTTGGCACGAACTAGAGCTAGGAAGAAATAGTAAACAGGACACCGAGTATAACAGTATAACTCTTGACCGCATTTATATAAGTGCGTTATTGGCACAGCGGCCTAGACAGACTCCGAAGTTGAGTCGATTCAAAAATTTTAATTTTAAATAAACTTGTTTAACGTTTTGGACACCATCTGCATGGACAAAAGTTAACTGTTTTTGCAGTGAATGCTTAAAAATGGAATTTATGACACGGAAGCGACACCACAGGAAGATTAAATTACCCTTTCTTTTTTGGAAAACTGCAAATAACTTTAAGCACATTCTTTTAAATAAAACTAAAAACCGTATCATGTTTTTATATTGATATTTGAAATTCTGAATCGGTTCAACAATGTCTAATATGGATATGAATGCAATGTTTTTGCGACAATGTTGTTTCAAAAACGTAATTAAAAAAAATACATGTTTCTAATGAAAGTAACTCATATAATATTCACAACAGAAATAATTATAAGCTTTCTAATTTTATAGCGGACGTTATTTAGTTACATACGGTCGGTTTCAATATCGAATCTTAATCTAAAATCCAATTTTTTTTCTTACAATATTAAATCTGGATTTTGGTTGACATGGCAACACCCATAATTTTCAGTGTTTACAAAGAAGGATTTTGGACAAAGATACATTATTGAAACCTACCATTAGTGGTTAACTTTACGATTCTATAATCGCCCGTCTCATTACTTACAAAAAGTAAATGTAAAAGTAAAAAAGGAAATTCCTACACTATGTTGTGTTAAATCTGTTACTCGAGCTCAAGATAGTATGGGAATTTCTATTTTAAATTTTACTCAAACGTTTTGGTAAGTTATTAAACCATACGTCATCATCATCATCATCACAACTCTTTGTAATGAGCTCACTGCAGGGCATGACGTAAACCATACGTAATTATTAGTAAACTGGCCATAAGTAATTATCTCAACCTGACCCGAAGGTAAGCAAAATTGAAAGAGGCTTGTCAAAGAAATTTTCCGGAACACACTACCGCCAAGCCACAGCTGTTTGGCAGCAAACTTTATACGAGTATGACGATGAGTGCTCGTAAACTAGAATGCTAGTAACTGGACAGTTTTTAGAAACAAGAATACTGGAAATAGGGAATAATCAAACATCTTAATGCAGAAATTCTAGTATTACAGTAGAGCTATGTTTTTGTAATTTTATATTTCAATGTACTTCGTAGGTATCAGGGTCCGTCTATATTAGTCAATTATATTTTCATACCAGATTAAGAACGACGAGTGGATCTGAATTTCGAATAAAAAATTCTTTTTAATCATTTTTCATAAATCAAAATTTCAAAATCCTTCTTTTTGAATAAAATTTAAGTTTTTTTTTACATTTTATGACTAAATTTTATTTTATTACTTCCTGTGTAGTCATAAACAACAGATTAAACTTTAATTTTGATTTAGTACTCAGAAGAATTTTTAAATTTTAATTCTTTCATAATTTAAACCCACCCCTCATTCTTAATCTGCTATTAAAATATTATTGACTATTAATGACAGACCTAATAATATAATTGATTGTTTATATAAACTTTAATGAAGCTTTCTACTATGTTTTCAATTAAATCTATCCAATATATCCGATCCCATGTACACTTTGATTCCATCTTCTACTACCATTACGTAAAATGGAGGTCAAATAAGAGTTTGGTGACAAAAAATCAAATAGAATATACAATTAGAAACACTATATTTGTGTATATTATAACAGGGTTGCCTGTAAGATAAGGCCGCCTATTGTGCTCTGTATCTTAAAAATTACCTTCTGTATAAATACTCCTTATTTTCGTGTACACACTGCAACAGAATAATGTATACCACCCAGCCGCACGCACACATACAATAAGCATTCGCGTTGTATGTGTGCTCAGAATAAGTGCTAAGACTCAGAATAATGTTGACCAATAGCCGCACGCACACAACTAAAGATCAATTCTAACTAAGCTAACTAACTATATCGTGTCACAACAAGAAATAATATGACTACACGGATGTATAGATCTTTAATTTCAGTACTTCACGTGTAGACGAGCCTATGTCAGCCGTATAATGTGCAGATTATTATTTTATATTATAGAACTCTGAAAAGTCTGCATTTTTTTTCTCCGTTGCTATATTAATACTTATGTCTTTTTTTTATTGTTAAATTATTGATTGATTGTTACAATAATAATGTTTAAAGATATTTCTTCAATACCCTTTCTTTTCTTTCAAATTTAATGAAGAAATATTCATTAACAAACCTAATAAAATATATTCATTTAAATTAAGAAATATTTCAATAATTTATTATAATTTAAAATGATATAAATATAATTTTTATGTTCTATATTATTCTAATTATATTTATATTCTAATTAATCAATAAATTAAATATAGTGCAAGCAATCGAAAAATAAGGTGCAGGTAAAATCTACTAATAAAAACAACACAATCTTTTCCAGATAATTATTTATTTTTTGCATTTCACAATATGTTGCGTCTGACTAGAAATTTTTATTTCACAAATTTATTAAACGAGTAATTTTAAAAACAATCATAGTTTAGGTAATAGTTGTTATAAAGATTTGAATGACAGTTCTCACTTAATTTTTTCTGTCACTTGGCGTATGAACTTATTATATAATTGAAGTAATAATTCCATTGTAAATATGAATCAACATGTTATTAGCCAGAAACTATAAATAAGCTAAGCTAAGCTTATTTCTAAGCTAATCAACAATAACATCATTCACTCTGGATTATCTACTTTTTAAAAGACAACTATTACCTCACTATTTTATTAATAGCTAATTTGAGCGCCGTCGGTGTCTATGACCTGCTGCAACCGAGATCTCATACTGTCAACTAAATTCCAGCACAAGGCAGATCCTCTCATCATCTCCCAAGTTGAAATAACCCGCCCTTCTAATTTGGCTCTGGACCTCACTTGTGATGAATCCAAATTTAAAATCATTTGACCCCACAAATTCTCGATGGCGTTTAATGCGGCCGCTTAATCTAACAGATAGGGTGTTTTGAGCATCATAACGTTGGCATTTTCTCCTCCATAATATTTTACGGCCATCTTTGTCCGACTTGAATGTCTTTTATCCGTAAAAATAACTACATTGTTAGACCAATCAAATTCCAAATATTACTTTCGTTCATCAATATCTCTTTTGCCAGCCTGTAAATGAAAAAATAAACGTAAGTTCCCTTGAAGTTTAAACAAATTATATTGCATGCGTAAGAAAGTTAATTCATTTTAAGTTATAATATATTGTATATCTAACGTCGGATTATATACTTCTTTATTTACCTGTAACAATATATGTTGCTTGCTTTCAAATGTCGTCACACGGTTTGCAAACTCACATCATATGTGGTGGCCGTCGAACGAGTGGGTAAAAATGGATATATCCCCCGGTTCCTCTTAACGACGAACAGATAGTTGCACTGTTTTTCTCTGAAAATAAAATGATTAACTGAGAAATAACGATCACGTTTAATACAAGGTTTAAGTCAGAATAATAATTAACTTAAACTTACAGATATCATCAATCGACGTGCAATTTCCCTGATGGAAAAGTATTGATTCAATGAAACAATGATTTCAGCTCTCTGCAGCAATGTTAAATGATAATTCATTTTTAATTTCACTTGGGCACAACAATCCAATAGTAGTAACGAGTAACGACGAATGCAAACCATCTAGAAACACGACTACACAATATTAAATAATAGAGGGTAGATTTAACTTTTTTTTTCTCAAGATATGACAAGCTAAAAATAAACTAGCAACACAATAAAAGATAATCAGGGGAAGATTCACTTATTTTGTCTTAAGAAATGAGGCATCGTTGTTATTTCGAATAGTTACGCTAATAATAGCTACCTACTTCAAATTCAAACTTAATAAAAAACATCAAAAAAAGTTGTAATATATTTCTTTCAATTTCTAAAAATGAATAATCACAGTTTTTTGTGGGATTCGATACCTGACCTGTCCAGATCTCAATCCTAGACACTTAAACCGCTAGGCCATGGACGCTATGACTTGAAGTTGCGAAATTAGCATATTATGTTGTCTGCCTGCTATTTATCCATATAGCTCGTCATGTGAGACTTGAGAGTAGCTAAGAACGAGTTTAACAAATTAATGAATCAGCAGAAGTGAAGTATTTTCACAGTGTGCGTGTGTGCGTAAGCACGTCCACTTATTATGCTTAGATTGGGTGACTTTCATGGTGTGAGTAAGTATGGATGAACGCGCGTGTGCGTGCGACGTCAGATGGTGGTATACATTATTCTGTTGCAGGCTGTACAATGAAGAATAAATAAATAAATAAATATATTAACTACTTAAGGTTCATAATAGGTAGCGGTAAAAACATCATTTTATTATTAATCAGTATAAAGAGATCTTGCAATTGTTTTTTTCCAAGATGTATAACTTTACTGACTTCATTATTTTGTAACAACGACATTAATTTATAGTACTTTCTTACTTCAACTAGAGCCCACATTACAACTTCATTTATTTCCATAAAATATAACCGTCCTCCAAAATAGATCTCTGTTTGTAGACTAAACTTTTTGTTTCTCAACAGCAAACGTGGGGAACTACGAGAGTGGACGAGAACAGTTGAGCAGCCCGTGTGATGCCCATAACGGAACTTCCCAGGTATCTATTGTACACATTTCAAAGCATGACATTGTGTTTTAAAGTTGGTAGTATTATGTGTCACGTACAATTTTCAAAGTTGGTATACTTTGAATGAACTGGTTTTGTTTGGGTGCAATGCAAATTAGATTTATTCAAAATGAAGTCGTGATGGAATATCAATTGTATATTTCCACTAGCTGTATTCTGCTCCACTTGTTTGCAATATCGCTGTATGTTAATGTTGTCTATGTAGTTGAAGAATAAATCAATATTCTCACGGATTTATTGATAAACTAGTAATAGCTAGGCTCATAATGTATCGCGATTTTTATCAGCCTATAATTAGCCTGTAAGACTCTTAGAGTCGAGTGTTATTACATTAGAATCTGTTCAGGAGTTTCGTAGATTGTGTCGAATATACAGACCTATATGTAAATGTTCCCTTCTATAAGATGTAGACATCAAAAGAAGGCAGGCGAATTATGACCTGTCAACTGATTGTAGTGATTGATAGCCGAAATACGCCTCTTAGTTTCAAATATATCGCAAAAAAACTTAGATTTTTTACTGATTTTAAAGAAATTAAAACCGTGATCAGACAGTCCATGGAAAAAAAGAAAATAATTTTTAAATATTTTCGAGAAATATTGTTTTTGAACGCAGCCAATCTATTGTTTTAAGTTTTACAGAAATCAACCCTATGAAGGGCCGAAACTAAAAATGTTATTAGAGCAAAGATCATGTAAAAATTAAAATACTATTATGTCAATAAATACATACTTTTTTTCATTATAATTAAACATTAAAGCTGAACGTAGCTATAAGATATGAGATGCGGGTTCTGTCACTCACATAGATCAATCAGACCTTAACGTCAGATTTGATTGATATGTATTTTCTTGCAGTCCTTTGTGTGCCTTGTTTATTATGTTAATTCTTTTTACATTGCAGTAGGCTTATTATTACGCAAGGATTAAGCTAATATCCTGATATTTGACACTATCCGGCTGCGAAACTAACAGAATTGTAAGTTTTATAAGTCTGAGTCTGAATTGACGTCTGACATTGACGGGCAGGGGCTATGTATTTATTTTATGAAATAATTTTATTTCTGCATCGAATTCAAAAATATTGATAATATATTTAGATATTTAATACAATAAACAACCGTTTGAACCACCAACGAATACAAGACGGGGTCAATAAAAGAATTTAAGTGACAGGTTTTTGAATGTATGGACGGTGACCAATATTCTTTAAATACATACATACATAACTTCACACTTATATCCCTTATGGGCATAGATGAATATAAGTACTAAAGTATAAATGACCGTCTCGTGGTTTTTGCACTTTAGCGCCATACATTATCAATTCTAGGAACCTTTTTGACCAAACAACCCTAGAATGCAGCCCGGCCGTACCGCCACTTTCAAATTTTGAGAAATTTGTAGTACCAGTTATTACTATTGCGCAATTATAATTTGATTCGAGTATCGATTCAAATTTAAACTATTTAATATTAATTAGTTGAAATAAACTGCACAAAGCATGATGCTATGCGAGTTGAGAGTAATAAAAAAATATGCATCTCAGACAATTATTTATTTTTCCTTAATTATTTGTGTTTGATATAATAATTATAGGCCATAGATTTGTTCGGGTCGTTTTCGTCAAACTCAATGCTTTTGCCACACAACTTGTTCACCTCTTTGCACCAGTCATTCAAAACCAATGCAATTCCTTTTCTTAACTCACTGTCTCACAAGAAAGTCAGCATCCTATGTAAAAATATCATTTCACAAAAGTAAAATCTTCGATTTGAGATCGTAAAAACGCGAGGAGTGAACACTCTACTCAACGTACTTTGTAGAAAACACTAACAAAAGAATTCAGCGACAAAAAACACACAGAAAAATACTATACTATAGATACGCTGCCTGGTACTATAGATATATCGACATCATACACAGCAAAAAATACAAAAAGTTCCAGTAATGCCCGGCGCGTAGCGCTAGTAGTAATGGAATTTTGGTATGTGTATGGAAGACAAACTAGCATGCTTATGGGTTAGGCTAACTAGAGGTTATAAAAACGTCTGATGTCACATTTGACAAATTTGAAGGTATTACTATGATGAAGAGAGACTATTGAAGTGACAGGGGGTCATCCTATCACCTACAAAAAAAGTCTTCAATAAAACCTTTGTCCCTCATGTGACTTTTACACTTAGGAAAAAAAAAACGATTGAATTCCTATCGATATAACGTTTATTGCGTTCTTGTATTCATGTCATTCCTGAAGCCATTTTAAATGTAATCATGCTTGTGATTTTGATTTATGGTGATTCATTTACATTATTCTGTCTTTTAGTTTTTTATTAAATTTCATTGTTGTTGATCTATTTTTGAATTTGGTGAAAAAAAAGTAGTAAGTAAATTAGGCCAAAAAATATAGCATGTAAATACGAACTTTACAATTTGATTATTATAAACAATGTTAGGTGTACAGCGACATCTATCGAATAAAAGCAAACTAAAATGTTGTATATTATAAATGTGAAAGTTTGGCTGGATGGATGTATGCATGTCTGAATGTTTGTTCCTCTATCACAGCAAAACTGTTTAATGGATTTAGATGAAATTTGGCATAGTGATAGTTAACTTTTAATCTCGATATTCCCGTGGGATTTGAAATGGCGCAGATAGAACCACGCGAAACAGCTATGATTATGTTATAATGACGGGTTTCGTTCTGGCTTTTTTGGCCCTATCTAAATCATTGATAACAAAGTCACTCAAAGTGAGCCTAAAAGCGATTTTTATAATAATCAGTTAATTTTACCTTGGTATAAATAGATAATTTGTGCCGGCTTCTAAAAACCTCAAATAAGATACAGAAATAAAAAAATATGTGTAGGTTATAGATAGGTAAACGCAAAGCAACAAAATAAAAGGCGCTATAATTAATAAAACCTTTTCAGATATTTTTTACATGACAAATTTTAAAATTACTTTTAAATTACATAGCACAAACAACAATAACATAGCAATATTAAATTTTCATACGATAGATTTTTTTGATATTCGACAAAAAGATAAAAGTATTGCGCTTATAACTCAAAAGCTTTTAAAGGCAAACCCGATAAAAAACTAAGGCAAATAAGTACACCACTAAAATGGTGTATCCAAAAGCGCTTCTAGCAGGCACTTAATTATGGTTAATTAGTATTGAAAGAGTAAACGAAGCAACCTTAACTGCCTATACTTTATAACAGCGTAGTAGTGCCTGCCAACTCTCGTGTGGATACCATGCGTACTAGCTCTTAAATTTTTTACTTTCAAACTCGACATTTCAGTGGCTTTTTCGATGAGGTGGTCGCGAGAGACTCGTAAGTTTTTAAACGTTGGCTAATTTGGTAAAAGTTTTACTTTTACTCTTTTTTCCCTGACTCACTTCAAAATGCTCGTTAAATATAATATTTTTTTATAGCAGGAGGCACGTTATATTTTGACAGCAAGAACGAAACTTGAAAATATTGCAATGCTATTTTGAATTGACAAATAACTAATCTCCATACTAAACAGTGTTTTGTGAACAACATTTTGACATTTTGTGATCGCAATAATATATCAATGTCATTTTGACTAGAAATAACCATCGAAAATAGGAAAAAAGAGGACATGATATACTACGAAAAAACGTGCTTGTTTAGTCAAAAACAAAGATGGAGGCTTACCGTAGTGCTCATAGTTTTTCTTGGGGCAACCTAATACACTGCATCTAACCATGGTAATGGCAGTATTATGCAAAGTTCTGCACTATAAACAACATTAATTTCACATAAAAACACTTAAATGTTCTTCAAAGGATATGTATACTAATAGTAATCACTCAATTTCAGATAGACATCGTATTAAAGACGCACAAAATTCATTAAAAATCGCTTTTCCGTACATAAACATTCCATTCCTCCTTACTTCAAGTGACAGATTTGTACCAAATGTCAAGACAGATGACATGACAATGACAGTTTTGACAATAAAAGTAGTATCAAAAATGGCGAAATGTTAAGACGAGCTTGCATGGCGGTTGCCATTTACATTTAACTTTAATGTTTTTGTGCGCCATTCAATAAGCTTATTGTAATTTTTCGATAATTTTTGTGGGTACCAAAATAATTTTAGCTACTGTATCATAACATAGCGACTGGCCGCATTGTTGTCATTCAAGGCAATGATAAAACTACTGTTGTCCTTTTTTACGTACGATTACACTCTTGAGTTAAAAAGAGACGCCCTTATATTTAAAAGTAACGACTTTAATGCCTCGGAATCAATAAGGAGTCCTTTTTTTCTTTAGTCATTGGAAATAACTGAGCTCAATTGCCCCTATGGTAATGCTATGGGGTGAACAGGGGGCTAAGTATACATACAGACACAAGCTACCTTAGAAAAAATAATTCTAAGCTTACATGGCTGGTCTTCGAAGGCAGGACTTCTCACGCCTCAGTCGAACACTCGACCAATGTAGCACGAAGGCCTCTTCTAATATATACTTTAACTGCTCTAATGCTACTTATGGTCACAGCAGAAATCAAACTTAATACTTATACTCATGCATGAGCGTGTCAATTACCAACTATTCGTTCATTGCGTTTGATTTCAATTTACATAAAGTTATTAATGAAACAGTCGATTGATTTTCCGTTTTCCAGAACAATTGTGTTTCTATGAAATAAAACCTCCAGTCGGATTATTTTTTCTTTTACAATGCTTATGTTGTAAAATACATAAAATCCATGTACCAATAGGTACAATAAAATATATAAAATGCAAGAACTGCCAAGAGAACATTTTTCTAACAGACGCCAACTTTAAAAATGGTTTTCCATGTAAATAGAAAACTGTAATACCTGCCACGCTGCAACTTTTAGTGGTCTTCGAATGTCCTGCTTTTCAATACCGCCCGGAAATGCCCATTTCCGTAACATTTTGTTGAGCATTCATATAATATTAGAAAATGTAGGTGTTGAATTTCGCGCTTATAAATCTTTTGAACATGGATGATAAATGTCTGAAAGCTGAAATATTGTGTGCATCTGTTGCATTAAATGGCCGGGAATATACAATGTTGCCTTTTTAGAGATTGAGCAGGTTGCGAACTTTATAATAAAATTTTAGCATTGGAATGATTTTGATTTTTTGAATATTTATTGTATTAGTTATTTTATTATTATATGTCATTTAAAATCGAGAAATTTAATTTATGGCATTTTATAATGGTAACAGATGGGATTTATTGTCATAAAACCTATACTGTAACAGTCAACTTTAGAGAAATGATTATTATACTCACCGAAGGTCAAAGATGTCTAAGAAAGAACTAGACATATAACAATTTAAGTAACATCAGTAAAAAACTTCATATATGGAATTATCACCACTGAGGCACATCTTAAAATGACCCTATGACCAAACGGGATTAATCTGATTGATAATCTTCAACAAAACGGCTGTCAAGTGACCCCAAAGCTACAAATTAAAAATCACAAGTCCACAGAAACTAATAACCAAAATAGCTAAAGTAATTTACACTTTATTGCAATTTTCTGAATTGCATATTGAGCCTTGTTTGGCGAAATAACCTCGGCTCATTCAGAGCTTGAAGGTTGCATTTTCAAAGACCGATCTAGGTCACAAGGGAAATAAATCCGTGAAATTTTAAGTTCCCTAGTGCACTGCTTGCTGTGTGTGTGTGGAAGATATTTTGTATTTTATATGCCTGTATAAGAGCAAATTTCTTTGTGAATTGGAATTGGTTGTTTGAATAAATTTTTGTAGAGGTACCTGCGATAAGATGTTTTTGTTCTAAATTTTAGGGGTCAATTGACATTTTTTTTTTAAATCTTTATTTAGAAAGCTATACACCTATAAGGTTAAGACCACAAAAGACAGCTGGGGTCAATTGACATTAATAAAACTATTTTGACATTAATAAAACTATTTCTCAAGTCAGTGTGCAAAATTTAAGAAGGAGGCAATTTGTATGATGGTTTTAAAAATATGGCCGACGCTGTATGGATTTTAGAATATATTGATATTTAAAACTACAAATATTAAGTTTACAGCTGCAATACTCACAGTATAATATTGTTTTATTGGATAGAGTGATAATGTATCGTCTATTTGCTATCGTCTGTTTTTTAGTCACCGGCCGAAGATTTTTTAATACAATAACTACAATTTAAAGACACTTTTTTTGCAAAAAATTGTTCCTAGGTAGTTTTTTACAAGGACATTAATATAGTCACTGACATATTACCCAAAGCATAGTCACTCCAAATTATGAATGAAAACATCCTGTACTACTGCGTCGTAGTACATGCATACATACATAACTTTACGTCTGCATCTCTTATGGGGTAGGCAGAACAACAAAGGCTGTAAAACCATCTGATGTCACATTTGACAAATTTGGAGGTATTATAATGACGGTGAGAGACTATTGCAGTGACAGGGAGTCAGCCTATCGCCCGCAAAAACGCCAATAATACCTCTGTCCCTTAACTGGTTTTTACAGTATGCCCGGGAAGAGAAGCAGCTGGCACATTCTAAGTTTTTCTTTCGCTTCCAGTCCAGCATGGAATAAAGTACGTCGTGACAGAGATAAATGAAATGCTGCGTCGTAGTAGCTGTGTTCATCAACATCGACGATTTGTAAAATAGCTTGTGGTACCACATCTTAATTGCTGAGCTATACTAAAATAAATATGTATGTACGTTTACAAACAATAGCCTTTTTCCCAGAAAAAGGTCTGATGAACTTTGCGTACACTCTTTGGGAAAACTTCTATAACTATCTGGCTATTTATAAACGTTGCTCCAAAAAAAATATATTTTTTATAGGTAATACTTCCTGTAGCTTTTGTTTGAAGTCACACTGAAACAATTTTATTCAGTTTATTAATGGTTTGCTAAACACCTATCTAAACCTGAACATAAGATTGAAATCGGACCATTAGTTTTTTTTAAAACAATGTTTGAAGGAGCAAAAATGGATTTTCAGAAAAAAAGGAATAACCCCAAATATTTAAAAAACGGTACACTTTGGGATTACATGATTTGGGCTCAAATGATTGGAAATGACCTCTCCTACGTCACCTAAAGAGATTCCAGTCTAATTACCGATAACCCTATTTACCATACCATACACCGTTCTTCAAGCTTTGTAAAGACGCGTTAATAGGTACTTTCGTCGCAACTGTTATATTTCTACGGGATAATCTAGGAAACACAGCTGTACATTCAAGACGTTTAATCCGAATAATCACAAGTACCTACATAGTGATAGTAACAAAAATCTATAAAACATCCATAGTAAAAAAGTAAAAACAAGAAAGTTGATATTTAATAAATCGGGAAAAGAAAATTATTGTAAACAAAACAGTTGAAAAAAGAATAATAAAAGATAAAGGTATTTTCTTACAAAATTATGTAATAGAATATATCTGGGGTCGAAAAATTCGTTACACCGATTTCGAATTTTTTTGAAATTCGAACAAAAAAGTTTTGAAAGATTACCCAAAAAAGACCAGTATAGAAATTGTACATTTCTGAAACGTACTTCAAATATCAATAAAAATAAAAATAATAAAACATTCTCTAATCAGGTTTCACTTCAAACTCTTTTCTCTTCTACAGAATTCAACTGACAGCGAAGAAGTTTGGGAAACAGTTGAAGTGACCCTCGAACGTGGAATCAATGGCCTGGGCTTAAGCATAGCTGGTGGAGATACGGGAAGTGACGTCAGCATCACCAGGCTTGCCAACGAGGGAGCTGCGAAGAACGATGGCAGACTGCAGATAGGAGATATATTATTACAGGTATGTATTTCATATGTCAACTATTGATGGAATTTTCGGATCGTCTTTAAGTAGATAATTATGTGATGATAAAAACTCTCTCTCTCTCTCTCTGTAGACTTTCACGACCTTTTTGGCGAAGGTCTCCTTTATGCCACGCCATTTATCGCGGTCTTGTGCGACCTAGAGCCAGTTCTTACCCGTACGCTTTACGTCGTCATGCCGCCACATGCCCATGCCCGCCACTTTAGAATGAGCTTGGTCCACGCTTCGCTATGTGGCCCGCCCATTCACAGTTCAATCTGGCTACTCGTTTTTCACTATAAAAACCTAGTTACCCTTTTTACACATGCGAGCTCTTAGTATGAGTAAGTAGTTGCGATTTGATCAAATTGTTTTAGGTACTGTACGTTACTTATCAGTACGTTTGACTTACATGACACCTGATGCTAAGTGATCACGGGGACTAAGGTGGCACACGTTGATCTACAAGATACCTATGCACTTGACGCTTTAAAGTCACTCTATACCATTTTTTCTTCTTATACATTGCTGTGAATTTTAAAATTTTTTAATTTTGAATCATGACAAACATATTATTATTATTATTTTTTAGTCATTTGTATTTTGTAAATTTAGACAATCACATGAACTTCTTTTTTTGAATTGTTATTAAAACAACTTTCTTTTTTTTCTCATGTTTAATAGTATGGTGAAATTACTTTCAACAATTCTTCCCAATTATTTTTATTGTATCATTTTTTATTTTTCATATCTTAAATATTTAGAACCATTGTCTAATTTATTGATCACCATCTAACTTGTTAATCGTCTATAAGAAAATAAATAAATAAATAATGTAAATCCATAATTGGCTATATGTACTATTTTTATGTTTGTAATCATTAATTATTAAGAGCTTTGTGGACTTTGTAATAAATAAATAAAAAGTACTAGGATAATCGATCAGGAAAAACAGACGCAAGCAGTTCGTTCCAAACCTTGGCGACCCGAATCAAAAAGGAACTGTCAAAGTGCTTAGTTTGACGTTCAGGATTAGTTAAATCGCAAAATAAAATAAGTCAACCGCCCCTGTAAGCCTGTCTGTCGTGAAAGGTATCGAAACCAAGTGTCTCCACTTGGTTGTAGAATTCCTCCAGAGCTCGCCTGGCTAACTACCTTCTTCATATTTTAAAAATATGTCACTAAGTATAATTTCTTCGATGGTGAAGTGTTCTGGTAATGATTTATGAAAAGCCCGTTCGTTTTAAACCTGTATGCAGTCATTTTTGACCTCATCTTCACTTAAAATTAGGAGAAATCACGGGTTGCCACTGATAAAAAAAAACCCAGACAATCGCACCAACTACATGGCCCCAAAGTAAGCATAGCTTGTGTTATGGGATATCATGTAGCGAACTAGGGGGAACCTAGTGTATAAATACATAAATAGATAGACACCCAGACACGGAACATTTTTTTCTTGTTTGAACCCGCAACCACTGGCTTCTGAGGCAGACAGGTTTACCCCTTCGCCATAGTGGTCCTCAAACTGATGAAAATTAATTTAAATTCAAAGTCCCTTTGATCGTCGTTATGGTAATGACAAAGTACTTCAACGTTTTTAACCTAATTCCACCGCTTTAAAGTAATTGACATTTTAAGGTAACTTTGTTATGGCATCAAAAGATACCAAAATTCCTATTAACATGTTTATAATTAATTTAACTTGATAAAAAGTGGTTTAAAGCAACTTTTATATGTTTTTAAGACTTTTCAGAAAATTCAAACATTAATTTATAAAATGAATCTTTTTTTCACCAAGAGGAATGTTTTCGAAGTTTTTTATTATGCGGTTAAAACTTGTTTTGCAACTTAAAATATTCTTTTAAAAAGGTCCTTCTACAGAGTAATGAAATTTGGCAACAGTACGTAAAATTAAAGAAGTCATTGCTAACCTCTCAATGCTAATAATATTCTATTATAGTCGACATTATTTGAAAGTGAAAAGAATCGTCGTGGCGCCGTGGTTACTGTGCATATCAAAAACTTTACCGCAGGTTAAGCGCGCTCGATGGGTGCTTCGGAGGACACGTTAAGCAGTCGGTCCCGGGGGCCGTATACTTATATACAGTAGTCGTTAGGGTTTGTCAGAAGCCATTTCGGCCCCCCGAAATATCTGTCATCCGCCAACCAGCACTGGGCCAGCTTGGTGGATTACGGCCTAAACCTCCTCGTCACCCAGAGGAGACACTCATAGCCCTGCAGTGGGCTCATTACACGGAGTTATGATGATGAAAAGAATAAAAATATGTTATATGTTAAGAAAAAATACAAGATATTATTTTAATAATCTTCATAGATAAGTTAGGTAAAAATTACCTAATGTTTATTATTAGATACTTAATCCTTTTGAGCAAGTATAATCTGACCTAATTATAAGCTTAATAACAAGCAGTGTTTATTATAGAAAAAGTATTATTAATCAAATTAAATGAACTAACATAAAAACGCCGCGGATATTGAAAAATTATACAATCAACAAAAATTAAAACAAAAATGTAATACATTAAATAGAAAACAATTATATTGATTCTAGTTATCATGTTTATGCATGCTCCAGCTAATCGAAAGCTAATCAAAACTCAATAAAGATCTTGTAAAATTTCAAAACTAAAACATAAATGTAGCTGTCCACTACAGGACTTAATTAAATAAATTATATAATATCTTCCCTACAAAAGTTAGCAAATACTACGTGTCGATACAAACAGATAATATGTGTGAGAGACTCGTTAAAAAATCGTTACAAAGATGAAAGTATTTTTGCTTGCATTGTCGTAAAGCCGGGATAATAAATAAATAAATAGAAAATAAATAATAAAATATTCAGACAATCACACCAACGTCAGGGCCCCAAAATAAGCATAGCTTGTGGTATGGGGTACCATTTAGCGAACAAGGGGGGACCTACAATATAAATACATAAATAGATAAACACCCAGAACTTTTTCTTTTTTTTTTCTTGTTCCGTGCGGGAATCGAACCCACAACCACTGCCCTCTGAGGCAGACAGGTTTACCCCATCGCCAAAGTGGGCGTCTATACATAAATTAGTGCAAACTATATTGGGTGTATCCGAATATAGTTTGCACTAATTTATGTAATACTGAATTAAAGTATTTTGGAAACTCTGATTAATATTTTTTCATTAGAAACATCAAATATCAAAGAGAGAGTAAGTACAAAATAATATTGAAAAATCTGATTTTATTTGCACAACACTTTCAATTTCAAAAAACTTTTTTTGGGAGCTACAACGCCACAGACACATTTCATCTATTGCTTCACTTTATTTTTGCTTCGTGGGTCATAAACTGTTGTCAATTAATGCAAAAGTAGAATTAAGCAAATACACGTTTTGTAATTTAGGAGGCAGGACCAATGCGTGACCTTATATGAGGAACAAGAAACTTTTGAGTAATTGACCAAACATTCATGCCTAGGCTCCATAGCAGCAGGTTTTATACAAATATTTAAAACGTTGTATTTTCAGGTAAACGATATTTCGGTGGAAGGAGCTCCTCATACACAGGCTGTAGAAGCTTTACAAAATGCTGGGAATGTTGTTAGATTAGTAAGTATTTCTTTTTTATTAAATATTTTTCCTTCAAATTTTCATTTTACATATAACATCAGCACAAAAATAAACAATAACATGGCGCTGACGTATCAGCAGTGCTAGCACGGATCTTTTGTCGATCGTAAGTTTACGAATGCTCGTATAGTATGGAGTCGGTTGCAAGTTTTTAGTAACAATGTAATTTTTTATTTTACAGTTATTTAAGAGTAGAACCTGTTAACAAACATTCAAAATTAACAAGGAACACATTTATTTAAGCTGACCGTGCGGCAATGGATAGATTTCAATTATTGCTTGCAAAACCGTCTCCATACTATACGAGCATTCGTAAACTTACGATCGACAAAAGATCCGTGCTAACACTGCAGTCTTATGTTCAATCAAATTTAAAACCTTAAAATCCTACCTCAAAAATATTAATTTAAAAAAGTAGATTAGTTTAAAATGGTGCATACTCGTATATGCAAAAGAACTAAAAATTTACCAAATTTAAATTTTATCGGATTAAATTAATTAAATATACAAATTCTTTTGTTTCTTTGACAGTGGAGAATACTTAATATCAGACAATCAATATGTTTATTCACCCCATTAAGGGGTTACTACACCAAACGATCGATCGTCGATCGACGCTCTCGATCGACAAATAAATGGAACAGTCGACATCAATTGATAGCTTTTACCAATTGACCGTTATACCGGCTTGTTTTTTAGTCACTGGCCAAATTTAAATGTCATTTTCTTTGGTACGGTATAAACGTATTTGCATTTTGTTAACTTAGTATCGCTCAGTACAAAAATATCAAAACCAAGGCACCAAAAACTCTTTTACGAATAGATGCTGTTGATGAACATAAACCGCTACAACGACGCGGCATTGTAGTACTACAAGATGTTTTGTTTTCATTTCAATGGGATTCATACATAATTTAGATAGACCATGCTTTACTTATCATTTTAGTTTACAGTTTACATTCATTTCACTGTAAAAAAACTACTTTCAAACACTTTCAAAAATCGTTTCTATAGATGATACTTATCGTGTAAAACAAATTTGCCGGTGACTAAGATACAGCCCTGTATTGTTATCTTATTGTCCACAGAGAATAAAACGTGCCCGACGACCTCGTGTAGTAACTTTGACCAGAGGTGTGCGTGGCTTGGGACTTGGCATAGCTGGTGGTTCTGATGAAGCTGCAGGGGGAGGGGGCATTTTTGTCTCCCACATAGCTGTTGATGGTGCAGCCCATCTCGATGGAAGACTGAGATTAGGAGATAAAATTTTGGCTGTGAGAGATGAAGATGTAAGTTTTAATTACTTAATTAGTTTTACATTGCTTTCAGAGACTCACAGTGAACTGAAGGCCATACATACATACACACACATGGTAACCGAGAATCTTGTATGAAGAGATTAAAGAACGTGGAGGAAGCAAAACAGGTCACTGCTTACCCCAAAGGGAGACAGGCGTTGTGATAATCTGATGGTTTTGAAGCCAATATTCGCAATACACCTACGTACAAACTTCCTTGAGGACACGTGTACGAGACAGCTCGTACACATGCCCACACTCGTGTACGTGACTCTGTTAGAGATAACTGCAGCAAAAACCACGCAAAATAACAGTCTTTGGATGTCAGTACACATTTAATCGAATAAGTATATTAGATTTTTCAGCCATACTAGTTTATGTAGTTTAGAAAAACATATTGTTTGGTTAAATTAAACTTTTTTATTTGATTTTATTCCGTCATCGAATCTAATTAGAAATTTTAGCATCAATCAATTTGTGCGTGATTTTGGCAGTGAAATTCTCTTTTCGACTAACATTTTCAATAAATTTGCTTTTCCAATTACCCAAATGGTTCTAGTTACTTTAATCTTGACGAAAATAGATTTTCGTTTATATTTTGTGTTTTATTAAATTGTAAAAAATATTTATAGAAAAATAGATTTGCTGATTCTGGACATTCAATTAGTTTTTCCTAATAATTCACTAACATAATTGGTAATATATGTTTAATCGTACTTTTTTAGTCTTTAAATAAAAATGTCCTCAAGTGTTCAGAATTACACTGTTTTAACTTTTTGATGAACTGACATGAATTAAATAAAATAACAATAAAATGTCCAGTTTTCATTAACTTTCTACCTAACATTCCTTAACTAATGGATCTTCGAACGTCTTTGTTTATTGCGGCTTGAAATTCAATCCTTAGCATTTTTGTATCACATAGTAACCATATATCAAGATCATAATAACTTCTATTTAGGGAATGGAGACTTCATTAATAGGAGCGACTCATGCGCAAGCAGTGTCTGCGCTTCGAAACACTGGAGATCACGTGACCTTGGTGGTTTTACCCGCTGGATTGTTTCCACCGGTGACAAAAACAGCTGCACTTTATTCAAGTAAGTTTCAATGGTAAATAATTTCAAAACTTGTATTATTCTTAAAGTAAATACGTACAATTCCTATTTTCGTTTTATTCAGCGTTTTTGGCATAAAAAAAACTTCAATAGCTTCTTACTTCCTATGGTAAAAGATTTCAAAACTTGTTTTATTACTGTTTGCAACATCATTCGGTGTTTTTAGCACAAAAAAAAACCTTTTTAAGCTACAGCATTTAATGGTAGACTATCAAGTCCGTAGCGTTTTTAGCTTGAAAAAAACCCTTCAATGGCTACTAGCATTTTAAAGTAGACAATGGCTCGTGTATTGGAAACCTTTTTAAGCTACAGCATTTAATGGACGACTATCAAGTCCGTAGCGTTTTTAGCTTGAAAAAAACCCTTCAATGGCTACTAGCATTTTAAAGTAGACAATGGCTCGTGTATTGGAAACGCGTATCTTTTGGTCCCGTGAGAATAAATTGATAAAACATTGTTTTTGAATTCCTGCATGATACTACGTTTTAAAAAATGTACAAAATATGTCCTTTATAGGTTTTATCTCGAAGCCCGAACCGCAAACATATTTTTTAATTAAGTGTCATTGGTATTTTTTTACAAAAAAAAAATATATCGAAAAAGGCTTTGCTTGAATTTTAAATGTTTGGTAACACATTTAAAATTCAAGCAAATTAATTACCGATACTAAAAAAGGATTTAATAGTTCCTCTATAATGTACCTATATATTAACAAAATGTAAAACATAGAAGCTTACTCCCCTTATTAATTAATGTAGTAAAGGTGAATCAACATATTTGAAACGAAATAAAGAACAATTTTAAACTGAAAATGAAAACCTATAAAGATGCAAAAGACTCGAAAATTCATTTTCAGATTATCCTCAACATAATTTTAGTGAAAGCCTCAAATTCCAGCCGCCTGATTTTCAGGCTTAGCTTCATATTATCTTTAGAGAATCTTATCTTCAAAGATTAAAATATTGAAAAGTGCTTAGAATTAAGGTTTTCTTTGAATTTTGTTAAGTAATAATTTTCGGTCGGTGCTTAGATGGGTGACCGCCGTCCATTCATTTCTCACGACGACTTCCTTGCTTCGGAGGGCACGTTAAGCAGTCGGTCCGGGTGCTGTATACAGTAGTTGTTTGGGTTTGTCAGAAGCCATTTTGGCGCCCTGAAAATTCTGGCATCCACCACCCAGCACTGGGCCAGCTTGGTGGATTATAGCCTATACCTCCTCGTCACCCAGGTGAGAGACCCTGCACTGGGCTCATTACAAGGAGTTGTGATGATGATGATAAATTATTTTCCATAAAAAGTAGAATTTATTATTTATCGTTTCGTCATTTACCTTTATTATTTAAATTTAAAGAAAGGGAACCGTAACCACTTTTCAGCTAAAGGCAGCTACAAACTTAACATATTAATCACAATATTTGAAACGTAACAAAATACAGTTTTAAAGTTAAACTGAAAACTAATATAGACCGATTGTCAATTGTGTGACAATTGTATACTTAATATACTTTTAGAATCAATTTTTTTATATGGTTTTGCAATGAAGTATAAATAAATAATAAATAAATAAAGACGCATAAGACTCGAAAACTCATTTACAGATTATCCTTAACCTAATGTTACTTTAAGCCTCAAATTCCAGTCGATTTTCAGGTTTAGCTACATCTTATCTATTTACAGTTTAACGTACGGGTAGTCTTGCATAAATTGTTAAATGTTGATTAAATTACCCGCAGCTCGAACCCAAGCGACGTCGTGTTCAACGCTTCATGAGCTTTTAGAAGAAGAACCGAGTGAAATACCAAGGTATGATTAAACCTCATATATTCTTAAGCATTATTTTGCTATAAGTTCTTTTTATCGGTGACTAAGACCCCGTTTGATATCAACCTCACTTGCAGGGCTAGCATGCGACTATCGATAAATACTCGAATCGAGAAGATAAATATTATTTTGTTATTTTATCCTATTTTGTTAGCTTACATGCGCACCATGATGGATAGAATTACTCGATTTGATACCATGATTAGGCCCACAGAACCAAAAATGTCATATTCTTATAAAATACATACTGTAAGTGCCAAATTCTAAGAAAATATCGATAAAAGGCCCGATTTATCGTTGTCGATAGTCGCATGCTAGCACCGCAGATCGTAAGTGAAGATCAGATAGAAGATGACACGGGTATAGGAAGGAACTGATTCTTCATAACATATTTAACTTATCTCAAATGATTTTTTTTTATTATTATTTTTTATATACCTTGTTCATGTACGCGGAAAATTATTTTAAGGATTTTATTTTATTTTAAGGTGTTTCTTTTTTTAACTAGTCATTGATCCAAAATATTGCTACCAACTTTTAGCAACCTTATGACGGTTAAAGCTGAAAATCAGCGCCATGGTGTAAAAGCCATGGTATTGTGCTGAGCTTCGCCCAATTCGGCTTGTTCTTTTTTTGTACTTTATGTTTCCTAATTTTTTACTTTTGCCGAATAAACTTTTTTTCTTTCCTTCTTTCTTTATATTGCCGAAACATAAAACCGTTGCTGCGGTGAAATTTTATTTATTAATTAATTTGAAGGCACATTTTATACGTAGAGTTATTGGTAGCTACTCTGATTGGTCGCTTTTTACGTCACGCTTATCCAGGGTATTCAGAGCTGTCCTTACACAATAAGATTGATGTAATTTACAAAAATATGGGTTTTTAAAGAAAGGAATTATATTATATTTTAATAAAACTTCCGCGTTTTTTGAGGTACAGTACTCAAAGGGAAATAAGTTTCCTTATAACATAAAAAAGATATTTATTGCGTATTTAAATTTTGACTCGACGTTTCGGTGTCTTTGCAGCCAAATCCGGCAAATCCGGTAAATCCGGTTAAAAAGTGTTTTATTTAATAGTATGAATCGCGAAAACTTAAGACAATATTATAAAAAAGATAATAAAAATAAAAGAGCGACGAAATCTGGAACACGGAATTATTTCACAAGATGAGCAGAATATTAAGACACTATGTAAATACTGGAATCTTGTCAACTAAACTTTACTGTACCTATTATTTTTATTTAAAATAACTGGAGGAGTTGTAAAACATTGCAACTTCACGAAATTTATTATTTTAAAGTCAATATACAACGGTAAATAAAAACACGTAGCTTTTGCAAAGTTACAGTGAGACCAATATTTTAACTTTCGGGAGAGACTTTAACATGGCATTTTATAATTTGTTTTAATTAGCAAGTCTTGCCATAATCTTGCCTTAATCATTATAGCTATCTAACATCTTCGATAACATTAAAAATTGCCGGAACAAAGCAGTTGAAACTGGATGTTAATATTAAGTTAATTACAGCATAGGTACTTGTGTAAAACTGCAGCTATTAAGTAAATATGTTTATTAAGTTGTCTTTGTAAGATTTATTAAATTTTTGTAAATAAATACATACGTTCGTAGGTGATTTCATTTCGATATTTTTTTACAGATGTGTGCGTATGGTGCGTCTAGTGCGATCTGGATCAAGACTCGGAATGGATATCGTTGGTGGTTTAGGTGATAGTGACGCACTTGCAGAGCAAGATGAACCGTGTGGTGTATTCGTTTCGGGAGTTTCAATAGGTGGCGCTGCGTATGGCCTACTGCATAGGGGAGATAGAATCCTCAGTGTGGACGGGCGGGATTTGACAAGAGCTACTCATGAACAGGCTGCGGCAGCTCTAAAGGTTTCTATTTTCTTTTATAAAAATTAAATAATAACACAATATTTTTTTGTCAAACTGAAAAAATTCAATTTTGTTTATTTTAATTCATAAACTTATTATACATTTTATGTACTTAACTAGCGAATTCAAATAAGATTCATTGATGTGTGTTCAAAGTACGACATTATGACAGAACAATGTCCCATATAAACTTGGTATTTCTAAAAACATATCTTGTAGTTACTTGAAAACAAATAAAATAAATGTTAGGATTGTACCTTTAGATTAATATGTTCGTGTTTTGGCACTCCATGATAAATTTAGAGTACAGGTGTTTTCAGTGTTTTGTGTGCACATGTTTTCTATGATCAAAAATGAATGAAAAACTTCATCAATTAATAAACTTTTAACCACCAGCAGTACAGCGGGAACACAGTGACAATAGCAGCGCAGTACCAACCTGAGCATTACGAGCGGCTGCGCGCACGCATCAGAGCAATCAACGCCGCAGCCGCCATGTCACCGCGAGTACGACACATCACACATGTACCCGTACATCCAGACTTACACGCTGTTTACCCAAGGTAAGATATAAGACAGGGTAAAACTTAGTTTGCGTGTGGCGTTGCCTTGAGAATATCGCTATCCCATCTCTTCCCGCGGTTGTAGTAAGAGGCGACTAAGGGACAACCAGAGGATAGGCAGCAGCGTCCTTCTGCGCAGTTACAACACCTGCTAAGCGTGGTAATTACGGCATTTCCCCCGTGTTAGGGGAGGCCTATGTCCAGTAGTAGACTTTATTTTGGGTAACTTTATCTGGCTATTTTCAAAACTTTTAATGTAAAAATATCTCAAAGCTGTACATGTTCGTGAAAAAATAAATAATCTTTAGAAAAAAGGATATTTATATTGTTTTTTATTGTATTTTGGTCGCGATCAAAGGGCCAGGATGACGATAGTCTGTACCGAACAATAATAAAATAAGTAAAAAATAAAGGTTAAAAGAGCATTTAAGTTATATATTGTTATTGATTAAAGAAACTATTTCCACCAGGTCTTTCAGTTCGTGCAGAAAATAAAAAAAAATTATAGCAGCATTATGGTAACAACTCCAGGATCAAGCATTTTACGCCACCATTTATTTAAATTTCAGATCGTTTTGACAGTTTTAATGGCAGATCCAGAGTATATGTGTCAGTAAATAAATTATTGCTGACTAATACAACCAAAAAGTCCTCACTTTAAAGTGAACCAGCTATAGTATGGTTTAATTAGGTATTTTATTTAACAGCATGAATTTTATTAGTATTGTCTTAAGTTTTCACGATTCATAATTTAAATAAAACTACTTTTTAACCGGATTAATCGCGTATAATTTATATTTTACATTTTAACTCGACGTTTCGGTGTCTTTGCAGACCCCGTGGTCACGAGCGACTGAGGTGTCAGGCGTCAGATTGATAGTGGAAAAAGTTATACATCATCTCCATCTATTTCTCAGTCTTCGAGCGTAGCGTTCAGGGTTAACACAAAATGAGCTGACAGTGTCTCGAGTTTCAGGTCGTGCTGCTTGCTGGATGTTTGACTTAATATCTTTGAGAATAGGGTCCCATGCTGATGATAGTTTCCAACCATCCTCTCTGTTGAAATTAGGGTGCTTTTTAATTTCAATGGCTTCTCTGATCATTCTAGGTATATAATGTGTCTCCCTAGATAGAACTTTCACAGAGTCAAACCTTAAGTAGTGGTTGGGCTTGTCTATGGAATGCTCACAAACTGCAGACTTGGTTACTCTTCGGTTTTTAATGTCGGCGATGTGTTCTTGTATCAACCCGCGTTAAAGAACTGACTGTGACTCTGTGAAAGTTCTATCTAGGGAGACACATTATATACCTAGAATGATCAGAGAAGGCCTTGAAATTAAAAAGCACCCTAATTTCAACAGAGAGGATGGTTGGAAACTATCACCAGCATGGGACCCTATTCTCAAAGATATTAAGTCAAACATCCAGCAAGCAGCACGACCTGAAACTCGAGACACTGTCAGCTCATTTTGTGTTAACCCTGAACGCTACGCTCGAAGACTGAGAAATAGATGGAGATGATGTATAACTTTTTCCACTATCAATCTGACGCCTGACACCTCAGTCGCTCGTGACCACGGGGTCTGCAAAGACACCGAAACGTCGAGTTAAAATGTAAAATATAAATTATACGCGATTAATCCGGTTAAAAAGTAGTTTTATATGAATTTTATTGTCCAACAGTTGGTGTCACAAGGCTGATGATGATGAGTTTTATCGCCAGTTTAAAGTGAATAATCTTGTTAATGTATTGGTTCAAAAAGAACATTTGATACAATTGTGAGAGAATTTTTTGTGCTTATTTCTAAATTTTACTTTTGAGCCGAGATTGTATACATCTACAGTATTTCTCTGCAAGAAAATTCCGTATGTCATCGTATGTGAACTAAAAAAATATGTATGGTTTGTCATTTTTGAACCTGCTAAGTCCCATAGCAGGGAGTGAAGCGAGTAAAATCTGTCAAAAAATTGACATATTTTCCTTGTCAGAAAGGTTTTTGGTTTTGATTATACCTTTGAAATAGGTCAAATGATTTACAAATTGAATTGAATCTACCGCCACTTCGTAAAGTCGATCTGTTGTGAAGAACTGGCAAGAATTCAGTAACAAATTATCTTTTATAAATATACAAAACAGTTTACAGCTACAGTTACAGTTTACAGCCAGGGAATCCCATCTTCCTGTATCCAGATATCTTATAGTAGGTAGTCCTTTTCACACAACTCTAGTTTTACCGATTCATTAAATCTATCGAAGAATAAATCTTTCGTAACTCTATTATAAAAGCGTTCCTACACATTGACTCATAAGTTTACTAATTTCACAAAGTCATAAGTAAGTGACTTTGTGAAATCTATTAATACTAACAGGACCTTAGAGTAGAAGTGAAAAAACGTATTATGAAAGATCCTTGACCTTTAATCATGACTCGTTGTAAAGACTTGCAAAATTACGAAAACTCGCGTTTTTTGGGAATGATATACCTACCTGGATATTTACCATGCCGAATCAGGCAAAAGAGAATAAACGAAAACTTTGTTCTTATATTGTAAATTTTATATCTGAGTAAGGAATTATAAAAACATAAAACATGTATGTAGATATCCATAGAAAAAGTCTAAAACAATCTCAAACAATTAAACAATAAAATATTCGTGAATAAAACATCCAAAGGTGGTAAATACTTGCAATAACTACTGTCAATATAAAAAATATAAACATTATAAAGGAAATATTGATGTCTAACTTGCACAGGTTTTACAATTTTCATTTCCTTATTAATTTTTTATACAGTACTGATTTGATCTAAGAAAGTTTAAGTAAAAGCAAATTATGAACCCTGTCAAGCACAGCCAATTAGGTGACTCAAAGGCTTAACATAATTTGCTTTCAGTTTTGTTAAAAACAGCAAAATTTCTTAAGCAAGTTATCAGGTGGAATTTAATGAATAAAATAAATATTTCAACGAAATAAAATAATGTGAACTTACATGTATTGGTTTATTCAAAAAAAACCTGGCAAAATCTGTTTGTTACTCGAAATAAAGGATTTTTATTGTTCAAAAATAATGCTTTCCTAGACAATATTCTGAGGTAAGCTTGGGCTTTCTTTATATATTTATTATTTTAAATGATAAATAAATAACCCATCAAAAACTGGAGAGAGCATCCTCGGCTTAGCTCGAACGCTCCTCTTCCTAGCCGTCCCAAAGTCCTCTAAGGCCATTTCAACTCACCAATCGTCGGGTTTGCAACCGCGTTGTGACTCAATCGCAACCGGCTGACCAACTGTCTTTTCAGGGCCAAATCCTGGCTTTTGGCGCCACTCTGAGGGTTACCAAGATGCTCTTCCGGTCTTAACTAAGTTTGCTCCCCTAATTTTGAAACTTCAACAAACTCAACGTTTCTTAACGTTGTTTCTTCTCTTCTTCTTAGAGTGAGTCTCATCACTCTAGATAACTTCTTAGTCTCAGCTTTATCATTATAGCTTTCATTATTTAGTCTGGGTGCGCCCGCTGTGCAGACTCTATTTACCAATTAGCTGTCGCTCTGATGATGATTACTGACCTTAATTAAGGCTCAATCAGCGAAGAAGAATGTTTAGTAGGTATTTAGGTAACTGAGAAGTCTTATAGCTGCTAACTCAGTCTCCGAACTCTCAGGGTACAGCCGTCGCTGTTCTGTTCTATAACTGCTAACCTTCCAACTTACAGATCTATAGAATACCCTTATCTGCGTAAAAGCATTCATCCACCTCCTAATAGAGCTTAATCTATCAGATACTAAATCCTTTCCTTGGAGGAAAAAAATGTTTGAAGAAAATTTGCTTTGTTAAATTGTCATATTCAAAATATAGTAAGTTTATCGGCGAAAATCCTTTCAACTTATATGCTCCAAAGAGTTTTTTTTAAAGGCAATAATGTGATAAAATAGTTTTGAACCACTACAGCATATTCGGTTTTGGCGTATAAAACTTTTATTTTATTAAATCTTAAAACTTTACCTTAAATACACGCTCGAAAAAAGATTATTAAAACGGAATACCTAAACTGAACTTGTTTTACAAAATTTTCATCAACAACAAATTTTTTTACAAACCATTTTATTTAATCGCCAATGTGAATCTTAAAGACGGTTACAATAATAAGTAAATAAGAAAGTCATATGTATAACTTAATTGCAACGATAGCAAGCTTACACATCCGAAGATTAAGTTAACGGCAAATTGCTACAGTTTCACATTATAACTAGAGTTGATTCAGTCCCAAAAGACGAACTTCATAATGACTAGCGAACTTCACTATCATGTTATATTTTGTACAGATAATTGCTTTGCAAAGTGATGATGTTAACTATCTTATTCATAATCGTTTACAACATGCCAATAGTAGTTAATACGGCGTTTTAATTCGGTCTCACTTGATTGCTGAAGCCATGTTTAAAATGAATGAGTTATGAAGCCAATAAAATTAATTCAGATTTTTGCTTTCTATACTCTGTAGAAGTCTTGTCCAACTGGAAAAACATTGTTTCAATTTAGATAGATGGATAGATAATTCATTTATTGACAACTACAAACACCAATATTACAATAAAACACAATAAAAAATGAAATACAATAAAATAAATAAATTATAAAAATGTGTGTTGTAGCAGTGCAAAAAGCCCTAGCTCAGCGTCAGATTAAAGACATTTAATAGATATAATTTGTCTACAATCAAACAGTTATAGAATATGATTCCAGTTCAAGCCAAATCATCAAAAACAAATTAAAAAAACCAAAATATATAAAAAGATATGAATGAAACTTGACAGCTTATGCGTAAATTTATGATAACATGTTCTACGTAGTAAAAATGCGCCTGATTTACGTAGCACATAACATAACACATTTGAAGGTTTAATATGATTAATTTTCATAAATTATGGACGAAGTTTTAAAATATATAAAAAATGGTATTTGAACCCACATTAATTATAAATTCTTGTTCAATTAAAGATTAGTTCAATCATTAGCAGACCTCATTCTTGTTCCTCGTCTAGTTTTCAAAATAAAGTTAAAGTTAATAAAGTTGCCAATATAACTTACTAAGGTTATAATTTAAAGTTGATGCCTATGAGTATACCATCGAAGGATGTCTGTAAGAATGTCACTTTCAGGGCGAACTGGCTAAACAAATTTAATTCTTACAGCCCAACTGTATTAAGACTATCACGGGTATTTTTTTTTACTGAATAGTTTTCGATGTTAACTCAAATTATAGATGCTTACAGAGATTTGAACTGTACTTAAGCATAGATTTTTGGATAGTTCTCTATGAAAACATAAATACGATTTTAAGCATCGTAAGCAGTGGCCTTTTTCAAAAGTAAAAAATCATGGAAAATTTCGACTATATTTTACACTATGAATGCAGTACATGTATTTTCAACACAGTTGCTCGTAAAGTGAGCCTTATTCTATTGAATTTAGAACTATAAACTGGGCTATAAGTCACGCGTGCATAATATATTATGCCCTAGTGCATAATATAATGAATCCTACAAAGTTGAATTGTACCTTTGTGCAAATTAAATGCGAGTAAACAGAGCATATTTTATTGATCCGGGTTATACATTAATTTTTTTCAGAAACAACAAAGAGGTTTTATACCACTTCAAATCCATATACATTTTTAAATGTTTACGCCTTATATTAGTTAAACAAAATTGTATATCAAACAAATTATTCACAATTTACAATAATTTGTTACAAAATATTAAAATATTTGGATTTACCACTCCAAATTAAATATTTTCATGTAAAATAGGCTGTATATGCTATACAGCCATTGACACATTTGGCGGTAAAAAAAACCTACGCGCATGCGCGAAGTTCGGCGCCATTTTTAAAACACAATTCACAGCTTTGTTATCAAGTGTGTTTGTTATTTTATGACCACGTGTGTCTGTCTTTTACTCACAAGTGTGTTGAAAAACGTCGTATATAACTCGTGAGCGTTGCTAATTACAGTCTCGGCTCATTATTAAGCCATTATTAACTTCGCTCACTTGTTACATAATATACTATTATGACATCAGTCAAACTTACAGTAACATTGAAAATATTTCGTTTCTGATTTTAAATTAATATTAACATTGAGTGATTTACCTCATTTAATTTCATTCCAATGAATGTTATTTCATAATAATCTGTGCATTGAGTAGCTTAATCATCGACTTTGAGTATAATTAATTGAAATTACTTCCACAAGCCGGTTTGTATTAAAATCAATTTATTGGTTTTAATGATTTAGTATATACCAAAGCTTAATACGCAATCATTCGAACGGGGTTTAGAAGTCAATGTTGTAATGTTTGAAATGATATCCATATTAAAAAATAAAAAAACAAGATAAGAGTAGGTAAATAATTATTATAAAAGTTTTATTTTGTATTTTGTATAATTTTATAAATAAAAATACGTTTAATAGTTTTGTTAAAGAAATTTATAGAGATTTCTACATTTCTGTAAGATTTCTGGTGGTTAAGCTGCAAAGGATTACCACGAGATGGAGTTACGTTAGTGTATAACGAAAACATAATATAACAAATAATTTCGGTGGCCAACGGCCACGGCTGGAGATCTGGGTTCGAGTCCCAGCGGGAATCGATTTTATATTTATCTTTAAAAGTGTGGTGTAGTTGCAAGTATACTGAAAATAAAGAATTAAATTAACAATCACAATCACGTGTATACGTAATCCTATGTATACATTTTCACTGGACTTTGAACCCTATAACAACCGAATAAGTCGCTAAGTGTATAAGTTGCACAGTATCACACGTGACTGTACATCTCCTTGGTGCTTCGTTTTCTAACCCTTATTATCTAACGTCTAGCACGTGACTTTTGGCGAGATTGTAAGTAGGTAACGTGAGACTTTTTACACTGTCCCTCATTGTGTTTTGATGTTTCTGTAGTTAAGTTATAATGTTATGACTACATATATGTGTGTTGAAGTATAATGCTGCCAAATCCAAAAACAAAAAAAAAAAACAAATTACGGTTTAATACTGGGGAAAGTTCAGAATTTTTGGAGTTTACGGTCGATGAAGTGTCAAAAAGAAATGGTGAATTTTCATTCTACACATAAGTATATATCCCACCTATAGGTATACATCAGCTAACTACAAATTTAATTAAGATGTTGCATATAATCAAGACAATCATCATAACATAACTATGTGAAAGCCAAAGCAATATGTCACAATTAAACAATGTTATAGATGTGAATATGTCATATCAGGAGCTTATTGTTATTACTATTGCAAATATAGTTTGTACATACATATTTGGTGTCTGTGAGAGGAATGTTTGCCTGTATCTTGGAATGAATTTCGTTGTCTAAGTACCATTCGATATTGTTTGTTACATTGATATGTTACACTCTATGTGTGTGCGATATTATGCTTTGAGATGTAAGTCGAATATATCCCAATATTCAGGTATTCAGGTATTCTGAGAACCGTTAGCAACATATAAGAAGATTCATAACAATATCCTTGTGCTAAAATAACTTTAATTGAACCTGATTGCACATCGTGGTCTACTCTTTAATTTACAGTAAAAATGTACAAAAAAAAACCATGAAAATAATTTTACAGATATGACAGATAAAACAATACAAAAAAGATTTTAAGCTATTGCATAGCTTCTATCGCGGGCCTTGAGCGTGGAGACCGAATCCAGAAATTCCGTAACGAAAATACCTAACACCCCCCCACTCCGACCGGCACAGCGGTGATACTTTGATTTCATAACATTACATGCGGGCTTTAATAAACAATCAGCGCCATCTACAAGGAACTTGTGGAACTTCATATTAGATCAAACATTACTGCATTAATAAAATAAATAAATAATTATAATTGCATAAGTTGATAAAAAATGCTATGCAATAGCTTTACCGCGGCAGTCTCCGAGTGCCGCACGTCTTTTTTTATTTTATTTTGTTTTGATATTGGTATACTGCAGGAATCTACGAAGTTTCAGAACCTATTGCGTGACATAAATTTCTTTGATGTTTCCGCGGTTTTGACATCAACTCCATATATTCTGTGACCCTCGCAATATTTCATAGTAGGTGAATCGCAGTCCCCATTTTTTATACTTCTCGTTAGGGCAAAATATTCTTCACTAATAACTGATGGTGTTATGAATGGTATTTAGCCCGCAACAAGTTCATTAATAAAGTGGCCGTGCAAATTAAGGAATAGCAGGAGTACATTGCGTATTTGCATATTTTCTCTTATAATGACTCTTGACTTGCTTGAAACATTAAATTCTGGCCTTCTGAAGGAATTAAGTATTTTAGTATTTTATAAATATAATACTTAAACGAGAAACTTTGCGAGAGTGGAGGAATGGATATAACTTACTCTTTCACTGCATTAAATTTGATAAATACTTACAATTATAAAGTGACTAATATAAAGTATATCATGTCATCAAAGAATGGGACGTTTATCCTCCATGCCACCTTGTGAAAAGTGAAAATAAATACTAAGATGGTACACGTCCATCCACGCGAAACGTGTCAGTAGTGATCAGAAAAATAGGCACGCTTGCATTTTATTCTATACCTTGGAAACATACATACATACATAACCTCACGTCTGTCTCCCTTTGGGGTAGGCAGAGACAAGGAAACACCAATTACTACGATCCAGACATACCTCTTTCGCTTCCTCCACGTTCATCAATATTTATTAATGTTATCGCTGGTTACGGGTACTTTTAACTAGGCCATTTTTAAGAACGTCGCCAATTTCATCTGCATACGTTCACCTAGGGCGGCCCCTTTCAACAGCAGTATACCGACTTTGGCAACCCGTATCGTAAAAGAAACGCTTTGTGACTACAAGTATCATATATCCATTCAGTATCTACAGCATCACGACACACACTAATATATTAGACGACAGAGAGGTATCCAAGAGATTAAGTATTAGCAATTAATAACCGCCAAAGAGTTACCCAAAATTTTGAAAATTATTTTATTTATTTATGTTTATTTCTTTTAGTTTTGACGTAAAAATAATATTTTGATTATTGAAAAATAGACTGATTTTGGTATTAAATATAAAACCAAAAATTAATCACAGGTATTATTTTTGGTGTCTGAAAAAGATTGTGATTACAGAAGATTTGAGAACTAGCTGAAAAGTAATTTATGTTTTCATACAAAAATTGAAAAATAAATTCCGACTTTTATTTTTTATTTTTTTTTCTGTCATCCTTACGGATACTAGAATACCTCCGTGAAGGTGTGTTATGGAGTTTTCGGGATATGCTGTATTATAAGTATATCCCTGAATTTTTACTACAAAGTTTTTGACATAAATATTGAGTATCAACATAATTCTTGTTTCCAGGCTGACTTTTTATCAGTCCCGAAAAATACTTTTAAAATTCAAGTAGGTACGGGGGCATTGTTGAAATCGTTGAACCGCGGCCGCTTCATGTTAATTTAAACCGTACGGAACGTTCATTTTTGATTGGATTTTTTCAGATTCCTCTCAATTGCTTAACAGGCCTTCATTTGCTTTTGACTCATATCATTTTCGAGCAAAACATTTTTGCTCGAAACTGCCCGAATCGTTCAGCGATTATTATCTCGCCTGCCCTGATCCACGACCAACCGACAAGTTAGATTGTCGGGTCCTTTCCATCTAAAATGACGCGTAGTTTTGTAAATATAAGTTTTTTTTTAAATATTTGTCAATAGAAAAATGAATTTTATTTATTTATTTACAGTTTATTGCCAATAAAAAAAATACAAGTGTGACAAAAAATAACAAACACAAATTATTAAAAAAAATATTCGAAATAAAAAATAAGGTGGAGCTCCAATCCGGTTTTGTTCCTACTTACTATGACTAGTAGTGCATGTTTTTTTTATTATTTATTACATGTAAGTATTCATGTTTTCCTAAAATATCGACGTCCATAATCACAACTTATTGGTTTCATCATTTTACTACTGTTTGACCAATTCAAATTCTTTATGTAAACTATGTTGTTACATAGAGACTTAAAATAAAATAGAAATAGGAAATCACAATTAAAATTTTGTTGAAAATAAGGTTTAACTAGTTAATTGAACAAGATGCACGAACTGTGGATCTTTGAATGAATGCGACAATTATCAGAAAACAGCTCATTGTGAGCTTCCCGATTTTTTTACAAGGCCTATTGCAATTTTTCCACCATAGTGTATCGAAAAAACTCTTGTCTTCTTTTTTATTAAGACAAACTTTATTGGAAGGCAAATAAAAGTATGTTTATAAGCCTTCTTGATGATGTCCAATATTGAATGTCTTATCTAAAAAGAAGGAAAGTAAATAAGATAACTTTACAATTCTAGAAACGTATAAGTAAAAAGTGGCGTGTGGCGACGTCTTAAGAATAGCGCTAAATCATCTCTTCCCATGGGTGTCGTAATAGTCAATTAAGGGACAAACCAGAGGAGGGGCAGCAGCGTCCTTTCGTGTATATCAACACCACACTGCAATCGCCAACCCGCCTGCCAAGCATGGCGATTACGGCATTTCCCCCCTTCCTTGTGGGAGGCCTATGTCCAGCAGTGGACGCCTACTGGCTGTAGATGATGATGATAATGAATGATAAGTAAGAAGGACAGATTAAAATTAAAGGTTAAAAATCCAAAGCCCGTTTCATTCAATATACTAATCGTAGTATTCCTTTCAGTCCAGCTTCCATGCTGGACTGGGAGCGAAAGAAAAACATAGAATGTGCCAGCTGCTTCTCTTCCCGGGCAAACTGTAAAAGTCAGTTAAGGGACGGAGGATTTATTGGCGATTTTGCGGGCGACAGGCTGACACCCTGTCACTGCTATAGTCTCTCTCCATCATAATAATACCTCCAAATTTGTCAAACGTGACATCAGATGGTTTTTATAGCCTCTGGTGTTCTGCCTACCCCATTAGGGATACAGGCGTGAAGTTATGTATGTATGTTTGTTTGTTTTTTCTGACACTCACACGACATTATCTAGCCCAAATTAAGTTTCTTAAAGAACTTGTGTTATGGATACTAGATAACTGATATACTTAAGAAATATATAAACATACATATTGAATAAATACATATTTTTTATTAGAATAAACTTAAATAAATATAAAAACATCCATGACTTGACGACTAATATCTGTGTTCATCACACAAATATCCGTCGCCGCCGGGATTCGAACCCAGGACCTCTGGCATAGAAGGCAATTTATGTTACCGCTACACCAGCCGGTCGTCAATAAGGTATCAGCTCACATTTCCTCATTGAATTGATATGTTTTAATATTATTATTTTGTGAGAATAAGAAAATTAATAATGTTAAAGATTTTCATTCAATGAAAGAAATGAATTTAAATATTAAGTAGATATCTTCATAATATTAATACATTTATAAAAACAGCGCTCCGCTCACAGAGCAATATTAAATTACTAGAGGACAATAGCGGGTTTATTAACAGAAAAAAACTAAAATAATTAAAATAAAAGTAGTGAAATGCCTAAATTTTAGCTCAAACATCTTATAAGATAGCCTTATCTTCAAATATGCTATATTAAAAGCATAAAAATAGTTTAAAACCACATAAAATGAATATTTCAGAACTTTACAACCTAAAAACGTTTCTTTGCTATATTCAAGTCTGTTTTTTTAATACCTCCATGTCATTCAGAGCTTTTCTACTTGTATGCAGTGTTTGCCATTCTAGGTAGCCGTACATGTTCAGAATAAAATTTGTATCCAGCCAGTTCATGAATAGTGAAATCATACGCGCCTGAAAAGCTGAATAATAAACAGGACTGGTCGACAGAATCACCACTGTAAATGGAAAATCAACGAAGTCACAAATAGAACTGTGATTTAGTATTATAACTTCAAAACATATCTTTTGTACCAAAAAGTATAGACTTTTTTATTTAAAGTGACCGGAGTTGTTATCTGGTTTCGAAATCTGAACCACCTGCGTTCAGATTTCGATTAAATAGAAAAAAATATTTTTATGTTTAATAGAAAAAACATTTATTCTGAAAATAATGTGTTTAAAATATTTTTAGCGTGCGTAGGGTCGACTTTGAATAACCTTACCACCTATGCTATGCGAGTCGAAAAAGGCGACTTATTCGAGCGGAGCCGTTTGGTGGTAGGATTCTTCAGTATCCACCTGGCTAGCGACTACCCACTACCACTGGCTAGCGACTACAAATGTATTTTAATGTCATCATTTAATGTAATTTTTCCTCTGTAACCATGTTGGTGTACAATAAAGTGTTTATTATTATTATTATTACCCACAAATATGCCACGACCACTTTGGCGTTGGGGTAAACCTATCTGCCTCAGACGCCAGTGGTTGCGGGTTCGATCCGTCGAAAAAAAATGTTCCGTGTCTGGGTGTTAATCTATTTATGTATTTATATTCTAGGTTCCCCCCCTAGTGCACTATATGGTATCCCATAACACAAGCTATGCTTACTTTGGGGCCATGTGGTTGGTGTGATTATATGGGGATTTTATTTATTATTTATAAATAACACTGCTACTGCGGGTATATTTTATGAAGAGCTAGGTACTTCTTATAAATCCATCAGGTGAAATTGCGGTCAAATGCTGGTTTAGTCGCCAATAAAAAATATGAAGCTATAAATCCTTTTCATAGCAACCATCTCATTACTTAATATCAATTTCAACAGACAGTTAGAAGAATATAAAATATGAAACGGGTTAGGAATCAATTGGTCTTCATAAAATATTGCCGTAACATGTAATCTCATATCGGTAATAAATTTTGTTGACAGACTTTATTTGAAGGCTAGAAGCAGCGTAAGGCCGTATACAGAAAGAAAGCTGGAAACTTATTAGCGCTGTCCGGCGCTTGACAGCGCTGGTCCGTTCTACACAAAGGAAGCAGGTTGAGGCAGACCAAGCAAAATGTTGGACTCATCGGACGATGATTTCCCAGCGCTGACCAGCGCGTGTTGAAGCTTGTCGGCACCGTTCAGTGCTTATCGGCGCGCGTTCATATATTTTCCTGCGCGGGTCTCCAGTGCTGTCAAGCGCTGGTAAGCGCTTATAAGTTTCCAGCTTTCTTTCTGTATACGGCCTAAGAAAGGTCCGTTTGGCTTACGACCAATGACCTAAAGGATCACCAAGCAGGGTTTTCTAGGATTAGTCGCATCTTATAACAAGCTTATCCAGCAATGATATGACCATTCTAAGCCAACCCTACGGGGAGATGTCAAAGGGTTTTAAATAATTTTGTAATTTAATCATATTCATCTGAACGAAATTAATTTAGGGAATTGAGATTTAAGGGACAGTTATCCACAAAAAAAAGTAAGGTTTTAGTATTTAATTTGGTTAAAACGGACTGAAATATTTTAACAAAATAGTTTTTTAAACTAATTTATCATGTGCTCCACATTTAAACTCATAATTATACGTGATGAATTCGTTTTAAAAGGATTTTATTTAATATTACAGGCTTTAAAAACATTTAGGTTAACACATCGTTTTGTTAACATAAGATACAACCTTTGTAAAAACCATTGCACCCTGTATAAACTCGTTAATAGTATGTTAACAATATCTACTATAAAAATAACCTTTTGGTCCGCAAATAAGGTTCAGACCTTTTTTCATTATTAACCCTTTATGCACTGCAGGAGCCTAACAACAAAAGAGATTACCTTTCATCTATTTTCTTAGTTGTAATGGCGGAAATATAAGAAAGAGTTTATCTTAAAAAATAAGCATATTAGTTGCACTTCTACTTATATTTACCACTCTTAGATTTTCGGATATTTATAGGCAGTAGATCAAACTTTCCAAATCTGTCAAAAAATTGTAATTGAATCTGAACTTTATGCCCTCGTAATCAAGTTAAAAATTGATTGGGGTTTGATAGGTTTGTAACGCTTGAACTGTGGCTTTCTGTCTATATTAAAAACATTTTGTTTCACCATCACGATTTACATTACCTACTAATTTGTGTTCAGCAGGGCTAGTATGCGACCATCGATAAATACTCGAATCGACAAGATAAATATTATTTTGTTATTTTATCCTTTTTTGATAGCTGACAAATTCACCATGATAGATAGAATTACTCGATTTGATATCGTCATTAAGCCCACAGAACCAAAGATGCCATATTCTTCATACTATAAGTACTAAATTCTAAGTAAATATGAATAAAAGGCCCGATTTATCATTCTCGACGACGACGGTCGCATGCTAGCCCCACTGTACATATAAAGACGAACATTAATGTTCCAACTTTACGTAAGATGATGAATTAATATTCGATTAATTGATGCTCTTTAAAATGTTATATTCGATTCTACTATGAGAATTAACTGTTCACGAAGTTTCAGGTTAATTTGCACAGACTTGTCATTATGGATTTACTATTAGGTTAATGCTTATTCAAAATAGTTACTAAGGTTTTCGTTGTATAATTTTGACTCCAAAACTTACCCAGAACATAACAATTATGACGGTATATACATATTCATTCTAGGTTCGCTACATGGTATCCCATATCACAAGCTATGCTTACTTTGGCGGCATATAGTTGGTGTGATTGATTAAATGTAAGAAATGAATTTTGTTGTTTTTGTTGCAGGTAACAGCAGTGACTGGGCTGTGAAGCTGATCAGAACTGAGTAGATAGTTAAATACGAATGTGTACATGGAGTTTGTAATTTTTTTATTCGGTTGAGCTAAGTAACGATGGGTTAAAATGAATTAATTCCCTTCTGCCAATGTTTGCCATTTTTATTAACTAATACAATATTAATAAGAAAATTATTACAATTATTGAGAATATGGATTAAATTACGTGTATCGTAGTAGAAGGTATTTAGAGCGACCTTGTGACTCGCAAAAAAAACCTACGGTAATATTTATACAGGATTGCTTTTTAGTCACCAGCCAAATTTAAATGTTTTTTTTTTGATACGATATAAACATACCTGCATATTTATTTAAGCGTCGCTCAGTACAATAATGTAGAAATATGGAACCACAAACTTTTAAAAAAATAGTCGCCGTTGATGAACATAGCTACTACGACGCGGCATTTCCTTGATAATACTACGACGTAGTACTACAAGATGTTTAGTAGTAGCGCGTAGTCGTCTTTATTTTAATGGTATTCATTCATGATTTAGAGTGACCATGCTTTGCTTAATATGTCAGTTATATTAAATATATTAAAAATCATTTCTATAAATGATACTTAATGTGTAAAAAAAATTTGGCCCGTAACTAAAACACAACCCTGTATGAAACGACAAGCATCTGTCAATAAACTCTTTTCCAACGTTACTATGCTCAGACCAAGGAAGTCTATTAAACAATTTTCTCTTAAAGACCGTTGCGTTACATGCCTACAGATAATTGAAATTGGTTTTGCGATATTTTCTTTTTCATTGAACTAGGACTTAGATAAACAGCATTCGTTGTTTAAAACTTAGGATGGGTTGTTTTAGAAAGTTAGTAACGTTGTATACGTACTATCAAACCAACTGAATGTCATGAACCCACAAGAAGCACATTTTGGCGAATCGTCTAAATGCTTGTAGGTCGAAATTCGCTTGAAGATAGGTTTCCTAAGTAACGAACTTGTTATCATTATATTCGACACTGACATACATAATAATGCGTACAGAATTCGTAAAGTATCTAAAAAGTCTTAAGTGCATTATACGCGGTAAACCTTATAAGTTTGACAGTTTCAAACGAATTTTCAGCAATATAGGTCATGATTCAGTTCAGTTGGTTCGATGGTACATTAAATATTAACCCTTTTACAGAAATCATGGTGTGGCTTAAAAGCCGGTTTCAAAGTATGTTAATTAATATAATCTGCCGTTTGATAAGGTAACATAATGATTTTCAACGTAATTCAGGCAAATTTTATAACAGATTAAAAACAGATAACAATATAATAATTGTTTTAAACTATCTCGGTTATTTTCACTATGATTTAATGTATTTACGGGATTCTTACGGGGTCCTAAACTTTTACTAAACCAAAAACTAGCGAAAGTGGTGTGTCCGGTCAAAAACCCAGTGATACTATGAGCGTGTTTTGCAAAAGTGACATTCATGTGAGTTCCAGTAGTAGCAGATCAAAACGAATAAGAAAGGGGGTAGATCAATTTATCTGCCTCTAACTGTCATCGCCACCTACCTACATCTACCAGCCCGCGATCAGGGTGCTTGTAACAGCATCGAAATATCGGACCTGCGAAAATAAAATTGAAAATCGTGGTAAGAATCCCGTAAATACATTAAATCATAGATAATAATATTTTGAGGAGACATGAAACAACCCCTTTTTTGTAAGGCTTATTACTATTTTGAGTTTGAACTGATAATTATTGTCAATAATTTTATAGAAAAGAATAAAATTGTGGTATTATAGTGAACTGTATATAGAAAAGAGATGTTCGTATCGTCCTTGATGCTTGCCTATTTTATTAAGTAACCTATTTTTATTTTGCAGACACCGTTGAATTTTTATATCAAGATGACAGACATTTACGTATTTTAAGCCCAGAAATTGTGGCAATGAAATCACTGCCTTTATTTGTCTTAGTGGATACCGATTGTAAAGGTATTGATTCTTGAACTATTAAATTGAAAATGTTTTTTACAGTTTCAATTATGATATCATATGATCTTGAATATTGTTAATTTATTTTTGTTTTATAATGTAAGTAATTTTGAATAAATCTCGTTTTTTTTACCATAGCATAGCCATGAAATTGCATTAAAATAAAATTGTGCATTAAAAATAATATTGGGTGACAACAACGAGCCATAATACACGGACTAAAAAAACATGTTGTCTTAGTTTGTTATATTTTGTAAAAAGAAGCAATCGTCTTAATTAAGAAAAATGAAGATGAACAAAGATTACATTTAAATTTGGAACCTAAAAAGTATCGTATTGCAGCTTAAAGTTTTAAGTTTTTTTTAATGTTTCAGAATAAAATTAATGTTATATTTAACCTGTATTTAAAGACTGTGATATTAATTGTTAATGTTAGCGGTATATATGTAATTAAATTGTGAAATTAATACATAAACTTCCTTAAATGTTTTGTTTTATTTCATAGTTATTATATTTCTGGAAGCCTTTGACTGTGGTTACATGATATTTATTTTTTATCTTCATAAATTTTTTTTACAGATATATACTGGTAAAGACTCGATACGTAAACAGGGTGAATGATACTCGTACATGACCCGCCATAGAAGCACGCTTAAACGACTGCTATTTGTATGTGGTAAAATTTCCGTTTTCAAAAATTTTCAACCTTTTATTAGCTTTCAAAGGCACCCAGACAAAGGCAGACAAAGGCAGGCAGACCCCCTGTCACTCTATCCATCATTATAAAACCAAATTCGTCAAACGTGACATCAGATGGTTTTATAGCCTCTTGTGTTCCGCCTACCCCATAAGGGATACAGGCGTGAAGTTATGTATGTATTTGTCAAGGATATATTTTAGGTAAAAGTTAATGTATATTAACTAACCTCATATACAAGTAAGTAAAACATCGAATCCAATGTCAAACATTTGGAAAAATATAAGTTCAAAATTATGTGCTCTAGAAAACTATACGTCTTTTTACATAAAAAGTAGACATTGAATAATAGTAAACTAAGCGTTCTGTTTCTATGGCAGGTTATGTACAAGTCACCCTGTATATTCTCGTGGCGCAGTTGTTAAATAGAGACAATCTTTGGCTGATGTACGTAAGACTGCTGGTTTGATCTCTTTGGCGATGGGATAAACCGGTCTGCCTCAGACGTTAGTGGTCGCGTCGGTCCAGTGGACGCCTATTCCCGCACGGAACAAGAAAAAAATGTTAGATGTCTGGGTGTTTGTCTATTTATGTATTTATATTCTAGGTTCCCTCCTATTTCGCTACATCCCATAACACAAGCTATGCTTACTTTGGGTCCATGTGGTTGGTATAATTGTCTGGGGATTTATATGTTTAATTTTGGCTATAAGTTGTGTCTTTCTTTAAAGCCTAAGCCCACGTTTAACCTCAAGCTCACCTGATGGTGAAGATGACTTTGAAGATGAAAGGAAATGGGGATAGAAAAACACTGGCTCTTCATAAAATATTACCGGAGCATATCATGGAGAGGTAATATTAGTCGACAGATTTTATATGAAGGGTGCCAGACGGGCACTGACGGGATCCTATCACCAAGCGGGGATCAATTGGATTAGTCGCCTTTTACATACATACATAACTTCACGCCTGTATCCCTTATCGGGTAGGCAGAATACCAGAGGTTACAAGACCATCTGATGTCACGTTTGACAAATTTGGAGGTATTATAAAGATGGAGAGAGACTATTATAGTGACAGGGGGTCAGCCTATCGCCCATTCTACGTTTTTCTTTCGCTCCCAGGCCAGCTTATCCAGGTGCGGTAGGGCTATTTATTTGCCTACCCTACAGTTGTTCTTATCTTATAATATAAGTTATTATGATAACAGCTTGGCTCAAAAGTAATGTATGTTTAGCTCAAATTGAGCCTCGATAGAGCCTCGAATATTCTTAGGTGTACGTGCCTGCCATACATTTCCGCCGAGCTTGCATTGTACTTGTTGTGTCCGCGGCGGTTACTCTATCAATCTATCATTTAATTTAGTTCTATCATTTAAATCTAGTTTTATCATTTTATTTTATCAGTTTAAGTTTAATTGTGTTACTCTTTAAGTGTTAATTATAGACTAAATATCTACGCGGTTATTCACTATCATTTTACCTATCATCAAATATTGTACGGGTTCCGTTCGTCTCACTTAAGACTGATGTTAACCAAATAAATCTACTTTCTATGATGTTCCCTTTATAAGATCTAGTGATAAACAGTCAAATATTTTTAATCAAATTCAAATATATTTTAATCATTTTTCGGAAACGGGATTTTTACCATGTCTGTCTTTTATTTTGAGTTCTTGACATTTCGTCATTGTTGTAAGCGGCACTGTCACGACGGTTAAATACATATCCCGTTTCTGAAGTAAATTTATATTTTGAAGACCATGACAGTTTAAAGATCCAAAATTATTGTCGTGCTTTGTTCTTCATTGTAAAGGAGGTGGGTAAATAGCCTACGCATAGAGGCTTAAGGTGACGGGATCGATCCCTGCTATCTACATGACAAATGTTTTTTTGTACGTTTTTTGACGTTTATCCTTATTACAACCGATTAAGTAGCGACGTGTATACATTTTATTAGACTTAACTGTACACCCAGATCAAATACAAATAATGTTAGGGCTGGGTGTTATTCTTTGTACTCCATTTAAAGATTTTATTAAGTCATCATCATCTTCATCATTACAACTCTTTTTGTGAAGAGGAGGAATAGGCCATAATCCACCAAGCTGGCACAGTGCTGGGTGGTGGATGCCAGAATTTTCAGGTCGCCTAGATGGCTTCTCACAAACCCTAACGACTACTGTATTCAAGTATACAGCACCCGGGAGCGACTGCTTAACGTGCCCTCCGAAGCACGGAAGTCGTCGTGAGATATGAATTGTCGGCGGTCACCCATCCAAGTACCGACCGCGCCGAACGTTGCTTAACCTTTAATATCGTATGATACACACAGTAACTACGGCGCCACGACGACTTCCATAGTGCATTATTATTATTAGTGACTTATTTAGTGCATTGTGGAGAACCTTTGTCCCGCAGTGGGCGTCCCCATGCTGATGATGATGGTGATGATTTATTCTATCACTTTCCCAAATTTATTTGGATCTAGATGAGACTGAATATAATTATGACCAAAAAATTAATATACTAAAGATACTAAATTTCAGAGCAATTCAGAACTAAAAATAAATAGCAATTTTTTAAGGCCGCCATGTCCAACCACCCGCATGGAGTCGATCCACTGTGTGGCGGTAAAACAGAAAGAAAAGGGTTACTTTTTTCTGACACAGAAGGGTTTCTGTACCTTACATATACATCATTCTTATTTGAAAAATTGTTCTTTCCGACAAAACTAGAAATGACGCCTAGTATATTGAAAAAAAAAAAAACTCTTTTTGTTCAACCTAATTAATCTTAATCATAACATAAATAATTACCAAAACATAAACAATTATTCTTAATAAAACTTGAGTTACGGCTATAAACCTGAAAACAATTAATAAGATGTTATTCTTTTGTTTTCTATTATACTCCTACTAAATACATTATTTTAGAATTAGTACGATTAATTGAAATAACTGGCCCAACCCTTTATACCTGAAACAAAACATCGACTATTGTTTTGAGTTAAAGCCTGTACCATTCCATTTTCAAATATTTTAGACAAAAGAAGTTATTTTCTACCTCATAGATAAATTAATATACTTGTACAATATATTTAATAAAGGTGAGCAGTTCAAACATCATGAATCAAATTTTGTTTAAGAAGCAATTAGTATGTAAATGATACTTCAGATGTGATATCAATTTACCCAGTAGAGTGAAGGATGTGGAAAATATACACAGAGCTTTGTGTATTTACAATACAATACTCTTTTGTCAGAGATCAAAAGAGTGGCAGCTTCTATTTACAGGAAAAGCATTTGAAATGAACGTTTCAAAGCAGGTTTGTTTTTGACTCTTAACCCACCGAAGTCAACTATTCCTTCTAATTATAAAATAAAAATGCATTGGAAATCATAGCGAAAACATTTGTAGTGGTACTTCTGATATTTGAAGTTTAGATAGTTAGAAATCGTGGCATTAATCAAGAAACTCGACTTTTTCAATCAGATTAATCAAAGTGCTTTTTGATTCCGTCTTGCAAGCCCGAACACAGCTTAACTTTATTATAAGGAACCTAAGATTGCCCGAGGATTATATTTGAGGAAGGAATTGACCGCACCATTTAACGGACCGTCACCATTGTGTGGCTAACGACACGGCGGAGAACACCTTAGCAGTGTGTCCGCATGATAGAAAAAAAAGGGGCGGAACCTAGAATATAAAATACATATACAAGGTGACTGGTGACAAATTTTAAATACTGAAGGTACTCGATTCTCGACTCAGTACTCGATTCTGATCATAATAAAAGTAGGTACTTATTTTTTCACTAGAATTACCTATAAATTAATACTAATATGTTACTATGTAAATTACTGAGTCAGTCGCGACGCGCGGATCGCTGCCAACGCTAGCGTGACCATGCGTCGCGTAATCAATTCTTTAACTTTCGGTTAAGTTTACTCAGTAAATAATTAATATTTATTTTTTATTATATTTTTTCTCTTCATGTATGATCTCAAACTATCAAGTCCTTGAATTTCAAAAGTGACCCACTTGTATAGATAAACGCCCAGACCCGGAACATTTTTTTTTGTTCTTGTTCCATGCAGGAATCGAACCCGCAACCACTAGCGTCTGAGGCATGTGAGGAAGACCCTTAGATAAACCACATGTACGTAGCTTAGAAACATTTTGGTCTCTGGAGATAGCGGTTTAACTAATATAGTATTGCAAAGTTCTCAAAGTTTGAAGCATGCATTTGAATTTACGAGAATTGGGAACTTATTGAGATAATTTGCATCGAAGTTTGCACGAATACCCGGTGACTGGTTATTGGTATATACGCATGCATGTGACAAAAACTATTTGATATAACCCATGAAAGCTATAAAATATACAAATATAAAGCAAGTTCCTCTAACCTATTTAAATATGGAAACGTATTACGTATCTTTTAGGAATAATATAAAGAGTTGTTTGGATCACGAGCATATCACTTATTAAAGTCAAGTTACAGCCACTTATGATGCAGAAACAATGACAGAACATCGCCAACTGCTCCGATCCAGACATACCTCTTTGCCTTCCTCCACGTTCATTCATCGTTTCATACATGATCGCCGTTAACGGGTGCTTTTAACAAGGCCCTTTTTAAGTATGTCACTAATTTGTTCGGCATACGTTAGCCTAGGGCTCCGTACACCCTTTTCGTAAATCTACTTTCACTCATCCTTATTAAATGTCCAAACCACCTTTGCATACCCTTTTCAATCTTACTTACTACGTCTTCATTAAATCCGCATCTCTTTTCTATTTCACTGTTACGCACCCTATCCCTCTATTTCACTCCACACATGCTCCTTAAAGCTCTCATCTCCAGAGCGTTAATCCTGATTTCATGTCTCTTCTGCCACACCCAAGATGTTTCCATATATACCTAAGTGTTGGCGCCAAAACTCCCTCAAGTACGGCAAGACGTGCCTTAATCGGTATTATTTTTATTATCAAAGATGAAAATCAGAATTCCTTTTATTTAAGATCGTAAAATTTGAGAAATCTATGTGAGCCTTGCATAGTGTTAGTCTTAAAATATTAAAAATTATCAACGAGTAAAAGGAAACGTTTATATAAGCATTTTACCTATCTATACATATAATAAAATGGTAGGAAAGTCAAAACTGTACATTGAATATTTTTTTGAAAGAATACTTGGGGTATGATCTACAATCGAAACAGAAACAAAAAATATAGTTTTTAGAATTTTTGTCTGTTTGTCTGTTTGTCTGTTTGTCTTTCCGGGATAAACTCAAAAAGTACTGCATGGATTTACTTCAAATTTGGCATGAAGATAGTTAAGAAGTCGGGTCAACATATAGGCTACATATTATCACGCTAGCAGTGTTATAATCGTAGGTGCGTTTGGTGCTGCATAGCGTTCACGCAGACGACGTCGCGGGCAGCAGCTAGTAGTTATTTAAAATCTAAACAAAAATACATACATACATACATACATAACTTCACGCCTGTATCCCTTATGGTTACAAGACCATCTGATGTCACGTTTGACAAATTTGGAGGTATTATAAAGATGGAGAGAGACTATTGTAGTGACAGGGGGTCAGCCTATCGCCCACAAAAACGCCTTTAAAACCTCTGTCCCTTAACTGACTTTTACAGTATGCCCGGGAAGAGAAGCAGCTGGCACATTCTATGTTTTTCTTTCGCTCCCAGTCCAGCATGGAAGCTTTTGTGTTTTCATTACCACTTTATTAAGGATTGGGTTTTTATTTGGGTGAACGGTAGTATTTACGAAAAAGAATTGGTTTCAAATCTTATCAAAAATGTACGAATCACAAAATGCACTGAAGTATTTATGATATTTGAGCAACGCTCATCACATTAATTAATTGTTCACATTCGCACTACTTAATATTCTATCGTATTTGGAAATTTCATTCATTGGTCAGTCATTTCAATTTACTGTTATTAGAATGTATTTGAAAATGAATAACTGTTTTGTTAACTTAAAGTATATAGGTGAAATTAATTAAAAATTAAGATCCATCCTTGAAAATTCATGGATGTATTAAAGCGGCTACACACGACCCTAAAATCACTGGCGATATCGGGACAGTGGTGGGGAGGACCCTAGATCGTATCATAAATCGTCTCGTGTGTAGGCAAATCCTACCCGATTTTTATCGTCCCTAAATCGTGCCGAGCGAGCTCACGATTTAGGGACAATTATCGGCTAGGGAGCGTTGTCAGTACGTGTGTAGCGAAATCAGGATTGATTTCTACGCAGTCTGCGCTCGAGTGCCGCGACGATACGACGTGCTTGCGGCTATAATTGTTTATTTAGCGCGAAAACGTGGCGAACGAGAAAGATCGAGAAGCGTGGACCAAAGCTATTGATCTATTCAACGATTTACCATATTTGTAGGATAAAAAACATAAAGATTATTTCAACCGCGACATGAAATAATCTTTATGTTTTTTATCGTGAGGACATGAGACAGGAGGCATTCAAAATGCCTTCAAGAAAAAACTTGAGAATATGCGTACTACGTATGGAAGAGAGCTACCATATTAAGGAGCTCTTCAAAACACTCAAAATCCATTCTTAAAAGTTTCTAAAATCATCTGCTTCTAAATGTCTCATCACGTTCATGTGGCTAAGTTCATGAAGTTTCATCAACCAGTTTTTAACCCAGGTCTTCCTTTTTCGTCTCTGGTTAGGTGGCATCGTAGTAAGTGCCAAAACAATGCCTATTTTCTGCTGTTTTGTGAGTGTCGGCGGCATCTCGGAACAACGAGCAGTCTGTTGCACGGTCGGTTTCGTACTGACAGGCAGGGACGTGTGTAGAGTAGTAGCCGATTTCATCCCCACTACCGCTGTCCCGATATCGCCAGTGATTTTAGGGTCGTGTGTAGCCGCTTTTATTTATTCACAATAATATGATATCATTACATAAGTAGCTGGTCATAAGGAGAATATTTTTGAGGGCTATTTTTGAGTGAGTGCTTCAGTTTACGCTACTGAAGACTGAAAATATTAAATCATTATATTTTTTTAATCTTATTTTCAATATTCCCTTAGACACTGTCACTAGAAAAATTATTTCAACCAAAACTGAACGGACAGTAAAAATATCACACACAAATCATTCGTTTATAAGCTACTATACAATAAGTTTACATACAGATACGTATTTCAATTTGAAATAGCCTTTTGCTTTGTATCGGGGATTTAAAATATAATTCTGCATTATTAAAATATTTTTGTTAGCAGCTTATGATATGATAAATGCATAGGGATATAAATATAAAAGTTTTAATATTCATTATGCTTTTATAATGATACGAGTACTATTAATCCGTCAACCAATAGGGCTGACATAGACTCAAAAAGTTGGTATTTAATGCGGATCAACGCAAGCTGTGGTTTACTTGTTGACTTGATCTATCTCTCCTACTTCCTGCACCTACAGAGACTTATATGAGGCAAATGGGAATGCCCTTTTATAGCCAAGCACTGGGCTAAAACGTTTAAAATTCCGTTTGCAACTGACTCGAAAAGAAGAAGGAAACTTTTTTAAAGCAACTTGCTTTGTCGCCAAAACATCTCAAACCTATCAAATATCAACTCGAAACAAAAGAAAACAACACTCAAACTATTATCTACCCTTCAAAGATGATTGAGAGAATAGTTTGTTTATTTTTGCTGTCCCGAAGATAGAAACTAAACTTTGCCTGACCTAAGTTGTTTGCGAAGCCAACAGAATGAGCTGTGTAATACTTTCTGAAGGAGCTTGACAACTCGTGTTTTACTTTGTAGATAGGATATAAATAAACAAGATGAGGTTATACAGCACGGGCTTACTAAAGTTTTAGGTTATTAAAATTTGGAATATGGTAGGAAGTAGAGCTCATTTGAAGCGGAGATCCTATAGTATTTTTAAAACTAAAAAAGTATTTTAATTTACATTTTTTAAATGAGGATATTAAGTAAATAATTGACCTGGTACTACATTAACGAATACAAAGATAGAAAAAAGATAACGATATCAAATGATTTTTTTTTTGAGAAAACTGTTATAAATACATACGTTTATTTTCATCTTGAACAAAACTCGCTGTTGAAGTCAATCACACAAGATGATTAATGAATTTGGATTCCTAGATTAAGTGCCGGGTTCAAAAAGAAAATGACTTCTCATAAACCGTTCCAACACACACAGGTTCAAATAAAATACTAAAATGAGGCATTGTGGAATATTAGGTAGCGTCACTTACATCAAAACGTAAGAGCCATCATGTAAACTCTCTTTGACTGCGGCAATAACAACAGGAAATGTTTTATTTTCTGTGTCAATTCATGCTATTTTTATCATGCTTCAACGGCTATTCGAATTGTAAAATAATAATGTAAAGTCGTGATTTCAAAATAAATAAATCTATGTTTTTATATCTTTGATTTGGACAGCACCCAGATCAAGGAACAGACTCTTTCGAACAGACTTTATTTATATGAAGGCTGGTCGCTGGCCTGGAGAGCCCTGAAGGGGTCCTTCTAATAAGCAGGTGTCGCTCGGATTAGTCGACACAATTATCTGGACCCTAGGTTCTAGGGACAGCAAGATTTTTCTAAATTGGCTCTACACGGCTCATACTTAAAGAATAATTTACTTTAAAACCAACCAACATATACAACAATAAAAGTTAATAGTGAGTAATATACCTTCCATGCTGGACTAGGAGCGAAAGAAAAACATAGAATGTACCAGCTGATTCTCTTCCCGGGCGTACATACTGTAAAACTCAGTTAAGGGACAGAGGTTTTATTGACGTTTTTGTGGGCGACAGAATGACCCTCTGCCACTACAATAGTCTCTCTCCGTCATCACAAATCCTCCAAACGTGTCAAAAGTGACATGAGATGGTTTTATCGCAAATTCTATAGCCTCTGGTGTTCTAGCTACCCCATAAGGGATACAGGCGAAAAGATATGAATGAATGAAAACAATATAAAGTATGCTACGATATTCAAAAGGCTGCGAGTCTTGACCTACTATTTTAACTACTACTTCCTCAAAACAGCAAACTGGTGACAATCATTGGTAATGACTGCGTATAAGTGTGCAGTTTTGTACGTACTGAAGTACTCGAAAAGCCAGTGAACTGCTGAAATAAAGAGCGTTTCTAGCTATGGCATTCAAAAAGTTTGAAAAGCACAGCTTTTTGTTTTTATTTTTATGTTTACACTTTTACATAGTAGCTTTTCATATCATTGCAGCCTAACTTTTTTATTAAGTAATATCTTTTTACAAAATTTGCTTTAGTGAATTTTAATGTTACTAACTAAATAATAATTTCAGGAAGCAGTAACTTTCTAATGAAAAATAGATTTGATAATCAATAAGTAAGTTATTGAAAATATAATCTATTTAGTCGAAACATATTAGATAAGGTTGAAATAAACATACTTAGGATACTTTTTAGTACAAACATTTCCACTGTACAAGGAAGTATGTGGATAAAGCCGTTAAAATACAACTGTCATAAAAACATTCCAAATGATTTGAAACTGATCTCAGGCAAATAAAAAAATGATATTGTAGACTTAAAACGTTAAGCAATATCGACCTAAATCTAAACTAATGAAGGAGAGAAGCCAATAATTTGGTAATAATCATCCCTTACAAATGAAAATCAATGGCAAAAATATTTAATTCACAACTTATAAAATTTCCTGATTCCAACTACAGGCTTTTCATGTTGAGATAAAACCTTCAATAAAGCATTATAGTATGTATTAGGTTACCTACCATATTTGCTCCATTATTATATATTTAAATTATTTTCATATATTCATGAATGAATCACATTGAAATTATTAGGTTTACTACCACATATAGGTAACAAAAGGATATCATGTAACTACAGTTCAATAATGTATGAAATATAAATTTAGTTGCTAAATTAAAGGAAATAACAATATAACAATTGAAATCTATATTGTATTGAAAATTCCTTTGTTTATATAGTATATTAACCATGATTGTTATATTATGGTTATTCTGAAACATATTGTTATACCGGCTCTATACTTGCACGTGAAGTCGCGCCGTGAATGTATACCACGATTCACGCGTGAACTGTGTCCGTCCACACTCGCAAATCTTCACAGTTTTGTTTGTCACCATGGACGACAAAGCGTGATTTCCGTTGCTGCTGTGTCACTGAAAGATAACAAGCAAATAAAATAGATGGAGAAAAAGACGTTGTTGGATGGGACGAATCCATTGTAGTGCGTGACGCACCTCCTCGTCTCAATTATTATTATGTATCAATTATTATTCAATATACTGTGTACTTAAATCCAACTATGACGTGTGTTTTATTGAGCTCCCTGGTATAAAAATATATAATAATAGAATTGCAATCAATGAGTGACAAAGATGGCGCTGTGGATCACTGAGTAGACACTCAACGAGTATCAGTTCAAGTTCATTATTCCATGTAATATTCATTTTTATAAAATCCAACGCACGGCGGTTTTTTGGTCCACGATAAAGGGTTTGCGCACGAATGTGAACGCATCGACACCCGCTGTTTTCCCCAGTAGCGGACAAGACATCTTAAGGAGCGGTTATGCCCTTTATCGTGGACCAAAAAACCGCCGCCCATAGGGGAAAGGCGCTAAATGCGAACGCGAAGGCGTGAACAATGTTTACACTCGTGATTCGCAGTTGTCGCGGGCTTTCGCAGCCGTTCGCGCCGCGAGTGTGGAGCCCGTATTACACAAATATTACAACTAAATACTTTCAGGGTATTGTTGAGGACTTTTTCACCAGTATCACCGCGTATACATACATACATACATAACGTCACGCCTGTATCCCTTATGGGGTAGGCAGAACAACAGAGGTTACAATACCATCTGATGTCACGTTTGACAAATTTGGAGGTATTATAAAGATGGAAAGAGACTATTGTAGTGACAGGAGTTCAGCCTATCGCCCACAAAAACGTCTTTAAAACCTCTGTCCCTTAACTGACTTTTACAGTATGCCCGGGAAGAGAAGCAGCTGTCACATTCTACGTTTTTCCCAGTCCAGCATAGAAGCATTTCATTATATTTTAACCCGACGTGTTTTTTCAGACCCTGCCCCGTGACCAAGACCGAAAAAAAGGTGATTTATTTAAGATTATGAATTATGAAAACTTATTATCCTATGTCCAGCAGTGGACGTTACCAGGCTGACAATGATAACGATGATGTACTTCATACTATATGTACGGATATGTAGCCTCGATACTGAGATATGGTATCCTTCTATGGGGTAACTCAACAAAAGTAAATAAAGTTTTTATATCACAAAAACAATGCATCAGAGCCATTGCAGATGTGTCATCGTGGACTACTTGCAAGCCCTTATTTATAAATATGAGGTTATTGACGGTTCCAAGTCTTTATATATTTGAAATTTGCCTGTTTGTTAAATTAAATCCACAGTTTTATATAACAAAAAAAGACATATTAAAGAACACAAGGTTTCCCGATAAGCTATGTCTACCAAACGTAAAAACAGATATATGTAGTAGAAACTGTCCAACAATGTCCATTAAATTATATAACAAATTACCAAAGGAAATAAAATGTTTGCCTGTAAACAAATTTAAATCTGTATTACGCAACTGGCTGATAGAAAAATGTTTCTATTCCGTTGACGAATTTATGAGGTTGAAATTATAAATCTGAAATGTACTATAAATAGATATAAATCTAAATATTTAATTATCTTTCTTTTATTAATTGTAATATTATTTTAATGTGTAAAAATGTTTATAAGACATGTAATAATAATCAAATTGTATAATTTTGACATTAGAATATCAATAGGACATAAATTAATTAACAATTCTATAATATGTAATAAGTACCTAACTAACTTGATTTAGTGATAATTGCATGCTGTATGACAGTGAGATATGCGCTCAATACAAACTTTTATAACAACCCAATGTACCATATTTGATGCAATAAACGAATTTTGAATTTTTGAATTTACTAATTCTAGGTTGTTTTTACTAACATGCTTTTCTGAACCTATCAGGTGTGTGTATCTTTGAAACAAATAAAATCACAACATTGCATAAGATACAAATTAAATCATCGATCACAAATTTCACATCGTATAACAATATGTTCAGATAATTAATTTTCTTTGAATAGTGGGAATCATGATTTCAATTATCACATAAATAAAGAATAATATGTTGTTCCCTCATCACAGACAATATTGAAGAAGAGTTGTATTTATACGATGAATTGATTATGTTATTCAAAAGCTAAGCTTGGCAAAGTTAACGATTCACGTTCATGTACGATGACAAAAGAATTAGACTCTCTGAATAACTATTTCTCCACTCCTCCCATTGTCCTGGATCCTGAAACCAAATCATTCTCTCTTGCTTACCTTTATAATATAGCACCTCCAAACTGTTCCTCTTTTTGCTTCAAACAGGTCTCAGTAGAGACCGTAATAAAGTCTATTCAGGCAATATCTACTAAGGCAATTGGAAATGACAGCCTTAGTTTGGACATGATTTTGCCAGTGTTGGAAGAAGTTGCTGGTGCTATTACACATATAATTAATTTCTCCCTCTCCAGTAACGTCTTTCCTTCACAATGGAAAAAGGCTTTCGTAATCCCTCTTCCTAAAACTGCCAATCCTCTTACATACTCCCACTATCGTCCCATTTCCATACTTCCAATAATCTCAAAGGTTCTTGAAACTATTGTCCACAAGCAACTTTATGAACACCTCATCTCTAACCAGCTATTATGTCCGTATCAGTCCGGTTTCCGTCCTTCTCACAGTACTGTTGGTGCATTGCTGAATATAACTGAAGACATAAGACACGCCATGGATGAAACTAAACTTACTGTGATATCACTGTTAGATTTCAGCAATGCATTCAACTCGGTTGATTTTGACATTTTGCTAGGAATGCTAAGAACACTCAATATTTCACCCTCTGTCATTAACTGGTTTAAATCATATCTTTACGGTCGTCAGCAGTGTGTTGTAGTTGAGAATACCTCATCTGCATGGTCTCCCCTCACTGCCGGAGTCCCTCAGGGTGGAGTGCTTTCACCATTATTGTTCTCCATATTTATCAATAATATATCCAACGTGATAAACTCCTCGTTTCACTTATATGCTGACGACTTACAAATATATCGCCATTTTTCCCTTTCCGATGTCAACGAAGCTGTACAGTTGATTAATAAAGACCTGGCGGCCATCCAGTTGTGGGCAAAATCTTTTGGTCTTCTTGTGAACCCCATTAAATCGCAAGGCATGATTGTTGGTAGTAGTAGACTTAGAGGCAGATTGGACTATAGTAAAATTCCATCCTTAGTTTATGACAGTGTCGCTTTACCTTACTCACAAAAAGTAAAAAAATTAGGACTTATAATCGATTGCAATATGACGTGAGCCTCACATGTTGCTGATGTAAGTAAAAGTATGCACTTCAAATTCCACTCCTTAAAACGACTACAATTCTTCGAGTTGTTCCGAACTGATCCCACAAAGAAATCCCACCGGGGATCAGTTTTAATTTATTTTTTATTCCTAACTGATCCCAGGAATGTCAGATCAGACGGGAATTGACATTTTTAATAAATTTATTGTTCCTAACCGATCCCAGGTGAATTTTAGGTAGTAATTTGGTACAGACATTCTCAAAATGTTAATAATTCTTCAAGAATTATCATTTTATGTTTTAATTTTCTCTCTAACCTAAGAAGCATATTAGTTAGCCGATGGTAGTAATCGTAAGGACTTAGCAAATCTGCTAAGCTTGAACAATATTCTAAGAATTTGTTACCTGCCTACTCGCAAAACTGAATCGAAGCACTTCCAAAAAGAACAACTTATATCAGCTGTTAAGAACTTTGAAAGACGACTCCAATTACCCAAAAACAATAATTGAGCATCAGAAAATCAAAGCGCCACCTTTGAAACGTAGAACAACGGACGAAACGAACAGAGATCAATGGATCAATTATGTCACTAACCAACTTCTGAATGGCGAAATTACTGTAGGCCACTGTTTATAAAAGTTAAAACTTTGACAGTTAATAAAAGTTTGAAGACAAATTTTGACATAAATATGCACCCAATCAAAGGGTTTATTCATTTGTTGATTTTATAAGCACCCAATCAAAGGGTTTTTTCATTTGTTGATTTTATAATAATTTTATATACATCAGTTAAATTAGTTAAAAGCACCCCCAATCAAAGGTTTTTGTTTAACGTTGTTGATTTATTTGATAGTTTGGTGGATAATTAAGTATAAGTTAGACATTTAGTAAGCACTAAATCTGACCATTTTATTTGTTGATTCTGTGATAATTTTATCCTCTTAAGTCGTTAATTTAACAAAATAAAAATTTATGTAATATTAAAAAATAATAATTAAAGACTGATTTTTACTAAAAAGTGTATAATATTTAATTTCCCTAACCTATTGCGCTATACCTACTTACAATCACATAATTTATCAATGCCCCTTTTCACTTATAAGTTTTTAATTCCATTGCATTGCATGAATTCTACCTAAAATAATTTATTACAAACTTGCTCCTTTTTTGCCTGACTGTACCGTCAATCTAACGTTGTAGGTAAACGGGGATCGGTTAGGAATAACAAAACGCATAGGGATCCGTTAAGAAATTAAATTCGATGTGGGATTTGTTGGTGGGATTAGATCAGAATAACTCCAATTCTTCTTGCCATTAAAAACAAAAATTATGCTCGCTCAATCTCTGCTACTGCCGACCTTAGATTATGCTGACATTTGTTTCTTGGACGTATCCGAGGAACTTCTTGACAAGCTTGAACGCTTACAAAATTTGGCGATTAGGTTCATTTACGGATTGCGTAAATACGATCACGTTTCGGATTTTCGCTCTAAGTTACAATGACTGCCGATCCGTCGTCGCCACGACCTACATATTTTAACAACACTTTACAAAATCCTGAATGAACCTGATTCTCCAAACTATCTCAGTTCGCGGTTCCAAACATTACCACCCCCCACGCAACCGAGAAGGTCATGTCATATTAAGACATTAGTTCATCCGCATAGCAACACCATCTTCAAACATAAATCGTTTACGGTTCGTGCAACTGCTTTGTGGAATAAGCTGCCAAAAACTATAAGAGATAGTCCATCGATATCAACTTTCAAAAGAAAATTAAAAGCACACCTTCTCTCACTAACATAATTGTTTTTATCACCACTCAACACTTGTGTACATCGCATGTATATGTATATATTTATTTATTATATATTATTTATAATGTGTAAGTTATATTTTCATAAAGTATGTATTGTATATTTTTGCATAGGTATTTGTATTTTTATTAATTATAAATATCTATTTAATTATATTGGTTATATATGTATATTTTTATTTTACTATGTTTTATCCATGCACCTGCTTCCCTACTTCTCACAAAATATCACACAGTCATGGGTTGGCTGGAAGAGATCTCTTTTAGAGATAAGTTCACCTTTGCAAACTATAGTTTATTTAAGTGTATTCGTTTTGTTTTTTTTTAAGTGCAATAAAGAATATATAAGCTGACAATTTGACGACCGGCTGGTGTAGCGGTAACATACATTGCCTTCAATGCCAGAGGTCCTGGGTTCGAATCCCGGCGGCGGCGGATATTTGTGTGATGAACACAGATATTAGTCGTCAAGTCATGGATGTTTATATGTTTATTTAAGTTTATTCTACTAAAAAAAATATGTATTTATACAATATGTTTATATATTTATTAAGTATACAGGGTTGATTTGTAGTCACCAGCCAAATTTAAATGTTAGTTTCTTTGATACGATATAGACATACAGACCTGCATATTTATTTTAGTATAGCTCAGTACAAAAACATAAAGATATGGCACCACAAACGATTATGCAAATAGTCGCTGTTGATGAACATAGCTACTACGACGCGGCATTTCTTTGATAATACTACGACGTAGTACTACAAGATGTTTTGTAGTAGCGCGTAGCTGTCTTTATTTTAATGGTAATTTAGAGTGACCATGGTTTGCTTAATATGTTAGTAGATATACTTATTTCGTTGTAAAAAAAAAAAAATTATGTTCTGCAAAAATCATTTCTACAAATGATACTTATTGTGTAAAAAAAATTTGGCCGGTGACTACAAATCAACCCTTTGTATATCGGTTATCTGGTATCCATAACACAAGTTCTTTAAGAAACTTAATTTGGGCTAGATAATGTTGTGTGAGTGTCAGAAATATGGGGACTGAAAACTGCTCGCATCCGCAAGGTTTAGCCCTCGATGCCTTGTACGTGGTCCCTGGGTGGTGCTAAACGAGCAGTAAAATCTGGTGGTAGGCTTCGGCCGTGGCTTGTCACCACCCACTAGACAAAACCATGCCGCCAAGTAACCTAGTTGCGTTCCGGCATGATGTCTAGTGTAGCCATTGAGGAGGATAGGTCTGAGTAATCGTGCTGCATCGGAGAACTGTTTTCAACTCGTGGGATAATGACTCACCGGGTGACTCGTTTTGGAGAGTAGCGGGATCCAAAGCACGGTGCACCGCTGGCCGACCGCAGGTAGTAGGGGGCCCAAGTAGCATGCCAGCCACATGCAAAAGGCTGCCCCGCCACCTCGCGAAAAATCCCGGGCGGCTTCATCGTGCCGGCTGGCGACCGGTTTGAGAGGACCCGATGGCAAACTCGGGGGGGTTCGGGCGTCCCCGCAGTCTCCAAGCGAGTTTCCCAAAGGTGCGTTACCCCTATCGAGTTGCTTGGTTCTATTTGCAGCACTTCACTCCACTTCTGTTCTCCTCCCTATTCACTCCACTCCAAAACTAATGAAAGGTCCAAAGAAGAGTAAGGTAACACAGCGGTTGCACTTCCTCTCGTTTAAAGTGCACTTCTGTAACATCCGAGGAGTGCACTCTAATCTCAATGATGTCCACCACCACCTCGAGACGGAGAGACCCCACCTACTCTTCCTAACGGAGACGCAGATCTGTGCTCCGTCAGACTCGGCATACCTTTGTTACCCAGTTTACATCCTGGAGTCCAAATTCCACCCGCACGCCGGGGTGTGCATGTATGCCAGTGACAAGATCTGTTGTCAGCGTCTCCGTTACTTAGAAGTGCCGGACCTTTCAGTTATGTGGGTTCACATAGATACCGGCCTAGACCAAATGGTATACGCTGGTATTTATCGGTCACACATCGGAGATCGGGAGACAACGAGGCTTATGGACTATCTCAGCAGTACAGCGGACAAGGTTCAGCAACGTTTTCCCACAGCGCAGTTGGTGTTCCTGGGGGATTTTAACGCACACCACGGACAGTGGTTATACCCGTTTCAGGACACTGACCATGCTGGTAGAGAGGCTTTTAAGTTTTCGCTCACTCATGGCCTCTCTCAGCTTGTTGACGAGCCTACGCGCATCCCAGACGTTGCTGGCCACACAGCTTACTGCCTCGACCTTCTGCTGACAACCGATCCCGACAGATATTCGGTGTCCGTCACTGCACCCTTAGGGACATCCGATCACTGTCTGGTGAAATCTGTATCGCAGTACTCGCCACCTGACACCCGACCAAGTGGTTCTAGGCGAGTATGGCGCTACAAGTCGGCAGATTGGGATGAAATGCGACATTTCTTCGCATCTTATCCGTGGCGGCAAGCTTGTTTTACATCAACCGATCCATCGTGCTGCGCTGATGCAGTCTCAAGTGTGATAGGTCAAGCAATGGAGTTCTTCATTCCCTACGCTGATCTATCCCTTGAAACCAAAGCCTGGGCAACCGCTCGCAGAAGCAAAGCCATGGATTCGCATGAAAACAAGAAGAGGTACAATGCTGCCACCAAGTGCTGCAAGAAGGTGATCAAAAGAGCTCGTTTCACCCACATAGGCTGTATTGGAGACAGAATAGCGTCATACCCCTCGGGAAGCAAAGCTTTCTGGTCCCTCGCCAAGTCGGTCGAAACGAACTTTTGTCGTCCATCGCTGCCGCCACTGCGGAAACCTGACGGTTCTCTGGCCCACACCGCTAAGGAAAAGGCGGATTTATTTCCCAGTATCTTTGCGGAAAATTCTCGTCTAGATAGCCAAGGAAAAATCCCACCCCAATTACCTCAGTTCGGTCCTAAAATGGATACCGTTCATATTCGCCAAAAGGAGGTTCTTAAATGCTTGCTGTACCTAGACGAGAATAAGGCTAGCGGTCCAGATGGTATTCCTGCAGTGGTGTTGAAACGCTGCGCAGCTGAGTTGTCTCCCGTTTTGACGCGTCTCTATAGACTTTCTTTGGAATCTGGTAAAGTCCCCAAATCCTGGAAGCTGGCTAACGTACAACCAGTACCGAAGAAGGGAAGCCGTGCTGATCCTGTCAACTATCGACCAATGTCAATCACTTCCATACTTTGCAAAGTCATGGAACGTGTATTGAACAATCGACTCCTGGCATACCTCGAGACCAACGAGCTCCTAAGCGATAGCCAATATGGTTTCCGCAGTGAACGCTCGACCGGCGATCTTCTCGTGTATGCCACACACTTATGGAGTGAGGCCTTGGAGGGTCATGGTGAAGCAATAGCTGTTTCCTTAGACATATCCAAGGCCTTTGACAGGGTCTGGCATGATGGTCTCTTAAGCAAGCTTCCAGCATATGGCATACCGACCGGGCTCTGCGACTGGATATCTGATTTTCTGAGGGAACGGTCGATTCGAGTAGTCTTAGACGGCTACTCCTCTGACCTAATGGCGATTAATGCCGGGGTACCTCGGGGATCTGTTCTCTCTGCAACTTTATTCTTGCTGCACATTAATGACCTCCTAACACCTGGCATTATTGGATATGCTGATGACAGCACTGTTGTTGAGAGATAAATATCCAATGCGCGAACGAGCGCCCATGAAATCCAGGTTTTGAGAAGGTTTATGATTGAGCGCGTTGATTCTACCTTGCGGATTGTATCCGATTGGGGCGAATCTAACCTGGTCAAATTCAACGCCTCCAAAACACAAGCGTGTCTATTCTCCGCAAACAGAGCACCTTTACTTTTACGCCCACTTTCCAGAATGTATCTGTTCCCATCACCGACCAACTAGGGCTTTTGGGCGTCACTATAACGTCCAAATTAAACTTCGTTCAACAAATTGAGTCTATGGCAAAAACGGCTTCAAAAAAATTGGGTATCATCTCGAAGGTCCGGCGGTACTTCAGCCCTGAACGGCTGCTCAACTTATACACAGCCCAAGTGAGGTCGTGCATGGAGTACTGTAGTCACCTTTGGGATGGTTCTGCCAAATACCAGCTCGAAGCGCTAGACTCTGTTGACCGAAGAACCCGTAAAATCATAAATAACAACAACCTTACAAAGACAGTATTTTATCGGCTACATTTTGGTGAGTGTGCGAGTGCTCTTTTTGACCAAATTGAACTCACACCTTTTTACCACCGGACTACCAGATGCAGACAGAACTTCCATCCCTGTATAGTGGATTTACCAAGAAGTCGAACAAAACGCTTCGATAGTTCCTTTTTGGTATGGATTGCCAAGGAGTGGAACAATCGGCTTGCGTCTGTTTTTCCTGACCACTACAGTCCTTTTAAGTATCGAGTGAATTGGTTTCTCGTGGATGGACGTGTAACACCATAGTCTTCATGCGCACTTTCCATCAGGTGGCATGGAAGACAAACGTCCTATCCTTACAATATAAAAAAAAAAAAAAATTTATTTCTGATGAATGTTTAATTTAGTAAATATTTATTTAGTTGCCTGTATATTTAAGTCATTCTTGCGGTTACAATATCATTTTCGAATAAAAAAACAAGTTCAACAGTACCTAATTTAAAATAATGTGTTTGAGTCACTTGAGTAATAACGAGCACACTATACAGCATATTTTTGATGCCTTTAAACCTTGTTCTAGACGTCTAAAATTAAAAAAAAAAAAAAAAAAAGTATAATAAAATATAGATTAAGCGGACGAAAGTCTATCATCATCATTGTCAACTACATCCATAACGGGTCATTATTTCAGTGTCCGCGAGTATCAGGGTAACCGAATCTTCGACGGTTGAACTAAGGAGTATGGTATAAAATATAGATTATCTGGAAAAATATCTATAAATCCACAATAATATACTTCTTATTCGAACGAAATAAGACTAATAAATAAACACTCACTAAATATTTCTAAACACAGAGTACCTAAGTACCATTTAGTAATTAATTCTATTTCTTTGATTTGTTTGCAGATTCTTCATCTATATGCACCATATTTACAAGTGGTGGTGTTAAATAAACACATACCAAAGATCCTAAAAACCATTTCACGAAACAAACAACTTCAAAGTCGGTATGAAATATGTTTCAAAGTTGATCCCTGTTCGCTCGACGGCAAAATATCTGACTGTTTACACATTCAACAAGCACAGCGTAATCAAAACGGGTTAGTCATTTCGTATAAAGTTTTACGCGGCGTTTCCACATTTGCAAATTAACAGTGTTGCCTGAATATTGAAAGCCATCAATCGGGTTTGGGATCCCTGTTTATTTATTTTTGATTCGCACTACCGTAAAGCAAAATATTTGGTTGCGCGAAATAAATGTAAAACGTTTTATATTTTAAAGGGTAAAGAGTTTTGGATTGGAGGAGTTTAATGATGAAAATGGATTATTTTTTATTATTTACACGAAAATATTAATGATAGATTTACTTTGATGATAAAAAAATAATATAATAATATTGTCTTAAGTTTTCACGATTCATAATTTAAACAAAACTACTTTTTAACCGGATTAATCGCGTATAATTTATATTTTACATTTTAACTCGACGTTTCGGTGTCTTTGCAGACCCCGTGGTCACGAGCGACTGATCACGACAGACACTGACAGTTATGTATGACATACAGACATACATAACTTCACGCCTGTATCCCTTATAAGGTAGGCAAAACACCAGAGGTTATAAAACTATCTGATGTAACGTTTGAAAATTTTGGAGGCATGATGATGAAGAGAGAGTATTATAGTGTCAGCTTATCGCCTGCATAAACATTTTCATAACGCAGATAATAATTGTATTCAAAAAATAATTGGTGTATCAATTGATTGCCCATTTATATAGGTCCGCTAACCACCAACATCGTTTTATCAACCAAAAGATTGATCCGTGTAGTTTTGGCTCTGAATAGCCCTGCCTCCCCTGGTGTCGTAAAAAGTGTCCTAAAAGTGTGCACCTCTTTAGGTACAAAAAATTAAACAAAAAACACAGCATATGTTTTTTTTTATTAGACTGTGCCCGCGTTTGACCTATGTCCTACCTGAAGGTATGTGAAAATGAGGTCAAAGATGAGAGCACACGGGCCTAGAAAAAAACTGGCTCTTCATAAAATATAGCCGGAACACAACACCACTGGAACAGTAATATTTGCAGGCAGATATTATAAAGAAGGGTGGTCGCTAGCCGGCTCCTGATGGGATCCTATTACCAAAGGGGTCACTGGGAATAGTTTCTTGAAAAAAAATAATTTTTAAAAGTAATATCTTTACATTACTAATGTAAAGACATTACTTTTAAAACTTATTTTTTTCGACGCAGCATTACTGGAATACTTTAAAGCATAACACGAAAGGTCAAACGAACTTATACTTGTGAAAGTCAAAAAAATACTCTTCTACCACCTGAACCGAGTTATTTTTTTTGTTAATTTTTGCCTAGCACTTTATTCTGTTTGAAAAATATCTCTTTTTTTATTTTTTTTTATAAAATTTTTAATATCTAGCTAAACCTGACGTGAGATGTAAAGCTTAACATATGCGCAATATACCTAATTGGCCTGAAAAAAAAAACTTCCAGTATAAAACTACTATCACATAGTGTCAAACAAAATAGTTACATCAGCAGATATAGTGAAATCAAATGAACAAACGATTCTCAATTCAATTTTGGATGTTTCAATTCCAAAATCAATCAGCGTTTTTGCCACAACGGAAATTTCGTGTATCACTGTTGTGCTCATGTTATGACATCAAGTAAGGGACCGTATGGAGCTGATTTAAGCGGATGATTCAATGAACTTTGATGTGATTCAATTGTATTTTTACTATTAAGTAAATATTTTTTGTAAGCTTTAGTAACATGCTCATGTTTCCTAATTTAAAAAAGAAAGGAACATAATATAACATTCAGCGTCAGACAATCAACCTAATAATAAGTAGTGATTTTATTTTACTGGCGTAAATCGGAGGTTGTGGGTTACCTGTATACAGGGAGTTTGTTAGGGGTTATCAACTAACGGTTCCGCCTCAAGTATTTAACCTCATTATCATCATAAGCCGGTATATGCCCACTGCTGGACCAGGGCCTACCAAAAGGTCCTTAGCTTCGATTTGACCCAGATCCAAAAGAATTGTTCCATTAGATTCACACTAACTAGTCTTATTTACAGAGCTCCAGCTACTGATGTCCACAATTCATAGTTTTATACAACTACACGTGACAAATCTTTCTGGATCGACAGTGGATAAAAAATTTTAATCTTCTAAGTGAAATTTCTCCTTTTGGTATTAGTATTAGATTTATTACGACAGAAATGAAAGCTTGTTAAATTTTTTTTATTTTTGGAAAGATCCCATGATAAATAAGAAATAACTTTATTCGTTTTTTTGAAGAAACTTTACCGCACACAAAAACTTTACCACATATAATTGTATTTACGATGCATCAAAATCTCGCACTTCTAAATAAATAGAAAAGTTTGCTTCAAATATAACAAAATCTATCTTAATATTAAAATTGAAAATACATTTGCTACATTAAACTAGGAAACAATAATTCTTTCACTAAATCAAAATTTAAATTTATCTTTAAAAGCAAACTAAGAGAATGAGAAATGGCTCCATAGACGGTACATTTGTCATTTTACATTCACTATCATTGTGATAGTTTTAAAAAGTTCTTCGCTTTTAAGTAAGAAATTCTGGGAATCAGAAACTAAGTGAAACTAAAGCGTGGTTGTGATAAGAAAATAAGTAATTCAAAAATTTAAAGAGTATGAAATTTTTGAAGTTATTAATTATACTTTTATAGATAACGAAAAAACATTGCTTACAAAGTTATTTGTTTTAGTCAGAAATTGTGTTAATGTAACTTCAGTAAGCACATAGACTTCGATTCGTATTAATTATATGTACCTTTTGACTAAGATCATTAAGACCGTTTTTATTATTTAATATTGAAAAAAACTGCGGATTATGTGCCAATGCAATCGAGCATAACCAATAAGGTGAACAAATATTTCTGCGTCCATGAAATCAAAACCGTATTCCACATTCCATCGTCAAAGGGGAATTTATCTGAAGGGACTGATCGGCATTTCACGCTTTTCATGAAGTCTATGTATGACTATCTATAGTGAAATTTACGGCATTGGAATGGTATCTAAAAATATTCATGGGAAAATCAACAAAAGCCGTGTGATAAGAAGAATAATTTTTTTTTTTACTTAAAAGCATGACTTTTGAAACGGTATTTATTTGAAGATTTTTTTCGTAAAATATACAAAAACTTAATTTACCGGAACAAACTTATTAATTTCTCGTAGTAAAAAAGAGAAACAGAAGATTTCATCGAGTATAAAAACAATTTGAAGTGGTTTTCTAACTAAATCTAAATCAAGTGTAAATGATGCTTTATTAAATCAAGATTCAGTGCCCAACATGAAGTTTTATTCACTTTATTTCACAAGAGTAAAAGGAGAAGCTATGGATCTATTCAAGTGGATTTACAAGATAAGCAGCCTCTTCTTACTTGCGAGCAGTATAATTTATTGCAAGGGACTGTAATGTGACCCTTATTTTCTCTTTAAAGGTTAGCTTAAGTTAAGCTTACATTAAAGATGTAGAAAGAAAGTTTGAATCTATTGCCCGCTACAGCAGAACTTTTGATTGGGCCCATTAGTAATAAATTGGCGTGTCTAATTGATTTTAAGTTTGGGTTCAGGAAGTTTTCTAGGATGGAAAACTAACTTTATGTTTATTAGGTTAAAGTTGTTCTGTATTGAACTGTCTCCTTATAAATCAAATTAATTTTGTTTATTCAAGCTAATGTACATTTCAGTTCATTACATACAGCTAGATGAATTAATAAGTTTTGAAATATAAGTGATAGTCTATGGCTAACAGGAGTTTAAATATAACAGAAAATAAATTATTGTGCTTCCATGCTGGACTGGAAGCGAAAGAAAAACGTAGAATGTGCCAGCTGCTTCTCTTCCCGGGCATACTGTAAAAGTCAGTTAAAGGACAAAGGTTTTAAAGGCGTTTTTGTGGGCGATAGACTGACCCCCTGTCACCTCAATAGTCTCTCTCCATCTTTATAATACCTCCAAATTTGTCAAACGTGACATCAGATGGTCTTGTAACCTCTGGTATTCTGCCTACCCCATAAGGGATACAGGAATGACGTTATGTATGTATGTAAGTAATTGTTCTTCATGAAATAATAACAGTGAGCATTTTTCAAATCTATTATTTAGATATCTCAATCAATTTTATTTCAAATTATGTAGATAGTCCATTGTACAGTCGGGATAAGAAAACCTTCGTCAGGCATCTTTTTCATTCCTTTGTCAAGTTTCAAGTATTAGTACCGTTTCAAAATGAAGCAAGTCAATTAGTGTCATACTCAATCGGTGAAGCAGAGTATCGCTCATTATGAGCAAAGGAAACTAAATCTTGAGGTGACGAATCTTTTCTTTCTCCAACTGTACTATAGTAATTTTTTAATCAAAATAGCTAAGAACAATCCAAGAATAAAATTATCTCGCGCAGAGACCGATGAGATCCAAGTCATTTTGTAAAACATACAAACCAGCACGTGACAAAGTAGTATTACAATAGTTCTCTTTTCAAAAAAGGCAACACTTCTGTAGAGAAAAACGGCTAAACACTTTTTAGTTTTTCTTTACCACAGTTTCATTCAGCTAAGTAGGATAACTATACTTCATGTATTCGTTACGGGTAAATTGAAATTATACAACCTACCATTTTCCATTTACAATAATTTTAATTATGTTACTTTTTCCTTTTTTTAAAACTCCACAGCATAAATCCATCCTTTCATGCCTCTTCATTTTCATTTTCATTTTCTTCTGCTACACCCAAGATTCACTACCATATAGTATTGGCGCCAAAACTCAAACCAAAAAAGTAAAGAATCTTTTTAATACAGTTGCTCAAAAAGTGGCGTATTGCAGGGACGTTTAGCGTTCGGGATGTGGGCTCGGGATTACACACTTGTGCTTTTTCTTTACCTTTTCCGCACTCGTGCGTTCTCTTTCCCAAATGACAAAATAATGTCTATTAAAAAGAAAAAAACAACCACGAAGTTTTTACTAAAAAAAATTCATAGAAGTTTTTACGATTCATGCAAATATTTCTGAAAAGAAGCTACTAATTTGTTTCAATATCAGATATAATGATTTGATGCAATGAGTTAGGTTAGGTTTTATTTCATTTTATCTCATTAAATTCATTTTCATTTCATGTCAATACAAAAAATCTACTAAAGACTTGGCTGTATGGGTATAGTTCCCTTTGCCTACCCAGAATGGGTAAATAAAACAAAAAAATCTCTGTTTATTATCTTTCACGGCTGGCGCCATTTTGTATATTTTATAAAATTGCTTAATTTTTTCGCAACTGTATTAAAAATAGTTGTTCAGTACACGTGCGGAACCGTCATTGAAACTTGTTCCGACTGTCAACCCTCGCCTTCGGCTGCGCCTCGGCTCGTGTAAACATTTGTCGGAACTCTTTGCAATAACAGGCTTTCCGCACTCGTAATAAAATATACTATTTTAATACAGTTACTCAAAGAGTGGCGTATTGCAGGCACGTTTAGCGTTCGGGATGTGGGCTATTAGACACTCGTGCTTTTTCTTTACCTTTTCCGCACTCGTGCGTTCTCTTTCCCAAATTTCAAAATAATGTCTATTAAAAAGAAAAAATCAACCACGAAGTTTTTACTAAAAAAAATCCTAGAAATTTTTACGATTCATGCAAATATTTCTGAAAAGAAGCTACTAATTTGTTTCAATATCAGATATAATGATTTGATGCAATGAGTTAGGTTAGGTTTCATTTCATTTTATCTCATTAAATTCATTTTCATTTCATTTCAATACAAAAAATCTACTAAAGACTTGGCTGTATGAGCATAATTCCCTTTGCCTACCCAAAATGGGTAAACAAAACAAAAAAATCTCTGTTTTTAATCTTTCACGGCTGGCGCCATTTTGTATATTTTATAAAATTGCTTAATTTTTTCGCAACTGTATTAAAAATAGTTGTTCGCACTCGTAATGAAATATACTATTCTATAACATGTAATAATAAGTAAGACATCCATTTCCATACCTAAATTAATATACGAAATATATCTTGTCAGAACATCTGTTTTCCCAAATTATACATATTTACTCTATGTTAATATTAAACGAAAATTTTCCTACCAAAACTTTGAAACATTATTGTATTTAAGTTTCAAAATCTTACATTTCTATTATGTCTGTATATTAATTTCATGCAAATATTTTCATACCTGCCCCGGCTACTGAACCCTTGTCCCTTGTCACTCTAAGCCTTTCCACCACTTTAGCGTGATACCTCTCGGTAAATTTACTTTCATGTCACTTGAAATAACCGTTTTTGGTACGCAGTTTCTGGAATATATATAATGACCTACGGGCGTAAGCTCTCACTTGATATATTTAGAAAAACAGCCTAGGTGCTACTAAAAATCCAAGTACTTACTTTTCGAATATAAAAGTGGTCATTAATAAAAATATTTGTCATCACAACTCCATTCAATGAGCCTACTGGAGAGCTATGAGTCTCTCCTCTGGGTGACGAGGAGGTTTGGGCCTCATTTTTGGCGATATTCTTCATTCCACTATAAGGTTTTTTAGTTTTTGGAATTACTTTTTAGTTCCTGACCACTTTCCTCCTCAAACTTTTAAGCTTCTTCCAGTGAATAGGCTTTTCGTGGATGAAAGTGTACCTCCTAAATCTTCAGGTGTCAAGTATAACAAAATTCTAATCCACATTAAACAAAAATATGTGAATATATTTTTTTGTCTAAATTGTTTAATTAGGTATTTTTCAAATAATATTTTTTGATGTTCCAACATTTCCAATAAAGCATCGCGTGAGAAAACTGACTTACAAATTTTTAAGTAAGTAAATTATATTATTTATCTGCAAGAAAAGTTTATTATTTATCTGTACTTTTTACATTTATCTGCAAATAGGTCAACTGGTTTCAGTTGAATTTGTAATCTTAAAGATTCTACAAACTTGAAACAAAACATACACGCAATTCTGAGTTCGACCCAAGTAGAGCCACGTTCAAGATTCAAGCTTATTTATGACAAAATGAGGTTTTATTTGAGCACGATGAAATTAACTTTAATTTGAGAAAAATAAAAAGAGACTAAAACTATTACAGTCGTTTGCAGTAACTTCAGATGCTAGCTTCATTGTGTCGTGCACCAGCTGTGCTACTTTGTAAGGTCGACATTTGCTGCATTCTCAATATTAAACAACACTGGGAGAATTTAAAATTCTGTCCGTGAAAGATGGCTTTACACGCGCTGAGGCTTGAAGCATCTTTACTTGTCTAGTGTTGAATATTAAAGAACAGGTTTTATGAGTTTTATTTAAATATAAGTATGACAAGATTTTATAAGCGTTTTTAAATATTTGCAAAATATTTTGTAGTGCTTGACGGAGACGTGAAATTTAAGTGATGATTGGGATGGGTTCATAAAACCCCTTCTGGTAAATATTGTTTTTTCAATATTTTACGATTATTTTCATCAAGGGACGGAAGTTTTTGCGGGCGATAGGCTGACCCCCTGTCAATGCAATAGTCTCTCCTACATAATAATACCTCCTAATTTGTCAAACGTGACAGCTCTCAGCTTTACAGCCTCTGGTGTTCTATTAAATAAAACACTTTTTAACCGGATTTATCGCGTATATTTACATTTTAAATTTTGACTCGACGTTTCGGTGTCTTTGCAGACCCCGTGGTCACGAGCAACTGATTTTCTGGTGTTCTGCCCACCTTATTAGGGATACAGGCGTGAAGTTATGTAAATAAGTATTTTCATGTTTTTATATTAAATCTAGTTTTCTTCAAATCGAGTATTTTGTTCATTTCAAATTGCATCCAAAAGTTTTAAGTGTCATAAGTGACTACAGCACAAATGCTCAAGACTTTTTAGGTTCAAGTTTGCTATCATTCCGGACAGAGACTTCAAAACATTGTGGGCGCAAGATTCATGTGCAATACAGCTGTTACACTTCTATCCTTGAAAGTGGCTTATTGTTGGTCTTTGTGCGCTGATGTTTATTAGTAAGACAAATCACAAGTTTTTAGGGACATGTTGAAGGAAATTGTAATTTGTTCTTTTGTTGCACTGTTTGTATTTTAGAGTGAAGTTAGTCGGTGTCTATACAATGTTTTCATTTGTTTTTTGGGTCTTGGTCGGTTGTGAATCCTATATTAATCAAAGTGTACCAACAATCGGGATATGACTAACGATTTGAGACTATACTTTGAGAAGATCTATTTAATAGTTACTTATTTGATTGTCACCGGATTCTTAATTATTTTTATTAACTAAGCACTCAAACTACATTCTTAATTCAATCAGATACATTAAATAGACTTACGATCCCGAACAAAATTTCTTACCTCGCTATTTGGTACCTGCTAAGATACAAGATGACGCTAGGTGTTAGGAATCATGAAATAAAATTGAAAATAAAAATAATTCTGCTATGTGGTACAATATAAAACTATAGACGACGCTATTTTGAATTTCAGTGAGCCAAACAAACACAGTTCGACGCGTCGCACAGTGGGCTAAAAATGAGCTTTGGGATATTGCTTGTATAGATTATGTACTTGATTTTGCATAAAAATGTGGAAATTATAAATGACATTGTATGAAACTTGTATTGAAAATCTGATAAAATGATGTCTTAAAATATAAATTTTGCTGTCATGCTGGCAAAGAAAAACATAAAATCTACCAGTTGCTTCTCTTCCTTGGTAAAATCCTGTTAAAGTCAGTTAAGGGACATAGGTTTTATTGAAGTTTTTGTGGGCGATAGGCTGATTCTCTGTCACTGCAATAGTCTCTCACCATCATTATAATACCTTCAAATTTGTCAAACGTGACTTCAAATGCTTTTATAGTCTCTTCTGTTCTGTCTACTCCACATACATGGGGGATATATATTTTACGTACATCTCTCGCATTGAAGGCGTTCAAAAGAAGTTTCTACGCCACCTCCAATTTAAGGGCCCCATTCGCGAAATCTATGCGTTTTCAAACTCATTACAACCGGCCAATATTGTTTGTCTGGATCGGATAAAAATATATGTTGAAGTTTGTTTAATATATTTTATAAATCTGTGGATCAAAACACGATACTGAAAACTTTACTCGATCATAAAAAATTACGAAAAAGATGAAAATTTTAAGTGATTTTCCGATATTCTAAGAGAATATCAAACTTATACTTGTCATAATATTGGTAATGTAGCATGTGGATAATTTCTTTCTTAAACCGTTCTATTTTTTCTAATATAATATAATAAAGATGACGGTGCGATACAATTCAGTACCACGCGAGGCGTCATGGAGGTAGAACCTGTGTCGCTTTTGCTCCCAATTTTCCCGCGTAATTGATCGTCTTTTTGACCATAGCGTACATATAACAGTACGACAATTTAATTATTTGATTTTTGTTAAGTCACATTTTATATTTTGATTGATAAATTAAAGGAGTATTATAAACAATTACCACTTCTGAATATAGAGCTAAAAACTTGTTTCTGATATTTTTTTTTAAGTTTATTAGACAACAAGTGCAAAAAAGCATATAATTTTTTTTGCGATAAATCTTTTCTTACGTAATCACCCGACGAAAACAAAAGGAGGATTATTATTCTATACGTACGTATACAGGGTATAAGGGGTAATATTATTGCATCACCTCTTGTGGGCTGCCTCTCCACATCAATTCCAACGTAGATACTGATAGGTGGACATCGATAAATATACAGGGTGTAATTTTTAATGCCATCTGGAGGGAAAGTACTCTAAATAATAGAGATAGCAAAATTTACTCCAAAGAAACTGTCCTTTATTATTGAACAGAAATAAAACCGTATTCAAAGATTTTTAAGAATTCACTCGTTTCACCTGGGATTCAAACCGACTAAAATCTGTAAAAATGACACCCTGTAATTTTATTGTGTGGTTCGTTAGAGCCAATCACAAGAATAAAATCTCTCTCACATACTAGGTTAATTCATTGAAAGGAAAACCATGAAATCTTCATTTTTAGATTTAAGTCGGTTCGATTCCTGGGTGAAGAAGCGAGTTTTTGAAAACTCTTTGAATACAGTTTTAATTTTTCCTAAAATAAAGGAATGTTTTATGGAGTAGAATTTGCTATCTCTATTATTAAGAGAACTTTACACCCAAATGACATTAAAAAAAATTGCCATGTACAATATGTTCTGCTTGATTTCCCATAACTCTAGGGTCTTGATGGGGCCATGTAATAGAATCAAATAACATGTGAATAATTTTTCAATATTCTTTTGGTTTTTATTTGTCATGCAAAATAATTCAATTAAGTCAAAAATAACTTTATGCGAAGTATGACAACCACATATTCTTTGGCAAAAAGTATTATTTTTTAAGTAAGGAACAAAACCTCAAAGTTATGGGATATATAATATTATATAAGTATTAAAGAACCTATGCAAAGTTGTGTATTATAGAGGTGTTCTTTTTGATGTGTGCTGATAGATGCTGATGGGTGCTGATAGTTACTGATAGGTGACGATTGTAACTGATGGATGCTGACAGGTGCTGATGGCTTCTCATAGGTGTTTATCGGTGCAGATGGGTAACTACTGAATGGTACTAATGGTAATTTATAGGTACTGATGAGTGCTGATAAGACATTAGCACTGATGGTGAGATTAAGATGGGTATTAGTTATTAATATCGAAAAGAATATCAGTTAATTTGTTAGTTAATTTGTTTGAATGGGTTACGTTCAAATAATATTGCTTTGCCTGTACTTAAACGTCAAATAAAATAATGGATTGAAAATGTCTGTCCGCTAAAATACCTTCTTGTATTTATTTTCGTCACGAGTAAAATAGACTCTATTTCAAAAGTTCCAGATATCAAATTAGTTTGGTATCTTTATAATTTCAACAAATATGTTTTTAAATTATGCTGCCACCTACAATTCTTTTGATGTACCTAGTTATAAATATATAAAAAATACTTACTTCGTTCTTGAAAGGGAATGTAGATGGCATCTACCACCAATTTTCCTGTGTGTTGAAATTATGATTCCAGATAGTTATAATTTCACAGTGTTAAAAGTTAGTTTAAATTGATCACCTTTTACGTATTTTGTGGTTAAACTTTCATATGCTATGTTTTTCAAAAATATAGTGTTTTGGACCTTTATACATCAACTTTAGTAACATTAAATTATATCTGATCGGTTCTTTCACGAATAATCTAGTTCAAAGTTCAAACAGACAAACCCTTCGGCTTTATAGATTAGACGGCTAACACATTATGACGATACATAGACATTTAAGAATATAATCATACATTACAATTTTTTTGATATAATTAACTACTACAAATTTACTACTTCGTGTAAACAGGTGCACATTCCGAAGGGGTGGATGAATTTCATTCCATAAAAAAAATAATTACTTGTAACATTCACACTACATTATTTAGCTCAAATTAACTCGTGTTGTAGTGACTAAATTACGGATCCATACTAAATAATAAATGCGAAAGTCTATCTTTCTCTTCCTTTATTTCAGCCAAACCATCCGACCGATTTGTAGAAAATTAGTAATGAAAATAGCTCCCAAACCCTACTTTTTTTCAAACACCAGCCCTATTGGATTGGAATGAGAGATAAAAGCTTACGTAAAAGATCTCAACTACCTACTTATCTGATTTTAATGAATTTTGGAACAAATAATTTATGAAAGTTATAAATTAACGTCACGATATACTTTCAAGTCAAAATTGCACGATTTTCACAACATAATTCAGTAAGGATATAAATTTAAAAAGATTTCATCTATAAAATGGCAATTACAATATTTATAAAAAATAAAATAGTAAGTATAGGTATCGCAATACTAAATCCAGATAAATAAAAAATATAGATTCTATTATATCATCCTTGACATAAGTTTTAGTCATCGTAGAAACGAATTTCGTATAACAAGCCACACCATAGGTATAGTACTACTATATTACTGCTATTAATTATACTGTGACATTTCTGTGCGCTGACGTGTTCATTTACGCGACTGCCCGCCACGCAGTCCCATATAGCGATAATGCCTACTGCGGTCGAAAATCCTCGCCTTAAATGTAAAAAGTATATTGAAGGATACGAAAAAAGATGTAAATGGTTCCACTTTCTACCATTATACGAGAGAAGAGAAATGGCAGATTTATCCTTTCTAATTAAAATATTTACTCAATCGATAGACTGCTCCGAACTCCTGAGCAAATTTTATATAAATACCCCTCACAAGACCACAAGACACACTCCACTCTTACACGTACCGCTTGTAAATATAAATTATCGTAGAAACTCCTTTTGTATCAGAGCTCCACGAACACTTAATATAGTTTAGTATTAAACAACAATTCGACCTTTTTTGTTTAAACTTCAATACATTTAAAAAACAATTTAATACAAAATTTTTCCAAACATAAAATTAGGTATTTCAAATTTTTGAGTTTGTAACCTGTAATTAATGAATCACAAAAAGAAAAGAATTTTGAATTTTGTTATAAGGACAAGATGTGATATTTAAGTTTGACCTATATGTGGAAATTTGTTAATTGGCGTTCTATGATCTATGTTATCTTTAAATATGTTTGTAATTAGCTGTAAGTTTCCCAAAGAAATAAAAATAAAATAAAATAAAATACAGATGTGAAGTAATTAATGTAGAACATAATATCCTTACAAGAAGAACGAATGAAGATTTTGAGTAATACATCAAATAATCGTTAGTAGTTTTGCATTTTTTTATTATTCAAAATAATTTCAATTATTTTTACATAAAAATATTCCGATCGGTGTTTAAGTTGCGAAAGCCAATATGCTTTTGCTTTAATAATTATAAAAAAATATGAAATGTTAAAAAGTATATCAAATTGATGATCTTTTAATCATATTGTTTAAATTTAATATTTCGTGTTATTTCAACTAGCTGTGAAGAGCGCCATCTATTAAAATAATTATGTTACTTTTGTATACTATTTTCATACACCATCTGCCAAAAAACTATAAAACTGATCCATTTATGTGGAAATTCAATCTATACTTATAATAAATCTGTAGAGAGGTCAATTCTGTACATGAAATATATTTTCAAAATAACTATCAGGGGGTGATTAGTGATCGATACTGATACTGCCAAAAATGCAAACAGTAAAATTTTTGTCTGTTTGTCTGTCTGTCTGTATGTTCCTTATAGAAACAAAAACTACTCGACGGATTTTAATGAAACTTGGTGAAATTATTCTTCATACTCCTGGGCAGGTTATAGTATACTTATTATCACGCTACAATCAATAGTAGCAGAGCAGTGAAGGGAAATGTTGGGAAAACGGGAGAAATTAATTCATTTTTTAAGCTTCCGTCGCGTGTGCAGTCTTAATCGTTAAAGCTACATAGAAACCATGTATGACAGAAATATTTTTCATAAAATTATATAAAAAATATCCCACAACGATATATGTCTATATTTTATCGTTGACTCACAATAACACGTGTAAATTCCGATAGCTTAGCAGTTCGGAGCTTTCTGATTATATTTGTTTACTCTTACGTTTATAATACTCTCACTCATCCCTAATTAAAAAAAAAAACATTATTACCTATTCAATAAAAAAAGAATCATGGAAATCGGTATAGAAACACCAAACTTATACATGAAATACGCTAATAACCCATCGCGCGTGAATACTGAATGATATAAGGATTATTTCTGCGTAACGGTTGCCGCGCTCGACGCGGCTCGCGGCGCGGCGGTAGGGTATAAAAAGGCGGGAGGCGAGCGCAAGCTTTATAATTCATTCAATATTTGGCTGTTGATGCGTTCAGAGCTTTCGACTTTATTGACAGACAGTAATTGATATTATAAACCGTGCTTATCAGCGCGACTTTTAGTCTTTAAATAGTTTATTTGAATTTCTTTCGTTGTTGTTTTATAAAATAGGTATTAGTTGTATTGTTAGTGTTTAAATATTCGGTCAAATTCCAAATTTTGGCTTATTTATGCTCAGTTTTTTTTGTATTTTTTAGGTAAAAGCTTAGGTTGTAGTTATAGGTATTTATTTTTAAGTGAAGTAGGTATAGGTAGATAGCATTGCACAGGCGTTTCAGCTTTATTTTCATTTCTTTTTCTGTTGTAAGTTGTACATATTTCTGGGTATAATTCTATTTGGATATCTCAAATTTTAACAGGTTGCGGTGCAGGAGAAACCGTCTTTATTCCTAGAATTCCCATAATACCAAATAATTTTCCATTCTAATTTAAAAGAACGCAATTCCCAGTATCGGTGTGTTTTGCAATGACAATTAATAAGGCTCAAGGGCAGACTTTTCGTGTTGCTGGAGTAGATCTCGGTGTCAGTTGTTTCTCGCATGGTCAGTTATACGTCGCTCTTTCCCGGGTTAGCAGTTCTAGAAATCTTCATGTTAGTTTACTCGGATGCTTTGCGCTGAAGTATTTTCGTTCCATAGATACTTAAGCCTCATGTGAAAGTGATCTAAACAATTAATTGTCAAATATTATAAAATGTCAATCCTTATCCTTACTAATATAAAATATGAAAGCGTGGATATTTGTTCAGCTTTCACGCAAAAACTACTCGACGAATCATGAGAGGTACTGGAACCTAGGATACTTTTTATCCCGAAATTATCGCGAGCGGAGCCGCGGGCACAGCTAGTGTAAAATAAAATCGTTGAATCTTATTTTATGAGTAAAATTTTACATTCTTAAAAAGACCATTACATATTTTTGATATTAAAAATAATTTAATTTTGATTCCATGATTTCAATGGCCTGTAAGAGAGTTTCCAGGCTATCTGCCAGCGCCATCTACAAATAACACGGGATTTTGAGCTTTTTCCGTGATACGATTTTTTATATGGGGATTGTCAGTCTTTTTATTTTACTAGTCTCTGATTTAATTCACGAGTCATCACATCCTCTTTACTTAACACTTATGTTTATCTATATTTCTAACACTAATTAAATTCTGTTACTCTAACGAAAATTTATTTCGCTCTCTTTTTCAAGAAACTTAATATCAACTGTGAATTCCAGACTGTCTCAAGACTTCCCTTCAATAATCGAAAAGTAAGCACAAATCAATTACTATCTGTATCCTGAAGTGTTCTAAGCACGGGAAGTGCAAGTTTTATCTCCTTGACTTCAGTAATTTTATGACTTCCATAACCTATAAAAGCCACGCGGCACATAGAATGATAAGAGCCTCTTTGTCTCGGATTTAAGCATTATCGGCAGACTTCATAAATAGTAAACGAAGATACTCTTTCCATAAAGGGTTTTGTATGAGTTTGCTTTCAGAATATGCATGTTTGTAGGCATATTTAATCTGTGGGAAGTGGATAAAACGTGCTAAAGCGGCTATTGTTGGAGGTAACGGAGACAGCCTCTATAAAATGTTATCTCGTTTGTGGTTTTGTTTTTTGCTACGATTTTTAGTAGGCATTTGAATATTAAGTAAGATTATTTTTTGTTTCATGAGGATCATGTCTTTCACTTACTTCTTATTAAATCTTGTACATAGCTGGAGCAATAATGTTGTAAAATAGACGTAGTAGCCGTTGACGATCATGTTTTAAAAGTTCACTAATCCGAGCTTCCGGGACCGTCGTTTAGTGGTAAGACATCTTCAGGATCCGCTTGACTAGTAGCCGGCAAAGTAGGTATTACCAAGTTTCTAGCTAAGTTTGTGTGCTTTGGAGATAATCGTCTTCGTAAGATCAGAACGTCTAACAAGAGAAAGCAACTATTTGTGTTTAGTAAAGATGTCAGGATTGTCTGGAAGAGATGTCTGTAGATGATAAGGCCGCCTATTGTGCACTGTACCTATTATATTTTTTAATAAAGTTATGTCTTACTCCATGTGTACAATGAAGAATAAATAAATCTATACATATAATAAAATGGTAGGAAAGTCAAAACTGTACATTGAATATTTTTTTAAAAGAATACTTGGGGTATGATCTACAATCGAAACAGAAACCAAAAATATAGTTTTTAGAATTTTTGTCTGTTTGTCTGTTTGTCTGTTTGTCTTTCCGGGATAAACTCAAAAAGTACTGCATGGATTTACTTCAAATTTGGCATGAAGATAGTTAAGAAGTCGGGTCAACATATAGGCTACATATTATCACGCTAGCAGTGTTATAATCGTAGGTGCGTTTGGTGCTGCATAGCGTTCACGCAGACGACGTCGCGGGCAGCAGCTAGTAAAAAATAAATATATTTTATGTTGTATTTGTATTGTAAGCATCTGAAAAATTTATAATTAGTGCTTTTCTTTATTGAGAAAGTGTTTATTTTTTCATATCTCGCTTATTTTAGTGTCTTTTGAAGCATTTTTTAACCTCCCTTAAAATCTACTTATGCTTATAAATATTTAAACGTTGATTTAAGAAATATTTAAGTCACAAACATATTTTTGTAAGACTTTATTCTAAACTCAATAAATCCGTCTGTAAAACAACAAAAAGGAATAACAAAACATCTTCCCATTGTACACAGTTCAAGCAACTTCGTGAACTTATATCTCGCGCCGGTCGACTTCCAATCTTATAAAAAGCCAACAAAAGCTTCTTGAGTCATGTGAAAGTGGTCATTCTACGTATTACACTATATAAGAAAGCCCATTGAACACGTTTCCGATGGGAGATTCACGACATTTTTACTTAGTACGCCAGCTTATTTCAAAGCCCCTTTTTTGTTGCACAGTTACCTTTTTCTTAATGTTACTTGGGGATTTTAACAACTGCGTTTAGTTTTAAAAGGATTTTTGTTTTTAGTAGATGAAATATGATAGAAAGGATATATTCGGAAAGGTTTTCAAAAGGCATGTATTTAACACGGCGACAAACAATACTGATTTTTTTAAATCTGAGGGTTTTAAACATAATTAAAACATTTCACTGTAGCAGCTTTATATTGAGTTCTTAGATTTGTTCAAATTTAAATTGGCAGTGACTTTTTGAATTTGTTGACTATGATAGCCGACCGGCTTATGGCGCTCGCGCACGTATATAACTATATGCAAACTAACATGCTCCTCCTCGCTGCGCTCCTCGTCGCACCTAACCGTACCGACTACGTCTTCCTGTTAATATTAGCTGTTCATACCTCAACTACTATTTTTGTCACCAAGTGGTTAGTCACCTAATAATTTGTTGGTCGCCTCAAAAATAATATTCCTTTTTTTTTAAGTTTACTTACTATAGTGAATTTGTTGTAAGAAAAAATTGTTTCACTTTTCATATCGGCTTAAGCTACTCAATAAGCTCAATTCGACATAACACTCTATTTTAAGTCTCTCTTATATCAAATTAAGGGGCTTCAAATTCAAATTCATTCAGTTAAAAATGTTAATAGGACTTGAATGAAACACTGACTGAATCTAGGTAAGATAATAGTTTATTGTACAGAAATCAGTATATTAATACAACGTGGAAGGAGCAAAAAAACTAGAGAGAAAATACAGAGTACAAGATGGCGTCTTGCCATAGACTAAAACAATAATTAATGGGTGCGTTCCACATTTACAATATTTTATTGATCTCAACACCACCCCTCAAGAAAATATTTGATCACCCTTAACAAAACATTTGAGCACCCTTAACAAAAAAAATAATTAAAAATATTTAATCACCCGTAAAAAAAATTTAAACACCCTTTACAAAAAATAATAATTAATTCAAACAATCTACTCCCAGATATCAACTATGCCCCTTTAAGAAAATATGAATATTTAACAAATATCAAACATCAACTATCCACCCCTTAAGAAAAGTATCAATATTTACTTACAATTAAATTTTAGAGCAGAATAACCTATCTCTTAATTTTCTAAACTGTACCCCCCCTAAACATTTAGTAAAAATGTCACCTAGCTGCTCACTGGTACATACATATTTCAACTCTATTATGCCCTCATCAATCTTTTCTCTTACAAAACTTTGTTTTATTTGTAAATGTTTGATCCTAGAATTACTTGTTGCCATATGGGCCAATTTTATAGTAGACTGATTGTCCTCAAACAGAATAATAGATTGCACATTGATACCAAAACATTTCATAATATCTTTAAGCCAACATGCTTCACTAGTAGCTCTACTTAATGCAATAAATTCAGCTTCGGTTGATGACAGTGAAACACATTGCTGTTTCTTAGAAAACCAAATTATTGTGTTACCGAACAGTTTAAAACAACATCCTGTAGTTGACCTACTGTCAACACAGCCACCCCAGTCACTGTCAACATAACCAGTAACCTTGTCATCTCCATCTCTTAGGTAAACTAAACAAAGATCTAACGTTCCCTTTACATATTTTAAGACATTTATTAGCAACTTATACAATAATTTACTTCCTTTGTACCTACTTAAGATAGATATTACAGCACAAAGATCTGGTCTAGACCCTAATACAGCATACATCAGGCTCCCTATTAATCTTTTACATTTAGTGTCTATATCTTTATTATCTGGCTCTTCCCTTTTAAGTAATTCAAATTTGAAATTTTTATCTATTGGTAATGACAAAGGTTTACACTCAGACAGTCCATAAGCCTTTAATAGTTCTTTTAAATAAGATTTTTGTGAGATTGTAGTACAACCCTTGTCTAAATCCTGTTCAATTTCTATACCTAAGAATTTAGTTGCATGCCCTAAATCTTTAATCTTAAAAGAATTACATAACACAGCCCTAATACTTTCAACATCTTGTTCACAATTTGAAAAAAAACAATATATCATCGACATACAGTAACAGGAAGCTTTTTTTACTATTCTCACATTTTGAATATAAACAACAGTCTTTATCAGAAGGTTTAAAACCAAACTTTAACATTACATCATCAAACATACAATTCCAATACTTTGGCGATTTCTTTAACCCATAAATTGACTTGTTTAACTTACAAAATTTGAATTCCGATTTTAAACCCTCTGGCACTTGCAAATACACATCATCCTGTATTTCACTATTTAGAAATGCATTACATACATCCATTTGATACACTTTTTGATTCAACTTAGTTGCTACAGACATAAAAATTCGAAAAGTATTTAACTTAGCTACAGGAGCATACAAGTCATAGTTATTATCACATCTTTGTTCGAACCCTCTTGCCACTAATCTAGCTTTGTATGTCCCATCACTCTTCTTTTTAAGAACCCATTTAGTGCTAACAACTTCTTTGTCTTCTGGAACCTCCGACACAAACTTCCATGTGTTATTCTCTTCTAGCTGTTGTAGCTCATTTTCAACAGCCTTTTTCCAGGAATCAGCATCCTCAGCATACATAGCATCTTTATAGCTAATGGTTTCATTTCCAACTATCATGCCTGTTTCATAGTCATCTAACCAAACTGGTCTTTTTACTTCTCTACCGCTTCTGGTTCTCATGACATTTGGAACTGGTTCCTCATCATTTATGGAATCTTCTACCAACCTGTCATCGCATCCTTCTTGATCTTCAGCTTCATAACCTGGCGAATACCATGCGTCTGCTTCACCATCCAACCAATTTGACCTTTCACTTTCTGACTCCTGAACAGAGTTCCTTTCTGAGACTTCTCTTAAGTCATCTTGTATATTATCTAGCAGTATGACCTCTTTTACTTTGCTTTCTTGATTTATCTCTGGTCTCTGTATTTGTGGCTCTATAAATACTACATCTCTCTTAGTAAGTACTTCCTTTCTGCCTTCAAAGAAAATCCTATAACCTTTCGAGTCTTCATACCCAACAAATATACCTTTCTCTCCTTTGACATCCCATTTCAGCCTTTTTTCTTTTGGTGTATGAACATACACTTCTGATCCAAATACCATAGTCAACCTGTTAATATCGAAGTCCTTTTTCATCCACACTTGATATGGTGTTTTATCTTTTTCTCTTCTGCTTTTGCTTGTGCGGTTTAGCACATACACCACCATATTAATAGCTTCTGCCCACAGTTCTTTAGCAAGTCTCTTGGCTGCCAACATGGACCTTGCTGCCTCCACTAACGTACGCATGTCTCGTTCCGCCTTCCCATTTTGCTGTGGGGTATAGGGTATTGTAGTATCATGAACTATGCCCTTTTCCTGCAGGTACTGTTTCATCTCAGCATTCACAAATTCACCCCCATTGTCTGACCGCAATCTCTTGAGTACATGTCCAGTATTTGTTTCTGCAGCAGCAACATAGCTTTTAACACATTGATACACTTCAGACTTCCTCTTCATGAAGTATACATGACGATAATTTGAATAGTCATCTTTAAGCAGGAGAAAATAGCGCGAACCTCCAACAGAATCAATCTCCATGGGGCCGCACACATCAGCATGAACCAACTCCAAAGGCTCACTCGAAATACTCTTACTGTCCTTGAAAGGCAACCTGTGCATTTTACCTTCCAAGCATGCCTCACAAGGCGAAGTGTCCTCAGTGAACTTCACATTGTTATTAGTCAATACATCCCTGACCAATTTCAAATGTTGATGACAGAGTCTCTCATGCCATTCTTTCACACAAACCAGAGCAACACTGTGTTCGTAAATAAAGTCCATTACAAAGAAGTTACCTTCTCGTGCCCCTACTGCACAAACTTGGTTATCTTTGTAAACACAACACTTTTCACCCAATGTCACTTTAAAACCTTTTTTAGTTATACTTGGCACTGAAAACAGATTAACTTTTAAGTCTGGCACATGTAGCACTCCATGTAATGTTGTTTTTATATAATTATGTCCATTAAATGCTTTTAAGTCCACATTACCCACTCCTAAGACTTGTAGCTGTCGCCCATCCCCGACAACAACAAACTTTGTCACTGACAGCTGTGTATATTTAAAAAATAAGGTGCGTTCAAACGCCATGTGTTCACTTGCGCCTGAATCAAGCAACCACTTGTCACTTTGAAAGTTCCCAAAATCAGCTGACAATGCACTTGCGACAAAAGCATTGCTCCTCTCTCCTGATGAATGAGATTGTACACGTTTTGTACACTGATTTTTTAAATGTCCCGTTTTGTTGCATAAGAAACACTTACGATTCTCTTTCTTACTTTTGCACTGAGAAACATAATGACCAGAATGTCCACATTTAAAACACTTTATTTCCTGTCCACTCTTCTTTTTTACTGGCCTATGTCCAGCATATAATGCAACACTGTCCCCATTACAATCTTCATTTCTAGACTTTACTCTTTCTTCTTCAACCAGGAGCCTTGCAACCAGTTCATCATATGTTTGTCTGGCCGGCTCAACTGACTCCCATGCAGACACAAAGTGACTCAAGTTACTTGGTACTGACATCAGCACCTTAGTTATTAATAACTTCTCTGATATGTCATCTCCGGCTTGTTTCAAATGTGTCTTTAACTCTTCAAGTTTTGCTAGAAATGTTGCAATGTCCGAGCCCTCAAGTTTGAACTGGAAGAAACGTTGCTGAAGTATGTGTAAACTAGTGCTAGACTTCCTCTCATACACACTATGCAGCTTATCCCACATTTGTTTGGAAGTTTCACAGGTTAGAATGTGAACCATTGCACCCTCAGTTAACCTAGACACAATGTGCGATTGGGCCTTAGCATCCTTTTTCTGCCACCCTGCATACTCCTGTATCAGTTACAGTGGTATATAAATCTAAGCCTTTCAGCAGCACTGTCACTTGAAATTTCCACAAATTCCAATTTCTCTGCCCTTCGAGTTTGGTGATCCCCGCACCTGCTCCCATCTCCTCCATGTTTAATCTTCGGTAGGTAACGCCCTGCGAGCTGATAACTATTGTATTACCTCCACCCGGCACTACAAACCCTCAGCCGCACGTTGACCAAACCGACGCCACCGACGCCGACAACCTCGACGAACTGATTTCCCCTTTTATTTCTTCACCTAGAAACAGTTATGGCACTGGGCCCATAACCTGTTAATAGGACTTGAATGAAACACTGACTGAATCTAGGTAAGATAATAGTTTATTGTACAGAAATCAGTATATTAATACAACGTGGAAGGAGCAAAAAAACTAGAGAGAAAATACAGAGTACAAGATGGCGTCTTGCCATAGACTAAAACAATAATTAATGGGTGCGTTCCACATTTACAATATTTTATTGATCTCAACAAAAAAAACTGTATTGGAGTTTGAAATTACAGGAACTTAAAAGTAGAGCCTATGATGAGAAACTTTTCAGAGCGTTTAAGCCGCTCGCTGTTTGTATTTCGTATCATAATATTATTTGAATACGTAGGTTGCTTTGAATTTGTTGAGCATCAGTTATTTGTTAAAAACAAATAAATTTTAACTAAACGTCATGAATTTAAAGGTTTTGGGTATAGGAACCGAGCTGTAATAAAAACAGATAATAAAAACTATCTTCTGGAAATCTTCTTAAACTTCTGGAAAAATCTTAAAATACTTACCTTTTTTAAGATTCATATTTAAGTACTTGAACTTGTTTTCTCAAATAAAAAGAAAGAGTTTCTGTTAGGAGTAAAATTTATTGAAACCAATAAGCCTTTTTTCAACTGTCTTATTACATTTTAGGGATACAAAAATAACATATACCTAATGCCAGCCTTGTATGCTAGAATAAAATGTTTTTTCGGAGCACATCTGACAGGGCGTAACGCCCACGGATGTCTTACCCTGTTCTTTCATCTTATATTTCAAAAACAGAACATTAAAAACATTGTAGTACATCGTATTATCTGTATTAATCTTAGTATATTTTAGGTCAGCATTTTAACTTATACTTATTATTGTTCAGATTTTACATAACTACTTTTATAACCATTTCAAATCTGTAATTCTACCAATCTTCTTTCAGAAAAAGTACGCTGTCAAATATTTTATTGGAGATAAAATTTCTGGCAATATCCGTTCATCCTTAATCCACATTGGATATATTATATTAGGATCGAATTTTCATATGCCTGTTAACTAATATAACGCTTTATCAATAACATGGTGTCATAACTTTTACTGGGTAGTAGTCAAATAACAGTGAGAGTTTCTGATCTGCTTCGTAAAATATAGGTACTATATTCATTCTATTATATTATAACATAATGATTATCGCGCGCTTTGATGACTGCATGCAACGTCGCTCACTATTATTTGAATGTTATTGAATAACATTATATTTCGTTGCTTCATTCTTCAGATATATTCATTTACCAAGTAGTCCCTTTGACTCACACGGTAGCACGCACGAATTTAAGAGTTATGAAATGACTAAAAAGGTCAAAACACGTGTTTTCGATCGTTTTAGTTTAAATTTTTCACACCAGTCTGGATCCATAGGATGCGCCTCTGTCGAGCTCATTCCTTTTTCGTGCGCGGTAGCAAGTACACCTGTCATAAAAATGCCGAAGAAGACGGGCGAAGAAAAGAAGAATATTATAAACGCAAGCTTAGAAGGTTGGAGCGGAAAAAATCATAGACGAGTGATTTCATACAGACAATATTCAAGAAAAGCATCTAATGTCTCCAGGATCTTAACCTAGCGTTAACGCGAAGAATAAAACACCCGGATGTTGATTTTTTAAATCGACACGGAGGTGGTACCCGGATGTTGATTTTATAAATCGACACGGAGGTATTCAAATACAACGATATTCAAGGAAACTGTTTAATATCTTCAGGAACTTTAACTAGCGTTAACACGAAGGATAAAATACCCAGGATGTTGATTTTTTAAATCGACACGGAGGTAGTACCCAGGATGTTGATTTTATAAATCGACACGGAGGTCAAATAAAAACTAATACGCATGCATGCATGCATAACGTCACGCCTGTATCCCTTATGGGGTAGGCAGAACACCAGAGGTTACAAGACCATCTGATGTCACTTTTGACAAATTTGGAGGTATTATAAAGATGGAGAGACTATTGTAGTGATAGGTGGTCCGCCTATCGCCCACAAAAACGCCTTTAAAACCTCTGTCCCTTAACTGACTTTTACAGTATGCCCGGGAAGAGAACCAGCTGGCGCATTCTATGTTTTTCTTTCGCTCCCAGTCCAGCATGGAAGCAAAAACTAAACTAGATTTCGGAGATAGAACGTCAACTGTAACCGAAAGTTCCATCTGAAACAGCAATAATTCAAGCGGAAATACAAACGCTTCCAATTTAAATATTAACGGTTCTGGTAGTTCCCGTTAACAAAGGCCCTAAACATGGCGAATGTATTCACCAAGATTTAGCTCAAAGATGGCTGCCGTTATTGCGCAAAGGGCTACCCAGAGAGGTTTAAGATCAACCAGATTATTGAAAACCCTTAGTCTGAAACCAAAAATTTGAAGAACGAAACTGCCATGAAGGTCTAGATTTGTTAACATATTGAAAAATGAAGAAAGGGATAAAAAATCATGTTGACATGCTTAAAATATCCACATGTCAAGCGAACCCACGCCCGCGGTTTCAAGGTAACTGGACCGAATATCGGCTCGCAACTACGCAACAGTATTATTGTCAGCGCTACGCCCCCGAACTCGGTGGACGATATCAACGAGACAATGATCCCTAGCCCATCGTTAACGCAGGTACATGGCTTTATAGCGATAAGGCCGCCTATTGTACCTTTCAAAACTGTTTTTGTTCTAATGTATTCTTTTCCTTTTATTATTTTGTAAGTGTGCAATGAAGTATAAATAAATAAATCAATAAAATGGCATATTTTTATAATTCTGGTACAGCTATTACCAATGACTCGGTTGGTTTAAAGTGGATCTCCAAAGGCGTCTCATTACCAAAAATCTGTCAAGTTATACAAATCGTAACTCCTATAAACAATTTTGCTCCTAAATAAAATCAGGCTTTCGAGATAGGCTCTCTCCATAGATAAATCAATTAATCTAGGAGCAATAGTCTCCTGCTCTCCTCAGTCTGATCAGTTTGTTCCGAATATATTTTTTGCACCAAAATCAAATGGAGACAAAAGATTTATTTTAAATCTTATACAAATTTTATAAATTCCTTAATAACAAATCACATTTTAAAAGAACATTTTAAAACCTCCCTGAGCATAGTGACAAAAAGTCCTTTTTAGCTTGCATTAATTTCAGAGAATCTTATCTTTTAGTTCCTAGTAAATTAGAGGAACATCGTAAATAATTACGATTTCAGTTTTTACCACAAACTTATGAATTCGAGGACTTCAACTCGGATCTGTCAAATGAATACAGTGTTTACGAGGTCTCTTAAAGATTTTTGGAAAAGTTATAACAAAGTCGCATATCAACATATTAAAATTAACTCAAAGTGAGTTGCAAATATTAGTAAAGATAATTAATACTGCTCCGTGGAAATATAACCCGTGATTTTGCAAGAAAAAAGTGAAATACGAAGTAAACAATTTGTCATAAATAACAACACGTATAAAAACATATATCGAATCAACCAGTTTCAATCAGTGTTCACTATCTCAAATCGGTGCTGCCATCCTAAATTCAGTTTTAAAAAGTAAGGAACAAAGAAGAATGCGAGATGGTGTATCGCCTGTTTAAGTCCACGTTTTGGTACCAAACTTACACTATTTAATAAGAAGATTCTTATCTTCATTTTTCAGCAATTAGATCATTTTTAAAAGTCCGGAGAAAAGAAAAATCGCAGTTTGAATAGTTTTTGTCTTTCATACACAAATTCAATAACGAAACGTAAATGGAGACAATAAACTAAACGAAAACTTTTATTGTGTCAAATCTGATAACTCAAATGTCATACTACGTCACCCACCTTCATCTTCATTCAATCAAAATCAATCAATAGCGTTTTGGAGTTCCGTCTGTGTAAAAGCTTTTCGTACGTCTTTTTATAAACTTGGTCGAAGCATTTTACAGTAGTACAATCATTTTACAGTAGTATAATTTAGTTTAATTTCAACAAAAACAGTAACAGCCATTTTAGTTATATATAATATTGTGACATCTAGCAATGACATTGACAAATGATTTTTATCACAAGCTCACGTTCACGTTCAAAAGTTGTGTTCAGGATTTCTAATATTTAAAATGCGAATTACTTTTAAATCCCAACTTCTAAAAATCTGAAAACTTTTGTCATGATTAAACATATATTGTATTTATAAAATATGCATGTTTGACATAAAATTGTGAAGTTCAAGAAAGCGATACAGAATTCTCATACACGCCTGCCATACTTCTTTAAAAAGTAAGGTGTTGCACCATCAGATAATTAGCACAATTCACAACTAACTAACCATTAACTTCAGCTTGTCCAACGGTTAAATATTAGTGATTATACTACCACTCACACTTTCGAAAGGATAGATACAAAGCTCTCAAAGATAGTAATAAAGATAATAAACGATACAAAAATACAAATACATAGTAAGATTTTAGAAGATTTACAGTGGTGGAAAAACATGTGAAAGACATCTTGTGATAGAAATATTTAGCGAATATTTGCGTCACAGCCTGATGGAGGGGGTAATTTGTAAAGATAATCATGCAAATGGAAACTGGAAAAATAGTGAGACATGTTTTCAGCTTTTAATGGGTTACAGTGTTTTGCAAAGGATAAACACGTTTGCGCGGTATGTAGGTACTATCTATATTAATTTAATGGGAGGAATTCGATTTCCTCATTTAAATGCATTAGCTAAAAGTATTTGGTAATAGTTTGAGAAAATAAATATTTGACTATTTGCTCCGTATATCAACTCGGGAAAAAATACAGCACTACCCAATTATGCGTATCAAAGTTTTCAGTCAACCTCAAGTAAATCTGTTTGCTTCTCGCACCAATGTTAAATGCTCACAATAGGTTTCTTGGTAACGAGATCTTGAAGCTACGGTTATAGACGCGTTTACTCTCTCTCCAAATTGCTTTAAATTAAAACATTCAAGCCGTTTTGAAATTTTTGCATTTAATAATGCTCAATTATTCTTAAATAGGTACTTAACGAAAAAAAAAAATTAAAAAAAAAAAAAAGGCCCGATCAGTACACGAACCTGGGACCTCTCGCTTGCCGAACGAGTGCTCTTTTACTGAGCTAACGATTTTGAAAAGAAATTATTTATCTTTCCAGAACGAACCAGCGAGGCTTCCCGGCTCGGTTTCATTAAGAGAAGACGTGTAGGCGGTCACCACAGTACCTAGTCGTGGTCTCGTCGCTTTCTAACAAAACTTAAGCTCAGTACAACGTAGCATGGTACAACGTATCGGTACTAGAATTATTGTCACAATAACAGTGGAGATATCTTTAATCGTTCGATTTCACTGAATTTTATCATTTTTTAAGGAACAATTAAAGTAAAACTAATAAAAACAGTTAATAGATATAGTAAATAGTCATAGGTTGGCCTTATTATTAGGAAACAATATAGGATCACATGAACTAATTAATCCATTACCTTAGGTTAAGGCCATTACCAACATAACACAATTACACTTGGTTTAAGATTAAGATCTTCAAGTCGTTTTAAGATTATATTTCAAAATGGTATCCCAATAGTTATTTAACTCTTGAGCAAAGTACACACACAGTATCTGGTATTTTTACTGGCTTTTAGGCCACTAGCACACCGTGTGCAATTTCTCTTATAATTTTTGCAAATGAAATCAAAATAGGGAATTTGGATTTGATTATAATTTCAGCTACTGCTAGTAACCAACTCTAGTTTTGCCATATTTCCATGAACATGCCATTCCTGTATATGCTCTGCATTAGCTTTAGAAAATTAGTTATTTGTAACGAGTTAACTTAGGCCAGAGCGTGTAGATTGCCTTATAGTCAAACCAAAGCGACCTTACAAAACAACGATCTCACCGTCTATCAGTCGCCGGATAAAGCATGTCATGGGGTCTAGCGGCGCGGGCGTGGCGGCGGCGCGCGGCGTTCAGCGCTCACAGCACGCGGCACGCGCAGCAACGTCCGCGGCCGGAGCGCGTGGCGGCCTATCGCTGCTAGCCATTCGCAGCACGGCCTGCAGGACCGCTCAGTCTCAAACATTCGCTAAGTTTTATAACCGCCCCATGGTCGATCAATAAAAGTAATTTTGGAAGGGCAGTTTTTCAATCAAATGTAGAAGTAAACTCCTTTGTTGATTATTAATTTACTTTAAGTAATTTTATTCAGTATGCATGTAAACAAAATGTTTCAAAGTTATACATTTACATTGAGTTGATTAAATAACTGTTGAATATTAGTTAATGAATTTTTATAAAGCAAAACTTTACCTTATGCTCTGAACATCTACTTGGTAAATGAATATATCTGAAGAATGAAGCAACGAAATATAATAGAAGATCAAACGAACTTCTTAAGTGAAGTTCGATCGATATTATATGAGTTGCTTCATTCGAAGATATACATTAAAGTCCCACCCGCCCTGTCAATGTAGTAAACTATTGCCCTTAAAGTTTTACCATAACTATAAAATGAAGAACTCTAAAATAATGAGCTCGACAGAGGCGCATCCTATGGATCCAGACTGGTGTGAAAAATTTTAACTAAAACGATCGAAAACACGTGTTTTGACCTTTTTAGTCATTTCATAACTCTTAAATTCGTGCGTGCTACCGTGTGAGTCAAAGGGACTACTTGGTAAATGAATATATCTTCGAATGAAGCAACTCATATAATATCGATCGAACTTCACTTAAGAAGTTCGTTTGATCTTCTATAATAAAGAAATGTTCGTGAAGGTGATATTGAAAGGAGAGTAAAAGCAGGAAATTGTATTAATGGCGCCATATACTCGATAATGGCAAGCAACACTATACCAATTAAGGCTCGTCTTGCCGTACTTGAGGGAGTTTTGGCGCCAACGCTTATGTATGGAAGTGAATCTTGGGTGTGGCAGAAGAGACATGAAAGCAAGATTAATGCTGTGGAGATGAGAGCGTTGAGAAGCATGTGTGGAGTGAAATTGAGTGATAGGGTGCGCAATAGTGAAATAAGAAAGAGATGCGGATTGAAAGAAGATGTAGTGACTTAGATTGAAAAGGGTATGCTACGGTGGTTTGGACATTTGGAAAGGATGAGTGAAAGTAGATTTACGAAAGAAGTGTACAGAGCAAGAATGGATGGTGCTGTCGGAAGGGGCCGCCCTAGGCGAACGTACGCCGATCAAATTGGCGACGTTCTTAAAAAGGGCCTAGTTAAAAGTACCCGTAACCGGCGATCATGTATGAAAAGATTAATGAACGTGGAGGAAGCGAAAGAGGTATGTATGGATCGAAGCAATTGGTGTTCCCTTGTCTCTGCCTACCCCAAAGGGAGACAGGCGTGAGGTTATGTATGTATGTATGTATGTAAATGTTCGTATTAACGAATATAACATTTCTGCCGCGTAACTGTTATGTATAACTACATAATTTAAATATATTAGTCACTCGTATAATCCACATGATCTACCTTCAGCCTGATCATTACCATTAGACTTCGTCATTGGTCATTTTCTAAATTATATTGCAATGAAGCCACATTTTGGAAATCCACACTTTCGTATGTTAATTTTGTATAGTATAAAACCAAAAGTCCTTCAATTAGTTTTACTCTACTTGATACCTAAATATTTGTCAATAACTTATTGAAATTAGTATACAAGTTTTAGAGATATCATTGTTCATTTCTCGTATTTATTCAATTTCGGCACGAGTTATCACTGGAAAATTATTATATATTTATTTCTGGAATTCAAAAGTGTCATTTTAGCTTAACAAATATGTTAAAATTAATCTCGATATTGTCAAACCCGACGAAGCTCGAAAATTACTTTTACACAAAGAGCGTTAGAATAAATAAATCTATTTTTGGAACGAATTAAACCTTAGTATATGAGGATACATTTTGTGTTTATCTTCGGGAAGAAATCAGCAATGTACCAAATTCTAATGTAAATATATCCAAGACACCTCACCCTTGTCATTCAGTGGCCGGCAGAGTGTGAAATTAAATTCTGGTTTCATTTCGCTCCATTGCTATGTTTGCAATGAACACGAATGTATCTTTTTTCAAATTGGAAAACAGCACTTGTACGGTTCTAAACAAAGTCTACATTCGCATGTTTTTCGATGGTATATCATAAATATATCATTGAGGCTGTGAGTGACCAACCTCATAATTTCAGTTGTGAATGACAGAATGTCACTTTATGTAATTCCTGAAGTCAGAATGAAAAGATAAAGTTAAATATTATTTTAATATTTCATTTAGCCGTCGTAGCCTTGCAATATTCAGACTCAGGTTATTTAGTGCCAATAAGAAACAACGGCAAAATTATTGTTTTAAGTATCAAATAACAATATAAGTGTGATCTCATGTGAACAGAGTTTGTGACTGATATGCGTGAGAGTTAAATTAATTTGTGGCCTGGAAATAAAAGTTGTTCTTCTACTGAATCTAGAACGGTTTATTCAGTTACCTGTTACCCTCAGTTACCCTGAAGATAAACTTAAAGTCATATTTGTAGACATCATCATTTCTGGTCTTTTTATTTTCAGTTGAGGTACATTATTACTTTTGAGATTCGTAGCTGTGAACTAAATATTATTCTATCTTCCTTTCATGGATCGCAAGCAATCTAGTCAAGTAGTCCACAAATTTAATTTATAATCCCTTTGAGTAGGTACAGAACGACAATATTCTTTCCAATCGAATTACGACTAACTCGATAGAACAAAATTTGGAGACTTAATTTATTTCACAATCGTAGATTTTTACTCAGAATTTTAACGGATATTTTACTCAATGTAGGAAATAGATTCTTCAAATTTTTTGGGTTTTGCCGGGTTTTGCTTTTCTCTGAACCTGTCCTGTTGACATTTAAACTTTGAGGTTATGTTTTTGTTTTACCTTTGCAAGTCATTTAGAAGGGTGTATAGAATATAAAAATACAATTAACAACAATGTAAAAGTTATTCAGGCAGTAAAAGAGACGATTATTCCAGCAATAACCACGCTACTATCAGATATAGGACAACTGAAAAACGATACACGCTCGCAACGCCCTAGTAAAAAGTATTTATTGGCAATAACAAGCCACATTTATATCGTTACTGCCATCATGGGTGTAGACACCCTTACAAACTGTCATAATGATGGTACGGAAGAGTCGGGGATAAAAACTGCAAAAAGGGTGAGAGCTAAGGGCTTATTGAATTTTACATGGTAATTTATAAAAACGCGACGACGTGAGATGCTTGTGTAGAAAGTGGTGTTTTAAAAGATTTTTTTCTACTCTCATCTAATATATGAAATTCTCGTGTTTTCACACACAATTCACAGTTTTCGTTGCCATACTCCTCCGAAACGGCTTGACCGATTTTGATGGAATTTTTTGTGCTTATCCGGTATCTATGAGAATCGGCCAACATCATTTTTTTTTAAATTTATATGGCAAAACAACGGTTGCCGGGTCAGCTAGTACTATGTAAAATCTCTTAAAATAAATCACGTTGTTGCACACGTCGTCGCTTATCAGGCCATTTACACGTCAAACGAGTTTGAGCCATGTATAATTAAAAAGAAAACGACAGTAAGCAATATTATTTTTGAATTTTAATAATATTTTCCATTCTCCTTGATAAAACCTTTCCATCACTTTCTAAAACAATGCACAAGAATAGTTTAAAAGGTACATTAACATTAAAATGTAAAAGTTTGGATGGATGGATGCATGCGTGTCTGGATGTTTGTTACTTTATCACGGCAAAACTAAAATAAATAAATATAAAATATAAAAATAAATATTTTTTGTTTTATTTTGTGACAGCCCTAACAAGTTAAATGAGTATTTTTTAAGAACTTAGTTAAGAAATACCTAGGTGCTATTCCGGCTATAGGTATATCCGGGCTAAGAAAGTACCCAAATATTTATTCTAATTTCTATGAACCTATTGATTAGTCTTTGACACCCAATGCCGTCAGTTACCTGATAAGAATATAGGGTTGCAAGTTTACGTAGAAGTTTGACTTGGGATGATGAAACATGTTAAAACACTTTTAAACATGCGATATGAAATGTTGAGGGTTGGGAGACCTGATGGGATGAATTCTAAATTAATTTTTCCGTGCGCTGTTTAAATATTGACACACCTTTTTGAATCACCCTGTATATTGTTTATTTTATACCCGGCAAAACATAAGTTTTAAGGAACATTCTTTACAGTTACTTCAAATGCAAAATAACTTAATTAATGGATAAAAAATACAAAGTAAAACACCAATTGCTTGGTAACCCTAAGGTTCAATGACTTACGAGTATCTTGGTAATAAAGCTATTGTTTTTTGAAAGTTAAACTCAACAAAAACCTCCTTGGCGCAGTGGTGTAACTACTACTTAAATCGTGAGACTGCAGGATCGATATCCGCACAAAGCAAGAAAAAAATGCTCCTATCAATATAGTATGTTATATTGTAGGTCGACAAGTCGTCGTGGCGCCGTGTTTACTCTGTGTATCATACGATATCGCAACGTTCGGTGCGGTTGGTACTTCATGGGTGTCCAGCATGGAAGATTTTTAATTCTTATCTTTTAAATAACAAATTTTTAAATACGAATCAATCTTTGCATATTTTTGCCTGATGTCACGTCCACATGTTAATACTAAAGATAAACAGAAGTCAGAAACACTTACTTTTTACTTACGTTTCATCCAGTACCTATATTGTCTGACCTATTCTCTTTTGGCTCTGTAATACAACAATGAGAATAACTAAATGACAAGTAGATATGAGTTCTAGATAGTCATAATATAAAGTTAATCGATTCCTTTGTAGGCCTTTTGTGAGCCCTACAGTGAAAGATATTGGGTGATGAGGTGAAAATTCTTGCGTTCCCTTCAACCTTCGGTCGTCACAACTGATTCTATGTTAGTACTATATTTAGGCAGAAATACGCAAGGATTATTTTTTTATTATTTATATTCTAAATTATTTCGATAGTAGACGTTTTCTTAATGGTGGTCATTGTATCTTCAAAAGCACTGAAACATTGAGTTAAAGCAGTTTGACGTTATAAATTCTAACTAAAACGTATGTATACGATAATTATAAATTTGTACACTTTCATCACTTTATTATCGTAGAGGTATGATATACTTTTCCATAAAAAAAGACGTGTGGCACTCGGAGACTGCCGCGGTAAAGCTACTGCATAGCATTTTTTATCAACTTATGCAATTATAATAATTTATTTATTTTATTAATGCAGTAATGTTTGATCTAATATGAAGTTCCACAAGTTCCTAGTGGATGGCGCTGATTGTTTATTAAAGCCCGCATGTAAAGTTATGAAATCAAAGTATCACCGCTGTGCCGGTCGGAGTGGGGAGCGTTAGACTTTTTCGTTACGGAATTTCTGGATTCGGTCTGGATGCAATAGCTTAATAACTTGGTTTTCTTCTGAATATCCTTATTAGTGGTCAAATAGAGTTTCCATGGAATATCTTGAATCATTAAGACCCAGTTTAACAAACAATATAACACTACTTGAAAAATTTAAATTCTGACCTTGGTCAGTATTCTTGCTCCTTTAACTTTATTTTAATTGTAAACTAAATCTTTTCATACCTTTTTAAAATGTACATTAAACAAGTTTTTAAGATAACGGACAGCTACAGTACCACAATTTTGACAATGTTTGACGTTAAGAACACTTAAAATTGTAATAAAATTAAACGTAGCAGTGTTCAGAAGTATTACTCAGAAAAAAAAAATATAAATTAAAATTTCCTTCATTTGATGAAATGGCATAGAAATGAATGAAAGAATTTGGGAAATTAACTAAAAAGTACTAAAGTCATTTTCATATGGCTGAGAATCTCATCAAGAGGATAAGATTTTCTTACAGTCTTACATCCGCACCAACTCCAGTTACCGGGTTATCCATTCATTACGACAAACCTTTATATTTTAACTCTTCAAAAGTGTGAAATTTTCAATGAATTACCTAACCGATTTCGATGAAATTTATGTGGGACCAACTATGAAGTATCCTCTATCATATGAAATAACAATTTTCAAAATCAATTCATAATTGTCCAAAATATCGTGTAACAAAGACACAAAAAAAACATACAGACGTATTGAGACCTCCTCCTTTTTTGGAAGTCGGTTAAAAACTAAATAGATCGTACTGTTAATACCACCTTTAATAAATAAGATATAAAGCTGAAATTGAATATTAAACTTTGACCTTGAACGTTTAAACCTTTGGAGGGTGGTAACTTACCGCAATAAAACTAATTCTCGCACTTTCCTTTCTCGACATGTTTTATATCAAAGCTTTATACATATATTATATCATACATATATTAGCTTTGCGTGGTTTCACCTGTTTAACTGTAAGCTGTTTTTGATCCCTTAAGAATTTTAGTATATAGCCTTTCCTGCCTTTATCAAAAGTTAAGCTTTCAAATGCCAAAAAGAAATATTTGGTTAGCACAACTTCAAGTTTAAAGATTAGCGCGTTAAAATAAACAAACTCCCCAGTGCGAGCACAGAACTTTATCGACTCGTATTGTTACGAATGTGTGTTAGCTATAATTGAAATCTATCCATTGCCGCACGGCCAGCTTAAATAAGTGTATGCCTTGTTAATTTTGACTGTTTGTAAACATGTTTTACTCTTAAATAACTGTTAAATAAAAAAATACAATGTTACTAAACACTTGCAACCGACTCCATACTATGCGAACATTCGTTAACACACGAGTCGATAAAGTTCTGTGCTCGCACCGCAGTTTAGTAACATAAGTGTAAACTTGATTTCTGGAGTTTTAGGATGTTACCACACCAATGAGTCGATCGACGATCGACGGCGTCGATCGCTGGTAGAATGCATAAATCGACGTCGATCGATAGTTTTACTACACCAATCCGATCAGAAAAACCGATCGACGCCGTCGGTCGGCCAACCTTAGAAATGCAAAACCGACTTTAAAAGCTGTGCCAATAGGTTTTTGCTTGGTGGTAGGATCTCTTCTGGGTCCGCCTGGCTAGCGACCACCCTTTATATAAAGTCTGCCGCCAAATGTTACCGCTCCGGCGGTAATGTGTTCCGGCAATATTGTATAAAGAGCCAGGTCCTTCCTAAACCCGTGTGCTTTCATCTTCGACCTCATCGTCACTTACCATCAGGTGAGATTGAGGTCAAACGCGGGTCTAGACACTTATAAAAAAAAAAGGTACATTTTTCATTATTTGAGTATTTTAATGATTTTACTATAGCATTTTATGACTAGTCAATGAATACGAATACGATTTAAGCAAGTTCTAGATGAATTGGTTTATGACATGGTTTTATTTTACATGCAAAATACAAAACTGTGGCTGAATTTATCAAACTCATTCAGAGCAATTAATTATTTGCAGTTTATAAGTTTCCAATCTACAATTTACAAAATTATTATAATATGCAAAACTTATCTTGCTTTGGAAACAAGATACTCACGGAATCAAATTCGGAAATAAGCTTCAATATACTTACAAAAGAAAGGTCCACAACTTTATTATACGATAAATTGCAACGTTCAGCCTTCATTGTGACAGTTTTATTGTTACCTTATAACTTTGAAAACTTTCCTGGTGTCCCTCAAAATATGTCACATATGAATTTATGTGACTTTATATTTGGACCTCTGCGAGAAAATAATAATCAAAAAGTCCACTGCCTTTCGTAAGTTTTGTGACTGTAATATGATAAAATTTTCCGATGTTATTATTTATTGGTAAAATAGTGTACCTATAATAGTAGAGCGTTGGTTGAATGTATGTTTGTCTGTTGTTTGAGAGGTTATCACGCTGCCTATGCATTTTTTAATGAATTAGGTTTATACATTTCTGGAGTGTACTTTTTTTTAAAGGCTTAGTGCGTGGATCCATCTCTACGGGCTCGCGCCTCGTTCACGGCATATGGCACGCCATGCCGTGGCAGGGCGCGACGCCGCACACTTCCACGTAGTCGTGCACGGCGGCGCACCGCACAGCGCTTCATATTTGCTCTTAAAATTATCTCCATCATGGTTTATTATAGAAAAGTATGCCGTATTACGTAAGATTATCTTTTCACAGAATATTGCCTGAACACATCACCGGCGGAGCGGTAATATTGGGTGGCAGATTTTATATCAAGGGTTGTCGCTAGCCACTCGGCACCTGACCGGATCTTGCCACCTAGAATGGCTCACTCGGTGGTATGGTTATTCTAAGTCGACCTATACGGACAAATAATAGGGTATTTCAATAAGGTCGGACCTCTCAGGCATGTGCTACTGTTCGAAGACGCGGCGGACAGTTGACCGATGTCATAATCAAAACAAAATGGCATGAATAGGTCTTTCAAATATGTAAAATAATAATTTCGTTAATATCTCACAGACAGCCTGTTTTATTCCATTTTGAAATTGACCCGCCCTTATTGAAAGACCCTGTACTAGGATAGCCCGTAGTCCCGCTGTGCGGTCTCCATAAAACAATTAATTTTGGGCTACTTAGTTGGTGTGTCAGTTCGGTTAGTTTCATTGTTTCCGTTGTTTATTTATTTTTCATGACGGAGTAGCATTAGTTGCTACAAAAGCTTAAAATAATGAATTCTCTTATTGACAAAGCAGACTGTAGCGACAGATCGTATATCGACCTGAATGGATTTTCTGTTGCAGGTCAAATGCAAGAAACTATTAGAGCTGCGAAAAATAACTACACCGTCGTCTAATATTAGATTTCTATTATATTCTATTACTCTGTAGTGTGTGATGCACCTCCTCGTCGTGTATGCTCTTTAATTTAATATACTGGTAACTTTTCACCTAAATACACGTATACTATTTCGGCTCCAGATAACACCCTTGCATAGCGAGCTTGCCTCGCAAATCTGCCTTGCCTTGCAACTCTACACTAAATGGATTCAGATCATTCATAGGTACCTTATATGACAGTTCTTTTTCCTTTTAATACCGAGATTAATCAAATACATTTCATCCTTAAACAGCATGGTATCCATTACAAAAATGCTTGCAAGTCGCTACTGAGATTTTATGTGTAAGGAAAAAAATGAGATTTAAGTAAAAAAGAAACAGTGTTATGATCCAAACGTATGATAAACCAAGTACATAGATTTATCTGCACTGAATAAAAACAACATGCCCGCATATTCAGTATCGTTGTGATATCTTTGCAGAGCCAAAACATCGAGAACTCAATATTATAGGGAAATCTACATGGTAGGAATCGCTTTTCTAAATTTAAATAACGTTATAGTTAAAACGTTGTACTCCATTTCACCCATTTAAGCGTTGAACTTTTTTGACGTTTAACGTATCCGCACTTAAATGATATTAAAAAGTATACAGGGTGTCCTGTAAAGTACGTGACAAGCTTAATATGGAAAAAGAAGACAGGAGAGTTATGATAAAAAAAATACTTTAAAAAAAATTAGCAAAAGGGGTTGATTCATACTTAAAACCGATTCTGGGGCTAAAATTAAAAACAATTAAAGTCTTCGCTGATCATCGACGTTTTACATTATTAACTGAAAGCGTTAAAATCATTACCTGCATTTAATTGCCCAAGGTGATTTAAATATGACAAGTCAATTATCTGAAAATAAATTACAGAAAAAATATAAAGAAAACAACAACTGATTTGAAAAACAGGAACGACAATTTCTTTAGATTTATGCTTGTTTTTTATGCCATTTTCCTGTCTTCCTATTGTAAGTGAGCCTTAATACATTAATAACTGAAATACACCAGCTTATATCCATTTTTAAAAAAGACTATACTATACCTTGTAATTCACAAAAATATTGTAACTTTTTACCCGATACCCGACTTTGACAAAGCAAAAAGGAGGGTTATTATTTTGACCTGTATGTATGTATGTATGTGGGTATGGATGTTCATCTGTTCCCTCACAACTTCTTATCTAGTTCTCATAATTGGATAAATGAAGCAAGTCCTTGGAAGCGTCGTGATTGTCCGCTGGTTATAGGCTACATGACGTCAAGTTATATTAAAAACTAAGAAATAAAAAAAATCTCGACGGTTTCGTGTGGGAAAACAAATGAAAGAGGTTTCTTAGCACAATTCAAATCCGTAAACACTATTATTACTCCATTATATGTGAAATGATAATTAAAGTACAAAATAAAAAAAAAATGATTTCGTGTGGGGTATCAAATGAATAAGCTTTCTTAGCACAGTTTAAATATGTAAACACTATTACTCCAAATAAGTGAAAAAAAAGTTTAAAAACTACCCGACTACTAAACACGCTCTAAAAAGTAGGGAAAAAGTAATAGTGTCCACTGAAATATTCATGTATTTTTATACGTCATACTGATACAGGATAGCCGTCGTTGTATGCTACCTATTATAGCAAAACATATTCGTTATAATACCTACTAGAATAAAATAAGAGTGGCATACGATCAATACATAAATAATTCAGCGAAGACTATTAGTTTTTTCCTACTTCGTAGAGCGTGGTTTTATTAATTTAAAATTTTTTTAAAACAGAAAACATATTATTCAGTATTGCCACCCTAAATTACTCATAATCTTCTTGCTGTTTACTTTGTTATAGGTTAAATGAGATGTAAATCCTAAACAGGAGTCACCTGCATTAACTTTGGTGCCCATTACAGGATTAGCTTTCCCTAATTAAGAAAGTACGACGCCCTATATAACAGTTTTATTATCTTACCCCAAAATTTGCGTCAAGGTTTTAAGAGTACAAATGGGATTAAAGTGAGAACATAAATTCACGCACACTGTTCGGGTCTTTTGAAGTAATTAGCGAAACTATAAAGCCTTTAATATGTCTTTTTTTATTTGGAATAAGAATATTTTTTATTTTATTGAATTTTCGTTAAAACTATAGCAAGATTTTTTATTCTAATTGTTATTTATACAGCGTTGTATTTTAGTAACCAGACAAATTTAAATGTAATTTTGTTTTGATACAATAAACGTACCTAGGTACTTATTTATTTTTGTATCAGTCTGTACAAAAAATAAAGATATGGCACCAAAAACTTTTTATAAATAGTCGCTGTTGACAAACATAGCTTCTACGACACGGCATTTTATTGATATACTACGACGTAGTACTACAAGACATTTTGTAGTAGCGCGTAGTCTATATTTTAATGGTTTTCATTCATAATTTACAGTGACCGTGCTTTGCTTAATATGTAAGCGAATATACTAATTTCGTTGTAAAAAATTACATACCTGTTTTTTGCAAAAATTGTTTCTATTAATGATACATATTGCGTAAAAAAATTTGGCCGGTGACTAAAATATAACCCTGTATTATTGCTAATAAAATGTTTTTTTTTTTAAATTTTAAAGAAAATAAACATGTTCTTTAAAATTTAAAGTTTTAAAAGTTTAAACATACCTAATTTTATGATAACAAAATATGAAGTGGAATATTATTAGAAAAGTATCCATAGCCAGAGGCTTATATCGCCACAGCGAAGAAATATGAAACCTGAAACTTTATTTCTTTAAAATCTACAATACTTTATCATTAATCAAAGTTACTGGAAATACACATGGAAGTTACACGAAATAAACAGTTTTACTTACAAAAAATGACATATTTTTTGTTTACTTATAACATGCGTGTAGTAGGATACTTTTCTATATTTCGCAAATTTTGTAATTATGAACAAGTTACATTTCATCTTAAGATGGTCTTGACGTCAAAAACTATTAACATAAAGCAGTGATTAAAATGCTCTCCCATTAAGACATCCAAATTCAGGTTTATGCAAGTATTTCCTCCAATCTTAAGCACTAAGTTGTTCAGAAATGCAAATGTATTAAAATCCTCTTTACAGCAACCAAGATCATCCCTGTGTGTTCCAATGGGTATACGTTTAAATAATGTTTAACTTACGTAATAATATATTTCCCGAGAGCTACAAAGTCTTCCATTGTATAGATTTTCAGATGTTTCTCTCAATTTTCAAGGATTGAACGTTTGCTTTGTTTAGGCTCGGATTGTACGCCAGATCCCGTCGGGAAACCGGGATTTTTCCAGTAAATACGCACGTCAGCAGTTTGTTTCAGTTTTGCTAGAATTGTCCCGTCTACTGTTTATTGCGTAGCGTTAGAATAAAACCAGAACGTCAGTAACAAGACGTTATAAATTGTCGTTTTACCCGTATTGAAACAACGTTTTAGGGTACTTTTTTTCATTTGCAGCAAAATTGAAATGGGGTTCAGGGAGAAGCGTATCTCTTTTGTTATTGTTATATTTTACAGAAATTCAAGGACGCAACTGATAGGAATACTATTTTAAAATCATATAGGCACTTACGGTGAATTATTTACATAGTTTTTTTAACTTTTGAACACTTATAGTTCAAAGGGAAAGAAGAAATACAATTAAACCATAATAATAGCTAAAGCTGTTCTTGAAATAATAGAAAATATTTTATGAAAATAATCGTACTGGATTAAAGTTTCGCAGGCTAAACCGCACGTGGCTATAAACCATTATCAACAGTCAGGGTTATACCTACTTCTTACTCAGCAGTAACTTATATTTTATAGCCTATAAAGAGATAATTTTGGGCCACTTATTACATTAACATAAAAAGGGGACAGTTTTTAACCACTACATTAAGCTAATTACCAAAGTCTAGACGAAGATGTCTTACAAGACTAATCAACTAATGAAGAAAATAAAATTTTAGATTAGAAAAAAAAAATTACTATGGAACGTTTCCAGCTTTTCAAAATATTATCTGGAACTGACCATGTGCAATGATTCGTATGTAACGTCCTCGTTACTTTTATGTTTCTGCCCCATAAAACAAGTCACCGTACTGGAACACTTAGCTCTTGGTTCACAGCGTGGCTGCAAACAGTTATCAAACTACACAGTTTTTTGTATAAAACGCTTTGGAAAAGCTAATGAATTTTAATGCTTTAAAAAAAAAATGGTATTTTTTTATATATAACGTTTTTTTTCAGATTTTCACATTATGTATCGAATATAAATAGTATTATTTATAAAAAAAAACCGTTTTAGTAAAAGCCGTTGTCTGCCGTCTTCTTCTTGAAGTGCCTCTCCATTACTGAAGGTTGGCAGTCAAACTGCTGAACCTCTCTCTGTCCATGGCTAGGGTGAAAAGTGTTGTCTGCCGTAGAAATAGGTAATTTTACGAATATCATCATTGTTTGTTATAATATAATTAAGCAAACATTTTAACTTTAAATTAACTTTAGAAATGGGATATTTACTAAGTATGTTTTCTTTTTATTTTAAGTTCTCGATATTTTGGCTTTGCAACCGCCATGATCACGACAGTACTGAAGATGCTGGTAAGTGTTTCGGTGTTCCTGAAGGAACAGCTGTGGCGGAAGGGAGTTATCTCCTGCAAGTTTCGCGGCCGCCCGCCTCCCTCAGGAGCCGCCAGACCCGCGCTTCACGCCGCTGCAAAGTCGTGTTTTGTGTTTGTTTATTTATATATATATATATGTTAGTTTTTAAGGTATTTATTTTACTATGGGCTATCAGTGTGTTTTTTGTTTTGTTTTGTTTATATTGCCTGAAATAAATGATTATTATTATTATTAAGAACATGGTAAATATTACGTTTCTAATGTGTATAATAATGTCAGTTTAAAAACTTATATTGTAACTTTAGTTTATTATAACATAGAGATAGAGACCTATTTTGGGTGGCATTGGTTGTTCAGGAAGTTTTTATTGATGTGACGTACGTACATAACTGTTCTTAATTGTTGCGATGATTGATTTTCTACAGATTTCACACACTTATCCCATGTTAAAAGTAGAACCTTACTTAATAGCCCAATCGCTTCAACTGAACTAAAAAAAATAACTTCCATAGTGAAATAAATATATCTTCGTAGTATTTGTAATTTAGAGAGTATGCGCATTGTTACCACCATCAGTATGTTTCTTTTTTATTTATCAATTGTTAATGACTGGCTTTTTAAGATTCTAATTCCAGACCCGTGAATTAAAACAATAAAAAACTGCTAATGGCGTATAGAGTAAACTCACTGAATATTTCTAAGCTATATTTTTCTAATAGTGTCGTTTATCTGATTCAGTTATCTTTGCAGTATCAGCAAACAGTGTTTTGATCTTATCTTAACATAACACAACTTTAGATGAATGATGAAGATTTGTAAAATATATTCGTTTTATATTTATCCTTGAGTTTCTTAGGTCCTTCAGCTTTGGGAACTTCAGTAGAAGGCTTTTGTAATATATTGGTATGTTTTTGAAAAAGTTAAGAAGTGGTTTTGACTTGTTTTTGAATCTATGATCTAAACTTCAGTCTCCGCGGTGCAGTGGTATAGACGGTATTGCACCTATCGTGAGGTCAGCGGGTTCGATTCCCGAACAGAATAAAAAGAAATCCTTGACCGGGTCTATATTTGTATATTATATTATACTTTATAGCATATTATACTAGCTCTTGCGCGCGGTTTTACCCGCGCAATTTCGAATCCCGCGGAAATATTGGGATCAAAAGCACACATGTGCTATTCCAGACTGTATAAATCCGTTCAGCCGTTCTGCAGTGATTGAGGAATAAACATCCATAAATTCATACATCCAGAGATCCATATATTCAAAATTTATATTTATAATATTAGTAAGAAGTAAGATTCCGCCTATCACAAGCTATGCTTAGTTTGGGCCATATTGTTGGTGTGATTAACTGGAGATCTTTAGTTATTTATATTATACTGATTTATATAATAATAGAAGCAAACAAACTTTGATCCGACCAAGAATATACAATATATTCTTTTACCCATAATATTGGGATTTTTTTGCATACCTTACACATCACTAATGATGTTGTTCTGGAATACGAAACAATATGGCGTACTGCAGTCCTATTCCAAGTTTGTTCAAATATAACGTTTTTAAACCTGAAGTTGAAAATTCTGACGTTCACTAAGCGCAAACCCACAACGTATATCATTTTAAATGTTATGCAATCTTTGCTTAGCTTCAACTTGCTTCAACTTTCTGACAGAGTTAGGACGCTAGATAAACTTGTCTCAAAAAGCGGCTTATCCTACACTTGATTGTAGTCTGGGTTATATGTACTCACTGGGCCCATACACCAAACACTACTTGGTTGTACACTTGTCACAAATATTTTTGATCAATAACAATATTAAGTAGCATGAGGAAGCCCTGCGACGCGCTGCTACTGCGCGCCCGCGACAGCCCCAACCGCATCCTGAGCGCGCTGGCCCGCCGCTGGGACTCACTGATGCTTGATAGCTGGATGAGAATGCATGTACGTCTTTCCTTATCTTATTAGTGAATAATATTGTAAATTTTTATTCAATAAAAATTTAATGCTTATAAAATTATTTGTCTACATTAATTTAATTTATTTGAAATCTTATTTTAATTATTACCAATTGTTTTACTTGTATCCGTGTAACCTATAACTATTGAATTTACCTCTTTGTATAAATTGATTTGTATTTTACCTACAACTATTTAATTGATTTAATTATTTCATTATTTTCTGTTGTTCTTAATCTCATGTAGCACTAACATAGGTAGTAAGGTTTTTGTAACTAACACATATGGACATGATCCGAAATAAAATGATTTAATTAAATTGAATTGCATAATTATTTTTCATCAAAACTTAAGAAAATTTTACAAGTTATTTTTTATGAAATTCTTAAACTACGTACTATAATAATGGCATTTAAAGCATGTACTTATTATATGGCATTGCGTATTATTTTATAGAATTTATTTTGAGTTTTTAGGTTTTTTCTTTTAATTTTTCTATCATAATTCATAAATGTAACGAATAACCAGACCATAGGTAATCAAAATAGGTTAGACGATATACTTTGTTTGCCTTATAACAAGTTTTTTTTTAAATTCATAACAAAGATTCAATCGAAATCTCTTCTACGAAAAAATCTCATATAGCTCGAAAAAAATTTAAATGGAGCGGCTTATTTCACGCGTAGCTAAGTAATCCAGAATTAACAAGGTGCAAATCTCTCAGACGTGCTCATTTGTGAGCTAGAGCGTGGCAAATGCTCAAGTAACTCGGTACATCTTTAGGGTAGACTTAAATTAAGGAAATGTTATTACGAAATTCCGACGTGTGTCGTGTAAAAGCCTCGACGAGTGCTCATACAGGCCTAATGAACGTGTGAAAATTTATAACGTCCTTAACCTTTTAGCTGGGAGTTATGTATCCTAGTTTTTTCTACTTAGCAGTCTTGCTGTGTCTTGTATTTAAGTCATTTTTGGGATTAGTAGATTGTAGATTGAATTATGTCGTTTTAACGACCAGTTTGGCGATGGGGTAAACCTGTTTGTCTCAGATGCCAGTGGTTGCGGGTTCGATTCCCGCACGGAACAAGGAAAAAAAATGTTTCTAAAAAAATTAATTTCATGTATGTAGGAACGTAGTGTTATGAAAGGCAAGTGTGAATGGTTAGTTGAATGATGAACGGGAGCAAGCATGACAGGAAGCGAGTTAGTTTTAAGATTAGAAAAGAGATGATGGACTTTGCGGAATAAAGATTGTTAAGTTGAAAATTAATTAATAAAAGTTCAGGAAGATATCTTTATATTTGTTGGTCTTGCCTAAATTATCCCTATATGTATTTATATTTTAGGTTCCCCCCTAGTTCACTACATGGTATCCTATAACACAAGCTATGCTTATTTTGAGGCTATGTAGTATTAGTTATTGTGTAAGGATTTTTTTTATTTATAACCATCACAACCTTTTTTAATGAATTCACGGCAATGCCACTTGTCAATCCCCTCGGGTTTCGAGGAAGTTTAGATCATAAACAACAAAGGCCAAGCGAAGATTCTTCATGTCAGGATTCTAAATGGCTTTCGATGAACCCTAACAAATACGATATATGTATACGATTATGTACCTATAGTATTTTGCTACGATATGTATAGGCGTTGCATACAAGTATTTTACTAAGGACCTCAATTAAACATAACCATTACTGTTATACCGACTGGTGTAGTGGTAAGCCAAAAGGTACTGGTTTCGAATCTCGATATAGGTTGATGTTAAATGTCAAGTCAGGGATGGTTTTTTTACAATATTATAATTCGCTTTGTTTGCATGACAATTGAATTTTGACCGTGAGCTTCATCTATGGCGAATGAGGTACACCTTGAGGTTTTTAGTGGGTAGGTCTGGCCTTCTGCCGGATCATCCTCACATACCCCGTCGCTCCCCCTTGGGCGGTCGGGGACGTGATAGCACGTTTTCCCCAAGCAAAAAAAAAAAGGGTGTAACCTATCCTATGGTTCCACCCTAGTGATAATGATGCTAAAGATGGAACATACGAGTTTAACATGGAGCTGACTTTATAATTCGTAAATAATCTTTTGTTACTTTATTATAAATTACCCATTAAACTATTTACGAAGCTCTACACATATAAGTAGCTTTCATTAACTTGTGTAACGGAGACCCACTAGAGCCATTTAAAAAAAAAACATAATATTTTCTTAAGTTTTCACGATTCGTGGTCACGAGAGACTGACGATGTTAAAATGTAAAATATAAATTATACGCGATTAATCCGGTTAAAAAGTAGTTTTATTTAAAAAAAAAACATACTTAACTAACCCGGAAGAGTATTTTAACCTATAGTGGAAGCTGTATTATAAGTCAGCTTTGGCAGCGTCTAACTATCCTCCCTTCAGTACTGTTTTTTTGCTGGAATTTTCCATGCGTGATAAGAAACGGTAGAAATATTAATATGTCAACTAATTTATCTGTACTATCGATGGATATCGTTGCTATAGCCAACTTCCGTGTATTAGTGGTAGCCATGATGATACAAATTACGAATGTGCGAATACTACTTCTGCCTTGTATTTTTATGTGGCATCAATGAGACATGAAATATTTAAATGCAAATTAAATATATTTCTAATCAATACCTGTAGTATAGCAATATCAAAGCTCACTCTAAATCTCTTACAGTAAATATTAATCTCATAATCTCTAATATATAAAATTCTCGTGTCACAGTTTTCGTTGCCATACTCCTCCGAAACGGCTTGACCGATTTTGATGAAATTTTTTGTGCTTATCCGGTATCTATGAGATTCGGCCAACATCTATTTTTTTTTAGGCAAAACAACGTTTGCCGGGTCAGCTAGTAATATATAATAATAACCTCATAAAGAAATCTCCAACTAAAGTAATAAATATTATCAATTACCGAGGTAGTTTTTTTTTTACATGCATTGTGCTCCTGGATCGTAGGACCTCTTCAAGATCTGACGGACTGGCTTACATATTATGTCTACCAAACCGTATGCCGTGACGTTTCACGGCGACGCCCCGTTGCCGTGAAACGTCACGGAATATGGCGCCATACCGTAGAGATGGATTCACGCCAATACATGATTTTAGTTGATGTTATTTTGTGGTAAACAAAAACATATCGGAATCCTGAAAAGGAAAGAGTTTGTGTTGAAGTTTTGTATGTCTTTGGCACTTACAATTAAATTTTTGCACAAATTTTATTTATTTAAAACGCTATACACTTTAAACCAATGTGTTGAAAATTGGTAGAAGATTAATGAACCATGATGGAGATAATTTTAAGATCAAATATGAAGCGCTGAGCGGTGCGCCGTCAGGATGCCGTAAAACAGTGCGGCGGCGCACCGAGTGCCGTGTACGGCGTACCGTATGACCATTAGGCCCGCTGCCACAATTCTTTGGATTAAAATTCTTTAAGGGGTGTAGGAGAGCACTTAGGAAAAAAACCCAAAATTCCCACGAGAACGGGAAAAAATTACTTTTTAGTTTGTATGAAAAATCTTATTCTTTGACGGCACGGATGTGACACTGGGCATAAATGTTCTTCAATGAGTGTCTAGTTATATTATGGAAGAAATTTCTGAAATTCTCACAAGTAGTGTAGTTAGCGTGTAAATTACGGGAAAACCTACTTATAATTATAAGCCTTAAAGTTTCTGAGGATGAATTCGTTCTACATTCAGGATAAAAAGGTTGAAATTTACAGACAACTAGGTCAAATCCCGGAAAAGCACAAAAGATTTTATCATGTTATCCTCACGGGATAGGAATAGAGTAGCTAATAAATAATGCTGGACATTTTCTTTAGAATGCATAATACAAGCAAAACAATTCAAGAAACTAACAGTTGACATTATTTATACAGCAATCACATGTTCTTTTCTTAAAGAATAACGTTCAATCTTTTTATGCCCATGTATTTAAAAACATTTCGTAGTTTTACAAGCAATTTATAGTCATCAAGTATATGCTTTCACATCTGAATGCCTCTGAATTCTTTCACAAATTGTACGTACAGCGTGTAGCTTATCGAAATTCTGAACCATCTTTGTATTTTTCACAGCGCAAAAGCAATTTTTTCATTAAAAAGAAAAAAATTATATGTATCCGTATCATTACTTAATAGATACCACTTACGTAGATATGCATATTAATTAAATAATTGTATGATTTATTATTGAATTGAAAAGTTATAGAAATTGGAATTATGTATTTATTAACCGTCTTTATTTTTGCAATGAAATGCTCTGCAGTATCTGTTGAAGATATTTTTTTTTTAATCGTTTTTAAGCCTTCCAAACTGTATATTTCTTTTTATTTTCATAGTATGTTGTGATGTGTGACGAGGGAGCCAAATAAGACACGAATTGTTACGATGGAAGTTAACAGTATATTGACCTACTTATTGGAATGTAACATAACGAGGAGGTGCGTCACAAATTGCAATGGTTATAATTTATTTTATCTGCAATACCTACCTACCCCATAAGGGATACAGGCGTGAAGTTATGTATGTATCAATGTATTAAATATCTAATAAATAAAGAAGCATTTACCATTTAAAAATTGTTTCCTTCCTCCAAAATTTCAGTCTCGTAAAAACAACTGAAACGCTGAACCAAACTCGATCAAACTGGATACATCCAAAATTGCCAAAGAAAGTCCGTAGCGGACTAAACTCTCTCGTTTGTGGAAGAGTTTACGACAAGCAAACAGAATAAGCTCGAAAGGCTCGAGTTTAACTAACCGTGGTCAATACTCGATCACATTCTTACCTTGATCGTTTTACAATACTTTATTTTTCACCTCTTTTATCACTAAATATCATGAAAACTAATTCAAATTCAAACACTTTATTGCCATTTCCATAGAATAGGATACTTATAAAAATGCAGTTCATCATTTTTGATGAACTGCATCAAAAATGATGAACTACATTCCAAATTGTACATTTAATGGGCAGATGAATTGGCAGTCAATTCATCTGCCCATTAAATGTACAATTTGGGCAGTACTTAATATTCTTTGTATTTCATCACAACTCTTTGTAATGAGCCCATTGCAGGGCTATGAGTCTCTCCCCTGGGGGCCCAGGCGGCATAGGGCATAATCAACCAAACTGGCCCAGTGCTGGGTGGTGGATATCAGAATTTTCAGGAGCCGAAACGGCTTACGACAGACCCTTACGACTACGGTATACAAGTATACAGCACCCGGGACCGACTGCTTAACGTGTCCTCCACAGCACGGAAATCGCCGTGAGAAATGAATGGTCGGCGGTCACCCATCCAAATACCGACCGCGACGAATGTCGATGAACCTGCGATATCGTATGATACACACAGCAACCTCGGCGCCACGACTTTGCATACAAAAGTATATTATAAAATTGTGACAATCTATTTATAGATAATCTATTGGCAACTCATAATTATGACTTTTTTTACAGTGAATATGTTTTTTTAGCTAATATTTAGACGAACACTGTACATATTGTGCTAAGGAGGAAACAGGCTATACATACGGGTACACCTATCATAGTAGAACTTTTTAAGTAATAATTTTTTATTGCATAACAACTAATAGCATAAACCTCTTTTCGCAGAATATCGTTGGGCATTAACTCATTTAGCATACATTGAAACCCATAATTCTGTAAGTCAGAATTATCTGTACGCATAATTTTGGTATCCATAATAATCACAATGTATAATCATCACATCGCAGAAAGTTCAAAACCAGATTCATCTTATGGCATATATTTCTTATCCATAACAATTTAAAAGTAGAACCATCATTTCGCATAATGCTTACAGCAAGAATCATCTTTTATACTTTTAGCCGGCTAAAACTAGGTGCAGCCGGCCACATGTGGTTAAACCTAGGTGTATCCATTTCGGGGTTGTGGTGGCCGATCACCTCGCTGCGCTCGGATGATCGTCGCCTCGCTACGCTCGGCTTTTTATATACACTCTTGAGTCGATGGTAACTATGGCAAAGCCAGGTTAAGGGGTCGTGGTTAAGGGGGTTGTGATTAGGCTACACCTAGGTTTAGCCACCGGTGTGCGGCTGCACCTAGTTCTAGCCGCTATGATGCCCATGAGAGCATGTTCGTTTCTGGGTCACAAAACTAACCTAACCTAACCTACGCATTTTTAAAGAAGAAAGTAACCCAATCTATATTATTCTAATTGAAATTCTATGATCTTCATAGTATGCCTATTCAAAGTATGCCAAATAATCTGTACTCTAAATGAACGTTATGCTAAATGATATTATACAAAATTTTAACTATGCCAAAGGTAAATATGCCAATAAAAATTCTACTATCTTAAATGTTTGCCATTCTAAATTCGGTCATAAGCACATTATGCCTAAAAATATTTATGTCAAATATTTTTTATGCCTAATTAATGATCGACTAAAGAAGTTTCTGCGAAGTCAGTTATCCCAAATAGGTTTCGGAGTATCAAGTTTCTACCAAATAGACCGCACCCTATACATACACATAGCCGGAACACATAAACGTTGGTGCGGTGATAATTAGTGGCAGATTATGTATGAAAGCTGGACAGGTTACTTTAAAGAGATTTTATGCGCGCCCCGGACCCACGGGGTGGTAGCTCATTACACGATCTAGGAATAGCTCTTGAGTTAGGGATCGGAGATGGGGGTGTTTAGAGAGTAGAAGTCTCACACTGGCTAGGTATACGGTGGCATTCCGTCGGCGAGCGGTTGCTACTGTCGGCGGGGATTTATTCCCGTGCAGGGCCCAGTGCGTACTAGGAGTATTCACCCTCTCCCTATCTGTGGACGCCCTTTGGGGCCTCACAGTAGGGTGTCATTCTTTGGCAGGAAAAAAAAAAACTTTAAAGAGATCCTGATAGTAAACAGAGGCCGCTCAGCGGTGCGAGCACAGAATCTTGTCGACTCGTATGTTTACGAGTGTTAATATACGAACATGGAGTCGGTTGCAAGTTTTTAGTAACATTTTGATTTTTTTATTATATTTATTTGTTTGTTTTTATTTATTCATTTATTATATATTACTTAATTACGATCAGTGCAGCCATAGGATTCAATTTTTTTTTTATATTAAAACTAATTTAACATACATACATAACCTCACGCCTGTCTCCCCTTGGGGTAGGCAGAGACAAGGGAACACCAATTGCTTCGATCCAGACATACCTCTTTCGCTTCCTCCACGTTCATTAATCTTTTCATACATGATCGCCGGTTACGGGTACTTTTAACTAGGCCCTTTTTAAGAACGTCGCCGATTTGATCGTCGCCGATTACAATATTAAAACTACAATTATAATTACCAACTAAAAATAGGTGCCTAATGGTCGATGGAAGATCCAAAAGTGTCCGTTCCCAAGTTGTAATCGTAGATCAGCGTGGATACTGCATCGTCTGCATTTTGTACACTTGCGCTCGGATGACGTAGGTGCGAATATAAATCTTATGGCTTCTATGGGAAAAAGGCGCGTAACAACTTATTTATTTCAGAGTACAACAAGTTTACAAACATTCAAAACTAACAAGGCACATATTTATTTAATCTGGGCAATGGATATATTTCAATTACCTATTGCTTACAAACCGTCTCCATACTATATGAACATTCGTAAACATACGAGTCGATAAAGTTCTGTGCTCGCACTGCAGATTAGTAGTCATTTCAGGTATAATATAAGTGATATTTTAAGTCAAATATGAACGAAATATGTTACAAGGTAATTAAACCACTTGAAAATTCGTTATTTGAGAAACTTTTATTTATTTACAAAAATAAATACGGAAAAATAAATATCACAAACAAATAAATACAAAACGTTCTTTACTTAGCACAACCTACAGCACCAGAGCTTCAACAAAATATTTTTCGTGAAATTTCATGAAAATCCATTATAAATAAAAATTAACGTAGAAAACATAAATAATAATATTAAATTCTCCTTAGAACTAGTTTGAGATATTATTTAAAACTAAATGCAAGGCTGCCAACAAAACAACGAATGTCGTAGGCACTGTGGTTGATGCGCCGGAGACTGATTGGATCCACGTTGTGAAGTTTGATACTCTTGTAAAAAGTTCTGGTCTGCTTGAATATTGGCATTGCCCAGTATAACTCAAAACTCCTGCCAAAACTCCATTACAGATTAGTGGGTTTCCTCTATCGTTCTGAAACAAAGAGAATAAATGAGGATTCATTTGGGTAATATTTATCAGGATGAAAAATACTTACTTAATTATTTTTATAATGTTGAAATTTTGAAATAGAATTTTCAACATAATCGACTGTTTTAAATGGAAATTGAATCCAATTATTTTGATACTACTGTAATTTTTTTTTAATTCCTTTAAAATTAAAATTTTAAAATTCTAAAAAAAACTTTGAAATTCCAAGCGCAGCCGTGATAATATCGTCTTTATGCCCAAGTATAGCAACTGAATGGGGTCATTCTTTATATTTATGGACTATGAAACTAAATTAATCATGACCCACCATTACCTCATTTTGGAAAACCGTCTAAATGCTAGTAGGTTGAAATTTGCTTGAACATATGTTTTTTTGGTGGCGAACTTATTATCATTTCATTTTACACTGACATATACTGAGTACAAAATTCGTACAGTATTTAAATGTCCTAAGATTATTATACGCGACAGACCTTACAAGTTTGACAGTTTCAAATGAATTGTCAATGAAATGGGTCATGCATGATTAAGTTAGTTCAATAGGGCATTCTATATCAAATCAATGAGCTATTTCTATCGAAAATCCGCATACGGAATGGTTTACCTCATTGCAACTTGCGACCTTGTTTGTATCTTGATTTCAGTTTATTTATCTATTATCTTGTTTTTTTAATACATTGCAATTTAGTCTCAAAAATGGGATATGAATAAAAATATACATGAATTTTATTACGTATTCACTTTTTTACTGTGAACATCTTCTTGACTAATTGTTGCGTAGAGGTGTTCTTATATGCTATAAATATATCGAATTTCCCTTAATGGTAAATGAAATTCAGGCCTAAACAGTGTTGTACACGCTGCCTCACATGTAATTTAGGACTAAATATAAATTAGACTTCAATAAACGGCACTTCATCAATACAGTTGTCTCCTTCCGCAAACCCTGGCCGTCCATCCTTGCAGTGTCACCATTATTAATTATAGGTCATAAGATAAAGAAGTGTTCATTAGTGTTCACTAGCTGATCTCTATTTTTATCTATCTTATATATGCTTCTTTAGCGATAAGGTCACCTCTTGCACCTACTCTAAGTTTTTATTTCTGTGTATTGTCTAAGCATATATTAGTTGTTTTGCAATAAATAGTTAATTATTATTATTATACGTCAGAACCTCTGATTAGTTAGCTACTTTTGGTACCTTAACTGGAATATACCTGTGATGTAAATATCTTAATTAGTTACATACCTGACAACCTGTGGAGATCATATCATAGGAGGTAGCACAGATGACATTAGTAAGCACATTTGGGGTTCCATCCTCCAAATTGTAGCGCAGTGTGCAGAGCATTTGGTTGTAAATGTACTTGTTTGCGTACCTTAAGTTCACGCTTATCTGAAAGATAATATTTGTAATTTGGGGTATACTGATGCTTATATTCTGGCTTAAAGTCTGCTTCTGTATAGTTGTATATAAAATGTTGACAGTAAATCTATCACTGTTTCATGAACAATGAGTAAATAAGCTAAAAATTATATATAAAAACCTCCAAAATAGATTTTTTGGTATTAACATTTTCGGTTGAGTGAATGTTGTTTATGGTACATTTGATAAAGGTTCTCTTTGTTAAGGCATTATAGGCACTAAAGCTTTAATTTAAAGACTAATATTGCAAAATATAATTGGAAGTGCTTCGAGATAAATCTGTCCCACGGCACACTAGTACCTTAGGACACATCAATCCCTCGGCATACTAAGAGTTACTCGTAAATTAAAATTGGCGAATGAGACATGCAAAATATAATATAGATGAAATAAAAAAAAAAATTATGACTGAATGTTAGGAACGTTGCTACCGAACTATTATACTTTTTAATCCTTCCCAAAACCTTCAATATGTTTATTACTTAGAATTATCGCCATTAAATTTACTCGATTGGTTTCTTTTACACCTCGAGGATCAAAAAACGTCACACGCAATTACTTCCATGTAGAATATAGAATACATTAAAGCGAGCTCTTTTATTTTAAATTCGAGGAGATTATTTCGCCGCCCCCGGGGAATAAAATGATATCGGCTTATATCTTAGTGTTAGTGTTATGTAATTTTTGAAATCTGTGGATGGAAATACATCTACTCAATTTTTTCGTGATTTTTATACTGTTATTTAACGAAGTTACAAAATTTTAAAATAGTATTCACTGATTTAACACAGGCTTTGAAATTACGAGAATACAGTGTTAATATGACATTATCAAAATGTAGTCCTACTTGTTACCATGACAAACTATCATAGAATTATGTTCTCATGAAAAATATTCGGCTAGATAATGATAAAGCACGTATCATTTTATTCTCGTCCAAAACCAACCAGTCGCTTCGTATAAAGCTGTGTAGGTAAAACAACGTTCATAGTTTTGAACTGTAAGGTATACTGTCATCCTTTTTCCGCACTTAGATTTTACCTAAAAGCAATGGCATTGGCGTATACAAACTCGCCGGGCATTCCCACGTAGTGATAATGTTTATTTTCTTTATTTCACATTAATTAGTTGTGCGTTTATGCGCCATTGCGTAAGCATTGTAACGCTAAGTTTTTTGTTGTTATTTGTTCAAGTGAAGTGTTATTAGTTTTCTATTTTATAAAGTTATAAATGTTATTAGTTTGTTACAATTTAAATAGTAGTTTGTGATAATGTACAAACAAAGGAATGCACGTTTAATCCCTATAATGAGTAATGTTGAGCAGATTGAAGAGGAGCCAAGTAATTTTAATTATGGTCAGTACCTAGTTACAACGTACCTAAATTAATGTATTCTTAGTTTAAATTTAAGTTTTTTTTTTTATAATTCTTCTTTTTTATATTTTAATACCTACCTAGATAATTATGATATTTTTTACTGACTTAAAAGTAAACCTACCAACATCAATTACTCATAATAATTTATTACTGCAGTTCAAAAGATTTATATATTTTTTAGTATGAAATTAGTAAAAATCACAATAAAACAAAATAAGTTATAAAGTTGTCTAGTTAACTAAGTAGGTACCTAACGGGCTTGCAAATAAACAGGCTATAAATTTAAACCGAGTATAAGTCAAAATTTATTGGTTATTCTGGATTTATACTAGGTATAACTTTATACCTCGTTTATTTTTTTTTATTATTATTATTTTTTTAAGGTTTTGTTTAAGGTTTCTTATATACCCATACGCGAACGCGAAGCCTTCTCTGTGGTGCCACTCCCAGCCACTGCGAGTGTCGCCTCTCCAGTGCAAATGCCTGCTTTAAAGCAGCGTGCAGATGAGACAGACCGGAACAACCCGGTGGCAGGGGACGGTGCAACAGAGATGGCTTCCCAGGATCTAGAGCACATGAGAAGGCTACTAGAGGAGGCGATCGAGGAAGTACATAATACTCCCCTTGAAGGAAGGCCGAAGCTTCCCAAACTACCATGCAGTGTTCGCAATAGGCAAGTCGTTGAGGCCGTTAATCTGATGTTGCCCCAAAATTTGGAGAGCAGCTCTGATCTTGTCGAGACGAACTCAATCCTTTTTGGAGCGGCTATGGCGTATGTCGGTTTACTGGCGCCATGGCTGCTCCAAGCCCAACTACTGGACGTGCTACTCCCCGGAGTAACGCTGTACCAGCTTGGAAGAGGAGGATTGAGCGTCGTGTCGAACAAGCCAGGATCCTTATTGGTAAGCTAATTTGCTTCAGCTCGGGCAACACCAGGCCAAGGATTGTGCGTTTTGTCAGGAGGGAGTTTTCCGGAATGGACACCAACTTGATCAAACCGGACTTCACCCGAAAACTGACAGAGCGCATCGACGAGCTGAAGCAAAAGATCGCTGCATGGGCGAAGCGTATTCGGAGGTCGATTTTGGTTGTTGAGAGATACAACCAAAATCGTCTCTTCTCGAGTGACCAGAGGAAGTTTTATAAATCCCTGGAGAGATCCGAACCCTGTTCGACTGGCCGCATACCGGATAAGGCCGATGCTATTAACTTCTGGCGCGGCCTGTGGGAGCGCCCAGTTGAGCTCGGAGAGGGTCCCTGGATTGATAGGTTGAGGAAGCGTGTGCGGAGGTGATCCCTATGAGTCAAGTCCTCTTATCAGAGGAGGACGTAAGTGCTGCAATCCGCTGGAGCCCGAACTGGAAAAGTCCGGGCCCTGACGGATTGCAAAACTATTGGATCAAGGGATTTTCTCTGCGCCATGCAACTTTGGCCCGTCAATTCCAGGAAGCCTTGGACACCGGAGCTCTCCCGAAATTCCTCACTACTGGGGTCTCTCATTTAGTTCCTAAGTCTAACAATACCTTGGATCCATCGAAATACCGGCCCATAACGTGTTTTTCTACCACCTACAAGACGCTTACCACCGTTCTGAGCACCAAGATTCGCCAGCATTTAGATGCTAATCGCGTTATATCTGATGCTCAGAATGGATGGAGGGCCGGTAGCCGCGGATCAAAGGAACTCCTTCTCGTGGACGCGCAATTTCTCTGCAGCCTGGATTGACTATAAAAAAGCATTTGACTCCGTGCCTCATACATGGCTCTTGAGATTTCTTGAACTGTACAAAATCGATGGTACAGTTCGAATATTTCTCGAGCGATGTATGAGACAATGGAGTACAATGCTCAGTCTCCAAGGCAGGCGAATGACGGCTGCGGAAGACCGAATCCAGATTAGTAGGGGAATATTCCAGAGTGATTGTCTGAGCCCACTTTGGTTTTGCCTGGCTCTGAATCCTCTTAGCACATTGCTGGAGGGATCAGAGACAGGCTTTCAGTTTTGTAGAGGAGGCATGCGGTTATCCCATCTTTTCTAAATGGATGACCTCAAGCTGTTAGCTCCACCGGCTCCACGATTGGGGGAACTGCTAAAAATCGTGACAGATTTTAGAAGCTCCATCAAAATGGAGTTTGGAGTGGACAAGTACGCGGTTGTTCATGTGGAGAGGGGAAGGATTACAAGGTCTCAGAGGGTTGACCTAGTAGGTCCCGTTAACCTGAGAGCTCTCTTCGAAAATGAAACATACCGGTATCTGGGTATATCATAGAACATCGGATTCGAAGAAGCGAGCGTAAAACAGTCTGTACACGAAGTCTTTTTTGAGCGCCTGACAAAGGTACTAACTAGTTCTCCGTCGGGACTCAAAAAAGTCCGAGCGTTTAACGTATGCGTTATGTCCGTTCTTTCGTACACCTTTGGCGTACTCAGATGGACTCAAAACGAATTAGACGCCCTGGATCGGAAAGTCCGCAATAATATGACCCTCCATAGAATGCATCATCCTCGGTCGTCAGTAATGAGGCTGTATATCTCCCGGAAGTGTGGAGGAAGAGGCCTACTTAGTGCCAAAACCTTGCACAATCGGGAGATATATAGCCTCCGAGCCTATTTAATGGCGAAGGCGGACGTGGGTATGCATAGAGAGGTTGTAGCGTGTGACAAAGGACTCACCCCTCTCAATCTGGGCCTCGAGACATGGCAAACTCCGGCAGTACTAAGCATTTCTGATCGTGAGACCGTATGGAAAGAGAAAGAGCTGCACGGAAGGTTTTACAAGGCTCTACACGAGCCACACGTTTACCGTTAAGCCTCTGTGCATTGGCTGCGCTTCGGGGACCTCTTTGGGGAAACCGAAGGGTTTGTATTTGCGATAAAGGATCAGGTTATCAAGACGAACAACTACCGGAAATACATTATGATTTCGGGCGTGCCGCCAACCTGGCGTGTCCCTCAGACATGTAGTTTCGGGTTGTTCGGTTCTTGCTAACACTGAGTATCTGCATAGACACAACCAAGTAGCCAAGATTCTCCACCAAGAGCTCGCTCTGAAATACAGTCTCATCAGTCAGAAACTGCCCTATTACCAGTACACGCTGGAGCCAGTTCTTGAAAACGGCAGCACCAAGCTCTACTGGGATCGGCCCACTATCACGGACAGGACTATTCTAGCGAATAAACCTGATATCGTGTTAATGGACTGATCGTCGTCCAAGGTGTTTTTGGTGGACATAACTATACCACATGACGAGAACCTCGTGAAGGGCGAGACCGAAAAGCAACGCAAGTACTTGGACCTTGCACACGAGGTGACTGAAATGTGGGAAGTTATGTCCACCGAAATCATCCCGGTTGTAATATCCGCAAACGGTTTGACCCCAGTCACTTTGGTCAGAAACCTTGAAAGGCTGGGATTCAGCGGCGGTTCGTTTCCAGCACGCATGCAAAAAACGGTTTTGCTCGAGACTGCCCGAACCTTTCGCCGGTTTCTGTCTCTCTTGCCCTGATCCCCGACCGACTGGTCCAATTGTCGGGTCTTCCCGCCGAAAGGCGTGTAGCTATATGCATACATAATAATAATAATAATTTCAGATAATCTTTGATCATAAGGCTGTTTTTTTAATTTAATACCAAATAGGAACAATGAGGGTGATTTTCATGAATAATAGTGATATTTTTCAATAAAATTTTATATCTTTTTAATATGTTTTAGTTTTTTAATACTGAGAACCCAGCTTTTTTGTTCATATAACGATTTAGAAAATGATCGTTAAAAAGTAAATTTTTGCATAATTTAATTGAATAAAAGTATTGTTTATTACCATATTATATACACACCGGCACAATTAGCGGAACAGAAAAAAAAGTGAGACTATGAGATAATAACGCATATATTTGACGAAAATGTAATTAGACACAAAATAACAAATTGATTAACATCTTTTAACAACGATTTTGAAAAGTCTTCGTTATTTTTTATTGAAAAATAAAGAAATTTGAAATAAGTGAAATTTTTCGATGATTATGAAACATCACAAAAAATAAAAAAAAGTTAGCATTAAATGATTTAACAATAAAATTAAAGCAAACTTAATAACGAGTGTTTCCCCCTCTTGCTCTGATTACGGTTTCCATTCGTCTGGGCATGCTACAGATTATGTTATCGATGATTTCTTGAGGCAACCGCTCCCACTCCTCAAGTAATGCGTTTCCAAGTTCATTCTGATTGTTGGGGGGTGGCATTCTGGATTTAACCCTTCTTTTTAGCAAGTCCCAGACATGCTCTATCGGATTCATATCGGGGGAATTTGCTGGCCACTGCATCACCGGTATACCTACGTGGCTCAGATATGCCTGTACCGATTGTGCACTATGAGCACGAGCATTATCTTGCATTAGAATAAAGTCGTCACCAATAAATGGGGCAAATGGTACAACAAGTTCTTCTAAAATGTCTCTGATGTATCGATCTGCTGTCATGGTCCCTCCTGTGACTATCGCTAACTCCGTGCGAGCTCCCAAACATATCCCTCCCCAAACCATAATCGAGCCGCCACCATAAGCCACTGTGTGTTCAAAATTAGACTGTATGTGGCGTTCTCCTTTGCGTCTCCATAGTCGCTGTCTCCCATCGATCTGTTTTAAAAGAACTCTGCACTCATCAGTAAAGAGAACCTGCTGCCATTCGTTCAAATCCCAATGACGATGTTCTCGCGCATAGCTTAATCGGTTTACGCGGTGACGTCTCTCAAGTTTTGGGCCTTTGGCAGGTATATACGACCCTAAACCAACTTCTTCAAATCTCCTGCGAACTGTACGCTCACTTACTCGTACTCCTCGAACGTCTTCCAGTTCATTTCGAGCTTGTACAGCCGTTAATCGCGTATTACTACGAACTCCAAGTTGTAAAAAACTGTCATCTCGCCTTGATGTACATCTTTTTCTACCTTGACCCCTCCTCCTCACAAGAGAATTAGACGATCTGTACCGCTGGATGCTGCGATGAATCGTTGATACTGGTCGACGAAGCCTTGAGGCAATCGATCTGTAGGTATGGCCATTTCTTCTCATTTCATCAGCCCTAATGATTTCCAGTGATGTTAAGTCAGGCATAATAAAGAGCTTTTAATAAACAAAATTGCCTATAGAATAACAAATTTATAAAAAACCATTAAGTGCAATTTTTCAAAAAAATTACAATTACGTAGTTATTACTCGAACAAGTTGACAAAATGTATTGTTCGGGAAAATAAAACAAATGAATCAAAAAAAGTGCATGTCATCTAATTTTCTATTTTCAAATTTGACAATAAATCAAAAAAATATCATAACTGGCCAGTTCCTCAAGTAAAATATTTTAAAATCCTGTTTTTTTTTGTGTTCCGCTAATTGTGCCGGTGTGTATAGGTTCATTGAAAAACCCAATTCAAAATCCTTAATACGAAAAAAGTTTTACAATATTTACGGGAATAAAATTATATAACAGTATTATCGTAATAATTTGCAGCCCAAAAACGTGTAGAATATAATGATAAGTAACGAGTACACAATTTGATTCAGATGAGGCTGTACGAAGAATAAAATGATAAAGGATATTGTAGAACTAAATCGACAACCAGTTTTGACTATATTTTATTTTTTGAAATAATAACTCTATTTTGATAATAAGGCGCACTTCACTAAATTATTTCGAACATAAAAAAATACTCTATTTTCAAAACCAACAATTATCAGTGTACGTCCAGTATTTAAAAAGCAATTGACGAAAACATGTTTTTTATTTTTCCTGAAAAGTTGCGTTTTTGTTATTATCATTTTATTCTCCGGGGACGGCGATTTGTTCAAAAATATTGAAAAACAAGGAATAAGTATTTTGTTTGTTTAAAGCTTCGAATATATGAATTGAAGGTGATATCAAAATTGATTAAAATGAATTCCATGAATTTTTTGATATACGAAATCTCTTTTTTGAAGCCCTCTTGTAGCGCGGTGTGTAGTGTTCAAACGCTTCATATTTCCCTCATATTTCCCGCCCAGGTTTCGCTACCAAAATTCACCAACGCACGTGATAAAACGCGAATATGTTTTCATTTATATTTCAGAAATTATGTCTATTTAATTTTTTTTCTTTAGCCATCAATATTTTACGTTTTTATGTAATTTTCACATGAATCCAGTATGGCGTCTCGTAGAAATATCCGTAATGAAAAAATGAAAATGAAAACTTTTTAATCGTAGTAGGTAATTTTATACACTTTACGATCGCCAAACGCTGGACGACATGACGAAACCTGGGGGAGGCCTCCGTCCAGAAATGTGCATCTCTCGGCTCATGAAGATAATGATCGCCCATTATCCACCAATGTCTTGGCGATGTCTACTACTACTTCTTCTTCGGCTTTAAAAAACGAAATGAAAGTAAAACCCTAGGTAGACCGAGAGGAAAAAAGCCGGCGGAAAAAATACTCTCGTTATGTTTGTTTTATATATATATATTTTTTTATCAAGCCATTTTTAATAATTCATAATTTCTATTTTCATACATCAGTTTTTTCCAGGCACAACAATTACATATCACTGGGTTTATAATCGTACTCGCCTTAATAAACTCAATAAATGACCTCAATCCCTCCTGATGGAATTTGGCAATGAGTTGAAAATATAAACCCGGGCTTTATAAGCCTTATTTTAATAAACACTTGAATGCTTTAAAGTGAGATGAGGAAATTAGTTTTAAAACTTAACTTAACTTAACTTTAACACGATCCTTAAAATATAAAAACAAACTATCAACATCACAAAATATACATACACCATTTTTTTAACGGCTCAAAAAAATTTTTAGGTATCAAAAATATACTTTTTTAATAATAGTTTTTAGCTTATCTATATTCTGACTAATGAAAGTAGAGACTGGAAAAATCGAGCGAATTTTAAAAAAAATAGCATCATGGTAACCCCAAAAATAGTACGAAATACTTGTATTAAACAAACTTGATACTTGATTAATTTTTTTATAAAAGTATCGATATAAATAACAAAATTACTGTCCTACTACAGTAAAAGTACTGTCCTTCTTTTTGATGAGAAGTTATATTATGAAAATGATAGGCAGCTAGTATTAATCATGTATTATCGCTAGTATTATCGCTGTTTCCTACATTGATTATGAAATTATCTTATTTTTTTTTTACTCATTTTCAAATACGAAAATTCCAATATCTCAATTACAAAAATCGACGAATGCACAGCATTAAAAAAAACGACTTCACGTCAAAACTTTGGCTGACTTATAATGTCATCCACGTAAACATTCTCCGAAATCATACCTATTGTTTCAATAATTAGAAATTCTCAATGAAGTACTAAACCGATTTCGATAAAATTTATATGGGACCAACTATGAAGTATCTTCTATCATATGAAGAATTTTTAAAATCGATTCATAATTGTCCGAAATATCGTGTAACAAAGACACAAAAAAAACATACAGACGAATTGAGAACCTCCTACTTTTTTAGAAGTCAGTTGAAAATCACCAACAACCGTTTGATTAACAACAGTGACACCAGAAAAAAGACTGCTGACTTTGCTAGCATTGCCATATAAAAAGTTTGCGAAATTCTCAGTGTTTACTTTCGTTAGCCAGACTTCTAATATAAATATTGGACATACTTCCATGGCTAATTTGAAATAGCACTTTCCTTATACGATGTGAACTCGTTTTATTACACACACACTCGTTATATACACCCATTATTAGGCACGTGAGAACGTGGTTTTGCTTACTGTATTTTAGAAACCAATTAAGTCAACCGTGATTTTGATTTGAATTAAGAAAACAACGTCTACTTATCTGTTCCCGAATACATGAAAAAATCAAAAGTATTAACTTAATGTCAGTGTTAAATGGAAAAACTCTGAAGAAATCTTCAACAAGCTCTTTAAAATAGGGTTTTATAATATGCGTTCTGATAAAATAACTGAAACATTATAATGGTAGGTAAAAAGGAGGATTTTGAACGTGTCGACGGAATTCTTTGCCCAGCTTTACCTGTTTGGAAAGCCGTTGCAAATAAGATGGTCGAGATTATAAGGAATTCTGTTAAAGTTCAAAATTAAATGATCTCTTTCGATTACTTACAGTTGTATTTAAATTATCTCCTCCCCATCCTGCGGTTTCACATTCCTCAAAATCTTCTGGTCGGTAGGTAGCTGAGGGTAATGCTATTGGTCTGAAGAGATTGGAGAAGGACGAAGCCAACTGTAAAAAATGAAATATAATTTTAAAATTTCTGATCAACTTATTACTTAAAAAAAAGAATGGCAGCCCCATACGGATTTGTTTAATTTTTCAATGCCGTAAGGTTTTAGTTTTAGTAGATCTTGTTATATGTAATAAACTACAGATATTTAGACACATCTGAAAAAAATACACTTGGATCATTGCATAACCTATGGAGCCCTATCCTATATGATTACTTGTTATTGTTAGCTCCAGTGGTAGTCTTAAATATTGGAAAATATTAACAATCTACAAGCAAATATCTTGTGAACATTCAGAAAGTTTACAAAACTACCACAATTTCCTAACCATAAGCCGGTATTTTGGACATAAAAGTACTTGTTAATAGTGCCCGAAATAATATCCGTAATGGTCCTTTAAATTTTGAGGACGGTATTTGGTTTAGGCCAAAGTAACCAACAAGGAAACCCACAATTAACCGTCTATTCCGAAACGAGGGTTGTGTCATGAAGGTTCACTGAAGTTAGTTATTAGATGCGGTATTTTAAATTTATAAATAAAATAGATTTATCTCTTTTTGTGCGCAGTTTTCTTAGCTTAGATTTACAGCCTAACCCTCTAGTTGCCCAGGGGAGAGACTGATTTACAACTTATAATGAACGCTTTTTATTTTTTTATATAGTTTTTTTTATTATAATGTTCAATGATGAATAAATATCATATTATTGAAGCTTAAAATAGAACAATTAGAAAAAAACATAAATTTTACAACCGACGTTCAAAAGGAGGAGGTTCTCAATTCGTTCAATTCTAGATTTCACCTTAAAAAATAAAATAGAAAACCCCATATATACAAGTGCAATAGCTAGAAACTAGATTTGTACCGAGCGCGTTAATAACTCGGCATAAAATTATTAATAATCAACTACCATCGGAACTAAAAAATACGGCAAATTAAGGCAAAATTAAAAGGATACTTTTCAAAAGATGTGTATTTACCTTAGCTCCAAAAAGAAACCTATTGGTAAAAAATTGTTTCTTAACTTTCAAAAATATAATGTTTGTTTAAATATCAAATGTGAAAATGTAATATTTGTGAATATTTATGTAGAAGATTTACCTAAAGTTATCAAAATTTGTAATTTATCGTTGTCTCAGTAGTTATCGAACTACTCAGCATTACTATTCGAACCTGCGTTGTTTTTCAATGTTAAGCTACGGATTTTTTTTGTAAACAATAATAAAGTAAAAAAACACAGCTCTTTCTTACCCAATGAGCTCAAATGCGTGTGTTATTTAAAGGCAACGGATATTTGACAACCGGCTGGTGTAGCGGTAACAAACATTGCCTTCTATGCCAGAGGTCCTGGGTTCGAATCCCGGTGGCGGCGGATATTTGTGTGATGAACATATTAGTCGTCAAGTCATGGACGTTTATATGTTTATTTAGGTTTATACTAATAAAAAATGGTATGTTTTTATTCAATATCTATGTTTATATATTTCTTAAGTATATCAGTTATATAGTGTCCATAAGACAACTTCTTTGAGAAACTTAATTTGGCCTAGATAAAGTTGTGTGTAGAAGTGTGTGTAGTAGTGTCAGAAATATTTATATAAATACGTGTACTATTTGTGTTTCGTTAGTATACTAAGTGTCATTCATAATAAACACATACCAATACAAACGAAAATATGTGCATTATGCGGGGATCAAACTGGCGACCACTAGAGTAACGAGGCAGGCAGTGCTAACCCATTGCAACAGTGGTCGTCAAAAACAAAAACACTTTGTTAATACTACAGTTTATTGCAGTTTATTGATTCGTTTTAATCCTAACATATAACTTCACGCCTGTATACCTTTTGGGGTAGGCAGAACACCAGAGGCTATAAAATCATCTGATGTCACGTTAGACAAATTTAGTGGCATTAGAATAGTAGAGAGAGACTATTGCAGTGACAGGGGTTCAGCCTCCAAAAAAAACTACAGTGAAACCTCTGTACCTTAACTGACTTTTACAGTATGCCCGGGTACCACAGTAAGCAGCTGGCACATTCTATATTCTTCTGTGCTCCCAGGCCAGCATGGAAGATTATATTTAATTGGTTTATTCATAAAAAACAGAGTAATTATGCTTATTCATGTTATTTTACATTGTAAAATTTATTTGTGCATAACGCTTGAATGGCCCAAAAAGGGTTTTATCAATCTATAGCATTTTGTTATCTTATCTAGGTACAGTTTCGATACTTGTAGCTAACATTGATAACAAACAAAGTTTTACCTTTAAATGATTAGCTTATCTAATATCCGAAAATAATTTGGATATACGAATTCCTTTTTTTGGATATAGCGAAACATAAATAAATGAAGCCACACACTAGGTAAAAAATACAATGATATTATATCTTATGTATGTGTTAGGTTTCAAATGATTACGGTATTGTGGTTTCAGTCAGTCTGTCTAAGTTCTGTAAAATATGATTGCAGGATCACTTGACTGTTTATTAATCAATAATACGGTCTATGAGAGAATGCATTCCTGATAGCTGTTAAAATCATAGCTTTTCTGATTATTCTGATTAGAAAACTTTGTTCATTGGACATAAGGATCTGCTGCTGTTAGAATTGTATTCTGTCACCGGCCGTGCTTTAGTGTATTTAAATACTGGTACATTCAAAGCTACAATTTCTCACAGCTGTGAGAACTGTTTGAAAGTGGCCCATTTAGAGAAGCATCCATTTTTAGTATATGAAAGCTTTTGAAACATACCTACCTAATCTCTCAACTGGCAAACACCAAATGAACGTTGACTGCCACGAATCTACGAAAGTAGTGATACTTTTTTTACCGCGTAGGATCGGCTAATAATAGACCTGCAACTTCTGCATAAGCTTGTCGTTAAAATTTGGATTACAGAGTGACCATTTCATGGTTGGACAAAGGGATCGTCTGGCTATCGACCACTTTTTGTATTAAATGCTGCTCCAAAGGTAACATTTTCCAGCAACATTTTATTGCTAGCTATTTGCTTCGCCAAATCACCTCCTAGGCATTGACCATCAGTGTCGAACTCATAGCGAAAATTATGTTTAAACTTTAGTATGGAATATACATAGTGATACTCTGATCCAATCATGTTAATCATATCTTCACTACGATAGAAAGGACAAGGAGGCCGTTTGTTTCTTTGAACACGCTAAAATTTGAAACTAGATACTGAAATTGAATATCTACATACAAATTGGACCAACATAGGATTTTAGTCTGATATTGCAATCTCATGTAGGGCATCCAATACTGTTTGAACGGTTTTTGAATATTCTTGGAAACTATCTTGGGAATATAAAGAGCTCGACCAAGATTGATTTATCCCGTTTCGGAGTACGATACGATACGGAAAACAAAGTAGACTAACAAGTGACTCTAGGCGAGTTATTTGTGGACATTTCTCAGAAACTCTTTTATTTGAATAATATTTTGTATTGATTTTGCGGATTATTAAAATATATTTATGTACTTTGGCCATATAATTTTTTTTTTCCACGAATCCGGTGCTGTATTATCATAATATATCTGAGTCATATGAATTTCAGTGAAATCATTATTGTAAATTCATAATTTCTGATTAAATGTGAATTAATAAGGCACATGACATGAAATATTGTTTTCAGTTTTAATGAAATATTACATCCATTTACAATATTTTTTTTTTTTCAAAAAAAAAACGCCAACCAAACGCCAAAAAACTACAGTACCTCAGCTATTTTCAGATATTTGTGTATTTATATTGTAGGTTCTCCAATAGTTCGTTATATGGTATCTCATAACACAAGCTTTGCTTAATTTAAGGCCATGTAGTGTGAAAATAAATTTCGATGCATGGAAGAAAGAATTGTTTTGCCTATAACTCTGTACAACCTTAATGTCACCCAATGGTAACTGAAGATGAGATCAAAGATGAAAGGAACGCAATGGCTCTTTATACATACAACTGGAACACATTAACGCTGACGTGGGGATATTTGGCGGCTATCACCAAGCTAAGGGTCGACCGACGGCATCGATTTCTTGGCATACTAAAAACTATCGATAGACATCAAATGTTCCATTCGTCCATTGATCGACGTTGTCGATCGACTGTCGACCGATTCGTGTGGTAACACCCTAAGCCCGCTCGGATTAGTCGTCTTTTACGGCACCCTTATCAAGGGGCGATAGAGCTATTTTAAGGTGATAGAGTAGGCCCTAAGCGGCTCCCCCCAAGTAGAGTGTGCCTTGTCGTGGTGGGGGGGCTCAGTAACCCGTCGCAATCGAGCGATCGGGTGAAGCGAAATCACTCTTATTGCGGTGGCGCGCTGCGTCTGTACGCATAGGGCGGAAGTTGCGCCTTCCCGGTACCCTGCTTCTGACCCACAGTGAGCGGCTGTGGTTCCTGGGAAGGGTCCTCTCGGTACCCCTCTGATAAGCAAACTGGGCTGATGAGGACACAGAGGCGGCAAGCTCTGGTGGTGCACTGGATGCTTCTGGGGATTAGGCATCATAATAATATAAATGGCCCAGTACACGCGGCCATTTCCCCACTCATAGCCTGTTAAGCCGCAGTAGGTCTCCTCATCCGCCACGGCTGGCTATCAGGAGGGAGAGGGCGTATCCTTCTCCGTCCCAGCCTAAGCTAACTTAAAACCTAAAATAATAACCTACGACCTAACTAAAAACCTAACCTAAGACCTAATCTAAAACCTAATCTAAGACCTAACAACTTTCAAGAGAGCTTTGAATCTGCAGTGACTGCAGTTACACATACTGGATAGAAAGCATGCTTAAAATCTTCTTATTTAGTATGCTCAATACGAGCATGCTTAGAAGCAGTTGCTGGAAATAAGCATGCTAGCTTTAAGTATGCTTACACAGGGTGACTGGTGACATAAGTGACTAGGTGCACAGAGTATTGTTTAACTATAGTAGATATCAGAATTTTTTGTGTACCGAATTGACTTAAAACAAATGAACAATAAAATAATAATAGGTTATGATCGTGATCCTTACTTTATTATGTGTATATGTAATAAAATTAGGTGCTTTATTTTTCACTAAAATTACTTATAAATAAATACTGCTATGTTACTATGTACTTTACTTACGCCTGAGTCAATCGCGGCACGTGACCTGGCTCGTGTAACCATTCGTTGGTAATCAATTCTTTAATTTTCGGTTAAGTTTACTCAGTAGATATTTTTTTTCTCTTCATGTATGATCCCAAACTATCACGTCCTTGAATTTCAAAAGTGGCCCACCAGTCACCCTGTTTATTTAAGTATGAACGACTGATCGATTTTAGCTTGATCAATAAGCAAACCTGTTTGGACGCACACCCCTTTCCCCCCGCGCCGCTGGTATTATGCTCGAAAATGGCTCGAAATGAGCATACTTATTTTGAGCAACATTCTGACACACATGCTCAATTGAGGCAAGTGCTCAAATGAAACATGCTTTCGTACTTGAAATGAGCATGTGTAACAGTAGCATAGGTTCTAGTTCTTAATTTGACATTCATCATAATCATCATCAGGGGTATGCTAACTGCTGGACATAGGCCTCCTCCAAGGTCCTTCACGTCACCCGGTCCCGCACTGTGTTTGACCTTTATAAAGTCTGTTGAACTGTTGACAACTTACTCCAAGAACAGCTATATCGAATGCATACGCCGGTGGTCCAGTGTACTGCGGGTGTATTGAAATGTTCTGGACTGCTCTTGTATTATCCATGGTGTCATTCGTAAGCAGGATAGATCCAGCCAGTACGCGGTAGCGGTTTATTGGTAAACTGTGAAAATAATAAGAAATGCATTATTTACAACTACAACTATTACGGTCACTAAAATTTAAATTTTCTTTAGAAACGGTACTGTATGTATATCACGGTAGTGAACATAACGATTGCAATATCAAAATAAATGAGAAACTTCATAAACATCTCGTTTCTAAAGTCAGCTTAAAGAAATGCATTCACTATTGCAACCACACACATACATCTATATAGATAAACCAAATGCTTGTACTTCGGTGGCATCGATGTCTTTGAATTGGTTTGTATTTCCCAGCAATAAATATCAGCTTTGACGTAACATTAGGTGTTAAAAAGTCGGCACGCTTGGTTTCAATACAAATCGTGACAGTTGCGTTGTCTATGTAGATGTATGTCTGTGGTTGCAACGTGTGACTAGAGATTTTTTATTTTAATTAGAAATATAAAACAACAGCTACATTGTTTAAAACATGGCTTCAAACGAAGGTGACTTTGAATTTTATAAAAGTGTAGACAGTGTTTACAACGGCTGTTTGCAACCAACTTTTACTTGACCTTGGCAGATTAGCGCGATCTTGGTTGAAACCTTGTTGGTTTACAACAGTGTGGATAAAACTCCGCGTTGGTTATAAACAAAAATCACCTTTATTTGAAGCCTTATTTAAAACTAGCCGGGGCTTAACCCCATTAATGATAATAACAATTGTAACAAGGCATCAATTAAAGTTTGGTGTGATACGGTCGTGTTCGTGTAACCAAATGGAAAATGAAACAATTACTTTAATAAATTTATCAGAGTACGAAACCTGTTAAACTGCTATACTTTCAGCACTATATCACACACAGTAGTGCAATAAATATGCTCGTGTTTTATTTCGACTCACGTAATGGTTCATATAGCAAAATGGTCATCAAATTGATAGTTTTGTCACATTCAGAGAGTGCCCAATTTTTTTTTATACAATAGGTACAGGGTTAATTTCAATTAGCGCTGTGATCCTCTTACAGGCAGCCTCTCCACATCAATCCCTACAAAAAAATTCCTACGCCTCTTTACAAATCTTGATAAATAACACAAAAAAAGCGTTTTCTACTAACTCTACATTTTGCACTATTGCAGTGACAGGGGGTCAGAAGTACTCATCATCACAACTCTTTGCTATTTATGAGATAAAGCGCTAGTGATCCTTGCGAACAGCCCGCAATGGCAGTCCATCTTCAGAGGGCACCGCACTATCTGCGGTCTCTCTAACATTTGTGTCGAGAAACCACACAGACGTGGTTTCCCCGGTCAGTGCCACCAATGTATGGTCATGCGGCGGCAAACTATTTTGCTTCCCCTAGGTGCGTCAAGTGCTGCATGAGACTAAGGAGTGCCCTCGCACTCCTGAGTCGCCTACTGCTACGTCCTGTGTTTGTGCGACCAGTCAGGTCACACGGCAAGCTTCCGCAGTTGCCAGGGCTACCGTCAAGCCCATCGAAAACTAGAGAAAGGGTCCTCAGCCTACTATTGTCTTAAACTTTCGCGATTCATACTATTAAATAAAACACTTTTTAACCGGCTTTATCGCGTATATTTACATTTTAAATTTCAACTCGACGTTTCGGTGCCTTTGCAGTCCTCATGGTCACGATCGTGTCAAACGTCGGATTGATAGATAGAAAAGTGAATCATCATCTCCATCTGTTTCACAGGGTTTCAATTATGCTCTTCCGGTCTTAACCAAGTACGCTCCCTTTTTCAGGAAATTCCAGAAGCTCAACATTTCTAAACGTCGTCCCTTTCTTCCAGCGTTCCTATCTCAGAGTGAGTTTCTTATTTCAGATAATCTCTTAGTTTCAGCTTCGTTATTTTTGCTAGTCTTAGCTTTGTCATATTTACTTTACATTCATCTATGGTGGCAGCGGTCACGATGCCGCTCGCTGCGCAGTCTCTTGCTACCGATTGGCTGTGGCTTCGATTATGATCAATGACCCTTATCAAGGCGGATCATTAAAGGGGGATGTTTAGTAGGTATACTCAGGCATTCTGTGGCCGCTCTTGCGGTCTTCACACTGTATGGATACTCTATATTTGTTAGCCACTGGGGTTAGCACTTCTTTAGAATTCCCTTTCCTCCGTAACAGGATTCATCTTTCTCGTGCTAGAGCTTGCTTTAGTGGGTGTCAAAGAGTTTCCTTGGTGGAAAAAAAACCGCAGGCGGAGACGAGCTTATAAGGTTTTAAAGTATATATTTTGTGAATCTGCTAATATAACGCTTACTTAAACTAACCTGTCCGTGAGCCCATAGCAGTTTTATATCTGTACTTGAAGCCTGTCCTCGCCTGCTGCTACTATTTTTTATTCAAAAAAAGCTCTTATAGTCATATGTGCTTGTTTCGCGCTTTTTAGTTTGAACTTACTGTATTTAAAAATAAATATTTACTAATAAATATATCCTTAGGTAAGTTAAGTTAGTCCTTCCATGCTGGACTGAAAGCGAAAGAAATACATAGAATGTGCCAGCTGCTCCTCTTCCCGGCATACTGTAAAAGTCAGTTAAGGGACAAAGGTTTTATTGGCGTTTTTGCGGGCGATAGGCTGACTCCCTGTCACTGCAATAGTCTCTCTCCATCATAATAATACCTCCAAATTTGTCAAACGTGACATCAGATGGTTTGATGTCCTCTGGTGCTCTGCCTACCCCATGAGGGATACAGGCGTGAAGTTTGTATGTATGTAAGTTAAAAAATAACCCTGTATAAATAGGATTAGTAGTAGATAGTAACAAAAACCTAACAAATGAACTCACACAATAATTGAACACTTAAAGCAAATACGTAAATTATTTTACCTTACACATTTTTTCACTAAACTAGGTTAATCAACGTCACATTAATCAGTGAAAAAATACTAAAAAAGTTGAAAAGCCATCATCACTTCAGGAGTATCGTATCGTTTGTAAAACATGTAAAAAAAGCCAAAATCCATTTGCATTTATTTCGAAACCGAAGAGGTATGTATCGTAAACAACGATTCATTCTTTACGAGGGGTTAAAAGGGGTAAGCAATTTCACACATTTTTGCTGAATTCCGATCCGCTTTTAAAGGAAACAAAATATTTAAGGCCCGCTCCGGCATTAAGGCTGTGTAGTTTTTATTTCTTTTTAACACACAGCCTTTTTAGCAGCCGTTTAGAAAGTTTGGATATACAGTTTGGGGACATTTTGAAATAGGTCAGCGTAAACGAACCATGTGATTGTATAAAAGAGTCGGTTTGGACGTGAATTTGCATTTAAAGTTGCGATTTAAATCTAATTACTATAATTTTGTGTGAGATTCCTTCATCATCATCATCATCATCATCACAACTTTTTGTAATGAGCCCACTGCAGGGCATGAGTCTCTCCCCTGGGTGAAGAGGAGGTATAGGCCATAATCCACCAAGCTGGCCCAGAGCTGGGTGGTGGATGCCAGAATTTTTAGGGCGCCTAGATGGCTTCTGACAAACCCTAACGACTACTGTATACAAGTATACAGCACCCGGGACCGACTGCTTAACGTGCCTTTCGAAGCACGGAAGTCGTCGTAAGATATGAATGGTCGGCGGTCACCCATCCAAATACCGACCGCGCCGAACGTTGCTTAACCTGTGATATCGTATGATACACACAGTAACCACGGCGCCACGACGACTTCAATTCAACGAGATTCCTTATATTGTTTAAAATATTTAATTTATTGAATCCTTATAAAGCTTCAGATATAGACGTAACATATAAATAATATGTCACAAGGAATTGTAGTTATTCTAAAAAGGGGTCTGAATAACAAGATACCTTTTACAATACAGACTGGTGCTGCCAACGCTAGTGGAACCATGCGTTGCGTAATCATTTCTTTAACTTTCGGTTGAGTTTACTCAGTAAATATTTAATATTTAATTTTTATTATATTTTTTTCTCTTCACGAATGATCTCAAACAACTATGTTCTCTAATTTTAAAACTGAACCACCTTGTGTAATTTACATTTTGTACATAGCGTTTATAAATTTTATAACAATTTCTTTGATAACCTAACCTTGAAACAAATTGTGAGATTGTTGAATGATTTTACGACTTATTAGTAGCTGTTACTTTTATCCCTGTTATCCTGTTATCCTTCTACATAAATTTTATCAACTCTATCGTATCGTTAAGCTGAACAAATACTGACGAAAGTTATGTTCTAATTAAATGAGCATTTAGGTACTGATAAATAAAAAAACCTCCTCTTCACCTCCTCTTCACCCAGGGGAGAGACTCATGCCCTGCAGTGGGCTCACTACAAAGAGTTGTGATGATGATGATGATGAAATAAAAAAAAATACTTACAGAGCATTAGATTCTTGGTAAAGACACGACGCAGTAGTCAAAACGTTATGTAAAGTGACGAGTACGCCTCCGCAGAGATGGCCTCTTGTCGCGTTTGATGACAAATTAGTATCTTGAATGGACACCTAAAGAAACATTCAATTCAGTTATTTCGAATTTTTTTTTTCTAAAGCTGTGGCTTTGAATTACTAATCAATGCTCTATTCAATCGGTGCTTAAACTCGATTAAAATCTAAATATCACCTCATGTTGATGAGGTTGACGATGACAGCACATGGGCTTAGAAAGGAGCTGGTCTACATAAAATATTGCGAGAATGGTAATGTTCGAATTTATTTCAAGGGTGGTTGCTAGCCAGTCAGGATCCTGAACCACCAAGCAGGGTCCACTCGGATTATTCAAATTTTACGATTATCTAGGGCAATTCTAAGCCGATAATTATTGATTCATTTAAAAGAAATTAAAATTTTCTACTACTTTTTATTTTTAATCATCTACGAGTTATTGCTAAAAAAACATACGAATTTTTTCAACCGACTTCCAAAAAAGGAGGAGGATCTCAATTCGTCTTTATGTTTTTTTTTGTCTTTGTTACTCGATATTTCGGACAATTATGAATTGATTTTGAAAATTGTTGTTTCATATGATAAGAGGATACTTCATAGTTGGTCCTATTGAAATTTTATCGAAATCGATTGAGCACTTCATTGAAAATTTCAAACTTTAAAAAAAATATGTATGATTTCGGAGAATGTTGATGAAATTCTCAACTCAGCCAAAGTATTGACGTGAAGTCAGTTTTTTTAATGCTCTGCATTCGTTGATTATGTATTATTTGTTTTAAACAGCTGCTAGATCAAATTAAAGTATCTTTTAAACAGTTGTCCAATTAATAAAGAGCATTTCATGTTCATGGCCTTGCACTTCTTTAGTAATGCATATACACAAAAATATAAAGTATTTTTTATTAAAGCTGTCATATAAAAAAATAATCACTTTAGCGATGACATCAGTTAGGGCAGTCTGTCAGTAGCAAAGTCTGTGCTCCATGATAGACCTAGATTATCGTCACTTTTAATGAGGTGCCTTTTTTAGGTTAAATATCGGATATTAATTGTGTAAGCTCATTAATCAGACAGAAGAGATGGCCAAAAAATTTAAAAGTTTAAAGAATTTTAAGTTTAAGTTTTAAAAAATTACAAAGCTTGAATAAATCCACGCTTACTGCAATAAACCTAAATGATTCATCAAAATTTGGCACGACACATCATTTCAAGATGGCGCCAAGCCCGTTAAACGCTTATTACGTAAAGCCATTGTGCTTGTCGTTTTAATATCGAATCATAATTTTGAACGTAAAATCGAAATTAACCCTTAAACCAGTATAAGAATATGGAAAATAATTACCACGTATGGGAACTGCTGTTGGGATGCTAATATTCCATTAGCAATCCTATTGGTGTTGGAGTACTCGGGTTCAAGAGCCACCGTTGATACGCCTGCTATAAGATAAACAGAAAAAATGAGATGAAAAATCAATTTTTGAATCGATTAAACGTAAGTGCTAATGGAAATTTCGTAGCGCTGTAATGATTTTTTGCTTCATGACGGGTTATGAGTATATTTTGTACTTTACAAAATATTGAGGTTCTTTAAAATACGCATGTTTGATAAATTGTTACTGCAAATATAGTATTCTATATGTGCAAGTGGAAGTCTTTATTTATTATGTGTAAGTTTGTAAAGATGGTTAGGTGTATTGATGGATTATCTGTAAGACAATTAGAAACAACAAACTTGAGTTTGGCAAGAAGTCACAATCTCCGTCTCAATGATTCAAAAGTATGAAACCGTGGACATTGACACTTTCTAATTTAGAGCTTTCAAACAAATGAACTCTTCAGCTTTAGGGTTTAGGAATAGATGAATGGAATAAAATAGCTAAAACTATATTTCAATGTAAATAAGTAAATGTTTATAGCATTATGTTTTTTTTTTAAACTTATTACAATCGAGTTGAGATAAGTGGTCTTCATAACAAAAGCGTATATAGGGTATAATAAAGTCAGTAATATTTTAATAGCAGATTAAGAATGATGGGTGGGTCTGAATTTCGTTTTTTTTTAACATTTTTCATACATTACAAAATTCTTCTAAGTGAACTTTAAGTTTAATCTGTAGCTTATGACTACACAGCACGTAATAAAAACGTTTCTGTCTTATTGTATGTAGTCATAATATGAAGATTAAACTTAAATTTTACTCACTGAGCAGAATTTTGAAATTTTAATTTTCGCCTCATATTTTTTTTTTACATGTGACTAAACCCGCGTTTGACCTCAATCTCACCTGATGGTAAGTGACGATGAGGTCGAAGATGAAAGCACACGGGTTTAGGAACGAACTGACTCTTTATACAATATTGCCGGAACACATTACCGCCGGAGCGGTAACATTTGGCGGCAGACTTTATATAAAGGGTGGTCGCTAGCCAGGCGGACCCGGAAGGGATCCTGCCACCAAGCAAAATTGGTTATCTTTAAAGAAAGTAAGAAAGAAAAAAGTTTTATTATCACAAAAAAATAATAATAATAGTTAATACAGTTACATAAGAAAAAAAATCATATATTTACATTTAAAAATAAAAGTTACAAAATTATTAAAAATATTAAATAAAAAAAGCATTTTGTGATAATGGGGCAGACCTCAGCAATAGCTGCCAGAAATGTATAAAATTTATGGCAGCGCTGATTTTCAGGCCTGACCTTTCATATCCAGCATTATAACAATAATAAAAAAAATTTGATAGGGTCATAGTCATATAAACATTAAAAATACGTATACAAAAAAAAAGTAAAAAAACACTTCATCATCCCATCTTTGTATTGTGTACGTTTTCAATTTAGATTTAACTACCAGTACCTATATCTATGTATAAATATAAATATGGTTTATTATCTTTATTTTTATTTTATTTGGTTATCTTCTTCTTTTTTAATGACTAAAAGATATTTACAATTAGGTCAAAATGACTTCAAAAACGAGCTTCAGGCACTCATAGTGATATATATATAAGCATATTTGGCAACTCATTGTTGGACACAAATATTTAAACACCGAATTCTAGCCCTTATCTAACACTTCCTTGTCTACATTCTAGCATAATGTATATATTTTTAAGTACAATCATGAGTAGAGATAACATAATGTTTATATGGCATAAAGTTGTGTTAACAGTCTTACGAGCCAAATTATTCGGTACCTTTTCATAAGTGATTGAGTCATCCGTAATTATTGTAGTTTGGGTTTTTGTAAAATTGTATATTGATAAAAACCGTTATCGCTTTTATCATTAAAGTATATAATATTGTGCAAACATAACAAGGTTGAAGAGTATCAGCACGCCTTATATATTAATTATTAACTGAGTAACCTTAACCGAAAGTTAAAGAATTCATTACGCAACGCATGGTTACCTTGGTAACTACCTTAACACAGAATAGATAGGTAGGTATAGACGAATTTACGAACGGTCTCGTCGAGCCGTGAATCACTCGTGAACTCTTTATTTATTTATAAGGAATTCGGGTGAAAATTAAGTACCTAATTTTATTACATAATTTTAATCAGAATCGAGTACAGAATGCTCTCCTAAAACATCTAAAATTTGTAAACAGTCACCATGTACAGTCAGCCACCCAATATCACGAATCAAGCTGTGACGTGTTCTAACAATATTTTTTGACGTACTAGTACCACCGAGTATTAGATCAATGACCTCATCGTCACTGATGAGATGACTAATCATTACAATCAGGAGAGATTAAGTTCAAACACGGTTTATGTAATAAATAAATAATTAATTAATGCAGAGCATTAAAAATCGACTTCATGACATAACTTTGGCTGAAGTATAATGTTGTCAAGGTAGACGATCTCCAAAATCATACATATTTGAAAAAAACAACATCAAGTGCATACTCCATTTCGTTTTTTTTTTAAATAAAATATGGATGAGACGTTTGTCTCCCATGTCACCTGATGTTAAGTGAACATGAAGACTAAGGTGGTACACGTCCATCCACGAGAAACCTATTCACTCGACGCTTAAAAGTACTAGGACTATACTGGTCAGGGAAAATAGACGCAGGCAGTTCATTCCAAACCTTGGCGACCCGTATCAAAAAGGAACTGTCAAAGCGCTTAGTTCGACTTTTCGGAATATCAACCACATACGGATGGAAGTTCTGTCTGCGTCTAGTAGTCCGATGGTAAAAGGGTGAGGGTTCAATTTGCTCAAACAGAGCACTCGCGCACTCACCAAAATTTATCCTGTAGTACACGGTTAAACAAGCAACCTTACGACGATGCTCTAGAGTCTGCAGTTTTTTGGTCATAAGGTCGACGTTGTTAATTAGATTACGGTCTCTTCGGTCAACGGAGTCCAGCGCTTCTAGTTGATATTTGGCTGAACCATCCCAAAGATGACTGCAGTACTCCATGCATGATCGCACTTGAGCTGTATATAAGTTAAGAAGCTGTGCAGAGCTGAAGTACCACCGTACCTTCGAGATGATACCCAACTTTTTCGATGGAATTAATATGGGACCATACAGGCAGTAGCTTCTATAATATTAAATAAGAATCATCAAAATAGGTTCACCCAGTCAAAAGTTATGAGGTACCAACAAACATAAAAAAAAACATACAGTACGAATTGAGAACCTCCTCCTTTTTATGAAGTCGGTTGAAAAGTCGAGCATTAACTATATTAAATTATAGGCTTTATGTTTATCATCAAAAAAGTTTAACGCATTCAGGGTTTTCAACTAAATTTATTGACCTGATGGAGAATTGGAACTTTGCCATAGCCATTTAGCAACAATGAATATGTAGCAACGCATTTAGGGTTTTTCTAAAATGTTTGCGTATCACTCGCTTTTATATATCTAGGTTATGCTTTTTTTACTACGTAAGTGCAACTGAGGTCGGCTTGTTTTCATTTCCCGTTTGCATCCGCTCCCGAGCGGTCGTGTTTTTGGTAGCTCCCGACCGCTCGTATTGCGCTCCCTTTGTTGCCTCCCCCGCACTCGTGCGGGTAAGGTTACCAAACCAAGCTCTTTTTGGAAAGTTTTCTCTCGCGGAGGATATATGGTGTTGGAGTCATTAATTTGCTCTTTTCTGGGTGGACCTGACTGCTGCCAACCGAAGCATTGCCGATCAGGTGGATACGTAACCGTGATAGCTAAGCCTGATCGTCCGCCATTCACCGGCAATAGGTTCCCTTTCAGGAATTTTACTCGGCTTCTAGCAGACAAGAAGCTCGAGTATCACACTAACGCCCACCCTGACGAGCGTAAGATTTGAGCTGTTCTAAGGAACGTGCCGTTTGAGTTATCGAACAAAATGCACAGCCGCTAGTAATCTAGTTAGCGCTAGTAATCCTAGCAAAGAGCCCGCAAGGGCGGTCCATCTTCAGAGGCCATCGCACTGTGCGCGGTCTCTCTAACATTTGTGTCGAGATACCACACAAACGTGGTTTCCTCGGTCAGTGCCACCGCTGCCAAATGTATGGTCTTGTGGCGGCAAACTGTTTTGCTTCCCTTAGGTGCGTCAAGTACCTAGAGCCACATGGGACTAAGGAATGCTCTAGCACTTCTGAATCGCCCACTGCTCCGTCCTGCGTGTTGTGTGGCAAGTCAGGCCACACGGCAAACTTTCCCGGTTGCCCCAAGGCACAACGTGCTGCCAGGACTACCGTAAAGCCCATCGAAAAATGAAGAGAACGACCTCAACCTAGCTCAAACGCTCAACCAGTTTCTACTTCCGCTCCAGGTCAGAGCAGCCGGGTTGCGACTCAATCGCAACCGGCTGCCAAATAGGCTTCCCAGTGCCAGAAAGCAAAAGGGTGTCATGACCGCATGGTGTTCTGGATCCAGCTCGCTCCCATTGACGAAATTCTGGCTTTCTTCGCAACTCTCGACGCCAGCCCTGAGGGTTTCAACGGTTCTCTTCCGGTCTTAACCTAGTTCGCTCTCCTTATCAGGTAACTCCAGCAAACTCAACGTTTTTAAACGTTGTCCCATCTTCCAGCCTTCCTATATCAGAGTGAGCCTCATCACTCTAGATAATCTCTTAGTTTCAGCTCCGTAATTTTTGCTAGTCTTAGCTTCGTAATTTTCGCTTTCAGATCATCTATGGTGGCAGCCGTCAGGATGCCGCTCGCTGCGCAGCCTCTAGCTACCGATTGGCTGTCGTTCCGATTGTGATCAATAACCTTTGCCAAGGATGATCATGAAAGGGGGATGTTTAGTGGGTATACTCAGGCGTTTTGAGTATACCCTCCTCTTGCGGTGCCCACACTGTCTGGGTACTCTATATCTGCTAGCCACTGGGGTTATCAGCTTTTTAGAGTTCCTTTTCGTCCGTAACAGGATTCATCCTCCTCCTGCTAGAGCTTGCTTTAGTGGGTGCCAAAGATTTTCCTTGGCGGAAAAACAATAAAAAAAAGGCGTGTTTTAAAAACATTGTTCATTTATTAATTTATTTTTAAAGATTTCTTTCTTTTTCTTTTTAAGATTAAAATAAGGTAGATTTTATTATTCGAATATATTGTTTTTGTTTATTTGGATTTTAATTATAAATGAAAACATTTTCTATTAAATAATAATAATAATAATAATAAGCCCCCTAAAAACCAACCATACGTCCAGATCGAAGATCAGATCACGTGGGGGGCGGACACACGATTCGCATATTACTGGCGTGGCTAACATGGCAATGGTAACCCACTAATAATGGAGACCAGATTAAAAAAGAAACTGAGAGGGCCGCTTCCCGGGGGCGATCGCCGGGGCACACCTGGAGCTGACGCTGGGTGTTCCAGCGTACGAACCGTCAGCGGTGAGGAGCTGAGCAGGCGGGCTCCCACCGGGGATTCACAACCCGAACATATTACAGCCGATAATTCTTCACCACTAACAATCGACATAGAAAATATACTCAATAGCCCAAGTGAACCTCATAGCCCGAGCACAACATCTTACACACCCTCTGTGCCACCATCAATAGCATCTTCACCGAGCTCTAGAGGTACACCGACTCCTGAATTGGATGTTGCGCGGGAGGCTAACCCCTTATTGCCCGCGTCCACCAAAACAGGAAAACCTAGGCTGCGCATGAAATGGAGTAATGATGTAAACATATTTATCATGCGCACCTACTATCATATAACTAAATTAGAAACCGACATGACTATCTGGAGGAAAAAACTATACGAACGTTTTGTATCAGAATACCCTTCCGTCAAAGTATCCGAACAAAGAATATCAGATCAAAAAAGAGCCATAGAAAGGAATAACTTAATATCACAAGGTGTCTTAGAACGTTTAAAAGTAGATATAAGACAACAGTTGCAATTGGAAACTATTCACACCCAACAAACACCTAGAGATTCAAATTTAGACACACAGTCATCAACTCCATCTCTAACACATCTTATTACGACACTTTCATGTTCACCAAATTTTAGCACACAAACTTCACACACCTCTACACAAACTGAAACAATAAATCTCCTAATTGAAAATGAAGTAGAAAATCTTAATTTTATAAATAATGATACTGATACCTTAAATAATGAATATTTTCTTGAAATTAAAGAAAAATTTCAATCAACAATCACATTGTATTCAGGAATGGATCCAACCTTACGTCCAAAATTACCCAAATTGAAATACAGTCCCAAACTTTTTGAACTTATAAACATTTTTAATAACAATATACTTAACGAATACTTGTGTCCCGAATCACAACTAATAGATATCCACACCCTTATTTACTGCACTGCAATAGTAATATCAGATGAACTGAACTATAAAATAAATAAAAATTTCGAAACTAATAAAACAAAAGCAAATAAACCTTCCTGGCAATATAGATTAGAAAATGATATTAAAAAATTAAGACTTAATATTGGACAGTTAACTCAGTATATTAAAAACAATAACAGATCAAAAAAAATTGTTAAAAATGTAGAAAACATATTTAAAAATTTACAAATACATACCAAACATGAAAAAAATAATATTAAACCGGAGGAATTTTTAGACACATTAAAACAAAAACTTGCACTTAAAGCTCATAGACTGAAACGATATAATAAATCCGAACAACGAAAAAAAGATAATCAAATATTTACCGTAAATGAAAAAATATTTTATAGAAATATGATGCAAAGTAAAAATAATGCAAATAGCTTCAACAGTACAGAAACACCAACTAAAGAGCAGTTAGAAGAATATTGGTCAAGTATATGGGAAGAGCAGATGACTCATAATGATAAAGCAGACTGGATACAGAAGGAACAAGTCATGTGGAACAATATTGAAGAAATGAATTTTCATGAAATAACTGAAAGTGAAATTCAAGTGGTTACTAATAAACTTCATAACTGGAAATCACCTGGCATAGACCAGTTGCATAATTTCTGGTTCAAAAAATTAACCGTGCTACATAAATTTATAGCAAAAAATTTCACTGAAATCATATCTGGACAACAGCCAATCCCCGAGTTCATGGCTACTGGAATCACATATATGCTACCTAAATCTAACTTCTCCACAGAACCGTCTCAATACCGACCAATAACATGCTTACCAACCATATACAAAATTTTGACTGCAGTTATTACAAGACGCATAAATTCACACATCGAACGATATAACATACTGGCTGAAGAGCAGAAAGGATGTAGGAGGGGCCACATGGGTTGCAAGGAACAACTTATAATCGACTCTACCATAGTCAAACATGCCTCAACAAAAAATAGAAACTTACATTGCACCTACATAGATTATAAAAAAGCTTTTGATAGCATCCCGCACTCTTGGCTTATACACACCCTAAAAATTTATAAAGTAAACGACACTATAGTACAATTTTTAAGCAATATCATGACACACTGGAAGACTACATTGCAACTTTTCACACCAAATAATTCTATCACTACAAGGCAAATTGCGATTAAAAAGGGTATATATCAGGGGGATTCCTTAAGTCCACTGTGGTTTTGCCTTGCATTAAATCCTCTCTCTCACCAACTTCATAACGACAAGGTTGGATACCGGCTCAAACTAGATAACACCGATAACATTATTTCTCACCTGATTTATATGGACGATATCAAATTATATGCTCGTAGTGACAAAGAAATGAAAACTTTATTAAAAACTACTACAAAATTCAGTAAAGACATAAATATGACATTTGGTTTAGATAAGTGTAAAACAGTACATATTATTAGAGGAAAGATACAGCCTGGTGACTATGCAGTAGGTGACTCCGAATATATAAGTGCAATGGAAGCAAATGATTTATATAAATACTTAGGGTTTCAACAGCTTAAGGGGCTAGATCATACAGCCATTAAAAGTTCTCTCACCATTGAATTCAAAAAAAGACTAAATGCAATTTGTAAAACACAACTCTCCGGAAAAAATCTGATTAAAGCACTTAACACGTACGCAATCCCTATTTTAACTTATTCGTTCGGTATCATTAAATGGTCCAAAACAGACATTGAAAACATAGCACGAATCATACGCACCACACTGACCAAACATAACAATCACCACCCTAAATCTGCTATTGAAAGACTCACAATCAAAAGACAGGATGGAGGTAGAGGTCTGATTGATTTACATCCTTTATGGCTAAAACAAGTCAACAGTTTACAAATTTTTTTTCATAATAAGTCCTTATCAAGTAACTTACATAGAGCAATAGCCCAAAATGATCAAAATTACACTCCACTTAACCTTACAGAAAACATCAATTCAGAATTTTCTAGAAATATAGACCATCAAAAAGCCAAAATAGAAGAATGGAAGAAGAAAGTGTTGCATGGAAGACATCCACACGACTTAAGCCAAGCACATGTTGACTTGAAAGCCTCTAACATGTGGCTTAAAATAGGCACACTATTCCCAGAAACAGAGGGATTTCTAATGGCAATACAAGACCAAGTCATCAATACAAAAAATTACAGAAAGCACATAATTAAGGATCCAACAGCCACAAATGACAAGTGCCGTAAATGTCAATCACAACCAGAAACTATTCAACATATTACAGGAGCATGTACTAACCTTACACAGACCGACTACACACACAGACATAACCAAATAGTAAATATAATACACCAGAAATTAGCAATTAAACATAAACTCATACAAGACACGAAAACTCCATACTACAAATATACACCGCAAACGGTATTAGAAAATCAATCGCACAAAATTTATTACGATCGCGCCATTCTTACTGATAAAACTATCCATTATAATAGACCCGACATAACTTTACAAGATAAAATAAATAAAGTTACGTATTTAATCGATATTACAGTCCCTAACACCCATAACATTCAAAAGTCAACAGCTGATAAAATAAATAAATATGCAGAATTGAAAGAGGAGATAATAAGAATCTGGAAACAAAATAAAGTATATATTATACCAATAGTCCTTTCAACCACCGGAGTCATCCCAAAACAACTTCACCAATACCTGAAATTACTAGACCTAAACAAAAATATATACATCAGTCTTCAAAAAGCGTCAATATTAAATACTTGCAGAATAGTTCGAAAATTCTTACAACTTGAAGAAAATGAAACCATCCCATCCTCATCAACCACCTTACTGTGATTTACTTGGCGTCAGCCCGTAAACACAGTTATAACCGGCTATTGCCGAGAATATATAAAAAATGTAGAAAAATAATAATAATAATTTATTCAATTTCTCCAATTAAGTTTATGTAGAAAACAGTATTTACCTTATAACTAGTTACAACAAAATAAGTATTGTTTTTTAATTATTTGAGCACACTAGCCCCCACACTAGGATTCCCTGTGTTGTGGGTGGCTAGTTTTTTATAAAGATTGCAGCACTAATTATGATTTAAATAACGACATGAAATTGACACAAATCAAACAATCCTAAGAGATAATAAACATAGCACACATTAATAAAATTGTTAAGTTGTTTAAGTAGGCAACACAAAAAAACAATGTACAATAAAGCCAATCCAAATTCTTAATATGGTATAGTATTATATAATATAAGTATGGTATAAAGTATATAAGCTAATTAATTCTCACCATTTGATCGATCTTGAACATTTTCAATTTGTAATTTTATTATATTGATGAGGGTAGAATTTAATAATATAAGGACAGTAGTATACTGGGCTGAATCTTATGAAAAATATTATATGTACAAAACATTTTCGATTTGACAAAATAGTAAAGTTAGCTATTTCTTTGCAACATATTTCAATTATTACAGTTTTTATCATGGGTGTGTAATTGTGTATGTAGGTACTACATGTATGTATGTGTGTATGTAGTTTAGGTGTAAAGTGTCATATTCAGGAATTGAGTTAGAATATTGGGACGGTATGTATATGAAGGAATAATTGTTTTTTATTTTTGATATTTAAGTAAAGTTTCAGTTTGCAAATAATTGAACCCTCTTAACCAGTTTTTTAGTTTCCTTTTGCACCGGGTTTTAAGGTTATGAACTAAATCCAACTTTGAATGGGCAAAAGAGTAGAGAAAAGGACCCAAAAATGATTGGGATCTTTGAGCGAAAGAAGTTTTGAGTAGAGGTACTTCCCATTTTAGATATCTTTGAGAATGTTTCTTTGGTTTTTTTTGCTTTAGTGAGATGGAATGGAATCGAAGAATGCTCGTCATGATAAAAATTTGTCTAACCCTAAGCAGATTGCAGTCCTTATATAAAAGATCTGTATCATACCTGTAAGGTTTCCTGAAGGCAATCTTCAATAAACTTCTTTGAGCACGCTCCAATTTGATTAGCTTAGACCCACATGCAGACCCCCACACCACTATGCAGTACGAAAGAATTGATTTGCATAAAGTCATATAAATATTCCGAATGAGGTCTTGTTCTGCAACGTTCCTAAGTTTTATGAAAACATGTTTGAGTTTCCTTATTCTAACTTTTAGGGATTCTATGTGGGTATTCCATGTTAATCTATCATCAATGTGAATTCCTAAGTATTTGATGGACTTCAAGTTCTCAATATAAGGGCAGTCACAAGGGGGAGCAGAATCGGACCATTGACATTTATGCAATTTTAGTTTGATTGTATTCAAAGGAGCAGTTCGGTTTGAGATACTAAAATTTAAAAATTTGGTTTTAGCGGTGTTTAATGAAAGAAGGTTTCGATTTAGCCAGGATGACACTATATTAAGGCCATGTTCTGCACTATCAGTGACTTTATGCCAGGTTTCGCCATAGAAAATAAGTGCAGTATCGTCTGCAAACGCAAGAGTTTCAGTGTTAGGAAGGTTTAGTTCGCACAGGTCATTTATGTAAACCAGGAAAAGAGTCGGGCCCAGCACACTTCCCTGGGGAACGCCAAAATTTACACGAGAGAAGTCACTACACCAATCACCAACGCGTACCCTCTGCTTCCTGTTTTCAAAATACGATTGAAACCATTGCAGTGACGTTCCACGCACACCAAGGCTTTCTAGTTTTTTAAAAAGTATTTTTCGGGATACAGTGTCGAATGCCTTAGCTAAATCAAGGAACACGCCAAGGCACTTTGTTCCACTATCCAATTTTTTAGTTAAGAAGTCGGTTAGATAAGTAACCGCATCTTCTGTAGATCTCTGCCTTCTAAAGCCAAATTGATTAGCAGCCAATAGTTCATTACTCTCGAGGAAGGATAAAAGTCTTTTGTTTACCAATTTCTCTAGAATCTTTGAAAAACAGCTAAGAAGTGAAATAGGTCTATAATTTGAGAAACAATTTGGACTTCCTGATTTAAAAACTGGAATAACATTTGCCAATTTAAGGCAGTCCGGTACTACACCGGTAGACAAACTTAGGTTAAAAAGATGGGTTAGCGGTAATACCAGTAGGTGTTTATTAAGTTTGATGAAATGGTTACTGATATCATCAAGACCTGGAGCCGATTTCCATTTGAGGTTACTAATAATTTTGAGCACCTCAACTTCATCGGTAGGGTTAAGGAATAGAGTCTTATCAAACTGTTTATACTTGGCATTTGTCGCAAGTTCAGTTTCGGAAGTGTTTAATTGACTGAGTATATCATTTGCTAAATTATCACCTACTGAAGAAAGAAAAAGATTGCATTTGTTTAGGGATTCTTTGGGGCCAGGGCAAGTCTGTAGCAAAGACGAGTTAACTGACTTTTTCTTTTCCATGTTGCAAATAGATTTTACCGTCTTCCATGTTTCTTTACTATTTCCTTTGCACTCTTTTAATTTTGATTTATGATTATCGATCTTAAGCTTTTTCAAGATATTATTGCAAGTGTTTCTGTATCTATTGTAGTTATTTTTGAGTTCAACGTCATTGGGGTGTTTCCTAAGTTGCATGTGCAGTTGATCTCTTCTCCTAATACACTTCATTAAACCAGGTGTTATCCATGGTCTTCTACTTACTTGGGATTTTTGTACGGTGCGCTCGGACTTGTTTGATTCAATAACACTAGTGAGTTTAGATGTAAAGTTATCAAAAGCTACAGTGACGTCAGTTGATTCAAAAAGAGAGGTCCAATCAATTGATTCAAGCTCTTTGGTTATACCTGGATAGTTATATGTTATTTTAACATGTTTGGTTGATGAGTTGATATTGTTGACTGGCTTATTTTTTATGCCGATGATAACTGAGTCATGGTCAGTGATAGCTGAACCACATACCAGAGTCTTCGCCTCAAAGTTAGACTTGATGAGGGCATGGTCAAGGCAAGTTCTAAAATGAGTTGGAATTAGGTGGCCAGGAACAAAACCAAAGTGGGCTGTTAATTCAAGGTATTCCTCGTGATTAACGTCTTTGGAATTGGGCCCAATGTCAATATTCATATCTCCTGTGAGAATAACAGTGCCACAGCTTAAATTATTCAGGACATTTTCCAGAGATTTAAAGAAGTTATCTAATTTTTTTTGGGCTGGTGACCGATATATGCAAACTATACTGTGAGAGTTATCAATATTAACTACTAAGCAATTACCATCAACAAATGTAGGTTCATGAATTAAAACATTAATGCCAAGTTTCGTATAAATTACAAGGCCATCATTTTGGTTGAGGTAGTTAAGTGATTTGTGGTAAGCATATTGTTCAATCGGAAGTTCTGCAGAATCTTCATCTAGCCAACATTCTGTCAGTACAATAATGTCAGGCAAGAATTTAAGTCTTTCAAGAAAAAAAGTAAAGCTTGTGAAATTTTTATTTATACTCCGAATATTCTGTGTTAAAATAGTTAATTGATTACTTACATCGCCAAGTGCATCAAGACAGACTTCTGGGTTGTAAATACGAACATTCGGTGAGAAGTCCAATTCGTCCAAATCATCTAAAAATGTTCTTTTAGTATCGAATTATAATTACAAGCGAAAATCTAGTACAAACAAACGAAATGGACAAATCAAAGTCAAAATTAAAGAAAATAATATTCATACAGCTCAGTGTGCCCCGACCCTTTTTTGTTTTGATTGAGACTATTAATAGCATACATATTTGTGTTCTGTCAAAAAGAAGTTGGTGAGATAAGTTGCATGTATAAGGACAGTATTTGCCTAGTATTTGCCTTGGATAGTAGGCACCAGAACGGAATGAGTGGTTTTTAAGTGCTAGTGTGACAGTGAAATGAATATGTTTCAGAATACTAGTATTTGATTTAGTGCCGATTACTGATTTAAGGTATTTTTGCGACAGTGAGAGTAAATGTTGTATTGTGATTGCTTGTTTGTAATGAAATGTGTTTGTGACAGTGAGGTAACATGTTGGAAGTTTGGAAAAGGTGAGTCGAATGAAAATTATAATTATTACAATATGTTGCGGAAATACCAGAGAATTATCAAAGTAGACTAGATAATAGTAAAATACAATTAGTAATAAAATCGTGAATATGTAATACTTACAGTAAGCTAACCAAAGTATGATAAAAGAGTTTGAGTTCACATAAGTAAATATTGATAAAAAACTACAATAAGGACCAGTAACACCTAGTCAAATTTTAGTTTGAAGATCCTTCAGTTGTTCTTCGCTTTTGACGAGAATATAAGGTTCGCCGTCTCTTTTACGTAGGTATACTTTTCCATTTGATATCCAGCAATATGAGTACTGTTCCGTTCTGGCGAAGTCCCTCGCCAGGAAATGCAGTTTTTTATTCTTTGTAGACAGGAACTCAGATAGGTATATAGTCGTGGCTGCTCCTTGAATACCAAGATGATTTGAAGTAAGTTGACGATCTCTCTGTAACTTATTGTACTTTTTCGCGGCCTCTAGCATACAGGTTTTAGTTTGGGTGTTCATAAATTCTATAATAAGCGTAGAATTTTCTTTCGAGGATCTTACAGGGATTCGTTGCACATCTCTGATATCCTTAGATGATACAGGTATGTTAAGTGTGTTGATAAGAGTGTTAATGTAGGTGTACAGAGTGTCCTTTTTTTCATTGGGCTGCTTTGGCACGTTTCTTATTTCAATAGAAGACTTCCGTAGGTTATGCTCGAGTATATCACATTTATTTTCCAGAGAAGATATATGCGAAAATATCATTTTACGATCGTTTTCTAACATGGTAATTTTTTTTTCAATAGATGCTAATTGCGATGATAAGATGCCTATGTTTTTTTCCACATTCTGATTCGTATCTTCAATATTGCAGAGTTTTGTATTTATTGACATTTCAAATTTCAAAATACGCTTATCTAACGCATCTAGCTTTAAGTTTTGTTCATTTTTAAACGAATGGAATAAATCTAGCAATTCTGTTTTTAGTGAATTTAATACTTCACAGTTGTCTCCGGACATACGTCGACGTTTTTCCCGATGTATTACACTACTTTCGTTACTAGTTGATGCCCCATCAGAATCCGATTGCACTGTAGGTACCTTAGGCACTTTAGGCACTCGAGTCACTTTCTTAGTGCCAGTAGGCGAGCGTATCATTTTCGACATGTCGGGAAGTTTACGGTAGAGTTGATTTAGAATAAACGGGAGCGGTGGCAGTTGCAGCTAGTTATTATAGTCAGCAAGCAAAGGATTGAGCGATGAGTGATAGCAAGACCAAGTAGAAGAGTTGGTCACTTCGTCACGCCACGGGTGTAAGCTGAGTTGTTCTAGCGCCGAAGGTGGCCGAGCGTTGCCGACGGCACGTACGGGCGGGCGATGCGTAGGCCAAAATGCGAGGCTTTACCGTTATGTCCAAAGTAATTTGTGCACTATTTTTGCGTTTGTTTCGCAAACTACTGCTTGGATTTGGTTTGAACTATCACCACTGAGTAGGTCTTGAATTCAGCTATGCAACTGTGTAACTTTCAAAGGCATAACTTCACTTTTTACCACTTAAAAGTAAGAATTAATTAATAATTAATAAATAAAATCCTCAGACAATAATACATAACACCTACTACATGGCCCCAAAGTAAGCATAGCTTGTGTTATGGGATACCATGTAGCGAACTAGGGGGGAACCTAGAATATAAATACATACATAAATAGATTAACAGTCAGCCACGGATTTTATTTTCTTGTTCCGTGCGGGAACCGAACCCGCAACCACTGGCGTCTGAGGCAGACAAGTTTACCCCTTGGCAAAGTATGTATGTAAAACATTTTTTATTGAGTCTACATACAGCATTGGTACACTTCGGTATCTATATAATCATCATTACTTTATACGTACGTTAGTCCGTGAAACATTTTTGTTGCAACCTCACTGACAGTTTGAGCCATATTTAAGGGAAAACTAATTCCTGTTCCCTAAAGTATCAATTCGTTATCCTACCTGCAGGGTTAACTCACATACAGATGGCCAGGTATCAAACAATGAAAAGTTGTGAAACCTTTGATCTATGAATAGTTTTGAAAAGTTGTATTACCTTTGAAGTTTGATATGTGAATTCACTTTAACCCAATCATGTGTATACACAATTACTTTATTCGGCAAGCATTCTCGATCAATATTATACGCTCGAACTTAAGGTACAATATCGCGTAACTTATACCTAATGAGCCGCTATTTAAAACAGTTTGTTAGTATTGACAATATTATAAGCACTGTTTATTAAACTTCACTTAATGAGACTGGAAATTTGAACCTTATTTTGTCATTTATGCACTAAAAAAACAGTGTAATTGCAGCTTTTAAACACTTTAACAATTTATCTAACCTTTGTTGCCATGCAATGTGCCAAAAAATATGCATTCCTCCACCTACACAAACATATACACACCTCCACATAAGCTTAATAGTAAATCATCTAGTTACTTACAGCAAAATGCTATTGCAAACAAGAGCACGTACAGATTCATTTTTCCAGACCACTGAACTAAATTTAGCACTAAAGTCAACTGTTTTCACTTAAGTCCTGGAAGTTAATACATTTCCAAGCATGAGCAGATTAAGTATGAGTATATGAAAGCTGATAAAAGTTATCTTATCACAATGTAAGTTGATAAGCAAAGAAAAAAATCCTTTTCTGACGAATATATCGTTACTATGACCTATTTTTTATTTTACTTTGATATAAAACTGGGCTGGACTAAAGGAATGCTAAAGGAATACCTATATTTTTTATGTACTTGGCTTTATGTAGACAGTACCTATATATAGTTAAAAAAATACAAATATTTTAATTCTAATATAGTAGTAGGATAAATTTATAGAGAAAATTTATTGTTTATCAATTTTTTTTCGAAAACATTGAATTTATACATACATAGAATTTGTACATACCTCAACTAGCTGTAACATAATTATGCCATTAAATAAATAATTTGTGACAAATTATTGCAAATGCAAATAGGTTAGTGTCAGAATCACTGTTAACGCCACGCCTGAGTTCCTTAATGGACCAAGTTGAATGTCAGGCCAAATCAAACCAACAGATCAAAATCAAAATTAAATAATTATTTGTATATGGCATATTGTTATACAGGGTGACTGGTGACAAATTTTAGATACTGAAGGAGCTCTCGATTCTGATAATAATTATGTAATTTTCACCAGAAATCCCTGTGAGACCTTACTACACTTTTTCCGACGCGCTGCCTCAGTCAACACGCACACAGCAGTGTTCCCGCCACACGCACACCACCACCCGCTAAGTATCTATTGCATTAAGCTTATGTAACCATGTGTTGCGTAATAAATTCTCTAACTATTTACTCAGTAAATAATGAATACTATTTTTTTTCTCTCTTAATATATGATCTTAAACTATCATATCCTGGAATTTCGAAAAGGACCCACCAGTTAAACCCTACTGATCATTTTCTAAGAAACCAATAGTGGTCCTTAAACTTCGAGTTTATAGGTCGCTTGTGAATGGACATGGGAGGCAAAAGTTCACCCTAATGAGATTAAAATGATTATATCACTTTGACGATACATAGAGACGTATGAATCATGCGTTAAAATATAAACATAAGATATCAAACTATTTATTATTTTTCGTGATAATATTTCACTGATGACTAATAGGTATAGCATGTGTCACACACAAATTACTCATCTTTGTAAAGGCTGAAGTCAAATGTTTAAAGATTATGAAAAATATTTCGACAGTAATTTATACATTATAAAATGAGCAAGGAATATTAAAAAGTCGACTACGCTACGGTTTTAGTTAAAAATCTGATAGCGTCATGCGTTTAGGATGGCGTCTCGCAAAGTAAAGGTTGATTGGTATTCATCCTTTTTATTCGACTACAGCGAAGCGAAAGGGAGGGTTATGATTTTAGCATGTATGTATGTATGTAGGTATGGATCTTCATCTGTTCCCGCATAACTTCTAAACTACTTATAATAATTAGACAAATGAGACGTCGTTAGAAACCTCTAGATTGTCTGCTGGTTAAAGGCTTCATTATGTCCCATTCAATTTACTACAGCGCCCTCTAGGGAGCTTAAAATAACGTATAAAATTCAAAAATATTTCAGTGGAGACTATTTTCTTGTTACGTACTTTATAGGAGTCGGGTTTAGGTTTTAAACTTTATTTTTTTGTACTGTAACATTAAAGTCACTCGTGGTGCACAAAAGAGCATATAGTTTTTGTTTTAAATAAAGACAGTGTTAATCCGAAATGGATGGATTCGGTATTTAGTAATAGCAAAGTGATAAGATTATCGTTGTTTAAACGCTGTCACTTTTTTTCTTCAATATATTATTATATGGCGTCGTCGTCTAGCTAGCGCTTTACAGTTTGTTTTGGTTGAGTTCGGACGCCAGTAACTGCTTGGTGCTTGACAGAGTCTACGTCACGAGCCTGTCACTGACGCGATCGGAGAAACACTGCTTTGAAGAAAGGACTCTTGCAAGGAATCACTCCTGAAGCAGAGGCGACTATAGAAACCGTCACGAGTCGAGCCATTCAACTGCATATTCCATGCATACTGTATATCAGCAGACTTTGACCAACTCAAGTTTCGCCCCAAAAAGTTATTGTTTTCTTAGTAGTTACATTTACAATAAGTGTAATAAAATTTTGAATATTTACCCTATATGTAGATCGGAATGTGAAAAATCTGAAAAAACATGGCTGCATACTCTGGACTATGATATGACAGAACGCTTTCTAGTCCCTGTTCAACGAAAGAAGACTAACAAACTTACCCTCCCACATATACCCATACACACAAAATACTCAAGAATTAAAATAACACGTGCAATGTCGGATTTTTCGCAATTATTTTTTACAATTTATACTTGTTCTTATAAGTAAGTAAGTAAATCGTGAAGACTGGAAACAGAACTTTTCATATAATTCATATACTTTTGATAATCAGATGAAAACTTCTTATTGGAAAGCAATAACATATTACATACAGTGTTTAGATAAAATAGGGATCATAAATGATCTGTGTAACTTAGAGATGAATCGATTCCAAAAAGCCATCGAGCCTTTCTAAGACCTGAGGCGTATCAATATCATATTTTCTGAGAAACCATTTCAGTAAAAGCTTGTTTTATTTGGTACTTTTCATGATAAAACTTTTTTGACAGACAGAGATTTTAGTTTATTAATTTTTTCTCGATTTCTTATTTTATATCTCCATTTCTTTTTAATGCGTTAAAAAGAAATGTACGTGTTAGAATTATATTTTTTCTTTATATCTTATACTATTCAAAGTAGATAGTAAATAAATAAATCCCCCATGATAAATCAACACATGCTTTAAACATTTTGGTTGATAACATTGTATAACAGGCCTTATCAATAAGCTTTTAGTCGCTCAGCGGGAAATGGAAAGGGCTATGCTCGGAGTTTCCCTTCGGGATCGAATCAGGAATTTAGAGATTCGCAGCAAACCAAAGTCACCGACATAGCCAGAAGGATTGCAAAGCTGAAGTGGCAATGGGCTGGGCATAGCTCGCAAAACAGATGGCCGTTGGGACAGAAAAGTTTTCGAGTTGCGACCACGTACTGGGAGATGCAGGGTAGGCAGGCACCCCGCAAGATCGACGCAACGACCTCGTAAAAGTCGCTGGTAAACGCTGGATGAGAGCGGTGTGGGACCGAGCGACGGGAAATTCTAGGGGAAGGCTTTTGTCCAGCAGTGGACCTCTACTGACTGTGGATGATTGGTAATCAACAGAATGTAAAATATATTTCAATCGTACTTTTACGCAACTATCGGCTTAAATAAAATGTAGTAAGTATAGCAAGTATAGCTTGATTGTATAAGTATTACAATCAAGAACAAAGAAACTCTCATACGCATGATCTTTGTAGTAAGCGCCACCTGCCGCTTTTACTTGGAACATGTACGAGGATGAACCACGTTACCGATCAGAGCCAAATCAGTTCAGAAAATCTTGTATAGAGGGCGTGTTTTGCAATTTTGATCGAAAACACTTAAAAACACAGTGTTCAATTACATTTATAGACTAAACAGCTTCTCATTTTCAATATAAAAAAATTGATGTATAATAATTATTATCAGATTAGCTCAACGGTTTATTTAAAGAGGACGTGACCTATATTATAACTTTAATTAGACAATAACCGCAATGACTTCTAAAATATTGAAATGCTCTTCCTGCAATATCGTAATAAACGAAGTGTTAGCGTTTGTGAGCAATAAGATTGATGTTATGGATGAGGATAGCATAGCACGTATATGTGTTAGCGCTTTCAATGATAATGATATCTCAAACGCGAAAGACTTACTTTTCGATTCTATGAAAACGTCAAAAAGAAAGAAAATCAGAAAACGACACGGCAAAACCCTACGTAATATTGACGACATTATATGCGCGTTGAAAGAGGCGGATCCCGAAGATATCCCGATCTTTGTAGCACGGGAGTTGCAAAAGCTCCCCCCTGTATTGTTTGATCACGTAGATGTAACTCGCGTTTTAAAAGACTTACTAAAAATGCAACAGGATCTCGAGTTCATTAAAAGTAATTATGTCACAATGGAAAAACTCGAAACTTTACAGGGGGACATAGAAAATTTAAAACGTACACCTTTGAGCGATAACTGGCAACGCAACATAAATCAACGTCGTAGGGGAGCATGTTTGATGGAGAGTTTTGATTACAATAGTGGGCCGATGGGACTGCAACCATTCTGTGAGGATGCAATTGTAGATCAGAATCGGCACTCAACATCCTCGCCTAAATATACAGACAAACAAATAAATCAAAATCTCTCGGCGTCCCAAAGTGAGACTTTGAATGACAGAAATATATGTAGCAATACGATCCCGACGGCTAATGAGCGGGGGCGTCATTCTACCGCTACCACCACCACAGCTGCTGCCGTCATGACCAGTATCGATACGTACATACAGGCTACACAACAAGTAGTACAAACTAACCTTCCATCCAAACCAACGATAGCTGAGGTAGTTCAGAATGCGCCGTGTAAACCTGTTTTGAAAAATGAGGATTGGATTTTGGTACAGAAGAAAAAAAGAATAAGTAAATTTGCAGGAAATCGATGGAAGGCCGTTATTGATCCCGAGGAAAAATTCAAAGCGGCGGATGAAAAAACTCCTATATATATCTATAATGTAGGAAAAGATGTAATTGAAAATGACATCATTGACTACATTAAAAAGAAGACAAATATATATGTTTCTGTGGAAAAGGTCAATATGAAAGTGTCTAAGGAATATCAATCGTATAAAATATTCGTATCAAAACACCACATTAATACACTCCTCAATGATGACTTTTGGCCAGATGGAATAGCGTATAGGAATTATATACACTTGAGACCCAGAAATCGAGACCGAACATCTTCTAACAATGGCAACAACAAAGCTAATTAGTTTTAACTGCAAGGGTGTCATGCGGTCGCTTGAGTGTGTTCGGCGACTGTGTGCGACTGCGGATATTATTGCATTGCAAGAGACGTGGTTACTACCGGATGACATCACGTTTCTGGGCTCCATACACGAATCATTCACCTTTACTGGAAAGTCTGCAGTAGATACGAGTGCTGGGATGCTGAGGGGAAGGCCGTACGGAGGTGTTGCCTTACTCTGGAGAAGGGCAGCCTTTCCGTCGGTTTCGGTTGTGCAGTGTGCTAGTGATCGTATCAGCGCGATTAAAATAGTGAATAACGACCGCTCAGTGATAGTGTTCTCAGTGTACATGCCTACGGACTCCAAAGACAATTTGCCGACATTTACTGACTGTTTAAGTGAAATTTGTTCTATAACTGAGAATAGTAATATTGAATCTGCTTATGTACTTGGGGACTTAAACGCTCACCCGTCTGAATTATTCTGCAACGAACTACTTACTTTTTGCAACGAGCAGTCATGGTCATGTGTTGATATGGAAATTTTAAGTAGGGATACGTTCACATTTGTGAGCGACGCGCACGAGTGCAGGCGCTGGCTAGACCACTGTGTAGTGACTAGTGCGGCGCGGGCCTCCGTGCAAACTGACGCTGTATTATACGACACTTACTACTCAGATCACTACCCACTTTTGATTGAGTGTAATTTAGATCTAATTTGTCAAAAGGTCTCAATAAACAAATCTTCTTGCACTCGTAGTGGAGTTCATTGGGGTGAGCGTAATAATGAGCAAATTGAAAGGTACACGCATTTATGTGAAAGTAAATTAAGAAACATTGACTTTCCTGAGGAGTTTCGTGTTTGTGCTAACAAATTATGTAGTAACAAGAGTCATGAAGTTATTATAAATAATATGTACTTAAATATTGTGAACATATTGTCCGAAGCTGCTGTCTGCAGCAATGTTAGTAAAATAAATAAGCGAAAGTCAGTGCCAGGTTGGAATAGGCATGTGAGGGAGGCTCACAGGACCGCTCGACTTTGTTTTGAAACTTGGTTACTTTATGATAAACCTAGAGTAGGAAAAATTTATGATGATATGTGTGACTCACGTAAAATATTTAAGTCGAAATTAAAGTTTTGCCAAAATAATGCGCAACAAATTAAAATGAATATTTTAGCCGAGCAACATAGGACTAAACAATTTGGAAAATTTTGGAAATCTACTAGAAAATTAAGTCCAAAGTCCAGTCTTCCTGTGAGCGTGGGTGGCCTGCATGACGCACATAGTATAGCGAATGCCTTTATGAATCATTTTAAGGTAGATCCAACAACCGTACCCTCTCCGGACAGAGGTGTCTTTGAGACTGAAACACGTGACAATAACATAAAATTATTTTTTACCGCAAACGAAGTATCTCGTATAATATGTAAAATGCCAAACGGGAAGTCTCCCGGTCACGATGGTCTCAGTGTAGAACACTTAAAATACGCCGGAGTTCACCTGCCGAGGGTACTAGCCTTATTTCTAAACCTGTCACTGTCCCATGGCTATCTACCTGAGGATCTCATGCGTACACTGGTTGTGCCGATTGTTAAAAATAAGACGGGTGACGTGTCAGACTTGTCGAACTACAGGCCAATCTCTCTAGCCACTATAATAGCCAAAGTCTTGGACAGTCTGCTTGATAAACAGCTGGAGAGAAATATTAAATTGCATGATGCACAGTTTGGGTTTCGACCGGGACTATCCACGGAGAGTGCTGTCCTCTGTCTTAAACAGACTGTCCACTACTACACAGCTAGAAACACGCCAGTGTACGCATGTTATCTCGATCTCTCAAAGGCATTCGACCTAGTGAGTTATGAGGTGCTGTGGAGAAAACTCCTTTCAGTGAAGGAGCTTCCTCCTGAAGTAACCTGGTTACTTAAATACTGGTACAGTAACCAACAAAATACCGTAAGGTGGGCTGGCACTCTGTCAGACATATATGGGTTGAAGTGCGGCGTGAGGCAAGGGGGGTTAAGCTCTCCGCGGCTCTTTAATTATTATATTAATAGTCTGATTGAAGAGCTCAGCAGCACTGGCATTGGGTGCTCTATTGATGGAACTTGTATAAATAACATAAGTTATGCAGATGACATGGTGCTGCTGAGCCCATCTGTAGGTGCATTGAGACGTCTGTTGGATGTATGTCAGCGGTATGCGTTGTCCCACGGACTCAGATATAATGCCAAAAAGAGTGAGTTCATGATTTTTAAGGCCGGCAGAAAACAGTACAAGACGCCTGCTATCACTCTTTGCGGCACCTCACTCAAACAGGTGAGTAGTTTTAAGTATCTGGGTCATTGGGTTACCGAAGACCTCTCTGACGATGATGATATTGAGAGGGAACGGAGAGCGCTGTCCGTGCGTTGCAATATGCTCGCCCGTAGGTTCTCACGGTGTACTAGAGACGTTAAAATACTACTATTTAAGTCATTTTGTCAATCGCTGTACACGTGCGGGCTATGGGTGAGATATACGCGGCGAGTGTGCGGCACGCTAAGAGTCCAGTACAACAACGGGTTCAGGGCGATGTTGGGGCTGCCGCGGTGGTGCAGCGCCTCCGCCATGCTCGCGGAGGCGCGCACACGGGATTTCTTCGCGGTGATTCGCGCGCGCACAGCGTCTTTACTAAGTCGCCTTCGCCGCAGCACCAACGCCATCCTGAGCACGTTGGCTGAACGATGGGACTCACCGTTCCTAAAAACTTGGATGAGGTATCATACACTTCAAAATAAGAAGTGAATGAAGCCTTACCCAAGAGTTTTTCTCGTTTTTCTCTTTTTTTTCATATTTATTTTCTGTCTTTTTCATGTGTCAACTAACATTAGTTTGTAAGAAATTGTTTCTACTAACAAATGGAACCTGTTTTCTGAGAAATAAATGATTATTATTATTATTATTATAGCAATCGATAAAAACTTTTTAACGGTTAATTCATATTTTGAAAATAAAACTTATTAAACTCACATACATACCTACATACATAACTTCACGCCTATATCCCTTAGGGGGTAGGCAGAACACAGAGGTCAAAACACTACCTGATGTCACATTTGTCAAATTTTGAGGTATTATAATGATGGAGAGACTATTGGAGGGACGGGATCAGCACAAAAAAAACCTCCATTCAAACTTCTGTCCCTTAACTGACTTTCACAGTATGCCCGGGAAAACAAATCAACTGGCACATTCTATGTTTTTCTTTTGCTCCCAGTCTTACTTAGTAAGCCTGCGTGAAAAGCCGAGTGCAGTAGCAAGATTCTTTTGCTTATCCCAGCTACATGTCTGTCACAATTTGAATTTTATTTACAGACCGTATGAACCTATGTAACTTTAACATTTCAAAGAATTACTTTTCAATATTTTTCATTAAATATTAAGCAGATAAGATCACAAAAAAGACGTTTTACAGAAGCTTGAAGTAAAATTCTCAAAGGCACGCTCTTGAAAATTGCTTTCTTGAGAACGATCTCTAGGATACGTTTTCCAAGAAATATATTTGACTCGTAATTATTAGGCAGTGAACGGATACAGACGTAGAATTGTAACTTCGAACAAAATCTTTTTTGACATGCCGCCGGCTACGACATTTGTTTTCTTTTACCCTACACGGTTTTTCTGACCATGTAAGGTCGGTCTAGAATCATGGTCCTACCGCCCCTGGATAAGGCGATCAATCCGGGTGACTCCTTTGGCAATAGGATCCCGTCAGGGTTCGACTGGTAAAATCTGCAGCCAAATATTAACACTCGGTGATATGTTCCGGCAATAATTTATGAAAAGCCAGTTCTTTCCTAGGCCCGTTTTCACTTACCTTCAAGTAATATTGAGGTCAAACACGGGATATGTCTTCAATAAAAAAGAAAATAAAACAAGTTGTTCTCTATTAACATAACGATTGGATGTATTGTCAAGGCTCAAAACTGTTTGGCTAAGTAACATAGCCATCACTGACACTTGAAATGAGCATTATCGATGACATGTGCTGTCACAGGCAAACATCTTCAGGCCAAAATTAGTAAGCTAAGTTTAGTAGTTTAGTAATTTTCCAGCGATACTTATAGTTCCTTGTTTTTATCCGTTCACTGTTTATTGGGTAAGAAATCTTAGTAACTAGAATCGAAAGAGCATAAATAAAGGATTTTCTTTATTTTTTCTACGCTTAAAATGTAAAAATAGTATCATTATCATACTAACTGCCACCCACAGCTGTGCTTCGTAAAATCCAGAAATCGTGCCACGGGAGCGTTATACTGGAATAATGAATAATGTTTAATAATGATAGCAGGAATCTTTTTCTTTATCTTGAATAAGTTTCAAATACCTGGCATTAATGTTTAAATTTTAGTTGAAAGTTTTATTCGTTGCTTTCTCTCTTGCTTTATGTTATTCCCATGACTCTTTAGCTGTTTTTTTCTATAATTGTAACAACATATTAAAAATGTTTATAAGATATAATTATATAAAAAAATATTCTTTTTGATTTTATTTACAATAAATAAACTATTATGGTCTATCAGTGTATCAACTTTACTTTGAGTCAGTTCTGTATTTGTTTCGTGAAAGAGATAGATACGATATCTCACACTTACACGCTAATCACATAAGAAGTAAAAATTATAAATTGTAAGGAAGGGATTACTAACTAGAAATTCATATAAAATAGGATTAAGATAACCGTACTTGGAATATTTTATGGATAAATTATTTATTCAAATTTAAAACAAAAAGGAATGGATGTTAAATGGTAAGTTTGCCCTTTATTCTGTTCAATTGTATAAAATAGGTATTTTTATAAAAAGTTCTGTCCCCCGATGATCTGGTCAAGGTCACCTGTAAACGCTGGATGAAAACGCTGGAAAACATTTGGAATGGCCTATGTCCAGCAGTGGGCTTCAGCAGGCTCTTGGTGATGATGATGTTCTGTTTAAAAAAAGATTTCTGTAGTTAATTTCTCACTTATAAATATAAATAAATATTTATAAATATTTCTGACACTCACACAATATTATCTAGCCCAAATTAAGTTTCTTAAATAACTTGTGTTATAAGGAATAACTGATATACTTAAGAAATATATAAACATACATATTGAATAAATACATATTTTTTATTAAAATAAACTTAATATAAACATATCCATGACTTGAAGACTAATATCTGTGTTCATCGCACAAAAATTCGCCGCCGCTGGGATTCGAACCCAGGATCTCTGGCACAGCAGGCAATGTTTGTTACCGCTACACCGGTCGTCAACAATGTATGGGAATGTTTTTGTTTTTGATTCAAGGACATTTACTAACTTTATTTATGTAGGTACTTGTAACAACTATGTGGATTTTGACCTAGAGTATTACAAAAAGATCACAAAATTTATCACACTGAGCTGGCACAACGATAAATAAATATCAGATACAATTGATTAATCTCCACGGCGTTTGATCCTAACGAAACTCAGCCCCTTATAGCCTAATAAAAAGAATTTATTTCTTCGCAGCCACATTGTACAACCTCTGTTTCATTTTGCTGTTTGCTGCACATTTATATGCTGATATGGGGTTCTAATAAAAATAAACGAAAGTCTTCCTTATCTGAGCATCAGGAAATAAACTGGAAAAGGAGGTTCCAATCTTGCCAGAAAACGAGAATAAAACCTTTGTTTAGCTAAACTTTATTATTAAGGCAGTTTGGAAGAAACAATTTACATCCGTTTTGAAAACATTTTGGAGTTTGAAAAGGGTTGGATGCCTGTTTCTCTTATTGTTCGAATTTTTATGATTTAGTAAAGATTTATTTATCTTTTTGCGAGATAACAATTAAATGTTATGTTTGTTTACTGTTGAAGATTTCATTAAATTTATTTCTGAAGTTAAATTCAGTAAAAAAGTATGTCTACTCTAATTTTAAATTTAATAATTTCGCCTCATACTTAAAAAGTATTTTTAAGTAAAAAGGGAAGACAATCGTTTTTTTTTAACTTCCTTACTTTGAAGTCAGTAAAAATATAATACTATTAGATTCACTACTTTCCCCATATTTGAGTATTTGAACGACTTATTTAAAATCAAGAGAAATGGTTTACCTATAGAATATATCAAATATTTCTGACACTCACACAGCATTATCTAGCCCAAATTAAGTTTCTTAAAGAACTCGTGTTATGGATACTAAATAACTGATATACTTAAGAAATAAATTAACATACATATTGAATAAATACATATTTTTTTTATTAGAATAAACTTAAATAAACATATAAACATCCATGACTTGACGGCTAATATCTGTGTTCATCACACAAATATCCGCCGCCGCCGGGATTCGAACCCAGGACCTCTGGCATAGAAGGCAATGTATGTTACCACTACACCAGCCGGTCGTCTTAGTTAGTTTATATAACTAAGTTTATATAAAAACGATTTTTGTCTACGACTTCGTACGCGTAATTCGAATTACAAAAATATTTAGTAGGTATATAAATCGATATGTTCATCCACTATGTAATTAATCATAACGCGGCTCGTTTTAGTATTAATACCCCTTAGCCCAACAAAATTAAATTTTGCAAAGCAAATCAAAATCTGATATCCGAAAATTTCTAAATGAAGAGAAAATCAACCATGAAACTTCAAGAAAATTTTCCATAAGATATGCTCATAAAAGACAGTACCCAACACAATTTATTTGTTTCAAAGGTAGATAGCTACCCATACAAAGTTTCATTGTGATTTCTCTAATTGTAACAGATCCGTTTGGCGAAGAGCCAAAACCGTCTCAATTAGTCTAATTACTTAGAACTCTCTTTCAGCAATAGATAATTGCTTAGTTAATTAATTCCATAAGAAGCATTTTACCGTAAAATGCTTCGCTTCAGTTCATATAATAAGCTGTTATTGCGAATAATTCAAGTTAGTGGTAAATATAAAGTTGCTGACGGCCATAAAATTGTATAAAACGGTGTATTTTATTAAGGGCTAATTTATCCTTAGTCTATTTACGTCGATTACCGTCAAGATTGAAAATAAAGACAAGGAAGTTGAAACAATACAGGTATTTTTATCCCGTCCTATTATAAGTATGTCGGAAAACAAACACAAAACGAAAAGAAAAGCGTTACTCACAAAACACGATAGAATTAATCACTGGACAGTTACTTAGTACCGAGTCTGTGGGCTTGGGTATAACCCATTCGAACCCAGGACCTCTGGCATAGAAGGCAATGTATGTTACCACTACACCAGCCGGTCGTCTTAGTTAGTTTATATAACTAAGTTTATATAAACTAACTAAGTAGATTATATAAAAACGATTTTTGTCTACGACTTCGTACGCGTAATTCGAATTACAAAAATATTTAGTAGGTATATAAATCGATATGTTCATCCACTATGTAATTAATCATAACGCGGCTCGTTTTAGTGTTAATACCCCTTAGCCCAACAAAATTAAATTTTGCAAAGCAAATCAAAATCTGATATCCGAAAATTTCTAAATGAAGAGAAAATCAACCGTGAAACTTCAAGAAAATTTTCCATAAGATATGCTCATAAAAGACAGTACCCAACACAATTTATTTGTTTCAAAGGTAGATAGCTACCCATACAAAGTTTCATTGTGATTTCTCTAATTGTAACAGATCCGTTTGGCGAAGAGCCAAAACCGTCTCAATTAGTCTAATTACTTAGAACTCTCTTTCAGCACTAGATAATTGCTTAGTTAATTAATTCCATAAGAAGCATTTTACCGTAAAATGCTTCGCTTCAGTTCATATAATAAGCTGTTATTGCGAATAATTCAAGTTAGTGGTAAATATAAAGTTGCTGACGGCCATAAAATTGTATAAAACGGTGTATTTTATTAAGGGCTAATTTATCCTTAGTCTATTTACGTCGATTACCGTCAAGATTGAAAATAAAGACAAGTAAGTTGAAACAATACAGGTATTTTTATCCCGTCCTATTATAAGTATGTCGGAAAACAAACACAAAACGAAAAGAAAAGCGTTACTCACAAAACACGATAGAATTAATCACTGGACAGTTACTTAGTACCGAGTCTGTGGGCTTGGGTATAACCCTGTTTTAGTCACAACAAAATCTTAATTCGCGAGTCCGTTCCGTCAGTTACAATGCCAACTCAATTAATACCGAGCTACTATCGACCGTCAGTCCGAGATACGTCAGCGCACCTAGCCGTCCTAACCGTATCTGTGTCACTTGCCATCATCCTACTTCAAGATATAACCTATGGCGCTGCAATCGAATGTCAGTCAGTCATTGCATTTAGCGCCCTCTTTAACAGTGCTACCAACATACTTCCGTTACCATGAAGTCATACTAACATCTTAATATCGCCAACTTATCGTTAGCTCCGACACGGCCATCCTGCGATGGAGCACGTCCTCGTGTGATATTCTGAAACAATCATACCAAAGTGGCGGCTCGGCCACTCCTGACAATGAAGTCAGGCAAATTCTGAAAAGAAAACACACAAGTTTGAATTTTTAATAACTGAAAATACCGTTTCAGTTAACCAAGTTCCAAGCACCAATGAGTAACAATTATCTCCAAATCAAACATTGAAATCCATTATTTTCATTATTAACAACAAGGTACATCGTTCGTGGTTAACAGCAAATACACCATTTCCCCACGGGAAACCTGAGTCAACCAATGACTCCTTCAACACACTACCCAGAATCCTTCTGGCGTAGTCACAAAACCAGCGAACGAGAACCTGTATCCACAACACATTAAATCTCTTCCAAACACAAAAAATAACATCTTTCTTTACAACTACAATGGATACTTGTACTTTTGGCAAATTCAAAACTTTAACCGCTACAGATTTTTTTAAAATTTTACTTCAATTTAATATTTCCGTCAAAATTCTAAATCCACGATTTAACAATTTACGTAAAGCTACCACTGGTTCGGAAGATCCATCTACTGAGAAGAACCAGCAAGAAACTCAGTAGGAATCGGCTAACGTCAACGCATTGTACGAACTACAATATTTTCGATAAGAAAACCGCACATTAAACAATGAAATTTACTTTGAATGTAACATCAAACAATTTGACAGCGAACGAACAATAAACAAAGCAAGCATAAGCTGCTAGAACAACCCAATCAATTAGCAAACAATGCAAAGGCTACACACAGGCTACTCAATGCCACACAGGCTAGTCATTGCCACACAGGCTGTCATTGCCACACAGGCTAGTCATTGCCACACAGGCCAGTCATTGCCACACAGGCTGTCATTGCCACACAGGCTAGTCATTGCATTGTACTTCATAATTCACAACAACAAAGTATTAAAATTGTTCGACAACCGCAAACAGTTCGACAGTAAAATCCAGCTCTTTTGTCAATCGCAACGAATTCAAAGTATTATTTAAACGCATTTTCAATTTTCAATCTTTTCAATCTCGACGTTATTACCTATCTCCGTGATTCATTAAACACACACTATCGTAATATTACGTTTCAATTGTCAAAATAATAACAAGTTTACTGTTACCCAAACATAAGAAAACGTGTCTCCTAAGAATCACAGCAGCGCAAGCTATACAAAATTATCGCAAAATAAATCGATTGAAATTTAGTTGCCATGTTTCAAAAACTCGCACGCAATAGAAATGAACCAAGTAAAAACACGTTATGAAAATAACAAAATTAACGTATTGGATCCCTTTAAATCACACACTAAGTTATCACGAATTTAATTAACAACACATGGCAAATATTTTTACACAAACACGGCACACAAAATGGTGAACTCTCTAAGACACGTGAATTTACTCTAATCACAAACGAAAGTTAAGCTTGGTCAGATCCCGGAAGTCTATTCGCAAAATGAACCGAAACACTAATTATGCATGGGCTCATCCCACTTCTGATGTCGGAAAACAAACAAACAAAACGTAAAAGCAGCGTTATCCATAAAACACGATAGAATTAATCACTGGACAGTTACTTAGTACCGAGTCTGTGGGCTTGGGTATAACCCTGTTTTAGTCACAACAAAATCTTAATTCGCGAGTCCGCTCCGTCAGTTACAATGCCAACTCAATTAATACCGAGCTACTATCGACCGTCAGTCCGAGATACGTCAGCGCACCTAGCCGTCCTAACCGTATCTGTGTCACTTGCCATCATCCTACTTCAAGATATAACCTATGGCGCTGCAATCGAATGTCAGTCAGTCATTGCATTTAGCGCCCTCTTTAACAGTGCTACCAACATACTTCCGTTACCATGAAGTCATACTAACATCTTAATATCGCCAACTTATCGTTAGCTCCGACAAGTAAATGAAAATATTTCACACGAGATAGATAGATATTATTATATATATATATATTCATTTATTGACAACTAAAAGCACACATATTGCAATAAAAAGGAGCTAAAAATGATTAAAAAAATGATTAAACCACAATAAAAAAATGAAAATAAAAAAATGTGTGTTGTAGCATTTTTTGTAGTATTTTTTGGTTCTACCTTTGATTTCTATGATTGTGATTATATTTATTGGGCTAGGATTGAAATGTGTGTTAGGTTTATTGATGTTATATTATTTGTATGTTAGTTTGTGTGTTAATATAAAATAATGTAAATGGAAAAAAGTTCATGTACCTAATGTAATGTAATCGAGAATGAATGCCTAGTAAAACCTAATTTGGTTTAAAGGCATTAAAAACTAAAATGTTAATTGTATTTGTAATTGGTAATTAATTAAATATAAAAAAAAGGCGTAGCTCAGCGTCTAGTTAGGATTCAAAGTGATATTTTTAGTATAAATAAATAAATATTTTAGCATTGATCAAATCAAATCAAACATTTATTTGCAAAAAATATGGTACAAGAAGATCTTAAAAATTATTAATACCTATAAGTACTAGAGCATTCATATTTTACCACATAATATGGCATGCAAATTTTCAATACAGTCACATTCCTACTCAGTATAAATTTATAATTATTAGGTTTTTAGTGTTAGTTAATTAAGGAAATCTGTTACTTTATACAAACATTTTTCAAGTAGCCATTTTGTTAATTTTTTTTTTTAATTTAATTTGAGGTAACATTTTAATTTCTTTATTTAATTCGTTAAATATTTTAATACACACAGCATAGCACTGCCTGTGAAACAATTCAAGACATGGCTGCGTATTGTAGACTAGGCGATTTCCGTGTCATGTTGGTCTTGTTATATCCTTTGCTTGCGTAAAATAGTGGCTATTATTTTTAACAAACATGGCTGCATAAAGTTAGTACTAAGGAAAAGTTCTTACGTTCTAAAATTTCTTACGGAATCAAAAATTATGTGAGAGCTACTGAACGAGCTAGTAGGTAGTAATTTATTTAAATTGACAAGCACCATGCGCTTTTGAATATAAAATCATCAACATTTAGCGACACAATTATTAAAATTTAAAAAAAAACCGCAGCAATATATTGTGAGTATACTACATACCATGTGTTTATTGATGTTTTTACCAAGGGCAAGATTAATTTGATATGCTCAATTTGGACGAGTCTAGAGTTTTTTAAAGACCAGGATTAGTGCAGACTAAAGAATATATTTCCGTTTTTTTATAGCTGGGGCTAGAATGTGAGCCCAAGAATATATTGAATAGAATAAGTATACAAACAAATTGTAATCACTCCGTACATAGACATTTCATTAATTTTTACTTCAAGTGACAGATTTGTACCAAATGACAAGACCGATGACATGACAATGACAGTTTTGACAATAAAAAGAGTATCATAAATGGCGAAATGTATCTAACATGGCGGTTGCCATTCACATTTAATTTTAACATTTTTGTGCGCCTCTAATTAACTTTATTATAATTTTTCGATATTTTTATCGATACCAGCATAAGTTTAGCTACATTGTGGTCTAGTGTTTATTAAATATTTTAATTTGGAAGCATTGTCAAAGTATCAAAAGCTTCAGTTTCAGTCCAGGGGCATATTTATTAGAAGAGCCAGTCAAGCAAACCCTGACCGGTAGTTTTTTTCAAAGTTCCAGGTCCATGGGCAGTTATGATCACTTGACATCAGGTAGCCCACATGCTCATTTTCCCCTTATAAAACACTTAAGGGCAAGTGAATTTCCTATGACCGTCTGTACTTTTATGCCGCATTTCAATATCAAAAAACAGTTCGTTTTGCTTAAGAACAGTAGAATTAGCTATAAAGGGTAATGGCGTAGCTAAAAAGCTATGTTTCAATAATCAACGCCTTGTCATGGAAACTACTACTAACTAATAAATACATACATAACTTCACGCCTGTATCCCTAATGGGGTAGGCAGAACAACAGAGGCTATAAAACCATCTGATGTCGCGTTTGACAAATTTGGGGGTATTATAATGATGGAGAGAGACTTGCAGTGATAGGGGGTCAGCCTATCGCCTACAAAAACTTCAATAAAACCTCCGTCCCTGAACTGACTTTTACAGTATGCCCGGGAAGAGAAGCAGCTGGCACATTCTATGTTTTTCTTTCGCTCCCAGTCCAGCATGCTAACAAACTAATAGTGGGTTAAATTATAAAGATTTGTAACTATATTGTTTTGAAAATTTCTGCGTTGGCGTTTCAATACCCGTCAGTTAACATTCAGTCAGTAGGGATATTATACAGCACGGATATTTGTCGCTGGTAGGGATTGTAAAGCGCATTTTTTCACCTATCATTCGTTGTTCGTAGCTTTTACTCTCGACAGTCTGTTGAATATTGAAACCTGTCATAAAACCCAATCAGTTTCAGCGTAACATCGCATTGACATCGCACTCGTAAACTTTTTTATTTGGTTGACAGCTTTAACGTGAATACATCTTATGTAGTTCCCGACGTGGTTAACAATACCGGCTTTGGAAAAAAGTAGTTCTCCTCTTCTTCCTGATATTTAATCTGACGGCCTCCTTGGTGTAATGATATTCGAGTATTCTGTTACAGCGTGCGATATTTTTGTTCGATTCATAGCCAGGCCAATTTAGGAAAATAACTTTTCTACTTTGGCTCGGGCTTGGCTGAAACAACTAGAAAACTGACCCGAGTCAGGGTGTTTACTAGAAAACCCTCTAGTTTCACTACTGGGCCTATAAAAAACCTTAAAATAAAAAACAAAAGCTTGTAAAAAAAACCTTACTTCGGGGACATATGGTTGGTGTTTCAGTTTAGGTAAAAAACAACTGTATCTGGCCTTTCCAACGTCAAAAAAATACAAAAGGAAATCTGGCAAGAAAATAATGCTAATAATTCATCATTAAAAGTTATTGCTTATTAGATAAACGCTGGATGTTAGATAGAGTAAGAAGTGCTAAACTTTATCCAAAGACAAAAAGCAGTTTTAGCAATTATTGCTATCTCATTTGTTTAGTTGCGAAGTCTAACATAGCAAAGTTGGAGTCTGATGGTCAAGGTAAAAGTTTTGTTTGCATGACATACTTCGTATTAGATAATAATGATTGTAGCGATGAATGTACTAAAAACTTGACGACAGGACGCCGCAATTCAAACCAATAGGTACGAATATGTAGTGTATGTTAATGATACTTTATTTACAGATTTTTTTTCTCTTTACTACCAAGACTTTTGGCATAATTTTACCTTACATACATAGGTGGAATCGTCTGTTGGATCTGTGTAAAATATAGTGTATTAAAAACAACACAAGCTAAGATGCTTGAATACTTTAATTTCAGTTTAAAAAATATATGTAATAATAATAATAATAATAAATAATAAAATCATTTATTCGACGCAAAATAGACAAACAAATAAAGTTAACAACATTTAGAAAAACAAACTAAATTAAACAAGAACATAAAAAAGACAAAAGGAGAACAAAAACACTAATTTGACGCCGAAAAGGCTTGAACTCAGCGTTATGCCGCAATTTGTAAATTACAAATTTCAGCGCTGATTTTCAGAAAACAAAATGACAAATTTGAAAAAAAAAACAAAATGACAAATTTGATAACCATTCAAAAAGGTTATAGAAGAAAAAAAGTGAAAAAACGTAATTTTCCAAATTATAACTTTTCTGTTTCATTTACGTGAAAGGTCATGTAATAAATAATATGCTCAACACAACATTTCTTATTTTCTCTTAAGTATCAAAAAATGGTCAAATTATAAATTCTCTTTTGAATGTATCTAAACACATCGTGAAAACCTAACAGACAATAAAATTATAATAAAACTGTATACGCGTTTACGAAGGAGGAATAACCTACTACTTTACTCATCAGACGAAAAGCGCATAAAATATTGAAACGCTTTTAACATTACTTGTACGGTGAATTTCCATTGTACAATGGGTAAAATTCTTAATATAGCACACAGTTATATGAAAGCCCCAACCATTTTTGGCATACCCAAAAAAGGTTTTGGCAAACTTTCTTGGCTTTATGTAACTACAGATAATATAATATAATCCTTCAATATCGAAAGTTTTGTACTTCATGCCTCTTACAGTGGGGCTATAGAATATGTATGAAGAAATATTGGTAAAAGCGAGTCAAACACGTAGCGGAAATAAGGTTCTGTAGCCATAAAAATTGTTGCTGCACAAAAAACTATTTTAATTGATATTTTCATTTACATCAAGAATTTCATATTTAGAAATCGCGGTGGTTAAAATTCATTATTTTTAGCTTTTGTATTTTCTCCACATATTCTTTCGTTTCTATTCCATGTCATGTCTAATAGTAAATTACAACTGAAACTCCGCTGTCCACTCCTCCCGTCCAAAACCTTTGCTCATTTAATAAAATTAAACGTTGCATTAAACTAATGTGCCCTTTTTTAAATTTTACAGCAAAGATTTTATGTCAGAAACGCATATCTTTCCTTCACAACTTTATTAGTTTCCGTTTCTTAATTTCTACTACGGTACCCTTAAAAGTTTGGAACACTTACAAGATTATACCCGGCCATTTAAACAGTTTCAGGCCGTTATGTGAAACGCGTGAGAAGAATCCGAGTGGAACAAGTGCAGCGGTGTCAAGTAGCTCAGTAGGTGCCAGTGTTAGTACACGAAATTGTAGGGGAAACATTGTCTTATGATGAGAGATAAAGAGTTAATTTTAGTACAACAAACTTTGAATTTGATAATGATTTTAAATTAGAATGGATAGGTATTGTAAGATCTAATATTGTCTTAACTTTTGACTCAAAAACTATCAGCAGTTCAGACGTTTTTTTCCATGCCACCTGGTGGAAAGTGAGCACAAAGACTATGGTGGTACATACTTACCTATTAATTATAATTGAACCCACCATTTTTTACCACCGGACTACCAGACGCAGACAGAAAATCCATCCCTCTATAGTGGATATACCAAGAAGTCGAACAAAACGCTTCGATAGTTCCTTTTTGGTACGGATAGCGAAGGTGTGGAACAATCTGCCTGCGTCTGTTTTTCCTGACCACTACAGTCCTAGAACTTTTAAGTGTCAAATGAATAGTTTGCTCGTGGATGGACGTGTAACACCATAGTCTTCATGCGCACTTTCCATCAGGTGGCATGGAAGACAAACATCCTATCCTTACAATATAAAAAAAATGTAAAGTGTTGATAAATAAATAAAGTCAAATTATATTTTAATGTCAATTTAAAATAGCTTACGAGTTGTTCTGGAGTAGTGAAAGAGAGCCATATAAGCTTAATTTGTTTCCACAGAGCTATAAAGCATTCAGCCATTCGGAAAACAAAACTATAAGGAACATACAACTTATTCGGCTATCATAAGGTTCAAATTCCAATGAAAATGTAAACATATACTTAGACGTGACTGTACCAAAGAGGGCTTTTAAAATATAAGACGATTATTATAACGTAATAACGTTTTAGATGGAAATTTCATAATTTGTTACGGAATATGTTAATTATTCTGACATGTATATCATAACGAGTTGTTTTTCACGGCCGCGTAAATTCTGATCCTGTGGGTTCGCCAGGATAAAAGCAATCTCTTCTTTGTAGTTTGTTTTGTGTTAAAATATTTAGCCATTTAAAAATTTGCCAATATTGACAATAATGGCAAACATCTTTACACCCTCGCAAACTTTAACGTTGCTTAAATAATCATCGAATGCAGAGCATTAAAAAAACCGATTTCACGTCAACACTTTGGCTGAGTTATAATGTCATCCAAGTAAACGTTCTCCGAACTCATACATTTTTTTTTTTTAAATTGAAATTTCGAAATAAAAAATGCAAAATCGATCCATTTATTGTCCGAAATATCGTGTAACAAAGACACAAAAAAATAGTGACGAATTGAGAACCTCCTCCTTTTTTGGAAGTCAGTTGAACACGAAAAAGAATAATTATAATAATGTGTAATTTTTAGACAGCTCAAAGATAAGAGTGACGCTATGTTTACAATTAGGTACCTACTTGCCTGAAATGCGAGATGTTTTAAGACCAGTTTAAAGACGTACCTACACTTGTTCCTTTTTGAAACTTATTTAAAAAACACTTTATAGATCCATCGGTTTCTTAGTCTACGAGCGTAGTGTTCTTGAACAAGCGTAGTGTGAAACTGTCTTGAGTTTTAAGTCTTGCAGCTTTCAGTACAGGGTGATAATTAACTGTTTTATTTAATATCATACTCGTAAGTCGTGAAAACTTAAGAAAATAGAACAGAGTATACCGAAATTGGACTCCCTTTAATTCCGTTGCATATTCTTTGTAAGACAAGATTATTTTACTTACGAATCACTTACCTTTATATTTTTATTATTTTGCTTACCTTATTATTAGTTATTTACTATGAGATTTGTAAACGTTCATATGTTTCTTCCCAAAGCTTAATTCCAAAACACTTTCATGTAATATCGAACCAACTGAGTCATTACCCGCAAAAGCTCATTTTAGCAAACCGTCTAAATGCTAGTAGGTCGAAATTTGCTTGAAGATAGGTTTCCTTGGTGACGAACTTGTGTATTCGACACTGAAATTTAATAAGTACAGAATTCGTACAGTATCTAAAAAGTCATAAGTGCGTTATATACAAGTTTGACAGCTGCAAACGAATTTTCAGCAAAATGAGACATGATACAATTGGTTCGATGGTACTGATATTATGTAGAAAAAGTCTCGATCCTTTGAAATCTTTTCAGTACTCGATACTATAAAAACCTCTGTATGTCTGTGAACCCTCAATCCTGAATACATTTACCTGTCAATCACTGAAGCCCTATAATGAAATCTTACACGGAGTTCTGGCATATTTTCAGACGTCTATGGTAAATAAATATGTTTTTATAGTTTAGTTTTCTTGTTATGAGTTCTTATTTTGTATTTTTAAGTCCCTGTATGGAGAAAAATATTTTATATGAAAACATAAATGTATATTTTTCAGTTTACGAGTATAGTATTTAACCGACTTCAGAAAGGAATACTTAGTATTATGCTTTCTATATTTTGAGGTATTGTTACTCGGCTTATCAGCTTTGTAATAAGTAATTTTCTTTTTCATGTGTCTTTATTTCAAATTCAAAAATCTATGAAGGTATAAATTTTAAACGAAAATATCCCTCTTCTATTTAGAAAAGCACGCTCAAATCTATACAAATATAGAAAAAAAACGTAAAAGTTTGTTTATTTGTCTCAAAACCTACTAGTCAGGATTAAAATGTTCCATTTGTTAGCGAAGTTTCTGTTTAATTTTGAAATTTTTAGTCTATGTTTTACTGAGAAATTCATACAGGATGTAAATATATGCGAGTAAAACCGCACTAAGCTGATATGATGTAAAGTTTTATTTTCGCCATATAAGAAGTCATTTTCATAACGATTTTCTTTATAATGAGTCTATATTGTCAAGGAATAAACGCTTTGCGGTAAGAAATGAGGGATGATGGTATACAGTTAGCTTATAATTCCCCTACTGCTCTTTGATAAGTGTTTCATAAAAAGCGACTATTCCGATAAGTGGAATAAAGGTTTTATAAAGAATCAGTTTTATCCTAAGCACGGGTACCTACGATCCACCAGTAGGGATTTAGTTAAAAATTGTAGACTTAAAAAACGAGTTGAAAATGACGGATAAAAAACGATTTCAAGTTATTTTTTTTTTCAATGTAAGGAATAGCAACATGCAGTGGAAGATTAAACGTAAGTTTACCATCCATCTTCATCCATCTTGTTTGCGCTATAGTATCAAAAAAATACAACCCTATTAACCCTCTTAAGTTTTCACATTTTTTATCATTGTCAAATGTATGTCATTAATCCGATTCAAAAAAATGTCATTGCGTTTGAATCTAGAATATATCATACCTATGTCATATTTCATTTAAAATTTCTTATGCAAGTATAACATCTAACAATATAACATATTCACAACATTATACAGATACATTATAAAGCTGAAACTACTTTAAAGTATAAAGCCAGTACGCTGATTAGCGAGTTCGTAAGCCCAGTGCCAAAACTACTGAAACCGGAGCGAGCAACGGGTTTCTTTTGTTTCATAGCAAAATGAAAAGGCTGTGGATAATTCAACCCTTGTTGGAACTTATTCGACACACATTCATCTCTCGGTATGCTTAAAAGGCGTATGTATGAAGAATACGAATAACGAGTTTATTTTGTTTTATTAACAATGCTCTTATTCTTTTGTTTTTGAAATTCATGCGAAAGACTATTAAATGAATGTAATGACGCACAACAGTAGTTATTTTCATAGCTTTTATACAAGTTTGATCCCACTATATGATAAATATTTTAAAAGATCAGTTTATAATCTGAGTGTTTTCTTTACATACCGGTCAGTCCACTCGGATCATGAGATCCGTTTCCACTCCAACTTATTTACTTATGGACATACTAGTAATAAGTTAAAAAATGTATGGATGGTAATGGGTAAATCATTCTTTTTTAGATGGATTTCATCGCAAAAATCATGATCATGGGGTCTACAAGAACACCTCGTGGCGTTTAAATGTAAACTCAATTTACACATTAACAGTATTACAAAGAACAAAAATTCCATAAGGAAGTTTCATCCTTCTACTGTAAGCTAATCTAGAGACAGAAGGGATTTTCCTAAGCTTTAATGAACATTGATTTTAGTCTGGCTTAAAGTATTGGGTACCTTATTTACGCAAACCTTAATGTATATTTTGCTACCACTGTGAAAGTAGCTAAACTTCTCATAAAACTCGTCAAACTTTTTAAAGAGTTTTAAAATTTTATATTGATTAGATATATCGAAACAAGCAAAATTTAAGCTCCTTTTCAAACGACTTCACTAAATAGTTCTCAATTCAGCTGTACGTTTTTTTTTAAATATTTGTTACCTCATAATTTTTAGCTGGGTAAACCGATTTTGATGATTATTTTTTCATATGAAAGAATTCTTCACTTCATTTCAAAGAACTGATTCATTGAAATCGATTGAGTACTTCATGATTTTTTTTAAAATGTATTAATTCGGAGACTTTATACTGGGTGGCGCAAAAGTACTGGCACTATAGAAAATACTGTTTTTTTTTATATGACATTTCCTGTCATTCTGTTGTTGAAAATTGTGTAGTGAACAAATGTAAAATACACTGAAAATAAACATGGACCGTTTCACTCACCAAGACCGTGGAATAATCGTGTCAATGTTCTTACGGAATAATTCATCAGTGATAAAAACACAACGTGAATTTCATCGAAGATTTCCCGTCCGTCCAGCACCGATTGCACGCACAATTCGACGCTTTGCTACACGAATTGAAGCAAATGGCTCAACATTGGATAGACCTAAGTCTGGGAGACCAAGAACAAGCCGTTCAGCTGAAAATATCGATGCTGTGCGCGAAGATGCGGAAGAGTGTCCAAAAACATCAACGAGGCGACGTGCCACGCAATTGGGCATTTCCAGACGGACCCTGCAGGGTATTTTGGTTAAAGACTTAAAGATGTTCCCGTATAAAACTCAAATGACTCATCAGCTGCTACCTACTGATCACCAAGCTCATCTAAAATACAGCCAGCGCGTCATAAACCTCAACCTTGAAGAGGACGATTTTTCTTCAAAATTGGTTATGAGTGACGAAGCGCATTTCCACCTCTCAGGGCATGTCAATAAGCATAATTCAAGAGATTCACTAAAATTTACTGTATGGTGTGGCATGTGTGTTGACAGAGTGATCGGACCCCATTTTTTCGAAGACGCTGGAGCCAATGTCGATACGATAACTGTCACTGGAGAACGCTACAGAACGTGAGTTTTTTATACCCAGTTTGGAACCAGTTGGAATTGGTGCTGGAGCACATCTGGTTTAGACAAGACGGTGCTACGGCACACACAGCGCGTGACACTATGGACTTAGTGAGGGACGCTTTTTCAGGCCAAGTTTTTTCTCGCTTTGGCGATTTGCCTTGGCCTGCAAGTTCACCCGATCTGACCAGTCCAGACTTCTTTCTTTGGGGTTTTTTGAAATCTCGGGTGTATGTGAACAAGCCACAGACTCTTGCAGCTCTAAAAGAAAACATTCATCAAGAAATAAGGAACATATCGCAGGAAGTGTTATGGCAAGTTATTAAAAATGTCATAAATAGGGCTTAAATGTGCATCAACTCTGGAGGTCACTATTTAAAAGACATCATCTTTAAATCCTAATGGTACGAAATTTAATGGCACAAATACATATTTAAAAAAACCTAAATCTAGTTTTCTAATGTAGAAACAAAATTTTAGCTGAACCAAATAGGTCTTTACTTTTGCGCCACCCAGTACTTCAGCCAAAGTTTTGACGTGAGGTCGGTTTTTTAATGCACTGCATCCGTTGATTATACATTACAATAAACTATTAAAAATTTAAAAAAAGTATCGCATCGCAAGCCATTCCAACGATGAAAACCATATGAATTTTGTGAGAGGATGGTGAAGATGATTTTGAATCATCAATGGAAGAGATATTTTAACACTATACATCTATTGTATGACGTGTATGTTTAAAAAAATGGTCTTACCTATCACAATTCATTCATCAAAGTAAAACACGACACAAACAAATACTAGAATAGAATAAATATAATAAGACATTAAATATAATCGTGTTAAAATGTAATTTATACGTATAATTTTCAGGTTTTATTTTCATTATGCAGAAAATACCGCAATTAACAAAGTTGTTTTCACCAACGTCATTCTCAAAACAAATGCCATTGTCATTCCCACAGGTCACATTTAATGTAGTAATATGAACATAAAAAACTCTGAACTCACATTAAAATTTCACTTAGCTTGTGAAATTAGTTATATGCATAATGAGGACTACGTGGAACCTCCGTAGTTGTTAGTCACGTCCTTTATAAGGGTCTGTAAAGGACACTTTAGATAGACGTCCAGTTTTATATAAGAAAAGAAGAGGACTTTTAAAAGCACACTGTTTTCGATTCGCAAGGCGGGTTATATTTTTAGTTTAGAAAAGTTGTGGTGGTACTTTAATAGACTTGCTAAAAGCTAAGTAAGACATGTTAGACAGTGAGATATGTTATTTTAGTTGAATGTTCCCTTTTTGGATTGCAGAGTTTTTGTTGTTTAAAAGTTTGTTACTCGTACATTTATTTGAAATTAATTATGAAGCATGTTTGTTTAAATATGGCGAAAATAAACTTTCAACTTACTGAGATAACAGCAGAATGAATGATAAATCAATTCCAAGTGAATTTGTCGTATGTAGAATGATAGAGCATTTTATCATATGCTAGGCTAGGCCGTACGCGAGCGACATCAAGTCCACGCGATTTTTGGTTGTAACTTAGTTTGGCATCTCTGTTTACTTTCAGATTTCATTGTATCGGTACTTTCTACTTACTGAAATTAAAAAGTTATAAAATTAATTACAGTGAACATATTCATAACACGTAACTTTGCTGGTTTGTCAAACAAGCGTGATATCGCCTTGAAATCCAAAAGCGCACTAGCAATAAGAATACTAAATCGAATGCTCATGATGCGCGTGATTGTTCATATTTTTTTCTATGGAGAATTTACGTAAAACTTATCTAGATTTTAGGGCTTAAAAAAAAGAAGACTTTATTTGTTAAGGTACAAAAAAGTATATTACTATATTTATTGGTTTCTTAAGTGTGTAAAAGGTTTTTATTTTAATCAATGCGAATTGATTTACTAGGTTAAAATATGAAAATACGAAGGCATGTTCTTGCATGTTTTCTCGATTTTGAGCATTTATTTTATAATAACTATTAGGTTTTAAGTGTTAAAATGAGCACTTCGCTAATTTTTGGCCTTTCATTTTAATATATGCAAATTATCATCATTCTCAATCATATCTAAATAGGTAAAATATGAAGAATCGTAACGCTGTAACTAAAAGTGATGCAGAGAGGTCGATATATGCGATATACCATCATAATTTAGGAAACCATATTGTCATTGATTAATTTTCTTTTAAATTTTTCATATGTAGGGACTTTATGTATTTTTTTACCTAATTTTAGTGAGTTAATGAAAATCTTGTAATAGATGTATGGAGCTCTCAAGCTGTAGTGCCAAATTATTTGCTAGCTCAAGACATTATGGCCTACATACAGGCTCTTGCAATCAATGTTCCAATTAACAGGTTAATTTAACCCAAAATGGTCTGTTCTGAACATAACGTACGCAATTATTTAGATGAGAAGGGTTATCAGATGCCAATTTGGATACTTAACAGAGTATTTGGTCAGCTTTTAGGATTATCCTGTAGTAATTGATTTTTAATAATGTTTTTGCACAACACCATCTTGTCCCAAGATCCAAGGTACGAATATACACTTTTTTATAAATTATATTATACATTATACAGCCAGACTGATGTAAGCGGACATACCCAACAGAATATTTAACATTTACGGGAAACAAATTCGCGACCACTGCCTTTTATAGCACAAAGGGCCATCATTTTTTTTAAATTGATCATTGGACAACGAGATAACGCACTTAGGTAGGTACAGTTATTTATAATTTTTAAATCCTCATTAAACTTTAATAAAAACAAACAGTTTTACATTCACCACTAACTTAACAAGCAAAATTCTAATTTGAGTGCTGCTGAAAACACAAGCAAAAAGTTCTTCAAAAAGGTTTTTCTTAAATTTTCCTCTAATTCTCAATCTCAACGCACCCTTACTGAACTCTTACTTTACAACGCAAACTTTTTACGTGACACTAAACGCGGGAGTGAGGTGTCATTATATGCTTCTAGTGTAGCATCCACTTCACCAGAACTAAAGAATTACTCCGAGAATTTCGGAGACTATTTTAGCAGTGCTGGTGAATATTATTTTTAATAGAGTTGTATATTTCAAAGTTAAAATGTGTTGTAAATTTATAATTGATGAATCACTATATTTTACTGAATACCGTGCAGACTAAGTGATGAAACCATATTTTATTTAAATATGAGATTGCTATAAAAGGTACGTCTTTTACAATGCACATATCCGGTTACGGTTGGGCTATTCTGAGCAACACGGGTAATGCCAATGGCAGTACCGTGAGCTCCATCAATGGCGGATGAGGTACACCTGGAGGTTTTAAATGGGTCAGTTCGGCCTTCTGCCGGATCATCCCCACTCATCCCGCCGATCCCCTTGAGCTTTCAGGGACGTAATTGCATATTTTCCTCCTGTAAAAAAAAGGGCTAAAGCCAAATCGCACATCTCCGTTTAGTTTTGGACTAGATATCGCTGTGTAAATGTATGTTTATATTATTTTATGTAAAGAATCGCATTTAAACTTATGAACGGCATGACTTATATCTCAAGTTAGCCTCATATAACTTTGCCGATGATGTCAACCTGTCTGCCTCAGACGCCAGCGGTTGCGGTTCGTTCCTACCGGAACAAGATAAAAAATTCCCGCGTTTGGGCATTTATCTATATATGTACTTATATTCTAGATTTCCCTCTACTTCGCTACATGGTATCTCATAACAAAAACTTCGCTTACCTTGAGGCCATGTAGTTGGTCTGAATGTCTAGGGATTTTATTTATTTATTTTATCTTTACTATTAATTAAGAAACTTCGCTTAAGTTTTCCATAACACAAACTTCCAAAGATAAGTTCATATAAAAAAGTCATATAGTATGCTACATAACAAAGTTCTTATTATTTTACTCTGTTTACAACTAAACCAATTTAATAGCAACTAAAGATCGATTAAAGTACTACACCATTAAATCAATATAACACTTTGAAGTTAACAACCTGATCTGGTAGCTAAAGTTAACATGTCATCCATTTAATAAAAAGAGCGTGTATAAATTACTCTCGCAAAATTACCCATACAAAACGCTCAAAAGTAACTCTTAGTCACAACTGAATAAAACCCTTTTTGATATCGGCGTAAATGTCAGTGTAAACGGTCTATTGGTCGGTGTGATTTCCATCATACAAAGTAAGTATCTGCTTTTTTATTGGAGGGAGCCATATAGTTGAAGTGTATTAAAGCGCTCACACGAGAGCTGGATCCGTCTGAAATATAAGTGTAATTCAGGTATTTAATGGGCTGTAATTGACATTGCCCTGTCTAATTGTCTCTTTAATGTCTATGGAGGCTACGAAATCAGTTTTTGTAAAGAACTGATTATTGAAATCCCCAATGAGTAATCAATATATATAAAACTGCTTCGTTACTGACTGAGTGACTGAGTGACTGACAGACAACGTATAGCCGTAACTACTGGGCGTAGATAGCTGAAATTCGGAACATACATTCTTTAGGGAATGTAAGGGTGCACTGAGGAAGGAATTCCTGAAATTCCTACGGGAACGGGAATTATTTGGACTTTTTATTTTGTATGAAAAATCTTATTCCTTGAGTGCACGGATATGAAACTTGGCAAAAAGGGTCTTCAAAAAGTGACTGGTTATGTTATGAAAGGAATTCCCGAAATTCCCACGGGAACAGGATATAGGTGATGTTTTAGTTTGTATGAAAAAATCTTATTCCTCGAGTGCACGGATGTGATACTTGGTACAAAGGATCCTCAGTAAGTGCTGATAATAACATCTCATATAATAATCCTCTGTACCGAATGTGTAGAACTTATAATAGTCTGAAAGACGATACCGATCTCTTTCATGATAATTTGAGAACTTTTAAAAATAAGGTCCTAAATGACATGAATCATAGCTGAAGGTAGGGAAATAGTGTTTTTAATGTTTTATATTTTATAGTTTAAGCCATTCTGTGTTAGTTATAAGGAATTAAGGAATGATTTTTTTTTAAACAATACTGTGCGCAATTGTTATTTAATTTCTTACTCTATCAATATTTTTTGTAAGTTTTATTGTATGAAAGTAATTTGTTTGCAATTTGTTATTGTGCTTAAATAAATAAATAAATAAATAAGTGTCTGTTTGTATTATGGAAGGAATTCTCGAGATTCCCACGGGAAAGGCTTGAACGTTTAAGTTTGTATGAAAAATCTTATTCCTTGAATGCACGGATGTGATACTTGCCATGAATGTTCTTCAAAGAATCTTCATGGTTCTGGTTGTGCTATGAAAGGAATTCCGGAAATTCCTACGGGAACGGGAAATATATGATTTTAATTTGTATGAAAAATCTTATTCCTTGAGTGCACAGATGTGATCCTTAGTATTAAGGTTCCTCAGTGAGTGACTGTTTGTGTTGTGAAAGAAATTCCCTACATTCCCACGGAAACACGAAATATTGGACTTTTAGTTTGTATGAAAAATCGGATTCAGGATGTGATACTTGGCATAAGGATTCTTCAATAAGTGACTGGTTGGGTTAAATTTAAACAATGTTATGTGCGTACGAAGTCGCGGGCAAAAGCTAGTTTGATATAAAAGCCCTTAAAAAAAGTTAAAAACTGTAAAAAGTACGAAACAAGAAAATAGTCTCCACTGAAATATTTATGTATTTTAAACGTGACACTGATAGAGATATCTTCAAAGGATATCCGTGATCGTATGCCGTTTTGGCTATATTTAATTACTTAAATGAATCTATTTTGCTACAATAACCAGCGGACAATCAAGAGGCTTCCGACACCTAATTTGTCCAATTATGATAACTACTTAAGAAGTTATGAGGAAACAGATGAACATCCATACACACATAGAGGTCAAAATCATAGCCCTCCTTTTTGCTTCGCCGTAGTCGGGTAATTAGACATTTTAGTGTCGACTTGAGGTCATTATCTATTATGTACTTTTACTGACTTGAACGCTTATTATAGGTACACTGATATTTTGACAAACTGTTTGGAAATTTGATAGCGAACCTAAGCTAAAGTCGCGGTCAAGACTTAAGAAAGCTTACATAAATACAGCTCCCAACCCGTGGATATCATTTACAATAGATTTTTACATTTATTCTTCCACTTTATTAATGTTTACAAAAAATGTACAGGATTAAACAGCTTAGCATTGAAAAACCCCGCAGGTTCGTATACTAAGTAGATCGATAACTGAGACAATCAATTACATATTTTTATTACTTAAATTAATTTTTTTAAATAAATAGTTACAATATAATAGTTACACTTTCACATTTGATATTTAATCGCACATAATATTTTGAAAAAAAAAAAAAACTATAACCTATTAGTACTTATTATTTGGAGCCAGGTGAATACGCATCTTTTAAAAGCGTTTCCGTTCTAGCGCCGTACGCGTAGTTAGCGCGCTCGGTATAAATAAAGCCGGTTTCTAGCTTTATACCGAGATTCACTTCCCGTTTGCGTTCGCTCCCGAACGGTCGTGTCTGCAGCCGCTCCCGAGTGTTCGTATTGCGCTGCCCTTGTTCCCTCCCCCGCACTCGTGCGGGTCAGGTGCCAAGTTAAGCTCTTTCGGAAAGTTTTCTCTTGTGGAGGCTGTGTGGTGTCGGGGCTAATTCATCTGCCCTTTTCAGGGCGGACCCGACTGCTGCCGGCCGAAGCATCGCTGGTCAGGTGGATACGTAACCGTGCCAACGAAGCCTGATCGTCCGCCGTTCACCGGCAATAGGTCCGTACTAGGTCGTTTCTTTACAGCGCAGTTTGTCTCCGATAGACTTTCTTTCAGCCCAGCATTATGCCTCGTCACCCTGAGTGTGCCGAGCATCAATGCGAAATCAATTGTCGTCGCATCCGTAATCTTCAGGAGGATAGGAAAAACCTCGCTGAACATTTAGAAACTTACAGGAATGATATTATTGAGCGTAATGCTAAGATCACTTCCCTGCAGGCGGAATTATCCGCTCGCCCTTCGTCCTCAGACTTCAGTCAGTTGTCTTCTGATTTCAGTCAGTTGTCCAGCGAAAAACAATCACTGGAAGCCCAACATGCCGCCGAGAAGGAAGCCCTTCTCTCTGAGAAGGACGCCCTCCTCGCTCAAATCGAGTCCTTGCGAAAGCAATGATCCGCTCGTCCTCAGGTCGCCTCCTCTTCACAGGGGTTCCCAACCGATTCTCCGGCGTCTCCAGATCCAACTGCGTTCGTCGATCCTTTTTCAGATTGCATGTTGGTAGATTCCACCGCATGCAAACGGAAAACTACCCCGCCAGGTAGCGATTCCGATTCCGCTCCTTTAGTTCCAGAATCTCCTGCTCCGTTCACCGAGGTTCGCAAAAAGTCCAAGTCTAAGAAGAAGAAGCAACATGCTTCTTCGACTTTCTCTCCATCCGTTTCAGCTGCTCCAGCCGCTGTTCCTGCTCCGCAAAATGTCGCACCGGCGTCTGCTCCTGCGCCTTTTGTTTCAGCGATCCCGGCGTCCCAGCCTGCGTCGCAATCAGATTCGGCTCCGCCGAAAGTCAAGTCTCCGCCCCCCGTATTTCTACGGGACAAGAGCCGCTGGACCGAGGTCTCAGCTCTCTGCGGTAGACACAATCCCAAGATCCAGTATAGTAAGGCATCCAACGTGGGTGACTCTATTAAGGTCGTTGTCAATTCCATTCCCGATTTCAGGAATCTCACTCGGCTTCTTGCTGATCAAAAGCTCGAGTACCGCACTTACGCCCTCCCTGAGGAGCGTAAGATTCGTGCCGTCCTCAGGAACGTGCCGTTCGAGCTCTCCGACGAGCAAATCCAAGAGGACTTGTCTTCTCAAGGCTTCCCCGTCGAATCTGTGCACAAAATGCACAGCCGCCGAGGCAAGCAGTTCCCACTTGCGCTAGTAATCCTAGCGAAGAGCCCGCAAGGGCAGTCCATTTTCAGAGGCAAGCCCACCGTGTGTGGTCTCTCCAACATCCGCGTCGAAACTCCACACAAGCGTGGTTTCCCAGGTCAGTGCCACCGCTGCCAATTGGTCATTTCTGCTAGTCTTAGCTTCTGAATTTCTCGCTTTCAGTTCCTTTTGGTGGCAGCCGTCCGGATGCCGCTCACTGCGCAGCCTCTCTCTCCAATTGGCTGTCGCTCCGATAAATGATCAATAACCTGAATCAAGGTAGGTCATAAAGGGGGATGTTTAGTGGGTATGCTCGGCTTCACTGAGTGAGTCTCCACACTGTCTGGGCATTCTATTCTCCGTTAGCCACCGGGGCTAACAGCTTATAGAATGCCCATTCGTCCGTAATAGGATTCATCCTCCTCCCGCTAAAGCTTGCTTTACTGGTTAAAGCTTGTTTTAGGGGGTGCCAAAAATTTTCTGTGGCGGAAAAAAAAAAAAAAAAAAAAAGCTTTATACCGAGTATATATGGGGTGTTCTATTTTATTTCTAAAGATGAAGTCAAAAAAGTACTCTTTCAATAAGTTGTATTGAGTTAGTTTATGGACAGGTAAGACCTTGTGGTAAGACCCTACAGTGTGCAAATAGTCCTGCTTCGTCATTTTTGTAGTTAATTTTTATTTTAGGGGGCACAATAATTTTGAGAATTGATAGTTGCAGATTGTATATTGGTCTAAGATATGTTTTGTATGTACGGCCATAACTGCTGAGTCCGTATATTATTATGTAAATTCGGCTAGGGAGTGATACAGAAGTAGCTTCACATACACACATACATAACGTTACGCCTATATCCCTTATGGGGTGGGCAGAACACCAGCGGTTATAAAACCACCTGATGTAACGTTTCACCAATTTGGAAGCATTATAATGGTGGAGAGAGACTATTGCAATGACAGGGGGTCAGCCTATCGCGCACGAAATAAAACCTCTGTCCCTTAACTGACTTTTACAGTACCTGTGCCCGGGAAGAGAAGCAGCTGGCACAATCGATTTTTACTGTAGAGTATAAATAAACTTTAGCAATACAAGGTTTTACCTAGAAAAGCCTATTGTGTTATATCATTGGCAGATCTTTCCCTTCATTGGAAGCAAAAAATTGCACGAAGTAACTGTGCCCCGTTCTCAAAACACTTAACACTTAAGACAGCACTTAAGATTTTGAGAACGGGGCTGAGTCGAAAAAAAACATACATTCTAATTTATTGAGAACCCCCTTCTTTTTTAAAGTGTTTTGTTAAAGATCAAGTATTTCAAATGCAATAAATGTTGCACACTTGTAAATTTAATTAATTAATGTATTACAAGTCAGTAATGCAAAAGACATATTAATTTAACTTAATTTACTTAGAAAGGTAATATCAAATCGCAACCCACGTCTTGTCTCTCTTGGAATGATCATTAGTCTAAATTAAGTTCGCATTAATTTCATATGAGATTGCGTATTTCAATTTGTAATAATACCTTAATTAAGAATACAATATTCTATATTTAAACAGATAATTAAATAACAAAGCTCTTCTCGTTTTCTATACTATAGTTCAAGTAAGTTCTGCGCACGCTTTGACGCTAATATAGGTACGTATAAACGCTTTATTCATAAGCAGCTATATCCCCGGATAAACCACGGCGACTCGCGTGCTAAACCTGGTCGAGGTCCTTCTTTCCTGTTCCGGCAGAAAGGTCAGATGTTCTGACCTTGCCAGCGGTGCGAGCACAGAACTTTATCGAATCGTATCTTTACGAATGTTCGTATAGTATGGAGTCGGTTGCAAGTTTTTAGTAACATTGTATTTTTTTATTTTACTGTTATTTAAGAAAACAACATCTATATTAACATTTCAAACTGATTAGGCACACATTTATTTAAACTGGCCGTGTGATAATGGATAGATTTTAATTATTGCTTACAAACCGTCTCCATACTATGCGAACATTCGTAAACACACGAGTCGATAAAGTTCTGTACTCGTACCGCTGAATTGACGAGGCAGCAACGCATTGTTGAAATGTAACGTCTCTTAGAGCATTTTTCAAGAACATTTAGCAGGGACTGCATAAAGGTATATGTTTTATTTAAATAGTATCACTAAAATTTCATCACCTTTATTAATGTACTGTCTTAGCAAAGCCAATACATGTATTGTAATTGTATACATTGAATAAGATCTATTCCTAATTAATATGTACTACGGTGTTTACCTATTAGTACTACATAGTCTACATAGCAGATTATACATCTGGGTAAAAACAGCTTCGAGAGGGAAATCGACAGGAGGATACAGTTGGGGTGGGCAGCATTTCGGAAGTTACGTCACGTCTTCTCGTCGCCTATTCCGCAAAACCTGAAGACCAAAGTCTTCAATCAGTGCGTCCTACCTGTGCTCACGTATGGAGCCGAGACGTGGACCCTAACAGTAGGGCTAGTTCACCGACTTAAAGTCACACAGAGCGCTATGGAAAGAGCTATGTTAGGTGTTTCTCTGAGAGACCGGATCAGAAACGAGGTTATCCGACGCAGAACTAAAATAACCGACATAGCTCACCGGATTAGAACGCTAAAGTGGCAGTTGGCTGGCCATATATGTCGAAGAACTGATAATCGTTGGGGTCCAAAGGTTCTCGAATGGAGGCCACGTCAAGGCAAACGTAGTGTGGGACGCCCCCCGGCACGTTCGGAAGACGGCTGGCAGGGACTAGATGCGCAGCGCTAGAGACCGAATTCGGTGGCGCGCGTTGGGAGAGGCCTACGTCCAGCAGTGGACTAGCGCGGGCTGAGAAAATGATGACTACATAGTCGGCACATACGTATCGGGTAAATTACAAGCTTTGGAATAAGAAACAGATTCAAATACCTATATCATTTTTCATGGGTAGTGCAGCTTCTACTAATGTATTACTACGCTCCTCTGCTTTGGGTACTGAAGTGTCTTACGGGAATTAGGGCTACAATAATATAAGAAGTTTGTTATAATAAAATATATTTAAAAAACATAAAGCTTTAGTTAAAGTTTTTATGGTTACAAAAGAAAAAAACCTTTCAATCTTCAAAAAAATATTTCGACCGTATGCTGCCAACACCTCGTAAGTGCATTAGGGCCAGGTTTACAGGAGAACATAAAAACTGAATAAATTATTAAAATAATATTGTCTTAAGTTTTGACGATTAATACTATTTAATAAAACACTTTTTAACCGGATTTATCGCGATAAATCCGGTTAAAAAGAAAGTGTTTAATTTAATTATTTAAATACTTTACTAATGATATATTTGAACCCAAAATCCAAGTTTATTAATTTTGTAAAATAGATATTGTTCCTTCAGAGCTTATTTCTACAAAAGAAAAAGTGTTTTGCTTGACTGGATGCGCCTTTAAACCGCGCTGGAATTTAATGGCGTTGGTCTTATCTGGTACGCGATCAGTCGAGGAGAATTCAGAACTCTCCAGGGTTTTATAGAACTTCCTCTGGTCACTCGGGAATAGACGATTTTGGTAGTATTTCTACCAAAGTATTCTCAACCCTGGGTGAAGTCCAGTCTGGTCAAGATAAATTCCATTCCGGAGTACTCCTGACAAAATGCACAATCCTTGGACTGGTGTCGCCCAAGCTGAAGCAAGCCAAGTTAGCTTGCCGATGAGGACCCTCCAGCAAGGATACGACGCTCAATCCTCCTCTTAAAAGCTGGTACAGCGTTACTCCGAGAAGTAACGCGTCCAGCAATTGGACTTTGAGCAGTCATGGCGCCAACTAACCGATGTATCGCCATAGTCACTCCAAAGAGGATTGAGTTCTTCTTGACAAGATCAGAGATGTTGGGGCAGCATGTGAGTAATGGCCTCCCGATTGTGGCAGTTCACTGTCAGCAGCGCCCGTGTGCTCTCGTTTTCCTCATCATTATTAAACAGTGTTAAATCGTATCCCGTTGTTCCTTATTTTAGCGCACCCTAATACAGTCCACTTAACTTATACGGAAATCGTACAATAATTAATATTTCTGAATCGAATCTGAATCAAATCTAAATCGAAACTGCAACTTGAAACCTGAAATAGAAACATGAAACCTTTTTTTTTCTTGTTTATCTTAATTGAATAAGGTTAAATCCTACATTCTGAATTTTCTATTGACGATTTTAAGCTTGTGATTTACTTGACATCCTTTTAATTTGCACTTATCCTTAACAAAAAATAAATGACTTTTTCGAACTCTACTTATACATCAGTACCTATCGAAGCGTGTTATTTCGCCCTATTGGTTCAGTGATTTATAACCAGAAGATGGGCAGCTGCGTCTTTTTGACATCAAACTACGGTAACCTGCTGACAAAGTGAGATGTTTAATGGGTTCTGTCACTTTCAACATGACACTTGTCAACAAAACATAGAAAGGTAAAAATATGATAAGGTTGAATCTATTTTTAACTTAAACGCAGGTATTCTAATATTGTCACTTAATTATATACCTCAGCGAAAAAGATTGCATTAAATCGGTAAAAAAAAGATAAAATTAATGATGTGTTGGTTGAATTTATAAAAAAAAATCTTTCTTTTCAGGCATATTATAGCTGCGAGGTGTATTATTTAAATAGCTGGAAGGACTTTCATTATCAATACAATCGTCTTATGAATTTTTCTTTCACAATTAAAAGATTTTATTTAAGTCAATTAATTTTATAATACTTAAAGTCTATCTGACTGTATATTGAGGGCAATCTACACAACCACTTATTTAACCCGGTTTGCACCACTTGGATAGTAGTTCTCGGCTATAACAAAAAAAAAACTTGAAATAGATCAATTCGCAAAAAAACATTAATTGTTAAAAAGAAGTGCTTTTACCAATCTAAAAGAAATCTCTCCCACCAGGTTAATACCTTCATGCAATACTTAAATGATTAGTTCTAACGAAAAAACTTGCTTCATGAAGCCACCGTTCTTAATAACTGTTCAATAGTGAGATAGCCTTTAGCCCAAAGGACAGGATTTTACTGAACGCCCAACAAACCACACCCTAATTACTTGGCGTAAGCCCTTAATTACACCGAGCTTGGGACCTAAGCAAAACGTATTCCTAGAAACTTGATAACGAATACAATGCTTATGTTATTTTTAGCACACTTCCAAAAACAGAAGGATATGTTTGTAACGTAATTATTAACAATATTTTTAGCCGAAGGATAGAAGTTATTGATGGATAAAATACCAAAAATACTTCTATAAACATTAAAGATTAGACTCAAATAAAGAAAATCTGCAAATCTGGATTTTTCTCCGTCATTGTGATCATTATAATTATGTTTAACGCTAGTTATCAATTTAAGGTACTTTCAACTTCTTGAAATTTAATTTAGCTTAAGAAAAGGCCTATCTTTTGGTAATCATGTAAGCACAAAGTGTTTGCTTAGATGGCATATGTTGGTAGCGCTTCTCATATTTATAATGTAAGTCTGTCAGACGTAATATTTCCTGCATTATGGAAAACGGCTATTATCTGCCCCATTCACAAAAGTGGACCTATTTGCCGAAGTAGCAATTTTAGCTAGTGCGATGAAGCCGTTACCTCGGCCGCCCCATCGTGGCAGGTCACTGTCAGCAGCGCCCGTCTGCTCTCGTTTCCCTCGTCATAATTAAACAGTGTTATATCGTATCCTGTTGTTCCTTATCTTAGCGCACTCTAATACAGTCCACTTAACTTATACGTAAATCGTACAATAATTAATATTTCTGAATCGAATTTGAATCAAATCTAAATCAAAACTGCAACTTGAAACCTGAAATAGAAACATTTAACCTTTTTTTTCTTGTTCGTCTGAATTGAATAAGGTTAAATCCTACATTTTGAATTTTCGATTGACGATTTTAAGCTTGTGATTTACTCGACATCCTTTTAGTTCGCACTAATCCTTAACAAAAAATAAATGTTACCACTCGATCTGAATCCGGGTTACTCTCTAGAATCCGAACTGTCTAGGATTTAGAAGCTGATTGTATTCCAAGTATTTTAACAGACTCTTATTTACAAGCTTTTCCAATACTTTCGACAGAATTATTGGATATGCTGATGGCAGCACTGTTGTTGAGAGATATATATCCAATGCGCGAACGAGAGCTCATGAAATCCAGGTTTTGAGAAAGTCTATGATTGGGCGCGTTGACCTTGCGGAATATGTCCGATTGGGGCGAATCCAGCCTGGTCAAATTCAACGCCTCCAAAACACAAGCGTGTATATTTTCCGCAAAAAAGAACACCTTTACTTTTACGCCCATTTTCCAGAATGTATCTGTTCCGATCACCAACCGTCTAGGGCGTTTAGGCGTCACTATAACGTCCAAATTAAACTTCGGACATTGGGTATTTTCCCAATTTTCGGAAGAGCCCGGAAACTTATCAATAACAAAAACCTTACAAAAAATAAATTGCAGACGCTAGAGCATCGTGGTAAGGTTGCTTGTTTAACAATATTTTATCGGCTACATTTTGGTGAGTGTGCGAGTGTTCTTTTTGACCAAATTTAACCCACTCCTTTTTACCACCATACTACCAGACGCAGACAGAACTTCCATCCCTACATAGTGGATTTACCAAGAAGTCGAACAAAATGCTTCGATAGTTCCTTTTTAGTAAGAATTGCCAAGATATAGAATAATCTGCCTGCGTCTGTTTTTCCTGACCACTATAGTCCCGGAATTTTTAAGTGTCAAATGAATAGTTTTCTCGTGGTTGGACGTGTACCACCATAGTCTACATGCACACTTTCCATCAGGTGGCATGGAAGACAAACGTCCTATCCTTACATTATAAAAAATGGGGTGGAACAAACAAAACAACTCTAATTGAAGCTGAAAGAGCACAATGATCCGTGCTTAAAGTTATGCTGGGTGTTAAAAGACGTTTCCCTACGGAAGAACTTTACAAGCAATGGAAACTTATGAGCGTAAGGAAATTATTGTTGGTAAATTTAAATAAAATAATTATCCTGATTATATAAATAAATGGATATACAAAGCTCCCATCAATAAAGTAAAGACAAAATTTTCCCAAAAACAAAGAACTTTCGTGCTACCTTATGTATTTAATAAAATATGCAGGCGATGTGACTTAAAAAGTATCTTCATCAAGGAGGTAAGAAATAAAGTCTAAATTTACTTACATAATTTAAATAATAATGATTAAAGTAGAATTGATTGTCAGCACGAACAACTAGATGAATAGATATTTATTTGAATAAACATCTAATTTAAACATTAAACATAGAAACTCTATACATAATTATATATAGTTAACATACCACTATTTATTTATTTATATAAAAACTAGCTGTTGCGCGCAGTTTTACCCGCGAAATTTCAAACCCCGCGGGAATTTCGAGATAAAAAGTGGTATTCCTATGTTCTTTTCCAGACCATACACTATCATTGTGGCAAATTGCATCCAAATTCGTTGAGCCGTTCTCCCGTGATTGAGGAAAAACATCCATACATCCAGACATCCAAACTTTCACATTTATAATAATAGAGATAAGATTTATCTTTTATCTATATCAATATTTATAAACATATGAAGCTAAATACCTACAATTAAAATACGGAATCAATATTTATAAACCTGCGAAATCTATATGTTTTGATAACGCAAAACAATATACCCATGAAAGTATACCAAATATAATATTAAATTTCTTAGAACCCTTACATTATAAACGTACATACAAAGTTTTACAATAGTCATAACACGAATTCACAGAATACCTATATTAGACATATTTTTTTATCATACTATCAAACACATTATACATCACGTAATACACAAACAGCTATCGCATCTTTCCGCTAATCGCTTTCGCTTGTACTCCATGACACAGGTTCACCTAGTGTGAAGTCCGCTGCAAGTCGAAGCAACCTCTAACTACTACCGCACGATAAATGTAAATAAATGAGTGTTTTGTCAATTTAGAATGTTTGTAAATATGTTGTTCTATGTTAAATAATGGTAAAATTAATAAATTATTATTATTATTATTTGTTTTATTACCTAATGAGTGCATATGAATTAAGGATACAAGGGAACATGAGCGACGACAGAATCCGAGCAACTGACAGGGTTTCTACGGATACGTTTGGGAGGACATCATCATCATCGGTGAAAACACAACCTCCAAGTCCTTAAAAGTAAAGTTCATTGAAACAGATTTGTAAAGTATTAGAAGAGATTACATTTTTACGCGAATAAAGGTAGGATTACCAACTTACAATTTTGTAAAAGGAAAGTTTACAGATTTAATAAATTGTGCTTCCCTAAAAAGTTTTTGCTCGCAAACTGTAGTTCACCTACAAATGACGTACCAAGCTGCATGCATAACGAACTTTTGTTTTCATTAACTACAAAACAATAGTTCATCCTGTCTGGTATAATATAAATTCGTTGACTTAACTTGATAAACTGCAGTTCTGCTGAACAAACATGCTTGGATAATGCTCTTTTATGCTTGGTTTACACGGCTAAAGCTGTTATACGAGTCCAATAGTTTCCGATTTTCACTAAATTGACACAAGATGTTTATACGTTAGACATTAGGACGAAACGAATAATCTATTCACGTACCATCTTAGTTTATTTCTAAGTTACTTATACATTATCTAATGTTATTTGTCTTTTATGTCCTAGGTATTTAAGGCAGTTGCTAATAAAAATAAATTTGATGTTGGCTGTTTCATACATACAGCCATTCGCTTGGTGGTAGGATCCCTTCTGGGTCCGCCTGGCTAGCGACCACCCTTTATATAAAGTCTGCCGCCAAATGTTACCGCTCCGGCGGTAATGTGTTCCGGCAATATTGTATAAAGAGCCAGTTCCTTCCTAAACCCGTGTGCTTTCATCTTCGACCTCATCGTCATTTACCATCAGGTGAGATTGAGGTCAAACGCGGGTTTAGTCACTTATAAAAAAATAAAAAAAAATACATACATAACGACACGCCTGTATCCCTTACGGGGTAGGCAGAACACCAGAGGTTAAAAGACCATCTGATGTCACGTTTTACAAATTAAGAGATATTATAAAGATGGAAAGACACTATTGTAGTGACAGGGGGTCAGCCTATCGCCCACAAAAACGCCTTTGAAACCTCTGTCCCTTAACTGACTTCTACAGTATGCCCGGGAATAGAAGCAGCTGGCACATTCTACGTTTTTCTTTCGCTCCCAGTTCAGAATGGCCGAAAAGTTGAAGGACATGTTCCTCGAAGAACAAAAGATCGTTAGAACAGTAAGGTCACCATGATTGGTCACCAAGTTCTGAAAGTTTGCGTGTATGGTAGATAGAGCGGGTCAAGATTATGATAAAAGTCACCCGTAGACGCTGGAAATGAGCAGCGCAGGACCACGCTTCATGTAGATTTTTGGAGAAGACAATCCTCCAACAGTCCACGTCTCGCAGCAAAAGATGAAATAACTATTTAATATCTATTGAAGTAAATAAAAACTGATATTTAATCATAACCAAGATTCAATATTAGATTTAATAACCAATCTTGCTATTATAACCAAGCATTTGATTGCTATTTACTGTATAGTGATGTCAGATTTCAATTGTGATTGATTATTGAATCGATGAGCAGGTTGGCGATTGTAATTAATTTCTGATTGATGTTTCACAAGATGTCTTATTCAACAATGACGCTGTTGAATAAGACTTGACGCGGCTGTTGCAAAGCGATTCCACATGGCAGAGCTTGTATTACGACTAGATAAGTTCATTTTAGAATAAAATATTTACCAATGTAGCAAAAATATACTGAAAACACAATTAATGATATTGCATTTTTAGTAATTCATATTTTCAGTGGTAACACGTCGTAAAAAATATTAAATATAAAATAAAACTGACCCCGGCTCTAGTCCCAGTGATTTCTGCAAAGTCACCAAAACGTTAAGATAAAAAGTAAAATATAATTACGCGCGATAAGTCTGATTAAAAGTGTTTAAATTGCTTAAAGAAAAATTAAATTGTTTTGATTACATTGATTGTAATCAAAACAATTTAATTTTTCTTTAAGAAATTTATCAAGCGATGGGGTAACACTGTCTGCCTCAGACGCCAGTGGTCGAGGGTTCGATTCCCGCACGTAACAAAAGAAATTTCCTGGTCTTGGCGTTTATCTATTCAGGGTTATATATTTAAATTATGGAAACGATTTTTTTTTGCAAAAAAAGGTATTTTTTTACCTGTTATTTTTATTTATTAATCTTTAACCTATTTTGACTTATTTGAACAGTTTTATTTTTAAGTGTGTCTATAAATTTATATTGATTTTATTAAATTAGTACGTAATGATGTCATCAGTGATAGTAACTTTATGAACATATTTTGTCAGTTAGTAAAAAAAACATTAACTGTGTCCGTGTGCTAAAGTCATGTAGTCGTACGAGGGCGGTCCCAAAATTACCCGACCTGACTTACGTACTGGCAGTTTTATTCGATTAAATACTCTTTTTAAAAAGTCTGATCAATGCGGATTTTAAATTTGGAATTCGAACACGCTAGGTCATTTGTCATTTGTTTTGTAGTCCTTGAAAGTGAACGCTGTCAGAGAATTTTCTAATATGGAAAAAATTGGTCTACGATACGTCATTCAATACTTTCATTTGAAAGGCCTCAGCCCAACTAACATAAAAGAAGAGCTAGATTCTACATTGGGGGAGTCTTCTCCTTCGTTTACAACGGTAAAATATTGGGTGGCCGAGTTCAAACGTGGCCGTACGAACTGCCAAGATGAACCTCGCAGTGGGCGACCAAATGAGGTGACTTCGCCAGAAATGGCAAAAAAAATCCACAAAATTGTATTGGATGATCGTCGACTAAAGGTGCGCGAGCTAGCAGATATGGTAGGCATTTCAAAAAGTGCAGTACATCGTATCTTAACTGAAAACTTGGACATGAGGAAGCTGTGCGCAAGGTGGGTGCCGCGATTACTCACACTAGAGCAAAAACAGCGTCGTGAGCATGTTTCAGTCGAGTGTTTGGCAAAATTTCGAAGCAATAGAGCAGAGTTTTTGCGTCGATTTATTACCATGGATGAAACGTGGGTTCATTATTTCACACCGGAGACGAAAGAACAGTCAAAGCAATGGACCGCAAGGGGAGAATCGGCCCCAAAGAAGGCAAAAACGGTTCCATCATCGGCAGGAAAAGTCATGGCATCGGTTTTCTGGGACGCTCGTGGGATAATCTTCATAGATTATCTACCAAGAGGAAAAACCATCAACGGCGAGTATTACGCAAACTTGTTGCAGCGTCTAAGTGAAGAAATAAAGATAAAACGGCCTCATCTATCAAAGAAAAAAGTTTTGTTTCATCAGGACAACGCGCCAGTCCACACCTCCGGCATTGCGATGGCTAAAGTCGAAGAATTAAAGTTTGAATTGCTACCTCATGCACCTTATTCACCAGATTTGGCCCCATCTGATTATTTTCTGTTCCCAAACTTAAAAAAATGGCTCGGTGGGAAAAGATTTGCAAGCAATGAAGATGTTGAGTCTACGGTTAATGCCTATTTTGAAGAGCTCGACGGTTCCTACTACAGACGCGGCATTGAAGCTATAGAGCACCGCTGGGAAAAGTGTAAAGAACTACAAGGAAGCTATGTAGAGAAATAAATATAATTCATCCCATATTTTTTGTTTTTTCTTGGTTAGGTCGGCTACTTTTGGGACTACCCTCGTAATACCACCAAATGGATTGATATAGATACGAAATGCCAAAATAGATTCACATAAAAAATACCTAAAAACATAAAGCGGACTTCTCTTGACCGATGAGTAAAGCAACATTTTTAAATAGTTATATTTTTTTTAAATAAACCAGTAAAACGTATTTTCGGTTGCTCATATCGGAAAAATTCGTTGGCGATATCTGGGCGGGAAGTATGGAACTACGCAACGCGCAATAAGAGGCCCTTAACGCTCTAAAAACGTAGGAGTACAGTTGTGTTAGTTCAATGATCTATGCCTTTTTAAGTCTTGTAAATATTTTGTGACTGCCACCGTGTAAACGCAATCTTATGATGAAAATTTTAAGTTCACGTAGGAATCACCTTACATTATCATAGTGTTTAACTTTGCACCTAATCTACATTACCATGAAGTTTTGATTGGGAGTTTATATGAGAATACGTTTAGTAGAGTTTTAATTATAGCTAAAGTTGAATGTGGAGGAAGCGCAAGAGGTACGAGTATGAGTCTGGATCGCAGCAATTGGAATTCCCTAGTCTCTGCTTACCCCAAAGGGTGAAGACAGGTGTGAAGTTTTGTATGTATGTAAGTATAGCTGTACACTTCGTTTTGTTGAATTATCTGTTAGAGCTTTTAAAATTTAAAGAAAAATAAATAACAGTAATACATTGAAATCAATTCAAATCCTAATTTACATTAATTATATTTATTTTTAAAAATTACAACGTTAATACAACAAAACTTATAATTTTCATAGAGTCCTCAACATTTAAGTTTATTGGATACAACTATTAAAGTTTATGGATGACCAACATCAAAAATAATAATCAACGAATGCAGAGCATTAAAAAAACCGAGTTCACGTCAACACTTTGGCCGACGAATACTGTCATTCACGTAAACATTATCCGAAATCATACATATTGTTTCATAAATTTGAAATTCTCAATGAAGTACCCAACTGATTTCTATAAAATTTATATGGAACCAACTATGAAGTATCCTCTATCATATGAATCAAGAATTTTTAAAATCGATTCATAATTGTCTGAAATATCGTGTAATAAAGACACAAAAAAAAACATACAGACGAATTGAGAGCCTCCTCTTTTTTTGGATGTTGGTTGAAAATACAGTATATTTTATAATCTTAACGCCTAACAAATTTTTATCATAGTAGAATTTTCAACAACCGATAGTTTTATCAAATTATGGATTATTTACTTATGAATATGATTTCTTTTTTTAAGGAGGCGTTTCCGCAAATCTTCAAAATAGGGTATTTTCTGGTACATATTGTGATAAAATGGCGCAAAGTTTAGTATAATTACAAGTACTAATAGATAGATAAGACTTTCATCTCCATTTATTATATAAAAATAATATAAATAAATTTGTTTTTGTGGCTTAAAAACTAATTTTGCGATGCCTCGTCGCACGAAAATGACGATTTTAAGCCAATTTACGGTACCACTTTTGGTATGAAAACACAAGTATTTATGAATAGAAAAAATACTATTCGATGGTTGACATGTTCATTTTTGATAATACGCATTTTTTTCTTTGAAATTACTACTAAAAACCCTTTAAAAAAAAATAAAACCAAACACGTAATTTTCTTCATGTTTGTATAAATGCGTAAATCTTAACACACTGTGGTAAGGGTTATTATACTTTAGCAAATAATGTCAATATCATTCCAAACAAAAACTAGATATCTTCAGTCTGCGCTCAGCCGCTGTCGAGAGTGGACCTGTATCGCTTTTGAGTTATTTTTCGTGCTAAGAAACATCGCTGTACATACACAATTTATTACATCAAACAAGTCTCGATACTTGACGCTCTCTGAACTGAGTTGAAAAGGTAATAATATAATTTTATTGAAAAAAAAATAATTACAAAACCTTTTATGATTAGGATTGAATTTGGAAACTTGGAATCATTATGTTTGTTAGGACTAAACCTTATCTCCAGTTCTGGTAGTGGGGTCTGAAGGTATACCTCGAGGTGCTACTGGTACTCCTAGACGGGTAAAGCTAGGTATATCGAGTTTGGGCTCATTTTGATTCGAAGGAAGAGACCTTACCACCTGTTTTGGTAGTAGGAGCTGAAGGTATACCTCAAGGAGCTACTGGTACTCGTAGACCGATAGAGCTAGGCATGTCAAGTTTGGGTTCATTTTGATTCGCAGGACGAGACCTTACCACCAGTTCTGGTAGTGGGAGCTGAAGGTATACCTCGAGGTGCTACTGGTACTCCTAGACGGGTAAAGCTAGGTATATCGAGTTTGGGCTCATTTTGATTCGAAGGAAGAGACCTTACCACCAGTTTTGGTAGTAGGAGCTGAAGGTATACCTCAAGGTGCTACTGGTACTCGTAGACCGATAGAGTTAGGCATGTCGAGTTTGGGTTCATTTTGATTCGCAGGACGAGACCTTACTACCAGTTCTGGTAGTAGGAGCTGAAGGTATACCTCAAGGTGCTACTGGTACTCGTAGACCGATAGAGCTAGGCATGTCGAGTTTGGGTTCATTTTGATTCGCAGGACGAGACCTTACCACCAATTCTGGTAGTGGGAGCTGAAGGTATACCTCGAGGTGCTACTGGTACTCCTAGACGGGTAAAGCTAGATATATCGAGTTTGGGTTCATTTTGATTCGTAGGACGAGACCTTACCACCAGTTCTGGTAGTGCGAGCTGAAGGTATACCTCGAGGTGCCATTGGTACTCCTAGACGGGTAAAGCTAGTTATATCGAGTTTGGGTTCATTTTGATGCGTAGGACGAGACCTTACCACCAGTTCTGGTAGTGGGAGCTGAAGGTATACCTCGAGGTGCCATTGGTACTCCTAGACGGGTAAAGCTAGTTATATCGAGTTTGGGTTCATTTTGATGCGTAGGACGAGACCTTACCACCAGTTCTGGTAGTGGGAGCTGAAGGTACCATATTTTAAAAGAACTGAACAGGACACAAGTAACTGAAATCTATAGGCGGTCAGATTTGGTGGAATCGGGTTTTCATATTTTAAAAGAAATAATAAAATTTATGGACAAAGGATAATGCAAGTGATTGGGCTCCAAAAAAAAAGTCATTGTGCAGAGATGAGATGAGAGTCAGATTATAGATTAGACACATGTCATTCATATTTGTTAGGACGCCAAAAAAATTAGCCCTGGGAAAAAAAAGATATGACCAAAAATACATTTTGCGTTTAATAGAATAAAAATCGTTTTCTTTTATGATACAGAAACTGAACGCCCGTAGATTTCTACGAGTGTATTCGTATAACCTTTACAGCCATTGACTACGAAACTAGTGAATATTGTAAATAAATACGATTATTGGTAAAAAAAAGTGCTTGTGTGATCCTTATAAGTACCTAATGGGTTGGCTACACAGTAGTAAACCGCGATTAGCTCGTCTCTTTTCTTAGTATAGCGACTTCCCTTCTTATTATCGTCGAGCGAGACAGCAGTGCACTGTCACAAAAGAGATGTTATTAATCTGTCTCTTTTCTTACTATAGCGAACTTTTTGCGGCACTGGTTCGGCGACATTGGAAGCACGGTTTACAACTGTGTAGCCACCCCTTTTGATTTGATTTGTCTTTTTTCTTACTTTAGCGATGTCTCTTATACGGCACTGGTTCGGCGACATTGGAAAAGCAGTTTACAAATGTGTAACCACCCCTTATGAAATAATGGTATGTATGGTTTATCTAATACTGCCATTTAGAATAATTTTTGTGTCATTTAATTTGTGTGTCGACGATAATAAGAAGGGAAGTCACTATACTAAGAAAAGAGACGAACTAATCGCGGTTTACAACTGTGTAGCCAACCCATTAGGTACTTATAAGGATCACACAAGCACTTTTTTTTACCAATAATCGTATTTATTTACAATATTCACTAGTTTCGTAGTCAATGGCTGTAAAGGTTATACGAATACACTCGTAGAAATCTACGGGCGTTCAGTTTCTGTATCATAAAAGAAAACGATTTTTATTCTATTAAATGCAAAATGTATTTTTGGTCATATCTTTTTTTTCCCAGGGCTAATTTTTTTAGCGTCCTAACAAATATGAATGACATGTGTCTCATCTATAATCTGACTTTCATCTCATCCCTGCACAATGACTTTTTTTTTGGAGCCCAATCACTTGCATCATCCTTTGTCCATAAATTTTATTATTTCTTTTAAAATATGAAAACCCGATTCCACCAAATCTGACCGCCTATAGATTTCAGTTCCTTGTGTCCTGTTCAGTTCTTTTAAAATATGGTACCTTCAGCTCCCACTACCAGAACTGGTAGTACGGTCTCGTCCTACGCATCAAAATAAACGCAAACTCGATATGCCTAGCTTTACCCGTTTAGGAGTACCAGTGGCACCTCGAGGTATACCTTCAGCTCCCACTACCAGAACTGGTGGTAAGGTCTCGTCTTACGAATCAAAATGAACCCAAACTCGATATACCTAGCTTTACCCGTCTAGGAGTACCAGTAGCACCTCGAGGTATACCTTCAGCTCCCACTATCAGAACTGGTGGTAAGGTCTCGTCCTAAGAATCAAAATGAACCCAAACTCGACATGCCTAGCTCTATCCGTCTAGGTGTATGTACCAGTAGCACCTCGAGGTATACCTTCAGCTTCCACTACCAGAACGGGTGGTAAGGTCTCGTCCTAAGAATCAAAATGAACCCAAACTCGACATGCCTAGCTCTACTCGTCTAGGAGTTCCAGTAGTACCTCAAGGCATACCTTCAGCTCCCACTACCAGGACTGATGGTAATGTCTCGTCTTATGAACTCGAACTTGACATGCCTAGGAATAGGAATTCCAGTAGAAGCCCTCGAGTGTACCACCAGCTCATCAGGTTCGAGGGTGAGGTTTTATCGTTACGAATAAAACGAGCTCAAACTTTCCGAGCACTTTAATTAATCTTACCCAATTTAATCGTTTTAATAAAAGAATTTGCAAATATTTAAAACTAAAGTATCAAAACTGTTCAAAACCTTTCGTCTTTTTCACGACACGCTTGTGTGCGTGAATCTTATACATGTAGTAGTAGAATTCGATACCTAGCCTTTTCGGAAACGCATCCTTAAGTTTTATAAAAGCTGGCAAGCGGGCCCTGGATCCCCTTGATGGTAAATAATATCCAGACCCATGGACTTCAATTAAAGATGGTTTAATTAATGATACGTTGCCGTCCCCAGGCTTAATATGGTAAAGATTTTTGTTCCTGTTTTAATTAATTTTTAAGGTATCTTCAAAATATCTTGAAATAGTTCGTGAGGCTTCATATTCCAACAGCTAAAAGTTTTCTTACACACATTAGAATAAAATAATTACTTATTTAAATTGCGTTCAAACTTTACATTTTGCTTAAACACAATATTTCAATTTACATTCTGTGTCCATATTTAAGTACAAAGAATCAATCAAACATAAATGCTGAGCCACAGGACATATTGGTAATAAACATAATTATTGTTTTACAAACAACAAAATCAAATTTATTTAACATTAAGTAGCATGTGAATTTGTAGCTGTACGCTACTGTTTAAATCTAATATTTTTTATTGCCTTTTGTTTAATTAATAGACTTATTTTTATAATTACAAAAATAATACATTTATAAATTAAATCCAAAACGTTTTCAGTTTCCAAAGATAAAAAGTTTTATTCCTTGTCATAAATTTTGTCTTTTACGTCCAATTTTATATTTTGGCCCAGTTCATGAAATTAGCTTCATCCGAACCTAAGAAATAAACCTTAGTAAGTATATAATAGGGTATTTAATCTTTATAAGTCATTCACGTAAGAAATCTGTTGAAAGGTGGATAGAAGTTATTAATAGTAGGCTACTGCGTGTTGGAGATAAGAAAAGGTCTGGCATAATAACCTACGAAGAGCGGCTCCCATTTTATTATAACCATAATTAACTTCGTTAAAGGATTTAGAAATCGCGTCTTATACCTTTAATTAAATAGAAAATATCGTATTACACAGTGATTGGATGGAAAATTTAAGTTAAATGTTAAACTGACCTGGTATTTTTGGGTAGTTTGCGTTTTAGGTTTGATTTTATGTGATCCTAGACACATTTCAAGAGCTTGCTGTGACTTAACATGTGATGGGTCGTAGGTTAGCTTGTAAATGCAATATACGTTCGTTCTTGTGACAGGTTTGGGCATGTTGCAAGTTATGTATAAATCACGTTTGCAACGGTACAAATACTGACATGTAATCGTGGTATGTCACAACTGTTAGTGCTAACGAGAAAAAATATAGAAACTAGCAGGTTAAATTAATAAGTTTTTCAAATCTTTTCTACTGATGAGTGGAGAGTGAATTTCTTCGTCCACTTTTTCAAAGACTTTCATGATTCAACGTTGGTTAGATTTTTTAGATAAACTTATATACTCTGAGAAATAATGATAATAATACTGATAAAATGTCACATGTTAACATAATGCACCATAATGTGCCTAAAAGGTGCATTATGTTAACATATTATGATGTGTATCAGGTCCTTACATGTGAAATTGGTGTTTTCTTGTGCTGGCCACTTTAATCTCAAATATCTCCTCTTTGGTTTAGTATTCCAAACTCAAATTTATACAGCTTTACTCATCAATTTGTGTCTCGATAACCGTATTTTTTTTTTCTTTTGGTTTTTTCTCTGCGTTGAGTTTACAAAATGGAAAATTTAAAATTTCGCGTTATTTATGAATATTAGTTCCGCCGTGGCACCAGTGCTGCAGAAACAGCTCGAAGAATTAATTATGTGTATGGCAGTAGTGTCGCTAGAGAAAGGATAGTGCGTTTTTGGTTCCAACGTTTTCGTTCTGGAAATTTCAACCCACAGAACAATCCCCGTGGACGGCCGTAGACCAAAGTCGACAACGAAAAATTGAAGGCTATTTTGGAAGCGGATCCATCGCAAACTACGTCCGAGTTAGCTGCAGGCTACGGTGTTAGTGATAATCCACTTGAAACAATTTGTGAAGATAAGAAAGCTTGAAAGGTGGGTACCTCATAAATTGAGTGAAGCAAACCGACAAACGCGCGTCGACTGCTGCGTTACATTACTAAAACGGCACAATAATGAACGGATTTTAAATTTAATCATTACCTGTGATGAAAAGTATATACTCTACAACAATAGAAAGCGCAGATTGCAATGGCTGAGCCCCGGTGAACCATCCAGATTCTGCCCCAAGAGAAAAATAACTAGAAAAATGTTATTGGTCAGCGTTTGGTGGACTAGTGCCGGTGTGGTGCACTACAGCTTCCTTAAATCTGGCCAGACGATTACTGTACATAACAACTGTAGTCAGCTCCAAATAATGAAGGATAAACTAGCCGCTAAACATCCGAGACTGGTCAATCGCACAAGGCCACTGCTGCTTCAGGACAACGCAAGACCACGCACTGCAGAACAGACTGCTACCAAATTAAAGGAGCTTGAATTGGAATGTTTAAGCAATCCACCGTACTCCCCGGACCTTGCTCCAATAGACTTCTATTTTTTCAGCAATTTGGATAACTTTTTGCAGGGGAAAAAATTCAACTCCGATGATGCAGTCCAAACCGCCTTCAAAGATTTTATTGATTCCCGTCCTAATGTTTTTTTTTTTTAGAAAAGGCACAAATTAACTACCTTTGAGATGGCAGAAGTGCATAGATAGCAATGGAGAAGAATGGATCATACTTTGATTAAATAAATATATTATATTAAAAAAATAAACGACTTTTATTCCTCCCATACAAAACCTCAATTTCATATGTAAGGATGTAATATAATATATCCGGATGCAATAAGATGGATCACCCTAGCTGAGAAGTGTAGTTTAAAAGATGATTACTGTTGAGTTTCTTGCCACTTCTTCTCAACAGATCGACTTTCCGTTCCGAAGTGGTGGTGGATTCAGTTCAATTTGTAAATTGTTTGACTTATCTCAAGTGTATTTAAATACCTACGTAGTAAAGATTTTTTGAGTTTGACATTAACCTTTTTCCAGTATTTGACAATACAATGTCACTAGGAGAACCAGCTTTCAACAACATGCACATGTTGTCAAAAGTTACAGAATCGGGGCGTACAGCAGTCACTTCTGCTCTTATGAATTAAGAGCAAAATATTATGTAAAACCAACTTTATAAATTATTAAAATAATTTTAAGTTGTTCAATACTTTAACTGTACCTACTTTAACAAGCTATCTTTATTGGCGTTCAAGTACCTACCGTATCAATTGAAGCTTATAATAATACGAACTAGGAGAAAGATTAGGTACATTTTAATCATTGTTACTACGACATTTACACTTTTACACCTTATTAGTATATTTTTTTGATGATTATATTTTAAGTAAAAAGGTTTAAAGATATTATATTCTTTTTCACAAAAAAAGTTTTAATTGATTTTTTGAAAGCCTGATTTATTTTTTAATGTAATTTCTTACTTTTACATTTAACATATTATAATAATTGTTTTAAACTATTTTATTTATTTATTTTATTTTATTTATTTATTTATCACAATATCCACAGCTCTTATACATATTTATTAATTACCTACATTTAATGTTACACTGACAGCCAGTTACGGACATACAATTTTTATATATTTATGCAATTATATATTTATGCAGACTACATGAGAAATGATATATACAGAAAATTTAATATATGCTTAAATTTAAATGTAATTACAATAGATAACATAGAAGATCAAAAAAATTAATAATTATTACAAAAAATTAAAATAACATGAAAAATAAAAATAAAAAAGTAAAAATAAAAAAGGTCAATCAATAGTGTATGTGTTTAAGAGTATATGTGTGTGTAGTGCGAGTGTAGTGTAGTGTATATGCGTATGTGGTTGTAATTTTATTTCATGTAATATGCTCATTGTTAGATTACAAATGAATATTAATCAACTCTTAATGAGTAATTGTTGTATTTCTCGCTTGAACTCAGCCTTACCGTTATGAAAAATATCAGTGACTTGGGCGAATTTCTTATTGTAAGTATTTTGTAATCTGTGTATAATGGAATTCTGTGTGTAGTTAGTTTTTGTGTGTTGCAGACAAAAGAGGGTTGTATGTCTTGTCCTTGCAGAAGGAGTGCGCAGAGTAAGGATGAGGCGAGTAAGTATATTGCTGTCTATAAAACCGTTACATATATTATACAAGAAAATCATATCAAGCAGGGTACGTCTGGATTCCAGAGATAGAATTCGGTGTTGCTTACAAGCTTCTGGGTACAATTTATGAGTCAGTGAAAGTCTGTAGCTGAGATGCTTTAAGAATTTTTGCTGAATATGTTCGATAGCATGATTATATATTATATACTGTGTGTTCCATACAGAGCTGCAGTATTCCAGCGTGCTACGAACTAAAGAATAATATAATATTTTAAGACAAATTGTATCTGAAAAAGGAGCAGTATTTCTTAATACAAAACCCAGTGTCTTGTATGCTTTAGTTACTATATAGGCAACGTGGTCATTAAAGGTAAGCTTTTCATCGAGAAGCACTCCTAGATCGCGTACAACATTTGTTCTAGGGATTTCCACAGCATCGAAATAATAGCTGGTTGAGAAACGGTTACGCTTACGGGTAAAACTGATGTGTGAGCACTTACTAACGTTGATTTTGATACGATTACGCTTATAGAAGTCAGATAAGCGATTTAAGTCATCCTGAAGTCTGATGCTGTCGCTATGGTCCTTAACTTTCATAAATATTTTGGTGTCATCAGCATACATTATAAATTTAGCATGTAGGATGGATTGTCCAATGTCGTATAGATAAATTGAGTACAGCAAAGGTCCCAAAATGGATCCCTGCGGTACACCAGACGGGACAGAAATATAATTGGAGCAATATCCACCCACTACAACTGCCTGACTGCGATTGCGCAAATAAGATTCAACCCACCTCAGCAAAGAACCACAAATACCAATTTCACGGAGTTTGCGAAGAAGAATGACGTGATCCACACGGTCGAATGCTTTTTCGAAATCAGTGTAGATCACGTCAATCTGCCCCCCACCCTCCATATCAGAAAGAATTTGATTAGTAAAAACCGCAAGGTTGGTACAAGTGGAGCGATTCCTCATAAACCCATGTTGTTCAGTAGGGATCACTCTATAAACGATAGGATATATTTGATGATAGACAATCCTCTCAGCAACTTTACTGAGTACGTTTAATTTGGAAATAGGACGATAATTTTCAATCCGTGTTTTGGGCCCTTTCTTATGTATGGGTGTGATGTGCGCTATTTTCCAAAGTGGCGGAAAGTAACCTTCAGCAAAACACCGATTAAATATATAACTAACCGGGAACGACAGAGCAGCCGCGCATTTGACGAATAAGATTGGTGGCAATTTATCATTTCCAGGGCCTTTAGTAACGTCCAATCCCTTCAGCAATTTTTCACAGTAATCGGAGTCTATTATGATAGTACCTGTAGAGTCTGTTTCTATATTACGAGGGATAATTTGGGCATCATTGTAGTTACTAAGAGGTACATTGAAGTTTGTCATAAAAAACTCATTGAAGGCCGCGCAAATTTCTGATCCACCGCTGACACTCGAACCACCGTAGTCCATGTGCCCTGGATAAGCTGAGCTACATTTCCTTCTCGAGTTCACAAACTTCCAGAAATGCTTTGAAGACGTTTTTATTATGTTTTGTGACCAATTAATATAATTTTCATAACACTCTAATTGTAATTTCTTTTGGCGAGCTCTGAGAACCGAAAAGGAGTAGTAGTCAGTTGGATTTTTGTAACGCTTCCATAGTGAGTGAAATTTAGCTTTTTCCTTGATAAGTCGGATAAGCGATCGACTGTACCACACAGGATACTGATGAGAGCCCGAGACCTCTGAATGGGGTACATATTTTTCTATTAATTTATTTAAAATCTCATAAAAAATATTAATTATATTGTCAATGTCAGAGTTTCTAAATAATTTTAACCAATCACAATTATTTAATTCCATGGTTATTGCATCAAAATTGGCTTTTCTGTACATATATTTTTTTTGGGGTTTAACTTTTATAGGTAGGACCATAATATCGCAGATATCAAACTCAATTGATGGATGATAACTATCTTCAGTAACAAGCGGGCTTTTAGAACGCCAAATATCAAGTTCAAAATTAGAGAAAATTAGGTCTAACGTGTTAAAGTTCGAATTTAAAATCTTATTGGATTGCTTAAAGCCTTTAAAATATAAAAAGTTAATCAATTCAGCTGCCACTGTCTGAACTTCTACGGCACCCTTATGCAAAAATATAGGATTACTCGCACTCCAATTAATACAAGGCAAATTAAAATCACCGGCAATCAAAAAGTTATCGTTCGGATGCATGTTAAAAATTTCGTCAAACAAATCAATAAAAGAACGTATACGCTCCGCAATGCATCGATTCGGCGGGACGTAAACAACTCCTATGTGTAGATCCGGTTGGCTCGGGGCGCGGGGTCGCGCGGCGAGGCTGCGGCCGGGCACTGAGACCCACAGACACTCCAGACCCGAGCGCTGCCACTCAGGGCGCGCACGCGCATGCAGCTGTATGTCACAGATCGCCATAACCCCGCCACCGAGCACCGTGCTGTCGCCTGCGCGATCCCTCCTAAATACGTCGTATCGAGCATTGCAGATCTCGGTGTCTAGAATACTACTACATAACCAAGTTTCTGTGAAAAGTGCAATGTTAAAATCGTGCATTAGTATATTATTAGAAAAAGAAATCGTTTTAGTTCTAAGCCCGCGTACATTCTGATAAAATAAGTGCAATCGTTCGTCAACTGCCATGTCGAGATACTAGATAGTTAGACAAAATTCTGCAGCAAAACATATAAATAAGGTTAGGTAACATTAAAGGAGAGTGTGATGAGTAATGCATAATAATGAGTTTCTGTATGAAGCACACAGCATTATTAAAAAAATAAATAACAATTCCAACTATGTACTTTGCGGTTTTAGACAGTTTTAAATGTTTGTTTGAGTTTATTATTTCGGTAATTGAAAGAATGAATGTGTGAGTATTTAATAGACAGAGTATTCTGAAATGATGTGAAGGTTTTTTATGTATAGTTTTATGAAATATGTATAGTGTGTTTGTTTGTGTGAGAATGTGATTGACCATTATATCATGATAAGGACGTAATGATAATAAATGTTTAACAACAATTGACGATACCTTTATATAATCTTTTTTAAATCATGATTAGTTACGATAGCTAATGGCGGTGACGTCTCATTCTTTCTTATAAAGATAGTGCAGTTTTTAGTCCACGTAAATTTATAATTTAATTCTTGAGCTTTCAATTTGCATTCTTTGAGCAATTTTTTATTGGCGGGAGTTAAATGCTCGTTAATGTAGATTTTATTACCGCTGATATCACCTCCTATGCCAATGTCTTTGGGAATAAAACCGCGAGTTTTCCTAGCTGCAGTGACCACGGTGTCCTTGGTAGATCGGTTTCTGAAGCGCGCGACGATGGCTCGGGAGTTCTTAGTGGCGGCGGAGGCCCGCCGAGGCTGCACCCTGTGAGCGAATTCCACCTCCTCTGGTTGTAGCGTGATACCTATATGCTTAGCAACCTTCACTACGACATCGACCGTGGTCTCATCCTTCGATTCGGGAACGCCAACGATCTCGATATTTTGTAGCCGGGCCCACTGCTGCTGCCGCGACATATCCACTTCAATATTAGTAATGCGAGCCTCATAGACCCCGATATCGCGGCGTAGGGCGGTGTTTTCCTCACGTAACTTCTCTATTTCGCTAGATGTTTTATTATATCGGGCCAGTATGTCATCATATTGCTCACTTATGAATTTAATGGAAGATTCTAGACTAGATATCTGCTCCTTTACCGGCTGAAGTTCTATTGCCAAAGCGGTCTTAATGAGTGTCGGCAGTCGTTCTATTAAGGATTCTAGTGTGCAATCTGATGCGGAAATAGTTAATATTTCGTCATGGTGCGAGGTTTTTTTACTTCTCAGAGTAACATTCGATCGACAGTCGGCCTCTAGACGTGAATCATGTGAAGAAACTATATTTTCTTGGTCATGAGATTTTATCGGAGTGTTGCTATTATTGCCTTTAGGCACCTTGGCCGAGCACGATGGACATATCCATTTCACCTGCTTTTTGAAGTTCGTCGGTGTAAGGTTTACACATAAAAAGTGGTAAGACTTAGAACATGTTGAGTTGGAGCAGACGATTTTTTCATTTGCTCTGAGGGTAACATTACATCCAGCGCAAACCGTCATGTTGTTCGTTTCGCTGCTCGGGTATCGTCGGGTGCAGAATTGACAGAGAAATAAAGTTACTCGAAAAACAGTAAGAGATAAATATGGTACCTCTTAGTCTCGCAGGCAGGGTGGTGCAGGGCGAAGTAAGTATGTACACGGCACTGTTTCGACTTTTATGCACGGGAAAAGGCACTTTTTGAGCTAGGAAAGCTTTCACTTTAGAGAGTAATTTTGCTTGTAAAGACTTTAATAATTTGAAGAGATATTCACGTATGCGTCTGCGCTAGTAGGGGGTCTGGTACCGTATGGTTATTTTCACTATGATTTAATGTATTTACGGGATTCTTACCACGATTTTCGATTTTATTTTTTTTAGTCTTAATAAACAATGGCTACACCGTGAAGGTGTCAAATATAAAGAGAAGAACGAGAACCAAACCAAATACACCCAAGGTGAAGCGCCAGCCCTCCTTCATGCCATACTTAAAAGGAGTCACAGATAAAATAGGAAGGATATTAAATAAGTACTCTATCGACACGATTTTCACTCCCTACAAGAAAATCAATCAGTGTCTGCGCTCACCAAAAGATCACATACCGCTTGAGACACCGGGTGTCTATAAAATTGACTGCAGTTGTGGCAGCTCCTACATTGGCCAAACGAAGAGAACTATTTCATGCCGTCTTAAGGAACACATCAAAGCCATAAAAAACTCAGACACAAACAAGTCAGCCATCGCCGAACATCTGTTAGAATCGGGCCCTAATCATTGGATTGAGTTCCATAATACTCGGATCTTATCTACGGAACGACACTACATACCGCGAATCGTTAAAGAAGCGTTAGAAATAAAAAAGTGCGAAAATAACTTTAATCGAGAAGACGGTTTTAAATTGTCTAGTACGTGGAACCCAGTGGTTAGGACTTTTACTAAACTAAAAAACAGCGAAAGTGGTGTGTCCGGTCAAGAACCCAGTGATACTGTGAGCGTGTTTTGCAAAAGTGACATTCATGTGAGTTCCAGTAGTAGCAGATCAAAACGAACAAGAAAGGGGGTAGATCGATATATCTGCCTCTAACTGTCATCGCCACCTACCTACATCTGCCAGTCCGCGATCATGGTGCTTGTAACAGCATCGAAATATCGGACGTGCGAAAATAAAATCGAAAATCGTGGTAAGAATCCCGTAAATACATTAAATCATAACATATTATATCCTGGAAATAAATAATGTAAATTTTGCACAAATGAAAATTAATATGAATGAATCTTCTCGGTTTATTTTTTTACTAACCACAAAATTATGAGCTAATTTTTTCAGTACATATGTATTTAGCTCAGATATTTAACTTTCGGTATATTGTTACAATAAATTAACAGTAATCATGATCTTTCTTTAATAAAACGTTCACAAATTTAAGTAAAATATAAACTAATTTCTAAACGTAATAAAATATTCCGCTTCAATCTACTTAAAGTATTCCACGACTAATTTTCTAGCTAAGTAAAGTGGCAAGTTTTTAAATTAACGATCCGTCGACTCACTTGGTTGGCGAATCGAGTTAAAAAGTTATTAAAATGTGAAATTTACTTCGAAATTAAATAAGACTGCCAGAGATATATTTTAAATGCTCTCATTTACTCAAATGATAGCCTTTAAGGCCAATTGGTCAGCTGAATGGCACCGTAGAAAAATATTTTCGGAAGCAAATATTTCGGAAGAATGTTGAAATATTTGGCGTATTTTAACACGTTTGTAAAATTTCCAAGCTTATTTAAAATATTTTGGCCGAGTTGGGTCGGCTTAGAATAGCCTTAACACTTCAGTAGGGCTATACGACATGTCAAATATTTTGACGTCGAGCTCACAGATGTAATATACTGGGTCCGCATATAATAGTCAATTATATTTTAATAGCAGATTAGGTATGATGAATGGGTCTGAATTTCGAAAAAGTTTTTTTTTTCAAGTATCATTCATAATTGAAAACAAAATTGTTCTCTGTAAGTAAAATTTAAGATTAATCTAGATTTTATAACTAAACACAATTAGATGGACACGTTTTTATTACTTGTTGTTTAAATTGTATTGTAACTTAAATTTCATCACTTAGAAGAATTTTATTTAATTTTTATTTATTTACACTTCAGTATACAGTACAGACAGTAAATGAGAAAAAAAAACAGTGTGTTGAGTAACTACTAGGCGGTCTTATCGCTGAAGAGCGATTTCTTATAGACAATCAATTTTGAAACTTTAATTTATGAAAAATATTTAAAAAATATATTTTATTTTTCGTAATTAAGAGTGGGTCATACTCATTAGTCTTAATCTGCTATTAAAATATTATTGACTATTATATGGCAACCCTATACAGCAGAATACCAAAACCTAAAAAAAAATATCAATCAGTTCGTTCTTACTCACGCCGTCTTCAGCGACAAGTGCTGGTGTCGTTATGATATAAGTGAATACCAAGTATGTCACTCGTCGCTGATGCATCGCTGAACTCGATGCTGTTGCTTAGGAGAAAAGCTCTGCTGGATAAGAGTGTCGTAAAAGTCGACGAGTGAATTCCACTTGATAGCAGGACTTCAGGTTTCGTCTGGCTACCGACCACCCTTCACATCAAATCTGCCGCCACATATCACAGCTCCAGTAGCTATGTGACGCAGCAAAACTTTCTGAAGATCCAGTTCCTTCCTGAACCGGTTTAAGAGCATCTCCGACGTCATTATCATTTATCATCAGATGTAAGAGTTCAAAAGTTGATGTAGCCACTACTGAAAGAAAAAAATATGAACTGAATTGTGATTGTCTTAGAAACTAAACTAACAAAAAGCCTTCTTAGTAAGGTAGATATTCATAAGATTTTTTTACTTAGATTAATTACATGTAATAATGTTTTTAAGTTTTTGCCTTTAAAATGCTCAATTATTAAATGAAAAATGTGATGAATAAAAATTACCCTACCAGGATTCGAACCTGGGACCTCTCGTTTTCCGGACGAGTGCTCTTCCACTGAGCTACCGGGGCCTGGCGGTACGCCTCGAAATTACTTGCCACATTTTTTTGTTTATACGTTAAATTGCAAACGTAGCTCCATCTTATGGTATAGCTTTGCAGCTCAGACCACCCAAGACCAATTTCTTTACAGAAATTGTAAATCCCAGTTAAAAAGTAGTAAAGTAGAAGTAAAAAGTAGTTTCAAAGGTTTACTTTTGAACATGTATCTCATTACTGAAACAGACGGTATAGAATTTGTTTGCTGATCAAATATACATTTTGATCAAATTCTAAGATCATACACTCAAGAAACTTATGAATAAGGAACTACTGCAGTCACAGGTGGATTGGCTCTGCGAAGTAGCAACTGAGAAGTAGTTCATTTAAGAGCCCATAAAGTAATTAATGGTAATGACGTTACAAACATGAAATATATATGAGAATTTAATTGTTTCTTCGGCATTTATATGTTCATCACAACTCCATGTAATGAGACCACTTTAGGGCTATTGAGTCTCTCTTCTGGGTGACGAGAAGTTTTAGGCCGTAATCCACCAAGCTGGCTCAGTGCTGGTTGGTGGATGTCAAAATTGTCGGGGAGCTGAAATGGCATCTGACAAACCCTAAAGACTACTGTATACAAGTATACAGTACCCGAGACCGACCGCTTAACGTGCCCTCCAAAGCACGGAAGTCGTCGTGAGAAATAAATGATCGGGGGCGCTTAACCTGCGTTATTGTTTGATACGCACAGTCAGCACGACACCACAACGACTTCAATTATATATTTATATGTTACTGTCAGTGAACGAAAAAAGGTTACTCTCAATTAAACAATTCTCTACAGAATTTCGAAGAAACTTCAAAGTTCCTTGTGCAGTGATTAAATCAAGGGAATAAATAGACGAGCAGATAGGCTGGTTCTTTTCGTAACTTTCGATTTTTGCATACTACAAATTAAAGAAAACTTTGTGAATTACTTTATAAGAATATTTGTATTTTTTTATTTTTAAAATTTTTTTTACGTAACTCACAATTGACTTGATCCATTGGAAAACACTATAAAAAAAACATTCTCTATCAGTATTCTAATAAATAAATAATACATAAATAAAATCCCCAGACAATCACACCAACTACATGGCTCCAAAGTAAGCATAGCTTGTGTTATGGGATACCATGTAGCGAACAAGGGTGAACCTAGAATATATTTACATAAATAGATAAACACCCAGACACGGAACATTCTTTTTTCTAGTTCCGTGTGGGAATCGAACTGGCGTCTGAGGCAGACAGGTTCACACCATCGCCAAAGTGGCTATAAAATCATCTGATGTCACGTTTGACAAATTTGGAGGTATTATAATGATGAGACAGGGGGTCAGCCTATCGCCCACGAAAACGCCAATAGTCTCATAGTCATCATTAGAATATCTCCAAATTTGTCAAACGTGACATCAGATGATTTTATAGCCACTTTGGCGATGGTGTGAACCTGTCTGCCTCAGACGCCAGTTCGATTCCCACACGGAACTAGAAAAAAGAATGTTCCGTGTCTGGGTGTTTATCTATTTATGTAATTATATTCTAGGTTCACCCTTGTTCGCTACATGGTATCCCATAACACAAGCTATGCTTACTTTGGAGCCATGTAGTTGGTGTGATTGTCTGGGGATTTCATTTATGTATTATTTATTTATTAGAATACTGATAGAGAATGTTTTTTTTATAGTGTTTTCCAATGGATCAAGTCAATTGTGAGTTACGTAAAAAATTTTTTAAAAATAAAAAAATACAAATATTCTTATAAAGTAATTCACAAAGTTTTCTTTAATTTGTAGTATGCAAAAATCGAAAGTTACGAAAAGAACCAGCCTATCTGCTCGTCTATTTATTCCCTTGATTTAATCACTGCACAAGGAACTTTGAAGTTTCTACGAAATTCTGTAGAGAATAGTTTAATTGAGAGTAACCTTTTTTCGTTCACTGACAGTAACATATAAATATATAATTGAAGTCGTTGTGGCGTCGTGGTGACTGTGCGTATCAAACAATAACGCAGGTTATGCGCCCCCGATCATTTATTTCTCACGACGACTTCCGTGCTTCAGAGGGCACGTAAAGCAGTCGGTCTTGGGTACTGTATATTTGTCTTTAGGGTTTGTCAGAAGCCATTTCAGCACATTTCAGACACGGAACATTCTTTTTTCTAGTTCCGTGTGGGAATCGAACTGGCGTCTGAGGCAGACAGGTTCACACCATCGCCAAAGTGGCTATAAAATCATCTGATGTCACGTTTGACAAATTTGGAGGTATTATAATGATGAGACAGGGGGTCAGCCTATCGCCCACGAAAACGCCAATAGTCTCATAGTCATCATTAGAATATCTCCAAATTTGTCAAACGTGACATCAGATAATTTTTAAGCATCTGGTGCTAAGCCCACCCGCTAAAGAATACAGGCGTGAAGCTATGTATGTATGTATGTAGACGCTGGTATTAGTATGCAAAGACCTGAACTAATTTAGAAAATTAATTTCTGAATCAGATGGGAATAAGTTGAAATACAATATCTGAAACATTATTTTTGGCGCTAAAGAAATCTTTTCAACGATATTCTGCATCATTATATCAGTCAAAAGTAGAGAAATCTCGAAGTGATATATTACAGGAGTTCTTATATGAGCAACTTCTTAAGTGAAAAGTTCATAATGCAACGTTTTTCGGAATAAGAATTTCTTCAACTTTTTGCTATGAAGGATAATGCACTATAGCTTTGTGAAAAGATATTAATTTGAACGCTGCCTTTTATAAAATGTTATATAAAATATTTATAAATGTGACTTTTCGTGTGTTACTTAAACTATATAAATTTTAAAAATTAACAAAACTTAAGATTGTTTGAATTGATTAAAAGATAGATTAAAAAAATTAGTTATCCATCTATCCAAGTTATCCATTTAATAATAACAAAATCTTTTTTTTTCGAAGCTTGCATTTTTATTAAAAAAATATATATAATAAAAAAGGTGCATTTTCATTTTACCGTGTCAGATGTTCGGTGATATTTGTTTATTGAATGAACGTTGTAAGCCAAACATTTTTAGAAAATATTTTTCTAAAACATTTTTACACTCTATCTAAAAATTATTCCTGTGACATATTTCAAAACCATCGACATCAAAGCTCAGAATAATAAAATATGGCAATTTTAACAAACTTACATATATACATACTTTTTAATGTGATTTCGTGTAGATACATTTTAAAAAGTAAATCTAGGAAATTCTATCTAAAATAATTACTAGAATTCTATGCCCTACAATTCAAAGAAAAACCGTACCCCATTTAAAATACTCTTTAGCTCCGGTTATTCACCGTGGACGCCAGCAATGTTTCAATGGATTTTCATCTATGCAATTAATGTCTGGACGTAAATAATAAATCTATTTGAAATATTGCCGCTCTTAGACCTCAGCAACAGAGTGCTATGGTCCATTAACTGAGAAACATCTCCATCAGAGAGGGCAATAATTAACAGGTTGAACTCTAAATTAAGGAAACTTTACTGAATTATTACAAAGCAAGGTGGATCTCACTTTATTTGTATCTTGTTGGAGAAAAGCTGTTAGAAGACTGTTGTTTGTGGTTACTCTTTTTTTTTCAACTGACTTCAAAAAAATGAGGTACTCAATTCGTCTGAATGTTTTTTATGTTTGTCATCTCATAACTTTTAAACCGCCTTTAAGAAAAGGAGGTGCTCAATTCTTCTGTATGTTTTTTTCGATTTTGATGATTCCTGTTTTATATAATAGAGGATACTTTCCATGAGGTCTCATATAAATTTCATCAAAATCGATTGAGTACTTCATGTTTTTTTTTTTTAAATATGTAAGAATTCGGAGATTTTTCACCTTGACGACATTTTACTTCAGCCAAAGTTTTGACGTGAAGTCAGTTTTTTTAATGCTCTGCATTAGAGTAGTCCTTATTCCTAAGAAAAAAAAAATCTTTATTTACACGGGGCACCACGTAATTTAACAAATACCATAAGAAACTATTTCAGTTTTTTTTTTTAAGTTTTTGAATAACATTTTGGGGTCGCTAACAAGGTTTGAAATTTAAATAAAAACTCTAAATCTGTATTTGTTAGATTATTTAATTTTAACCGAATTCAAAAAAAGGAGGTTATCAGTTTGACCTGTATGTATGTATGTATGTATGTATGTTTGTCCGCGATTATCTCACGTTTGGCTGAACCGATTTGGATGCGATTTTCAGAAAAAGAAGTGTCACGTTTAGGAGAAGGTTTTAATATATTAACCGACTTTGTAAAAAAGAAGGTTCTCAATTTCTCTGTATATTTTGTATCAGAGACGAGCCGAATGTTCGGCCGAACATTCGTCTTCGGTACATTCGGCATATTATCGTAACATTCGTATTCACCCGAATGTTTGGTTGATTTGCCGAATACTAGCTGTTTCGCGTAGTTTTACCCGCGCAATTAAAAAATATATAAAATATAGGAACAAAAAGTAGCCTATGTGCTATTCCAGGCTGTACACTATCTCTATGCCAAACTTTCACATGTATAATAATTAGTTTCCATATTTATATTCGTGATAGATTTTTTAGTGATAAGTTTTAGGCTTGTTCTTAGCTGACTGTTCGCACGAAGTTTTTATAAGTATATCTCACTTTTTCAGTTTCCGCAGCCAGAGCAGGATGTTGACGATACCTAGACGAGACGATCTCTTGCTGTATCAAGCCATCGTTTTATTTTCGTTGGGAGTTACATTCTCCCTTGCACGACTCTATCTTAAAACATATTTTTTAAACAAAATTCGTGTTTCTAACAAGGCCCATAGACACAACGTATAAAAGTAAGTAGGTCAAAGTCATGGTGTTACAGAACGAAAACACTTTAGTTCCAGTAGTAGTATTAGGTAGTTACTGATACCAGTACTAGCCCAAAACTTATCTCTTAAAAACTATCACTTATATTGTCTGTTAAACATTATAATATCTATAAATGTAGAACCTAACTGACTATGAAAAAAACAAGTTATTAGCCCAAAAACAAAAACCTAACACTAAAAAGTTTGAAATTAAAATAAATAAAAAAACTCATAAAATTTAAACCAAAATAAAAGCAAACTAATAACTTCTTTTTAAGAAAAAGTGAACCGCCTTCAAAAAAACAACCCACTAAAAATGTTTAAATAATTTTTATATACGCCATTCTAGTCCTGTTCCAATTCCTTCCCTATTACTATCCCGGATAGCAAATTTCTGCCAAAAATGAATTAATAATGTAATAAGAACATTAATAATTTACCTGGGTAGGTATTTACATAGTTTTTGAAGTCGGTAGTAAGACTGCTCCCAGACAGAGAAAATTATAAGGCGAACGTATCAACGAAGTTACATCCACTCACAACGACGCGACGACGACGTGTGACCCTCAAGTGGTTTGCCTAACGGTATTTTTTTAAATTTGGTTTGGCACCGACTCAAAAACTATGTAAATACCTACCCAGGTAAATTATTAATGTTCTTATTACATTATTAATTCATTTTTGGCAGAAATTTGTTATCCGGGATAGTAATAGGGAAGGAATTGGAACAGGACTAGAATGGCGTATATAAAAATTATTTAAACATTTTTAGTGGGTTGTTTTTTTGAAGGCGGTTCACTTTTTCTTAAAAAGAAGTTATTAGTTTGCTTTTATTTTGGTTTAAATTTTATGAGTTTTTTTATTTATTTTAATTATAGACATAGGGACATATTTTTTAAGGACATAAGAAATTTTACAAAATTATTTATGTTCTTATGAATATTCGAGTCATTTATTTTTTACAAACCCTACAAGGGTTGCCTTGTTAATAGTAGGGTAGTTTTTCCTATACTCTTTTCGAACAAAAGTAAATATTGCTTTTGTTCTTTGTTGGTTGTGATAAGTTACTTGCACGTCAAATGTGAATAAACACATAATTAAACATGGATGAACTATTATTCAAGCAGCTCTACTTCAACGCTTTTTTTTTAAGTTTGAACAGCTGGTAGCGACTTCTAAATCTTACAAAAAAAGATCATATTTAGAGGTATACAATCAAATAAAAAAGTGCCCCGGGCATAATTCAAAAGTCAAAAAATAAGAACTACCCTATTCTGCATTTGTTGATTATACAGTGTGTCTAGTCACCGATGTCGGACCCGTTAAGGCGAAGTAATATGGTAAATTTTATCGACAAAACCACAGTAAAAAGTCATTTTGTCCCTACTGTTTGGAAATGGCGGCCATTTTAATTTATTATTTTCTGAGTTCAGATGAGTTTATTTATTTAGCAATATATACCAATGTAAAGGTCCTACAGACATTAAAATAGATTTTGTTTGACAGCTAAAAAAGATGGCAATAAGATAACACTAAAAAGAATTTCAAAACTCACATTAATACCTTTAAAATATGCTTGAGACGTAAAAAGCTTAAAGAAATTGGGTTGTTTTTTTTTACAGTTTATATGTTTTGAAAAAATTAAACCATTAACATACCTTTTTTATTAATTTTTTTGAAGCGCTAGGATACTACCTACATACTTATGTCAAGACCTAATCTTTAAGACAAACAGTTAAGGAGTTGTGACTATTTGAATATAGTAAGTAAATACAGCTACGCTACTAAACCTTACTAGAGTGCGGCCGTTGCGAGAATGCGTTCCTGACAGCTCCTTATGTCCACTGAATAAAGTTTATTTCCAATTCGAAGGGGTAAAAAAGCTATGATTTTGACAGCTGTCAGGAACGCAAACTCCCACCGGTCGCACTATAAACCACTTAATATTTTTTGGATGGATTTTTTTTGTAAACTATTAATTTTAATAAGTTGTAGATCAAATGTTGTTGGGATTGATGTGGAGAGGCTGCCTGCAAGAGGTGATGCGCTAATTAACCCTGTATATTTGACAACACTTTTACAATACCTTAGCATGACAAGCCAGCCTCATGCTCGTATTACAGAACGAGACTTAATACTCGTTTCACGTAAGCGTTGTTCACCAGCTGATTCTTGACTTGAGCTTTAATCTTATTACAAAACAATTATCAAAACCAGATTACCTGAAACTAGTTTCAAATATCTGACTCAGTTGATACTGGGTTTTCTTTGAAAAAATTTGTTTCCCATTACATTTAATAACAAAAACTAATGGTCTGTTACGTTATACGCAACGTTTCGATTACAATGTCTTATAAATTGCGTTAAATTCTATATGATATATGACAAAATTGCCAATGTTTTGAATTATTTATCTGTTTTTCGATAGAAGCAGTACGGTTAAATTATAACTGTCGCTTCTTTTTACTATGAAAATATATTTATATTTATCACTCAAAAATAAAACGAAACGTAAAAGCTAAATGTAATGTTGCCAACTACTAAGTAAAGTCACTTAAAATTATGAATTCCAATATAGTTTTTATTTACGAAAAGCAAGTTCAAACTTTTCAAAGCCATCAAAGGCACCATAATATAATTCAAACATAATTTACTACTAATTCCTCATTTTATAATAACTCCATAGCTTTATTTCTATGTTTGCACGAATGTACCAGCTGCTTCTCTTCCCGGGCATACTGTAAAAGTCAGTTACGGGACAGAGGTTTTATTGACATTTTTGTGGGCCATAGGCTGACCCCCTGTCACTTCAATAGCCTCTCTTCCATCATAATACCTCTAAAGTCAAACGTGACATCAGATGGTCTTATAACCTCTGGTGTTCTGCCTACCCCATGAGGGATACAGGCGTAAAGTTATGTATCCATAGCTTTATAAGATAACAACATGGTGATAAATATCTTTATATGATTTGGCGAAAAACACTTTATCAATCTGCATGGCATGGCGAAGGGATCCTGTACATCTCGTAATAGTTATCGTGGAATACGCACTTCGTGTATAAAAATATTATCGTAATGGTCAATATCACTGAAAGGATCCATTCTGGTTAATACAGATCACTATTAAACAAGGCACGATTCGCGTACCTATCTAGTTTTTCTCTAAGCCACAGTTCACAACAAAACAACACAAACTTAATTTGAAGTACGCTCAAGTATGGTAGAAAGCACACTCAAGTGAATACAGTTGTGAAACTAGTTTCAATCATTGGCACATGCATAAGTAAAGTTCTATAATAAGCGTGAACACAGTTCAAATCATTTAGTACTCAAGTGATATCTGGTCATTGAATTTAGTATTAGGCAACGTTTTGTAATAAAGAAAGTCGTTGATACTAGTTTCAAAACTAGTATCAATACATGAGTACTATTCTGTAATACGACCATCAGACTAATTTAAAAGACTAACTTATGAAAACGATATCATATAATTCCCAAATTCTCAAAATATGCCGCAAACGCATAATAATATACAGAATACATGAACAAAAATAAATAAAGGTTTTCTTAAAAGAATATAGTAACATATTACAGTTATCTGTGGTAATACCAATAGACTATAATAATAAAAGGCTACTTTCACAAAACAAATAACAACATAACGAAATTAACTTGTCAGGCGGTTGCCAACTCTGATTTAGTTGAAGAAAACTGTTAGATAATTTCCGTAGTTGTTGTCTCTTATTGGAATAACTTGTGTATGAGTTAACAATGGGCGACAAGTTTTGAAGTCATGTGAGTACTCAATTGATCTACTATCGATTTTACTTCAAAAAGTTAAAAGTATTCTTCAAAGTATTCTTCCATGCTGAACTGGGAGCGAAAAAAAAACATAGAATGTGCCTTCAAAAACATAGAAGCTGCTTCGCTTCCCAGGCAAACTGGAAAAGTCAGTTAAGGGACGGAGTTTTTATTGGCATTTTTGCGGGCGATAAGCTGACCCCATATCACTGCAATAGTCTCTCTTCATCATAATAATAGGTACCTCCAGTGTAAATTGCTTTTGGATATTAGTTAACTTTCCTGAGTTGTGTGAGTTTGTGTGAGTAAAACTTACCCATCTTCTACCTTTATATTTATTTTATTATATCTAGTATCATATATTTACATTTACTCAATTTTAATATTTACTTATCTATCTATTCACTAATCTAACATCACAGAAATTCTTTCATAGCAACAAACAAACACACACACTCAAAGTCACACAAACTTCACGTAGAAACTGACACATTGACTGTCGTAGTCGATGTGCAATGCGCGTCACGTCACAGGACGCTCGGGAGCTGACGGAAGATCAGTGTTGCATTATTGGCAACATCACAGCTGAGTCAGTGCCCTTTCGCTAGTTCTGCACGTTTGCACGATGAGGCACAAAGCCCATTTTTATAAATTGTATGCCTACATGTAGCATTTAAAATTTCTTCTGTGTGTAAACTTTATGTTGTATTTATATTTCGAGTATTTGTTAACCTTTTTAATTCTTAAATTATTATTATGTAGGTACTAATGTTTGTATATATCAATATCTGTTTAAATGTGTCTTTTTGTATTGATGTGCAGAAATATCGAATAAAGTTTATGTCTATGTCTATGTCTATGTCTAGTTTAATATTTACAATTATAAATATTATTGACTATTATAAGGGTCGCCTTTTAATAGTCAATTTTATTTTAATAGCACATTAAGACTGATGAGTGAGTCAAAACTAAGAGAAAAATTTATATTTTTCAAAAATTAAAATTTCAAATTTCTTCTGGGATTAAGAATGTGCGCTTAATAAGTGTTTTTTTTTTAAGTTTTATCTGTAGTTTATGACTACACACAGAGCAAGTAATAAAAACGTTTCCATCTAATTGTATGTAGTCATAAAATGTAAATGAATCTTAAATTTTACTCACAGAGAAGGTTTTGAAATTTTAATTTACTAAAATATTTTAAAAATATATATTTTTTTCGAAATTTAGACCCTCTCGTCATTCCCAATTTGCTATTAAAATATAATTGACTATTATAAGCGGACCCTGTATGTATAAACAAAAAATTTAAAAAATAATATAGTAAGGGTCTAGGTGGTAACATCACCAGACTTTCAATCTGAAGTTAAATAAAAAATACAAACTGTACTAGCAGGAAAATAAAGCTCTTGGATAAATAGAGGACTGTTTGAAGTTGTTAAGCACGTGTAGTAAGTTAACGTAGTTTAACTGCACGCGTACAGAGGAAACAAAAAGTCGATAATTGTTGAGTTTATTGCCGCCTGCTGTGCGCGCAGTGTTCTTTGATTCATATATACATACATACATAAATTCACGCCTGTATCTCATATGGTGTAGGCAGAACACCGGAGGTTATAAGATCGTCTAATGTCACGTTTGACAAATGAAGTTATATAATTATGGAAAGAGGCTATTGCCGGGGGTCAGCCTATCGCCCACAAAAAATGCCAATAAAAACTCTGTACATTATATGTTTTTCTTCCGCTCCCAATTTGAATGTTTAAATTTGAACTTTATTTAGTGAGGCTATATTTTTGTGTACATTGAGGATTATTACTAAATTAATGATCACCCAGACCATAATTTCTTAATTTTTTTCTCGATGCACTCCTTGTGAATCAAGATTTATCTTTCAAAGTGGTATTAAGTTTTTTTTCTTCTTGTATGCGCAAAGGGAATCGTCGTTATTTAATTCATCAAAAACTTTATCAGAATATTATCCAATTTTATAATAGAAAGGTAGTATTTTATTTTATTGATAGATTATACAAGGTGTATCCTAATTCTACTTCTGTGTCCAATTAAACATAGCGACGCGTTTTTGTTTTATTTTTTAATGTATGATTTCAAATCCAATCATAAAAAGTTATATTGCATTTGAAGCCATATACACTATTCTATATTTGTGCAAAATTTTAGAACATAATATTCAAACATAAAAAAGTTATTGATTTTTAATCAGAAACAGACCTTTATTTTCCATAGTGCGACGGCCTGATCGGTGCGTTTTCTTGACTGTGTCGTGTCTGAAGGAATACTAACATATCCTCTTATTTCACTTTGTGTTCTCTATAAAACAAGCTTAATATAACTTACTTAGTGGCAATAAAGTTGAATATTCTTGTTCTGTTTAAATTTAATGTACGCGTGATATTAAATTACACTACAGTACAACTGCTCAAAACTAAAACAATTACCATAACATAACTCCGTTGGGAGAAATAGACAAAGAAATGCATTGCTAAAAATACACAACGACCTGGCACGAAACATTTTGTACATTTTGTTATTTTCCCAACTGCACATTATACGTAGTGTGTTTCTAACAAATAGAAAAGACGGCGTAAGAAGTTTAATGAAACCTGGATCCATTATTTCACAATTGCTTCTATAAAGAAGTCCACGTGAGAAAATTAGTCTTGTGAACGTAGGTACTGGGAGTATTTCTATTACCTTTCCGTTGTGTAATGGAAAAAAGTTCACTTTAGCTCTTAAGCTAATGTCTTTCTTTTAACTTGTTTTAAAGTGTATTTAGATTAAATTAAAAATTATTTGTGATACTAAATTTTATAATGCGGTTTTTACTGACAGGGTATTGTCGGAGGTGTTCGAATGGTTTCGGACTATTATGGAGTCCATATTCAGAGTTGAGCCAGGCTAGGAACAGCCTACAATGCTCTGTGCAAAAAAGCCGCATAATAAACTTTAATATGAATTTAGGTATTGTTTTTTAATATTTTTAAATAAAAACACTAACAAACAAATGAAGATTTTTATGTTACTCAATTACTTCACTGGTAACCACGTTAGTTAAAAAGTTGAAAAAATATATATAAAAAAGAAACTAAGTATCGGATTTTTAGAATAGTACAAATAAAATGATATTGTTTTGGGTTTCTGTTTCAATAATTGTTACAGGTTTTATAGAAAAATATACATCGAAACGTTGTTTTACAATATTTTTTTAAGTCGTGGAAAATAACGAAACCAATTTTCAACCGACTTCCAAAAAAGGAGGAGGTTCTCAATTTGTCTGTATGTTTTTTTTTGTGTCTTTGTTACACGATGTTTGAATTGTGTATTGATTTTGAAAATTATTGTTTCATATGATATAAGATACTTCATAGTTGGTCCCATTTAAATTTCATCGAAATCGGTTGGGTACTTCATTGACAATTTCAAACTTTTGAAAAAATATGTATAATTTCGGAGAATGTTTACGTTGATGACATTCTCAACTAAGCCAAAGTTTTGACGTGAAGTCGGTTTTTTTAATGCTCTGCATTCGTTGATTATTATACACCTCTACAAACAATTTTGTATGGTAATATTTGTCCAAAAAATATATATTTGACTTTCAATTGAAATCTTTCTAAATACTTACAGTAAATTATTTAATTTTCTGCTCGATTTTTAGAACAAGTATAATCTTGGTGCTTTGCTTGATGGTAGGACCCAGTCAGGGCCTATCTATAGTCGGCACGGCGAACCTTGATCCCTATGACACTGACAGTAATTTCCACAACATAACCTTGTAAGGTATGATTCAATAAATACCCTACGAAGTAACTTTTGCACAACGTAAACGTAAAGTGTGATTGAGATTGAGATAATTTCTTGCAAATGTTATGAACTGTTATAATTCCAACGGAATATCATTTTATTGGAATATAGCTACGTAAAATAAATAAATGCCATTTTTAGAAGCCTCCAATATGATTCTAATGTAACGGTGACGGCACTACAAGGTTATGTTGTGGAAATTACTGTCAGTGTCATAGGGATCAAGGTTCGCCGCGCCGGGTATAGCGACCGCCCTTCTTTTAAAATCTGCCGCCACCTATCACCGTCATAGCGGTGATTACGTTCCGGCAATATTTTATGAAGAGCCTGATCCTTCCTTAATCTTGGTGCTGTCATCTTTGACCTCATCAGTAACCATCAGGTGAAATTGAGGTCAATTGCGGGTTTAGTCACCAATAATCAACTAATGCGGAGCATTAAGAAAACCGACTTCACGTCAAAACTTTGGCAAAAAAACATACATACGAATTGAGAACCTACTCCTTTTTTGGAAGTCGGTTGAAAATAAAAAACATTCTCCAATACAACTATAAACGTTTGAATGTTTTTAAATCGATACTGCTGTCAAGTTAAACATGGAGAGTTCATGTCGTCGCCACCTGGCGCTTTGCCCGAACGAGACACGAATTTTTTCACGCGTTTAAAGTAGATAAATTCAGACAACGTTAAAACTTTGAAAGTCAGAAAATATTTATATTAACAACCATAGAAAAAACAGAAAATAAAAACTTAAATATACTCTAACTTAATAAATAAATCTCTATAGTTACTTTGGTATTTTTTTACGACATTTAAGATTACAACCATTGAAATATGGGTTTTATTATTTAACTCTGCAGCACCTGATATTGGTTTACAAACTTAAATTAAAAAAACATTTAGCATTCGACGACCGGCTGGTGTAGTGGTAACATACACTGCCTTCTATGCCAGAGGTTCTGGGTTCAAATCCCGGCGCCGGCTGATATTTGTGTGATGAACACAGATATAATTTATTTATTTATTTACACTTCAGTTTATAAAGGTACAGTAAAAGAAAAAAGAACACTTACATTAAACATAAAAACTTGGCGGTCTTATCGCTGAGTAGCGATTTCTACCAGACAACCATGTTTGTGGAAGCGACGAAAAAATACTTAAACTAGTATTAGTCGTCAAGTCATGGATGTTTATATGTCTATTTAAGTTTATCCTAATAAAAAATATGTATGTATTCAATATGTATGTTTATATATTTCTTAAGTATATCAGTTATCTAGTATCCATAACACAAGTTCTTTAAAAAACTTAATTTGGGCTAGATAATGTTGTGTGAGTGTCAAAAATATTTATTTATTGTATCGTATCGCAAATGAGAGGAAGTAATCGACGAATGCAAACCATTATAAAAACCGACTATAGGTCAAAACTTTGGCTGACTTATAAGGTCGTCAATGTAAATATTCTCCATGTTCATACTTATTTAAAAAAAAATATTAAATAGTCATGAAGTACTAAATCGATTTAGATGAAACATACAGGGTTGTTTTTTAGTCACCATCCAAATTTTAATGTTATTTTCTTTTATACAATATAAACCTACCTGCATATTTATTTTAGTATCGCTCAGTACAAAAAAATTAAAATATGGCACCATAAACTATTTTAGAAATAGTCGCTGTTGATGAACATAGCAACTACGACGCCGCATTTCATTGTAATACTACAACGTAGTATTACAAGAAGTTTTGTAGTAGCGCGTAGTCGTCTGTATTTTCATGATATTCATTTATAATTTAGAATGACCATGCTGTCCTTATTATTTCAGCGAATTATTTTAATTTCCTTGTAAAAAAAATACCTCATTTTTTTGCAAAAATGATTTCTATAAATGACATTTATTACGTAAAAAAATTTTGGCCGGTGACAACAAATCAACCCTGTATATAGTGGTCCCCAAGTGGCCTCTGTCATATGAAATGAGAATATTCAAAATCGATTTATAATAGCCGAAAAAAATCTTGTAACAAAGATAAGAAATGACTCTTGCAAACCATATTTTATAAAGTATAAAATTTTGACGTTACCTTCACTTTATCTTAGCGAAATTGCTTACTTTGTTAGGAAACACTTGAACTACTTTCAGATAAACCCAATAGGCAGTCGTCGTGACGGTACTCTTAAAGTTACACACACACGCAAAACTCTCCTACAAAGAGTCAGCATTAACAGCATGGCACCAAAAGTGTACAATAAAATTCCAAAGTTCATCAGATTAATACCGAATGACAACTTATTTAGATCAGCATTCAATGGTTTCCTCGCTGAAAAGGCATATTATAAGCTAAATGATTTTTTTGAGGACGTGAAATGTAAATAATTTATTTGTTGGATCACTTTATTTGTATTGTTATATATCTTTTTTTTTTTTTTTTATTATTATGACATATAATGTAAATTAATTAATTAATCCGGTATTCAACCCACAATCTGATTAGGTACCTAATGTTAATTCTTGTTTCCTTTTGTATTGCAATGATGAATATGTACTTACTTATTTTTGCATAGATTTTACGGACATATTTATAATTTGAAAATATTATTTCATATGCCATTTCGGCGAATCATGGCTGTACTACTAACACTTAAGACTTGCACACCTTTATAATACCTATGATTATGAATAAATAAATTGATTGATTGATTGAAGAAATAATACACACGAATTGAAAAACTCCTCCTTTTGGAAGACTTTCAGCACTCTTTTGCCAAAAATAAAAAGATTATTAATTTATAAATCTTAATAGATAAAACTCTTCCGTTACTGACTGAGTGACTGACAGACAACGTACAGCCAAAACTACTAGCCGTAGAAACCTGAAATTTGAAACATAAAATTCTTAGAGGTTGTGAAGGAGCACTAAAGAAGGAATTCCCGAAATTCCCACGGGAACGGGAATAATTGGACTTTTTAGTTTGTATGAAAAATCTTATTCCTTGAGTGCACGGATATGATACTTAACATAAAGGTTCTTCAAAGAGTTTCTGGTTGTGTTATGGAAAGAATTCCTGAAATTCCCATGGGAACAGGAAATATATGATTTTTAAGTTTGTATGAAAAAGTCTTATTCCTTGAGTGCATGGATGTGAAACTTGGTATAAAGGTTCTCCAATAAGTGTCTATTTGTATTATGGAAGGAATTCCCAAAATTTCCACGGGATCGGGAAAAATAAGACTTTTCTGTTTATGCGCGTACGAAGTTGCGGGAAAAAGCTCGTAATAAATAAAATCCCCAGACAATCACACCAACTACATGGCCTCAAAGTAAGCATAGCTTGTGTTATAGGATACCATGTAGCGAACTAGGGGGAACCTAGAATATAGGTATATATAGATAAATACCCAAATCCGGAACATTTTTTTTTCTTGTTCCGGGCGGGACCAAAAAGTGGGACCAATAAGTGGCGCCACCAAACGTTAAAATAGTGCTAAGGCCAAACTCTTAAAATTGAATAAAATGCTTTGATTGTCAATGCCGTGTTGGTATCCAAACTTTGAGAATACGAAATCATAAATTATTACTGTTTCCTGTTCAGGATTTTTTCCACTTTAAGCTAAAGACAAGTCATTTATAGACTCCACTCCGGATAAACATTTTTTAACTGTTGGTAGTTAAAATCTTAACGACTTTATCAAGCTCTGCAGTCTCAAAAAGCGATGAAACTGTATCTTCAATCATAACCTCAAAAACTTCATAAGTCAAATAAAAACGTTTTTTTTATATTTTCATCTTGCAATAAACCTTTTGAATTGCAATATCGGTTAAAAGCCTTACAAAACAAATCGCTATTACTTCCTAGGCAGCCTTATGTCTAAATATTTCCGATCAAACTGCCAGTTTAGCCAAGAACGGGTTTTCTGTCGTAGGCAAACAGAAGTTATACAAGTACGATATTGGAAACTTCTGCGAGCTATCTCACTTTATTGAGTTCTGCATACACTATTTTGTCATTACTGTACCGTCTCTTGTAAGATGAACAATTGTGTAAGTTATCCTTGACCTTTGATATAAAACATGTCAAAGTTGTTTTCGTCAAGTTTTTAAAATGCTAAAATGATAAAGTGAGATGAAAATCACATACAAAGATCATATAAACATAATCTTCTGAGATGGATCACATTGTAATTTTTATTGAACAGAGTATAATTTATATAATACTGTGGCGTTCAGCCGATTTCTACTAGCAATGGGTGAAATAAAATACAATCAGTACTTAGTCAGAGAAGTCGACACGCGTCCACTCGCACGCGCTGTCAACCGGTCAAATCCATAACAGAGATACGAGAGGGCGCCTCGATGCCTCAATCTTTATTCCATTCACTCGTTCATTCCGAGTCACCACATCTCTCCTTTCTTTTTTAAGCTATTGCATAGATTCTATCGCGGGCCTTGAGCGTGGGGAGCGAATCCAGAAATTCCGTAACGAAAAAATCTGCGCTTTTATGCGGGCTTTAATAAACAATCAGCGCCATCTATCGAGAGGCATCCATTCTAGGCAACATGACAATTTTTAGAGTTGACAGATAAATAAACAATAGTTGGCTTTCATAACAAATCCTTTATTTCGCTAATCTGAGTAAATCAATGAGTGGTCGAGTGGTAACTTCTAAAGATTCCCGATCAAGAGTTACGAGATCAAGCCCTGATAATCGCATTGGCATGAATTTTTTTTTATGTTTTCTTTTCTCCTTTTAAAATTATAAATACATTTTTTTAAAGTTTTTTATATTGGAAGCTTACTTTGTTCGAAGAGGATTAAATAAAAGAAAAGGCAGTTACAAACAAATTGATTGATTGACTAAGTTAAACAGAAATGATGACACCAAAATACGACATTAAAAAATTTGACAAATGTAAAAAGAATATATTGAACTAGCCACCGCGCGCGGTTTTACTCGCGTAACTTTTGATCCCGTGGGAATTTCGGGATAAAATATAGCCTATAACCTTCCTCAAGAGTTGGGCTATCAAATGCAAAAAGAATTTTTCAAATCCCACTTGCAGTTTCTGAGATTAGCGCGTTCAAACAAACAAACAAACAAACAAAAAAACAAACTCTTCAGCTTTATATATTAGTATAGATAATGAAAATCTAACCTGAAATTGTAAATTAATTTATCACATAGAATGCGAAAATATTTCGACTCAAAGGTTTTATAATACCTTAACAGCTGAGCACAAAAAAAACTGATAATTTTTTCCCGATCAAGAGTTACGAGTTCAAGCCCTGATAATCGCATTGACATGAATTCTTTTTTATGTTTTTCTTTTCTCCTTTTAAAATTATAAATAATTTTTTTTAAGTTTTTTATATTGGAAACTTACTTTGTTTTAAGAGGATTAAATAAAAGAAAAGGCAGTTACAAACAAATTGATTGATTGACTAAGTTAAACAGAAATGTTGACACCAAAAAACGACATTAAAAAAATTAACAAATCTAAAAAGAATATATTGAATAATGAAAACCTGACATGTACAAATTGTAAATTAATTTATCACAAAGAATGCGAAAATATTTCGACTCAAAGGTTTTATAATACCTTAACAGCTGAGCGCAAAAAAAATGGCAGTGCATTAAATGTATACGGAAGTGCTAAAAAAAGCCGGGTACATCAAATAGCCAGATAAGTACCGTCACTACTACGAGGAAAAAGGCTTTAAAACCTCCGGCAGCCAAGTCGCCTAGCATCACGCACACACATTCATGTGAATCCCTGGATCACATTTTGTCTCTAGACACTATTGATCTTGACACATGATCTTGACACAGCTTCAAAAAGTTTTAATTTATCGACTGATATAAGTGCAGACCAAACTGGAGACTTGAAACTTGAAATAATTAATTTACAGAGGCAGTTTGAAAGCACGTACCTACATGGAAATGGAGAATATTATAATTGAAAACATTGGCTTAAAAAAAGAAGTTAGTCAATTATCTCGACAAGTGCACTTACTCAAAAATATGTGCACCAAAACGCTTGAAACTAAAAACTCTACGAAACAAAACAAAAAGACAAAAAAGTCGTCGGCAGACAATAGCTAATACACACAATGAAAACGTAGAGAAATTACAATCATTGCCACCATCACCATCGTACTCACTATCATCACCATTGAAGGAGAGTAACAAGGATTGTCTACGAGTGGGACCAGAGTCCTCACTACTAAAAACAAAAAAAAACTCCAGGCAGTGGAAGAGTATAAGGAATTGGTGACATCTAAGAAAAATAGACATGAAGAACACAGAATCTTTGTAATTGGTGGACAGCAATGTAAAGGTCTTCGTAACAGATTAGTAAGATCAAGATTTAATAATCCTTACGAAAAATATGAAGTTATATCTTTTACTATACCTTACGGAAGCACTGAAGAAATATTGACGATGCTTAAGACCCAAAGACAGAAAATGACAAAATAATAATCTGCGTAGGTGAACACGACACAAACCCGACAAAAGTGTTGTTAGAAACATGTTTAATTTTAAACAAATATATTAATTGCAATATTATACTTCTGAGCATAATTAAAAATAGATTTCTTAACGAAAATAAGTTGAATGACATGATACATAATTTAAGTAAACACTTTTTTAATAGTAAATTCGTACGATCACAAGACTGCGTTTGCTACACATGGTTTGCTATATGTAAGAAAATAAATTTAATAATTGATGAATGTGATTATAGAAAAAAAATCGTGTCATTTACTAAGTATCATATTAAGAATAAACATTCAAAGGTTAAAAATATACATTCAAGTGCAGATTATAAATATAATTCAACTACTACTCAGGGTGTAACTAAAAAGGGAACAATTCCGTAATACTTTTTAAAAATGACTGAAAATAAAATAGACATAAAAATTGGACATTCAAATGCAAACTATAAATCTCATCCGAATACTACTCAGGATATAATTAAAAAGGGGACGATTTCGTTCTACTTTCTTAAAAAGACAAAAAATAACTTGGAAAATAATGAATTAATTTTTTTTCGTAAATAAAGAAAATTTAAATAATAATAATGATAGCAACTCAAATCAACTAAAAATATTTCATCAAAATATTGCGGGTCTTTTGTCTAAAACTAACTTGTTGGAAATTACCTTAAATGAATTACGGAAAAATCACAATATGCCGAATGTGCCTACTTTGAGACTTTTGTTAATTTGAACAATAGTAATTTATTTTTGCATGCCCTAAAATGGTAAAATATGTATGACCTATTTTTTTTAATTTTAAGTCCTAAATCTGTACCATATTTTATGCAAATAAATGATTGATTGATTGATTCATAACTTTACATGCGGGCTTTAATAAAAAATCAGCGCCATCTACTAGGAACTTGTGGACTTCATATTAGATCAAACATTACTGCATTAATAAAATAAATAAATAATTATAATTTCATAAGTTGATAAAAAATGCTATGCAATAGCTTTACCGCGGCAGTCTCCGAGTGCCACACGTCTTTTTTTTTTTTTTTTATTAAAAAGTTTAATTATTTACAAATTGAACTGAATCTACCACCACTTCGGAAAGTCGATCTGTTGAGAAGAAGTGGCAAGAAACTCAACAGCAATCATCTTTTTAAATACACAATAACAATTTCACATAACACTTATCCTTAAATCTATTGAAGGGTTATAGACATTTTAACATATTTTATAACCTTAATTAACTAATATAATTTTAACATATTGTTATAAAAGACTACACTAATAAGAAACTAGTACTAAAATATCAGTTTAGTTATTCTCTTATACAATACAGAATTGCGTACTATAATGCGAAAAGACTTTTTCCCCAACCTATTAAAACAGTCTGGGAATGACACACCAAATACCCTCGATCTTCTTTAAAACAACAACATTTCGATGACACTCCAGCTTGTCCTTTCCTTTTTTTTTTCATTTCTTTCTTTCTATCCTTGGCCTGTTCATGAGCTGTTCCAAGTGAATAGCGTAAGTAGGAGTGTATAACCTAACCTGTGTATAACCTATTAAAAAGAATTATAAAGAAGGCAATTTGCCTTTTTCCAATGCGGAGTACTATTGTGCATTGTAAGATAGTCTAACATTTTTCCAGTCTGACTTTTGGGCTTGGCTTATTTTAACCTCGCTCAATATTGGATAGTATTGTGTAATATTTTAGCTAGTTCCATACAAGCAAATATCGAAGACACAATTTATTATTTATGATGAACCTCTTTCTATTACGAATATTTAAAGAAATAAATTTTTGGCTTTTTGTTATTTCTACCTTGACTGTGAGAAACATGAGCTCTTTGGAATGTTTTACATGGCTTTGAGTTGTCAGTGGTCGTTTCTAAAACTTGAATCACTTTTGTTTTTTTTTTTTCAAGCCTTTAGTAGGTACATCCTAATAAAGTGATAGGAAAGTCTGGTTTAAATTCTAAGCTCTTAATAACATGCTTTTGTTATTATAATATCAATAAATTATAATTTTACGTTTGTCCGTATTGATTTTATCTAAATCTTCGGTGGCTTCAAAGGACAATTGATTACGCAATTTTTAAACAACCTTGATAAATTTTATCAATATCAACACATCTTGCTTTAAATAATGAAAGTTTATATTGATTCTCAGCCTGGGAAAGACTGTAAACCTTCAACCTGGACACAACCAGGTTATGATCGACTTTATTTATAGCTTTTCTAACCTACTATGGTTACAAATTAATTAAAATTTCAGTAATCTCAGTCAGACAATTTTGTATGAACTAAAACAATAAGGGTACTAAATCAAAAGATATAAGCAAATGTCGGCTAGGCCAATAGCACTGCACAACAAATAAGATGCAAAGTACAATAACTGGACTGCACTTAGTTATACAATAACACAATTTGAAATCATGTGAACTTGACCCTCCACAGTTCACTCAGTCAGTATTTTTGGTTTTTCTTGTTATTTCTTTGTTAAATTTTTGGGTTAAAATCATGAAATAGTATCAAACAAAATCGAATATAATAGTATTATTGCCACTAATTGTTCAAGTGAAACAAGTAACTATAACTAAAACCAAGTGAATTGCATAGTGCATAACTTCACGCCTGCATCCCCCACGGTGTAGGCAGAACACCAGAGGCTATGAAACCATCTGCGGTCTCGTTTGACAAATTCAGAGGTACTATTATGACGGAGAGAGGCCACTGCAGCGACAGGGGGCCAGCATATCGCCCGCAAAACCGTCAATAAAACCTCTGTCCCCCAACTGACTCCCACGGCATGCCCGGGAAGAGAAGCAGCCGGCACATTCCACGTTCCTCTTCCACTCCCAGTCCAGCATGGAAGTTGAATTAATGCATTATATTACTACAAAGTGAATTTGTTGTAAAGTTTTATTGAAATGACACTTAACTTTGAAAGTGTGTAAAACTTTCTGCAATATTAGTGAAAATCATATACAGAAACCATTATTAAATTAATATCGGTGGCTCTAATGGACCAATAAAAGTTGGCAAAAATAAATGGGGTAAGAGTTTGGTCTTTGGTATATAGTATAAGCTATATCCTAACTCACCCAAGAAAATGCATGGTATAAAAATAATTTTATTTGCGTTTTATTTATTTATGTATGTTTTTGGAGAACCAACAGCTTTGTGTCAAACTTATATACTGTTTAATATAAACTATGGAGAGCCAATTAAAGGTTCCCGCGATTATATAACTGGATAAAAATTAGGTAGTAGCGTAAAAGAGAAGCTTGAAGTTTTGTAAGAATCGTGGCGCCAACGCGCTTCGAAATCTTTTCGGAAGTAGGTAACTTTTCTTCCTCCAATCTTAGTCTTATTATATTCAATTTTACGCCATTATTGTTAGGATAATGTAGGGCCAATGTTATTAATAAAATCATTATTTATACCAAGCTTGAGCACTTATAAATTTGCATTTTTTTTTTGTTTACTCATTTCCAAATGGGACGGGAGCATTAAATAAACCCAGCATAGTTAGGGTTAGGTAAGCTATGAATGTTTTGCCTGTTTTGATACTACCACAGAACATCTCTTTAGCATTTCCTCAATATTTTGTGACAAAATATTACATTTGATGCCAGAATCTATTAGTAAATCGACATCCACACCGCCAATACGACATTTGCATCATCGTCGATGTAAAATATGTAATCGACATTGGTAGTTTGCCTACGCCGAGACTCTTTATTGTCGTTAGGATGTGTTTTTATCATGAGACATTTGAGCAGGCTTTCGTTTGATGGTGCATGTGCACTATTGTTTTTTGAAATGACCTGCTTAAGAGCCCATACTACTCCAGCTAGAATCTGAATTTCGCCCCCACCTCACCGCCCGGCCGTGAAGCACCCCGCAACGCGCGTCGGAGCTATCTTACTCACTTGCGTTTTGTTTTCTCCAACTCTGCTTTTTCCGTATCTTATTTCTTTCATTTCCCATTTTGAAATAAAACACACCACAAATTTATTTATGGAAAACACGACATTTACGTGATGTTGTAGCGGCGGCGGCAAGCGTGAAAGCGACACAGGTTCCTCGTACGAATGCCGGAGCGCAACTGAATCCTTGAGCGGGCGCAGGTCACCCGTCGTGCCAAACACATTATTTTAGATTTAAGATTTATAATAAAAAAAAAAAAAAAATTATTTTAAAATCAGATCATATAGTACACGTATTGTCATACCTTGAAACTAAATACCAAGTTACATTAGTGTAGGTTAAGTAATAATTAATTAATAAGGTTTCTTTGTTAATTTTAGAGGTAAGTTTGTGATTTTTTTCTATCGAGATTTTTTTCATTAATCGTGTTTTCAAAACATATGGTTCTTAGTTCATACTCTTAACTTTACTATATGTTTTTTCTAAAATTATTAGTTCAGTACTCTGATAGATATCTGAGATCAAAATCTGGATTCGGAGCGTGTTTGAGGTAGTGTAGGCCCTTAACACTTTCAATAAATCTCATATTCTTTTCATTTTTTTTTTTTCTTGCAACTTCTTTATTCTGCAAACCGCTCATCTGTCTTTCGACTGTTTTGGCGTTTTGATTCAGAAATTATCATATTTATGGTAAAGTTATCTCCTAGTAAAAAACTTTCTTTCTTAACTTTGAACAACTGCACTTTTCTATAATCTGTCTTATCAGATTATCATTTTCGTTAGAGAAGTTTTATTTCGAAATTTGCTTTCGAAGCCTAACCAGAAACTTTTCAAATTTTTTAACATTTTCGTGGCGCATTAATCGAAAGACATGACGTTCATACATGTAACTTTGTTGAGGACAAAATATTCGTTTACTCCCCTACTGCTATCTTATAGACATCTATATTTCCTTGTCTTTGACATGTGCGCCAGGAATATTATAGTAAATTTCTTGTTGGGACAGCCTTGCAGAATACAATAAAGTAGCATCAATTTCGGTGGCTACAAAGGAAACTTTCAAACCACGCTTGAAGCTCTGACGCTTATTTTAATTGTACCTAATATGATATCTACTTTATTTCAGTTGACCTTTATTTAACCAAAATGACATTAATTCCAATTAATTATTATTTTATTTCAAATCGTTCCAATAAATTTCATTTCCGTTATGAAATTTTAGTTGACTCGATTTTGTCAGGGAAATATTTAATTTAATATATTTAGTTTTTTGAGTATAAGTATACGTTATAAAAATTACTGTAAGTTATTCCATTTTACACTCATTTGTGTAATTTCAGCTAAATTAATTGTTTTTCGAAAATTTAATAACTAATGGCAGAATGAATACACCTTTCTAACAAGTTATAATAGTTTTCTTTTGTAAGCAACATAGTTGCTTTTGTTTATGTTAACCGACGAATCTTATTTCCTTAATTTGTTACATGACATATCAAGTAATGTAACATTTGTAAAAGTAAAGAGCTAACGGGTCATATTTTTACTGTTTGTTGTATTTATGTAATGAAAATCTACAACAGCCAATTAGTTATTTTGTTGTAAATAAACATAACATTGTGATGACACAATAACTATTTTAGTGCAGTTGTTTTAAAAGTTGTTATGTAGTGCCCCTCCTGGGTTACGGGTTCACTGTCACGCCGAGCCCTAGGTAACGTCAGACACCGACTCCGTCGCTCGACCGACTGGCCGTTCCACGTTACCCCAACTTGCGGACATGAGACAGTGTACAGTATCTACTTAGCAGATACACAAACACTACTCGTTATACCATTAGATGGGAAGTACATTGTACAACCTCATGGGAACATTTTAGTTGCATTAGATGAGAAGTACATTGTACAATTTCATAGAAACATTTTATTTGCATAAATTGATTGATACAGGCAACCTGATTTATCAATTATCAATTCACTTAAATGCAAATCGCTTATATTTATTGCTTCTACAAGACTAATCTATTTATTTCTTATTAATGGGTTGATTATCCATTGTTACTAAGAAATTTTCAACTTTAACATTGTTTGACAAAAACATCATTGTACAATCTCATAGAAACATTTTATTTGCATAAATTGATTGATACAGGCAACCTGATTTATCAATTATCAATTCACTTAAATGCAAATCGCTTATATTTATTGCTTCTACAAGACTAATCTATTTATTTCTTATTAATGGGTTGATTATCCATTGTTACTAAGAAATTTTCAACTTTAACATTGTTTGACAAAAACATCATTGTACAATCTCATAGAAACATTTTATTTGCATAAATTGATTGATACAGGCAACCTGATTTATCAATTATCAATTACTTAAATGCAACATCGCTTATATTTAATGTTTCTACAAAACTGATCCATTTATTTCTCATTAATGGGTTGATTATCCATTGTTACTAAGAAATTTTCAACTTTAACATTGTTTGACAAAAACACTTCGAATGGGTTGTTATTAACACGATGACTCATGAATATTCCAAACGATAATTTAGGGTTTTTGTACTTTTGATTACTTGATCAAATTCAGGTAACCAGAGTTGAAAAACATTTTGCAAAATTCATGTTATTTTACATTAGTTTACCATTGAGTAATTTTTTAACCTCATTTTAATGATGAAACTGTATAACCATAGAATTTTACACGAAACTTTTCATAAGTAATGATGTATTAACAATCTATCCAAAATGAGCAAATTTGCATTTATGCTATGAGATTTTTTTGTACCTAACTAGTATTGAACAATTGTAATTCTAGATGCAACTATTATTGAATTTTGATATTGATATGATAGTAAGCTTATTACTCAAAGCATATTATAAAAGTAAGGCACTTAATAAGATTCACTTTAAATTTATTTTAAAAATAATTTTATACGTCAAGGGACTTTTGTAATATTTTCTGAAATAAATTTACAGAGTGTCAGTATAAATATTAATATATTAATCTACACTTTCTCTTTTTTTTTTGTATTTCATATCAAATATAAAAATTGCTCATTATGGACCAGTTTAAACACAGTAACACATTTGTTCTGCTTTTGCAGAATAATAGTATATGTACTCACATATTTATCCTCGTCGCCAGTTGTGGCGTTCAGCCGATTTCTACTAGCAATGGGTGAAATAAAATACAATCAGTACTTAGTCAGAGAAGTCGACACGTCCACTCGCACGCGCTGTCAACCGGTCAAATCCATAACAGAGATACGAGAGGGCGCCTCGATGCCTTAATCTTTATTCCATTCACTCGTTCATTCCGAGTCACCACAAATACTAATACACTATTAGTAATATTATTTATACAAACTTATTTTTTACTAGCCATCGCGCGCGGTTTTACCCGCGTTACTTTTGATCCCGTGGGAATTTCGGGATAAAATATAGCTTATAACCTTCCTCAAGAGTTGGGCTACTAAAACTTTTCAAATCCCACTTGTAGTTTCTGAGATTAGCGCGTTAAAACAAACAAACAAACAAACAAAAAAACAAACTCTTCAGCTTTATATATTAGTATAGATTTCTGTGGTGAGTACCTAATGCATTTATAATGTTGAACCTTGCTTAAGAGTTACGAAAGAAGGTCCCATTTTTAGTACGGTCAGATTTTTAATATACGTTTTAAAGCATTTTACTTCTATAATGAAATATTTGAAATATTTGAAGTCAAGAAGAAGTTTTTTTGCACCAAAGAGGCTGTTAACAAAAACTGTTTTCTTCATTTTTAAAATAAGATAGCTTTTCACCAAACTGTCTTACATGAAATCATGAAACAGAAACCAAAACATCTTATTACAGTCTTAGGAAATAGAACAAAGTAAGCCTTTGTCATAAGTGTTAAACAGCGGTGGTGGAGTTAAAGTGTTACGGCGTCGCGCTAAAACCATTGTCTTCGTCTCACAAAACCATCTCGTGTGCATAACAAAACACTTTGAGGAATTCCGAGCTCGAGGTACTGTGAGCTTGAGGTGTTCTTAGCTGAAGGCGCAAATACTGAAGTTTTGATTACGGTAATTACCTTCATTCTTTCTTTGTTTTTAGGATTACAGTAAAAATCAATATAAGTTTCAAACTATTATGGTCATATATTAAGCTTAGACACGGCATATTTACTTAGTATTTTTAATTCATTTGATTTCTCGATATTTCGGCACTGTTACAAGCGCTATGAACATAATGGTGCTAGTACGATGATTTATAAGAAATAAATTAGTTCACTGCAAACAGTTTTTTTAAATCTGGAGCTTTGTCTAAGCTTTTTCTGTTGCTTATAGCTTTCATTAATAGCTAGTGAAACACTTTTTGCTTTCACACATGCTTTTATTGAATTGATACATTTTAAAGTAATATCAGAAGCTTTCTTTAATTAATTTATTTATTTATTTATTGTTAGTTACACGGATAATTGTAATTGTAATTAATAATTGTCTAAGTTTCATTAGTTTCGGTATTTTTTAGGTTTTTATTGAATTGATTTTAGTGCTGTTTGATAAATATAAGCTAATAATGCGATATGAACGTCTCGGGCTTATTTAGCGCTGATATATTATTATCAAATATTTTATAAATCAGTTTGATGAAGGAACCAATATATGTTTTTTTTATAAATCCCCAGACAATCACACCAACTACATGGCCCCAAAGTAAGCATAACTTGTGTTATGGTATACCATGTAGTGAACTAGGGATGAACCTAGAATATAAATAGATAAACACCCAGACACGGAACTTTTTTTTTCTTGTTCCGTGCGGGAATCGAACCCGCAACCACTGGCGTCTGAGGCAGATAGGTTTACCTTTTCGCCAAAGTGGTCGTATGTATAATATGAATGCATATTATTTTACCTAGTTTATTTAGTTACATTTAAATCATGCGACTGATTAACTGCTATGATTTATTCAAAACTAGCATTAGTGTGAAATGAAATTTAACTTTAATGTTGTGACGTTAATTTATGTTAATTGTCTCTTGGTTAACCATTTAAATAGTATTATTGTTTTCAACATTTCAATACCACATAAATGGATGTATGGATGCATTTTAGATTAATATTGCTTTTCGATTAGATGCCCACCCCTTAAATGTCATAATAGTCACTTCAGAAGATATAAAGTTGCCACATGCTTAGGTAGATCAGCATCTAATCGGTTTGTACAATGCGCGTTTCACATAAGAATAGGATCGACTTAGCGCCATATTGTGACGTCATAGCTATCAATTCGACACCGTTAAGTAGAGTAAGCAAAACAATATTATTATTTAAATTTAGATATAAAGGTTTGTCCGACTTTCCAATTTCTTCCCTTCCACTCAAAGCTGAAAATTTATTTTCTGAAAAAACATCGTCGTCGTATTGTAATGTTGACATTGTTTCTTTTTTACTTTGAATTCTTTTCACTTTCGCGTGCAAATAAAGTTAAAAAAGTAACTAAATAATACAAAAAAAATATTTGTATTTATTTCGTTGTAATTTTTATTTCTATTCACTTTAATACTCTGATAAACAAAATGAAATAAATAACGTAACGTCGGGTTACTTTGGCTACTGTTGCTGTATATTTTTTTTAACATCTCTGGTGTGAAGAATCTGAGTGACTTTTAAGGATTATATTGGCTGTGTTTGGTAAACAGGGATAATATCTAGATATTAATAAACTATTTTCACTTAAAATGTAATTGCTTCGTATTTTTTTTATTTTCTGTTATTTGCGCCAAAGTTGTCCTTTGAGGATGGTAACTTTGGATCGCTGATTTTTTTTCGATATAAAACGATACAAAACCAAGCAAATAGCCAAAGTAACACTTTAAACTGAAATAAAAAAAAAAAGGTGTTGACATATAAAATTCTTTAATTCGTAATAGAAAAGTAAAAAAAATAGACTAGATATTAGCAGCTTTTTTTCATAAAATTTAATTCTTATTAAACTATTGATCTCATAACTTCGGAGACACACTCAGTAAAGAAAAGTTAGGAAAGATAAAAAAGAAAAAAATGGTCTTACACATCTAATTCAAGTACTGAAAAACAGACTTTTTTTTCAAATTTAGGGGCATTTATTTTACAAATAATTTTGTCCCAACTATACAGCTGTTCATCCTTGTAAACTGGCCATCGCGAACAACTTTTGCCTCTTTTCATGAAACAAGGGCACCCTCTGTGCTGACCATGGCAGTCATTTGGCCAGGATATTTCTCTTCATTCCAGCTGATCAAAACATAGTCGCCTTCTAATATATTTTTTACCTCTGAATCTAAACGTTCTTGAGCTTGGTGTACAGCAACTCCTACGTTAGATAAATCTTTGAAATGATTTACAGAAGTGTCCTGATCTATTAGGGAACTGTTAAGATTATAGAGGTCTTTATCATCTCAGGACATCCTTATTAGAAGATGCAATACCTACTTAGTTATTTTCAATGAAAAAAATTTTTTTGCAGACCGTAATTTTCATTACACAGCGAAATTTCAGAGATAGAGGTCATTCACATTCCTATTCTCATTTGAATCGCATTATACTATTCATTTATCTAAGAAAACTTCATGCTTGAAGAGTTTAAAGTTATATGTATATTCTGGCAAAAAAATTATTTATTTATTTATTTATGCTTTTTTTTATTGCACACATTTACAAAAAGAAAACTTATAAAATAAAAAAAATATAAGGATAGGCACAACAGGCGGCCTTATCGCTGTCAAGCAATCTCTTACAGACAACCTTGAAATGGTTTGAGAGAAAACAAAAACTATAACACGAGGTACTAGCAAAGCATAAGTTTACATTTATAACAATAAACGTACTAAATATAAATATCATATAATATATAATCTTCAATGCAGTAAAATGACAGCTCCAGTGTGCCCACTTTAGGGAAGAAAAAAAATTGTGATGTGGTTTAAGTGAATGAATGTAATTATTTTTTTAAATAATAATATCGTAACGTTTGGAAAAAAAATTTTTTGGCTGACACGATATTACTTTTTTATGTTGCTGTTAGCAACGGGAACTATTCTTGAAATTTCATTTTACACGACACAACGAGTTTAAAATTAAAGAAGTTATCAAGTTGATTTTACTTCTACTTTAACCGTTTTAAAGCACTAGGTATGTTTGTTAATTAATTAATTTCATTAAAGTTACTTTGAAGACACATCTTAAATCATTATTTATAGGTAAATTTCTTTAAAATTTGACATTCCGAAATATCAGTTTGCTGCATTAAATTATTTACCAGAGTATAATTAAAAGTGCTTTACAGTTATAGTCTAGTTGAGAAAATAATTTCTTGCATGAGGCTACAATATTTGGTATCCTTAAGAACTTGGAAGTCCACGCAATGCCTAATGGATCGGTACAAGGGATTATAATAGTTAATATTTTTGCAGCTTCTTTCAGGATTTAACCGTATAACTTCTGACTTGGTTACTTGACTTTATAAAATATAGCCTTTTTGTAATAGGGGAAGGAATAAATATTTATTTAAGTCTGATTAGTAGTTTTAGATATGAATAAATTCAATAAAATTTTCGGCTTAGGTAAACAAGTAAAATGTGCAGAATCCTAACATAATTAACAACATTTTCCTCTGCTGTTGGCTTAAAATAGACATTGTAGCTCAAAGTCAAAGTCAAAAGAATCTTTATTTCGTAAGTATTTAAATAAATTTGAAATAAGTCACAATTTACAAATTGAACTGAATCTATGTACCACCACTTCGGAAAGTCGATCTGTTGAGAAGAAGTAGCAAGAAACTCAACAGCAATCATCTTTTAAAAATACACAATAACAATAACAATTTAAAATCTTCTTGCATCCGGATATCTTATAATAAAACTTTATACTTATCCTTAAATCTATCGAAGGGTTAATCTTAAATATTTTGGAATTTTATTATAAAAGCGTACACATTGACCCATGAACGAGTTGGTCATCTTCTGGAGTCTACTATTATATTTATACACTAGCTGTGACCCGCGACTTCGTCTGCGTGGATACCGTTTATTAGAGTTGGATAAATACTATTATTATATCCTCCTTAAAGTTAAAACTTACCTTATTCTAAATTTCGTCAAAATCAACTCAGTAGTTTAGCCGTGAAAGCGTTTTTGATAGATAAACAGACAGAATTACTTCCAAAACTGTTACAACAAAGCAGTGATCCGCAGTTTCACCTAGGTTTTGTGAAAAAGTATAGGTAGGTAGGTATATTACATAGATGATGCCCGCGACTTCGTCTGTATTGAATTAGTATTTCGAGTAGGTTATTTTCTTCTCCAAGGTCCTAACTATCTTTAATAACAAAAATAAAAATGAAGAATCTTCGCCCATATAATATGTATAACTCCTTACCACAAACATAGGTAGGTAACTATCTATTAGGTACATTACAAAGGCACATAGCGTTATAAAAAAATCGGGTGCCAAAGTGCCTTAAATTTTAATATTGTCTTAAGTTTTCGCGATAACTATTATGTATGACTATTAACTAAAACACTTTTTAACCGATTTTAACGCGTATATTTACATTTTAAATTTTAACAGTCGCTCGTCACCACGGGGTCTGCAAAGACACCGAAACGTCGAGTTAAAATGTAAAATATAAATTATACGCCATTAATCCGGTTAAAAAGTGTTTTATTTAATGCCTTCAATTTTAATTAATTCATGCAGTATCTTCATTAATTATACTTAGCTTATTGTTATTCTAGGTAAAGCTAAGTAGTTTTTGCGTGAAAGAATAGCAAAAATCCATCCATCCAGCCATTATCAGTGTACATACAATACTACCTATAGTTATGTATGGCTGCTTTTCACTGCCAAACGGCTAAGCCAATATTAATGTAATTTGGTATAGTAGTTAACACATACGTTACTTTTTATTCCGAAGAAATCTACGGTTTCTGACTTCCAAGAGGCAGAAACGATCATGAAATATGTAAACAAAACCTTGATTTCCATTTTATCTCTGTATGTACAGAAGGCAGTTATAAATCTGTCAAAATTTTTTACTTGAATTTGAACTCTATGCCCTATAAAAAGTTAAGATTGGTTGGGGAAATTTGACAGGTAATATAACGCTTGTTCCTTCTGTACCTATTTATATTAAATCGCGCAAAAGCTTGCGCTCGCCTCCCGCCTTTTTATACCCTACCGCCGCGAGCCGCGTCGAGCGCGGCAACCGAACTGCTAAGCTATAGGGATTTACACGTGTTATTGTAAGTTAACCATAAAATATAGATATATACTGTTGTGGGATATTTTTTATATAATTTTATGAAGAATATTTCTGTCATACATGATTTCTATGTAGCTTTAACCATTAAGGCTGCACACGCGACGGAAGCTTAAAAAATGAAGTAACTTCTCCCGTTTTTCCAACATTTCCCTTCACTGCTCTGCTCTTATTGATTGTAGCGTGATAATAAGTATACTATAACCTGCCCAGGAGTATGAATAATAATTTTACCAAGTTTCGTTAAAATCTGTCCAGTAGGTTTTGTTTCTATAAGGAACATACAGACAGACAGACAGACAAAAATTTTACTGATTGCATTTTTGGCATCAGTATCGATAACTAATCACCCTCTGATAGTTATTTTGAAAAAATATTTCATGTACAGAATTGACCTCTCTACAGATTTATTATAAGTATAGATAGATATAGATAGATAGATAGATAGAAGAAGATAGATAGATATAGAAGATATAGATATAGATTAGCTAGCCGTATCGCAACGACTTATCTATGTGCTTGCCTAAAGACAAGCAATAACTCTTTTTATGATATTAATACCAAATGATATGAGTACAGCTTTGTAATAAGATTTAAGGATAGGTATAGTAAAACAAGTTTTGTGTGAAAAGGAGTACTATAAGATATCCGGATGCAAGAAGATGGAATTCCCTGGTTGTATATTGCTATTGTGTATGTTTAAAAGATGATTGCTGTTGAGTTTCTTGCCACTTCTTCTCAACAGATCGACTTTCCGAAGCGGTGGTAGATTCAGTTCGATTTGTAAATAGTTTGACTTGTTTCGAGTGTATTTAAATACCTACGAAATTAATAATGTTTTGATTTGATTCGACTGGATTTGATCTTCAATCTCATTGTCACTCATCGTCACTTACGAGATTAAGACATTTTTCTTTACTTGAGGAAAACGTGCAATCACGTCCCCGACCACCCAAAGGGAAACGGCGGGGTATGTGGGGATGATCCGGCAGAAGGCCGGACCTGCCCACTAAAAACCTCAAGGTGTACCTCATCCGCCGTAGATGGAGCTCACGGTACCGCCATTGGCATTACCCGCGAGTCCTGACAGATTGCGCTCAGCCTTAGCCGAGCGCCCTTACGTAGGAAATGGACACGAGACCAGCACACGAGACCATTTCCCCACATATAGCCCTAATAGCCGCAGCAGGTACGAGATTAAGACCTACCGCAGGTAACGGAATAGAAACAAACGGCATATTATTTTTCAGGCGGCCAACCACTTATCAGGCGACTAACTACTTGATTACAAAAAAATAAATTTGGTAGCGATTATATATTGTATCAACAATTATACTATAATAAGCTACAATGTAAGATCTATATAAACTAAATAATTTCTGCTACTATAAGATAGCAAATGTATTAAACAGGGAACATGAAATAATAAACGAGTTTTATAATAAAACATACTAAACAATACTCTAAAAGGGAAATAGTGTATTCAAAATTTAATTCCATTTCTACTAATTACTGCAAATCATTTAGCCACACAGTTTTCAATATCCGCATCCATCAGACGAGTTCAAAACTGTCAACGGCAGAATATATTTCCCACAAAACGTGAATATCATATTTAAAGGTTTCCAAGTAGAACTTTTTGCCTAAGCGTGGAGTTTCAATTGTAATTTTTTGTGGACGACAGAAAATATAAAATCAACTGCTTTATTGAATTTTTTAGTAATGCTGACTAGGAAAAGTTTGTAGAAGAAGTAAAGTTATAATGCATAAGAATCATTCATTAAATTAAATCTTGAACCTGGAAATAATTAGGAAAATGTGTGTTTTGTATCATATCCTTTGGTCCAATTTATGTTAAAACCATTCTTCATACATGTATTCTTTGAAACTTTCACGTATATGGTTTTAATGAGTAAGTGGCGTGTTCTTATTAGTTCTTAATGATTTGTTTGTTACTTTAAATAAAAAGTAGCAATGGCTGGCTGGCGATGGATCAAACACCTTGTATAAATAAGACTCAATTTATAAACACAACAAATTGCAACGTGTGCTAGAAGCGTGTTAGACGCGGATGAGGAACGTTTTGGAAGCAGGTGGTTGGAACGCGGCTAAAGAGATAATCTCAAGAAACTGAATCTTCCGAATAGATTTTCATTTAGTTTGCAACATTTTAAGGACTAAGGAAGACACTTTTTCACGTGTCCTTTAAATTTAATCAGATTGTTTTTAAAATCAAATTTATTAAACGCAGTCATGATATAAATATCTGTAATAACGTAATTAAGTCTTTTTTGTTATAACAGTTAAAAAAATAAACATATAGACTAGTTTCAATTTACATACGCCATAAACAGTTTGGTATTCTCATCACAAAAGTTCAGAAAGCTCTCCGAAAAATATAAAAACAATGGACTTCCACGACAGAATATCTAAAAAACAAACGTTATTTTCTCTCAAAATATTTACCGTAACATCAAAATGCATTACGGTAGCTACGATTCTAAAATATGCAGTGCACTCCCGCGTCTAAGAGCTTTTGTCCCACCTCGAGCAGTTATTTTTTTAAGACACATTCAGAAAATACGAGTGAAGGAGTTCCTGAAAAGTTAAACTGTACCTCCTTTGTCTTTTAAAAATGGATTTGTAATGTTGGAAGGCTATAAATTACTTATACTTTACGTGTTACAAATTTTAAACTGTAAAGCTTCGGCTTAACGGCAGATCTCACTTGTAGTTTATTAAAATGTTGTTTCTACTACTGCTTCATTATAATTGAAATACTTTTAGACAAAATTTCTCATTTTTATATAATTGTTGGTGAAAAGGCAAATTGTACATAGATGAAAACAAGTGTTAATAGTACATTTATATAACTTGACTAGTAAAGTTTTCTAAGGATATTTGATAATTTTATATCGAAATGATTCAATTAAAGATATCATGTTAGTTCCTTTCCTTTGTTTATTGATCTTGAATAAAAAATAAAAAGTCTGCTAGGTACTAATATTAATTCAAGGTTGGTATACGAATTTATCCGTTGACACAAATACACAAGTCAGACAGCACATATAAATGTTGTCTAACTTTATCCCAATTAATTATGGGATCTTTTGGGATCAATTCTATTAGCAACATCATTCTTCCTGCGTTTCCTGGCTTAGCCTGAGAATTATTGACTACGTTGATGACAGCTCTGTTGGCGCGAATTATGTGTCTAATACCCGCATGACATCTAAGAATAATATAAGATCATTATTACACGGATTGACTTTTACTTCCTGATACAGAACGACAAGGCTTCTTTGGCGCTTGGATGATGACGTCAGAGGGGCGTGAGGGTGAAATAAGGGTCACCATTAAGTACAATTTCCCTTTTCTCAGGAAAAAATACGAATGCTTTATGCGTTTAGTTTTTTTCAAGTATGGAAACAAATTATTTCATTTTATACTACAAAAGGTTTGTCGCGTAAACTTTGAGAAAAACGTTGTTGGTACAAAAATACAGGGTCTAAGATATAAATTAAGAAAAAAAAAGCAAGAAAATATATTAAAAAGTAAAATGACATGAAATTTAAATCATGTTTTTATGATAAATTACCCCGGCTATCTTTTAAACATATCTCTATCAATATTACGTAATATATAAATATTTCAGCGGAGACTACTACCTACTTGTTTCCTACATTTTAGAGCGTGTTTTTAGTAGTCGGCTTTTAGGTTTTGAACTTATTTCTTTTTTCATATTTGAAATGTGCTAATTTTTTTTACATACATTTTTTGTCTTTTCGGAGGAAGTTTATAATTTTGACGGGTACATGCATGTTCATCTGTGAGGTACATACCTTTTGAACTATTTTTTTTTTAAATTTGATAAATGAGCTTTTATTGAAAGCTTCTCTATTAACCCTGATATAATTATCGAATAACCCAAAATATTTTATATAAAAAGTAGGTTATTAAAAAAAAAACTAAAAGCATGAAAACCACGCTCCAAAAAATTTTAAACATAAAAATATGTCATCCGAAATTGTGGTGTACAAAATAATTATCGACCCGTAATGAATTAAAAATGTAATAAATATACATTTATATAAAAATGTATAGATAGTAATGTCAGAGCAAAATGCGGAGGCAAAACAATACATTCTTACAATAATAAGGTTTTGGGGCAAATTGCAATACCTTTCATTTTAAAATGCTCAATTATTCTTAAATAACTGAAAAATTGTGCTAAATAAAATTCACAGGACCAGGATTCGAACCTGGGACCTCTCGTTTGTCGGATAACTACTCTTTTACTGAGCTACGGGGGCCTAGCGATACGCTTCGAAATTACTCGCCAGGAAAAGAAAAAATGTATGCTTCACTTTAACTGGGATTCACAATTTCTGAAAAGAAATTGGTCTCGGGTGGTCTTAGCTGCAAAGCTATACCACTAGTTGAAGCTAAGTTAGCAAAATAACGTAAAAACGAAAAAAAAATGTGCTAAGTTATTTCGAAGCGGTAGCTCAGTGGAAGAGCACTCATCCGGCAAACGAGAGGTCCCAGGTTCGAGTCCTGGTCGTGTGATTTTTATTTAGCACAATTTTTCATTTATTTAAATGCGGTGAAAAATCAAATTAAGTAGACCTCAGCAGCAAAGACTGAAAAATAAAACTATGAATCAAACCCAAAAAAAAACTCTTTTTATGTTTTTCCTCTTATTATTATTAAGCATAAGTGTACCAAAATTGGGAAACGGAAAAGGAAAAGGGAGGCCCCTTTTATTATATGACTAGTATTACACAGCTAGTCTTTTGTTTTATTTTTGCTGCAAAAGCTTCAAGCAAAAGTTTTAAAAGCAAAATGGAATGGACTTATACTGAAATCATATCATAACTTGCTTGCTGGATGATTTTCAATTTTCGTTTAACTTACAGCTTAGTTGAAAAGCTCTTCCTAGAAAACATCTACGCTCTTTCAAGTTTAAGTCCAGCGCTTTGATAGGCCTTTAAGTTCTGAAGCTTTTGTGATAAACGAAAGAACGGTTTCATCTTTTATGAAGGATCGTGTAAACTGCTTTTCTTTTACCTTTTGAGTTTATTCATTGTTTCAAGTAGTATTCAATTTAAAGGGGAATATTTACAAATAGAAGTAATACTTGTTTGCTTATGTTAGAATATGTGATAATGTGATATAAAAAGCTGCAGTTCCTGCATTCGTAGTTTCTCCTATTGTTGTACCATTTTTTCTTTTTTTTATTAAGAGATCTTGATATATAATTAATCTAAATGTATATGTTTATTTTTCGTTGACCAATTTCAATAACAGAATCATTGGAGTTCACAATGAGAAAACTACAACCAAAAATTTTAATCTAAAATGTAAATCGGTTACTTAGTTGGTACTTAGATGTTTACCAATATAGCAAACATCAACTGGTTTAATCTTGTCTTGAATATTGCCCATTCGCAGTTTTTATGGTCGAAAGTGGATCAATTACCAAAAAACGCCATTGCACTTTTTTTTGTAATTTGCGCGGGTAACTTACTGATTCGTCGCCAGCAGATATAAATGAAACAAACGAGTTAGTTCAACGGTGGTTGGTTTATTACTGACTTCATTTTAACTGGTGGTTCTTTCTTATAAAGAACGTATTAGTGTGCGTGTACACCGCACACATATACATCAGAAACACAACCTATTAACATACATTTAAGCACAAACAAAGATTGTTTGTCGGACGTAACTATAATCTCAGGTGGTAGATATCCACTGCACAAGCACAAAGGCCGAGGAATTAAACACAAGTAAACAAACTACATTACACAAATTATGGAACTTTTCCATTCCCTATAAGGTCATAAATTAAGAGTTCACGGTTTTTCCACATTAAAAGAAAATTGTTCATTTTTAATCCTACCAATGTATGAAGGATTCGAAGAGGCAAAAATACCATTAACCAAGGAAAAGCTTCCATTTCGCATTCTATTTGCTGCTTGCATTTTTCGTTACTTCTAAATGCGCTGCTAATGTTGTTATTAGACACTTTTCCGTTCCTTTTAACCTGAAATCTGCTGCAATACCTCTTTTATGCACCTCTAGTTTATGATATATTAGGAGTTTGAAGAACTATTTATTAAATAAAACACTTTTTAACCGGATTTATCGCGTAAATTTACATTTTAATTTTAACTCGACGTTTCGGTGTCTTTGCAGACCCCGTGGTCGCTCGTGACCAGTTAAAATTTAAAATGTAAATATACGCGATAAATCCGGTTAAAAAGTGTTATATTTAATAGTATGAATCGCGAAATCTTTAGACAATATTAACTATTTATTAGATTAGTAGAAATTATTTATTACTTATTTTATTTTAACCTGATTTATAGCGTTACATTTATATTTTACATTTCGACTTGACGTTTTGGTTTCTTTGCAGACCCCGTGGTCACGAACGAAGTTCTAATGTACGACAAAATTATTCGCGATAACTTCCGTTAAAAAGTGTTTTACTTTAGATTTTGAATCGTGAACACTCAAAACAATATAATGTGATCATTTTCCGAATATAAAATTAATTATAAAGATTTATTTTATGAGCACATAATATATCACTATCGACTAAAAAGGAAATGCGTTGCCTGTTGTATAAATTATATATTTTGTAATACAATGTATTATAATCTAGGTTAACGAAATATTTAAAGTTCTTTTCTGTTCTAAAATATTTTCTTGAATCAATAAATTAACAATGCCGAAACTTTTAATGATTAGTCAAAATATCAGCAATTACGCTGCCTTTTCTGCTCTTTTATCCAGAATATAGCAAAGAGGTAGACACGCGTCTAAACCTCAAAGTAAATAAATAATAATAAAATCCCCAGACAATCACACCAACTACATGGCCCCAAAGTAAGCATAGCTTGTGTTATGGGATACAAGTAGCGAACTAGGGGGGGCCTAGAATATAAATAAATAAATAGATAAACACCCAGACACGGATTTTTTTTCTTGTTCCATGCGGGATTCGAACCCACAACCCCTGGCGTCAGAGGCAGACAGGTTTACTCCATCGCCAAAGTGGTCATCAAAATAAAACATCTGTTATTGTTTCTACTTCATAACTGACAAAGTATTCATACATCTTCAAAACACGACTACCGAAAAACATAATATGAGGAATAGGATATAAATTGTTCTGCACTATACTCATAATTTAATATATTTTGAAAGGGAAAAGTCTAGGATAATGCGGTTCACTCCATATTTCATTTCACTACATTATTTTTCATAGGAAACAATTTACTAGGAGCTCATTTTTTCTTTTCCTTTCAGCGGCATCTTTTATTTTTTACTGTATACAGTTTAGCCTATTCTTTTTCTGGCAGGTATTTTAGAGATAACAAAAGGATGCCGTCATATTTGAATCTAAGGCTTTGTCAGCTTCTGCTGTTTTTTTTTTCTTAAATCTCTTTGTGCATTGAATGATACAGGGAGACTTTATTCAGACAACGTCAGCTATCTTTTTTATATCATAAAAGTTTTTGATAAATAGTTGTTATGATATTTTGTTTTTTGGGACACCTTTTATGGAGTAGAATATTTTTTTAGACAAACCAAATGATAAAAAATGGAAAGAACACCGATACTAATCCGATACTAGTCATTTTTAACCGACTTCCAAAAAAGGAGGAAGTTCTCAATTCGCCTGTATGATTTCTTTTATTTATTTTTTTGTGCCTTTGTTATACCATATTTAGGACAGTTATGAATCGATTTTAAATGTTCTTCTTTCATATGATAGAGGATACTTTATAATTAGTCCCATAAAATTTCATCGAAATCAGTTGAGTACTTTATTGAAAATTTAAAATTTTTCATTCTTTGAAATTTTTTTACGTTGATTACATTATAACTCAGCCAAAGTTTTGACGTGAACTCGGTTTTTTAATGCTCTGCATTCGTTGATTATAATCAATACTTTACAGACTCACATGTTCTCAACTTTCAGTTTTATAATAGGTCTACTACTAGGTTCGAATTAGAAAAGAAATATGTTTTCCTTAGCCACTCCTTCGGTCCTTACGTGGAAGCTTTTTCCATATCAATTTCGGGGCCCGACAGATTCACCATACTTGTGTCATATGGAAAAGTTAATTAATATCATTTTTTCTCATACAAAATTTAAATCGATCAGATTCGAAAAGCAATCAAGAAAGATTTTTTATCATTTCTTTCAAATAAATGTATATTTGGTTAAATAAATATTTGCCTTTTTGAATTTTTTTTGTAAAATATATTTTGCGTTTCACAAAGAACCAAAGCCAATTAATTTACGATTGATTTCATTGCTATAGGTTTTCATTATAATATTTTTTTTTTATTTTACTATTTACGCCAAAACTTGCGCTTATTAGGGTCGAAATATGTTTTTATGGATTATCTAGGATTCTAAATTTTATTATATTAATTCTAATTAACAATATACTAAAAAATGGATAGAGCTAAGTCAAAACTGGTATTCTGAATCTAAGCTGAGTCTGCTTGCATTTGCTTCTGTTTTAAGATAAACAAAAAATGAAAAAGAGTTTTCGTTTGGTTAGTTCCTTAATGAACGCAATGAGCCTGTTCTAAACAGTTTATGGCAATGTTCACACTGCCATGCACGACGCTGCAGGTATGTTCTGTGCTGTAACCGACGCGCGTACTTGCGGTAGTGCAGATCTGCATCATCATACGGGTTTTTAATGCACTGACGCGCGTAGTAGCGTCATTGTGTTTCGTGGATTCACGGTCGCTCTGACTCATGTCATTAATTCTTACAAAAAGCGTGAACTGCATGACCGCACGTGGATAAATTTTCTGCATGTTGGACTCTGCGTTTTTTTCTATTGAAACGAAGATACTCACGGGCAACGTTATAACATGCACTCAAGCATTACGTTGCGGTGTACGGCGCAGTACGCGAATCACCTGCATGCGATAAAAGGCTTGTATTTTTCCCGATTATAGCAGTAAATGTATCAAATCCACAGATCTGTTCTACTACTTCTGTACTAAAGTTAAGTTTCTGATATAAAAAATAAAGTAATGGATATAAAAATAGAATTTGAGGTTTGGTTTCTATAAACATAAAATTAATTCAAAGATGTCGGGTTCGATTCCCTCACGAAACTGTTATGTTATATGATATGTTTATTCGCTACATGGTAATCCATATCAAAAGCACTGCGTCGTTTAGGGCCATTTTGTTGGTGTGATTGTATTGTTTTTTTTTATTGGATGATGACATAGGTTATGTCTGTAATCAAATAAAAAGTTATACAATTAAAAATAACAGTTATTTCTTAGTCAACATTTTATTTACAGCGACTTTTTTTCATCCGCCAACAAATTTGGTGTCATCTTAGCCGCCATTTTGATTTGTCCAATAAAAAGATCCAGAGAATTAGACATCGTGAATTTTGCCTTGAACTTCTCAACATTTTTTAAGAAAACTGGGTATAGATAGCAAAGTACGGCATGGTCAAGTGTAGGGAAAAGATGGTGAAGGCTGTGATCTCCAAAGAACGTCATGACTTTAAACAAATTCCCATTTATGTCAGTTCTGTCCATTACTGCTGATAGCTCGTGCAACCCCCAATCTATTTCTTCAGCTCTGAAAATCAATAAATACATTTATTCTCTCTTAATAACTGCTGGGCGTCATTTAGGTACATCAGAATTCCTTGGATAGTGATATTCCAAGGTAAACGAAAGTTTTAGTAACTAATATTTTTATTTTTATTTGTAATTGAACCCGCGTTTGACCTCACCTGAAAGATGAGGTTGAAGATGACAGTATATCTTTAGAAAGAACTGTTTTGGTTGTTGAAATAAAAGTTTGGTAAAATATACTTACTCAACTTCATCGCCATCTTTGAACAAAGTAGGATAATGATGAGCAGCATTAGACCCGATGCTGAAGAAGATAAAACTGGCGGTGCAGAGTATCCAAAACCACATGGTCAAGGCTTCGTAGACGCTGACGCCACTGGAAATCCACATCCAGATCGGCAGAAGGAACCCGACACCATCATGCCAACGGTAGTGTTTTTGAAAGAAACCTTTTCGGATCAAGTTGGAAGAAAACCTGGAATATGTTAACAAAATTGTGAGCATTACTTTATATCAGATCAGTCTGGCTCTAAATAAAAGAAAGATTTAAGGGACTTAATTGCAAATTAATTAATTAAATAGGTATCATGGTACAAATATCAGCATATTTTACAATAATTCGGACTTTACATAGGTAACATCAAAGATTATTTAAAAGTATGCGCAGTATTTTGTAGAAAACATCAATTATTTTCAACCGACTTCCAAAAAAGAGGAGGTTCTCAATTCTTCTGTATGTTTTTTTTGTGTCTTTGTTACACGATATTTCGGACAGTTATGAATCGATTTTGAAAATTCTTTCATATGATAGAGGATACTTCATAGTTGGTCCCATATAAATTTCATCGAAATCGGTTAAGTACTTCATTGAACATTTCAAAGTTTTGGAACAATATGTATGATTTCGGAGAATGTTTACGTGGATGACATTATAAGACGGCCAAAGTTTTGACGTGGAGTTGGTTTTTTAATGCTCTGCATTCGTTGATTATCTACTTAACAATAACATTATATAATATGTATTCATTTTCTTAGGATAACATTGCAATCATAATTCGCGGTCGACCCTTAACACGGCCAAGAACATTAAGCTGAATCTAGAAAACTTTTGCGTTTAGTATTGTTAATTGACCAAGGAATCTTAGATAATAAGTCGCTCAACGGTAAATTAATCTCAACGACGAAAGCTTAAGAGGACTCAATGTTTTTATGTGCAAAGTTCAATTTTCACTGAGAATAAAAAGACAAAATATGAGAGCAAACAATTCTGTGTTTCATTGCACTTTGAAATTTAATTCTGGTTTTGTAAATTCAAGTACACCTTTTTGATCAAACGAGATGATTGATTGGTATAACAACCATATATCGCTAGTAGTAGAAACGTAGTGTTAAATATTATATCGAAAATGATGATTCTCCATCGTACTTTAAAATCAACCATTGACTTTTTTCCTTTTGCACTTGATATTTTGTGAAAAATGTTCAAAAATCACTCATTTAACAAAAAACGCATAAATGGAAGCTGTGTTCATTGTTTTCATCGCACTACTCATCTTTAATTTTTGGAGAACCCTCAAAATTGGGCTTTACATTACAGTTTCAGTAAATTACGCTGCCAATCCTATCCAGAACACTTTCTGACGATGGAAATAAGCTGGACGGTTACTTTAATTTAATTTTAAAATTAGTGATTATTTATTTAAAATATTTTGAAATAGTATAAATTATAACTATTGATGCATCTTGCATAAATACGCAAACTTTCTAATAACCATTAGTTTAATTTTTACACATTCAAATAAGAAATGAAATCAGCATCTTACGTAAAGGTAGTCAAACATAAAATACTGTAAAAAATTGTGAGTATTACCTTTTCAAGAAATTTGTAAGAAATCCCAATGGGAAGAAAATCAATTCAATTGGAAAGCTTAAATATGCATATAAAGGTTTCTGTCTTGGTAGCCAATGAACAATCGGTTCAAAGGCGCTAATCTCTAGGTCCATAAGAGTATTTGGATAAAGGTGATGCGATAAGGCGTGTGATACTCGAAAATCTCTGAAAAATATAAATAATGAGATTAAAGAATATAACTAGGCTTATGTAGAAATAATGTTTAGAAGATGAAGTAGCTATTATTCATAATTATCATAACTTTCTCTAGTTTTGTATAGAACTCTGATGGTAGGCTTTTTGGCAAAACTTTATTTCTAATTGAGTTAACTCCAGTCTTTCAGAATTTTTTTTTGATATTTAATTTATAGTATTGATTAACTTGATTATAATTGTAATAATATTCCTTAACAGAAAATTTATCATGCCATTTATCATAAAGTTATTGCCATTTTCAAAGACAGTTCGGTAAATTTAAGAAATTCATAACTGGTTTAATTTGCATCAGTATGTGTACTAATATGAATAAAAATGACTTTCAGAAATAATGAATGATGTAAACGATACTAACCTGTACGACCATAATGATAAATTAAATAAATACATCCTCCAGTTGGTTCTTCTGTGAATATAATTATGCGCTGCTACCACCACCCATGCCAGAGCCAAAGCAGCTATCAAATAAAACACTGTTGAAATCCAATGACCCTTCGTCACACAAGCTAAACTACTGCAAACAAGCAGCGTGGCAAATAGTCCATCTATTATCAAATCAGCTCTCTTATTAACATCTTTTGGTATCTTCTTTAACTCCTCTACAACTTCTCTTTTTAAAGTCTTGAAGAATCCATCTTCTTTAAAGGTGAAGGGAGAATTTCTAGGTGTTGTTGCATCTTTTAGATAGTATCTTTGCAAATACGATTTGGGAATTCCAGTGAGATGGTGACATTCAAATGCTTCGGTTATATCAGTTCCCTGAAAGATTTTATTTTTTAATGTATGGTATTATTAATCCATCAAAAACCTGTTAAATAATAAATTTACGATACGGTTGTTCTTTAACACTAGTATTGACATGATATTTTGTAACGCAATCGTGTTTTCTAAACTTGATAATCTGAAATTGAAAATATTCAATATTTAAGGAAGTCCTCTGTGTAATTGCATCTCAGTCTAAATCCACATTGGTAATTATATTAAACTATCCCATTCTATTTTATCAACTAATTTTATAAATTAAATAGTTTCAAGTGGTGGCCAGCGAAACAACTTTTAACAAATGTTACCGCTGGCCGCCACTGGTAGCCAGCGGGTATGTTTTATTATAGAAAGAAAGAAAGAAAGAAAGAAAAAGTATTTATTTCACAAACACAGAAACTGTTTACAAATATAAAATAGAAAAAAAAAAACTTAAATTAAAACAAAATTTTGAACGTATAAATAATAAATAAAAGTAAAAAAGACTTAATAATAAAACAGTGAATGTGAAAATGGCAAACCGCCTCAGCATTATGTCGCAGCTAGGCTACGACGCTGATTTTCAGGCAGCGCCTCCGTCCCACTGAGGTGGAAGGGGACATATTATTGGCCGAGGGATCTGCTTTAGTGTTAAGATCACTAAAATTGAATAACAATAACAATTAAAGCTAAGATAAAAAAGATATCAAAACCAATATATCCAAGCACCGAAACTCAATATATTTAATATATAAAATAGTAAATAAAAATGTATATTAATATTAAAAACTCATCTGCATATACCTACATAATATAATGACATAAATCAACCTGTTATAAATAAACTTAAATATATTCGTAAATTGCAATAACCAATCGTTCAAATTAAATGATTCTTAAAATTTGCCATGGCAAGCTTCTCTTTTTTGTATGGCAAGCAAATGATTTCTTAGTTTCCGTTTAAAACTTATTTTGGAATTTAAAAGCTTTAATGGTGGCGGTATATTGTTCCAACATTTGCTTGCCATATACCTAAAACTACCACGAAAAGCCATAGTTCTGTGTCGAGGAGTACTGAGCCTGTTTTGTGACACTCGAGTGTTACGTTCATTTTTGCTTGACATCCAATGAAGCTTATGGTATAAGTATTCCGGTCTCTTATTTTTTATGACATCAAATAGAAGACAGGCAAGATGTAAAGTTTGACGTGATTTAATTTTTAATTTATTTGAATTGTCCAGAAAAGGTGTTACGTGAGATCGACGTGGTATTTGATAGCAAAAACGGGCGCACGCGTTCTGTATCCTTTGAATGACTTTTTGACTTTTGCTCAGCATCAAGAACTAAAAACAATATCAGCATAATTTAACTTGGACAGGACAAGGGCCTCACACAGACGCTCGCGCAAACTAACTGACAGAAGGTTCCTAACTTTGTACAATACCCGCAATCTATAAAAACAGTTCTTAGCAACGTTGGTAATATATTTTGCGAATCGAAGATGTTCATCAAATGTAACACCAAGGTTTTTGGCCTCTGTTACAAGCTGTATTTGATTACTATCTATCTTTACACTAGGGTTGCAGATTTTTATTTCTTGAGTTTGTTTTTTAGAACCCATTATCAAAAATTGTGATTTGGATGGATTTAAACACAATGAGTTTTTCTCTGACCATAAGCTTATATTATTCAGATCTTCATTAAGTAAGTTTACGCTTTCGTCTATATTATCTTTATTACAACTTACGTATAATTGGACATCATCTGCATAAATATGATAGTTACTGTGTTTAATTACATCACAAATGTCAGCGCTATAAATTATGTACAGAAGCGGGCCGAGAATAGAGCCCTGTGGCACTCCCCTCCCTACAGAACGACGATGAGAGCGGTGTACGACTCCATCACTCTTCATTACTTCTACCATCTGGAAACGCCCACTTAAATAGCTAGAAAACCACGTGCATGCTTTAGCGTCCAAGCCATAGAACGAGAGTTTCGATATTAACAAATCTGTATTAATCGCATCGAACGCACGAGAAAAATCAAGTAAGGTTAACAATGTCCCCATGCCTTGGTCCTGTGCAGTAAGGATATTATCAACTACATCAATCAGTGCTGTAGTGGTACCCCGTGATTTTCTGAAACCGGATTGTAAAAGTTGTGTATTATCTGCGCCATTGTTCACCAGTGGTGTCCAACGCGGATAGATTTAAAAGATGTACCGCTGTCCTCCAGTGGTAACCAGCGATGAATTTGTTAAAAGTTGTTTCGCTGTCCACCATTGGTGGCCAATCCAGTGGTGGCCAGCAGGAATGATCGCATTGACAGCAAGCAGTACAGTGCTAGTGCCATCTTTTTTGGAGTTCTGATAATATGTAGCGTAATTAAACTATTATCTATATGTTTATCTTGTATATAGCAATAAAAAATGCTAACATACTATATCTCTACAACTATTCAGAAAAAAGTCATGCTTTTAAAAATATAAGAAATGAACGTTAAAAACAACATTTGAGTCATTTTTTACTTTTTTGAAACAAATATGTCAAGTTGACATGTGTGTCAGTTGTGTGATGTACGTCTAGTGACGTCGCCTTCGAGCAAATGTTATTACTAAAGTGTATTTCTTTGAATAAAGAAAACAAAACTTCCCTTTTTCTTCATTCACAGAAGTTGTAGAAAAATAATAATTTATGGAAATAAGTAGTCCAGTATAGAGTATAAAATACCAAAAGTTCAACCCTACATCTCCTAAATAGTAAACGTTAGGGTCCCCAGTCTGCCTTTCTTCTTTAGAAGGTTCATTTAATATTACATAATATGCTGATTTAATGCATTTACCTACAACATTCGAATATGACTTTCAATTGAGGTTTATTCTTTTACTTAAACTGCAAACTTAATTTCGTATCTAATATGTATTGAGTAAATGTACAATGAAATTAAAAATAAAATATAAAAAAGGCAAATATATGATTAAGAAAGTGATTTAGCATCTCAACAGGATAATAAATTTAACAAAATTTTAAACTTTTAGCAAACCCTAAAAAAAGCATTCAAGGCAACATAGGCCAGTTCAAAAAAAATATGCACAAGTTGATTCAATATAAAAACAGTATTGGCGCACATTTGAAAAACATAGCACGATTTTAAATTGACATATTAATAAGATCTAATCAGAAGTCCTTACCTTACTAAGCTCTAACCACTCATATCCTCCTGGATGACTATCCATAAATTCTGTGAAATCGTAAATTTTGTCGTGAATTCTCCAAAATCCTTCCGCCCCGTCATCCATGGCCTTCCCAGTAAGCCACTGGACCGGGTCTCGAAAACCCCCATCCCTCAACGAAGGGTATTTCAGCTGAGGAAAGCTGACATGCGAATTTTTTCCACTAACTCTTTCTTGAAAAACTTCTAAATAACTTTTTTCGTGAGGCGCCATTACTTTAAGACGACGCACTTTAACAAGAACTGATTCGTGATTGAAATGATTGTGAGGTCTTAATGTGCGTTTATTTTGAACAGATAGCATTTGTTTTGTTACTTGATTGAGTGTTATCTAAATTGAAATGTTTTCTGAGAATCTTTGTTACAGAAGGAATTATTTGATTTTATCCTAATTATACAACGAAGGTGAAAATTCGTTTATAAAGCATGCATGTGTGCTATTTTTCAACGCCATTTGAAACAACAGAATGATACGATATTCTTATGATGTATCCTAAATAAATACAAAAATATTTTTATATTCTTTAGGGGGGGCAAATCATATTAATCTGTACGACCGGCTGGTGTAGCGGTAACATAAATTGCCTTCTATGCCAGAGGTCCTGGGTTCGAATCCCGGCGGCGGCGGATATTTGTGTGATGAACACAGATATAAGTCGTCAAGTCATGGATGTTTATATGTCTATTTAAGTTTATTCTAATAAAAAATATGTATTTATACAATATGTATGTTTAAGTATATATTTCTTAATTACATCAGTTATCTAGTATCCATAACACAAGTTCTTTAAGAAACTTAATTTGGGCTAGATAATGTTGCGTGAGTGTCAGAAATATTTATTTATATGAGGAAAGTCCATTTGAATTAGATTTGATCGAAGAGATATCCAAAGTCCTCGCCTGGCGCTACTATTTTTATAACAAATATATGCTTGTTTTGTGCTTTTTAGATGCAACTTTGAAGTTTTCAATATTTATATTTTGACATTTCATATTTCGCAGTCGAGTTTTTTAGTTTTTGTAATCATATTTTTTTGTTAGAACACCAATATCGTTAAGATAAGAAAACATAAAACGTTCAAAGGCTATCTAAACTGAGTTTATCTTTTTATCCAGCTTTGTTTACTAATATTGGTAAGTGTAAACTAAAATAATAAACTGTTATGTTTTTAATTTTACTAGTTCAACCGTAAATTATTTGAAAAATGTTCTACCGTTGACACAATATTCTGTGGCACTCCATACTTTCTGCCCTAGTAACCTTGATCAGTGTTCGAAACCCACACAAAACGAAATATTTTGTAACATTGCGCTAAACCGACTCTAGACAATAGTTTTCTACGTTTAGAAAAAAAAATCATTCAACGGCAACACAAAAAGAAATTATTTTCAAGCTGGAGTTCATGGGAGTTCATAGTTCCTTGCTGAGATGGCTAAAATCATATCTAATTAATCGTTCCATGCTTCTACATGTATGAATCGTCTTCTTATAATAACAACTCTGGCATTCCCCAGGATTCAAATTTGGGCCTGTTATCGTCTTATTATTTGCTAATCATCTGTTATTGAAATTTACCAGTCATTGTTTAGCCTACGCAGATGATATAAAACTATTTCAAAAAATATGTAACGATAACGATTGCGTAGAAGTTCAAAATAATTTAAATACACTTTATAACTAGTGCGTAGAGAATTACATGAAAATAAACATAAACAAGTCACGTCACTTTTTTCAGCAAAAATAAAAATCTTATAATATATCCATATCCCTGAAGAGGAAATATACTTAGTAAAGTCTCTGAAAGATTTAGAGGTAGTTTTTGATTGCAAAATTTCTTTTCGCATTACGATTTGATGGTCACAAATGCACATCGTATGATGGGATTTATATTACGAACGACAGTACCGTTTAAGAAACTATCCACCCTTATTTTAGTATATCAGTCATTGTTTTTTTCCATTCTTGAGTGTCCATATTTATGATTACATTGAGGCCATTCAAAGGAAGCTGTTAAGACACCTTTTCGAAAAGATAGGCAAAAAACACCTTTACATGCTATGAGTACCATTATATTAATTGGAACTGAGGCGAAGTGTCAATTACTATCTTGTCTTTTATAAGATAATGGTCAAACTTTTGGAAGTCTGTTATAAAATACATATAAGTTTTAAAATACCTGGACAAACAGGTCAGGGACAACAACGTTTTCATGTACCATTGACAAATAAATAACAATGAGTCGTATAGCAACCTTTGAATTACGATGAGTAAACAAAATAATAAATTGCCAGAAAATGTCGATATATTTAACCACGATTGGTTAAATATATAAAAAGCGATCTTTCAGTCTACAGAAAATCATTATAAGTGCCTAGCAAGATTATAAGCGATCTTTTGTAAAAGGATTTTTATACAGTGTGTCCCGGAATGTAGTAATAGGACTTCAGAAGCAGTAACTATGCACTATTTCATCGACGAAAATACCCCGCATGCTATATAAGTTTATATGTATATATTTATTTTATTATTAGCATCTTCCTCTGAAACTTGAACCACGGACCACGTTGCAGCAGAAAAGTCGGCCAATGCACTTATTGGTAATTTTTTTGATAAAACATCAGAAATTCAGATAAGTACAATTATTTGTGTATATCAGTGGTATCGGAATAGTCGATAATTATTGTTAATTCAAAAACAAAACGTTTGAAATACAAGCCATTTAATTCCCATCAGTTTTGCTGATTTCAAGTTTTCGGAATTCAGTTTTCCGCTCTAAGAAATCCTGCTAAAGACTATAAATAACTATTCAAATTTAAAGGTTTGTGAGGAAAGATGGACGTTTGTGAATCTTAAATGCTAAAAAGACTGATGAATTGAGTCTGGAATACAGATGCTTTAAATATGAGAAAAAAAAAATTTTTGATTAGTCCAGAGCAAAAGTAGTAAACCAAAATTCATATCATTGTCAAAACTAATGATGAAATACTGCCAAAATCTGCGGCACAGCTGAAATCAATGATTAAACACTTCCTTAATTTTGGTTCTGCCTTATTTGATTGTTTTTCCAAAGTAAACAAAATCATTAAAAATTCGTAAGATTTTGTTTACTCAATTTAATTTTTCATAAGTAAAGTTAGGACCATGAAATCACTACGGATATTTTGAACAAGTTATATACTTACTAAATACTTTTATAAATAAATGGGATTTAATTTATTATTTTAATAAACTAATATCAATCTAAAATAAAAATAAATCCCCAGACAATCACACCAACTACATGGTCCCAAGGTAAGCATAGCTTGTGTTATACCATGTAGCAAACTAGGGGGGAACGTAGAATATAAATATATAAATAGATAAACACCCAATCATGGAACATTTTTTTTTTCTAGTTCCGTGCAGGAATCAAACCCACTACCACTGGCGTCTGAGGCAGACAGTGTTACCTAGCGCCAAAGTCGTCGTAATTTTTTTTATCTAATATTGTAAATTGTTTTGGCTGTTTGCATTTTGAGTTTCTTTTATAAATTCTTATCAATTTCTTACTAAATTCTTATCAATTTCTTAATGTAGTTATTTGGAATCTAAAAGCAACTAAAAGGTAATCAGAGGAATATTTTGTAGTTGCTTTGTAGCTTTTTTTGTTCAAATACATTACATTTCTATCGTATTATGCATAAAAATAATAGTAGATTATGCATCAAGGGGATAAAGCAGTGTATTATGTCACGGGCATCATATTGAAATTTTTCATATTGAATGAAAAAGAATCCTGAATGAAGCGAGGGATTCAAGACTGCCCAAGACTAGGACACTGTTATCCCCGAGGAGCATACTCAACTTTATACACCACCTTGTAAGATAATTAGGTAATGAAACGCAGGAATTAAATCAAGTACTTAATAATTTAGAAATTAAAGATAATATTAGAAACAATTGACCAGTTATGTAAAGATATAGTGATATTTCTATTTGGTATATTCATTGTTTACTGTCTTCAACATTGAGTAAACAGTCCATAGGCTGCTAGGTTTTTTTGTAGCTGACAACTGTTGAAATATACTAAAAGCAATGACTCCGAAATAATTTTCACGGCTTTTTTAGTTTTCCAAGCAAAGAAATCTTCGTAAAATTTCATGTACAAATGCTTCGATTTACACGACAAAATATTATCGACGATACTATTTGCTACATTTCTAATATCTTCTGGTGTTAAATCGTCACTCGAGCTCGACATATTTTATTTATTTAAATACTATTGAAATAAAAACTCTGAAAAATTTTTCTTTTCAAAAACCGCGCAATTTTACTTCTTGTCTTTTTCAAAAGGCAAAAGAAACCGTCGCATACAGGTTTTTTACGAGGGTTTTTAATTTTTTCTTGGTAGTCGTTCCAAATGCAAAGGTACACAAACTTATACAGCCAAATTTAAAGTCCATATATTTTTTAATTAGGCAAAGCAACTAGTCATACAGCCATGTCCATGTAGGTATTATTAAATTTCACTCCAATTGACATTCCAAAATCAAATGACATTATAACCCTAGGATTAAAGTATATGTTATTCCCTGTAAGATACCTTTTTTAATCTTAAGGGATTAATATCTTGTTTTAGGTGGACTTTATCTCATACATAATGCGAATTTTAAACAAAGGTGGTGTATAAACTTCATTATATCATTTTGTGAAGCAAAATTATAAACAAACCCAATAAACAATATTTACGTTATTAAGATAAGATAAAATATTCCTAGAACTATAAATTGACTTTTATTCTATTCATAATATATCGATTTACTTCTCAAGAAATTTAATTAATGATCTTTTATCATTACTACGACTTAATATTTCATTTTCATTGTGAAGTCACGTGATACAAAAAGTTGTAGATGCAAAACACAGGAAGCTTTATTTTTTTTTAATTATAGACTTATCCCGCGTTTGACTTCAATCTCATCATGGTAAGTGAATATGAGGTCGAAGATAAAACCTTAGGAAAGAACTGGCTTTTAATAATAATACTGTCGATACACATCATCGCCGGAGCGGTAATATTTGGCGACATTGCTGATGTAGATTCTTGGACGACTTGCAAGCCTTTGTTTAAAAGTATGAAAATCTTAACTGTACCCTGTTTATATATCTATGAAACGGCATTATTTGTAAAAATACACCCGGAATGTTTTGTGGAAAAAAAAAGAAATCTTGAAATTTAATACAAGATTTCCAAATAAATTATGTTTACCAAATGTCAAAACTGAGATATGTATTAGAAATAGTTATGTCATGTGTATTAAAATATTTAATAAATTACCAACAAAGTTAAAAAACTTGCCACTGACAAAATTTATCCTACGCCAATGGCTTATAGAGCAATGTTTTTGTATTAATGATTTTTTTAATAGCAAATTTGACATGTAATAAATAAAAGTATCTGATTTTTTTTTCTAACCTAAGAAAACATAATATTAAATATTTAATTAAATTGTATGCATGTATGATTTTTTAATTTGATGAATTTTAATTGAATTATATTTATTAATTGTTTACACACTGATATTGCATGCTGTAAGACAGTAAAATATGAGCTCAATAACGAATATTTACCACCAAATGTATATACCACCATATTTGAAGCAATAAATTGATTTTGATTTGATTTGATTTGACAGATTTTATACGAAAGGTGGTTGCTAGCCAGTCGGACCCTGAGGGGATCCTAGCACAAAGCGGGGGTCACTCGCATTAGTCGCCTTTTAAAACACGCTTATCCAGGGACGCTAGGGCTATTCAAAGGCGACCTAAAGCAGACCCTACACGGACAGCCTTGTAAGACCGTGATAATATTAAAATCCAAAAACAGGATAACATTAATTAAGCGCTACAAATAATATTTATAGCGCTATCAGTTGATATTGCGCTATAAGTACAGAGTTCATGAGATTTCGTATAATTTGTGTGATTTTATTTCTATTATTGGAATTTCTACAGCCTGTGAGAAAACGCTAAAATAACAAGAACTTTTAATGCTTTTAATGCCCTTTCAAAATGCGTTTGCGATAAATCCGCTTTTGTTCTTATAGTGGATTTAGATATTGAATCTGATTTTTTCATTCAAGATTATTTTAAGAAGAATATCTTCCTGGATATTGGTTGTCGTAAGTTGTGTTTTAAATCCAAAATAAAGAAAACCAATCAATCTAAACCTGCCCATACAGTTAAAATGATTTTTGATTAACTGACACTTAACAAAACTCATGTTCATCCATAACTAGTCCTATTTTTTTCACCCGGGCCAGTAGTTATAATCTAAAGCATTTTCAAATAGAGCAATAATAATCCTGAAGCAATAATATCGGAGTATTTCTCTTCGCCAATAAATATAAAAAAAAATAATGCCAAAATGATGCCGATGAAAAAGTTCCTTACGAGTTTTTGCCATTGTTTCTTAAATATACAATTATTCAGTGCTTATAATCAATACAGATAAATTATCATATTTCTTGACCATCCTCAACCAATAATAAACTCAGATCAGACACAAAGTAATAATCAAATCGCTTGTGGGCCAAACTCATCTAAATAAAGAGCATAGAATCGAAATTATGATATATGTAGCATATTTTTTGACGGTGGTTTCGCGGAATAATTTATTCGGATTATTCTTTTAAAACCCATACAAAATAAATTGCCGAGAGTTTTCGAGTACCTACCTCGTTATTTCGTGGCATCTCCACACGAAAACATTGATGGATCTAGAAATAAGTTTTCTTAAACCTTTTCTTTACGTTAATCCGAGAAAAATAAGCCATTCACGCAAGAATTGGATTTATAACTAAGTTACTTCATCCCTTTCGTCTTTCTTATCGTAAAAGGTAACTTTGCGAATCGTTAAAAGTAAACGTACTCCTCATAGCTTTTATTTGAACTTGAAATTGTTCAGTTTATATGTATTTTAATTTATCTAACGATCAAAGAGTTATGATCAAAAAAGTATCTTATTTGCTAATTATATAAAAAGATAATTAAAAAAAATCCCCAGACAATGACACCAGTTGGTCCCAAAGTAAGCATAGCTTGTGTTATGGGATACCATGTAGCGAACTAGGGGGGAACCTGGAATATAAATACATAAATAGATAAACACCCAGACACGGAATTTTTTTTTCTTGTTCCTTTCGGAAATCGAACCCGCGGCCACTGGTTATTGAGGCAGACCCCAGCGCCAAAGTGGTCGTCAAATAATCGGTATGGCATCTTTATCCTTTGTGAGTTAGACTAATGTAAAGATTTTTTTTGATAAATTATGAAATACCCAATAATAGTAGTCAAATTTAAAATGATACGAGTAAAATATTAATAAGGTGACTTATCCGAGTGACCCTCGCTTAGTGATATAATCCTGTCTGGTGGTCGCTTGCTGGTTCAGACCACCTATTTATAAAATCTGCCGCCAAATATTACCGCTTCGGCGGTGATGTGTTTCGGCCATATTTGTTGAAGAGCCAGTTCTTTCCTAGGCCCGTGTGCATCACAGAACACAATTACTGTGGGAGAAGAAGATCAACTTCATATAAAAAGAATAGGAACGATTTTTAGTCGCTTAGTTTGGAAGTACTGCCATCTATAGGCACCCCAAGGTAAACTATTTGTAGCGGAAAATTTGAATCATTTTTAGCTCACGATAGATTGTAAATTTTAGCATGCACATCCAGACCAGGAGCGCAGCCTCGAGATCATCTTGTCGAGACCACTCACCCAGTCTGGTTAACGGAGACTAAACTAGCTCTTATGCACCTATCAATATATATAAAACTGTTCCGTTACTGACTGAGTGACTGAGGTACTGAGTGACTGACAGACAACGTACAGCCATAACTACTGGACATAGAGAGTTGAAATTTGGAACATACATTCTTTAGGGGATGGAGGGGTGCACTAAGGAAGGAATTCCCGAAATTCCCACGGGAACGGGAAATATAGGACTTTTTAGTTTGTATGAAAAATCTTATTCCTTGAGTGCACCGATGTGAAACTTGGTGTAAAAGTTTTTCAATGTGTGTCTGGTTGTGTTATGAAAGGAATTCCCGAAATTCCCACGGGAACGGGAAATATATGATGTTTTAGTTTGTATGAAAAAATCCCATTCCTTGAGTGCACGGATGTGATACTTGATATAAAGGTTCCTCAATAAGTGTCTGTTTGTATTATGGAAGAAATTCCCGAAATTCCCACGGGAAGGGGTTGGACTTTTTAGTTTGTATGAAAAATCTTATTCCTTGAGTGTACGGATGTGATACTTGGCATGAAGGTTCTTCAAAGAGTGACTGGTTGTGCTACGAAAAAAATTTCCAAAATTCCCACGGGCACGGGAAATATATGATTTTCGATTTTAGTTAAGCGCATACGAAGTTGCGGGCTAAAGCTAGTTAAGTATAAAAATAAATACAAAATGTCTCCAAGATGCTATATTCATTTAAGGCCGTTTGCATTAAACTTAAGAATAGCCTAACTCTTTGCCTAACTGGTTAAAGTCAAGGAGAAAAACCACAGGTCACAGGTGCGGAATAAATAGGGTCAGAGATTCAATATCTCACGAAAATACACTACAAAGTATTGTATTTCTGAATTCTGGTCGGACAATGTAATGCGCGCAATACAAATTGCAAACCAGAACGCCATATTGTTTATATTTGCTTCATCTTCATTCGTTTCGTTCGGTCAGGATAACATTATTGCCATTACTAAAAATAGGATTATTTATTTATATAGTAACATCGATCAAAAAACTCAGCCCTGGTAGGTATCTAACATGATTCCATACAATGTAAACTACGTCTGGTGTGCATTCGTCAAATCAAATCAAATCATTTTATTGCGTCAAATATGGTTTACATTTTGATGGTTGGATTATATATAGGTCTCATATTTCACTGTTATACAGCATGCAATAACACATCTCTTACAATCTATAGAATATAAACATGAAAATAACATTTTAGTTTTTTTTTTTTTTTATATAAGTGACTAAACCCGCGTTTGTCCTCAATCTCACCTGATGGTAAGTGAGGATGAGGTCGAAGATGAAAGCACACGGGTTTAGGAAGGAACTGGCTGTTTATACAATATTTCCGGAACACATTACCGCCGGAGCGGTAACATTTGGCGGCAGACTTTATATAAAGGGTGGTCGCTAGCCAGGCGGATCCAGAAGGGATCCTACCACCAAGCGATATAGACTTGTACAGAAATAAAAATGTCTTTAGTAGTTTCAATGATTACATTATTATTTTCTAATTCCAATGCGTCTTCGACCTCAACTTCACGTCAAACGCGTTTTTACTTTATAATTAAAAATTATGTTTCACGGCTTAATTCTTTGCGATTTAGTGTTAACATGTTGTAGTAGTACTTCCAAGCGTCAGCCTTGCACGGTTTTCAGAGACACGTTTTTTTTTTTTTTTTTTTATTTGGCAACCCTGATCCCCGCTCTTGAACTCCTCTCCACTTACTTCCTCTCATCATCCCTCCTCAATAATCATTCTGTATTTCCGTGCTCAAGCCTTCGCACGTGCGTCTATAATTTATTACTTAAATTAAACGTTAGATAGATAGTCTTATAGTTTAAAAATTTTAATCTCAACTTATTATTTGTCGTTCGTAAAAATGGGAAAAAGGAAATATGAAGACATCGAGACCATACGCAAGAAGATCAGAAAACTGGAAAAAAGCTTCAAAAGAAGCAAATGCCAAGTGAAATTTGTACCTTATCACTATCCATGGCTCTTTACATCGCATAATTGCGTTACGAATCCTTATTCGAAAACAAAGTTCAATGATCTTTATCACTGAATTTGAATGAGCCGAGTTTAAAACTCACAAATTTACCTAGTAAGAATCTTTATTCGAGACGATGGTAAATGTCATTGTTTAGTGATCATTATCGCTAAAATGACTTTTCGAATCCTTATTCGAAAACAAAGTTCAATGATCTTTATCACTGAATTTGAATGAGCCGAGTTTAAAACTCACAAATTTACCTAGTAAGAATCTTTATTCGAGACGATGGTAAATGTCTTTGTTTAGTGATCATTATCGCTAAAATGACTTTTCGAATCCTTATTCGAAAACAAAGTTCAATGATCTTTATCACTGAATTTCAATGAGCCGAGTTTAAAACTCAAAAATTTACTTAATTCGAATCTTTATTCGAGACTATGGAAAATTTCTTTGTTTAGTGATCATTATCGCTAAAATGAGTACCCTACTTTTTGCATTTTATGCTCGTAGGTGCTAAAAACACTTCTTTCGAATTATTATTCGAGACGCTGACTACTTTCATCTTTTCAGTGCCATCTACCTCAAAACATCCACCAGTAGATGATGTTGAGGATATAGAATTGGATAGCGATATCTTAGAGATGTTGGGAGATGCTCCTAAGACTGCTGAAGAACTAGGAAAACCTTTACATAAGGAAATTTCAACCCGGTGCGGTGGTCTGAAATCCTTTTAAAGGGACTAACCAAAGAGACAAGAGATAAAATCCTAGAGAATTATCTTATTCCTAGTAGTTGTCAACTACTCCTTGCCCCTGCTCTGAATCCGGAAGTGGCAGTTATCGAAGCGGTCTCTAAACGGAATTCCTCCCTCATGTTTAGGCAAAGACAAACTGGTGTGGCTATAGCAGCTCTGGGAAGAGCTACCGAAACACTCGTAGGATCATCTTCATTAATACCACAGAAGCAACAAATAATTAAGCCGCTTAGTGACGCTTGTCGCATTCTATGCGACTTGCATTTTAATGAAACCCGTACACTCAGGAATTTCGTTCTTTCTTCTATAAACGCTTCACAAGTTGTTGTTTGGAGACAATGTAACCGAAAAACTAAGGGCTTCTAAGTCCATTCAGCGGTCAGGAGAAGAGCTGAAAAATACTCGAAAACCTCCTTTTAAGAATAATATGTTTCCGAAGCCCAGTTACCATGCCAATAATAATAAGAACCATTTAAACTGGAAAAGTCAACACCGCAAGACTCCCAACAAGCCGGAGAACTTGCAGCGTCGGCCTCCACCCTCGACTGCTCGTCAGCAGTTTCGCAACAAACAGCCTTATCAACGATCATCGGAAGAGCCCCCTCAGGGGAGAACGCAGAGGAGATAAATATCGAGGTATGCTTTGCCGGTCGGCTTAAATATTTTGTTAATAAGTGGTCACAAATTACTAAAGACCCCACTTTACTGTCATGGCTGTCAGGTTATCATACCATTTACATCAATTCCATCGAATTCCGATTGTCACTGTCAGTCTGTTTTTTTCCAAAATCCACACAAGAGAGCTTAGATTTCGACCAATCATTACACAACCTAATAAGCAATGGTGCCATCTCGAAATGTACTTATATTGAAGGACAATTTTTATCCAGTATATTTCTTGTACCTAAGCCTAATGGTGATAAAAACTTTATATTGAATTTAAAAAAGTTAAATAAATTTGTACTTGCTAGTCATTTTAAAATGGAAGATTACAGCACAGCGTCAAAATTATTAACTGAAAACTGCTGTAGACAATAGACTTAAAACATGCATACTTCTTTGTTGCGACAAATGAAGCTCACAAAAAATATCTTCGATTCAAATACAACAATATATTATATGAATTCAATTGTTTACCGTTCGGCCTTTTTACCGCACCTCTCGTGTTTACTAAATTAATGAAACCAGTTATAGAATACCTGCGTAGTCGGGGTATGATTTCAGTTATTTATTTAGATAACATTTTTTTATCGGAAAGACTTACTCGGAGTGTGTCACTAATGTATCTACAACTATAGATCTATTACAGAGCTTGGGTTTTTTGATTAACTTTTCAAAAAGTTGTTTAATACCTAAACGTGAATGTAAGTTCTTGGGCTTCACTTTCGACTCAAAGCAGATGATTTTAAAACTATCCGAGGAAAAGAAAATAAAATTGAAAGATTTTATAAATAGATTTCTTTGTATAAAACGATGCAAGTTACGCGAATTCGCTAAACTCATTGGTTATTTAATTTCCGCATGTCCAACAATAACTTATTCGTGGTTATATACAAAAAAGCTTGAACAATATAAATATAATTGTTTATTAAAAAAAAAATCCAAACTACGATCAGACAATTGATGTCTTAATTACCCTACATGAAGAATTATATTGGTGGTTAGGAAACATAGATATAGGCCATTCATCACTCAAACCGAACAACTTTGTTTTAGAATTTTTTTTCTGATGCCTCCTCTACGGGATGGGGAGCGTATTGTGATACAGTTAGATGTTGTGGATATAGAAAAGACAACGAAACTTCTTGTCATATAAACGAGTTGGAACTAAAAGCAGCCTTTCTAGCTCTGAAATGTTTCACCAAAGAATTATCTAATTGTGACATCTTATTAACAGAATGGGCAGTATTCAATATGATCACCTAGATTATATATCTAGAAGTATGTGGAAATGGTGCGAAGAACGTAGAATAATCTTATTCGCTTCTTACATCAATACTAAAGATAATTGTGAGGCAGATTCATTATCTCGAAAACAGTTCGAGGATACAGAGTGGGAATTAAATCAAATTGCATTTAATGAAATAGTTCGCAACTTTGGTATGCCAGTATTGATTTGTTTGCAAACAGATGCAATACTAAGTGTAAACAATATGTTTCGTGGAGAAATGATCCCGAAGCATGTGCTGTTGATGCCTTTACACTGCCATGGACCAATATGTTATTTTACGCCTTTCCACCATTCTCGCTTATAGTAAAATTAATGCAGAAAATCATTTGTCATAAGGCAGAGGGTATTGTTGTGGTGCCATATTGGCCAAGTCAACCTTGGTTTCCTATGTTTAAAAAGTTGTCTGTTTCAATTTTTTTGTAATTCGGACCAGATTTTGACCTTCTAACATCTCCTTTCAGTAGATTGTAGATTGTGTACACAAGAATCTACGTCTTGTTGCCGCGAAATTATCAGGCAAGCATTACTAAGGAAATATTTATCGAATAGGACAGTAGATATTATGCTAGCTTCGCTTGCAAATAATACTTACAAACAGTACGATGTTTGCATAAAATCTTGGATGATTTACTGTAGATTACATAATTATGATTATTTTAATGCTTCTATTCCAATTGTAATACATTTTTTAACCGATATTTTTGATAAAGGCGCTAAATACGGGACCATCAATTCTTACCACTCTGCCTTATCTCTTTTGTTAGGTAATAGCTTAAATGATGATCGAGTCAAACGTTTCATGAAGGGTGTTTACAAGTTGAGGCCCACCAATCCAAAATATAATACTTCTTGGGACCCAAACATAGTGTTAAATTATTTGGCCACTCAATGGCCAAATGAAAGCCTTAGTTTAGAAGATTTCTCTAAGAAACGCTGACTCTGCTAGGTTTGGTGACAGCGCAAAGAGTACAAACATTTTCTCTCATTAAAATAAATAATATAACTCAAAACAGAACAGAAATCTTAGATAAAATACCTGACTTAGTAAAAACTTCAAAACCAAACTCCTTTCAACCCCTTCTAAGGCTACCATTTTTTCATACAAATCCTGCAATATGCCCTGCCAGATGCATTTTAGATTATATAAATAAAACGAGTGGTTTACGTAGTTGTGACACTTTATTTATTAGCCACAAAAGACCTCACTTAAAAGTTTGTCTCAAACTTTGAGTCACTGTATCAAATATACTTTATAACGCAGTGGCGTGGACACATCAGTGTTTAGCGCGCACAGCACGCGCCATGCGGCCACTTCCACTGCTAGCAGTGTCAGTGTCAATATTGATGTCATACGGAAAACCGCAGGATGGAGTAATACATCCTCAGTATTTGCCAAATTCTACAACAAAGAAATTGTATCGGATGCCAATCAATTTGCAACTAGTATTTTATGTAACTCCTTAGAATAAATAGATGTATATTTGTGATTTATTACTGTTGGTTATACTCTAACAATACAGTTTTACTTATACCTATACTGCAAAAATAATTCACATTAAAATACTCTGAACATCCTACAACATGTTAACATTAAATCGCAAAGAATTAAGCCGTGAAACATAATTAAGGATCAAACGAACTTACCAAGTGAAGTTCGATCACAATTATGTGAACGGCTTAATTCGAAGCGATTGATATAAACCCGCCCAAACAGTATTCCTTTAAAGTAATATCACCCACCCATAATTAATGTGAATTATTTTTATGGGTACTACCTAGGAACTTTAGCTCTAAACAAAATTATTATTGAGGAGGGATGATGAGAGGAAGTAAGTGGAGAGGAGTTCAAGAGCGGGGATCAGGGTTGCCAAATAAAAAAAAAAAAAAAAAAACGTGTCTCTGAAAACCGTGCAAGGCTGACGCTTGGAAGTACTACTACAACATGTTAACATTAAATCGCTTCGAATTAAGCCGTTCACATAATTGTGATCGAACTTCACTTGGTAAGTTCGTTTGATCCTTAAATATATCTACAAGCAATGTGCTTACTTAAAGGTAAGATATTTATTTATTATACCAAATATCGCTCCTAAGGGTTACCCTTCCTATTACCAACACCCGAGCAATGAACTGAAAGGTCAACGAAGAGGGCTATTTGCAAAGTTTACCCGCGGGATCGAATTATTAATGAGGAGATTTCAGATTAAGTATAAACTGTTGGGAAAAATTGGTTTATAATGGGATTTTTCCATCCATTAGACTGCTTCTACTGGACAAAAATTCGGCCCCAAACACGAAGTTTCATCTTTATGAATATGAACATAAAGTCCCAAATGCTTTGGATTAAGATTTTAAGTGTACGTTGTGTACACCGACTATATAAATGCTTACAAACTAATGAGAGGTTTTCAAACTGACATTTAAAACTATAAAAAAGATAGTTACTATATTTCATTTTAGATGGCGCCACATGCTTTTCTTACAAAAGTGCAATGTCAAATGTCTTTTCGTATAGAATTTTGACAGCTAGCTTTTTACCAACGCCATCTTTTGAGAGAATAAGATATGATTTTTTCTTTTTAAAATCAATTGGAAAACTCCTCATTGGGGAATTAAATGCATTGTTATGCAGAGTGATGTACTACGATGGCTAGACTTCTTACCGCGAGACATGGGTACAGGACAAGACTTACAGTTACTAATCTGAAAGAATTACATTGATAATACACTCCACTTATTTCCCATAAACTTAGAGATACACCAAGAATAATATCTAAGACGTTATATTAATGAATTAATTAGTATATGCACGTAGTATGTAAATTCAGAATTTATACTTTATGCTTTCGATAATGAAGAGCACAGGAAAATTAAGTTCTTCCTCTTTTTTTTGTCAGGAAAGTTTTGATTAATATCCCAATTGTTCTGACAATGGTCTACTTTAATTAGGAACCAGCACAGCATGCTTCTATTTCGAAGAACTATTCAGGATTATTAAACACCCTCCATGCTACAACGCTGTTACTAGTAGTATTTGAAATTATCATAATTTTCCTTCTAAATAGTTTGAAAGAATAAGAAAATTTCTAATCACAACATTATCAACAAACTTAGAAATGCTGTAACTAAACCTAATCTACTATCAGTAATATATTTAACACTAACATATTATTGTATTCCAGCTTGGGATGGAGTAGGTACCTAAACCTCTATTACGAGGTACTTTAGAGGCGGCACAAATAAATATGAATATAACCTTTCTAATACCCAAATTCTCCAAGTGTACTGTTCTTACGTGAGGTAATTCATTACACTAGTTCATTTACGTACTAATTCGACTTCCATGTTTTGCCAAAATTGTTTCTTGTGTATAACATTTCTTGTTCAGTATTTTTAAGTTAAAACTGTTTTGGCAGCCAGACAAAATTACATGATTGGCCGCTTTCTCTACAACCGTATGAGAAAACACCTGGCTAATGTGCATCTAGCTAAACTATGAGAGAACTGATGTGCTCTTGTTGTGACTAAATAGTAAACATTCAAAAAGCTCACTGTGAGAGTTATAGGCTCACAATAAAAGAAGTGGTATTTAGAAGCTGTAGGTTGGTGGTATAAAGAAATAAAACCAACCAAGTTGAGTACAAAATAATGACTGATTTATTTAATATACTTCTTAAACTAAGAGCATAAAATTGCTGACATGTTAGTAGGTCAGTTCATAGTCCTAAGGTTAATGTACGGTAATTTAGGTAACCCGTACATCCTGCCGCCCAAAAAGGTGAACATAAAAACAACGGAAACAACTATACAAATCAATAGCAGCAGGTTTGAATGGTAATAAAAAGTAAATACAGAGTTAAGTAGATAATTTAATTATTTTAACTCGGCAATTATTTTTAAGTATTAAAGTTATTTAAGTAGGTATTATTCTAAGATATATGGTTACATTAATTTTGAAATAAATCTCAATCAGTAGTAAGTAAAGTTAAACTCCGAAATCGTATGACTTCTGCACTTGGGGCGATGGCCCACACCCGACACTGATCACTGATTTCGGTCTATAGAGCGTATTTGTTGGGTTCTCACTACACGTGACACTGACACTATGGCGTCTCGATGCCTGCGGCGGCGGCGGCGGCGCTGGTACGCGCTCTGCAGGCTCCGCTGCCTTCACCGCGAGCGCTGCCTCTGCTGTGCGCCGCTGTCGCCTGCGCCTCCCGCCCACGTAGATGAAGAACACTGCCGCGCTCATCATTAAAGCTAGCATAATATAAGAGATAGTATATTGGTGAATGTCATGAAACGACAATTCACCCTCAGATTGTTCCTTAATGCTTTTAAGACCCTTCCTAATCACCTCGTCATTTTCAGTGCTTTCATTTATTAACATCATTTCGTTTTGACTTACATCAAATGTGGTATTAGTTATATGGTTCAACATGGAGAAAGTAGGTATGTATAAGTCAGGCGAAGATATATGTAAATCATTGTGATAGTTATTATGAGCTGATATCGTAAATCCATTCGCCATTAAAAGGCAACCTTGACCTAGGCCAAAAATCCCATTTCCATTCAATACAACAACCTTCACTTCGTTCGAACAAATAATGCGCACTTTGCAAGTTTGACAACATGAAAACAACCATGCATTGGCTTGTTGCAATTTGATCCATCTGACTTCACAGGGTGCTTCTTTTATGTCGCATGCATTTTGTGACTTTGCATCTACTATTTTTATGTCACATATCGAGTTTTTATTCTTGAAATCATACACAGGTACGTTTAAATAGCAAAATGTTTTCATCTTAATCTGATGACAAGTTGCCAAGTCAGTTTCTAAGATAAATATTATAGAATCTTTTCTATAGTTAAAAGCTAGAAAATTACAAGTTGGAATTAGTAAGTTATATCCCTTTTTACTTTTCTGGGGTATAGATATTATCTTATTAAGTTCGAAGGTATCTTTACTAATTAAAGGTACTTTAAGCTCTATTATCAAAAATTCATCGGTAATGCTCGCTTTTGTTTCTATAAGTTGATAAAATTCCTGTATATTTTTTATATCTATCGGCACTGCAAGATCATCCTGTATATTGTTTGAAATTATATTTACTTGCTTTTCAAGCTGATCTGGTGCTAATAAATGAACGTCTATTTTTCCGTGTTTAATATCGGTCACTGTGTCAATTAAAGTTTGTTGGATTTCTTTTAAGTTTTTGACAATTAAGCTTATCGCCACGGCCGAGGATGTAAACAGCATCTCTTTCATACTGTCGGCTTGCATGTTTTGAAGCCGTTGGCTTATATCAGATATGTGTTTTTTTACAAAAACAAGCTGGTTATTCATGATGAACTCATTTCTTTTAATTATGTTATATTCCGCCTCTAAAATAATAGTCTGATTTTTTATGAGATTTCGTAAGTGATTCTCGTTAGCAGATATTTTCTTAATATCCTCGCTATACTGCTGAGCAAACCTATCATCCAAGACTCCAAATAGCGTGTTTGCAACCATTCCAACCCCATTAATTAATCCGCGTCGATATCTTCGGCTGTACTGGTTTTTCAATAACCTATTATAATGTTTGAGCTCATCCAGGTCATGTTCGACTTGATGAATAATGCTAGTAAATTGTGGATAGTTTTCAGGACATGAGTTACGCCATTGTCCTACGTAAGTCTTTATGTTTTGCATTCCTTGCCTAGTTGGACATATTATAATACAAAACGAGGTTCCATTTATCCTTGATGTACTGTAAGTTAGATATTTTATCGAAAAATAAAGCTTGGTTTGGCTCGAGTAACGTGACATTGTAAGTTACAGATGCGTGTATGTGAGAGGTACAAAGTGAAAGAATTATTAGTGAAGTAAATAAAAGATTAGTAAGACAATTTCTCCTAATTTTACGTCTCTGCGGGGCTTTCTTTTCGGGGCCTTGAACCTGTGGCTTCGTTTCAGCATGGAATAACTGTTCAACTTCCGCTACAGGTAGCCAGGCGAGCTTAGTCACTGGGCGCTTGATGACGTTGTTCTTTGTTTTGACCGACGCCACTCTGACAAGGCCGTCGGTTCCAGGATAGACTTCCTCGACGCGCCCCATTAGCCATTTTCCAGGTGCCACATTGTCCTCCTTTAGAAGCACGACATCCTCAATTTGTAGATTTTTCTGTGTCCTTTGCCATTTCGATCTAGATTGTAAATGCTGGAGATATTCTTTCGACCAGTTTTTCCAAAACATCTTATTCATGTTTTGAATAAGCTGCCATCTTTTTGATACGCTTATCGATGTAGGTTCAGTTTGTGGTCGACCTAAAAGCTGTCCTCCTACAAGGAAGTGACCCGGAGTGATATACTCATCATCGGGATCTTCAGTAAGGGCGTATAAAGGGCGAGAGTTAAGGCACGCCTCGATCTGAGTTAATAAAGTTGTAAACTCCTCGTAAGTTAAACGTTGATCCCCCAGTATGCGCTTTAGATGATACTTGACGCTTTTCACGGCAGCTTCCCATAAACCACCTGCCGAAGGCCAAGCCGGTGAATTAAAAATCCACGTTATCTCCATTGAGCTTATATTATCGAAGAACGTCTCATCTAAAGTTTGAAAAATCTCCTTAAACTCTTTTCTTAAAAGCTTATCGGCACCTACAAAGTTCGTGCCGTTGTCCGAGTACACGTGGCTTGGGTTTCCCCGTCGTGCACAAAATCGACGAAAAGCTGCTAGGAAAGCTTGTGTGCTAAGGTCAGAAACAAGCTCAAGATGAAGTGCTTTTGTGGCTAGGCATACGAACACTGACACATAGCCTTTAGTAGCACGCAATCCGCGTCCGTAGTTCGCTTTTATTTCAAAGTGACCTGTAAAGTCGATTCCCGTATGGGTAAATGGGCGGGAAGGTGTGACACGTGGTGTAGGTAAGTCCGCCATAAGCTGAGGATGAGTTTCGGCTTTGTAACGTCTGCACCGAACGCACTTCCGTAATTCTCGTTTAACGGTGCGCATCCCAGTCAGGATCCAGTATTGATCTCTAATCAAGGTCAGTGTGAGTCGTGGACCACCGTGACAAGTTTCTTTGTGAGCTTTATTTATTATAAGTTCTGTTAAGCGGCTGTTACTAGATAAAATAACCCCGTGTTTAGCTGAGCTGCTGAGCTGAGAGTGGGTTAGGCGACCGCCAACCCTAAGTATCCCGTATTCATCTAAGAATGGGTTCAAGTTTGCCAAAGGACTCGAAAAGTGCACGACCCCATTTTTCTGCAATTTGAAAATATCTTTCTCAAACGACGAACTTTGTTCGATCTTAATAATCATATTATGTAGAGCGTGACTAAGTTCCTTGACCTTAAGTGCACCATCAGCATTAGTTGAATTGCGTTTACAATTGTTTATAAATCGTAAAATGTACGCTAAGACTCGGATTACATGAGTTATTGAGCTGCGTTCACATAAGAGTTTAGAAATAAAATGTTGTTCCGGTTTACTTTCAAATAACGCTGCACAGATTTTTTCTTTTTTCACTTCAATTTCAGGTGGTTTATATTTAATGATTGGCGATTCAGCTGGCTTGAAGTTTTTGATCCATTTTGGACCCTCCCACCACAACAAAGTTTTCGACAAATATGCGGCAGATACCCCTCGTGTAGCACAGTCAGCGGCGTTTTCTTTCGACTGAACGTGACTCCAGGCGGATGCAGGTATAATGTCCGTGATGTCGCGGACCCTGTTAGCCACAAATTGCTCCCATCTTCCTATATCTCCCTTTAACCAACCTAGCACCACCGTCGAGTCAGTCCAAGCGAAAATTTCTACTCTGTCAAAAGCTAAAGTCTGCTGTACCTTTCTCATAAGTTTCGCCAAAAGTAATGCACCACATAGTTCCATTCGTGGTAAAGACAGTTGTTTACTTCGGGGGGCTACTTTAGTTTTAGCTGCGGCCAAGCTCGATGTGAAGGCGCCTTTATTTTTTGTAGTAACATATACTACCGCAGCGTAAGCCACTTCCGATGCGTCACAAAATCCATGCAGTTGCATAACTTGCGCCCTTGGACCCAAATATCTTTTTATTGTAAATAGGTCAACTAGTTGTAGGTCCGCTTTTAACTTTAACCATTCATCCTGGATCCCAGCAGACACGGTATCGTCCCATTTCTTTTCAGAAATCCAAGTTTTTTGGAACAAAAGCTTCGCTCGAATGGTTAAGGGTGACAACCATCCTAACGGATCAAATATCTTGGAGATATCTGATAACAGACTTCGTTTTGTGACCTTACCACCTTCATCCGCGTACACATTTTTGAACTTAAACGAGTCTGTAATTGGATCCCACACGAGACCCAAAGTTTTCTTAGTTTGTGTGCATTTAAATTCAAAGTTTGTTTCTCTAAGCTCTGTCGGCAAATCTTCTAACAGCCTAGGTTCATTACTCGACCACTTTCTCAAGTTCATGTTCGCACATTTTAATAAAGTGATAAGCTGACGCTGTAAGTTCTTAGCTTCCAGAATGTCATCGCAACCTCCCAAATAATCATCCATATAAAAGTCACTTTGTAAAACTTGGGCCGCTAAGGGGTAGTTTTCACCCTCGTCCATAGCAAGTTGTTTTAAGGTGCGCATAGCAAGATATGGTGCAGCTTTAGTACCGTAGGTCACGGTAGTAAGTTGAAAATTTTGTAGGGGTTGATTCGGAGAGTCTCTCCAAACGATTGATTGTAATGATTGATCTGTTTTTCGGACAAAAATAGTTCTATATGCTTTCTCAATATCAGATGTCATGACGTATCGGTATTTTCTCCAGTTTAGTATAAGGGCCTGAAGGTCACCTTGAAGGTTTGGCCCGCACTCCATGACATCATTCAGACTCAGTCCCGATGACGTTTTACAGGACGCATTAAATACAACACGTAATTTCGTCGTTGTTGAATCATCCTTTTGAATTCCATGATGTGGCATAAAATATTGTAAATTATTGTTAGGCGCCGGCGCAGGTATCATATGGCCGAGTTCTTGATATTCTTTTATGAAGTTTTTATAACTATAGGCAAAAGATTTATTATTGTTTATTTTTCTTTCGAGTTGATTGAACTGACCGATTGCCTTATTTTTAGAGTTACCTAATAACGTTTTGTAGTTTTCCTTCATGGGAAGGGCCACTACGTAGCTTCCATCATCCCGTCGATGCGTAGTAGCTTGGTAGAAAAGCTCACAGTTTTGCTCTTCTTTTGATAAAGCTGAAGTTGATGGCGTGGTGAGATCTTCTATCTCCCAATATTTAATGATGTTATCAATATTGCCTGTTATCACATGACAACGGTAACTTTTTGTAGGGTAGTTGACATGACCCGACAAAATCCATCCTAGTTTGGTTTGTTGAGCCATAGGACATTGTTTGGGTCCCTTGATGAGACCACTCAGAATTATTTCCGAGTATACACTCGCGTCCAAAAGTAGGTCAACTGGCCGCGACACGTTATACTCGGGATCAGCTAGACGTATGTCCTGAATATGGTTCCAATGCTGTTTATGGAAAGAGCTGGTTGGCAAGTTGTTGATGACCTGATTAATAACAAGTGCATCTGTTTGAAGCTCATAATCATCGTGCATTGATTTTATATTAAGTGTGACCAAACCCTTGCTCTGCTTCACCTTATCTCCTATCCCGAATACTGACGCAGTGGCGTTTCGGCGCGGCAACCCTAACAATTGAGTAGCACGTTCCGAAATCAAAGATACTTGAGAGTCTTGGTCCAACAACGCCCTCAGGTTGACATACGAGCCGTCCGCCGCCCTAACATTGATGGAGAGGGTGGTGAGCAGGACTTCACCCTCGTCGCTCGTGCAATGATTCACATATTGTGCTGCTATAATTGGAACATTCGACTTTGGCGTAGGTAATGCGGACTTAGCAACTTGGCGCGCGCTTGAAAAAGTAATTGCGTCATGAACAGCAGAATGGTGCGGTTTATTGCAAATTTTGCACTTTTTATTAGAAGTGCAGTTCGACGAATGTTTAAATAGACAATTGCGACATAGCTGTAATTCGTTAAGCGTTTTCATTTTCATAATTGATGTCATATCGATGAACTTTGTACATTTATAGAGGTCGTGATCTGCTTCACAGACTGGGCACTTCCTCGTATACGTTGCATTAGTATGAAACGTTCGATTAGCTGGCTTTTTGTAAGCTTCAGGTTTGAAAAAAGTTCGATAGGGCTGCATAGGGGGTTGGGGTTTGCTAACTGACAGCTCTCTCTCGACCTTGGAGATAGGTTCTAGTGAAATGAATTTATTTTCGATAAACTCCATGAATTCATCGAGTTTAGGTAGCTCTCTTGGTGATTTCCTGGCCTCCTTATAATCGGAATACGTCACAGAATCAATTTTTTTACAAAGAAGATGTACAAGTAGGGGATCCCATGAGTTGGTATCCACCCCTAAGTTATGGATAGCGTGTATGCACTCAGTCGTCGTGTCGTACAGCCTTTTGAGTTCAAACGTAGTTCGCCTTTGCATTTTAGGTTGCTCTAAAAAGATTTCTATTTGACGGGTGAACAAAAGCTGAGGATTATCATATCGATGCACAAGGATTTGATAAGCTGTTTCATAGTTTTCGTTACTAATATGGAGATGCTGAATTAATCGTTCCGCCTCTCCTCGAACCTTATTTTTTAGATGTTGCATTTTTTGCGCTTTCGTGAGGTAAGTACTCTTGTGAATGGTTTCGTTAAAAAGGTCAAAGAAAGTAGGCCACTGTAAAAAGTTTCCCGTAAATTGTGGTATATCCAGCTGAGGAGTTGAATGCTGCTGATGTATTGTAGAGTTAAGATGATGGTTAAGAACACGCTTCGTGGTTTTATATTTTGTTTCAAAAGCTGAAAATTCACTTTCATAAGTTATATCACCTCCTTGTACAATGGTGTCAATTTGGAGATGTAAGGATTCAATATTGTTCCATTTAAGCTGAATATTCCTAAGCTCATCCTCAATTTCCCACTTTTCCATTTCCTCTAATTTTAAGCTTGAGATCAATCTATTGAAAGCTCTAAAATATGCTCTTTGTTGAATAAGTAGTTCATCCACTTTACCACAGGGTTGAGTTGCCCTTTCAGTACTAATCGGTAAGGTAGACGCCGACGCTATCGGTTGAGGCTTGTATGAAGTAAGTGAGTTACGAATGGATTGATAAAGCTCTTTTGTTTGAATAAAACGTTTTTCAGTAAAATAACTATCATTTTGATCCGGGAACGTCAATAGTTTTTCATTAACCTGATCAAATTCACTCCAAAGTTGGTCTAAAACTTCAGTTCGCTTTTTTAGGTAGTCTAAAGTTTTACGATAATCTGAATCTTTAGAAAAGTTAATTCGTATTTTATCTATCTCTGAATAAAGTTGAGCTTGACGAGAGATTAGTGACTGCATCGTACAAAAAAAGGTCTAAAAGCTAATTTATAAAGGAACAATCTTACTTTGAGCTGCAGCGACACGGAGCGGGCTTTGGTGCAGGTCTCCTGACCCACGAACTGCTGGTACACGTCTCTTGATCTCCTAATCCCCGGAATGTGAGCTGGCAGGTCTCCTGACCCGCGAAATGAAGCTGGTGGGTCTCCTGACTCACGGAAGGGAAGCTGGTGGATCTCCTGATCCACGAAGGTGAGCTGGCAGGTCTCCTGACCCACGGAAATGAAGCTGGCGGATCTCCTGATCCACGAAGGTAAGCTGGCAGGTCTCCTGACCCACGGAAGGGAAGCTGGTAGGTCTCCTGACCCACGGAAGTGAAGCTGGTAGGTCTCCTGACCCACGGAAGTGAAGCTTGTAGGTCTCCTGACCCACGGAAGTTAAGCTGGCGGATCTCCAGATCCACGTAAGTTAAGCTGGTAGGTCTCCTGACCCACGGAAGTGAAGTTTGTCGGTCTCCTGACCCAAGGAAGTGAAGCTGGTAGGTCTCCTGACCCACGGAAGTGAAGCTTGTAGGTCTCCTGACCCACGGAAGTTAAGCTTGTAGGTCTCCTGACCCACGGAAGTTAAGCTGGCGGATCTCCTGATCCACGTAAGTTAAGCTTGTAGGTCTCCTGACCCACGGAAGTTAAGCTCGAAGGACCAAATGTGAGAGTTATAGGCTCACAATAAAAGAAGTGGTATTTAGAAGCTGTAGGTTGGTGGTATAAAGAAATAAAACCAACCAAGTTGAGTACAAAATAATGACTGATTTATTTAATATACTTCTTAAACTAAGAGCATAAAATTGCTGACATGTTAGTAGGTCAGTTCATAGTCCTAAGGTTAATGTACGGTAATTTAGGTAACCCGTACACTCACAAATACTCGTAGCTTATCAAACACAAATGTTCATTTAAGCACACACTCAACAAAGATTGAGATATGTAATTGTTCTACTTGTTATAAAATTCTTTTGTATGTTTGGGGTCACGTTCAAAAATAAACAGATACGGTAGTTTAGTTGGAATAGCACCCATCCGGCAAACGGGAGTCCCAGGTTCGAGACCTAGTCGTTGGATTTAGCATATTTTTTCAGTTATTTAAGATTTTCATTTGGTTTGCACCAACCAATGTTAATGTTGATTCGGTGCTCACTAAAAGCTATTAAGTGTCACAATCATCAGATCACAAGCTAAGTTTTATAAGTTTTTGTCAAACACGTCGGTAAAAACTTCGATTTGATAAAACATTAACTGCAAAGACTGTTTTATAAACTTCCATGCTGGACTGGGAGCGAAAGAAAAACATAGAATGTACCAGCTGCTTCTCTTCCCGAGCATACTGTAAAAGTTAGTTAGGTACTGTGGAATCCAACCAACCTCGTTGTCTTCCACTGGCCGATAATAATATAATGACGCGTTAGTTTTATTTCAAACACAGAGCCTTCGAAATGTCAATTCGTAAGTACAAAATATTATATTATTGAGTCATGCTTTAACTTTAAAAGAAATAGGGCGAAGCCCTAAAATAAATATCACATAGTAAAAACCAGTTCCTCCTTCTCATTTCCCAGACCTGCGCCCCGTCCCCCACAGTACTGAGGTTTTATTGACGTTTTTGTGGGCGACAGGCTGATCTCCTCTCACTGCAATAGTTTCTCTCCATCATTATAATTCCTCCAAACATGTCAAACGTGACATCAGATGGTTTTATAGCCTCTGGTGCTCTGCCTACCCCATAAGGGATACAGGCGTGAAGTTATTAATGAATGAACTGTTTTATACTGAAACTTTACGACCATTTTCAAAATGTTTTTGTTCTTTATGGCTTCAGTGACACGCGTCTATTAAATGAATGTAGAGATTTTACAAAGGTGATAATTTATGAACTCATTATATTAAGTTTGATGATATCTTGGAAAGTATGCACAAAATATTTTTTAGTAAGAACAAAACCTCAAAGTTATGGGAAATTAACAAGAACACCTTGTATATGTATATTACTTACTACAAATAGTTCATCAAAACAACTTTACATCGCGTTTTACTTCAGAAAATACATTTGTACAATTAACCATTTTCGTTTAAAAATAACGCTGTATTTCAATGTTTAAGTAGTTCTTTCATTTACACAAAACCTCGGGAATTCAGAAACTTTCAAAGTTACATTTCAAATTAGCTATAACTTAGAATTGGAAATTCATGAAATAAGCTAATTAATATGAGTTTAATTCAATTCAATTTCGGCTTCGAGACATAAGTTGAACTTTGTTTGAATATACGAGCATGTATATGAGCAAGTATTTCTTTTATACGCCTATATGAAAACAGAAATAATAATGTTACGCAGGATGGTTTTTGTATCTTTGAGGATGTTAAATTATAATTTATGTTGGGGGTTAATCCAACATATAGAATTAAAACTACGTAAACTTAAACTAGGATGTCAAATGTAAAAGAAAGACAAGTAAACTGTTGTAAAGTTGAACATGTAATAATGATCTTATTCTATCTTAAATAAAGAAAGTAAAGCTAGGAAGTAAAATGTAAGTAAAGGTGCGTACGACCTTCACATAATACGCTATCGATTGCTATATCAGCGAATCTATCGATGCGATGTCACGATTGCTGTGTGAGCACATCAATTTACCTTAAAACCATGTACTTTGTACAATTTATGTCAAACTTTCAAAAGAATCAATACATATGAAAATGTAATATACAGGGTCCGCTTATAATAGTCAATTATATTTTAATAGCAGATTAGGAATGAGGAGTGGGTATGAATTTCGAAAATCAAAAAAAAAAAAAAAAAATTTTCATGACTTTAAATTTCAAAATTCTTCTCTGTGAGTAAAATTTAAGATTATGTCCTTAATTGGGTTCAAAAAGTTTGACCGAAGCTGTAAGGGATTATTATAAGTCGTCCTATATTGGATAAAGTGCCGATCGATTTACTATTTTTATAATGACTACGCTTACCGAGCGCGTTAGCGATCGTAAAATGGTGAAAATGTATACAGGGTCCGCTTAAAATAGTCAATCATATTTTAATAGCAGATTAAGAATGATGACTGAATTAGGAAAAAAACATTTTTTTAAATAGTTATTTTTCATAACTTAAACATAATTCTTCTCAGTGAGTAAAATTTAAGATTAATCTACACTTTATGACTACATACAATTAGATGGAAACGTTTTTATTACTTGCTGTGTAGACATAAACTACAGATCAAACTTAAATTTCGATCACTTAGAGGAATTTTGAAATTTTAATGTATGAAAAATGTTTAAAAAAATTTTTTTTTTCGTAATTATTACTCATCATTTTTAATCTACTATTAAAATATTATTGACATAAGGCGACTCTATATGTTATTTCAATGTCATTATACATTTTGTATACAAAGTAGGTATATGTGATATACTATAACAATTTATTAACATATTTTTGTTTTTCTGTAACTATCCAAAATACGATAAATCATGAGTAAAAAAAATTACCCACCAGCTATAAAGCCGCAAAGTAAGCTGCATCAAGCTATTATTGAAACTATACACACAGCAGAACTAGGCACTATACAAGTTTATAATGAATCCCACGGCTTGTGCGTGTATACATGTGCCTACTTTACTTATTTATGGCTCAATAAATTTCGGCAAAGTTTGGGTGGAAATGAAGATTAATACATCTATTTTACATAGGAAACGTATCATTTAGATCAGCAATTCTATTTTGGCATTTGTTATCAGGCTTCTAATGATATTACTTTCTAGAAGTTTCGTGGTAAAGAGGGTTATCGCAAGATAATTGACAGCGTCTTTCTGAGCTTGTGGTGTTATCATACTTTGTTCTATAAAGATCATACAGCATATGTGTTTGCTACGCATAATTTTTTTTTCATTCATTCATCACATCCTAATGAGCCCAATGCATGTGCTATGAGTCTATCCCCTGAGTGACGAGGAGATCAAATCCGTAAACCACCAAGGCTTTTAATGAGAGCAAAAGAAAAACATAGAATGTACCGGCTGCTTCACTTTCCGAGAATACTGTAAAAGTCAGTTCAGGTGTTATGGGAGGTTTTTTTGTTGGCGACAGGCTGACCCGCTGTCACTTCAAAGGTCACTCCATCATTATAATGCCTCCAAATTTGTCAAACGGGACATCAGATGGTTTTATAACTACTGGTGTTCCCCATAAGGGATACAGGCGTGAAGTTATGTATGTATGGTGTGTCCACCTGTGGTACCAAGCTATCCCAGTGCTGGTGGTGAATAGTACTTGTTTTGTAACTCATTCCGTGTTGTTCCTAAATCTTACCTGATGGCAAGTGAAGATAAAATCGAAGACAGCACATGGATTTCAGAAGAAACTGGCCCTTTTAAAAATTATTGCTTGATTACTGTAAGTTAAATGGCAGTATAGAATATCTTTATTTTAATTTTTAGGTACCTACATGCGATAAAGATCGGTTAAAAAGTATTCTAATTAATATTCAAATTTTATGATAATTGAATAGTTAATAAAGTTTTTCGTTTGCTTTTATAAAACTTAATTTTTTTAAATAAAACTTTAACTGTATTTTTTAATCTTCTATTCCAGACATGAAATCTCTTTATAAGTCGTTAATCTTAATCCATCAGTCTAGACGGATTAAGATTTTCGTAAAGAACGCATAAACGCAAAACAAAATCTCCAAATTTAATGCTCATTAGTTCAATTTTATCTCCAACCCACGCTCCACTAACAGACAATTTACATGTATTATAACATTTACCTACGTCTTTATGAAATATTCATATAATTAGATTCATAACTGTTATAAGGTGAATGAATGAATGAAATTAAATGTAACGTAGATTTCCATTCCTTTGCAAGGTCGTGAAAGCTCCCGTTGGCGGTGGGCTCTTAATTTAAAACATCGATTTTGTCGCCACCAGTGTTGCTAGGGCCATAAATTTTGCATCGAAAGATAAACTGCATATGTGCTTTGTTATAGAGCCTAACATTATTAATGGGTAATTGAGATGAAGTATATCTAGTTCAACGCGTAAAATAAAGTGGATACTACTAGCGAATTTATTATCAAAATTTTGTAGCTGAGTATGTTCATTTTGGTTTACGGGCTGGTTTACACAGAAATTATGAACAGCTTTTGTTTAATATAAAAAAACTTTATTTGTTCCATGCATAGATTGTGCCAGCTGCTTCTCTTCCCGGGCATACTGTAAAAGTCAGATAAGGGACATAGGTTTTATTGGAGGTTTTTTTTTGCGGGCGATAGGCTGACCCCGTCAGTGCAATAGTCTCTCTCCATCATTATAATACCTCAAAATTTGTCAGAGGGTTTTATGGTCTCTGGTGTCCTCCGTACCCCTAAGGGATATACTTGTGAAGTTATGTATGTATGTATGTATCTTTTATCAGCTACAAAATACTACGCGTTACTACGATGTCTGTAGGGACACGAAATTTATGAGATAAAATATGGTTAAAATATAAAGTAATGGAATGAATCAAGATAAAATTTGGATAAAATAACTTTAAATGAAGAATACATTTGCTCGGTGGCTACAAAAATATACAGGGTTGTATTTAAGTCACCAGCCAAATTGAAATGTTAGTTTCTGTGATACGATATAAACATCTATATAATGTACATTATCTTAATTCCTATAACTATGTAAAACCTGTTCAGCTTTGTAACTACTTTTTGGAAATAAAATATATTATTATTATTATTATCTGCTTATTTATTGTAGTAACGCACAGTAGAAAAACGAAAGTTATGGCACCACAAACTTTAAAAAAATCGTGGGTGTTTTTGAACACAGCTACGACGCGGCATTTCATTATTAATACTACGACGTAGTAGGCATCTTTATTTGAATGGAATTCTTTAATCATTCAGAGTGACCATGCGTTGATTGACATGTTAGCGAATATATTGATTTCCTTGTAAAAAAATGCTTTTTTTCTGCAAAAAATGTTTCTATAAATCACACTTATTTTGTAAAAAAAAAAAATTGGCCGGTGACTAAAAAACAAGCCTATAGATAACGAGTAGAAATAATAATACGTTACTAACCCAAGGTGGAAATATCTTCTGTTTCGTTGAATTTTACTGCATGATTTTTTTATCCATTTCAGCGGTTATAGTAAGAAATACTTAGTACTTACCAAGAAGTCCCTAAAAGAAAACGGCTTCTAATTAAATCATTTAAATTAACTTTAGAAACGGGATATTCACCATGTTTTTCATTTATTTTGAGTTCTCGATATTTCGGCACTGTTACAAGCGCCATGCTCACGACGGTACTGAAGATGCGGGTAAGTTTTTTTATTCACGAGCAAGCAAATCTGTCTACCTGCTTTATAGTAAGTTTCAATCGTTGGTTACCACTGCTAATATTACTCGATTTTGTTGTCGACACGCGAAAGTCACAGTAAACCTTATATACAGGGTTGTTTTTTGGTAACAAGCCAAATTTAAATGTTAGTTTCTTTGATACAATATGAACGTACCTGCATATTTATTTTAGCGTCACTCAGTACAAAAAAGTAGAAATATAGAATCAGAAATGTTTTTAAAAATAGTCGCTGTTGATGAACATAGCTACTACGACACGGCATTTCCTTGATAATACTACGACATAGTACTACAAGATGTTTTGTAATAGCGCGTAATTGCCTTTATTTTAATGGTAATTTAAAGTGACCATGGTTTACTTAATATGTTAGCGGATATATTTATTTCTTTGTAAAAAAAAATACTTTTTTTGCAAAAATCGTTTCTATAAATGATATTTATTGTATAAAAAAATTTGGCCGGTGACTTCAAATCAACCTTGTATATATATCCACCATTTTACGATCGCTAACGCGCTCGGTAAGCGTAGTCATTGTAAAAATAGTAAATCGATCGGCACTTTATCCAATATAGGACGACTTATAATAATCCCTTACAGCTTAGGTCAAACTTTTTGAACCCAGTTAAGGATATAGAGTCTACTAATACTATAAGCTTTAATCTAAAATTGAATACAATAACAATTACAGTTAAGACAATTTAATACAATTGCCAAATAGTGATACCCGACTTGTATTGGATTACATCACGTCAGTCCTATTATACCCAAATAGTCCCTTTGTACTGTATCAAAGTAAAAAAATTAAAAGTAAAACAATTGTTATAAATAAGGCTACTTCATAAATATATATTTTTTAAATTAATGAAAAATGTGATAAATAAAAAGTACCACGTACCGCCAGGCCCCGGTAGCTCAGTGGAAGAACACTCGTCCGGCAAACGAGAGGTCCCAGGTTCGAATCCTGGTCGGGTAGTTTTTTTTTTATTTATCACATTTTTCATTTATTTAAATTAATTGAGCATTTTATATGCAAAAAAAAACTTAAAAACATTATTAGATATTTTTTTTTATTCCATCACAACTCTTTGTAATGAGCCCACCGCAGGGCATGAGTCTCTCCTCTAGGTGACGAGGAGGCATAGGCCATTATCAACCAAGCTGGCCCAGTGCTGGGGGTGGATGCATTGCTTATGTTTTTTGTATTACCTGTTGTCAACATTAAAATATTATGTTTATAATAGAAGTTAAAGAAGAACCGGACTTTTTCGCGTTTGATTACATTTTTACTCGACTGTATGATGTGATTTTAGGAAATGAAACGTTTTTTAAAATGTGAATTGTGTAAAATTCAAACTAGTTTACATTTGTACGTGGTTGTAGTGTTAAAGGAACTTGCTCTTTATAAAATACTGCAAAAATTAATAAAAAAATGCAAAATATGTTAACAATTTTATAATAAAAAAAACGTGTGATTGCTAGAACTTAAAAGTTAATTCCCGCAAAACGACATTCTCATTTTTCACTTTTTACGACACGGTTAACTTATTTCTGTATAAAAGTGACGATGAAAAATAACTTAACTCCTAAAATTAAGGCTCATAAAACCAAAATAAACAATTTCGTGTGGACAGTTAAATTCGGACAGCTCTGTTTTATCGCATGTGAATCAGTTATTTACTGTTCGTTTTTTTTTACTGTTTCTTCACTTTGAATAGCAAAGGTTGAAGTTATCTGAGGATCGCAGCCATTAATTTTCCACAAATTGGCTATTTATCCACACATAAGCGTGAGTTATTGAGGTTCTTGGGTTGCAGATAAACATCTTTTAGGATACGTACAATAATTGTATCAAAAATTTAATTTTCTTTCTACGGCCGGCTTATTTACGTAAATTAAGGGTTTTACGACATTATGAGGTCGTAATGAAAATTTATAATTTTGATACCATAGTAATAATTTGAGAATATTTTAATGGGCTTTCTCGTGGTTTTTGACAGTCTCACCTAAATCTAAGTGATTTTAAACCGTCAAATGAAACCTCATTGCCAAAGTAATTAGTTTGGGAGAGACTCATTATGATGAGTGCTCGCTAGCTAGACGAAGGTCATTTGGATAAATCGTCTCTTATTTCAGGCCAGTAGGGTCATTCATAAACGAACCAACATAGTTCGCTACATGGTACCCCATATCAAAAGCTCTGCTTAGTTTGGGGCCGGAAAGTTGATATGATTGTCTGTGGGTTTTTTATTGAGGAATTTATTTTGTACTCTTTTATTTGTCAGCCTTCGCCCATATAAGGATTTCATAGAATCGAGTAGATGGGTTGTTTTTAAAGTTTCACTTTTGAGTAGCATTTCTAATAAGTCGAAAGTAAGAAGTATCTTAGAATATGCTAACCCTGTATGGTCTCCGCAATAACATTTTTATTTTTAATGTCGCTTATTTTTGTACCTATCATAATAAATAAAAACCTTGCTATCAATTTGTAACAGTCAACTGGGATGTCTGCAAAACGATGTATATTTGTCTTGTTAACGTCAGAGTTAATTAATCAGTGCGAAGATGAAAAATCTTTGTCAGACTTTATTTAAATACTGAAAATGAATCATCATCATACCCTTTTTAATGAGCCTCCATGGATTTTACCTCAAAGGAAGAGATGCGACAGTTATAATTGAATAAAAAAACTAACAAGTTATAATATTTAGCGTTATATTCCCTCATAACTTCTTATCATAATACTTATTTTATCTTATCTTAATACTTATCATAATTAATAACATACTATACCATAATTTGACAAATAAGATGTCGTTTTGATCGTTTTATAGGCAATGTGATGTCTTATTTATATTTTTACTGTGTTTGTGTTAAAATCATGCCTATAAATTCAGGTATTATCAGATTGTAGCTTGTAGAGACTTGTAGCTTTATAAATTACGTACAAAAAACCTCAAAATTATGACCATGATCTAGCTTGGCATTACTTTAACTACGGTATCTATTGATGCAGGACATTCCTGCGTTATTTCACCGCCTTCCTTCAAGCAAGAAGCAAGAAATGCAATGAACACACAATTGTAACACTGTATCCCACACCACAAGCATTCCTTGCTTCTTGCTTGAGGGAGGGAGGGCGGTGAACCAACGTACGAAAATCCTGCATCACTAGTGCAAGTGATTAGTTATATCTAGTAGTTGTAATGGATTTCCGCAAAGTACCGCCTGATTCAATTAACTAGCTTGGCGTTTTCTTAATTATCTTATAATTGTGATATTTGTATCATTAAACAACAAACAAGGAGCTTGATTTACAATTTAAGTCCATTTTTCAATCTCTAACAATAATTTGATTGAATTATATCACTGGAAGTAAATACAAAAATAGGCTTTAATAAATAGCCTTACTTTTTTCCTTATTCACCAGATGAAAATGTAATAAAAATTTCATTTGATTCGTGGGAAGTATTGCAATGCCGCGTCAACATCTTTATGTAGATTATTTGGGCTTGATCCTTCTTCAATTTAAATACGTTTAAAAGATTATATAACTCTAATTTACACAAAAATATATCTCGTCTTTATATCAGTTACTATTGAAATTTTTGTGATTAAAAGAAAAAACCGTTAAGGGTCACCTTAGATTAGCCCTACCACCTGGATAAGGGTGTCATAAAAGTCAACGAATCCAAGAGACCTCCACAGTGAAACCCATCAGGGTCCGACTGCCTAGCGACCACCTTTCATATATATTGAAGCTCCGGCGATGTTGCGTTCTGACATTTTTAAACACGGGCTTTGTCTTTATTAAATAAATAATCATCCATGCTTTATTGGGAGCGAAAGAAAAACATACAATGTGCCAGCTGCTTCTGCTCTCGGGTATGCTGTAAAAGTCAGTTAAGGGACGAAGGTTTTAGTGGCGTTTTCGCGGGCGATAGGCTGACCACCTTTCACTGCATTAGCCTCTCTCCATCATAAAAAATAAAACTTGCGTGACATCAGATGGTTTCATAGCCTGTGGTGTTTTCCCTACCCCATCAGGTTCACAGGTGTGTGAAGTTATGTATACATGTATGTAATAGAGTATTTGATTTGTTGATAGTTTTCTAAAAACGAATCAGTTTATTTCATATTATATGACAAGCGTATTTTTAATTATGTAAATATAAATCGCGGGTTATCTATTGACCTTTGTCTTATCTTAATGTTTATCATTTATTTCCGTTGGGTCCCACTTTTGGATCCCACTTTTTACTCAAAATAAATATAACCATTCGATCCCAAATTCTAAAGAAATGTGAATGCAGGTACCATTGCAAACAAATTTGGTTAAAAAATTAAAAGACTGTATTTGATCAAGACATATCGAGCTTGAAGTAATATTCTAGTAATAAATTATCTAGGTATTTATACAAAAGTGTTGGTTGATGTACGATATGTTGTATGCAAAAAGATGAATTTCTATCTGATGAAATTCTTGCCGTATCCTGAATTTTCCGTGTTATTTTGTGGCTGGCTGTATACAGGGTGCTAGTTTATTAGAGCATTATTCATTAGAGGTTATAGTACAGGTCATTTGCAACTTTTTTCACAGACAGTCATAGGTGGAACTGAAACATTATTGAGATATTTTAATTTTAGAGTTTATTTGAAAACTCCTGGTTGTCTTGAAATTTTCGAATGCCCTCATACTTAATTATGTATAGGTGTCTTTGTGCTTCTTACTGGTCACAATATGCTGATATAGCCACTAGTTACTTTAACTCCTTAGATAATTATACGTACTAATAAGCAAATTTCCTGTATTTTATTGTATAATTAGTTATTCCATTTTCAAACTTTTATTGTTTTTTTTTCTGTGATTTTGATTTTAGTATTTCTGATAATACAATATGGTGATTTTATGACAACCAAACCGTATCGAAATATTTTTTTTGAACCATAAAAACATAACATTAGCACCCTTATAGAAATATACCATTTCGATTTATAATGAAACGGTCGAATTAAATTTATTAGATTAAACACCAAGTTTAATCTAATAAATTCGGGATGTTTCGATCACCGTTTGCCATAATAGAGGCACCAAATGACAAACGATGAACTCCACATTTTGATATACTTTGAGGCAAATCCTTAAACTTCAGTGAGGCAAGGTGAAGGTTCGGGATTTCAAAAAATAAAATACACCGTGATCTGAAAAATACAAATTCAAAAGTTACATTGAAGATTAATATTTATTTTATTTTTCAAAAGTTTCGGGTTCGATTCCCGAGCTGATTACATTTTTTTTGACGTTTGCAAAAAACAGATATTCGTATGTTTTTCAGTTTCCGAATTTCCCATACGCGGTCTAAATGGTCCACCCTGTATAAAATACGATTGCCCGATAAACCCTCAAATATACAAAGTAACTGGTGACAAATTTTAGATACTGAAAGAGGGTATTCTGTTCTCGATTCAGCAGTGCTAGCACGGATCTTTTGTCGATCGTAAGTTTACGAATGCTCGTATTGTATGGAGACGGTTTTGCAAGCAATAATTGAAATCTATCCATTGCCGCACGGTCAGCTTAAATAAATGTGCTCCTTGTTAATTTTGAATGTTTGTTAACAGGTTCTACTCTTAAATAACTGTAAAATAAAAAATTACATTGTTACTAAAAACTTGCAACCGACTCCATACTATACGAGCATTCGTAAACTTACGATCGACAAAAGATCCGTGCTAGCACTGCTGGTCATAATTATGTAATAAAAGTAGGTACTTAATTTTTCACTAGAATTCCCCATAAATAAACAAAGTTTTGTTACTACTAACTTTACTTACATCTAAGTTAATCGCGGCACGTGACCTGACACGCGGATAGCTTCCAATGCTAGTGTTTGCTGCCAATGCATTGCGTAATCAATTCTTTAACTTTTAGTTAATTTTCCCAGTAAATAATAAATATTTATTTTTTATAATATTTTTTTCTCCATGTAGGATCTAAACTATTATGTCCTTGAATTTCAAAAGTGATCCACTAGTCTCCCTGTACATACATATATGACTTCACGGCTGTATGCCTTATGGGGTAGGCAGAACACAAGAGGTTATAAAACCATCTGATGTCACGTTTGACATTCATAATCCTTCCATGCTGGACTGGAAGAGAAAGAATAACATGGAATTCTAGCTGCTTCTCTTCTCGGGCATACTGTTAAAGTCAGTTAAGGGACGGAGATTTAATTGGCGATTTATAGGCGATAGGCTGACTCCCTGTCACTGCAATAATCTCTCTCCATCATTATAATACCTATCTCCAAATTTGTCACCATGATAGTTAAAAAAATTATATGGTTGAGTTTTGGCTAGACAACGAAGAATTTGTAAATGTGGTTCGAAGGTTGAAATTATAAACTATACAAAGCAACGAAAGTAATCTTAACGCAAATAATAGAATTCAATATTTTTATTTTTATAAAGTAAATAAACTAAGGCAACTTTAATTTGACCTCAAATCGATACCTGTAAAACTCGAATTATATTAGAATAGGTTGACGGGATAGCTTAGTTTCCTAAGTAGCTATATATTTAATTTATTAATATAAAAAAAAATTGGACTTGTGTCGTTACGTGTACATATATTTAACATGGGATTCAACGGAAATAAAAAATGGGACCCAACGGAACTAACTAAAAAATGGGATCAAAAAAGTGGGATCCAACGGAAATAAATGATGTTTATTGCATCAAATTGTTGACGTGAACCGCAGGATTATTTTTTGGGAATGATTTTATAATTAAATAAAAATGTGCCCTTTTTTACGCTATCGTTTTAAATAGGGTCTGCTTAAAATAACCCCAACACCCCTGGATCATCAGGTGTGATTGAGCACAAACGCGGACTTAGTCCCTAATAAAAATATTAGGGCCCATGGTCATGCTAATGGAAATGTTATTTTATTCCTGCCAGAAATAGATTGTTTAAGCCAAAAATACACTAATAGTTTATTTGATAAGAGCTATTACAGAATTTATGTGAAATAATAGTAACAACTTATGTTCAAATATTAAAATGAATACTCCTTAACCATATATTTTATACCTACTTTGATTCGATATTTTGGTGTGTGTTTGTTAGAATACATTGGGAATGAATATTAAAAAGAACATTGCCCATAATAAAAACCGAAGAATAACAAAGTCTGCTGCTTGTAAGCATCGAGGACTGCTTCGGTGATTGGGCCCACTAGATTGATGTCCCATAAGGACCAAACAGTGAATTCAAAACAAATATTATTTTTTGTTCTGTGATACGTCCCATTGACTTTATTGTAGGAAATAATGAGATCAAGTACGGTCAGCAAGCAAACTAATATCAATAAACGACAAAATATTGATTCGTAATAAACATTAATATTAAAAATAATCAACAATAAAAATTAAAAACATGTTACATTTAAAACACTATAAAGCTATGATGTAATAAAATAAAGTATGTAGGTATTGACAATTTTAATGTATGAGGTTATTTTTGTTACAATAAAAAATTGACTTCCTAAAATTAAAAAAATCACAGTTCAAATAATTAAAATAATCACAGAATCAAATATTATAAATGTTTTAAATCAGTCATCATTGTCTATCATTGTCGATTGATTCGTAATAAACATTTATATTAAAAATAATCAACAATAAAAATTAAAAACATGTTACATTTAAAACACTATAAAACTATGATGTAGTAAAATAAAGTATGTAGGTATTGACAATTTTAATGTATGAGGTTATTTGTCCAATTTGGTTATATGATGTAGATGGTTGTGGTTGTGACATCTTGTTCCCTACGAATTAAAAATCGAGTTAATTATAAAAATAACACCAAAAAGAAAAAATCCAATAGGATTTTGAAAACTAAATGGCTGGTGACACTTCCTAGGTATTTTGGCTCAAACAACGGCTTTTCCTAAATATCAGTTTTATTATTGCTATTTATTTCAAACCTTAGTTAAACTTGATGCCTTTGATATTAATATGTAGGTGTTTTTACTTTTTGATCCTTCTTTTAAATAAATTAGTTATAATTAAATGTTGCCGCTCCGGCGGTAATATGTTCTGGCAATATTGTATAAAGAGCCAGTTCCTTCCTAAACCCGCGTGCTTTCATCTTCGACCTCATCGTCACTTACCGTCAGGTGAGATTGAGGTCAAACGCGGGTTTAGTCACTTATAAAAAAAAAATAACGCAAAAATTAAATCATACTATAAAATAATTAGTTGATATAGTTAAATACAATATTATATTTTTGTACTCTTAAGATGATGATGAATGATATATTAGAAATTATTAAATGAAGCAAAAAACGTTTCATTTTACAGTATTTATTTTAAACAATGGTGTAAAATAAATAAGTAAAATTCGTTTCAGTTTTCCAAAGGTAACTTAACTGTAAGCGTAATAATTATATAAACCCCTTATCACATAAATAAATTTTCCATTAAATTTAATTCTTTGTAATATTACTCTTATTTGCAATAAACAAAAATTAAACGCGCGTGCACATATTCCCACAATAAAGTTTAAACTGAATGGACTGTGAATGGAAATAAAGATATTTTTAGTGCTTTCTTTGTCGCACTTGCAAATATCGTTTCACAGTAACAAAGCTCGCGCTCGCTCACTCGAGATAGCCTAATGCAGTTGAACTTAAGTGCAAGTGAGACAGCGAATCGCAAAGTTTCGCAACGTTGCAGTCATTCTTATTCTTTTATAGCAACCCGCCGTCGATACTAAGCGACGTGCATGCAGTCATATTATTTTTTTTTATTCTTTAAAGCTAAATAAATTGTGTGTTTTTTTTATTTTAAGATGAATAATTTGTAAGATATTTTATTAATTTTTCTTACTAGTTTGCTTGCTGACCGTACTTGATCTCATTATTTCCTACAATAAAGTCAATGGGACGTATCACAGAACAAAAAATAATATTTTTTTTGAATTCACTGTTTGGTCCTTATGGGACATCAATCTAGTGGGCCCAATCACTGAAGCAGTCGCATCGAGTTGGTGTTGTGACTGTCTGGGGATTTTATTATTTATTTTATTATTTCATACGCCTTCCATAAGCGTAAGCATAAGCCCATCTACTATTTAAGGTGACCTATGTGAAAATTTTATCTCGGGCAAATACAAAGTAACTATGATGTTGAAACACCCTTATCTCAATAGAAAATATAGTTGGAAACTATCATTTACATCAGGCAATCAATTTTAAAATCCATCAAGCTGCAAGAACTGAGGGTGCGTTCAAATTTGAAGACATCTGAAAACTCAAGGATATGTCAGTTTGCTTGGTTTTAACCCTGAATGGTATGCGATCGTAGGCTAAGCAACAGATGGAGGTTTTTTTACTGGATAGATTTATTAGAAGGAGGATCAATGCGATCACTAAACACGCCTATTTGGTGATCAAGCCTTTTTAGCGCTGGTAGTCTGCGAACAGAAGATAAAGGCTACGCAGCAGATGAGGTGATTAATGATAACTTTAAATTTGAACCTGACCTTTACCACGTCAGTAACTCGTGATCACGTTGAAACGTCCACTTAAAAATGTAAATATCATTTTTCACAATCCAGTTGACGAAGTCATTTATTTGAAACCTGAAAACCTAAAACAATATCACAATATTCAATAACTTATTTAAAATTATTTACTAAAAGCAAACACTATTATAAAAGAAAAGTTTTCAAACGTTACTGAATTATGAAAAGCTATTCCAAAATTCCTCTCGCATTCCTAAATCACTTCCAAAAATATTTCTGGAATTCTTAACAAGAGATTGTGCCCTTGAAACCTCTAAATAATGTTTGTCCTTATTTCAAAGATCTTTTAATTTGTTTCTTTATTATCACACAAATTTAAGTTGTATTCTCTGCCTTTGTTTCAATAATTAGTCAAACACAAATTCAAAATTACATTTAAGAACAAAGTTCTTAGTTGTAAAAAAAAAACATTCTAACAAGCGGCGTTAAGCTTTGAGTCAAACATTTAAAGGATCAATTATTATTTGCATCTCTTCCTAAGCCCGTATAATTAAGCGTTGAGTATTTCTTAAGTATTTTAAAGTTTCCGTGTCAGCAATTTTTCAGAGAGGGCTTAAAAATAAAAGCATATTTATGTTGTGTACAGTTTTTAATACAGTTCCTCAAAAAGTGTCGTATTGCAGGGATGTATAGCGTTCGGGATGTGGTCTATTACACACTAGTGCATTCTCTTTACCTTTTCCGAACTCGTTGGTTCTCTTTCCCAACTGGCAAAATAATATCTATAAAAAAAAAAAACCAACCACAAAGTTTTTACTAAAAAAAATACATAGAAGTTTTTATGATTCATACAAATATTTCTAAAAAGAAGCTAATAATTTGTTACAATATGAGATTTAATGATTTCATTCAATAAGTTAGGTTAGGTGTCATCCGATTACATTTAATTTCATATGAATAGAAAAATCTACTGAAGACTTGGCTGTATGGGCATAGTTCCCTTGCCTACCCAGAATAGGTGAAGAAAACAAAAAAATCTCTGCTTATATTCTTTTACAGTTGGCGCCATTTTGTTTATTGTTGAGTTTATTTTAGTTATATTATTTTATTAAATTGCTTCATTTTTTCGCAACTGTATGAAAAATAGTTGTTCAGTACTCGCGCGAAACAGTTATTGCAACTTGTTCCGACTATCAATTCTCACCTTCGGCTGCGCCGTGGTGCGGCTCGGGTAGACATTTGTAGGCATTCTTTGCAATGACAGGCTTCCCGCACTCGTAATAAAATATACATACTAATTCAGTACTATTTGCTTTTAGAATACGAACCATAGTCAAGGAGCGAACGTAGACCTAAGTATTTTTTAACCTGTGAAAATTCCGTTTGACCTCAATCGCACCTCAATGGGGAGTTTTCTGACAGCTCATTAAAAAAACAAAACTGTACAAAATTGGTACAAAAGGCTTCGATAGATGGCGCTTTACAAAAGGCGAAAGCGAAGAATTTATTCCAAACTGCGTTTTTAAAAGTAAAATAAATTAATTGACGTCTGTATCAGAAATTGAACGTATAAATAACCATATATGGTAGATACCACTTACCTACATTATAGTACACAGACTTAACGCCTTCGGCTTTTTAAAAGTGCCATCTATAGAGGTTTTTTGAACTAATTTTTATGAGCTGTCAGAAAACTCCCCATTGGCTTGTCATTAAATAGTACCGGAACATAACCACTAGAGAGGTGATAGGTATTTGGCGGCAGATTTTGAATGAAGGTTGCAAGTCAAGTTTATGAGTTGAAAAAGTTTTTATTAACCTTGGTATTTGTAAAGTAGTTATGCATGTGTAGTTAACTTCACTGAACCTAACTTACCTGAGATGTCAGAATTAAGCTCTTCAATGTTTGCTTTTGAGATTTCGATTAAACAACTTTTAATTAAATCTGAATGAATATCAGGTTTTAGGCTATGAAAGCAATTTAAATGCAAACTCTCACGAATTAAGGTAGTTTAAGCTCCCGTCTTACTGCAGCTAAGGCACGGTGGTACACGGCAATATAATAAAAGTATCTATATCAATGGCAATGTAACAATAACATGATTTTATGTTTGTAATAAAAATATGCGATCAAAGGCGCAAAGCGATTTTTGTCGTATTTCTATTGATTTCGTAAGCAAACCCTACTTTTGTTTGGCTTCCCATTCCTGTTTTGGCTCAACTTGGAATAAAGCGTATTTCTTACGTCAACCAGCAGAGCCTTTGTTTCTTGGTGACGAAGGCTCACTTGGCTTCCTATAGAGCCTTTTACAGGCTTTGTCCTTCTATTATTTTAATATTCATCACAAAGGTATACCAAAATGTTTCGCAACTTTGTGGTTTGAAGAAAAAATACATATTAAATTAAGATTATTTTTCTTCAAGTTATAAAACAGAACGAACGCAATGAAAACCTTCCGTTGAAACTGTAGTCGTGTTCTGAATTTAAATTTTTTATCGCCTTGAAATCAAGATCAGTGTTTAAGTTTTATCGATAATTATGGAATAAAATTGAAGTTACACTGAATATTGTGGTTTCTGATTTTTGTTTATTTTACCTCTTCTTTTGCTTATTTGTATCTTAATAATAATATATTTATTTCAGATTAGCACCTTTGCGCGGACTTAGACTTAACATCTCTTTATGAAACACTCTTCAAGTGTAAGAGCGTGTATTGTACAGGCGTCGATCACTGCCAAGATCCGTGTTTCGACCGCGTTACACATATCCACACTATTACGGCATCAGCCAAAGCGCGGGCGCGAGGGGTGTGAGAGGCGAGTACAGTGCGTTTGCCGGACGAATGCAGAGTGTAGGTATTGTGAACGTTTCTTTAGGTTATCATTTTTTAAACTCGCGTTTGAACTCAATCTCACTTATTGGTAAGTGAAGATGAGTTCAAAGATGACAGCACACGGGAATATGAAGGGAAAGAATGCATAATTATGTTTTTATCATGACTAGAAAATAACCTCTTTAAACGCACCAAACAACAGACTTTACAACTTTATTTCATTAACAAAGATAAAAGATATTGATAATACATTCGCTAAAACTTAATAAAACGTAGTTAATTTTAACTGTGACTCGACAATTCAATCTCGGACAATACAACGCCACTTTGAAAGTCAATCGTTTATTGAGTTAAATTCACGAAGGACGCTAATGGACCATCACTGCTGTGCACTTCCCAGGCATTGGAGATCAAAAGGATGAGTTTTACACAGTTTGCCGATCTATACATGAGCGCTGTATTTATTAAAAGCCGAACTGGTTTTTGAGTATTTACTGGCTTAAGCGGACTTTGTAACGCATTTCAATTACAATTCAAAAATCAGTCAATTCTTTTTTTTTATATGCTTTTGTGTCTGGTGAGTTCTGTTGTTTGTGATTTTATTAGCTGATATCTCCTGAATATGGGATTCTAAAAAATAAAACCAAGTAACAGTATTCATTTATTTCCTAATAAAATCTAGAACAAATTGCAAATGTAAATTTTACGTCCAGCCGATACTGCACAATGTAGCTTCCTGTTATTGGTGAAATTGTGTAGGTAATTAAGTTCGAGCTACATTGTCGATATTAGCCTTATGGCACATGTATCACAGACTTTTATGACTATATTACAAACTATATTGTAAACTAGACGTATAAAGAATATACAGGGTTAATTTTAATAAGCGCAACATTTGTCCTACGACTATTTAAAATAAATATTCAAAAGTTTAAATTAAAATAGTTATTGTCTCCAAACTGACGTTACTCTACTAATACTGATACCACGCTCCTTGCGTCACGCCACATGCAGCGGGGCGCGGGGTTGCGGGGTGACGCTCTAAATACAGAGTAATAAATAACAGAGGGAAAATAATTGATTGTTTTTCTTGATCATTCGTAATATGTCTGCTATTGTGTATGAGTTGAATTTAATTTTTTTTTTGTTATTCCGCCAAGGAAAATCGTTTGGCACCCACTAAAATAAGCTTAAACCAGTAAAGAAAGCTTTAGCGGGAGGAGGATGAATCCTATTACGGACGAATAGGCACTCTATGAGCTGTTAACCCCAGTGGCTAATGGCAAATAGAGTGCCCAGACAGTGTGGTGACTCTCTCAGATAGGCTGAGCATACCCAGTAAACATCCCCCTTTTGACTCACCTTGATTAAGGCCACTAGTCGGGACGACAGCCAATTGGAGCGAGAGGCTGCGTAGTGAGCGGCATCCAGACGGCTGCCACCAAAAGGAACTGAAAGCGAGAAAATCAAAGCTAAGACTAGCAGAAATGACAAAGCTGAAACTAAGAGATTATCTAGAGTGATCAGACTCACTCTGAGATAGGAATGCTGGAAAGAAGGACTACGTTTAGAAACGTTGAGCTTGCTGGAGTTTCCTGATAAGGGGAGCGAACTTGTTTAGTACCGGAAGAGCATCGTTGAAACCCTCTGGGCTGGCGTCGAGAGCGGCGCCGAAAGCCAGGATCTCGTCGATGGGAGCGAGCTGGATCCAGAACGCCTTGCGGTCTTGAGAACCTTTTGCGTTCTGGCACTGGGAAGCCGATTTGGCGGCCGGTTGCGATTGAGTCGCGTCCCGGCTGCGCTGACCTGAAACGAAAGAGGTGAAGGCCTTAGGGGCCTTTGAACTGACTGGAGGAGCGTCCGAGCTAGGCTGCGGTCGCTCTCTCCAGTTCTCGATGGGCTTCACGGTAGCCCTGGCAGCACGCGGTGCCTTGGAGCAGCCGCGAAAGTTTGCTGTGTGGCCTGACTGGCCGCACAAGACGCAGGACGGAGCGGTGAGCGATTCGGGAGTGCGAGAGCACTCCTTAGTCCCATGCGGATCTAGGCACTTGACGCACCTAGGGGAAGCAAAACAGTTTGCCGCCGCATGACCATACAATTGGCAGCGGTGGCACTGACCTGGGAAACCACGCTTGTGTGGAGCTTCGACTCGGATGTTGGAGAGACCGCACAGGGTGAGCTTGCCTCTGAAAATGGACTGCCCTTGCGGGCTCTTCGCTAGGATTACTAGCGCAAGTGGGAACTGTTTGCCTCGGCGGCTGTGCATTTTGTGCACAAATTCGACGGGGAAGCCTTGAGAAGACAAGTACTCTTGGATTTGCTCGTTCAAGAAGCCGAGTAAGATTCCTGAAATCGGAAATGGAACAGAATAAGACCTTAATAGAGTCACCCACGTTGGATGCTTTACTATATTGGATCTTGGGATTGTGCCCCCCGCAGAGAGCTGACACCTCGGTCCAGCGGCTCTTGTCCCGTAGAAAGACGGGGGGTGGAGACTTGACTTTCGGCGGAGCCGAATCTGATTGCAACGCAGGCTGTGACGCCGGGATCGCTGAAACAAAAGGCGCGGGAGCAGACGCCGGTGCGACATTTTGCGGATCAGGAACAGCGGCTGGAGCAGCTAAAAAGGATGGAGATAAAGTCGAAGAAGCATCTTGCTTCTTCTTCTTAGACTTGGACTTTTTGCGAACCTCGGTGAACGGATCAGGAGATTCTGGAACTAAAGGAGCGGAGTCGGAATCACTACCCGGCGGGGTAGTTTTCCGTTTGCATGCGGTGGAGTCTACCGACATGCAATCTGAAAAAGGGTCGACGTACTCAGAGGGATCTGGAGACGCCGGAGAATTGGTTTGGAACTCCTGTGAACAAGAGGCGACCTGAGGACGAGCGGACAATTGCTCTCGCAAGGACTCGATTTGAGCGAGAAGGGCATCCTTCTCGGAGAGAAAGGCATCTTTCTCGGCTGCACGTTGAGCTTCCAGTGACTAAATTCTGAAGACGAGGGACGAGCGGCTAACTCCTCCTCCAGATTATCTATCTTGCTGCGGTATCTAACGCACCATTCTTGAAGGGAACTTTTTTCGATTTGGAGATTACGAATGCGACGACGGTTGATATCGCATTGATGCTCGGTACACTCAGGGTGACGAGGCATTATGCTGGGCTGAAAGAAAGTCTATCGAAGACAAACTGCACTGAAAAAGAAAACGACCTAGTACGGACCTATTGCCGGTGAATGGCGGACGATCAGGCTTCGTTGGCACGGTTACGTATCCACCTGACCAGCGATGCTTCGGCCGGCAGCAGTCGGGTCCGCCCTGAAAAGGGCAGATGAATTAGCCCCGACACCACACAGCTTCTACAAGAGAAAACTTTCCGAAAGAGCTTAACTTGGGACCTTACCCGCACGAGTGCGGGGAAGGGAACAAGGGCAGCGCAATACGAACACTCGGGAGCGGCCGCAGACACGACCGTTCAGGAGCGAACGCAAACGGGAAGTGAATTTAATTCCTTGAAACCGGATAGATATACTCTACGATAACCCCTAGCTCCGGCTCGTGGTATTAATAACACAATACGTGCATGCTTTGGGGCCGGTACACATCTCCGCCGCGGAGTGGTACTATTTAGAGGCTGATTTTATATGAACTTTGGTCATAAGCCAGTCGGGCGCTGTAGGGATCCTACCACCAAGCGAGGCTCAAACGGATTAGACGCCTTTTACTGAACGAACAATTATAATAGTTTGTTATGTCAGATTGAGTGATTGATTTATAATGTGATAAAAAATTGCTCATTCCTTAGGGTTGTCATACCTCCATCTCGTGACGTGATTGTACTTTTTATGTAGCTATCTATTGTTATTTCTGTTTTCATGAAAACTAGAATGAATATTCAAACAGGCTATCTGATCTCTCTAATGAATTTTTATTAATAAATAAAATAATAAATTAAAATAATAAATAAGTTATTACTTAAAATGGGGTGGAAGCAAAGTTTTCAACGAAGCTTTTTATACCACTACTAGCTTTATAAAACTAAATAGCTCTCGCAGTACTTTTGATGGAACTTAATTCACAGGTACGATCGTTAATATAATAAATAACTAGCTGACCCGGCAAACGTTGTTTTGCCATATAAATAAAAAAAAAATAGATGTTGGCCGATTCTTATAGATACCGGACAAGCACAAAAAATTTCATCAAAATCGGTCAAGCCGTTTCGGAGGAGTATGGCAACGAAAACTGTGACACGAGAATTTTATATATTAGGTATTAAAGAGTAATAATGGAGTACATAAGTTTATGAAATGAATTGTACCTGAAAAGATTTTTTTTATTTTGAGCGATTTCTATCAGGTATAATACTACATATATTGAAAAAAGACTTTAGGACGAATCCCAGTTTGAAAATCAATCTTTCTACGGATTCTTTCCTTGTTTCTCAAAAAAAACAAGGAAAATACAAAAAATCGTAAACACCGTAGGCTCAAAGTTTATGTGAATTGTTGTTGTTTTGTTAAGAAATGGATCCCCGTATAAGCGGCCCATTTAAAGTACCGAAGTACACTCAGTGGTTTATAATTTCCTTTAATTCCATTAAATAAAACTGTATTAATAGTTTAGGTCTTAGCTGAACTTTAAAGTGAGAAAAAAAATCTTACTCGCGGCTTTGTACACAAGCCATATTGCTGTACTACGCAGTAAAAAGACTGCTTATCCATGCCAGATAACTGTCAAACGGATTTTTATTTTTTGTTGTTTATTTATTTATTGGAATAACGACCTTATTTGAAAAACTAACGGTGTGGTGCCATCCTGTGATTAATAACATGTTCATGTCAAATACAAAAATAAGTTCTTATGTTCCCAAACGGCAATTTTTTACAACTTTAAATAATTTATTTTACAGAGTTTAATCATGAGTACAACTGAGTACAATTTGTTGTCCACGTACCTCCCGTACCTCCTAAAATGTATGAAGATAAAATCTTGTTCTTTGAGTTCATTATATTTGTTTATTATATGTAGTTAACATAATATGGGTTTGAAAAGATGTAAGAATAAAGCTTAGTCTAGTTATTCGAGCGGGATTACCAGTCTAAGTCCCAATCACAACCCATGTATCAAGATAAAAATCCTATTTATTATTTATTAATAAATGCATTTTCAACCCATTAACCCATTTTACTGAGGACTTAACAAAGCAGGTACCCAAAAATATAATAGGATTCAAAGACTGAACATATTCACATCATAGCTTTCATTCATTGATTAACTCGTCAGTTCATGCAAGGCTTATTTAGATTCGATTATTTCCAAAAACAATGTTATCCCATTAGATTTTCACTTGAACCATTTCATTATTACTCATCTATTAATCCATTACCTAATTAAAACATTGTTTTGTTTATCTATCCGGGACACGGAGTGATTTATGGGACACGAACGCATCCAATGACGTCATTCTGTGCAATAATCCACAAAGCATAAATTATTCCTGGCAACACATGGCTTCACGCGCCGTGATGTGGGTTGCTAGTTGTAAATTTCAGACAATTTTAATGGCAACTCAGCTCGTTTTCGTTGCGAACGAATTAAAAATGTTCAGTAATGTTGCCGTTTTGTGGAAAAGTTTGCTGGCCACAGATTATAAAGGTTTTCAGACGGGAATTATTCTATTGTTGAAGTTTTAACAAAAGTAATACGGGTTGTATAAAATAAAGACTTTATTAATTCCTTTGTTTTAATTGAATAGGATTGGTGGCCAAATAGAATGGTTAGGTAATTGATATTATGTATTCTACTAGATATCTAATAATAGAAAAAACAATAAACTAAGTGGTTCAAATTATCATATAACTATATATTGAGATATTCAATTTCTCTTTCATCAAATTAAATATAATGTATAATAATTTCATATAAAAACGTTGGCAATTAATGTGGCAGTTACAATCATTTTACACGGTGACTGTTGCGTCACTTTTGAATTTCGAGGACCATAGAATAGTTTGAGATCATAGAAGAAGATAAAAAATATAATAAAAAATTAAAACTAATAGTTTACTGAATAAACTTAACCGAAAGTTAAAGAATTGATTGTGCAACGCATGGCTACACTAGCGTTTTCAGCGCACCGTGTTCCAGGTCACGTGCCACAATTGACATAGGCGTAAGAAAAGTAAATAGGAATAGAACTTTATATATTTATAGGGAATTCTGGTAAAAAATTAGGTGCGATCATGCATGGAGTACTGCAGTCATCTTTGGGATAGTTCAGTCAAATATCAACTAGAAGCGCTGGACTCCCGTTGACCGAAGAGCCCGTAATCTAATCAACAATGTCGACCTTACGACCAAAAAACTGCAGACCCTAGAGCATCGTCGTAAGGTTGCTTGTTTAACCGTGTACTACAGGATACATTTTGGTGAGTGCGCAAGTGCTCTGTTTGAGCAAATTGAACCCTCACCCTTTTACCATCGGACTACTAGATGCAGACAGAACTTCCATCCGTATGTGGTTGATATTCCGAAAAGTCGAACTAAGCGCTTTGACAGTTCCTTTTTGATACGGGTCGCCAAGGTTTGGAATGAACTGCCTGCGTCTATTTTCCCTGACCAGTATAAACCAATTAAACTTACATATTTGCTAACATCGGTGATTTTTCCTAGCGATATCCGGGCGGCAAGTATGGTGGTTTGAATACCTACACACTGCACAGACATAAAATGCTATGTGCTTCTAACACAGCCACAGATACGAAAAACATTTTATTTCCTATAGAAATAAACCAATATGAATAATGACGAATGCGAGTTTAGTACTTTCTTGAAATATGTTTTATGTGTAGCTTCGGTGGACAAGACAGATTATCTTAATATATAAAACTGTTCCGTTACTGACTAAGTGACTGAGATACAACGTACAGCCATAACTACAGGCCGTAGAGAGCTGAACTTTGGAACATACAATCCTTAGGGGTTGTGGGGGAGCATTAAAGAATGAATTCCCGAAATCCCACGGGTTCGAGAATTATTGGACTTTTTAATTTGCATGAAAAATCTTATTCCTTGAGGGCATGTATGTGATACTTGGTATAAAGGTTTTTCAATGAGTAACAGGTTTTCTTATGAAAGCTATTATCGAAATTACCACGGAAACGGCAATAATTGGGCTTTTTAGTTTGTATGAAAATTCTTATTCCTTGAGTGCACGGATGTGATACTTGGAATAAAGTTTCTTCAATGAGAGTCTGGTTGTGTTGTGAAAGGAATTCCCAAAATTTCCACGGGAACGGGAACTTTATGGTTTTTTACTTTGTAAGATAAATGTTATCCCTTGATATGATATGTGATACTAAACTTGGCATAAAAGTTCTTCAATGAGTGACTAGTTACGTTAAACATAAACTATATTTAGTTTATATATTTCTTTAGTACTTATATCTATCAGTTATCTAGTATTCATAACACAAGTTCTTCAAGTAACTTAATTTGGGCTAGATAATGTTGTGTGTCAGATATTTATTTATTTATTTATTTAATATACACTTTTTATTTGTTTCGTCATTACGAAACGAAGAGTCTGGTAAGCTAAATAGCTCTCGAAGTAATTTTGATGGAACTTAATTCACAGGTACGATCGTTAACACTAAAGAGAATGAATAATATTAAAGAGTAATAATGGAGTACATAAGTTTATGGAATGAATTGTACCTGAAAAGACTTTTAAGCTATTGCATAGCTTCTATCGCGAGCCTTGAGCGTGGGGACCGAATCCAGAAATTCCGTAACGAAAAAAACCTAACACCCCTCACTCCGACCGGCACAGCGGTGATACTTTGATTTCATAACTTTACATGCAGGCTTTAATAAACAATCAGCGCTATCTACTAGGAACTTGTGAAACTTCATATTAGATCAAACTTTACTGCATAAATAAAATAAATAAATAATTATAATTGCATAAGTTGATAAAAAATGCTATGCAATAGCTTTACCGCGGCAGTCTCAGAGTGCCACACGTCTTTTTTTTATTTTGAGTGATTTCTATGAGGTATTATACTACATATATTGAAAAAAGACTTTAGGACGAATCCCAGTTTGAAAATCAATCTTTTCTCCATTGGATTCTTTCCTTGTTTCTCAAAAAAAAACAAGGAAAATACAAAAAATCGTAAACACCGTAGGCTCAAAGTTTATGTGAATTGTTGTTGTTTTGTTAAGAAATGGATCCCCGTATAAGCGGCCCATTTGAAGTACCGAAGTACACTCAGTGGTTTATAATTTCCTTTGATTCCATTAAATAAAACTGTATTAACAGTTTAGGTCTTAGCTGAACTTTAAACTGACAAAAAAATCTTACTCGTGGCTTTGTACACAAGGCATATTGCTGTACTACCCAGTAAAAAGACTGCTATCCATGCCAGATAACTGTCAAACGGATTTCTATTTTATGTTGTTTATTTATTTATAAGAAAAACGACCTTATTTGAAAAACTAACGGTGTGGTGACATCCTGTGATTATTAACATGTTCATGTCAAATACAAAAATAAATTCTTATGTTCCCAAACGGCAATTTTTTACAACTTTAAATAATTTATTTTACAGAGTTTAATCATGAGTACAACTGAGTACAATTTGTTGTCCACGTACCTCCCGTACCTCCTAAAATGTATGAAGATAAAATCTTGTCCTTTGAGTTCATTATATTTGTTTATTATATGTAGTTAACGTAATTTGGGTTTGAAAAGATGTAAGAATAAAGCTTAGTCTAGTTATTCGAGCGGGATTACCAGTCTAAGTCCCAATCACATGCATGTATCACGATAAAAATCCTATTTATTAATAAATGCATTTTCAACCCATCAACCCATTTTACTGAGGACTTAACAAAGCAGGTACCCAAAAATATAATTGAAGATCAAACGAACTTCTTAAGTGAAGTTCGATCGATATTATATGAGTTGCTTCATTCGAAGATATATTCATTTACCAAGTAGTCCCTTTGACTCACACGGTAGCACGCACGAATTTAAGAGTTGTGAAATGACTAAAAAGGTCAAAACACGTGTTTTCGATCGTTTTAGTTAAAATTTTTCACACCAGTCTGGATCCATAGGATGCGCCTCTGTCGAGCTCATTATTTTAGAGTTCTTAATTTTATAGTTATGGCAAAACTTTAAGGGCAATAGTTTACTACATTGATAGGGCGGGTGGGACCTTAATGTATATCTTCGAATGAAGCAACTCATATAATATCGATCGAACTTCACTTAAGAAGTTCGTTTGATCTTCTATTATATTTCGTTGCTTCATTCTTCAGATATATTCATTTACCAAGTAGATGTTCAGAGCATAAGGTAAAGTTTTGCTTTATAAAAATTCATAAACTAATATTCAACAGTTATTTAATCAACTCAATGTAAATGTACCTATAACTTTGAAACAGGTGTACTTGCTACCGCGCACGAAAAAGGAATGAGCTCGACAGAGGCGCATCCTATGGATCCAGACTGGTGTGAAAAATTTTAACTAAAACGATCGAAAACACGTGTTTTGACCTTTTTAGTCATTTCACAACTCTTAAATTCGTGCGTGCTACCGTGTGAGTCAAAGGGACTACTTGGTAAATGAATATATCTGAAGAATGAAGCAACGAAATATAATAGGATTCAAAGACTGAACATATTCACATCATAGCTTTCATTCATTGATTAACTCGTCAGTTCATGCAAGGCTTATTTAGATTCGATTATTTCCAAAAACAATGTTATCCCATTAGATTTTCACTTTAACCATTTCATTATTACTCATCTATTAATCCATTACCTAATTAAAACATTGTTTTGTTTATCTATCCGGGACACGGAGTGATTTATGGGACACGAACGCATCCAATGACGTCATTCTGTGCAATAATCCACAAAGCATAAATTATTCCTGGCAACACATGGCTTCACGCGCCGTGATGTGGGTTGCTAGTTGTAAATTTCAGACAATTTTAATGGCAACTCAGCTCGTTTTCGTTGCGAACGAATTAAAAATGTTCAGTAATGTTGCCGTTTTGTGGAAAAGTTTGCTGGCCACAGATTATAAAGGTTTTCAGACGGGAATTATTCTATTGTTGAAGTTTTAACAAAAGTAATACGGGTTGTATAAAATAAAGACTTTATTAATTCCTTTGTTTTAATTGAATAGGATTGGTGGCCAAATAGAATGGTTAGGTAATTGATATTATGTATTCTACTAGATATCTAATAATAGAAAAAAACAATAAACTAAGTTCAAATTATCATATAACTATATATTGAGATACTTAATTTTTGTTTCATCAAATTAAATATAATGTATAATAATTTCATATAAAAAAGTTGGCAATTAATGTGGTAGTTACAATCATTATACACGGTGATTCGTGCGTCACTTTTGAAATTCGAGGACCATAGAATAGTTTGAGATCATAGAAGAAGATAAAAAATATAATAAAAAATTAATACTAATAGTTTACTGAGTAAACTTAACCGAAAGTTAAAGAATTGATTGTGCAACGCATGGCTACACTAGCGTTCTCACCGCACCGTGTTCCAGGTCACGTGCCACAATAGACATAGGCGTAAGAAAAGTAAATAGTAACAGAACTTTATATATTTATAGGGAATTCTGGTAAAAAAATGAAGTGCCTACTTTAATTACATAATTATGACCAGAATCGAGTACAGAGTTACATTACTTTATAAAATATTAATATTACATATTATATTACAGTTTCAACTAATAAGCACAAAACAGGCACATAAGACTATAAAAGCTTTTAAATAATATATTATATATTTTGTGATTCTTTGCACAATTTTATATTTGTACGGGAGCTAGTCCCCGCCTGCTGCTATTTTTTATACATACTTTTAATACATTAGATCTTGAAATCCTTTTGCAAATGCTCCGTTCTCTTAACATATCTCTATCGACTATTGACTGATTTCGTACTTACTTGCATGGACGCCGGCATTTGTTTGTTTGTAATATGTTTTAAATGAATTTTAATTTTATAAAAACCCTTCATAAACTAAACCAACATACCAGACAAATCACCGAGATTTAAGGTATGTTTCTAAATATTGTAAACTGTTTTTCTTTTTAAATCAAATATTAAAAAAAAAAACGTATTTCTACTGATATAGATGTCTGTGATTGATGTGATATTAAGACCTGGGGTACTGCAAGGTGGCGTATTGTCTCTTCTCCTCTTTACCTTATTCATCAATTCGATTACTCTCAATATATCTTCTTTCTACCATCTGCATGTGAACGATCCTCAAATTTATACTCATAGCAGTCTTGAAGATCTGCCAAATGCTGTAGCACAACATATTCATGTGGATTTGAAATTGATATCAGACTGGAGTCACAAACACGGACTCACTGTCAACCCTCTCAAGACGCAAACAATCTCTATAATCTACTAAACAAATCCTTGAATATTAATAACTAGTAAATTCGAGTGCAAAAATAGGATTTTACACTGGCTTTTGTCTCAAGGTTATAATCAATCTGAGTCCTTACTGACTCCAATCTCATAAGAATATAAATAAAACTGGTATTTTTGCTATCCACATAACTCAACTCACAATTTTCATTCATTTTAGTTGATAAATAAATTGAAATCAAAAAGCTTTCTCTTACAATATTCTTTTACAATCACGAATGACAGCAAAAACTTGTCACAATGACAGTCATTATTATCACTCATTTATTTACGTATTTCCAGCCAGTGATCTATTCGGGTACAGATTTTTAGTTTACAAAGCAAGAAGAATTTATTCAAAATTATGTAAAAATAAACTTTTATATTTGTGAGTGTACTTTTACTGTCGAAACAAAAATCTGTCGAAACGAAAATCTGTCCAAACGGAAATAACCCAATCGGCCCAGTTGGTTGGGGATCAGGGCAAGAGAGAAAAAAACCGGCGAACGATGCGGGCAGGTTCAAGCATTATTTTTTTTTTGAATATGTACAAATATTGTTTCAAACCTCTTATAGACTTATGTTTTTGTTTTTCCACGCCTCTTCGGGCGGAAAAGAACGGACCATCTGACCAGTTGGACGTTAAAATCAACAAGTTGTACTAAGTTTGTTGAAAATTATGCATAAATATGAGAATGACAAACCCGAGGCCTTTTATGGTGACTAAACCCGCGTTTCCCTCAATCTCACCTCATGAGATCAAAAGTATAGTATAGTATAGCGGGTCGTTGATTGATTATACCTATGCTATAAGCAATTTATACTGAAATGAAATGAAAAATAATATTTATTTCAGTACGAACACAATTTTTTTCACAATGATCTTATACTTAATTATATGATGCTATACAATGCAAATTATTTAGCAGTAACTCTGCACTCCAGCCTAGGATTCCCTGTGAGTGGAGACCAGTGTCTTCCCATATTAGTTAATTTTTCTTGTTATGCGATTGTCTGTATCTATAATGTGTGTGTGTGTGTGTGTGTGTGTGTGCGTGTGTGTGTGTGTGTGTTTATGTGTGGATGTGTGTGTGGTTAGTAAAAGTTAAAAGTTTTAGTACAGTAGTACATTATTGTGTACTTATGTATTTTATTTATAGGATATCCTACAATTTTGCTGTTGACTCTACTAAAATTGTTTTGGGGTTTAAGTGGAATTGAGGTATGGAAATATTAGTTTATTTACTTTTGGTACCGATAATTTCTGGTTTTGAAATGGAATGAATGTTTAGTAGTCAATGGGGGTTTTGTGGAATAAGCAATCAAAATGCTTTTCAGTCCGATGAACAGCAAAATTATGTTTAAAAATATTTTGATTTTTTTGGTGTTTCTATGAAAATAGTAGTTTTGAAGCATTATAATGTTTACATATTTACAATGGGCTGACCATAAGCTTTCATTTGATACCCATAATATTGAAATCGGATTTTTTTATTTATTTACTAACTCTTTATTGCATACCATTACAAAGATAATACAAACAATAAGGATTATTTTATTATTGTATTACTCGTACCATTGGCGGTCTTATTGCTAGCAAGAAATTCCTTCCAGACAACTCTTACAACTGCGATACCTCAATAGATTTGTATCAGCTGTTCGGTGGTTATGAGGGAACAAGAAACAGACATTAATATTACTTATGATAAATATAAAATATAGAGAAGTCGTCGTGGCGCCGTGGTTACTGTGTGTATCTTACGATATCACAGGTTAAGCAACGTTCTGCGCGGTCGGTACTTGGATGGGTGACCGCCGACCGTTCGTTTCTCACGGCGACTTCCGTGCTTCGGAGGGCACGTTAAGCTGTCGGTCCCGGGTGCTGTATACTTGTATACAGTAGTCGTGAGGGTTTGTCAGAAGCCATATCGGCACCCTAAAAATTCTGACATCCACCACCCAGCACTGGGCCAGCTCGGTGGATTATGGCCTAAACCTCCTCGTCACCCAGAGGAGAGACTCATGCCCTGCAGTGGGCCCATTTACACGGAGTTGTGATGATGATGATGAATATAAATTAATTATTATTATTATTGGGCATTTTAAAATCAACACGCTTTATGGCGGAAAAGACCCGACAGTTGGACCAGGGTAAGAGAAAAAAAAACCGGCGAACTAATCGGACAGTATCAAGCAATACCGCTTTCTGCATACTTGCTGGGAGCAAACCACCGCCGAATCCCAGCGTTTCAAGATGTCTGACCAGTGTGGCTGGGGTCAACCCGTTTGCGGATATTACATCCGGGATGATTTCGCTGGACATAACTTCCCACATTTCGGTCACCTCGTGTACAAGGTCCAAGTACTTGCGTTGCATTTCAGTCTCGGCCTTCACGAGGTTTTCGTCAAGGCCGAGAATATTATATTGTTATTATTTATAATTGAGGATCAAACGAACTTCTAAAGTGAAGTTCGATCCTAATTATGTGAACAGCTTCTTTCGAAGCGATTGAGGTTTACTTTATGTAGTAGCGCCACCTACTGCTAGCCTTTGCACGGATTTTAGAGTCTATGATAAGGGTTCTTTTCTTTTTTTTTTTTTTTAACAACTGTCACGTTTCGCTCCCTATGTCAGCATCCAGTCTACAGAACTCATTTTGTTTAAAGTCAATCTGTCTTATTCCTGTTTGTTCATTTCACTATATTGGGGTTGGGTAAAATACAAATATAAATTGAAATTACTCCATGTTGAAACATATTCATATTATGCTTATTTCAAAGCATAATAACGGGTGGGTTTATATTAAATCGCTTCGAAAGAAGCTGTTCACATAATTAGGATCGAACTTCACTTTAGAAGTTCGTTTGATCCTCAATTATATTTCACAGCTTCTTTCTTTGCGATTGAGGTTTACTTTATGTAGGATGTTTAAAGATTAGTTATAGTGAAATGAATTGGCAGAGTAGTAAGGTAAAACTCTTCAATAGTAAATAAACATACTTATTGAAAACAATTCAACAATGATTAGGCAAATTATTTTTCGTTACAAAGTTTGTTATAATTTCTAGCAAGGACTGAGGAAGAATCCGACCATCCTGCAGTCTTTTTGATAGGTCAATAGAAACTCCTAAATAAATAGCTCTTGATGTAGCAGCATGTCATGTACTATGTGCACTAAAAATATTTTCATCAATACCACTGAGAGTTAAAGTGTTTTTAACCCAGTGACTTAAAGTTTGGAAACCTATATGTTTCTTAAAACTAATAAACAAATTATCAGGTTTCCTTAAATTTTCGTTTTATTTATATACCTACATCTGTAAGGTTTTTGCTGGACAAATTTCTGGACGAATATTAAAAAACGGAAACTTTACCAAGGTCTGTTTACTATTAAATTTAGAGGTTTTTATAAACCCTTTTATAAGTACCTTTTTTAGTTATTAAAATATTTTTAATCTTTGTCACGGATAAAATTTGAACACGATGTTCCGTTACAAGAGCTATTAGTGTAACAGTTTTCTTGGAAAAGAGTCTTTAAGTCAAGGTCTTCATTAGGAAATTTTGTAGATAAGTAGCTCAATACAACTGCTGGATCCCAGGTAAGATCATACTTGATGTGGTTGGTCTTCACATAACGACTCCTTTCATGAAACTTTTTAACCTGTCATATTGGGAATTTATGTTTAATATTAATGATAATGCAGATCTATAGCTATTAATAGTACCGTACTTAGCACCTTTTTCGAAAATTTCAGTTAGAAAATGAACAATTATTGGTTTAGAAGTTTGAGTAAAACTAAAATTATTATTTTTGCAATATTCAATCCACGCCTTGATACCTCCTTCACACTGTCTCGGTAAGAATTATCCAACAAAGATGCCAACATAATTTCAACGGACTTTGAAGACAGTGATCTTTTTACTAACGCTTTCTGAACAATTTCGCGGCAACCAAGGTTAATGTTTAATGAAGGTTGTGCGCAGATCTGAAAGGAGATTTCAGCGAATTAGTATTTAGTAAATACAATCACAACACAACCTTTTAAACAATGGCAACCATAGTTGCGTGGGCCAGTATGGTACTACCACAATACCCACAGACTTTTCACTAACAATTTTCTGAAGAGTTTTTGCATCTGGGTCATTTTTCCAGGTTACATAAATAGGACATTATAAGTTGCATCTGTTTGCAAAAAGATCAACCGATAGTATTCCAAACCTATTTGTTATATTATTAAAGGTATAGTCACTTAGATCCCATTCAGTGTCATTAAACTGTTTTCGTGACAAACTCTCAGCTTCTATATTATCTTTTGAAGTAATATAAGATGTAAAAATATTGATCTTACGCATTTCACGCTATTTCCATTGGTCTCGGGTAATATGATCCATATGTGAAAACTGAACACTACCCATTCTATTTATACAGGTAATGGTAATATCTATTCTTAACAATATATCACAATCGTAACTACCATAATTATGCGAATGTTTTAAGTCCGAAAAAACTGCTTTTAATTCCAGAGTATTAATGTGTAGCGACGACTCGCTTTCCTTCCAATGACCCGCTGCCTCTTTTCCATCACAAAACCCGCCCTAGCCAGTATATGATGCGTCAGGATAGATAGTTTTAGTGTATTGGCCTGTTCTAAGAGGAGAAAAGCCCTGTTCTAGATAATTTAACCACCAAGTAAAATCATCTTTATTATATCTGGGTAAATTCACTACCTGATCATAAGTAGGATTTTTATTTGGTGACAATATTTTAAATTGCTCGAATAACTTTGTGTATTATTTTTTCTATTTTAAGAACTTTTTTTTTTTTTTTTTGTGGGTAGTTTTAAAATAATTTTCTCTGAATCAAAAATAAACCCAAGGAATTTACATTGTGTTCTAGGAACAAAGCAACCTTTTTTCGTATGCATTATGAAACCTAAATTTATTAAAATATGTTTTGTAATCCAAACATTCTCATTACAATCATCACAATCTTTGCCAATGTAAAATATATTATCTAGATATATTATGGATGAAAAAATTATCCTGACGTAAAAATTCCATGACTGGTTTTAATATTTTAGTAAATACTTATATAAAGAGCGGTGCATAAGTCAAACGTTTAATATTTGAATTCATATAAAACGTTGTTATATTCAAATCGAAGGTACTTTCGGAAAGACTTATCAAGATTGATGAAAAAATAACATGTAGCATTGTTTTGTTAACTTATCAGCGGTTCTGTAATCTTCCATTTTGAAGTGTTTTGTAGTAAATTAATTCAAAGATTTTAAATTATGTATGAAGCGATTTTCACCGTATAGCTTGAGCACAAGAAAAAATTTGTGATAAAATTTACCTGGCTCATGAGAACATACGAATATAGCATTTATTTTTAATAGTTTATCCAACGCTAAAATATAATCTTTATGGCCATGTATTGACCTTGGGTAAACACAAGAGCTACTTTGTTTAGCGGGCAGATATTTAAAAGGTCTTTAGTAACCAGCTATTCACGATAATATTAATGGATCACTCGTTATCTAAGCCCATTTTTGATGAAAATATCGTAAACGTCCATCGCACTGCACCTGGTGGTTTATTTCCGCTGGTTGCTAGTGTTCCACGACCGTTCGTGGTAGGTCCTACGTGGCGGGTACGTGTAGCTCTGCTGTGGAGCTCGAGCCGCCAGCTGTGGCTGCGGAGATGACGTCGTCGTTTTTTGCAATTTGCAGCGTTTCAGCAACATCTCCTCCCAATAGATAATCATCGCAACTTGTATTGGTCAGCGTGTCACGCAGGCATACGTTTATGGAACTCATTATTATGTTACGATGAGTTTTAGTTTCCCTATTCTGGCTATCGCGACAAGCGTAACTCAGCAGTTTTAAAAGTTTTTGCTTCAAAGTTTCATTGAAAATGATTACCATCGCTTGCGATAAAGCTGCCAAGGCGATTCCAATTTGCCCTTTTTTTTTTTTTGTTGATGTATAGAATATCGTTTGGTAAGAGTTTCAGCCAATGCTGCTTTTGCTTCTAAATTTAATAAAGGGAGCAAGTAAATATTTGCAAATTGCGGGTACAAGATAGTCCTCAACAGGCTTATCTTTAGATCTTCAGCCGACAACTGCTGGTTTTTAGACCTCTTCCGGGACATTAATCGTATCAAAAAAAAGGCTGATAATGACGGAGGTAGCTCGGGCACTTCAAATCTTGGATTCGGCGTGCAAGATCGTCTCCACCGCAAATCAGATTAATCGCCAACGGCGATATTATCTGGTAACTGACTAATCAAAAGAATTAATTATATGCATCGAAACTCGATGACTACACGCACATACCATGTGGGTAGTTTTGTGTCAACGACATTTTTTCTAATATTTATTAAAATTATATTAGAGATTCTCCACCGTACATCAGATTAATCGCCAACGGCGATATTATTATCGAGTAACGGACTAAATAGGAGAATTAATTGTATGCATCGAACCTCGATGACTACACGCACATACAATGTGGGTAGTTTTTGTGTCAACGACATTTTTTCTAATATTTACTAAAATTATATTAGAGATTCTCCACCGTACATCAGATTAATCGCCAACGACGATATTATTATCGAGTAACGGACTAAATAGGAGAATTAATTGTATGCATCGAACCTCGATGACTACACGCACATACAATGTGGGTAGTTTTTGTGTCAACGACATTTTTTCTAATATTTATTAAAATTATATTAGAGATTCTCCACCGTACATCAGATTAATCGCCAACGACGATATTATTATCGAGTAACGGACTAAATAGGAGAATTAATTGTATGCATCGAACCTCGATGACTACACGCACATACAATGTGGGTAGTTTTTGTGTCAACGACATTTTTTCTAATAAGTCCCAACACCGTTGGGTTCTTCGGAATTTGTAATTTGATGTCTCAACCTCCTCGAATTATTTTCTTGAGAATTTTCTCTTCCTTCGATGCACAATTTTTACCATTTAAACTTTTAAAATTTAACTAGCTAATTAATATATTTTAGACGACGTGCGCAGGCTACAGCACGGAAACGCAGAATGAGTTCTGTAGACTGGATGCTGACATAGGGAGCGAAACGTGACAGTTGTTAAAAAAAAAAAAAAAGAAAAGAACCCTTATCATAGACTCTAAAATCCGTGCAAAGGCTAGCAGTAGGTGGCGCTACTACATAAAGTAAACCTCAATCGCAAAGAAAGGAGCTGTGAAATATAATAAGTTATTTACATAATTTGGTCAAAATTGAATTATATCTAACCTAATTAGCAGATTACTCTCTTTGTGATGATTTGTAATTAATATTTTCCTACTTTTTTATTCATTTGATCTTAACTAGAAGTGCATGGGATCAAGAACAAACACATTCTTCATGCAGTTTTGTAGCGATGATATGAACTTTGACGGTGGATAGAAGTAATACATAAAAATAATGCTTTTTTACAATCGGTCTACATAGGGCTCTACTTTCAGTTCGTTTTTTTTAAAGCCAAAGAAGTAGTAGTAGACAACACTCAGACATTGGTGGATACTGAGCAATCATTATCTTCATGAGCCGAGAGACGCATACTTCTGGACGGAGGCCTCCCACAGGATTCGTCATGTCATCCGGACCCGCGCCGCCCTCATCCAGCGATTGACATTCCCTTTGACATTCCCTAAGTGTATAAGAATACATACTGCGAATAAAAGTTTTTCATTTTCATTTTCATTCAAGGGTGGTCGCTAAAGTAGCATAACCTGAAGCGATGGATGCTCACTCGAATAAGTTAGTAGCTGCAAACGAAAACCGATCAGAAATCGAAATATCACATTCGCAACTACTGGGCCATCGTATCTTACAGCTTAGCTGTGCCATCTAGTTACCCGCGCCGCCCTCATCCAGCGATTGACATTCCCTAAGTGTATAAGAATACATACTGCGAATAAAAGTTTTTCATTTTCATTTTCATTCAAGGGTGGTCGCTAAACTAGCAAACCCTGAAGCGATGGATGCTCACTCGAATAAGTTAGTAGCTGCAAACGAAAACCGATCAGAAATCGAAATATCATATTCGCAACTGCTGGGCCATCGTGTCTTAGAGCTCGCATCTCGTAGCTGTGCCATCTAGTTGTAATTATTGATAAATAATATACTTTTTGGTTACTAAAATCAAACAAAAATCATACATGTATGGCCAAATCGAGCCTTATCACTCAAAAGTGTTTCAAGATCATCATTATTTTGAACAGGACAAATTGTCTTACATACATACATAAAATCACGTCTGCCTCCCTTTGGGGTAGGCAAAGACTAAGGACTGCTCCGATCCAGACATACCTCTTTTGCTTCCTCCACGTTCATTAATCGTTTCATACATGATTGCCGGTTATCGGTACTTCTCGACATAACGTCACGCCTGTATCCCTTATGGGGTAGGTAGAACACCAGAGGTTATAAGACCATCTGATGTCACGTTTGACAAATTTGGAGGTATTATAAAGATGGAGAGAGACTAATGTAGTGACAGGGGGTCAGCCTATCGCCTACCAAAACGTCTTTAAAACCTCTTCCGTTCAAAAGATGACAGCATACAAATTAAGTAAGGTACTGTAAACACTTGAACGTTTCATGATTTCTTTATGATTATTAATGGTGACTAGGCGTATAGCATACTAAGAATATTTAAAAACCGCTCCCATCAATATTAAAAGACACGTTTACATTTCTATGTATCTGGGGCTAGAATGAGAGCACAAGAGTTCTATGAAGAGTATATACGCACAAACAAAGATAAATCACTTAATTTCAGATAGACATCGTATTTAAAAAGCACAAGATTTATTAAAAATATCTTCTCCCTACATTGCCATTAAATTCGTCCAAACTTCAAATGGATGATGGAAAGATTTGTACCAAATGAAACGATAGTGACAGTTTTGACAGAAATGAAACTATTAAAAATGGCGAAATTTATGGACGACCTAGCATGGCGTTTGCTAGTAAAGTACATTAAACTTTTACATTTTGTGCGTTATTCATAAAATTTATTGTAATTTTTGGATATTTTTATCAAAAACTGCGTAATTTTAACAAAACTACGGTCAAGTATTAATCCAATATTCCAATTTGGAAACATAACTTTTGGAAACAATTTATAAACAACACTTTTTAACGTTCACACCGTGAAATTTTGTTACGCTAGGACTATTTTCTAATATATCTATATCATAAGAGAAAGAGCAATAAAGATAACAATGTTTACAATTAGCTCTGTAAGGCATGTAGGTATTCTTTGTGTCTGGTATAAGGAATCTGATCCTTTGATCTAAAGCTAACGTCTATAGCAAAATTGGTTTGCTCTAACGTTGAAAGTATTATAATATGAGTTTTCTTTCCCGTTAACGGGTGTGATAGAAGTAATTCACTATGAGCATGACTAGCGTATACTCTTTATGCAAAATCTGCTGTAAAATATCTTTGCTTCAAAGTTAATTTATTTCCGTCGAATTGAGTGAAGAAACTATTAAAAATATGAAATGCTGCTTCTATAAATGGTGGGTTTCAATATTGTATATTTATCCAAAATCTTTCTTTGGAAACACTTAAAAGTATGGGCGTTGCCATGACAACCAAAATCTAGAAATGTTTTTTTATGTAAAAAAAATTGGATTTTAGATTGAGATTCGATATTCAAACCCACCGTATAAAGCTTGCGTCCAACGCGCTGCGCGACCCATAACTTGAGATACTTGCAGGTTCCTTTTAGTCCATTTTGTCTTTATCCTGAATGCTGCGCTCGCAGACTGAGCAAACAAATGAAGGTGATTTATAATACATGTAAGTGCCAACCTGAAGTCTGTAATTTAATCAGTACAATTTCAATAAAATTGTCTTAACCATATTGAGAGCCAGTTTCTCCATAAACCCACTGTTTTCTATCGTCCTCTGTCCAGATGAATCATAATCACTAAACAACAAGAATACGACGTATTTACCTCAAACATTGATGTATGCAAGAGTTACGAACACAATTCGCCCCTGTGAAGTACAATTTCCAACCGAATTCCGGGCATCGGTTCGTCAGCGTCGATACTGTAATCCACTTAACCGGAGTTTAGTTTAACCAATGACGGCGCAGAATCTACCAAAACGAGAGAGCACATAAATTTTGGTCACGTCTCTTCACGGTTCTATTGACTGTGACAAGTCAACTTGAGAAATCGTAAATCGTGTTTGTATTTCGTACCTATAGACATTTTAGTTCTTTTATTTTTTTGATTTGATTTACTTTTCATTCAAAATGTGCAGCCAAAATATATTTTATATCATCATCATCACAACTCCGTGTAATGGGCCCACTGCAGGGCATGAGTCTCTCCTCTGGGTGACGAGGAGGTTTACATAGGCCATAATCCACCGAGCTGGCCCAGTGCTGGGTGGTGGATGTCAGAATTTTCAGGGTGCCGATATGGCTTCTGACAAACCCTAACGACTACTGTATACAAGTATACAGCACCCGGGACCGACAGCTTAACGTGGCCTCCGAAGCACGGAAGTCGCCGTGAGAAACGAACGGTCGGCGGTCACCCATCCAAGTACCGACCGCGCCGAACGTTGCTTAACCTGTGATATCGTAAAATACACACAGTAACCACGGCGCCACAACGACTTCAATTTTTTATATACATTTAAATAAATATTTAAGACGTTCACACATTATCTTACCTAAATTAAGTTTCTTAAGGAATGTTTTTTTTTTATAATTAACTTAAGATTTATACAGGATGTTCCAATTTCTAGGGTAGCTCCTTCAAAAGATGGCGTTTTCATGCCTAGTTTCCCAGGATCTACTTGGCGTACCCTCCAAATCAGAAAGCTTTGTCTTCTCTCAGACATTAGGTAGCAACTCCTGAAGACAGTAATAACTATATCCATATTGCTCTTCTTATAAAGCTAATCTGTTTAGCAGCAATAATCAACGAATGCAGAGCATTAAAAAACCGACTTCACGTCAAAACTTTGGTCGCCACAGTAAACGATCATACATACTCGTAAAAAAACATCAAAATCGGTTCACATAGTCAAAATTTATAAACATAATAAAAAAAACATACAGACGAATTGAGAACCTTCTCCTTTTTCTGCAGGGCTAGCTTCCGTCGACAACGATAAATCGGGCCTTTTATCGATATTTTCTTAGAATATGGTATTTAGTGTATGTAATTTATTAAGATATTTAGGAAGATAACGACTCACATCATGCCAGCCAACATGTCTAAAACGCAAGTACTACTCCTCATTCGAAAGGAAGTCAGAGAAATAATTAAAGAAGAGCTACAATCCCACCTTCAATATTACTCGGACAAAATTGATGATTATGAGGAGAAAATAAAGATGTATGAAGAAAAAATTAAAAATATGGATAAGCAACAAAAAGAATTTCGTTATACAATAAAAAATATGCAAATAACTACGGAGACATTGGAACAAAAAATTAATAACATGGAACAAAATCAACTTAGTAACTATATAGAATTATGTGGTATTAAAGAAGAAGAAGGCGAAAACCTAACAGAAATAACAAAAAAAATATGCCATAAACTACAAAAGAACGAAAAAAACATTATAAGAGTATTTAGAAAGAAAAAGCATGTATCGAACAAAAAGGAAAAAAAAACAGAAGATGCCTACAGCCCTTTAAGAATCCTTCTCAAGGATGGTTCCAGAGATGAATGGCTTATTACTACCAAATCTGTTAGTATATCTACCGCAGATTTAGGGAAAGACTATGCAAACAGGATCTACTTACGTGAAGCCCTTTCGCCAGCCACGGCTTTCCTACTATGGAAAACGAAGACAGTTAAGACTATGAAAAGACTAAAATGATGCATATTCATTCGGCACATAACATAGCGCCTATAGAACCGGTAATTTTAGCCCAAGAACATAGATGCCATCATAATAAGTTTCTAGACTGCAGCTGTAAGTGCTTAGAGAAGGTACATACCTACACATACTTATCTCGGTCTTATAATAGACAGTAGGTTCTCCTGGAAAGAGCATATTTTACACATTTGTGACAAACTAAGAGCTATAATATGCAAAATGTCAATTATAAAATTTAAGCTTCCCTACGCTGTAAGAAGAACTTTATATACAGCATTAGCAGACTCCGTTATTAGTTACGGTATAAGTAGTTATGGCAGGTCATATAAAACATATCTAGAAAATATTTATAAATTACAACTTAAATTATTGAAAATAATAGTACCTAAAAAATTAAAAATGAACATAGACATAATGAGTACACAACATTATTTGAGCACTGTAAAGTTATAGATATATACAATAAAGTAAAATTCCAAATTCTAAAAGAAAACAAAAATATGATAAACAATTTACATATAAAAATAAGACCCAAAAAATTAAGAATCTTGTCTGAGGACATAAAATATACTTTAGGTACCGAAAACCAATAATATATACGGTCAAAGAATGTTAGAGTTCATGCTTCCAAACCTTCTAAATAAATTGCCAAGTCAGGTATTCAAAGTATATATTTCAAACACAAAAGTAATGCAAAAATTTAAAGAATACTTCTACCAATCAAAAATGTAAGCGAAATTAAAGCGTCTATTATGGTGTGCCTACAATAAGAATAATCTTGTTTCATTTAATTATTTTTAATATTAAGTATTAAAATGTATAAATGTGCGGCCCGCTGTCACACATAAGCGACAAGCTTACGTGACAGCTACATAGTTTTTTATATTAATGTAAAATTGTTATGTATCTTGGACAAATAAATAAAAAAAAAATTAAGACATGTTTGGTTCTGTGGTCTTACTCATGGTATCAAATCGAGTAATTCTATCTATTATGGTGCGCATATTAGCTTAAATAATAAGATAAAATAACAAAATAATATTTATCTTGTCGATTCGACTATTTATCGATGGTTGCATGCTAGCCCTGCTGAAGTCGCTTGAAAATAAATACAATGGTACTAAAGGGCCAAGGCTACGTCGACGCGTATACATATTCATACAAAACTGCTACGGACGTAGCTGCGCGCGTAGGATGTGGCTAGCTCCCGCGTCTACTACGCGCCCGTACCTCGTTTTTCCATTTTAATCGAAGTTTAGCCAAACAGTAAGAGGTTAAGTATTCCATTGACACGAATGTACAAGCACAACAATGAAATTTTACTAGTGAAATTGCGTCACGAGTAACGCAGCATTGGCCTTCACCTTACTTCTAATAATAAAAAGAGACAGATAAATAAAAACTGAAGTTTGTTTGTTAATAAATATTTTTCGTTTTTCGCAGTGTAGGGTCGGTAGATCATCAAGAAGACGCTTTAAGATATTTTCAATATTGTTTATCCTAAGTACACTTCAGTTTACATAAAAAACAAATCTATATCTCAGCTTTTGTCCGACAATTACACATCATCATCATCACAACTCTTTGTAATGAGTCCACTGCAGGGAGTCTCTACCCTGGGTGACGAGGAGGTATAGGCCATAATCCACCAAGCTGGCCCAGAGCTGGGTGGTGGATGCCGGAATTTTCAGGGCGCCGAAATGGCTTCTGACAAACTCTAACGAACACTGTATACAAGTATACAGCACCCGGGACCGACTGCTTAACGTGCCCTCCGAAGCACGGAAGTCGTCGTGAGAAATGAACGGTCGGCGGTCACCCATCCAAGTACCGACCGCACCAAACGTTGCTTAACATGTGATATCGTACACACATTAACCATGGTGCCACGACGACTTCAATTCGACGACTCCTTTTTTTAAATAAACATATTTCTAATAATTCTTAAATATAAAACGCTTTTTTAAGTAGGTCCGTAGTAAGACTTCCTGTAAGCCTCTACAGTACCTTCCAATTTATAAAATATACTACGATCCTTCCGCATCGTTAACAGGTAAAGCTTTATATGGCCTCCTTGGTAATTTGAAAACCTGGAAAGGCCTAACACATTGTGTGATGATTATTTATATTCACATGTATTTTTTACTTTTGAGTGTAATGAACTTTTTTTCACATACCGTAAAACTACACAACTATCTATGGTCCAGATTTAACACATTTTTTGTTTACTTTCTTGTTATTTTAGAATTTATTTACAAATATAATATCTGTTGACGTTTTTATACGTAGTCATTGAGCGCATGTGTAGTGAAATGTCTTTTGAATCATATTTTGTTTTTTTTTTTAATTAATAAATATTGGACTATTTTTTATGGCATGTTGACAACTATGGTCCAGGTTAAAACGTATAGCAATAGTTGCTTATTGCGATCAATTTTACCATAGTTGAGAGCTTTATATAATACTGAGTACTCTAAGACAAAAACATAAATTAGTTACCTTCAATTTAAGTCCAATTAGGTATTTTTATGCTCTGTAACCAATACTAATAAACAAAAGGTTTCGACACTCACAAAGCCCGCGTAAACAAGTTCTTCTTGCGAACATCGAATGACATCAATCCATGGTACCACCTGTCAAATGCACGTGAAACTAATCTCTTCGTGCCTTAAGCAAACGAAAGAGTACAAAACAATAAAGTAGATGTCGTTTCCTACCGCAAAAAAGGGTTTTTGTTCGTTGAGATCGGTGGACCATAGTTGAGACCCTGGACCATAGTTGTTTAGTTTTACCGTATGTATAAGTTGATGTCATTTAAATAACTAATATTTTTATGTTTATTATGAAAGATACCATTACTACTTTCTATTGCACAAGTTCTAATGAAATGCTTTTTTTTTCATCTGCTTTTTAAGGTTATCTAAATAATTATTGACAGATTTTTTTATAGTAGTGTATTTCCAGTGTGCGCTACTAACATGCTATTTCGTAGTGTTTTAAAACCATTTGGCTCTTTAGTCGGATGGTTTCAAAGGTAGAAACCATGAAATGTGTTTTTATTTAGATTATTTACAGATCACTTTAAAAATTTACAACAAAACCTAGTCAAAACTAATGAGTGAGATAACGTCCTATTAGAAAATATGATATTTTATGTAGGGAATCATAGGTCTTTAAGATAATAGAAATATAAATTTAATAGGAGAAGTGACATTATTCACAAACTGAAACAAATCTACCACGCCTTTCAAAGGTCAATCCGTTGAAATACAGTGATCAGTAACTCAAAAGCAATATTATTTTCAAAAAAGTTAATAATCAAGGAATTCCAAATATATATGCAAATCCTCTTTTGCAATCCTTTTATTTGATGTTCTTTTGAAATGTAAGTGTTGAATATTTGTTGGAACCTTATTAAAAAACGTTACTTATTTGTATAGACCGGAATACAAAAAGCACTGCAGTTGTGCTTAGTATTATAAAAACAAAGGAATGCAACACTGCGGTAGAGATAAGAAATGTACAGTACACCAAACATATATGACAGCTTCAAACGTTGCGCTCCTCGCCGCTTTGGGTCAGACAATATTGTGATGCTGTATATTTTCAGACACTGCCGCAGTGTTAATCGGTTTGCTGTTTGATAAGGGAATAACAATTGTTTTTAAAACCAGCTTTTCCAAATCAAGTTTTGTGGCCTAAACGCAGCATTAAGCTGAGCTGGAGCCTTTTTGACACTGCAGCACTACCAACGTTATAAATCCTAAACTTTTATTAAAATTAATACAAAATTTTCTTATTTGTATTAATTATAATATTTCGGATATTTGTACCAACTTTTTTTAATTTAATTTTTTGTATTCTCTTTTTATTTTTATTGTTTGTGTCTTTGCTGCTATGTTGAATAAATGTTTTTTGTTTCTTTCTTTCTTATCCTCCGCGACTTCTTTTTTTTTATTGGATACCAAATACGCATTTGTACTCATTCTTACCGCATGAGAACGGAAGATGAGGTCAAAGATAGCAGTTTTTTTAAATAAACTTACTTTTCATGATACATTTTCAGAACACATAGGAACGGTTATATTTGACGGCAGATTTTTTATAAAGGGTGTTTGCTAGCCAAGCGGATCTCAAAGAGGTTCTACCATCAAGCGGTAGTCACTCAGATTACCTTTTACTTCACGCTAATCCAAGGACGCTAGAGCTGTTCGTAGCCGACGCTACGCGGCGAAAAATACTACGTTTCACTCGCTGAATATGCCAACTCGTAGTAATGCCAGGTCAATCACTTTTATATTCTAAGATATCAATTCCTCCAGGCCAACAGATGGAGATATATTCATAGTACATACATACATACATAACCTTGGGGTAGGTAGAGACAAGGGAACACCAATTGCTGCGATCCAGACATATCTCTTTCGCTTCTTCCACGTTCATCAATCTTTTCATACATGATCGCCGGTTACGGGTACTTTTGACTAGGCCCTTTTTCAAAATGTCGCCAATTTGATCGGCATACGTTTGCCTAGACCATCCCTTCCAACAACACCATTCATTCTTGCTCTGTACACCTCTTTCTTAAATCTACTTTCACTCATCCTTTCCAAATGCCCAAACCACCGTAGCATAGCCTTTTTAATCTTAGTCACTACATCCTCTTTCAATCCGCATCTCTTTCTTATTTCACTGTTGGGCACATTTATAAAATTATTAAGCAGTAGTACTTGTGGGTCACGTTAATTGTCAACTGTAGGAATTTCACGAAAGTTGTCTTGGGACACATTCCTCGAAATGGTCTTAAGAACTCATAATCAACGAATTCAGATCAATAAAAAAACCAACTTCACGCCATAACTTTGGCTGAGTTCTGATGACTCCACGTAAACATACTCCGAACTCATATATATTTTTTCAAAATTAAAAATTTTCAATGAAGTGTTCAACCGATTTCGATGAAATTTATATGGGAACGACTATAAAGTATTCTCTATCATATAAATTAAGAATTTTTAAAATCGATCCATAATTGTCTGAAATATCGCGTAACAAAGACACAAAAAAAAGCATACAGACGAATTTAGAACCTCCTCCTTTTTTGGAAGTCGGTGGAAAAGTCCCAGCTTCGTTTCATTGAAGTTGCATTTATCAAACGGTGCCTTGAACATTGTTACTACCAATATACTGCTAGAGATATTGACGACCGGCTGGTGTAGCGGTAACATACATTGCCTTCTATGCCAGAGGTCCTGGGTTCGAATCCCGGCGGCGGCGGATATTTGTGTGATGAACACAGATATTATTCGTCAAGTCATGGATGTTTATATGTTTATTTAAGTTTATTCTAATAAAAAATATGTATTTATTCATTATGTATGTTTATATATTTCTTAAGTATATCAGTTATCTAGTATCCATAACACAAGTTCTTTAAGAAACTTAATTTGGGCTAGATAATGTTGTGTGAGTGTCGGAAATATTTATTTATTATTTATTAGATATAAAATCTCAATTTCCTGTAAAATATACAATTTTACTTATATCGAAGTACTACAAACTGTACCTATATTATAACAAGAGCATTTGATATAAATACATTTTCAAGAAATTCAAAGATCTATTTCCCCATCAGAAAGTCATAGTGTCGAAAAGAACTTGCCTAAATAACTATATTAAAACCTCTTTGGAAAGTGTTATAAAACGTATTAATCTAGTGAGCTATTAGCTAATTAGCTTCATTACCATCGTGTCTCTATAATTCTTAAGTAGATTTTTTCTCGTTTTAGCCGCACAACATTTTTTTACAACAATTTATTGGAAAAATAAGAATTATGCCTTTGAAATTGCCCTATTTGTTGAACTACGGATTTTTCATTGAGATAGCTAAAGTAGACATGAAATTCTTAATTCAAAGAGACGGTCATGAGTAATAACTGTATTTTCATACACAATTCTATGCTCCAGGCCTGCGTATATTGGTAATAAGTACTTGAATACGAACGCAATTTTGAAACAAAGTGGAGTAAACTACAAGGCTGTTCATTTGTCTCTTTTTCAAGATTAACGGTAAAATCGCCGTTGATGAACGTAGCTACTACGAAGAGGCAATTCATTGATAAAACTACGACGCAGTACTAGAAGATGTTTTTAGTAGCGCGTAGTTGTCTTTTTTTTAATGGTAATTAAGAGTGGCCATGGTTTGCTTGATATGTTAGCGGATATATTAATTTCCTTGTAAAAAAATAATCACTGTTTATTGCAAAATCATTCCTATAAATAATACTTATTGTGTTAAAAAAATTTGGCCGGTGACAACAAATCAACTCTGTATAATGATTGGCTTAAAAGTTAATCCTTTGTCTTAACGATGCGGCCACGACGTAGTACTACTAAATGTGATTAATTTCCTTGTAAAAGAAGTAAATAATTTTTTCGCAAAAATCGTTTCTATAAACGATACTTATTGTGTAAAAAAAAGTTTGGCCGGTGACAACAAATCAACCCTGTATAGTGATTGGCTTAAAAGTAAAAACTTTGTCTTAACAAACACGGATTTGCCGTAACGAGGTTTCGATATCGTAACAATATCACGGTTAAAACATCGAAACTTTGAGAAAAAAATATTATTATACATTACACTGAAATCCAGTTAACAAATACTAACTTATAAAATAATCTTAATAATATTATAAATGTGAAAGTTTGGATGTATGGATGTATGAATATTTGTTCCTCAATCACGGAAGAACGGCGCAACGGATTTGGATGAAATTTGACATAGTGATAGTGAACAGTCTGGAATAGGACAGCGGCTACTTTTTATACCGAAATTTCCGCGGGATTCGAAATTGCGCGGGTAAAACCGCTAGTATTTGATAATCGGATTTCATAACGACAGCGCCAAGCTCTACTGGAATCGGCCCATTATCACGAACAGGGGTTTTCTAGTGAATAAACGTGTTAGTGGACCAATCGTCGTCCAAGGTATTTTTGGTGGATATAACTATCCCGCATGACGAGAACCTCGTGAAGGCCAAGATCGAAAAGCGACGCAAGTACTTGGACCTTGCACACAAGGTGACCGAAATGTGGGAAGTTGTGTCCACTGAAATCATCCCGGTTGTAATATTCGTAAATGGTTTTACACCAGACACACTGGTGAGACACCTTAAAAGGCTGGGATTCGTCGGCAATTCGCTTCCAGCACGCATGCAAAAAACGGTTGCAAAAAGACTGCCCGAATCGTTCGCCGGTTTCAGTCTGTCCATCATGCTCTGAATCCCGACCGACTGGCCCGATTGTCGGGTCTTTTCCGCCGAAAGGCGTATTGATTTTAAAATGCGCATTAGTAAATAATATAATCCCCAGACTAATATAATAAATAATATAACTAATAATATAATACCTATACATATAAAAACTGAAAATATATAAAAAGTTATAAAATAAAACACTTATTAAAGACTTAATCATATTGTTTATATTATGTTTAAAAATATATCCTAAATCCAAATCTTAAAACAATACTTGTCCCATATAAGAATGTATTACTTTGTACAAACAGCGTCATATCCTGTTGTTGCAAGCACCAACTTTTATAATATTTTTCCAGGTTAGGAGTTTTAACTTGAAAATAATTAATTTAGTTTAATGTCAAAAAATAGAGAAATTAAAATTGTACCTGACATGTATTACTGTTGAGTTTATGAAAATGCAAAACACTTTTATCACAAAGCTTAGCTTCGATATGTTTTTTTATTTTCAAATATATCACTTGTAGTACAAAAAGCACACAGACTCTTATTAAGTATGTATCTATATTTTATTGTTATGAGAAACGAACCCGCAATCACGCAATTGGTGTTCTGATACGGAGCGTTTGGAATCACTACCCATTCCTGACAAAACTATAAATCATTAACAATTTTGTTAACTTGGATTAGTAAGCGATCAATGTTTTTAATTTACTTATTAAAGCAGGAGAAAATTTTTTAAAGAAAGAAAAACAAAACATTTGACAGAGATAGGCAAAATTTTAAACCCATTTGACAAATAAAATGCGTCAAAGTAATACCCCTACAAGGTTTTCTTGTCATATCACTAGCCATTAGTTCTGGTAAAATATAACTATCCAAAACTTATCTTCAATCTTATCATCTCTTACTATCAAGCAAGATTGCCATCAAATAAAGTTTTTTTTTTATATAATAAGGATAGGACGCTATTTATTTATTTATTTCATCGCTTATTAAAAATACCTTTATTAAGAGCCTACTAATCATAATTTTTGGTTTCTTGTCTATAGGTACATATATTTCAAGTGATATTTAAGGGTCTCGCACTCTTAAATATCTCGGATCAACCTCTCAAAAAATGTATACTGTAGGCGATGCTATGATCGATAACATAATAAGTAGGTTATACTCCTTTTAATGATTTTAAAGATATTGCCTTAGAATATGAGAAACCTTTGAAGTATACCGTCTGATGTCGCATTATCTCTTTAGATACTCGTAGGTCTGGAAAATTTTGCAAAGGGACAACCAATCCGATGATAACATCCAAATCTCGACTGCGAACACGTTATGCCCTTCATTTGATGGTATCATTTATCCATAAGTGGACGTTGAGCAGCAAAATATAACAAAATATACAACCAGGTTATAATCTTGTGCCGTTTCTCAACCGACTTAGAGGACGAAAGGAGGAGTTTCTCAATTTTTTTGTTGTATTTTTGTTACCCGATTTTTTGGATAATTATGGATCGATGTTGAATATTCTTGTTTCATATGATAGAGGATAGATTAGAGTTAGTGCCATAAATATTTTATCAAAATCGATTAAGCGCTTCTAGAAATAAAATATTTTTTTGAAAAAATATGTATGTACTTATACATACTTATACATTGACGACCTTATACTTGAGCTAAAGTTTTCACGTGAAGTTGGCTTTTTTAATGCTCTGCATTTCTTGATTATTATATCTTTATTCATAAGTACTACACAAAAATAAAGGCACTAAACAAAGTATTTAAATAGAAAATCCCTACTCAGGGAGATAATTTAACCTTAGAAAATAACATAGAAAATTATTTTTATACGTGTAAAACGTGGCTTTAGAAATCTCTTTCAAAGCCTTTATGCACAAAGCTGTTCGTAATATGCTTTTAAGCTTCTACGCCTTCAAATAGCTCCTTCTTTATATTTACAAGCTGTAGTACCTAGCCGGCTCCGCTCAGGTGAAGATGTTCAGCAAATTGCAGTTAAAATCATCTAATTATCCAACTCTTTTGAATATACAGGGTCCACATATAATAATTAATTAAATTTTAATAGCAGATTAGGTTTGATGAGTGGGTCTGAATTAAGAAAAAAAAAATTTTTTTTAATATTTTTCATAAATTAAAGTTTCAAAATTGTTCTCTGTGAGTAAAATTTAAGATTAATCTAGATCTTGTTGTGTAGTCATAAACTACAGATCAGACTTAAATTTTGATCACTTAGAAGAATTTTGAAAATTTAATTTATGAAAAATATTTTATTTTTCGTAATTATGACCCACTCATCAAATTTAGTCTGCTATATATAATATTATTAACTATTATATGGCGACACAATATGAGTTACGCGTTTAAAAGCTTAACTCGGTTTATTTAATTACCCGCTGGAAAGATTATTAAGGTCTACAATTTTAGGGTCCTTTTTTGAATACGAAGCCCGCGTTGGACCTCATTCTTATCTGATAGTAAGTGAAGATGAGGTCGATGATGAATCGCACATGGGCCTAGGATAGAAATGGCTCTTCATAAAATATTGCCGGAACACATCACCGTTTAGTGTGTGACGCACCTCCTCATTTTATACAATGCATTTAATCAATATGATGATGTCCTCCCAGACAAGTATACTGTTTACTTCAGACTAAGTAAAACATATTTGATAATGTTTTTAAGTTTTTGCATTTAAAATGCTCAATTATTCTAAAATAAGTGAAAAAATGTGATAAATAAAAAGCACCCGTCCAGGACTCGAACCTGGGACCTCTCGTTTGCCGGACGAGTGCTCTTCCACTGAGCTACCGGGGCCTGGCGCTACGCCTCGAAATTACTTAGCACATTTTTGTTTTTACGTTATTTTGCTAACTGAGCTCCATCTAATGGTATAGCTTTGCTGCTAAGACCACCCGAGACCAATTACTTTACAGAAACTGTGAATCCCAGTTAAAGTAAAGCATTGCAATGTTTAATAATGTTTTTAAGTTTTTGCATTTAAAATGCTCAATTATTCTTAAATTAAATGAAAAAAAAATAAGATTAATATTTTTTAATTGAAGAAATGTGACAAGTAAATTAAATTAAATTTGGCTTCCTCGTCCTAAAATTGCAACCGCCGCGCCGGAGTTGATAAGTGAGTTCATATTTGGCGGCAGATTATATATGAAAGGTGGTCGCTATCCATTCAGACTCAGACGTGATCCTACCACCAAGCGGGAATCATTCTGATTAGTTGATTTTTAAGACACGCTTATCCAGGATCAGAAGGGATATTCTAAACCAACCCTACAAGGACAGGGTCTACATTTTGCATATTTTTTAATATCTAACACTACAATAGGTGAACAATTTTATTGAGCTATTGCATAGCTCTATCGCGGGCCTTGAGCGTGGGGACCGAATCCAGAAACTCCGTAACGAAAAAAACCTAACACTCCGACCGGCACAGCGGTGATACTTTGATTTCATAACTTTACATGCGGCCTTTAATAAACAATCAGCGCCATCTACTAGGAATTTGTGGAACTTCATATTAGATCAAACATTACTGCATTAATAAAATAAATAAATAAATATAATTGCATAAGTTGATAAAAAATGCTATGCAATAGCTTTACCGCGGCAGTCTCCGAGTGCCACACGTCTTTTTTTTAATTTCAAAAATTGGGTCTGTCCATTTTCACAGCATGATTTCAAAATATACTTTAAAGAAGCTCTTGACAAAAGCTTTTCACATAAAAGCTCCGGTTGATTATAGTTACCACAACGAACCTTTAAAATTAATTGCACGTAGGACACATACACGTAAAATGTGTTAAATTATAATTTTGTGAAAGAGTAATTTTAATATTTAATGGCGATGTCTCGGTTAAAAAGCTTTCAGTTCCTGGAAACACAATGTTTTGGGTGATAATAAATAATGTTCTTTTAACTTTTAAAAAGCAAAGGTGCTGAAATTAAGCTACATTATTTTAATCAGGTTTCTATTAGAGCATATCGCAGATAAAAATCTGTATTACTTTTTTGCATTATATTGTTTATTCTGACTTTGCATACAACGACATTTGTCTTATGGTAAGCTAAGGTATCTTTATTGTGGAGGCTTCGAATAACGTTGCCCAACTGTGACCTTGGTATAACATTTAATTGTTTTATAAATATTTTATGTATATACTGATATACTAATATCGTAAGTGTAAACATATTTTATTCTTTCATTTTGACGGTAGTTCCTGTTTTGCATTACTTTTTTCAGTTACATAAATATTAAGATTACAAGGTGAAAAAGCTTTTGACCAGCAAGACCCCGATCAACATTATTTATCAACGATCATTAATTTCTAATAAAATTGTACCCAAATTGAAGTTAGCGTTTTTCTTAGCAAGAGTTTTCTGTACATTATGCTACTGTCACACACATGCTCATTTCAAGCACGGAAGCATGCTTCAATTGAGCATGTGTGTCGGAATATAGATCAAAATAAGCATGCTCATTTTGAGCACGATCGTGAATCGACAGCAATAGCAAGCTTTTAAGCATGCTTTTTTAGAGCATGTGTAACAGTAGCATTAGCTTTGGTCTAGCGTTTCAGCCGAAATCTCGATAAATGCATCACGGAGGCTGTCACTATGATTTTGCTATGGATTTATTTGTAATATAACCGTTTGATTAAATATTCTTTAACAAAACTTTTTTAAATTGTGAAGTTAGTCTTAAATAGGTACCGACATTTAGTTCTTTTGTTGCCAGGAACAAATCATTTTATCTAACTTTTCAATTTCCTGCAAGAGGTGATGTGCAAATTTAAATTAACCTTGTATATTTTCTTTATAAATTTTAAATATGGGTGTTATAGCCTTACACCTACAGCTTATATCTTTGTTTTTTTTTAATTTTAGCAAAAATTATGTGTCAAAATCTTCTAAATTTCTTCGTGTTAGCGCATTTATTGTCCCTATCACTGACAACGCATCATCAAAAACAAAAGAATAAAATTAAAATAGTCATTTCATTTCAATCATATGCATAACTAGTAGATGTAGAAACCTAACAAGAAAAGACTTAAAGATCGTTATTGACAGAGTTTTGAATACTTTTTACCTAAGCTATGCTGAACTAGAGCACAACGTAATACTAACTTTTTTCATGACAAAGCGATGCTGAAAGATTCCTAGAATATATAAAATTTAAAGCACAGGTATACGTTACTTTGTTCATAGTAAATAAATATAAAATTCAATTAATTTTAAGGCCACTCAGTCACTAAGAGGATTTGCGTCATCTCAAACAGTTCCTCTGGAAATTGCAGTTTTATTTACTGGCAAACCTATTATGGTTTATTGCAATTTTAATTAATATTTTACGAGCTATATGATGCTTTAATGATGGTTTAAGAAGAATTTTATGAAACGTTAAAAAATGGTCATTATTATTGAGTAACCAGTTAAATGTAACACAAATTTTAAATGGTTTTTATGATAATGTCACCTAAAAAAGAACGCAAGTTTATAAATTTTCTAGGAAATCAATAGTGTTTAAGCCGCCGGTTTGTTTATGTTTCAGCATTTAAAACAATCATGATTATTATTAATAGATTAACAAGATAGTCATGAACCATGTTTAAAAGGTTATTGAATTAACTTTTTTTGTTTATGGTAGTTTAATTAAACAATGAAGTCAAAGAAAATCTTCCGTACAAAACTAAAGTCTCATGTCTAAAATCTTGATTAGAAAATAGCAATAATACACATTGTTTTGAGAATCTGAGTCCGTGGAGTTGCTAGGGTCTTGTGAGGTAGCAGAATCTAGGTCCATGATGCAAAAAAAGTCAAAAATAAAAGGAAAACCCATAGAACACATAACAGAGCGAATATTTGATTGACCTATTTGACTTTTGAAGTTTGGTGGTAGGGATCCCGAATTAAAATAAAACAAAACTCACAAAACGTTATAGTTGCAATCGAAATAATGCATTGCAAGATTATACAACTAACTAACATAGTTATTGGTAATATGCTTTTGATCAATTTTTATTTTATTTTAAATGTACACTTTATATCTTTACTTTACTGTTTATGAAAAGCTCTAGGTATTTATCTTTAAAATAAACCACCAGTTAAACTTCTATTGGATTGAATCAGTAACCCCAACGTTTCGCAGCTATTGTATTGTCGTTTTCGTCAGCTATTGTCTTACGTTTTGTCTTACTAGCTGTTGCCCACGACTTCACCCGCGTGAATATCTGTAATTGCGATTGGATAAATAATATAACTATGTCCTTCTTGAAGTTAAAGCTTACTATATACTTAATTTATGTAGACAGTCAGAAAGTGTTACTTGAAAAACTACTATACCCGTAGATAACATTGCTGTGCCGTAGTACCAGGGACCGGAACCGGTTACCCTTAAAGAGGTTTTTGATTGGGTTTTTCATAGACTTGTTTTGAAAAACCCTATCAATTTGGTAACCGTATCGAAGACTTACCCTAATTTAAGGCTTACCATATCAATAGAGTTAGCTTCATGTAAGCAGTAAGCCTATCGAAAACCCTATTGAAGGTTACCGATTCAATAGGGTTTTAAAACCTGCAGGCAAATTTAATCTCTAAGAATATCAAATTATCAAAAATATCACCATCTATTCAATCTCGCACTTCGAATTATACTTCCGAATTCAACAGCATGCGCGGAAAAGAGATAGAAACAGGCAACCCTATCACAGGGTAAGCGCATCCGAAAGTAGTTAACTTTATTCAAAGTGTTACCACGTCGATAGGCTTACCATATCAATAGGGTTACACTTCCATATGGTAAGATTTTGATAGGGTTACCCTATCAATAGGCTTAATCAAATAAAGGGGTTTTCCGGTCCCTGCGTAGTACCCGGGTTTGTGGAAGAGACCTAAAAAAGATAACTACCTACACAGTAAAAACTGGAAATAAAACACGGGAACAGGAATTCCTACTGAAGGTTTTTTTTTTCTGAGAATAATTAGGATGCAAGGTTATTAGCGTTGTTGACTGTGCTGGACCAGTCAAAACTATTTCAATATAAAAAATAATTGTAGCCTTTTACGCAAATTTTGGTGGTTGAATATTTTTTTAGTAAAATTATAAAACTTAAGGGAATATGCGTGCGGAGTAATTTTAAAATCTTTTAAACAGCTCCCTTCCCCCTAACACACCTATTTTGTTGCGAAGTAATTTTAAAATCCTTATGTCTCCTAAGGTGTTGTTTGAAAACAAATGATATAAAACACAAATTTATTTGCTTTTGAATACGTATGATTAATACCGTTTTTTATATAAGGATTAATACTATGTTGATAAAACTCCTTCGAAAATAATACACTTATTTCGAAAACATTTTATCACCCTTAAAATCGTGAGTCAACCTTAAAAGAAAGACATTACGCTGTTCCAGGCTTTTCTTTTAGAACTTTTAAAGACAAATCCGCAATTTCCGCAATACATGAGTTTTACTCAACTAAAATTGTTTACGCAAGATAATCAACGGAAACTCTCAAAATTGAAGAATTTTCTCCGTTTTTGCAATATTTTCCTTTGGTCACTTCGGTCCTATTGGTTGCAGCATGACATTATTGATTATCCAATAGAAAAACAAATCTAACCAGTAGTTCCTAAGATTAGCGCGTTCAACCAACTAAACAAACAAACTCTTCAGCTTTATAATCACAGTATACATTTTTGGAAAATAACGTTTCTCGTTGTTCTTTATTTCGCTAAAGTGTACAAAGGTCGTGAGCTCGATACGCTTGACCATCATATCACATGACCTATGTGAAAAACATTGCTTTATTTAATTGAGTTTGCAGCTTTTGTGTATTTTTTTACATGATTATTTGGACAATTATGAATCGATTTCAAATACTCTTCAGAGGTGGTTCTATATAAATTTAATCAAATTTGGTTGGGTACTTCAGGAAAAAAAATTTAAAATGTATGAGTAAGTGCGGAGAATATTTTCATTGACTACCTTTAGCCACAGTTTTGAACGTGAAGTGGGTTTTTTATGTTTTGCTTTCGTTGATTATAGAAAAATAATGTAGCCTAAGTCCTTTCTCAAGACCTCAACTACCCATGAATCCACAATCATAAAAATCTAACCAGTGGTTAAGGCGTGAAGATGTATTTCGATTTTTCTTCCTTAAAAATGGGGTGAGTATCCAATAAAATACTTAAATCCGTGTTCATTTATGTTTTTATTTTAGGCAATAATACAGAGTTTCAAGTCAATTAAATACGAAAAAATTAACTTCCTACAAAATTTATTTCCCTAATTCACCATATCACTCAATGTCCTTTCTCGAGATCATTTCTATTCGTATATCGTATGTCTCATATGTTATTTAAACCAACACATCATTCCTAACCCGATTTTATACTATTACAGACTATTATAAATTGACCCTATATATTCTTTAAGTTCATAATCCGTTATCGAATATCCATACCACGAGTTCTTTAAAAAACTTAACTTGGGCTAGATAATGTTGTGTCAGTGTTAGAAATATTTATTTTTTAAGTATATTATTTTATTTGTTGAGAAATCACTAACGCATAATATAGACTAAGAGCTTCGAAAACACGATTTTGTACATAATAAAGTCTTTTAGTAGTGAAAATTTGCAGGATGGTGGTATCAATGCAGACGAACACGATTCTCAAAGCGTATATTCACTAATATTTAATCTTTTTGTACTGAAATAAACAGTTCTTGTACTAAATATAGTAGTATTAAATATAAATTACTGCTAAAAGATTTTACAAGGTTACACCTAGTTTTAACCGGTTAGAACTAGGTGGAGCCGGTCAGTAAAATTTGCCGTGAAATATCACCGCTGCCGCATTGATGTATTGACCTTCCCTAACCAAATCGATCTCATTATCGTGCCACCATCTATCACCAGATGAGATTGAGGACAAGGGCCTTACTGATCGAAGATGAAAAACGGACCATGGGGTTGTAGCTCATTACACGATCTAGGAATAGCTCTTGAGTTAGGGATCGGAGAAGGGGGTGTTTAGTGGGTAAGGCTCCGCTATGGGATCGGTCACTGGGAGTCCCACACTGTCTGGATATACGGTGGCATTCCGTCGGCGAGCGGTTGTCACTGTCGGCGGGGATTTATATAAAAAAGTGTAACCTTCAAAGTTCTAAGTTTTTAAACTGTCATGGTCTTCAACATTTAAATGTACTTTAGGATATTTACCTACCATGTTTGTTTTTTATTTTGAGTACTCGATATTTTGGCAATATTGCAAGCGCCATGATCACGACGGTACTAACAATACGACTCAATATAGAAAATTAACATGGTAAATATCTCGTTTCTAAAGTGAATTTAATAGTTCTGAGTGTTCGCTAGTCAAGTAGAGCAGATAAGGCTCCTACCATCAATTAATGGCATTAGTGTATAAGAAGCAGACACACCCATTCAGGGCTCATTCATTTAAAATCTGCCGCTAAATGTCATATAAGATAGGTAATAGATGTTTTTATCAACCGTTTTACGATTGCTGAACTTAAAAAATAATAAGTGAAATAAAGTCTTCAGCTTCAGAGATTAGAAATTTACTTATTTATATTTTCAAAACATTTTTTTAGGTACAAAATTAAATAAAAAAAGTATAAAAATATTCCTTCGAGCCGGATTTGAACCAGCGACCTATGGATAACAGCTTTCAATTCCTCTACAGTCCACCGCTCTACCAATATTCCATGGAAAAGCCTAGCCTAGTTAAGGTTTGAGTCAGTAAAATTTTTACATAAAGAAAAATAACCCATGTCTTTGAAATTAAATGACAGCAACGTAGTTGCAATATATAGAAGGTGATTGAAATCTATAATCGTCAATAAATTTTAAATCCAACATCCAAAACGCAGCAAAGGCCTAAAATTCAAAACGCTACTGTGAGCATTTTGTGTTGAATGCACAGAGAAGATGATTTATAAAAATTACTATCAATCTGATGACCAATGGAGAACACAGTGTCTGTAAAAACCTCATACGGCGAGTATTTCTATCGTTCATTAAATGTATATCTACGTGTGTAAATTTATAATTTATACAGGGTGTCCCAGTAATGGTGGTCAAGCCAGTAGTTACGTGTGCGTGGGAGGGTAGGAGGACTCGATCCACTTGATTTTTTTTATCTCGATTAGTTTACGCGCTACGCCATGTTTTGTAAGTTCGAAAATTCCTACTAGTTTTCCACATTTACCGGCATTACGCCCGCAGTTTAAGCCCTAGACTAATATTTTTTTATTTAATGATTTCTGTGATAATGGTTCTCCTAAATCACAGTTCCAAAATCACAACTACTATGACTGATAATTTACGGACCATCACTGAACATAAATTTTATTTTTAAACTTTATTGGACTTGAAAGTTTGAGCAGCTGTGGTGTAAAAAAAATATATGGGATCTGTGTGCCCAACTACCAAGAAAGTCTTGCTACATCATGAGGATTCTAGAATAGTGGCATACCATGTACTTAATTTTATTGTTAACTAAGCTATGGCCGCTAATGTGAAATAGTCACCTTTTATTACAAAAGCAGTTTTTTTTTATGAATATCATGTAATTTTTAGATAAGACATCTGGTGACCAGTCCGTTAGTATAATGTTTTATTTGATATATTTGATACCCAGCATGTGTAATAAGGTAGAAACCGAATATACAATTGTTCTAATAGTTCAAAACCCTTTTTCGGATTAGTTTTGACGGCACGAGAACAAGAAAAAAAACATGTTCCGGATCTGGGTGTTTATCTATATATCTATACTAATATTATAAAGAGGAAACCTTTGTATTTTTGTATTGAATAGGCTCAAAAACTACTGGACCGATTTCAAAATTTCTTTTACCATTACTTAGAGGGATTCTTCCGAATCCGTATAGGCTAATTTTTATCCCGAAAATCCCGCGGGAATCGAAATTGCGCGGGTAAAACCGCGCGCAACAGCTAGTGTATTTATATTCTAGGTTCCTCCCTAGTTTGCTACATGGTATCTCATAACACAAGCTTCGTTTACTTTGAGGTCATGTAGTTGTTGTGATTGTCTGGGGATTTTTTATTTATTAGTTTTGAATTTTTAAATTAAACCGGTTTGGGGCACACACAACGTTTGGATGTTTTCAAAGTATATAACGGAAAAAGTTCCAAATATGTTTGGTATTTTATAGGTATAGATTTGACAACATTTAAAATTGATAATATAAATATAAATATGACATATGAGGAATATCAAAATGAATAACGTTTCTAATAAAAAAAAAATATATTCATTTAAACAGTACACAAGTTTTTTATATAACGTATTGTCTGCAAGGTGTTAAAAATTGAAATAAGCAAATGAGCAATACAAAATGCTGAAAACAAATCCCGAATAATTGACTTTTGAAACCGAGGTTCGAATCGCAAACCTCGTTATGTGCCAAAATATGTAAATTTCTTTTGTTTTCCGTTGACTAAAACTGGAAAATGTACAAACTCTGATGGTGCGTAAATTATACGGTAATTCAAAGTACCACAGTTCGTTTATTCAGAAAATTGCGCGATTTATTTTGTGACCACACCTGTACCTGACGCAGAGGGTGCGAGTGTAAAATTTAGAGTGTCTATTCGTTAACTGATTCAGAAGTATCAAATGTTTGAGAACGAAAATTTTAAAATTTGGAATATTTTTAATAATGTTTTTGACGTTATTCCACTGATTTATAAACTTCTACACCTACATAAACAGAAAATATAAGTTGACAAATAATATTCTTCTCACTTTGTCAGAGATACTTTTTTAGCAATAAATTGCTTTCATCAAATTTATTCTAACCATTTCTAATGAGCTCACTGTAGGGTCATTTGTCCCTCCCCTAGTTGTATGGTTTGGGCCATAAACTGGCAAGACGGCCACTCGCTCATGGATAAAAATAATATCGTAGCAAAATACACTGTATTTTTATAAATGACTCTAATTTTTACCTAATATTTCGTAATTTTAAATTAAACGGTTCCATTTTCAGTATGGCTCTTCGATAAGCACAAAATAGCGCGAAAAATGGCTGAATCCTGCTCGCTCATGGGTAAAAATAATATCCTAGCAAAAAAACACTGTCTCTTTATAAATTACTCTAATGTTCACCTAACACTACGTGATTTTAAATTAAATGGTCCCTTTCAGGGACAGAGGTTAGATAGGCTGACCCCCTGTCACTGCAATAGACTCTGTCCATCATAATACCTCCAATCAATTATCAAACGTGACATGACATGGCTTTAAAGCTCTGTTGTTCTGCCTACCCCTTAAGGAATACAGGCGTAAATTTATGCATGGTTCCATTTCCAGTATGGGTCTTCGAAAATCAAAAACTAGTGCGAAAAATGGATGCAAGTGCATAGTAACTCAATGGGTGCAAACTAGGTAAATCCTGAAGGAAGGACTCCTATCTATCAAGCGCTAAACACTCAGGTTAGTGACAAGTTACGACATGTTTCTTCAAAGCTGGTCAGTTCTTTTCTAAAACCTCTATTCATATATCGCTCTCTAGTAAACATGTTTACTCGAACCTTTGTGTTATGTTGTCAACGAATGAATATAACACAAGCATATACTTGATACTACCAAGCCAATGCAAACAACCATGTTCATGCACCCAAATATTTGCATTGATTGTGAAGGCGTACAGTGTCGCGCCATTGTCACAGCGTTCGTCATTTATTCCAACAAGACTTAAAAGCTGACAATGCAATTTCCATCATTCATATCTCTTCACTAGGCACCGCGCGCGGTTTTACCCGCGTAACTTTTGATCCCGTGGGAATTTCGGGATAAAATATAGCCTATAATCTTCCTCAAGAGGTAAGCTATCAAATTCATAAAAAAAAATTCAAATCACACTTGTAGTTTCTGAGGTTAGCGCGTTCAAACAAACAAACAAAAAAAAACAAACTCTTCAGCTTTATATATTAGTAGCCACCGCGCGCGGTTTTTTCCGCGTAACTTTTGATCTCGTGGGAGTTTCGGGATAAAATATAGCCTATAACCTTCCTCAAGAGTTGGGCTATCAAATGCATAAAGAATTTTTCAAATCCCACTTGTAGTTTCTGAGATTAGTGCGTTCAAACAAGCAAACAAACAGAAAAACAAACTCTTCAGCTTTATATATTATATATATCATAACAATCGAAGTCATTATTTGTTTTGAGCGTAGCGTCGGCAAAAAAGACCTGTAATTAGCTTGGATAAGCGTGTCGGAATAGGCAACAAATCAGTCAATAAAGTAGCCCCCGCTTGGTGGTAGGATCCCGTCAGAATCTGCCTGGCCTGCAAACCAGAACACCCTCCAAACTCAAAATCTGCCTACAAATATCAACAAATCAACCTGTGTCTAAACCCGTGTGCTGTCATCTTCGACCTCGTCTTCACTTACCATCAGGTGAGATTGAGGTCGAAGGCGGGTTTAGTCTTTAATAAAAGAAAATCAAGTAACCATAAGTGAACGTTGTAATTTTACAGAGGTGGAGATTTTAAATGACAACTGAATTACAAAACCCACAGAAAAGTTCCAAATTCAAATATGTTGAAGCTTACGATTTGCTAAGTGAAACGCGAATAGCGAAATAAATGTTGTTGCTTAAACAACTGCTACATCAGTCCGCACTTAATGAGACTTTGCTTTGTTAAACGCCTGTGAAAACGACTATCAAAGTGCTTCGATATTTAAGTGGAGGCCAGTTGAGGTGAGTTCAAATACGAATTTTTTTTGTGAATTAAATTTATAATTTAGCGTTTGTTTGTGTTGTTTTTTTTACCTGATTTTATGTTTATGTTTTTATGTTACATTCATATTTTTAGCTTTGTTCTCATTGAGCTATTATAATTTCAGTACCTTTTATCCTTGTTGTTTTTCTGCTCTCTAAGTATTCGCAAATTTTTTTTCCTTCTCATATTTTCGCGCTTATTTGTGAAACTGATTAATGGCCTTTTTTAAACTTATTGTTTTTACTATATGAAAAACCTAGCTGTAAGTTTTCCTGTAATATATAAATAAACTAGCTGACCCGGCAAACGTTGTTTTGCCATATAAATAAAAAAAAAATAGGTGTTGGCCGATTCTCATAGATACCGGATAAGCACAAAAAATTTCATCAAAATCGGTCAAGCCGTTTCGGAGGAGTATGGCAACGAAAACTGTGACACGAGAATTTTATATATTAGATAAATAAAAAGGTTAAGCGTTGTAGTAAACTTTTTAGTCATCCATGCAAAAGTCATTTGAGAATGGTTTTTGAACCAAATAAGGCGTTGCGTCTTGGCATAGTTACCATTGTTAGAGAAAGATGCAGTTCAAGTAGCATAATATTGTGTGGAGTTATAATAATCCAGCATATAAAATATAAATCTTTTTAACAAAAATTAAACGCCGAAAAAATTAAAAAGCAAAGAAAAATTACTTACTAAGGTTTTTATTTCTGCGGTTTTTGTTGAAAAGATTTTATTAAACAATTTGTTGTGGTGATAAATCCATTGACTATTTATAATGAAACCACCCAGCATGAAAATCTGTGAGTGAAAACTACATTACCCCTAATTTCCACAGGGTAAGATTGTTTTTTATATTTTAATGCGACCAACTTCCAGCTGTTATACGGTACTCTTGATAAAAGAAGGTATACAATACAAAAAATCATGATTAAAATTTGCTTTCTCTGTAAAAGATATGTAAAAACGTAGGTATATAGTTATATAGATAAATGCTTTCATGCTGGACTGGGAGCGAAAGAAAAACGTAGAATGTGCCAGCTGCTTCTCTTCCCGGGCATACTGTAAAATTCAGTTAAGGGACAGAGGTTTTAATGGCGTTTTTGTGGGCGACAGGCTGACCCCCTGTCACTACAATAGTCTCTCTTCATCTTTATAATACCTCCAAATTTATCAAACGTGACATCAGATGGTCTTGTAAACTCTGGTATTCTGCCTACCCCATAAGGGATACAGGCGTGACGTTATGTATGTATGTATATAGTTTGTGTCGACTTATGTAACTACTCCAATTCTTAAGTCTGACAAAAATGTGTAACGATTTTTATTGCTTTTAATTATACATAATTATATTTAACGGTTTATTTCTACAGTCTTCTTTTTTACAGACCTCTAGGACATAAAATGTTTTAAAAAGGTATTTTATTAAACCATTGCATTGTATTGAAGCGGCGTTCTCTTTATAGATTATTTTAATAAGATTTTCAATGCATATAGCATAGAGCTGACCCTTAAGCAGAATTAAGGTAATCGTATTAGAGATCTGATGCACTTGAATACATTGTTCGCCACAAAACTGGTGTTAAAACCAACAGAGACCTCTAAGGCCGTTCGGTTATCGAAATACGCTTTTGTTAGTTGTATCCAGTTTTAAAATTTAGGATTTTTATTGGACTTTTTGCTGTAGATATTGTAAGTTATTGTAATAAATTGAGTCAGTATTTTACTTTATGGTAAAATACTGATGTAAAATATTAAATTATAATGGAAAATATTATACCAAATACATATTTTTATATTATGCGTAAATTGAGTAGTTAGACTTAAAATTTAAAAAAAAGGCTCACTTTCAATATAACAGTTGTAAAGTTTTCTAAATCAGTCATTTGTTTTATATGAAAAATATGTGAAAGTGAACAATTTGATATAAGTAACTTAAATATACAGGGTGACTGGTGACACCTACTGCGGCTAAACAGGCCATGAGTGGGGAAATGGCCGCGTGTACTGGGCCATTTGCTACGTGAGGGGCGCACGGCTCAGGCTGAGCGCAATCCGCCGGGTCTCGCGGGCAATGCTACTGGCGATACCGTGGGCTCTAATTATGGCGGGGGAGGTACACCTGGAGGTTTTTAGTGGGTCTCGGTTCGTCCTTCTGCCGGATCATCCCCATATGCCCCACTGTTCCCCCTTGGGCGGTCGGGGACTTGACAGCATGTTTTCCTCCAGACAAAAAAAAGGGTGACAAATTTGCGATACTGTAGAAGAGCACTCTGTACTCGATTCTGATCATAATTATGTAATAAAAGTAGGAACTTAAGTTTTCACCAGAAATCCCTATGAATAAATAAAGAGACCTTACTACACTTTTCCCGACGCGCTGCCTAAGTCAACACGCACACAGCAGTGCTCTCGCCACACGCACACAACCACCCGCCAAGTATCTAGTATTACGCTTATGTAACTATGGGGTTGCGTAACGAATTCTTTAAGTTTCGGTTAAGTTTACTCAGTAAATAATTAATTATTTTTTTTCTCTTATTATTATGATCTCAAGCTATCACGTCCTGAAATTTCGAAAGTGATCCACCGGTCACCCTATGTTAATGATTTCAATTAAGGATATCAATATCATAATTCAAGTATCATGAAGATAACATTTTTATTCTTCGCCAATATTGAATACCCAAGAATGAAATTAATATCTGTAAAGAAGCAGACTGTTTCGCTACTATTGTATAATTCATGATTGAGCGAATAAATTCCGCGTTTCCACAAAAAATATACAATTAAAGTTAAAATGAGGTTTGTTTGACTTACTATTTTGCACTCTGCACAGAAGGCAGCATATCAAGCGTTCCAAACCTGTCAAAGATTGTAATTGAATCCGAACTCCATTCCCTGGATGTAAAGTTGAAAATTGATTGAGGAAATTTGACAGGTTGGTAATGTTAAATCTGCTGTCTTCTGTACCTACAAAAAATATTTTAATTAAATCCATAGCTAGATTTATTTTTAATAACTGATCGATTTTATCAATATCAAATAGCAGGAATACGTTTTGGTAATGCAGCAATTGAAAGCTGCTTGTAGATTAGATTCCTTTCTTACAGATAGTTGTGACATGGTCATTAAAGGTAATTTTTTCGTCGATTGTCACTCAGACCAGCTTAATTTTCTTGGTGGTTTCGGTAACGATACTACCCATGCTAAGACAAAGTATTACAATTGTGGCCATCAGTGCAAAAGTGACCTAACCTTTAAATAGGTACATTAGAGAAATTAAACATTCTTAGGTAGACATGATTTGTGCTATTGATTTGTGATCAACAATTGGATAGTATTGTAACTGTGATGATTCTCTTGTCGTTTTACTTAATTGCCTTTGAAATAACATTTTTTTTATTTCCCAAGACAATCACACTAACGGCATGGCCCCAAAGTAAGCACAGCTTGTGTTATGGGACACCATGTAGCGAACTAGGGGGTAAACTAGAATATAAATACATAAATAGATAAACACCCAGACACGGAATATTTTTTTTCTTGTTCCGTGCGGGAATCGAACCCGCAACCACTGGTGTCTGGTGTTTACCCCATCGCCAGAGCGGTCGTCATTCATTCGTCATCACATTTAAATTTGTTAAAAAAATTACCTTTAAGTAGTATTTTTGAGGGTTGGGCCACTTTTGTATTTTGTTTCAGGATTTATATTGTAAATACAAGGTTATGCTAAACAAGGTATATCACTGACACATATAAATTTTATAAAAATAACATAAATTAACAATGAAATGCCTTAGCAAATTAGGAACTAAACATTTGAAAGTAAATTTTTATTGATGGTCCTGTTGATGAATAAAGTTTATACCTATTTTATTCATCAAGAGGGTCACCTTTGAAAATAATATCACTTGAAGTTGCTGAGGTCTTTCATCACGACTCTTTGTAACTCGCCCACTTCACGGCATGAGTCTCTCCCCTGGGTGACGGGGAGGTATAGGCCATAATCCATCAAGCTGGCCCAGTGCTGGTTGGTGGATTCTGAGGTCTTTAAACTATTATAAAAGATAATTATGATGAATGGGTGGAATAAATTTTAAGAATTCCAATAAATCTTTTTTTTTTCATTTAACTAATGTCATGGATATAAAGGTTCAAGATTTTTAATTACAACTGACTTTCTTTTTTTTAAATCAACTTCCTGGAAAAGAACTTCTGGATTATTAGAATATTTAAAATAAAGTTTGAAGGGATGCATTTCATGATACATAATCCATTGTATTTTTAACCACTCCACTTTACCTTTATCTGTAGTAATTTTTCTGTTAGTAATGTTTTTTTCTAAAGTTTTACAAGAAAAAAATAAATATTTGTTCATTGATATTATTTTAAATGGTTTATTCTTTCTAGCGGCTAAAATTACCTGTTCCTAATCTTTAGGTACAAAAATGTTTTTGAAAAACCTCTTTTTCTTTTCAATATGGCCAAAGTCTTGATCACAAGACATGTATGAATGACCACTAACTAGAAATTTATGGTCAATTTTAATTGCAGTGTATTCAGAACTAGAAACAATATATTGGCAGAAAAGGGCCATCTTAATATTGCGGTTTTGGCCGCCACATTGATCTGAGTACCTAATGACATGTTGACATTTTAAAATTATGTTTGAGAAAGTATAATAGGCAGGATGCTATTTCTTGAAGCCCACGTGATGCTACACTTTCATCCCATGTAAACATAAACACATCATCACTTTCAATATTATGTATCCCAAGGCAGTTTGTCCAGAATTGTCGTTTATAATAACATATGCTTGTGCTTATAACAGGGGTTGGAAGGGTTTTCATAATATCAAAAGATATTATACAGACATCTTCGTCTTCTTTATACAACTCTACATCCTTCTTGACACTTTCTCCAGCTACCTAGCAAAAATGGCCCAACCGGCTTAGGCCACTTTTGCATTATGGCTGGGTGCAAAAAACACATTGCAGAAACGAATTTTGTAAAGCCATGTATTATGAAAATAACAAATCAATGTTAGGCCATTTTTGTGTTAAAGTTTTATCAATTTGCGGTTAGGCCGCTGACTGCCTCAATTGGTCACCGGAACGATTCTCTAAAAAATGTTTTTCTTGTTTAAGATAAGATGTGATACCCAACAGAGAGCCCCTAGGGAATCTCACGATGGGAAGAGATGAGTATATTTTTAGGAAAGGGGAGCTTAACGGGAACACGTAAGGGGTACGGTAGACCCTGACAGTGCGAGGACTGTAATTACTATGTACTTGTAATTTTTGAACAAAAAGTAATGGTAAATTTTTCTTTATCTGTAATGAGGACATAATAAAGGTTAAATACCTTTATATGTCATTAATGTAATTTATATTTAAATGTAATTTATATGTAATTAAGAATATGTAATTCAACCTCAAGTTTAAACTTGGCTTCGTTTTCCAAGATTTCTTGAAAAACAATTCTATCGGAAATTCCAAGGAAATCGGGCTAAGGAACTTAAATTTTTGAGAGGTTTTCGGAGTTTGACGGATAAATTTATTTTTTCCTTGGAAATTTATTTAATAATGAGGAAGCGGTTTTCCAAACGGATGTTAAAAATTCTACGTATTCCATAATTTTAAATAAGTTCAAGTTTCAAACTTTGAGAATATGACGAGCTTCTATTGCTGAAGTGGTCCTTTAGATATTAGCTCCAGATACTGTTTATTGTTGAGCATCACTGAACTTGGTTACACAACGTAGGTCGATGTGCTTAAAATATTTTTTAAACTTTTTTTTACATTTGTTTCTGTTATACACTGTTGTACGCAAAATGAACATGTAATTGATAGAAAATCAGGAAAAAAGTTCTAACTTTTTGACAACAACAAGAATTATGTCGCAAAATGGTTATATGTTACTGCAAAATCTCGAACTACGCTAAATCCTAAGATTCTGAAGTAAAACTTAAGATTCACCAATTTTTAATGGTAAATGTGCACAAAAGTTTGTGTTTCGAACTTTGACTACCATTCACTTCGTAAATCTTAAAATTAACATTAAAACTACATTGCAATGAAAAAGATTGTGCAACGAGCAGGGATCCCGCACCTCTGGGGGCTGAACCGAATGAGCAAAGCGAGTGGTGCCATGGGGCAGCAGCGGCCGGCTACATACCATTAACCTGGAAAAACTCGAATGGTAAAAGCCCGTTTCGAATCTTACCATTTTCAGACATACACACAACAAAAAAAAATGAGATCCTAGATCGCCAAGAAGGATTGTCGCATGTGCAAACTTTTGCTAGTGATCTCAAACATTTTTTGATGTGTCTACTTACATTTACCAACTCATATAGGTAAATTCTAAGATTCACTCTTAAATCTTAAGATTAACCATAGTTGGAGCTTCAACAGTAAGTTAATTTTGTGAAATCTTCCTTTATATACAGGGTTGATTTGTAGTCGCCAGCCAAATAAAATTTTTATTTTCTTTGATACGATATAACAGTACTGACATATTTAATTTAGCGTCGTTCAGTACAAAAAAGTAGAAATAATTAATTAATACTAAAAATCAACCCTATATATTAAGAAAATAATAAGTCATATCCACAAAACAGCGTAAGGTAATGCAATTATTTTCCAGTCGAAAAGTAATTCAATTTTAACAGAAACTCACACTCCGGTTGCTTGTTTAGTAGTTAATTACGTAAAGCAATATAAAATGGCGCACGCTGTGTCCGCAACAACGTTATGTAACGTCAAATAATTTATAATCAACGGACAATTAAAACTATGTAACCATATAACGATACCTCATTCGCCGAATATGATAAGTAGTTGTGAATTAATATGGAGACACATGACGCTAATGGACTGAAATTGTGTATTCCTTTTCATTTCACTGTAGTCGGATCATTGTTAATGCAAAAGTAACCTTCTGAAATATTATTGAAGTTTAAGTAATTAACGCTGGCTTATTAAATTCTAAGCACCGTTTAAGCAATCACACACACATATGAGGCAAGAAGTATGTTATTTATTTAAAGTACATTGTGACCAAATTTGTAAGTCAAAATTTCTCATTTATATCAATACAGTATTTTTAAGTTATGTGGCAATAAAGAATATTTATTATTATTATTATTATTTTCTTTATAAATAATATCTAATAATCAACGAATGCATTCAAAAGAGCATTAAAAAACCGACTTCACGTCAAAACTTTAGGCTGAGTTGAGAATCATCAACGTAAACATTCTCCGAAATCATACATATTTTTCCAAAAGTTTGAAATTTTCAATGAAGTACTCATGAAATTTAAATGGGACCAACTATGAAGTATCCTCAATCATATGAAACAACAATTTTCAAAATCAATTCATAATTGTCCGAAATATCGTGTAACAAAGAGACAAAAAAAGAACATAAAGACGAATTGAGAACCTCCTCCTTTTTTTGAAGTCGATTGAAAGTAGTAATCTATATAAAAAAGCTTAGTACAACCATAACTCCCTTTAATCTAATATACCTAATATATAATAAAACATTTAATGGCCTACAGCCTATAAAATATTGAATAGTATGTTGGCAACTTTACTGCTACCACTGATGGTACACTTTTATGTTTTATACCACGCTCAGGCACACACGTTAATTGAACTTTAACGACGCAAGAAATAGGACATTATTGACTTTCAAGACGAAATGGGTTCAGTAAATTGTATGTGCTGTAACCTCGCCAAATAGGGACTCCTAAAGATAATATATTAGGGACACGTACCCTACTGCAATTTGTCAAAGCCAATAAAAACTATGGATGTTATAAGACATTAGGAAAGTGTGCCTACGATTTCCTTGACAGTTGTGAAAAATGTGATTCGGAAGGGTATGAAAGTTACCTAGAGAAACTGAAATAAGGTTAAGGTAAGGGTTTAAGAAGAAAGTATTTGAAACTTATAAAACTTACGTAAACCATTTATTTATATATCACACTTGTTAAATAAACTTGATAGCTTTTATGGTGTTTTTTATAATACGTACATGTTAATAATTGATCTCATCAAATAATGGATTTACTTAAGGCTTCATCTTCATCATCATCATTGAGCTCGCAGACGTCCACTACTGGACAAAAACTTCCCCCAAGGTTCTCTATACAAATTGTTCCTGCGCTGCCCGCATACAAATAATTCCAAATATAACTTAAAACGAGTTTGGAATAATCCAAATAAAATAGAATCATTTTATTGCGTTTTATATGGTATAAAAGGTATTACAAAAATTGAAATTCACATACAAAGCCAGTATGCAATTGGCTTTTAACATATGGCAATAAATTAATTAAATTAAATCATAATAGACCTAGCCATGTCATGATTTACATAATTTCATGATTAAACATTTTTCCTTCAGATATTGTTGATGTATTCCTTAGTTTCTAAGGGATTATCGGAATTGCGTAATATATGTATTTATTTGCATTCATATAAATCTGCTAATATCTGCCCTGGCATTTTTGTCGCCAGATGAAATACCTGAAGCATTTAGATAGCTTGAAGAACAAGTTCTTCCGGAAGAAGTACCTAAGTAAAGTTGCAACTTGGTTTAAATACTACTACGTGTGCACATACAAAATTGTAAAGCCAAAATAGCAAACATGTAGTCAATGGCAGCTAGCAATGAACATGGTGTACCAAAAACTCAAAACTCTTTCGAAACTTGGCACAATCGCTAGTACCTACACGTTACTATGCCGCACAAAATGGAATCTTTTTAAAACACTCAAAGAATTCAAACGGAACAGAAGATCACACAGTGTAGATATATTGAAAAGGCTAAGCACAGTACAGATATCAACAGTAATTCAACTCAGCCGCATCTTTGAAATAAATGCCTACAGCGCCGCGGTCCGTTCACATCTGATAGTTTGCCTACTTTGTGTTTACTTACATTTAGTTTTGTGACTGCAAATATACTTTTTTTATAATTGAATAGGAAGTGTTCAACAAAAATACGTTTTGTGTCAAAAAACCATGTTTACGTTTTAGAGACCGAAAAATACATTTGCCTCGACTGAGACGCAAGAAAAATTAAGAAAATTATAAAATTTTAAAGTATAAACAATCCGCAAATTAACGTAAAGCTCAATCAACAATTGATTTGGTATGTAGTCACTCGCGACTGGCCGCATGCCAAGCGCATGCCGAGATCGAGTCGCGTACGTATAGCTCGCGTTTCGTCCGTTTGTATGAAGTTGAAATACTGTCGATATCTGTACTGTAGACTAAGATCGCAGTCTTCACTTCAAAAATATTATAAGATTCCAATTTGGTCAACAGAACAACGTATTCCATTTACCATGATCAGGAAGAAAATGTATTGATAAATTTTTGAATAGATGTCTGACATTTTCATTCCAGTTATAATCATCATCATCATTCAGCCAGGAGATGTCCACTGTTGGACATAGGCCTTCCCCAAGGTTTTTCACGTCGCTCTGTTCCGTGCCGCCCTCAGGCAGGCCCCCCGCAGGATGGCCCGTTCAAAATCGCCGGTAAACGCTGGATGAGGGCGGCGCGGGAATGAGCGACATGGAAAACCTTGAGGGAGACCGATAGTGGATGTCTATTGACTGATGATGATGATGAATTTCAAAATCCGCAGGAATATCCATAGAGCCCTTGTTGTGCCGTGACTGAACGAACCCATTCATCCAACTATCCAAAATTTCACATATACAGGGTGAGTTGTGGGTCACTTTTGAAATTCAAGGACGTGATAGTTTGAGTTCATACATGAAGAGAAAAAATATAATAGAAAAATAATATTTATTATTTATTAACTAAACTTAACCGAAACTTTAAGGATTGATTACGCAACGCATGGTTACGCTAGCGTTGGCAACGATCCGCGTGCCAGGTCACGTGCCGCCATCAACTCAATTATATGTAAAGTAAATAGTAACATAGTAGTATTTATTTATAGGGAATTCTAGTAAACAATTAAGTACCTACTTTTATTACATAATTATGATTATATTTCGTTGCTTCATTCTTCAGATATATTCATTTACCAAGTAGTCCCTTTGACTCACACGGTAGCACGCACGAATTTAAGAGTTATGAAATGACTAAAAAGGTCAAAACACGTGTTTTCGATCGTTTTAGTTAAAATTTTTCACACCAGTCTGGATCCATAGGATGCGCCTCTGTCGAGCTCATTCCTTTTTCGTGCGCGGTAGCAAGTACACTTGCCATAAAAATGCCGAAGAAGACGGTCGAAGAAAAGAAGAATATTATAAACGCAAGCTTAGAAGGTTGGAGCGGAAAAAATCATAGACGAGTGATTTCATACAGACAATATTCAAGAGAAGCATCTAATGTCTCCAGGATCTTAACCTAGCGTTAACGCGAAGAATAAAACACCCGGATGTTGATTTTTTAAATCGACACGGAGGTGGTACCCGGATGTTGATTTTATAAATCGACACGGAGGTATTCAAATACAACGATATTCAAGGAAACTGTTTAATATCTTCAGGAACTTTAACTAGCGTTAACACGAAGGATAAAATACCCAGGATGTTGATTTTTTAAATCGACACGGAGGTAGTACCCAGGATGTTGATTTTATAAATCGACACGGAGGTCAAATAAAAACTAATACCCATGCATGCATGCATAATGTCACGCCTGTATCCCTTATGGGGTAGGCAGAACACCAGAGGTTACAAGACCATCTGATGTCACTTTTGACAAATTTGGAGGTATTATAAAGATGGAGAGACTATTGTAGTGATAGGTGGTCCGCCTATCGCCCACAAAAACGCCTTTAAAACCCAATAATTCAAGCGGAAATACAAACGCTTCCAATTTAAATCTTAACGGTTCTGGTAGTTCCCGTTAACAAAGGCCCTAAACATGGCGAATGTATTCACCAAGATTTAGCTCAAAGATGGCTACCCAGAGAGGTTTAAGATCAACCAGATTATTGAAAACCCTTAGTCTGAAACCAAAAATTTGAAGGTAAGCACTTGGGCTCGGAACAACAAGCCATAAGCCAAGCTATGACTATTCTTTGGTTGGATATTAAAGTAAACACAATAAAATTCCTAGTGGAGAATTGCAGAGTTCTGTCTGATTTACATTTTTTTTTTTGAAACTGAAACAAGAACGAAACTGCCATGATTTGTTAACATATTGGAAAATGAAGAAAGGGATAAAAAAGCATGTTGACATGCCTAAAATATCCACATGTCAAGCGAACCCACGCCCGCGGTTTCAAGGTAACTGGACCGAATATCGGCTCGCAACTACGCAACAGTATTATTGTCAGCGCTACGCGCCCCCGAACTCGGTGGACGATATCAACGAGACAATGATCCCTAGCCCATCGTTAACGCAGGTACATGGCTTTATAGCGATAAGGCCGCCTATTGTACCTTTCAAAACTGTTTTTGTTCTAATGTATTCTTTTCCTTTTATTATTTTGTAAGTGTGCAATGAAGTATAAATAAATAAATCAATAAAATGGCATATTTTTATAATTCTGGTACAGCTATTACCAATGACTCTGTTGGTTTAAAGTGGATCTCCAAAGGCGTCTCATTACCAAAAATCTGTCAAGTTATACAAATCGTAACACCTATAAACAATTTTGCTCCTAAATAAAATCAGGCTTTCGAGATAGGCTCTCTCCATAGATAAATCAATTAATCTAGGAGCAATAGTCTCCTGCTCTCCTCAGTCTGATCAGTTTGTTCCGAATATATTTTTTGCACCAAAATCAAATGGAGACAAAAGATTTATTTTAAATCTTATACAAATTTTGTAAATTCCTTAATAACAAATCACATTTTAAAAGAACATTTTAGAACCTCCCTGAGCATAGTGACAAAAAAGGCCTTTTTAGCTTGCATTAATTTCAGAGAATCTTATCTTTTAGTTCCTATATTAAAGGAACATCGTAAATAATTACGATTTCAGTTTTTACCACAAACTTATGAATTCGAGGACTTCAACTCGGATCTGTCAAATGAATACAGTGTTTACGAGGTCTCTTAAAGATTTTTGGAAAAGTTATAACAAAGTCGCATATCAACATATTAAAATTAACTCAAAGTGAATTGCAAATATTAGTAAAGATAATTAATACTGCTCCGTGGAAATATAACCAGTGATTTTGCAAGAAAAAGGTGAAATACGAAGTAAACAATTTGTCATAAATAACAACACGTATAAAAACATATATCGAATCAACCAGTTTCAATCAGTGTTCACTATCTCAAATCTGTGTTGCCATCCTAAATTCAGTTTTAAAAAGTAAGGAACAAATTTTAAAAATTAAGGTGTTGCACCTTCAGAGAATTAGCACAATTCACAACTAACTTACCATTAACTTCAGCTTGTCCAACGGTTAAATATTAGTGATTATACTACCACTCAAACTTTCGAAAGGATAGATACAAAGCTCTCAAAAATAGCAATAATAACGATACAAAAATACAAATACATAGTAAGAATTTTAGAAGATTTACAGTGGTGGAAAAACATGTGAAGGACATCTTGTCATAGAAATATTTAGCGAATATTTGCGTCACAGCCTGATGCGGGGGGGTAATTTGTAAAGATAATCATGCAAATGGAAACTGGAAAAATAGTGAGACATGTTTTCAGCTTTCAATGGGTTACAGTGTTTTGCAAAGGATTAACACGTTTGCGCTGTATGTAGGTACTATCTATATTAATTTAATGGGAGGAATTCGATTTCCTCATTTAAATGCATTAGCTAAAAGTATTTGGTAATAGTTTGAGAAAATGAATATTTGACTATTTGCTCCGTATATCAACTCGGGAAAAAATACAGCACTACCCAATTATGCGTATCAAAGTTTTCAGTCAACCTCAAGTAAATCTGTTTGCTTCTCGCACCAATGTTAAATGCTCACAATAGGTTTCTTGGTAACGAGATCTTGAAGCTACGGTTATAGACGCGTTTACTCTCTCTCCAAATTGCTTTAAATTAAAACATTCAAGCCGTTTTGAAATTTTTGCATTTAATAATGCTCAATTATTCTTAAATAGGTAACGGGAAAAATAAATTTAAAAAAAAAAAAAAGACCCGATCAGTACACGAACCTGGGACCTCTGGCTTGCCGAACGAGTGCTCTTTTACTGAGCTAACGATTTTGAAAAGAAATTATTTATCTTCCCAGAACGAACCAGCGAGGCTTCCCGGCTCGGTTTCATTAAGAGAAGACGTGTAGGCGGTCACCACAGTACCTAGTCGTGGTCTCGTCGCTTTCTAACAAAACTTAAGCTCAGTACAACGTAGCATGGTACAACGTATCGGTACTAGAATTATTGTCACAATAACAGTGGAGATATCTTTAATCGTTTGATTTCACTGAATTTTATCATTTTTTAAGGAACAATTAAAGTAAAACTAATAAAAACAGTTAACAGATATAGTAAATAGTCATAGGTTGGCCTTATTATTAGGAAACAATATAGGATCACATGAACTAATTAATCCATTACCTTAGGTTAAGGCCATTACCAACATAACACAATTACACTTGGTTTAAGATTAATATCTTCAAGTCGTTTTAAGATTATATTTCAAAATGGTATCCCAATAGTTATTTAACTCTTGAGCAAAGTACACACACAGTAACTGGTATTTTTACTGGCTTTTAGGCCACTAGCACACCGTGTGCAATTTCTCTTATAATTTTTGCAAATGAAATCAAAATAAGGAATTTGGATTTGATTATAATTTCAGCTACTGCTAGTAACCAACTCTAGTTTTGCCATATTTCCATGAACATGCCATTCCTGTATATGCCCTGCATTAGCTTTAGAAAATTAGTTATTTGTAACGAGTTAACTTAGGCCAGAGCGTGTAGATTGCCTTATAGTCAAACCAAAGCGACCTTAAAAAACAACGATCTCACCGTCTATCAGTCGCTGGATAAAGCATGTCATGGGGTCTAGCGGCGCGGGCGTGGCGGCGGCGCGCGGCGTTCAGCGCTCACAGCACGCGGCACGCGCAGCAACGTCCGCGGCCAGAGCGCGTGGCGGCCTATCGCTGCTAGCCATTCGCAGCACGGCCTGCAGGACCGCTCAGTCTCAAACATTCTCTAAGTTTTATAACCGCCCCATGGTCGATCAATAAAAGTAATTTTGGAAGGGCAGTTTTTCAATCAAATGTAGAAGTAAACTCCTTTGTTGATCCATAATTATTAATTTACTTTAAGTAATTTTATTCAGTATGCATGTAAATAAAATGTTTCAAAGTTATACATTTACATTGAGTTGATTAAATAACTGTTGAATATTAGTTAATGAATTTTTATAAAGCAAAACTTTACCTTATGCTCTGAACATCTACTTGGTAAATGAATATATCTGAAGAATGAAGCAACGAAATATAATAGAAGATCAAATGAACTTCTTAAGTGAAGTTCGATCGATATTATATGAGTTGCTTCATTCGAAGATATATTAAGGTCCCACCCACCCTGTCAATGTAGTAAACTATTGCCCTTAAAGTTTTGCCATAACTATAAAATGAAGAACTCTAAAATAATGAGCTCGACAGAGGCGCATCCTATGGATCCAGACTGGTGTGAAAAATTTTAACTAAAACTATCGAATACACGTGTTTTGACCTTTTTAGTCATTTCATAACTCTTAAATTCGTGCGTGCTACCGTGTGAGTCAAAGGGACTACTTGGTAAATGAATATATCTTCGAATGAAGCAACTCATATAATATCGATCGAACTTCACTTAAGAAGTTCGTTTGATCTTCTATCAGAATCGATTACAGAGTGCACTCCTTCAGTATCTAAAATTATACCTGTATAATATGAGTAAGATCCAAAAACCTCAACATTTAACCTCATTTAAAACTACTCTTCAATTTTCAATGACGTGTCATTGCAACGGTTAAAATATTAAAACATTAAGTAGCGCCGGGCGAGCAAAAACTATGCTACAAGCAAGTTGTCAAACAAAATATCAAACAGCTAAGTTTCCAATGAAGTTTCACGTATATTAAAGCTTAAGAGCTTTTAAAACTTTTCGCTAAGTAATTAAAATTTCCTTTTTTTCGTCGTTCTGAAACAAAGTTGCAAACTGTCTACAAAGTAAGACTCGTGACGGTTTCATCTACACTTTTATTACCTCGGGAGTCATTGGAAAACTCAATGAATTTTAAATTAGTTACCATGTTAAAAAGTTATTTACCTTTTAACCAAGACAACAAAGTTAAAACTGTTTAAAGCCGACCGTTTTGAGCCAGCCCCTTGTAAGAATGCAAATAAGCAACTTGCAACTTTGCTAATAACATATCAACAGGCGCCTCTTGTTATGAGAATAACTTATCTCATGTTGAAAACAATTTCTTTTAAAGCAAACATTACATCTCGTTTCATTTTTAGTCCGGGAACGAACAACAAAAGTGCACTTAATTTCAACAAACTTCTCCCGGATTTACGACGCCGCAGCTTAATTGAAAAATTGCTTTCTTTTACGATATTTTCTGAGCCAGTATTTATGAAACTGTGAAGTGGTTAATACACAAAGGTAAAATTAAAGAAACCTTTTTATACAGGGTGTGACTATTATGTCTTTGCATGCACTGCTGATAAGATATCAAAATTTATCGCAGACTTATTACAAGATCAACTAAAAAATACAACTATACAACAAAAATAGGATTGAAAATATATGATTGAAAATTTCATTCTCTACATATTGGCAACAGCTATTGCAAATAAAATATTCGTATAATGAGGCAAAATATAAATTGAAAAACAAAACAAAAGACATAAATTTACAAGATGATAAAATTAAGCTGCTTCAAGTTGTCTGCTCTTTGAAAACAAATAATGATTCTGTTTGCGTTATTATCAGTGTTTTTATTTCAAAGCAAAAGTACCCAATATTATAATATAAAAAAAATTGATCTCGCAAACAAGTCTTATTTCTGTATCTATCTAATACCTTTGATGATTCAACATTTAATTTAATATTTTTTATCCTTCTACATCCTTTGTGTTATATCACAATATGTGGCATAAAAACCATTAAAAAGTAAAGTCAATTTGACATAGACTATTTTTTTACTCTTACACTAAGCTCTTTATGGCTACAGAAATACGCATTTACTTTAATAGGTGGGTCGGTTCATGTGCCAAACACCCTGTATAACTAAAGTATAAAGTTTCTTGAATTGCAGGCTTTCGCGCTGGAAACTTAAAACCGATGACGTAATATTATTTGAAATTTTAAATCCTACTAACCTTAAATCTTCACTAAACTTAAATATCTACGCAAAATACAATGTAAACCCCTTCGTATTTTTCATTGGCAAATGTTTTTAATCTAAGCACTTCTCGCCAAATGTGAAAGGATTTAAAACCTTTAAAAACAAATCCAATAAAACCAATGAGTAGAAGCGGTATAAATCTCAATTGTCACACGACCATCATCAAGATATACGATAGTAGGACGGAAATTGGATCCAGTGAACTGGTACAAATAAAGTGTGCGCTCGTATTGACTATTCCGATTTATCGAGTCTCAACTAATCGAATAACATTACCACGCGGTACTTTATACTCTCCGGTACAGTCAATAAAAACTTATATTTTGCTTTCTATGATCTGCTATTAAAAACGCTATTAAATTTTATTTTAAAATATCGCTATTCGAAGTATCATTTTTTAGAAAAAATTGATATTTAATGAACCCAGTGTTTTTCATATACCTACTTATGCAATAGGTACTTTTATGGTGATATTTTTTACATAATAATGTAGTAGGCTTGACCTTTAAAGCAGGCAGCTTTTATTTAAAACTATGACGAGTTCTTACTTGTTTAGAACCGTCTAAGGCAAATTAATTTGTTAAAAAAAAAGTTTACTGTCGTTTGAAATGTTACCGCGAATAAAGTTTATGAGTAAACTGAATAAAGTTTGTATTTTTGACGGTAAAATAAGTTTGTTTTATAAAATAAAAGCATTTTAACCGGATTGCATGGTATTAAATTTTTGACATTTTTGGTTGAAGTTTCGCTGCAGGTATCGCCGCGGTCAAAGTTATGGTCAAAACTTTACAAGAATAAGGCAGAGTTTGTCGGTCGAGGCTAAATTAGAAAAAAAAAACAAATTACAAATCGAACATTTCCGATAAAATATATTTTTTTTAAATATTATTTAGGTATATTTTGTAATTTAAAACTTCCATTTAAGCCTAAACTGCATGTTTATGAAATATGAAAACGGTAATTTTCAGCTATTCTTCCATTTCGAGTACCTAGTTAATTTTGTAGTTCCTGAGTTAAGCAACGGTGTGACAGAAGGCTTTGGAATTTCTGGGTCCGTGTACTTTGAAACTACTTTGAAATTCCAAGGTTTAGGTGAAATGCCGGTCAAAACAAGTTTGTTTATTCACTCATAAAAACATTCCATACCAAGCTTTTGATAGAGACACATTCTACGTATCTATCTTGACAAAAAAAAATACATTTTAGCCTATATTACTGCAACTTCGTGTAACTTTGCGTCGCTGTGTAGGTACTTTTTCCCGTAGATTTTTTAAAATAAAATTTCCATATATAACTTTCTTCGAGAGTAAGCCAATATTCTTTAGTTCGTCTAAATATTTCTTAAAGTCCGTCCGGTAGTTGTAGATTTGTGTGTAAATTTTAAACAAACAACATCTTCAGCTCTATTATTTGACTATATATCAACCTCCTTTACAAGTTAACATCAAGCAAAAAAGACGATCACTTAATTCCTCTAAAAAATTAACTTAAGAATGATGTCGAAAAACTTTCTAACAAAATATTGGCATCAATCAAACGGGGTTGGTTGCCACTGACAGGCTGCGGGACAAACAATGAAGCGTCCAAGTTGCGTTACTAATTAACAAAGTTTCGGGGGCAGTTCACAATGGGACTCCATTTGCATGGTCCGGACTGAAATGGTCATTTTTTACTGGACTACTCAGAATTAAGTTACTTGTGGGACTTAACGATTTTCTGTAACTCGTGGGTTAAGTACTTTTATAACAAAGTTACTTTAAATTTTTAAGTAGGCCCTTTTAAGTAAAAATGATTACGGAAATAACTTTGAAGAATTAAAAAAGACGATGTAAATGAATTAATTTATTGCGATTGAATAGTTGTTGTTGAGAATATTTTGCTTTTCTTTTAGAAAAGAAAGAGTTTATAATATCTGTGTACATAATAATTAAAATAAGCTTTAATCATGAAGTTTAAAGACTGCAGAGATTCTTTTTTCTAAAGCGTTTAATAATAAGCGTTCTACAAACGTAACATTCAATACGTACAGGGTGACTGGTGGGTCACTTTAAAAATTCCAGAACGTGATAGTTTAAGATCATACATGAAGAGAAAAAATAAATTAAAAAATATATATTCACTATTTCTGAGTAAACTTCTCCGAAAGTTAAAGAATTTATTACGCAACGCATGGTTACATTAGCGTAATACAATAAATACATATAGGGTGGTGGTGTGCGTATGGCGGCAACACTGTTACGTGTTGACTGAGGCAGCGCTTCGGGAAAAGCGTAGTTAGGTCTCTTTATTTATTCATAGGGATTTCTGGTGATAAATTAAGTACCTACTATTATTACATAATTATTTAAAATAATTATGATCAGAATCGAGTACAGAGTGCTCTCCTTCAGTATAGATAATTTGTCACCAGTCACCCTGTATATTCGATGTTTCGTTGATGACTCATCTATATCTCCTGCACGTTTCGTATGAAAAAACAATTTTTAATGACTTAATTATCATCTTTATCGTTTACTTTGGAATAGCGATTCATTTTTGGGACGAAAAATGCCTTGAAAAAAAACTTTGTCCGTCTGTCTGCCACAGCTGTTAATTCATTGGGAGTTCGAAATACAATTTTGATTGAAAATGTGACCAACAAAGAAGGACGGTGGTTGAATAGAAAATGGTATCTCGGTATCTTTAAAGATTGAAAAATATTGTATGACGCGTTAAATTAATTCGTTCCTATTGTCGGAAAACAAACAAAATGATGAAGAAGCGTTACTCTCAAAACACGATAGAATTAATCGCTGGACAGTTACTTAGTGCCGAGTCTGTGGGCTTGGATATAATTGGACTTAATCACAACAAAATCTTAATTCGCGAGTCCGTTCCATCAGTACTTTACAGTTACAATGCCAACTCAATTAATACCGAGCTACTATCGATCGTCAGTCCGAGATACGTCCGCGCACCTAGCCCATGGAACAATATACTGTCTTACGAGAGAAGAACGATTACTTCATACTTCGTAAATGCATACATAGAGCTCACTAGCGCTTCGGTTAATGCCATCCGCAACTTTTCAGTGTATCAATAGATCCACTTTACACAGTAGTAATCTATGCAGTCTATTACTCTAAGATAGGAAATTAATGTATAATTTTTTTTTGACATTGAAATTGTGTATATTTAATAAAAATTCATAGGTGTTTATAAATTTATTTTCCAACCATTATCTTAAACCTACTGCACAAAAGCGTCAATTTCGCAAATAAACAAACAAACAATTACATAGTATTTAGTGTCACTATCACAATATAAAGTGTCAATTTCGCACTGAACAAATAGCACTTCCGTAAAAACACACAGCTTACAGATTTTCAAATCAAAATTTTTACAGGTTTTCAAATTAAAATGGGTTGCTGAAATTACGCAGTTAACGCAATGAACCGTTTTTACAAATGGCGTCAGACAGTCGTTGGCGATGGATGATTGTTTGTCTTTGATTGTCACTTTTGAGAAGATTGACATATAGACTTACGTCAAAGCAAAGTACTTTAAAGCTTTCTCATTCATACGTATAGATTTGTCCCACTTTGGCTCCGGCTGCCATCGACAGCATTGGCTAATAAATTAGTAAACTCCCCCTGACCTAGCCGTCCTAACCGTATCTGTGTCACTTGCCATCATCCTACTTCAAGATATAACCTATGGCGCTGCAATCGAATGTCAGTCATTCATTGCATTTAGCGCCCTCTTTATCAGTGCTACCAACATACTTCCGTAACCATGAAGTCATACTAACATCTTAATATCGCCAACTTATCGTTAAAATAAATTAATTGTTAAACCTAAATTACTACTATTCTAAAATTACCTTTTTCTAAAAAATCTCATAAATAATCTTCTAAACACAAGTATTCATGAAACCGATTTAGCTTACAAACACTTTCTCCTAACTCAAAAAGTAAACTTAAGTGAAGTTTCACGAACTGGACCATTCATAAACTAACTGGATTTTTTCAATGAATCACTGATACTACAACCAAGCTATGTTTGCATATAATATTGGCATACCGCTGACCTAAACCCACATTTCGGTAAACTCAGTGACACATATAATAAGTTAGTGGGTTTTTCTTAAAAATACATACAAAGTAAATAATTGAAGTGCTAATGAACTAATCGCACAAAAAAAATATAAAGTTTAAAAACTAAAACCCGACTACCAAAAGACGCTCTAAAGGTAAAACAAGTAATGACCGCTAAAATATTAGTGTATTTTTATTTTTATTAAATTTGTTTTGTAGCCAATAAGTAGCGGACAATCAAGGCGCTTCCAAGGACACCTCATTTGTCCAATAATGATAACTAGTTTAGAAGTTGTGAGGGAACAGATGAACATCCATACCCACATACATACAAACATTACACATACAGGTCAAAATCATAAACCTTCTTTTTGCTTCGCCGTAGTCGGGTAGTGCACTACAGTTAATAATCAACGAATGCAGAGCAATTCGTTCATGCTAGAGCCCTTCCATGCTGGACTGGGAGCGAAAGAAAAACATAGAATGTACCAGCTGCTTCTCTTACCGGGCATACTGTAAAAGTCAGTTAAGGGACAGAGGTTTTTAAAGGCGTTTTTGTGGGCGATAGGCTGACCTCCTGTAACTGCCCAACAATAACCAAAGTTTCAAATATAAAATATTTGGGAATTGTTATTGATCAGGGTTTATGTTGGCATCCACATCTAGAGCACGTGACTGGTAGTTTTTAAAACTTTGAAACATGTGGTTCCTAAAGCCCAAACAAATAATGACAAAACATGTAGCCTCCTAAATCAGATATACATTTCACTAGTTGAATCTGTTATATCATATTGTATAGCTGTATGGGGTGGTTCTGCAAAAACTAAAATGATTGACTTGGAGCGAGCAGAACGCGCTCTGATAAAGACTATGTTTTTCAAAAATAAAAGATTTAAAACGGATAACCTATATTTAATTAGTGACCTATTGTCAGTTAGAAAACTTTACATAAAACAAACTATACTATTAAAACACAAAACCATACATTATAATTATGACATAAACTCAAGGAGAGGGAGGAACGCTGGATCACATGTCCCTAAAATTAAAACAAATTTAGCCTATATGTAGTATGATATGCGATCAGCTGTATTATATAATCGCGTAAATAAAATACTTAATATATATATAATAAGCCATATTACCAATGTAAAAAAGAAGTAACAATATGGTTAAAGTCACTTGGATATGAGCATACCGAGAAATTGTTAAAATCTTCTTTTTAGAACACGGGGGCAAAACACAAATACACAAAATGCACAAACATACAATTTCATCATACTTACAATACACACATATACTCACACTTACAAATACACACTTAACTCAAGTTGATTAAAATGCTTATTTGTTTTTATATTCTTATAACTCATCAAATATCTTATTTTCTGAAATTAGTCATTAATAATATAATTTTAGACATTCAAATATTTACTTTAATTGTTTATTTAATTTTATCTGTTTAAAGGGAATTGGTGTGAATTTTGATAATAGAAATTGACTTACTTTTTCATTGATTTTTAATTGTTTAATTTTATTGTTTAATTTTAAAATGATTTCATATAATTAATTTTTAGTCAATCTAATTTTAATTTTTTCAAATTTATTTTATTTTGTATAATTGTGGAAGAGCGGGGTCCTCAAACACAGGCATTGAATGTCTAACTGAAGACTCCAGACGACTATTTGTATTAGAACAAGAAGAAGGAAATAAATAAATAATTATTATTATATTATTATTACTACAATAGTCTTTCTCCATCTTGATAATACCTCCAAATTTGTCAAACGTGACATCACATGGTCTTGTAACCTCTGGTGTTCTGCCTACCCCATAAGGGATACAGGCGTGAAGTTATGTATGTATGTATCAAAGCTGCGTCAAATTCGTGAGAAGATAAAACATTGGTAAGTTGTAGAGAGACATTACATTATACTTAAGGGCCTCTTGTGGTGCGGTGCACTCGGTACTTCCATAAATCTTGCCCGGTTAATCTCGCCGACGTAAGCAAACGAAAATACGTGTAATTGTTTTATTTACAAAAATTATTTCTATTTAAAAATTTTGCTTTACAGATCGGTTCGAAAAGGCCCCTTTTATGTTTTAATGTGACCTTTATATAAATCTATTCTGGTATTTCGTAGCAGTATCCGTTTAAAATGTGTCTTGTGTTGTGACTGTAAGTGTCTTGTGACTTTTTTTTATCGAGCCAATTTTCATAAATTATGTTTTTATCTTTACACAGCGGTTGGTTATATGGTTAATTTTTGTGAATATTTTTTTGTGACAAAACATAACTGGGTATATTTTCGTATAAATAGATGAATGTCGTTGTTAATACAAACACGTTTTCACTTGACTTCACAACCTAGATAGGTACCTAAATACGCGGAAGAATTGAAATACCTATCTCGAATAAAGATGTCGTAGGTCTCATCTATCTATCTTCTATATCTATCTATATATCTAATCTATCTATCTATCTATATCTATCTTCTATATCTATATCTATATCTTCTATACTCTATATCTATCTATACTTATAATAAATCTGTAGAGAGGTCAATTCTGTACATGGAATATTTTTTCAAAATAACTATCAGGGGGTGATTAGTGATCGATACTGATGCCAAAAATGCAATCAGTAAAATTTTTGTCTGTCTGTCTGTCTGTATGTTCCTTATAGAAACAAAAACTACTCGACGGATTTTAACGAAACTTGGTACAATTATTCTTCATACTCCTGGGCAGGTTAAAGTATACTTATTATCACGCTACAATCAATAAGAGCAGAGCAGTGAAGGGAAATGTTGGAAAAACGGGAGAAGTTACTTCATTTTTTAAGCTTCCGTCGCGTGTGCAGCCTTAATGGTTAAAGCTACATAGAAATCATGTATGACAGAAATATTCTTCATAAAATTATATAAAAAATATCCCACAACAGTATATGTCTATATTTTATGGTTGACTCACAATAACACGTGTAAATCCCGATAGCTTAGCAGTTCGGAGCTTTCTGATTATATTTGTTTACTCTTACGTTTATAATACTCTCACTCATCCCTAATTTAAAAAAATTAACATTATTACCTATTCAATAAAAAAAAACATAGAAATCGGTATAGAAACACCAAACTTATACATGAAATACGCTAATAACCCATCGCGCGTGAATACTGAATGATATAGGGATTATTTTTGCGTAACGGTTGCCGCGCTCGACGCGGCTCGCGGCGGTAGGTATAAAAAGGCGGGAGGCGAGCGCAAGCTTTTGCGCGATTTAATATAGGTAGGTACAGAAGGAACAAGCGTTACATTACCTGTCAAATTTCCCCAACCAATTTTAACTTATTATCGAGGGCATAGAGTTCAAATTCAATTAAAAAAGTTTGACAGATTTGTAACGCTTGATGTACTGCCTTCTGTACATACAGAGATAAAATGGAAATCAAGGTTTTGTTTATTTCATGATCGTTTTTGCCTCTTGGAAGTCAGAAACCGTAGATTTCTTCGGAATAAAAAGTAACGTAATGTGTATACCAAATTACATTAATATTGGTTTAGCCGTTTGGCAGTGAAAAGCAGCCATACATAACTATAGATAGTATTGTATGTACACTGATAATAGCTGGATGGATGGATTTTTGCTATTCTTTCACGCAAAAACTACTTAGCTTTACCTAGAATAACAATAAGCTAAGTATAATTAATGAAGATATTGCATGAATTAAGTAAAATTGACGGCATTTAATAAAACACTTTTTAACCGGATTAATGGCGTATAATTTATATTTTAAATCGACGTTTCGGTGTCTTTGCAGACCCCGTGGTCACGAGCGACTGTTAAAATTTAAAATGTAAATATACACGATAAATCCGGTTAAAAAGTGTTTTATTTAATAGTCATACATTATAGTTATCGCGAAAACTTAAGACAATATTAAAATTTAAGGCACTTTGGCACCCGATTTGTTTATAACGCTATGTGCCTTTGTAATGTACCTAATAGATAGTTACCTACCTATGTTTGTGGTTAGGAGTTATACATATTATATGGGCGAAGATTCTTCATTTTTATTTTTCTTATTAAAGATAGTTAGGACCTTGGAGAAGAAAATAACCTACTCGAAATACTAATTCAATACAGACGAAGTCGCGGGCATCATCTATGTACCTACCTATACTTTTTCACAAAACCTAGGTGAAACTGCGGATCACTGCTTTGTTGTAACAGTTTTTGAAGTAATTCTGTCTGTTTTTCTATCAGTAACGCTTTCACAGCTAAACTACTGAGTCGATTTTGACGAAATTTAGAATAAGGTAAGTTTTAACTTCAAGGAGGATATAATAATAGTATTTATCCAACTCTAATAAACGGTATCCACGCGGACGAAGTCGAGGGTCACAGCTAGTAGAAAATAAAAATAATGGATGTTAATTATTATTTTCCGATATTTTATTTTCCTTTTTTTGAGTCAATTTTTGGATCTTAAGCTTGACTATCGAATTTATGTAGTAAATTTTAACTTTTACATAGTAGCCTAATATAATATTGATAGAAAATAGCCATCAACGCATCGTAATTAACAACTTCAAAGTACCTATTCGTAATAGATTTGAAATAACTTTAAATTATTATTCGAAACAATCACTAAATCGCAGTTAACAGCCTTTATGGTACTTACATTATTGGGAGGAACATGGTCTGAAACCCTCTGTTACAAAAGAGCTTTATTTTAAGAGGATTTTCTTACAATCCTATTGCAGAAAGGATCTATTTGATTTTTATTTCGCGCAACAGTATCATTACTACTTATATGTGAGCAAAAGTTTTAGTGAGTTATCGTTTATTATTTGTTGTTTGTATTATTAATTTTGTAGAAAAAAAACAGTTAACTAAATCATGAGTTAACTCTTGAGTCCTTAAAAAAATCCTAATTAAGGCACAAAAAGCTACTAGGATATAAAATGATGAATTTATAGTACCATACTTTTAAAAAACGGTAAATTAATAAAGAAAAAAAATTGTCAAAACGAAATTGTTTGATTGTGTCTGGATGCTTACTGAAATTATAATCAACGAATTCGAAGACAAACCGACTACACGTCAAAACTTCGGCTAAAGTAGAAGGTTGTCAAGGTATAGGATTGAAATGTTAAATAAGGGGGTAATGAAAAAATGTTGCTTATGAAAGTTGTTCCTCAAAAAACGATCTACGAAAATGGTCTAATATAATTTTTTCATAAAATGATAAAAAAAAAGTTATAACAAAAATATAAATTATTTTCTCAAATTTCTAAACATTTTCGCTTATAACTTTTTTATTTATAGTTCTACGACAAAAAGTTTTCAGACCAAAGTTGTAGAGGATTTAATTTGCAACAAAAAATGTTACTACATTTTTTTATCAGATAAAAAGTTTAAGAGATATATCGTAAAAACTATTTCAACCCCTATTTTCAAGATGGCGGCCGTAGGACAAGGGTGGCGACCCCACAAACTTGGTTTTAGCTTTGCACTGACCCCCCTACACATCAAAAAAATTAAATTGCGTCGTCTGAAAAACGCAACCCCAAATGTAACTTTTCAATGGACTGGTAAACGATCTACGAATTCATACATATTTAAAAAAAAATGAAGTACTCAATCGAGTGTGTGTGCTAAAGAACTATAAAACATTTTCTATGTCTATTTCGATGAAATTTATATGGACCAAATGGGAAGTATCCTCTATCATATGAAACAATGATAAACATTTAAAAAAAACATACTGACGAATTGAGTACCTCCTTCTCTTTTTGAAGTTGGTTGAAAAGATAGCAGCAATCATAATACCAACGTTTTACCTAAAATTAAAACGTAAATTAAATCACTTACCTTAATTTGAAGCCTAATAATACTTGAGAGAGATACCATCGTTCTGTCCTTTTTTCGCACGTTCTATCCTTCATATACCTACTCTATTGCCTTCTCTTTCTTTACCCCACCACCACACAGGTAGCAGCTATGCTGAATGCGTTAGGATTCTGACTCATTGAAGTCGTTGTGTAACCAGGCAGAATTAAAAAATATTAGGCTTCAAATTAAGGTAAGTGATTTAATTTACGTTTTAATTTTAGGTAAAACGTTGGTATTAAATAACTTGACCGTTAATTTGAAGCCTAATAATACTTGAGAGACGTGTTTGATATCGCCTGGTGTGGTGGTGACGTCAATGTGAATACGAATAAAAGTTAATAAAATAAATTGACTTGTGGTATTGTTTTACAATGCCAGGGAGATGTATATAAAAATAATCTATTATAGCATTTTCAGTAACGTAATATCAATTACCTTTCAAATACACAGGAATACGCAACAGTTGCTAACAAAAACTATAATTAGTTTAAATTAAATAGAAATATAAAATATATTTCATCCACTGCATTAAATTGACTTGTAACTGAATTTTGAATTTTTGACATTCTTACTTATTTTCAATAAAATCGTTCAAATGTATTTTCAGAATGCCAGTTATCTCTAGTGAGGATTTCATCCAACGGACAATTTTCCACCCAACTTTTTGACGCCACAGCGGAACGGAAGCTGTCGGCTGAGGCATTGATACCAGCACTTTTTTTTTTTTTTTTTATATACATTATATAACCCGACTAGGTTGCGAGAGGCTAGTATAGGTTTCCCACGTATAGTTATAAATACATTATCACACTTACTTTTGATTGTTATATCTTTTCCAATTAAAATGAACTTATTTACCCAATAGACTGGGTCCAAGCATCTATTTTTTTATATTTCAAAAGGATTTTCTGTATTAGGATTTTAGCAGGACAAAAAATAAAAATATAACATTATCAATATTCCAAATCGATGATTTCGTGCATTTTTGTTGCGACCAGTGCAATAGATTATAGGATTCGCTTGACAAGAGGATGTCCTCTCAGCCGTTCAGTTCGTTCCGGGCTACAAAGCGTGGAGACGACGACGGCTTTATTATTAAGAGAGTTTTTATTAATATAATTAAGCTTAATCTGAGCCAGTTGGTTCGTTTATAGACACTTGCTGGACCACGGACCACACTTGACCACGCTGGTTTACAATTATTTATTGTAGAAGCTCACCAACTCTTCATGAGCAACCATTTTGTTATTCTGACCAGTTTGTCGGTTTTTTAAGCTGTTGCATAGCTTCTATCGCGGGCCGCCCGGTCAGTACGTCCAAGCTCTGTATGACGTGTCGCAGCCGGTGCTGGTGTCGGTGGACGCCAGCAGCATGGCTCAGGGCGCGGTGCTGCTGCAGGCCGGCCGCCCGGTCAGTACGTCCTAGCTCTGTATGAAGTGTCGCAGCCGGTGCTGGTGTCGGTGAACGCCAGCAGCGTGGCTCAGGGCGCGGTGCTGCTGCAGGCCGGCCGCCCGGTCAGTACGTCCTAGCTCTGTATGACGTGTCGCAGCCGGTGCTGGTGTCGGTGGACGCCAGCAGCGTGGCTCAGGGCGCGGTGCTGCTGCAGGCCGGCCGCCCGATCAGTACGTCCTAGCTCTGTATGACGTGTCGCAGCAGAACACTTTATCTCGTTGCAATAGCTTTATATGTAAGCCACCCTGGTATTAGAAGTTCACGCCTTATAGTTAAGTCACGGTATTTTTGCCCACACATGAATATCGACTTTGGTACTAGGTCGAAAACCTGGATACCTTGTCAACGTGTAAAGATACAACGACATTCAAAGAGTGAGCCAGCACTATTTACACAACATTCAGTGGAAAGATTCGCACATGTACACATCGATAACATCGGCCCGTTGTTGCCTACATTGAGTGATGGCTACAAATACTGTGTTACAATAATAGACTACTGACTGACTACTGTACACGATGGCCGGAAGCAACATCTGTGCAAGACATTCGGGTCTATACGACTATCAGGCGAACTGTCGAAAAAAATAAATAATGAAAATACGCTACAAGTAACGGAATACGATTAGATTAACCAGCTACGCGCCATGAAAGAACTGAAACCAACATTAGCTCCGCACGCAACCAAGCGCAGTATTTTTGGACACTCGGACTTGTCATCGTGCGATCACGTTTTCATAAGATGCGACGCAGTGAAGACACCACTCGCACCGGCACATGAAGGCCCGTTTCCTATACAGAAATGAAACAGAAAAGTTCTCCCGATAAAGTTACCGACTCGAGAAACTACTATAGCTATCGATCGATAGACTGAAACCAGCGTATATCATCGCCTCACCACTGCCGCATGACGACGTCCTAGCCCCGACCGCAATACCTCGCAGCATACGACACTACAAACTATTCGAAGTGACGAGGCGTCAAACCACCAATAGGCTTCGCTTGAGGGGGAGCACTGTAGCTACCCTAGCAACTAGCAACTAGCTGCTGCTAATTAATTAAGCTGTATCAATTTAATAAATAATTCTCTTTCTAATCTCCAGCCCTGATAGTTTATTTTCAATATCAATTGAGAAGCAGCTAAATACACCATAGCGCGTATTCCGTGCTCTCGAAATTTCTGGGCAACCCAATTACATACAAGCAAAGCCCCCTCGTGCAAAGCTGAGCCCGAAGGGCAGCCAACTCCTTTGTCCACGGTATCGTATAGTAAACAGCATGTTATTAAGCTCTCCACAAAACAATTAGAAAACAGTTCAAAACCGACCTGAAGATTTGAAAACTTGTTGAGTAAATAAAGGGAATCACATCCACTACATCATACACTGCAGCGAATTGCATCACAAATCTGTGGCAGCGGATATCATTTTGCAAGCAAGAGGAACATTGATTATCAATTTCACTTAATATCTTTAAATTCTCATAAGCCAATAATAATTTGAAATGTATTACTTCGTCATAACCTGGATAGAACAACTACTTTAGTACTTATATTAATCTATGAGAACAACCAATCACGGATTGATAATTGATCAACTTAACCACAGACTAAGAAGATTATGTTCATAAATTGCCAGCATTCAAAATAACATCAATCACAAATCATACATTGCAGCCACTGGAGCTGTCAATTATTTTCGTTCATAAATTAATATATACGTAATGTCGGCTCGATTTATTGTCTACTCTGCTGTTGGTCGCAAGAAATTATCCCTTTCTTTCCACCGGTTGTGAAAGTTTTTCATGGAAAATACTCGAAGAGTCAGTATCGTCTGGATTTTTCTCTCCTATCTAGGTGGAATGAGGGAGAGCCTTAACGTCCTTGTGAAGATGCGTTAGATTTACGACCATGTGGTCAGTATCGCCTGAATTTACCTCTCCTATCCTGGTGGGATGAGGGAGAACCTTTACGTAGTTATGCAGATTCGTTACATTTACGACCGTGTGGTCAGTATCGTCTGGATTTACCTCTCCTATTCTGGTGGGATGAGGGAGAACCTTTACGTACTTGTGCAGATTCGTTAGATTTACGACCATGTGGTCAGTATCATCTGGATTTACCTCTCCTATCCTGGTGGGATGAGGGAGAACCTTTATGTACTTGTGCAGATGCGTTAGAATTACGACCGTTTGGTCAGTATCGTCTGGATTTACCTCTCCTATCCCGGTGGGATGAGGAAGAACCTTTACGTAGTTCTGCAAATTCGTTAGATTTTCGACCGTGCGGTCAGTATCGTCTGGATTTACGACTCCTATCCCGAAGGGATGATGGAGAACCTTTTCGTACTTGTGCAGATGCGTTAGATTTACGACCGTGCGGTCAGTATCGTCTGGATTTTCCTGTCCTATCCCAGTGGGATGAGGGAAAGCCTTTAAGTCCTTGTGAAGATTCGTTAAATTTACGTTCGTGTGCTTGCTTACTTCCACGACCTCGAAAGGGCTTTCTAACATTATGATAAGTGATGGCATGAGGGAGGAGTTTTACTTAACATGACCTTATTTAAAGGATCCTTGACAGAAGCTAAAATAACCTAATATTTATCCAATCAGGATTGTCAAAGCTTTGTACAACTTTAAGAATTTCAGAATAATTATGAGGTGTTTTTGAAACTACAGATGTGGCTGTAGGTTTTGTGAATCCCAGATCGTTCAGATTATGTTCGTCGATTATAGGATCATCATTATAAAGATGTCTAACCGAACAAGATTAAGATAAGATTCTTTAAAAAAGCTACATCTTAGATTAACTGTCCTATTATGCCGTAATTATGATTCCGCTTTCGATTCTGACGGTAACGGCGCGAACGCTTTTGATTAGAAGAATTACTCGAGCTTCTGATCCAGAACTACTAGACGAAGAACTACTTAAATTCGTCGTCCTTGAGATAGTTTGTACATATGAAGTACTAGTACTACATTGTTTTGATCACTTATTTTTAAACCACGATGCAAATAATAAATTTCGCTTACCAAAGGAAACTAAAAGGTAGATAAAAAACAATTCTAAAACGAACGTTAACAACGTTAAACTTATTTTGGAGCAGGTATAACATTTTGAAATAAAAACATTATTCTTAAATTCACGATAGTGATAAAAACTGTGTGACGCATTAGAAGCAGGTAGAATACTCTATTTATAAACAATTATTTTCTTTCATACACTAAGCTCGATATTGTTTAACACAATAATAGGTAATAATAACTTTAAGAAAAATCACTTTGAAATTATTATTCTAGAATGCTTCCCATCACTATTCTATTGTATGAACCTCGATTTATAAAACAAAGTCAAAGGGATTGCTGGGATATAACATGATTATAAAAATTGAATTATAAATTATAACACGTTGCATTATAAATAACAATAGCCGTGCGAAATTTATCAAAGAAAACACATAGGCAAGTAAAATAATTAAGATAAAATGAACTCACCAATGTCAGCTTTAATCGGAAACAAGTTTTAGAAAAGATAATGTACCTTTAGTAAACACTGTGTCTTCTCTGATATAGACAAGTTGTCAGGACAAGAACAACGACGTCAATGAGTCAGAATCCTAACGCATTCAGCATAGCTGCTACCTGTGTGGTGGTGGGGTAAAGAAAGAGAAGGCAATAGAGTAGGTATATGAAGGATAGAACGTGCGAAAAAAGGACAGAACGATGGTATCTCTCTCAAGTATTATTAGGCTTCAAATTAACGGTCAAGTTATTTAATGAGTTTATTCATATTAGGACTATCCATTTGAGGATAGTAATGTTTTAAAACAAAGTTTATTTTTGTAACAAAAGATGTATTTTGATCCTCCGCTGAGGGCCATTAGTTAATCGATATGATTATAGTTTTAAGTTACTTCGAATAATATAATATCCATTATTTTCTCCTTCATAGTAGGTGTACCCTCTGATTTTTAATCTGAAAGGGCTGAGTCCAAAGGGTTTGAACGATCGGCTACAGATGTTTCAGTAAAATAAAGAGTAACAATTATTTTTATTAGAATAAGGAGTAAGCGAAATACTACATTTTATTATCAAATGAACCAAAAACTTATTAGTTATTTTAAAAAAAATAAGTTGAATTAGCCCACAGTAGTGCAACTTAAGAGTTTGTATCTTTATATAACATGCTTTTTAGCACTACTGATCCCTTAGTCTGATACTATCAACTAATATTACTTATTTAACAAGGATATCTGTTATAAATTAACAAAATGAACAAGTGATTATTTATTTTATTTTATATATTAATAACCCCTTGTTCGAGAACCTTGTCCGTGTCGGTAAAGATGCATGCTTTGATTTAGTGTCTTTTATATTATTTGGTACATTTGGTGGTTCCGACTTCGTTTTAAATAATCGCTATAGACTGATATATGAATTAGCGTATAGTTATTTTTTTCCTATAGGGCTGAAATAAAAAGTAGCCTGGGATGGACTCCACTATTTGTGATTTTTTTAACAATCTATTTTATATTTTTTTCATATATGAGAAAAATTTTTGCTTTGCATAAAAAGATTAAATAAAAAATGCTTTGTGAGTCATAACTGCAGTTTATTATGCGACTTTTATTTCCACGTTATTTTCGGAGGTGCCCGATTATTTTCGGAATCTTATGGAGTCCTTCTTCACGGTTGAGTGCCGGGCAAGACGCAGAGGTAAAATCCGAATAATAAACTATGATAAAAAAGTAGGTATGATTTGTACGAAAATACATTTTCATTGGATTTTAAACCTTATTACAACCGGATAAGTTGAGAAGTGTATACATTTCATAAGACGGGACTGCACTAGGTTCACATTATTAAAGGTTACTCAGATTTGAACTTAGGATCATCTTTTTTGACAGTCCTTTATGATAACTTGATACAAAATCTATCATTGATCCCATGCTTGACTCATTAGTAACGCTAAATAATATTAGACTTAAAATCAATTTACTTCATTCACCTAAAAATGTATTGCCATGCTCTTCCGAGTAAATAAATTCGAATTAAGATTATTTCAAAATAACATGAATGAATAGACTAAAAAATAATATTTTTTCATTGATTAAACAATAGATGAAGTATTCCTATATGTATTTTATTATCATGTATCCATACTTATTAATAAATGTATGTATTTATATATTTATGTATTATTATACGAATATGTATTATTTGTATAACTATAATTTGAGTGTGTAGTAAATACCTATATTTATAAAATTACAACATGTGACCTGCTGATGTCTCCATACATTGTTTCATAGTAAGGTTGTCTGTTAGAAATCGCTTCATAGAGATAAGGCCACCTGTTGTGCCTTAAAAAACTATTTTTTATTAAATGTATATTTCCCTTTTTTTTAATAAGTGTGTAATGAAGTATAAGTAAATAGGATAATTAGGAAAATTCCGGTATCTCAAATTAGGACTTGACTTACTTTAATTTCCGAAGTTTCAAATTTACTTTGAAATTGAAATTTAAGTAGCGAAATTGTAAATTAATATGCCAGGTAGATTTAAGAAAATTTGGTTTTGTAATATTGCAAAATATATTAAAATTTACGAGTGCAGAACCTGTTTGATGGTTTTAGTATTCAAGTTTTCTAAAATAGGTCATAAGAAGTAGGAAGAATTGAGAAGCTATATTTTGATCAGATTTTCTAATTCCGTCTTTGAGAACAATTATTTATTTAAAATATTTTTTTTTTTTTTTTTAATTTTTTTTTTTTCAAAGACTGATATGAATATATTTCAATGCCACTTAACTATGTCGATTTTGAAGAGAAATTAGGTAGTGTAGGTTTCAAGCAACATGTTTGACGAGCAAATGTATTATTCAAGTTTTTTTATAAATTTTGTATAAATAAGGTATTTAGAAAAAAATAAATGGTATTCTGCCTACCCCATAAGGGATACAAGCGTGAAGTTATTTATCTATATTATATTTCACAGCTTCTTTCTTTGCGATTGAGGTTTACTTTATGTAGTAGCGCCACCTACTGCTAGCCTTTGCACGGATTTTAGAGTCTATGATAAGGGTTCTTTTCTTTTTTTTTTTTTTTTTAACAACTGTCACGTTTCGCTCCCTATGTCAGCATCCAGTCTACAGAACTCATTCTGCGTTTCCGTGCTGTAGCCTGCGCACGTCGACTAAAATATATTAATTAGCTAGTTAAATTTTAAAAGTTTAAATGGTAAAAATTGTGCATCGAAGGAAGAGAAAATTCTCAAGAAAATAATTCGAGGAGGTTGAGACATCAAATTACAAATTCCGAAGAACCCAACGGTGTTGGGACTTATTAGAAAAAATGTCGTTGACACAAAAACTACCCACATTGTATGTGCGTGTAGTCATCGAGGTTCGATGCATACAATTAATTCTCCTATTTAGTCCGTTACTCGATAATAATATCGTCATTGGCGATTAATCTGATGTACGGTGGAGAATCTCTAATATAATTTTAATAAATATTAGAAAAAATGTCGTTGACACAAAAACTACCCACATTGTATGTGCGTGTAGTCATCGAGGTTCGATGCATACAATTAATTCTCCTATTTAGTCCGTTACTCGATAATAATATCGTCATTGGCGATTAATCTGATGTACGGTGGAGAATCTCTAATATAATTTTAATAAATATTAGAAAAAATGTCGTTGACACAAAAACTACCCACATTGTATGTGCGTGTAGTCATCGAGGTTCGATGCATACAATTAATTCTCCTATTTAGTCCGTTACTCGATAATAATATCGTCGTTGGCGATTAATCTGATGTACGGTGGAGAATCTCTAATATAATTTTAGTAAATATTAGAAAAAATGTCGTTGACACAAAAACTACCCACATTGTATGTGCGTGTAGTCATCGAGGTTCGATGCATACAATTAATTCTCCTATTTAGTCCGTTACTCGATAATAATATCGCCGTTGGCGATTAATCTGATGTACGGTGGAGAATCTCTAATATAATTTTAATAAATATTAGAAAAAATGTCGTTGACACAAAACTACCCACATGGTATGTGCGTGTAGTCATCGAGTTTCGATGCATATAATTAATTCTTTTGATTAGTCAGTTACCAGATAATATCGCCGTTGGCGATTAATCTGATTTGCGGTGGAGACGATCTTGCACGCCGAATCCAAGATTTGAAGTGCCCGAGCTACCTCCGTCATTATCAGCCTTTTTTTTTTTGATACGATTAATGTCCCGGAAGAGGTCTAAAAACCAGCAGTTGTCGGCTGAAGATCTAAAGAATCTAAAGATAAGCCTGTTGAGGACTATCTTGTACCCGCAATTTGCAAATATTTACTTGCTCCCTTTATTAAATTTAGAAGCAAAAGCAGCATTGGCTGAAACTCTTACCAAACGAGATTCTATACATCAACAAAAAAAAAAAAAAGGGCAAATTGGAATCGCCTTGGCAGCTTTATCGCAAGCGATGGTAATCATTTTCAATGAAACTTTGAAGCAAAAACTTTTAAAACTGCTGAGTTACGCTTGTCGCGATAGCCAGAATAGGGAAACTAAAACTCATCGTAACATAATAATGAGTTCCATAAACGTATGCCTGCGTGACACGCTGACCAATACAAGTTGCGATGATTATCTATTGGGAGGAGATGTTGCTGAAACGCTGCAAATTGCAAAAAACGACGACGTCATCTCCGCAGCCACAGCTGCCGGCTCGAGCTCCACAGCAGAGCTACACGTACCCGCCACGTAGGACCTACCACGAACGGTCGTGGAACACTAGCAACCAGCGGAAATAAACCACCAGGTGCAGTGCGATGGACGTTTACGATATTTTCATCAAAAATGGGCTTAGATAACGAGTGATCCATTAATATTATCGTGAATAGCTGGTTACTAAAGACCTTTTAAATATCTGCCCGCTAAACAAAGTAGCTCTTGTGTTTACCCAAGGTCAATACATGGCCATAAAGATTATATTTTAGCGTTGGATAAACTATTAAAAATAAATGCTATATTCGTATGTTCTCATGAGCCAGGTAAATTTTATCACAAATTTTTTCTTGTGCTCAAGCTATACGGTGAAAATCGCTTCATACATAATTTAAAATCTTTGAATTAATTTACTACAAAACACTTCAAAATGGAAGATTACAGAACCGCTGATAAGTTAACAAAACAATGCTACATGTTATTTTTTCATCAATGTTGATAAGTCTTTCCGAAAGTACCTTCGATTTGAATATAACAACGTTTTATATGAATTCAAATATTAAACGTTTGACTTATGCACCGCTCTTTATATAAGTATTTACTAAAATATTAAAACCAGTCATGGAATTTTTACGTCGGGATAATTTTTTCATCCATAATATATCTAGATAATATATTTTACATTGGCAAAGATTGTGATGATTGTAATGAGAATGTTTGGATTACAAAACATATTTTAATAAATTTAGGTTTCATAATGCATACGAAAAACGGTTGCTTTGTTCCTAGAACACAATGTAAATTCCTTGGGTTTATTTTTGATTCAGAGAAAATTATTTTAAAACTACCCACAAAAAAAAAAAAAAAAGTTCTTAAAATAGAAAAAATAATACACAAAGTTATTCGAGCAATTTAAAATATTGTCACCAAATAAAAATCCTACTTATGATCAGGTAGTGAATTTACCCAGATATAATAAAGATGATTTTACTTGGTGGTTAAATTATCTAGAAGAGGGCTTTTCTCCTCTTAGAACAGGCCAATACACTAAAACTATCTATCCTGACGCATCATATACTGGCTAGGGCGGGTTTTGTGATGGAAAAGAGGCAGCGGGTCATTGGAAGGAAAGCGAGTCGTCGCTACACATTAATACTCTGGAATTAAAAGCAGTTTTTTCGGACTTAAAACATTCGCATAATTATGGTAGTTACGATTGTGATATATTGTTAAGAATAGATATTACCATTACCTGTATAAATAGAATGGGTAGTGTTCAGTTTTCACATATGGATCATATTACCCGAGACCAATGGAAATAGCGTGAAATGCGTAAGATCAATATCTTTACATCTTATATTACTTCAAAAGATAATATAGAAGCTGAGAGTTTGTCACGAAAACAGTTTAATGACACTGAATGGGATCTAAGTGACTATACCTTTAATAATATAACAAATAGGTTTGGAATACTATCGGTTGATCTTTTTGCAAACAGATGCAACTTATAATGTCCTATTTATGTAACCTGGAAAAATGACCCAGATGCAAAAACTCTTCAGAAAATTGTTAGTGAAAAGTCTGTGGGTATTGTGGTAGTACCATACTGGCCCACGCAACTATGGTTGCCATTGTTTAAAAGGTTGTGTTGTGATTGTATTTACTAAATACTAATTCGCTGAAATCTCCTTTCAGATCTGCGCTCAACCTTCATTAAACATTAACCTTGGTTGCCGCGAAATTGTTTAGAAAGCGTTAGTAAAAAGATCACTGTCTTCAAAGTCCGTTGAAATTATGTTGGCATCTTTGTTGGATAATTCTTACCGAGACAGTGTGAAGGAGGTATCAAGGCGTGGATTGAATATTGCAAAAATAATAATTTTAGTTTTACTCAAACTTCTAAACCAATAATTGTTCATTTTCTAACTGAAATTTTCGAAAAAGGTGCTAAGTACGGTACTATTAATAGCTATAGATCTGCATTATCATTAATATTAAACATAAATTCCCAATATGACAGGTTAAAAAGTTTCATGAAAGGAGTCGTTATGTGAAGACCAACCACATCAAGTATGATCTTACCTGGGATCCAGCAGTTGTATTGAGCTACTTACCTACAAAATTTCCTAATGAAGACCTTGACTTAAAGACTCTTTTCCAAGAAAACTGTTACACTAATAGCTCTTGTAACGGAACATCGTGTTCAAATTTTATCCGTGACAAAGATTAAAAATATTTTAATAACTAAAAAAGGTACTTATAAAAGGGTTTATAAAAACCTCTAAATTTAATAGTAAACAGACCTTGGTAAAGTTTCCGTTTTTTAATATTCGTCCAGAAATTTGTCCAGCAAAAACCTTACAGATGTAGGTATATAAATAAAACGAAAATTTAAGGAAACCTGATAATTTGCTTATTAGTTTTAAGAAACATATAGGTTTCCAAACTTTAAGTCACTGGGTTAAAAACACTTTAACTCTCAGTGGTATTGATGAAAATATTTTTAGTGCACATAGTACATGACATGCTGCTACATCAAGAGCTATTTATTTAGGAGTTTCTATTGACCTATCAAAAAGACTGCAGGATGGTCGGATTCTTCCTCAGTCCTTGCTAGAAATTATAACAAACTTTGTAACGAAAAATAATTTGCCTAATCATTGTTGAATTGTTTTCAATAAGTATGTTTATTTACTATTGAAGAGTTTTACCTTACTACTCTGCCAATTCATTTCACTATAACTAATCTTTAAACATCCTACATAAAGTAAACCTCAATCGCAAAGAAAGAAGCTGTGAAATATAATTGAGGATCAAACGAACTTCTAAAGTGAAGTTCGATCCTAATTATGTGAACAGCTTCTTTCCAAGCGATTTAATATAAACCCACCCGTTATTATGCTTTGAAATAAGCATAATATGAATATGTTTCAACATGGAGTAATTTCAATTTATATTTGTATTTTACCCAACCCCAATATAGTGAAATGAACAAACAGGAATAAGACAGATTGACTTTAAACAAAATGAGTTCTGTAGACTGGATGCTGACATAGGGAGCGAAACGTGACAGTTGTTAAAAAAAAAAAAAAAAAAGAAAAGAACCCTTATCATAGACTCTAAAATCCGTGCAAAGGCTAGCAGTAGGTGGCGCTACTACATAAAGTAAACCTCAATCGCTTCGAAAGAAGCTGTTCACATAATTAGGATCGAACTTCACTTTAGAAGTTCGTTTGATCCTCAATTATACGAGTATGTAGTTCAGAAAAAATATTTATGACGATATTTTTAGTGAAGGTTTGGTGAGTAATGATGACTTTCATACAAGTTCAAATTATTATAAAATTATATATCTGTGTGATGAACCCGAAATAGTTTCTCATTTATTTGTAATCAAGTTTTCAAAATACATTTTTATTATGAAACTTAAATTTTTGTACTGTATGTACCTATTTGTATTACTTCGTATAATCCTGACTGAAAAATAGTGCCAAGAGTTTTTTACCGCCGGCTTTTTTTGTCTCTTGGTCTATCTTATTCAATAACTATCAACACCTTGTTAAAGCCGAAGTACAAAATTGTGACGTCATTAAGGGGCCATTCGATGGTCTTATGATGAATAAAATTTTTCATTTCATTTTCATTTCATTTCATATACTGGATAATAAATTTTTAATTTATTTATCAACTCTTTATTCATTAACTGTTACAATGTTGTAGACAATTTGAAACTAGTAAAGCAATCAATTATGAATCAGGTTTTTTCCACGCGGACTATCATCTGAGCACCGGTGTAGAAACCATCCAAAATGCAGTGTTTAAACTCACGAAACGTAATTATATATTCTCTTCAATCACATTTTCGACTTACAGTACGTTTTTTTTTTCAAAGGACAATGACATTTCTTTATCCTAAGTTAAACTTCGTTAAACAGTTGCTCCAAAAGAGCTTTTATCTAAACGTTAATGTAACAGTGACTTGTTTTCATTTTCTTGTATTAAACTTCTTACTTTTGAAGTTCGTAACAGTAAAATAAATGTCACTCACTCACTGTCTAGACTACACATTACTTGTGCTATATCAACGTCAAAAGTGAGAGTTTCCAGTTTAATACTCTCCATATTTGAACATACAAATCTATTTTTGTGCTAATAAAATATATATGAAGCAAAAAGTATTGCACTTGAGATGCTGTTGACAAAAGTTTTTAGTTAACAAGAAAAAATATATTATGTATCTATGTGACTAAACGGTAGAAGTATCAAGTTGAAAAAGTATCTTTAATAGAACAGTTGGGATGCTCACTATTAAAGTTTTGTTTTTCAACCGACTTCAAAAAAAAGTAGGCAAAAAGTACTCAATTCGTCTGTATTTTTGTTTATGTTTGTTACCTCGTAACTTTTGACTGGGTTAACCTATTTTGATGATTTTTTCATATGATAGAGGATACTTTCCATTTGGAAGTATCATAAGTAACTTCATCGATTGAGTACTTCATGTTTTTTTTAATGTATTAATTAGGAGATCGATTTTAATGCTCTGAATTCTTTGATTATTGGGTTTTACTTTGTTTTTACTTCTAAGGTTTATGACTTTGAATTTAAATCATTTAAAAGGGGGAGGAAGGAGACTTTTTATTTATTGTTGTTATTATTATATTATTAAAAATTGATGTTGCCATGACAAATATATTAAAGGAGTAGAACATTTTAAAAACATTATAATAAAGAAACTTAACAGACTTACGTATGACTCAAAGACAGAAATTAATCCAATCAAATATTAGGTAAAGTACCAATAAATGGTAACCCTTTCCGATAGGTTTATAAATATATTAGTCCTTATGTACACTCTTTCTTTAATTAAGGTTTTATTTTTTCGAAAAACAATCGCAATCGCAATAACATTATATTATACTTAGTTCAACGTGTGAAGCAGAGCATCTACAAAGCACTCCAAAATACCGTGGAAACTTAAATAAAGATCCAAAAACATCACCATATTGAACTCTTGACCCTGACTACGACAATGTTGATAAATTATTAAATATGTACAGCATTTTGACATCTAACTAATATCATAAACTCGAAAATTTGTATGTTTCGATGTTTGTTATTCTTTCACGGTTTTTTTCACTTCGTCTGCATACGAGTAGAATAAGTATTGCAAGTAGAACATTTTGTTCTCCAAGGTCTTATCTAACTTTATACTCGAAATACTAAACCTTTGCAGACAAAATCACGGGCACCACCTTTTTTTCCTCTAAAAACTGGGAGCGAAAGAAAAACATAGAATGTGCCAGCTGCTTCTCTTCCCGGGCAAACTGTAAAAGTCAGTTAAGGGACGGAGGCGTTTTCGCGGGCGACAGGCTGACCCCCTGTCACTGCTATAGTCTCTCTCCATCATAATAACACCTCCAAATTTGTCAAACGTGACATCAGATGGTTTTTATAGCCTCTGGTGTTCTGCCTACCCCATTAGGGATACAGGCGTGAAGTTATGTATGTATGTATGTAACCATTTAATATATTACAATATCTTTCTTAGTGAAAGCCAATAAGTATAGTTCATCAGGAAAATCAAAACATTAAACAATATTGCTTGATACTCCTATTAAATTGTAACATTATTTTGAAATTGAATTTTCCTGATAATATTGTTTATTATTGAGGAAAAAAACAACATTCTGGAGTATAAAAAAATACCAGGCAAAGATTTGAATACTTGTTTTGGCCTCTTCAAGGGCAGACTTAATGGAAACTTTGCCGTATGACTTATAGGTCAGCGTATTTTTTCCGTGTAGGTCAGTTAAGGGTGTAATTATTAATTTTTAAACAAAGATATCATTAATTACGTAGAAGGTGAAAGGGATCAGCTAATGATGAATTAAAACTCTAGAATTATTTATATGTCATACTAATTTACTGTACTTACTTCAGAATAGTTTTCAAGTAAACTTGTTTATTACTGAGGAGGAAGTATCAAAAGAACTAAAAGGAAGAATAAACATATTTATGTTTATAATACCAAAGATAAAACCATTTTTTTTTTCAATTCAAACTTTAATAAATCTTAATAAATGATTTTAATCTCTATTTATACAGCCAATAGACCTAAAATTCAATCATTTCTAAATCTTCAACATTGCCGTTTGAATATTTCACCAAACGATATAAACGGCTGACCTTATAAAGCATATGAATTTATTTTAAACAATAGTGACTAATTTCTGACCTTAATCTAACCACGTGGCTTTAATACCGACCATGATGGAGGTTATTCGGTTGACTCGTTAGTCAACTGAGGCCGCTCGAAGTTGTCCCACGGCATGAGTGGTTTGGTCTACTTATCCCGATGATATATTTTTTGATTTGTATATTCGCGGACAAAACTGTTATACATTAGATTTATGAAAATAATAAGGCAATAAAATAAAATTGCTAGCCTGCCTTAACTTCCATCACAGTAGATTGATGAAGAACGGCACTATGTCATGGAAGAAGCTCTCGATAGCAAAAATGTCACGCACTTCAATGACTACTTTGTTACAACTCTCTGCAGAATGTACCACTTGCAAACACCATAATGCCGTCGCAGCATGGAACGGGAATTGTAAGTATATATAAAAAGTAGACCAAACATTACTCAAAAAAAACTCGTCTTCCGTGCTGGACTGGGAGCAAAGGAAAAACATAGAATGTGCCAGTTTCATTTCCTCCCGGGCATACTGTAAAATTCAGCTAAGGGACAGATGTTTTATTAGAGGTTTGTTTTGTAGGCGATAGACTGAGCCCCTGTCACTGCAATAGTCTTTTTCCACAATTATAATTCCTCCAAATTTGTCACACGTGACATCAGATCGTTCTATAGCATCTAGTATTCTGCCTACCCCATACGGGATACAGGCATGAAGTTATGTATGTATGTATGTATATTACTCAACTTTTATAGGGTTTAGGCAAAGATATTATTTAATTCTACCCTTCTTTATTAAAAACTCAGAATTTCGAAAAGATTACCAGAAACGATCGAAATGAAACAAGAAATAGAATATGCATTATATCAATTACTCAGCGGCGAAATCACGGTAGGACGTTGCTTGAAACAAGTAAGATTCACATAAGTATCAAAATTGATTTAAAGATAATCAACGAACGCAGAGCATTAAAACAACCGACTTCACTTACTTCTTAAATCCTTGTTAAAACTTTGGCTAAAGTATAAAGTCATAGACGTATATTTTCTCCTTTTGCATAGACAATTTTTCGATTCCTTTTTTTTTTTCAAAAGTACTTAATTGATTTCTTAATTGATTAAATAGCTTTTAATTCTAAAGCATCCTATATAATATTAAATACTAATCATCAAAATCGATATACCAAATTATCGCGTAACAAAAAAGTACATAAAAAAAGCATACACATGCATTGAGAACTGCCTTCTTTTGGAAGTCGGTTATATAGAACAAATATTTATTAAAGTTTAAAGTTAATTTTAACTACTTTTTATTATCAATTATTAGTTTTTGCCCGCTACTGTTAGCTAATTTTAATTTATTTGTATTGTGTAATTTATAAGAATCAAGGGTTATTCTTTTTATTTGGTACAAATAATTGAAATAGTTAAAAATGATTATGTAAAGTAAACTTACAACAACAATATTTATATTTAAATTTATTTTTCTGTTTCTATTTATAAAAATATTTTTTTTTTATATATCAGTATAACCAAACCAAGTTGTACCTAATAATTTTTTACCCCTAAGACTTGTGTATATTTCAAGTAAAACAATAGTTTTTTCTTTTCATTTTTGTAAGCTTTGACGGATCAAAAATAATAAAATAAATGATTTGATCAACTCATCCCGCGGGATAAAACCTGAGCGGCCTCAGTTGGCCAAAGAGCCATTCGGTTATTGCCTTTGCGATTCTGTCAACGATTAACCTATACTAACCGGTTAACTAGCCGTTCTCGACCTAGATGTCGATAGTAATCGATTAGATTCTTGTTGTCCCTTTACAGAAGCGGCGCTTTTTGAACTAATGCCAGATAAAAGTGTTCCGAGCCCTTAAATGCCCTTGGATGACAGTTTTTATTTCTATTTTAAATCAATCGTGCCACTTCTTACTAATATTATAAAAGTGAAAGTTGATGTATGTATGGATGTTTGTTCCTCAATCACGGAAGAACGGATCGACGGATTTCGATAAAATTCGCCACAGTGATAGTGTACTCGTATAGTACATAGGCCACTTTTTCCCGATATAAATATAAAAATAAATAAATATTTCTGACACTCGCACAACATTATCTAGCCCAAATTAAGTTTCTTAAAGAACTTGTGTTATAGATACTAGATAACTGATATACTTAAGAAATATATAAACATACATATTGAATAAAAACATATTTTTTATTAGAAAATAAATTATAAAATAAACTTAAATAAACATATAAGCTTCCATGACTTGACGACTAATATCTGTGTTCATCACACAAATATCCGCCGCCGCCGCGCCGCCGGGATTCGAACCCAGGACCTCTGGCATAGAAGGCAATGTATGTTACCGCTACACCAGCCGGTCGGTCGATATGCACTGGGGATTACAAATTGCGCAGGTGAAACCTTGTGAAACAGCTAGTTGCATAATAGATGGTCTTGGTTGATTTTTAAACCAGATAGCCTATAAATAGTTTCTCTCTATAAATATATTTGAAGCATCGTAAGTATTATAATAGTAGTTTATGAAACTGTCACATAATACCTAGTTATGTGCAGTTTCATACACTACTTTATCTAATCTCATACACTGAAGATATTTATTCCCGCCATTATCGCGCATGCGCCAAAACGCGCCGCGCGGCCACAGAATGTAACGTAGCGCGGCGCTCGCAGGACACAGATAAAAAAATGAAATGTATGGTCTGTTATCTGTATCGAAATGAAAAAAAAAAAAATATTATAACATTGTATTGTTTGAGGTAGTGTGTTATAATTAATTTTTTAAATTTCATTTCGTTATACTATTTTAAAAAGTATGTCAATATAAATTCGTTCTGAGTTTTATATTTTGAATATTATGACATGAGAGTAGATAAAAACTATTATAATATTGAGACTTAGCAGCCTCGCTTTCAGCTAACAAGCTCGGTCAAGTCTTGGTGAAAACGGCCTGAGTCCTTTTACTTTCATTAATTTGCAAAATTGAAAAATATACAAGAAAATAGGCAATAAGGCACAAAAGCGAGCCTACACATGAAACTTTTATTTCGAGCTTCCGATGTTCAGTTAGTCACTTGTTATAAGTTAACCATTAAAATCAGAGTTAAGTTGGTTCTTCGCAATGCCTCTTTTCCAAAAAGAATGGCAAAGAGCTTACTGGAGAGTTATAAAAAAAATTAAGCTTTAGTCGGACTCAAACACTGAAAGTTCCATATCTACAGGTAGATAAAATTTTATCAAATCTTTTCTTTTTCATTGAGTATTTTTCATGCAGCAAACAATTAAAAATAACTCTTAGTTTTTTGCTATAACAAGTAAACTTCTTGCCAAACTTCATGACTCTGCGACAACGGCTATAACTTTATATTTTTATTACCTAGCGTGCGTCATAAACATGCGGTATAAACGACGGTATCTTTTGATTTTGTGGACACAGAAATTTGATTTTTCCCTGTTGTAAGACATGGCAGATTGTGATAATAGTTTTAGCTTGATACCTTCATATTCTGAACTGGGAGCGAAAGAAAAAAATAGAATGTGCCCGCTGCTTCTCTTCTCAGGCATACTGTAAAAGCCAGTTAAGGGACGGAGGTTTTATTGACGTTTTTGCGGGCGATAGGCTGCCCCCTGTCACTATAAAAGTCTCTCTGCATCATAGTAATACCTCCAAATTTGTCAAACGTGACGACATAGAAAACCTGTTGTTCTGCCTACTCCATCAGGGATACAGGCATGAAGTTATGTATGTATGTACCTTTATATAATTTCCTTTATTCCTTCCTCCTTCATTCCTGAGAAAAAGTCTTGATAGACAGACGGCCATCAAAGTAATCCTAATAAAACTAAATGAAAACTAAATGAAAATTAGATTCAAGAGTAAAATTTCCTAATGGGAGCAGCTACATAATCTTAGTTTTGATAAACTTGTATATTTTGTATATAAAGACACTTATTGAGGAACCTCTATATCTAGTATCACATCCGTGCACTCAAGGGATGGGATTTTTTCATACAAACTAAAACATCATATATTTCCCTATCCCGTGGGAATTTCGAGAATTCCTTTCATAACACAACCAGACACACATTGAAAAACTTTTACACCAAGTTTTACATCGTTGCACTCAAGGAATAAGATTTTTCATACAAACTAAAAAGACCTATATTTCCCGTTCCCGTGGGAATTTTGGGAATTCCTTCCTTAGTGCACCCCGACATCCCCTAAAGAATGTATGTTTCAAATTTCAGCTCTCTACGCCCAGTAGTTACGGCTGTACGTTTTCTGTCAGTCACTCAGTCACTCAGTACCTCAGTCACTCAGTCAGTAACGGAACAGTTTTATATATATTGATGAAAACACATCTCTGTTTATTGGTGCTAGAAGTTGAAATTCAATAGCTTTATACCTTTCTTTATAGGCAATATTTTCGTTGCAATTCGGCCAACCCTTAAGTTAATACACAAATTTAAATGCAAAAGTTTAAAAATATCTCTATATTAATCAGAGAATCATTGTATTGTCCTATCAAAAATTGAAACCTGTTTATTATGCTTTCAAAATAAACAATAATAAATATAAGATAATCTGGGTATCATTGTCATTAAAAAGTGATTTCATCCTATTCTACATCATTAACTGATACACTATCGTGAATTAAAATTGATGGGTAGTTCATTATCAGCAAAGCAGATTATGATAACGATTCGCAATTGATCAAGTATACATTCATGCCTACAATATAATTACAAATTTAAATAAGTTGTAGGTACCTACTTACTTGAACATGTATCTTTTTATCACACTTCTAAAATAAAAGATATGCCTGCGAAAGTTATCACACAAATAAATAGTACAGAGTAAATGCAAAAACAAATGATAATTTTTGATTATACTAATCAGTTTGATAGAGAAAAGTTGTAAGATCGGTTTTTAAAAGAGATAGTAAGTTTTTACAAAATAAAGAGTAGTGAGTTCCAAATAAAAACTGTTGTAACTATGAACGATTGCTGCCAGAAATGAGAATATGGCTAGGAGTTACCAGTGAGAAATTTCTTGTGTCACAAGTTACTTTCATGATGAATTTAGGAATAAATCCTTTATAATTAAAAGGCAAACAAAGGTTGAAATTCAACCTAGGGGACCCCCCTTGAGCTCATAACATAAGTCGCTAAATATCTGAATTTGATCGTTGATGTATTTTATTATTATTTTTTTGAAAGAAAATTCCATACAGACTTAACAAAAAAGATTCGTACAGTGTTAAGCTCTTGTCCTAAATTTCAATAATATATTTTCTACTCTATTTGTTTGTTTTTTTTTAACGTATAATATTTTCCATAAATATATTTTAAACACAAACACATGTGAACAGTTTGAACCAAGAAGTTTATAAACTTACCCATATTTTTTTATAGCACATGATGTATTATTCCCCTGTAATTGTTTGTTACACCTAGCTTAAGTTATTGTGGTATATACTCATTGTATTTAATGATGTAAACAAACATTGGTGAATCAATAAATTAATTAATTAACTCCGTCTAAGCCCTCACTTTCCATCAGAAATAAAAAAAGGCTCTACACACGTCAGCAAATCACAGATCAAAGCTATGACTGACCTGTAAACATGGATACTGTCGCTGACAAACATCACGATGGTGTATTTTAGTATTATATTGATTACAGCCAGTCTCAATCCACTTTAACTCTACTCTACCATCTCGTCGTCACATTCCATCAGGACAGATCAAGGCGAGGATGAAGCGTTTTAACACCTTTAGCCCAGTAATATGTAGGTACATGTTGTGCCTGAAAATAATATACACAAAAATTAAACATATAACGAACCAATGTAAAGATAGAAACATGACTTAAAAAAATTGTCTTGATAAAAAAAGTCGCATACATAACACTAACTTACAATTTCAAACGAATATTGTTGCAAGACGACATAATGGATTCATATAAAATAAAAGTCACATAAAAACATAAAGCGTACTTCTCTCAACCGATTGCTGAAGAAAAACTTTAAAATAGTTATAATTTTTGAAAATAAACCAATTGCGGGGAGTACGTTGCCTTTGAATACAATAGGGCCTTAAAAGTGACCTTTTTCACTTCACTTCAAAAGAGTAAAGCTCTACAAAAAAAAACCGTAATTAATGATTGGCCCACTTGTATACTCCAACCAACGTTTGTCGAAAGTCTGCGCAAATCGAATTAGTAGCGCTCAAGCGCGCGCGCATGACGGTACGGTCAACAAAACAATCCACGACGTTATCACGTGAAAAAATACGTTAAAGTTTAAACAAAATCTGTGTTCAGTGAATTAAATACTGTGATTTGAAAGGTCAGTATTGTTTTCGATGTTATCATTGTGTGTTAATTTTGTGTATTTATAGTTTGTTTCTAGTGTTATCGTATTTTCTTTTATGAGTTCGAATAATATGGTTGTTAATTAGACCATGTCATACTTGTTATTATCATTGTTGTTCGATTACGATTAAGGGCATTACTTGTCGTGGTCAAGGTAAAAAGTATTTTTTTATTAACCGAGCATAATGATAATTACTGTAATAAACATTATTTCCTATTAGACATTATAAGGTTATTTTTGTATTAGCTAATGTTTCGGTATTGCGCAACAGAAACTAGTTCATTTAAAATTAATGATAACAAATAGCACAGAATATCAAAACACCTATGTGTTCTTAAAGTTGTTTGCTTGTATCATCTTAGTGCCAGTAAAGAAAAGTTCATTTATCAAACTTAAACTACTGGGTATTGAACCCAGGAACTGTCACGATAGAATCGATCATTCAACGTATCGGATTTTAATTTATTGACTCTTATTATGTTTAATTATTTATTGAACTCTCTAATCTAATATCTGAGTCTACCAGTTTTAGATATTTTTTTTAAATTTTCTATAGTCCACCTCTTGCGTTAGGTTATAATGCCTACTTTATCATGGTCATGCAAAATTTCTACAAACTCCAAAGTGACACGGGAAAAACCGGCCAAAGCTGCTCCAAAATATAAGCCACTTATTGTATTTGCATAAAAATATTTACAATTTTATCAGAGACAATTAATTAAGTTTCGTATTCGTGTCGATATAGACATATGTCTATATCGGCCGGCTGGTGTAGCGGTAACATACATTGCCTTCTATGCCAGAGGTCCTGGGTTCGAATCCCATCGGCGGTGGATATTTGTGTGATGAACACAGATATTAGTCGTCAAGTCATGGATGTTTATATGTTTATTTAAGTTTATTCTAATAAAAAATATATGTATTTGTTCAATATGTATGTTTATATTTTTCTTAAGTATATCAGTTATCTAGTATCCATAATAAAAGTTCTTTAAGAAACTTAATTTGGGCTAGATAATGTTGTGTGAGTGTCAGAAATATATTTTTTTTATATGTTGTACCTAGATAAAGATTTTTAAATTAGATATGGTTTATTATTAACATAATTATTTATTCTTTGTCACTAAAAACCTTTGAACAGCAGAGATAGCCTGGCTAGCGACCACTATTCATATAAAAGCTGTAGCCAAATAACTTTATTATATATCAGTTGTACCCTGACTATGTTTTATGAAGGGCCAGTTGCTTTATAAGCCCTTGTGTTATCATCTTGACCTACCCCGAGGTGAGATTGAGATCAAAAGCGAGTTTAAGGGCAACGCTGCGTCACACGCGTTCGGTACGCTCATGTCTACGCGTCGTGGCCACGCGCGTGGCACGCGTGACGCAGTTTCTCTAGTAAAATTTCATTAGTGTATGCGCCCTCATCCAGCGTTTACCGGCGACTTTGACCAGGTCGTCGGTCCATCGTGCGGGCGGCCTGCCTACGCTGCGTCTCCCAGTACGTGGCTGCCACTCGAGAACTTTCCTGCCCCACGGGACATCTGTTCTGCGAGCTATGTGCCCTGCCCATTGCCACTTCAGCTCTGCAATCCTTCTGGCTATGTCGGTGACTTTGGTTTGCCTGCGAATCTCCTCATTCCTGATTCGATCCCACAAGGAAATTCCGAGCACTGCCCTTTCCATTGCCGGCTGCGCGACTCTGTGCTTGTTTATTAGGCTCATAGTTAGCGACCACGTGGATTAATTATGAATACAATGGAATACCTACTTAATCTCTTACTTATTGGCAAAACTTCAATTCAAATCGAAAAACGATGAAGCACAGGCAGGAGCTAGCCACGCGGGTGCCGTGCGGCATTTTTGTAAAAACACGCGCGTGGGCACGCGTAACAGCCCGTTCACACATGATACGTTTTACTGGATACCTTTTTTGTACCGTAAATACGTATACTGAATACTGTGCCATATGTGAATTCGCTCATACAACTCCATGCGCCATCGATGAAAAAAAAACGTATCCGGTAAAACGTATCCAGTAAAACGTACCATGTGTGAACGGGCTGTAACGCAGCGTCGGCCCTTAGTCATCGATGATAAAAAATTGTGGTTGCATGTAAACACCTACCTCATTGTCATTAACGATCAGGTGAGTTTAAGGCCAAATGCGGGTTTATTCACCGTCAAAAAAAACTTTTTGGATCACGGTTCAACAAATTTTACCTCCGGTTTTGTTATCTATAGAAACCGTCATAATGTTTACGGAATAAAAAGTTTTGACCAATTTGACTTGTAAACTTGACCTCTTGAAAAGAGAAAGTTTTAAATCTTTTAAGTATATTTTGTTTATTATGTTTCAATATTTCAACAGAACTTTTCTAAAATCACAGGCTATATTGAGGTTTTAAGCGTTTTCGTTTGAAGAATAAATCTATTTGCGAGGGTATAAACATATATATTTAAGAATTGTTCCTAAATGTAAATCTTGGTCCAAAATAACGCTTTGATACCGGTTTTGTGTAATAAAATCGAAGGCCGTGTGGAAGACCAGGAAACCGAAGGTCAAATGAGATTTAGTTAATGACACGCTAATTATAAGAATGTTTCAATACATTTCATTAGGTACATAGTGTACAATTACAATTTGATGTATGAAATGATGTTAAATTTTTTTTATTTTCATGCTGATTTGGATGGTTTTTGTAAAATTCATATAAAAGTACATACGGTATTATTATTTTATAGATAATTATTGTTAGACAACGTTAATGGTGCTTTTCATTAATATGTTGTTGGTGACGTTATTAAATAAATCGATGGAGAAGTACAGGTGACAACGTCATGCCGCAGGCAGGAGGTACCTGACTCTTAACCCCATGCACGTTTTAGTTTTATTTTGTGCGCAGAAAATTAGAGTTTTTGTACACAAAAGCGAGAGAGTTAGTGTTGCCATAAATAACAAGTTACTAACGTTAAGTAATTACTTTCGGTTTAAATCTTACTACACGAAGTTTGGAACTGTATGTAGGTATCTAAGTACTAACATCCTGCTTTGCTATTCTCCGAAAGTCTAAGGCGGATGAGCTGGCACGATCTGGGACTTGCCATTTTATATCCCAAACCTGACAAAGCACCGATAGTTCCCCTGAAGTTACATGTTCGTTTACTGCTGAACCTCTTATGACGTATAAAATCTGTTACGAAGGCGATCATCACACACGAATAGGTATCTTAAGAAACAGTATGTATGTACAGGGATAAAGTTGAGCTTAAGAAACTTCTGCTGTCCAAAGTACATAAGTTTTATTCAAAACATTCGACTTGTTTTTCAATTGTCTTAATATGATACAATCTTGCGCATAACAAAAACCTCATAATATTTTTTTTGTTATTTATGAGCGTCGTGGAATTTTTTTGATCAAAAACACTTCACACCTATAGGATAGTACCTAGTGATGTAACTTATTTATATATGAATATAAAAAACTATTTTAAAATTTTTTAAAAAGGTCTCTCAAAATACAACTATGACGAGAGGTAGTGGAACGCTGTCGTCTCTTTTTGCGAATGTGTAATGTCGCAGAAAGAGGCCGCGGAGAGGACTGATGATCCGCGAGAGGACTGAGGAGAAGGAGGGTGTATGCCAACCTGACCTGACCGGTCGAGTGAAGGCCTTGGGCGGTGGATACGGTGTATCTGCTGCTAGCTTCAAAAGGTCTTCGCTGGCAGCGGCGTGCTACGTGTTTCGAGCATGCCACTAAATGAGGGAGGTTCCGCGGTGCGGAAGGCACCGGCGGGTTCTCGGAAGAATGCGTGACGAAACACACCTTGGGGTTTTAGTCGGTAAGAGTCCGACAAAACCTGGCCGCTCCCCCGGGCGACAGGTATCCATGTGGATTTCCCCAAGTAAAAAAAAGGCTGTGCGGAGGGTGGGATGGAGAAGGAGACGCCTTCTCCCTCCCGGGGACCTGCGTGTATTGGGCCATTTCCTACGTAAAGGGCGCACGGCTCAGGCTGAGCGCAACCCGGCGGGGCTCGCGGGCAATGCCACTGGCGATACCGTGAGCTCCAATTATGGCGGGGGAGGTACATCTGGAGGTTTTTAGTGGGTTGGTTCGGGGACCGTTCCCTCTTGGGCGGTCGGGGACGTGATAGCATGTTTTCCTCCAGACAAAAAAAAAAGGTCTGAAGTAGGCCGTACTTTATGACAGCGCAGCTCTGCACAGCCCTGTTGCCTTTCACCGGTACGCAGGATCCACTTAGGGTAGGACTTCTTTTACAGCACTTCCCTCTTTTCCGGGCTTGATAGATCGCCCACTCGACGACGACTACATAGCTCGTGAGGTAGCGGGTTCGAACCTCGCACGACGTAAGTTAAAATTTTTGTAGGGTCTGGGTGTTTATCTTTATAAGTATTCCAGTAGACCCTTAGTTCCCTACATGGTGTCCTATATTATAGGTCTAACAGATCTGATGGCAAAAAGGGAAAAAATAAATTGACACTAGCAATACTAGGGAAATTGGAGTACAACGTTTTGATACTTTTTTTTAGGGCTTTTTGATTGACACTTTACGAATTCGAATCCGATATCTTTCAAAATAAGTGTGAAGACAATATAAGATTGTTATTTTTAGATCACTATGTTTTTAGGTCATATTCGAAAGAAAATGAAATTCATTTTTTTCTTGTAATTAATCTCTTCCTCCATTGAAATTGATTTTCTCCCGAAGAATTTGTAGCAATTTAATGACAGTGGATATTTTGTTTTCGTATAGTGTAAATCTCAATTATCTTATTTCTGATCAATTCTTAATCAAAACTATTCAAATTGTTTTTGCCACCTTTTTCCTGCAATTGCTCTTTTTGACCAAATTGAACCCACTCCGTCTTACCACCGGCCTACCAGACGCAGACAGAACTTCCACCTATTATAGTGGATTTACCAAAAAGTCCAACAAAATGCTTCGATAGTTCCTTTTTGTTACAGATTGCCAAAATGTGGAACGATCTGCCTGCCTCTGTTTTTCTTGACCACTACAGTCCTGGTTAAGTGTAAGGAATAGGTTTCTCGTGGATGGACGTGTACCACCATAGTTTTCATGCGCAATTTCCATCAGGTGCCATGAAAGAAAAAATGTCTGGGGATCCTATTTGTATTTATTTATTTGCATATTCATTGTGGTAGACTATGCGCTCTACGAAGGGATCTGTCTAGGTAGGTAACACTTTCCTTCTTATTTCCACCAACACTGACCGTTTCTCTGTTATTCCGGGCGCAACAGCAAGTTAAGTCTTGTTACTAGCACTGAGATCTAATGTCATAGCGTTGAAAACTTATCTTGTCTTTGGGTTGTATTGACACCTTTAATGAAAAAGGGAGCAATAAAATCCACTTAAAATCTATTCTCAGAATCAAGATAATTAATGCCAATTAGTCTTATGGTGGCTTCTCACTGCGCGTGTTAGCCGCGCCGCGCTCCGCGCAGTGTGAAGAGCTAGGCGCGTCGCGGCGCGCCCTATCCGCTAAAAGTCGGTAGCTTCAAACGCGCCGCGCCGTGCCTCCCCTAGCTCTTCACACTGCGCGGGGCGCGGCGCGGGCTGAGGTGGCTTCTCCCTGCGCGTGCTACTACGCTTTTCATATTGCGCGGGGCGCGGCGCGGCGCGGCGCGGGCTAACACGCGCAGTGAGAAGCCACCATTATAAGTTGCTTCCCACGGAATATTAATAAGAATAGTCTTCTGCATCACTTTCAATTTCATTGATAATTTTCAATTCGTAGAATTTTCTTCGGCACTTAAGTATCGACACTCAGCAAGATCGCATTTTACAGTTTACGGACAGCTTAACTCTAAGTACATTATTACATTCTAGGGATTACTTGGTCGTTTTTGGTTTCGTGAAAAATTAAGTATAAGAAACGAAATTCATCGATAGAAGATTTCTAGCCGGAAATACCATATTTTATCCCAAATACAGACAAAGATAGTGAACGAATGCAGAGCATTAAAAATCAACTTAATTCAAAATTTTAAATCGTTGTCAAAACTTTGTTTATATATTTTTCCAAACATTAGTTTTATTTTTTCAAAAGTAACTTAATCGATTTCGATGAAATTTATATGAGGGTATAGGTACCTAGTTCGCGTCAGTTAAAAAGAACGTTTGATATGTTTATAGGACCGCCAGTGTTCTTTTACTCTTTTAGGCGACCTCTAGATGCCTCTGTATTATAAAAGATCAATTTTTTTATAAAATATTAGACTTATGGTTCAATAATAGTGGACGTTGTGGAATTGTTAGTGTCCATTCTCTGTCCACGACTATCCTCATGTACATCCTTTTGACGACCACTATGGCGTTGGGGTAAACCTATCTGCCTCAGATGCCAGTGGTTGCGGGTTCGATCACCGCACGGAACCAGAAAAAAAAAAATGTTCCGTGTCTGGGTGTTTATCTATTTATGTATTTATATTCTAGGTTCCCCCCTAGTTCGCTATATGGTATCCCATAACACAAGCTATGCTTACTTTGAGGCCATGTAGTTGGTGTGATTGTCTGGGGATTTTATTTTATTTATTTATTTATTATTATTATCCACATTATCTGTATTATCTCTCACCTCTATTGCTACATCTATTTTTACCTCTATATCTATGTCTACGTTTCTGTCTAGTACTTGATTGCCTAATGTATAAATATAATAGTAGACTCCAGAAGATCACCAACTCGTTCATGGGTCAATGTGTACGCTTTTATAATAAAACTCCATAATATTTAAGATTAACCCTTCGATAGATTTAAGGATAAGTATAAAGTTTTACTATAAGATATCCGGATGCAAGAAGATTGTTAATTGTTATTGTGTATTTTTAAAAGATGATTGCTATTGAGTTTTTGCCACTTCTTCTCAACAGATCGACTTTCCGAAGTGGTTGTAGATCAATGCAATTAGTAAATTGTGACTTATTTCAAATGTATTCAAATACTTACGAAATAAAGATTCTTTTGACTTTGACTTTGTCGAAAATAGCTAGTAGACGAATAGACCTATGAACGAGTTAGTGACTTTGTGGAGTCTACTATTATTATAGCCGGCTTGTTTATACATAAGTCCTTTTTGTTCATGGTGTTAATTGCGCCAAACGATAAAAAGTGTTAAATTTAACTTATTCATCATCAACCCTTTGTGATGAGCCATGAGTAGGTTTAGGTGGTTGGTGACGAGGTTTAGACCATAAACCACTTAGCTGGCCTCGTGCTGGTGGATGTCAGAACTTTTAGGGTGCCAAAGTGGCTTCTCCCTGACAATCCCTAACAAACCTATTTTCATAGTCATAGATATCGAAATCGTGGTCCTACGGCGAAAAGATAGAGACACTTTTCTGATTCGCTATCTTGCAGGTCTGACCTTCTCAAACTTAAAAAATCTTCCTCGCAAAGCATTAAAAAAACATAACCTTCTAACACGTATTTAAAAAATACATTAAACAACAAACAGTAAAAAGTAACCTTACATTAGCAAAACACAAGTAACTTGTGTAGTTGAAGTTGCATTGCATAACATTGAATTGAATTTGTAATATTGATATAACCTTCTTTTATTTATGCGTTACATTTTTTTATAGTATCTTTATTTTATTTGAAATTATATGTGTAACGATATAAGTTTTTAAACTGGCATGGTCATTAACATATAAATTTTAATTTGCCCGTGAATAAAAAACACGCTTACCCGCATCTTCAGTACCGTCGTGATCATGGCGCTTGTAACAGTGCCGAAATATCGAGAACTCAAAATAAATGAAAAACATGGTAAATATCCCGTTTCTAAAGTTAATTTATATTATATGTGTAACATTCATAGCCCATTGAAAATCGTTTATACCTAGTATCACATCCGTGCACTCAAGAAATAAGATTTTTCATACAAATTAAAACGTCCAATATTTCCCGTTCCCGTGGGAATTTTGGGAATTTCTTCCTTAGTGCTCCCCTACACTCTTCAAGGAATGTATGTTCCACATTTCAGCTTCTTACGCTTGTTGGTTATGGCTGTACGTTGAATGTCAGTCACTCAGTCAGTAACGGAACAGCTTTATATATAAATTAAGATTATACACTCAGATCAGTGCAAACGAAATGTTAAATACATAGGAATGTTTGCATTATGCGGGAATCGAACCCGCGATCACTAGTGTCCGAATTAGACAGTGTTACCCCATCGCCAAAGTTTTGTCAAATTTTTGTATGTTTAAAACATAAAAAAACCAAAATAAACTGTATATTTATTATAATGAGTGTTTTTGACTTCATTTCATTCACTTCAAGACAATTTTTTCCCGATTTTCTTTTATATCCCTAATTTTATATGTTTGACGACAAAAGTCAATATCAAAGTTAAATCCTAGGCCTCGATCTTCAACGCTTCAATCAGCATTAAAATAACAATCAGGATCTTTTCAAAAAAATTATGACCACTTGGGCGATGGGGTAAACCTATCTGCCTCAGACGCCATTGGTTGCGGGTTAAATTCCCACCCGGAACAAGAAAAAAAAGTGTTACGGGTCTGGGTGTTGTTTGCTTCATGGTATCTCATAACACAAGCTTCGCTTAATTTGAGGCCATGTGGTTGGTGATTGTCAGGGGATTTTATTTATATATTTATATTAAAAGGTGAGACCTAAAAAACAAACGCAGGATGTATTAATTAAATCAGAATAAAACTTTTTCAATGTGTAAACAAGCCATAGTAACTTAAGCCTACTGGGTATGAGATATAAAGGTTTATCTTACATACATACATAACTTCACGCCTGTATCCCTTACGGGGCAGGAAGACCGCCTGATGTTATAAAAAAACCGTCTGCTGTAACATTTGACAAATTTCGAGGCATTGTAATAGTGGAGAGAGACTATTGCAGTGACAGGGGGTCAGCCTATCGCCCACAAAAAAAAAAACCTCCAATAAAACCTCTGTCCCTTGACTGACTTTTACAGTATGCCCGGGAAGAGAAGCAGCTGGCACATTCTATGTTTTTTCTCAAGAAGTTTAGGTTTCTAATATTATAAATGTGATAGTTTGAATGGATGGATATATAGATATTTTTCCTCAATCAGGGCAGAACAGCCAAACTAAATTTTACATAGTAATAGTAAACAGTCTGGTATTTGAAATTGCGCGGTTAAAACTGCGCAAAACAGCTAGTTTTAAAAAAAAAGCATATTTGAAACCGGATTTATCGCGTACAACATTTTATTTCAACGTTTCGGTGTCTGCAGACCCCGGGGTCACGAGAGACTGAAGTTTCGTTTAAAATAATTTAAGATTATTCATCGTGAAAACTTAAGACAAGGTTTTTGATTTTATTAGGCATCATAAACAATGACTGCAAATAATCAACGAATGCAGAGCATTAAAAAAACCGACTTCACGTCAAAACTTTGGCCGACTTCCACGTAACCATTCTCCAAAATCGTACATATTGTTCCAATAATTTGAAATTCTCAATGAAGTACTCAACCGATTGAATTTTATATGGGAACAACTATGAAGTATCCTCTATCATATGAAACAAGAATTTTTAAAATCGATTCATAATTTTCGGATATATCGTGTAACAAACACACAAAAAAAAACATATAGACGAATTGAGAACCTCCTACTTTTTTGGAAGTCGGTTGAAAATTATAATGATTATGATACAAAAACTCACACTAAAAGTGTTTTTATCTAAACACGTTGGATAAGACCAAGGTTTGACCTGTAAAGAACAATGGCAAACGGTTACTCACTGAGTAATTTCCTTTAATGAGCATACGTTGTTCAAATATGTATAAAAAAATAGTTATTGTTTGGAGATCCAAATTTAATATACCTACGTGTTTAGTTCGAAAGCTAATAAAAACTAAAAGTGCTATTATAATAGTACTCCTAAATCCTTACTTCAGCTGCTAATCTTAACGTAGAAATAATATATCTTTATTTTTCAATCGACTTCCAAAAAAGGAGGAGGTGCTCAATTCGTCTGTATGTTTTTTTTTTGTGTCTTTGTTACACGATATTTCAGACAATAATTATGAATCGATTAAAAAAATTCTTAATTCATATGATAGAGGATACTTTATAGTTGGTGCCATATAAATTTCATCAAAATCGGTTGGGTACTTCATTGAAAATTTAAAATTTTTGAAACAATAAATGATTTCGGAGAATGTTTACGTGGATGACACTATTAGTCAGCCAAAGTGTTGACGTGAAGTCGATTTTTTTAATGCTCTGCATTCGTTGATTGTATAGTCTTACTCTTAAAAGGTACGTATTATATCAAAAAATATTGTATCAAGAAGTTGTTGAAGGATCAAAATGGGAGCTTACCATACACAGTTTTAAAGTCTAAAAAAAAATCCATACTTGACATGTCAAACTGACCTTTGCTCATTTTGTATCTTAATAGTTCACAGGAAAATACGTCATTCTGATACCAACGTGCCTTTATTATTCAACGCTAGATTTAACTGCGTATATTCCTAACATAAGGGAGTGTCAGATTCAAATATATCCTATGTTAGTGCAATTTCAACTCAATCTTCCTGAGTAAGTGGATTGAAATTTCAGCTTGAAAGACGATCCATTCATCCTCATAAACTTTCGTGTTTATAATACTATAGGGTAAATTCTCTTCATATTAAAAAGGTGATGTGTTTGTGTGATATTTTTTAAAGATCTTTAGTAGCTAGTGTCCTTAAAGTGTATTTTCTAAACCCGTGGATCCCCGTGAAGTTAGATCTAATTTCAACAATAATTTTGAATGAAATTTTGGTGAGACTTAGGCGAAACGTGGGTAATTTAATGTTGTTTTAAGTTTTCGCGATACATACTATTAAAAAAACTCTTTTCGACAAAATCTATCGTGTATAAAATTACATTTTAAATTCTAACTCGACGTTTCGTTGTCTCTGCTGACCTTGCAAAGATATCACGACGTGTCCGCTGTCGACCCTAGAAAATACTGAACATTGAATCGCGGGGAATTGAAAGGGCTGCCCTCGGAATTTCAGAAATTAGGGAAAGACAGAAGGATTGCAAGGTTGGCCATTTTAAATTGGCAGGGCACACCGTTCGCAGAATAGCTGTTAGGGCACTAAGGTTCTGGAGTGGCGACCAGAACTGGCAAACTGGGAGACGGAGCATTGTAGGTAGAAATGCAAGGTGGACCAAAGGTATTGGCAAGGTTGCCAGTAGATTCTGGTTGTTGGCAGGGCATGTGATGTGAAAATTTTTTATGGAGGCCTATTAACTGATTTAAAATCGTCATTCCTCTGGATTAGTGTGCCACAGTTACCATAATATTTCTCATTTACGAAATTTTAATAAAAATACTTGATCACTTATCTTGCGTATTGATGCCATAAATACGGTTCTTTTGTTACTTTAATATCAATTGACCAAAAACATATTGATTACCTAGGTATTAAAAAATCATTTTTTTTGCCCTGGTTTACCCGTTGATAATAATCGATTATTGATTCCGACAAACTCTGTATTTAGGTTTTTGTGATTTTAAGACATTGTGGGCATAATATCATGAGTTTTTATTTTCACCATTGAAGTATTCAACAAAATAAATGTCCTGGTGCATTAATTATTAAATATTCGTAAATAATTCATTAATTTGCAGACATTTTACATAATATATTATAAAGTAAGAAAGTACAGTTTATTTTTAAAAGCAGACCTGTAAGTTATGCAAAAAAAACCGTCATTGGTTTTTCCGTATTGCTCCCGATTATTCAAAGCCGAATAAGCCGGACTTTTGGGAACACTGATTCGATAACTATATTCCGAATTGTCTTAATTGCCTTAACGTAGATGAAACCGTACGGTATGACATCATTTACGATTTGATATTGAATCCGATAATTTCATGGGCGATGCGACTGTTCTGAAAATGAATTGTAAGGCTTGAAATTAAATTGAATCAGTTGATAAGTGAGTTATCGTGGGATAATGAATTGGGAAATTGGCCCTGAACGCTTTTCACTTGTTTTTTTCATATTCAGCTCTTATATTGTATGAAAATGAGATTAAACATAAATAATAATAATAAATCTGCAGACAATCACACCAACTACACGGCCCCAAACTAGTTCGATTAATTCAAGTAAATAAAAAAAAATATTTTTCTTAATTGTTCATATTGTTCAGTTATCACACATGAATAGTATTCGATTATTCTCAATTTCTGAAAATGCCAGCTGTACTGCTCGTGAATACGCAGAAATGTATTTTATTTACGGTTTGTTTGACGGTGATGCTAGGGGGGCCATACGTAGATAGCAAACGCTATCCCGATCATCCAGTTTTTCTCCGCGTCAGTAACGCTTATTTGGAGGACCAGACGTGAAGGAAGACCTACACGTACTTTTGATTCAATTTTGAGGAGTGATAAAACATTTTCTATGTCTATTTCGATGAAATTTATATGGACCAAATGGGAAGTATCCTCTATCATATGAAACAATGATAAACATTTAAAAAAACATACTGACGAATTGAGTACCTCCTTCTCTTTTTGAAGTCGGTTGAAATGATAGCAGCAATCATCATGAGTTTATTCATATTAGGACTATCCATTTGAGGATAGTAACGTTTTAAGGCGACATATTGAAAAAATGCATAGACTTTCATCGCAAACTATGAGAATATGACAAGACGAGTGGATCTGAAATTTTGATATGTGTAAATTCATATCTTTATCTATACTTTGCCTGCCCAAAAACATGATTTGATGATTTTGACTCGATAGTTTTATTTTTCGAAAACACGTCTAAAAACATATTTTTGTTAAAATTACTACGTAGTTATGCAATCTATATGCTTAAAATTTACTTAAACTCAATCTTCACATTATTGTTCGGACTTTGGTTGCTCAAAATTTAAATAGCATTTACCGTTATTTTTTTATCGATTTTTGAAACGATTTCAGTGTCTGAGCGGTGTCGATGGTGGCGATTTCTATGCAATACGCGACCTTATGTCGGCGTGTTAAGGTGCTATGATTTTAAGAAAAAACATTTCGATGTGTCGTCTTAATAATATAAAGTTTATTTTTGTAACAAAGATGTATTTTGATCCTCCGCTGGGGGCCATTAGTTAATCAATATGATTATAGTTTTAAGTTACTTCGAATATTATAATGTCCATTATTTTCTCCTTCATAGTAGGTGCAAAATATAAAAAATGATACAGTAGGACGACGCCTTTGATCTTGTGGAAAATGTCGACAACGTCTAGACGGCGTTAGGATGCCAGGGTTGTCACAAGAAAACAATATTTATAAAATGAAACTGACAGTAATTTCCACAACACAACCTTGTAGTACCGTCACCGTTACATTGGAATCGTATTGGAGGCTTTTAAAAATGGCATTTATTTATTTTACGTATCTATATTCCAGTACAACGATATTCCGTTGGAATTATAACAATTCATAACATTTACAAGAAATTATCTCAATCACACTTTGCGTTTATAAATACGAGATGAAGACTTGCAATCTCTCACAGCACACATCCTATGCACCATTAGACATAAAAAAAAATAAAAAAAACAGACACGCGTTAGCCCTAAATAATGTGTCCCGAACTACTAACATTATTTTGTTTGCAGTTCGGGCTCGGCATTCCCGCCTCTCGCCCCTCACACCCCGCACGATTGCCCTGTCTAAACGTCTTCGTTGGACGACTGTATGGTTTTTTAGACTGTGGTAGGTGTACCCTCTGATTTTAAATCTGAAATTTGTGATTTTTTTAACAATCTATTTTATATTATTTTCATAAATGAGAAAAATTTTTGCTATGCATAAAAAGATTAAATAAAAATTGCTTTGTGAGTCATAACTGCAGTTTATTATGCGACTTTTATTTACACGTTATTTTCGGAGGTGTCCGATTATTTTCGGAATCTTATGGAGTCCTTCTTCAGGATTGAGTGCCGGGCAAGACCATAAAGTAACTTTTATAGGTTGAGATAGAGATATCAGCTAAAACGGAGCTCTAGCGCCATCTAGAACTTAGTGCCTGAAACTTTTACTAGAACCAGTCGGGAACTTTCCCTGTATTTTTCTTCAAGAATATTTAAGACTCCTAAAATATGTATATTATCATGATTATGTGAAATATTTTTATATCAGAAAATCGTTATCACGATCACAATTCCAATAAACATGCAAAGGTCGAATTGCAGCGTTGTTTCTGAAATCCAGTAGAAATGCCGGGTCAGAATTAAAAATGGGAGCGTCAGAGTCCAAATGGTGGTTGTTGGTAAAAGGAATCCAAGAAAAAAGCGATAAAAACAAGATTCGAAACGAAAGATAGATTTAATGAGTCGGTTAGGTGATTGATTGAATGAACCGAAGTATGAAAAGTAGGATGAAAGAGTCTATGTCTATGGCATTTTTCTAATTTTATAAATTATAAACAGCGCCATCTATATCTTAGTGATACTAACGCAATTTAGTGAAAACACCGAGGGCAAGACGCAGAGGTAAAATCCGAATTATAAACTATGATAAAAAGATTGTTTAAGATCTCAACAGTAGGCATTACGTGTATGAAAAAACATTTTCATTGGATTTTAAACCTTATTACAACTGGATAAGTTAAGAAGTGTATACATTTCATGAGGCGTGACTGCACTAGGTTCGCACTATAAAAGGTTACTCAGATTTGAACTTAAGATCATCTTTTCATACAGTCCTTTATGAAGGCTTGATACAAAATCTATCCCATGCTTGACTCATTAGTAACGCTAAATAATATTAGACTTAAAATCAATTTACTTCATTCACCTTAAAATGTATTGCCATGCTCTTCCGAGTAAATAAATTCGAATTAAGATTATTTCAAAATAACATGAATGAATAGACTAAAAAATAATGTTTTTTCAGACTAAAAAACATTATTTTTCATTGATTAAACAATAGATGAAGTATTCCTATATGTATTTTATTATCATGTATCCATACTTATTAATATACCTATGTATGTATTCATATATTTATGTAATATTATACGAATATGTATTATTTGTATAAATATAATTTGAGTGTGTAGTAAATACCTATATTTATAAAATTACAACATGTGACCTGCTGATGTCTCCATACATTTTTTCATACTGAGGTTGTCTTGTAGAAATCGCTTCCTAGAGATAAGGCCACCTGTTGTGCCTTAAAAAACTATTTTTTATTAAATTTATATTTCCCTTTTTTTAATAAGTGTGTAATGAAGTATAAATAAATAGGATAATGAGGAAAATTCCGGTATCTCAAATTAGGACTTGACTTACTTTAATTTCCGAAGTTTCAAATTTACTTTGAAATTTAATTTTAAGTAGCGAAATTGTAAATTAATATGCCATGTAGATTTTAGAAAATTTGGTTTTGTAATATTGCAAAATATATTAAAATTTACGAGTGCAGAACCTGTTTGATGTGTTTTAGTATTCAAGTTTTCTAAAATAGGTCATAAGAAGTTTGAATGTCATTGAGAAGCTATATTTTGATCAGATTTTCTAATTCCGTCTTTGAGAACAATTATAAAGACTGATATGAATATTTCAATGCCACTTAACTATGTCGATTTTGAAGAGAAATTAGGTAGTGTAGGTTTCTAGCAACATGTTTGATGAGCAAAAGTAAATGTATTATTCAAGTTTTATATAAATTTTGTACAAATAAGGTATTTAGAAAAAAATAAAACTTATCCTATAAGCTCTGGTATTCTGCCTACCCCATAAGGGATACAAGCGTGAAGTTATTTATCTATGTACGAGTATGTAGTTCAGAAATAGTATATTATGTAACAAGTGAGCTAAGACATACGTGGTCATAAAATTTATTTGAAGAAGCTGTTGAAGGTACAGTTAACAACCTTATATTCTACATTATTATTTGAAGTGCCAGCTCGTCCTGAGTGTATGTCGGCGACATAGACAAATCACTGGAATGATTTGGCTTTAAATAATTAATGCTAGATGTCGACGGTTGTGGTTCAAGGCCAGGACAAAACTTCTTCTGTTTCGGCTCTAAGTTAATACCGCCTGGACGCGCGCGCTCAGCGAGACGCCCCGAGCGCCGCGCCGGGCAGTAGCCCTGTCCCATTACACGTACACTGGCTATTGTTGCTTGGAGGCGCCGTGCTGCTGCTGCTGCAGGCGCGCCGCGTGCCCGCGCGCCGCCTGGACGCGCGCCCTCATATATTTAATGTATAACCCGGATCAATAAAATATGCTCTGTTAACTCGCATGTAATTTGCTCTAAGGTACAATTCAACTTTGTAGGATTCATTATATAATGCACTAGGGTATAATATAATATGCACGCGTGACTTATAGCCCAGTTTATAGTTCTAAATTCAATAGAATAAGGCTCACTTTACGAGCAAGTGTGTTGAAAAAATATTTATGACGATATTTTTAGTGAAGGTTTGGTAAGTAATGATGAGTTTCATACAAGTTCAAATTATTATAAAATTATATATCTGTGTGATAACCCCGAAATAGCTTCTCATTTATTTGTAACCAAGTTTTCAAAATAATTTTTTTATGAAACTTAAATTTTTGTACTGTATGTACCTATTTGAATTACTTCGTATAATCCTGACTGAAAAATAGTGCCAAGAGTTTTTTCCGCCGGCATTTTTTGTCTCTTGGTCTATCTTATTCAATAACTATCAACACCTTGTTAAAGCCGAAGTACAAAATTGTGACGTCATTAAGCGGCCATTCGATGGTCTTATGATGATAAAAATTTTCATTTAATTTCATATACTGGATAATAAATTTTTAATTGATTTATCAATTCTTTATTTACTGTTACAATGTTGTAGACAATTTGAAACTAGTAAAGCAATCAATCATGAATCAGGTTTCTTCCACGCGGACTATCATCTGAGCACACCGGTGTGGAAATAATCCAAAGTACAGTGTATAAACTCATGAAACGTAATTATATATTCTCTTCAATTACATTTTCGACTTACATTACGTTTTTTTTTCAAAGGACAATGACATTTCTTTATCCTTAGTTAAACTTCGTTAAACAGTTGCTCCAAAAGAGCTTTTATCTAAACGTTAATGTAACAGTGACTTGTTTTTATTTTCTTGTATTAAACTTTTTACTTTTGAAGTTCGTAACAGTAAAATAAATGTCACTCACTCACTGTCTAGACTACACATTACTTGTGCTATATCAACGTCAAAAGTGAGAGTTTCCAGTTTAATACTCTCCATATTTGAACATACAAATCTATTTTTGTGCTAATAAAATATGAAGCGAATTAGTTTTGCACTTGAGATGCTGTTGACAAAAGTTTTTAGTTAACAAAAAAAAATATATTATGTATCTATGTGACTAAACGGTAGAAGTATCAAGTTGAAAAGTATATTTAAAAGAATAGTTGGGATGCTCACTATTAAAGTTTTGTTTTTCAACCGACTTCAAAAAAAAAGTACTCAAAAAGTACTCAATTCGTCTGTATTTTTGTTTATGTTTGTTACCTCATAACTTTTGACTGGGTAAACCGATTTTGATGTTTTTTGCATATGATAGAGGATACTTTCCATTTGGTCCCATGCCAATTTTATCGATTGAGTACTTCATGTTTTTTTAAATATTTCTTAATTAGTAGATCGTTTACCAGCCAAAGTTTTGACGTGAAGTCGGTATTTTAATGCTCTGAATTATTTGATTATTGGGGTTTACTTTGTTTTTACTTCAAAGGTTTATGACTTTGAATTTAAATCATTTAAAAGGGGGACGAAGGAGACTTTTTATTTATTGTTGTTATATTATTTATTGTTGTTATATTAATAAAAATTGATGTTGCCATGACAAATATATTATAGGAGTAGAACATTTTAAAAACAATATAATAAAGAAACTTATCAGACTTATAGATACATACATTAATGCAATCAAATCAAATTTTTTTGCTTGGTGGTAGGATCCCTTCTGGGTCCGCCTGGCTAGCGACCACCCTTTATATAAAGTCTGCCGCCAAATGTTACCGCTCCGGCGGTAATGTGTTCCGGCAATATTGTATAAAGAGCCAGTTCCTTCCTAAACCCGTGTGCTTTCATCTTCGACCTCATCGTCACTTACCATCAGGTGAGATTGAGGCCAAAGGCGGGTTTAGTCACTTATAAAAAAAATAAATATTAGGTATAGTACCAATAAATCGTAAACCTTGCCAATAGGTTTATAAATGTATTAGTGATTTCGTACACTCTTTCTAAAATTAAGGTTTGATTTTTTCGCAAGACAGGCGCAAACGCAATTACATTATATTATAGTTCAACGTGCGAAGCAGAGCATCCACAAAGCACTCCAAAATGCCGTGGAAACTTAAATATAGATCCAAAAACATCACCATATTGAACTCTTGACCCTGACTACGACAATGTAGACAAATTATTAAATAGGTACAGCATTTTGAAATCTAACTAATATCATTTTTTTTTTCATAAAATATGGATGGGATGTTTGTCTTCCATGACACCTGATGTTAAGTGAACATGAAGACTAAGGTGGTACACGTCCAGCCACGAGAAACCTTTTCACTCGACGCTTAAAATTACCTACTAGAACTACACTGGTTAGGGAAGATAGACGCAGGCAGTTCATTCCAAACCTTGGCGACCCGTATCAAAAAGGAACTGTCGAAGCGCTTAGTTCGACTTTTCGGAATATCTACCACATACGGATGGAAGTGATACATATACCTATACCATATACATATACCACATACTTATGATCATGAACTCGAAAGTTTGTACCTATGTTTCGATGTTGTTATTCTTTCACGAATTTTTTTATGAAACTTTACAATAATATAACTTAGACACAAGAAAAACCTTGCCCTTGACTTCGTCTGCATAGAATAAGTATTGAAAGTAGGAAATTTTGTTCTATAAGTTCTTATCTAACTTTATACTCGAAATACTAAACCTATGCAGACAAAATCACGGGCACCACCTTTATTTTTCTCTAAGAACCATTTTAGTATATTATGTAACAAGTGAGCTAAGTTGCTAATTACAGCCGAGACTGTAATTAGCAACGCTCACGAGTTACGTACGACGTTTTTCAACAAACTTGTGAGTAAAAGACAGACATACGTGGTCATAAAATTTATTTGAAGCAGCTTTTTAAGGTAGGTACAGTTAACAAACTTATATTCTACATTATTATTTGAAGTGCCAGCTCGTCCTGAGTGTATGTCGGCGACATAGACAAATCACTCGAATGATTTGGCATTAAATAATTAATGCTAGATGTTAATGGTTGTGGTTCAAGGCCAGGACAAAACTTCTTGTGCTTCGGCTCTAAGTTAATACCGCCTGGACGCGAGCGCTCAGCGGAGCCCCGAGCACCGCGCCGGTCAGTAGCCCTGTCCCATTACACGTACACACGCTATTGTTGCTTGGAGGCGCTGTGCAGCCGCTGCTGCTGCACGTGGCCGCGCGCCGCCTGGACGCGCGCGCTCATATATTTAATGTATAACCCGGATCAATAAAATATGCTCTGTTTACTCGCATGTAATTTGCACTAAGGTACAATTCAACTTTGTAGGATTCATTATATTATGCACTAGGGCATAATATATTATGCACGCGGGACTTATAGCCCAGTTTATAGTTCTAAATTCAATAGAACAAGGCTAACTTTACGAGCAAGTGTGTTGAAATAGTATATTATGTAACAAGTGAGCGAAGTTGCTAATTACAGTCGAGGCTGTGATTTGAGCCGAATGAGCCGAGACTGTAATTAGCAACGCTCACGAGTTACATACGACGTTTTTCAACACACTTGTGAGTAGAAGACAGACATACGTGGTCATAAAATAACAAACACATTTGATAACAAAGCTGTGAATTGTGATTGAAAAATGGCGCCGAACCTCGCGCATGCGCGTAGGTTTTTTTTTCCGCCAAATGTGTCAATGTCTGTATAGCATATACAGCCTATTTTAAGTGAAAATGTTTAATTTGGAGTGGTAAATGCAAATATTTTAATATTTTATAACAAATTATTGTAAATTGTGAATAATTTGTTTGATATACAAATTTGTTTTACTAATATAAGGCGCAAACATTTAAAAATGTATATGGATTTGAAGTGGTATAAAACCTCTTTGTTGTTTCTGAAAATATTCAATGTATAACCCGGACCAATAAAATATGCCCTGTTTACTCGCATGTAATTTGCACAAAGGTACAATTCAACTTTGTAGGATTCATTATATTATGCACTAGGGTATAATATATTATGCACGCGTGACTTATAGCCCAATTTATAGTTCTAAATTCAATAGAATAACGCTCACTTTACGAGCAAGTGTGTTGAAAAATATATTACAATGTCTTTCTTAGTGAAAGCCAATAAGAATAGTTCATCAAGAACATCAAAACTTTAACAATATTGCTTGATACTCCCATTAAATTGTAACATTATTTTGAAATTGAATTTTCCTGATAATATTGTTTTGTTTATTATTGAGGAAAAAAACAACATTCTGGAGTATAAAAAAATACCAGGCAAAGATTTTAATACCTGTTTTTGCCTCTTCAAGGGCAGACTAAATGGAAACTTTGTCGTATGGTCTTATAGGTCAGCGTATTTTTTCCGTGTAGGTCAGTTAAGGTTGTAATTATTAATTTTTAAACAAAGATATCATTAACTACGTAGAAGGCGAAAGAGATCAGCTAATGATGAATTAAAACTCTAGAATTATTAATATGTCATACTAATTTACTGTACTTACTTCAGAATAGCTTTCAAGAAAACTTCATTATCAGTGATGAAAATTGTTGGAGGAAGTATCAAAAGAACTAAAAGGAAGAATAAACATATTTATGTTTATAATACCAAAGATAAAACCATTATTTTTTTTTTAATTCAAACATTTATAAATCTTAATAAATGATTTTAATCTCTATGTATACAGCTAATAGACTCAAATTCAATAATTTCTAAATCTTCAACATTGCCGTTTCAATATTTCACCAAACGATATAAACGACTGACCTTATAAAGCATATGAATTTATTTTAAAAAATAGTGACTAATTTCTGACCTTAATCTTACCACGTGGATTTAATACCGACCCTGATGGAGGTCATTCGGTTGGCTCGTTGGTCAACTGAGGCCGCTCGAAGTTATCCCACGGGATGAGTTAACCAAAGGTATATTTTGCATTATTCTACTTATCCCGATGATATATTTTTTGATTTGTATATTCGCGGATAAAACTGTTATACATAAGATTTATGAAAATAACAACTCAATAAAATATAATTGTTAGCCTACCTTAACCTCCATCACAGTAGATTGATGAAGAACGGCACTATGTCATGGTAGAAGCTCTCGATAGCAAAAATGTCACGCTATTCAATGACTACTTTCTTACAATTAGTCTGGAGAATGTACCACTTGTAAACACCACAATGTAGAGCGAAATCACGGTAGGACGTTGCTTAAAACAACTAAGATTCACATAAGTATCAAAATTTATTTATAGATAATCAACGAACGCTGAGCATTAAAACAACCGACTTCACTTACTTCTTAAATCCTTGTTAAAACTTTGGCTAAAGTATAAAGTCATCGATGCATATATTCTCCGTTTGCATAGATAATTTTTCGATACCTTTTTTTTAAAGTACTTTATTGATTTTTTTTTGATTAAATCGCTTTCAGTTCTAAAGCATCCTGTATACTATTAAATACTAATCATCAAAATCGATATATTGTGAAACAAATTAGCGCGTAACAAAAAATATATAAACCGACTTTAGGAAGTCGGTTATAAAGAACAAATATTTACAAAGTTAATTTTAACTACCTACTTTTTATTATCAAGTATTACTTTTTGGCCGCTACTTTTTAGCTAATTTTAATTTAACTGTATTGTCTAATTTATATGAATCAAGGGTTATTTTTTTAATTTGGTACAAATAATTGTAAGAGGTAAAAATGATTCTGTAAAGTAAACTAATAATAAAAATATTTATACTTACATTAATTTTTCTGTTTATTTATAAAAAGAAAGTCTTTTTATATATTAATATGACCAAACCAAGTTGAACCTAATAATTTTTTACCCCTAAGAGTTGTGTATATTTCAACTAAGACAATAGTTTTTTCTTTTCATTTTTGTAAGCCTTGACGGATCAAAAATAATAAAATAAATTATTTGATCAACTCATCCCGCGGGATAAAACCTGAGCGGCCTCAGTTGGCGATAGAGGCATTCGGTTTATTGCCTTTACGATTATGTCAACGATTAACCTACACTAACCGGTTAACTAGCCGTTCTCGACCTAGATGTCGATAGTAATCGATTAGATTCTTGTTGTCCCTTTACAGAAGCGCCGCAATAAGGCACAAAAGCGAGCCTACACATGAAACTTTTATTTCGAGCTTCCGATGTTCAGTTAGTCACTTGTTATAAGTTAACCATTAAAATCAGAGTTAAGTTGGTTCTTCTCGATGCCTCTTTTCCAAAAAGAATGGCAAAGAGCTTACTGGAGAGTTATAAAAAAAATTAAGCTTTAGTCGGACTCAAACACTGAAAGTTCCATACCTACTGGTAGATAAAATTTTATTAAATCTTTTCTTTTTCATTGAGTATTTTTCATACAGCAAACAATTAAAAATAACTCTTAGTTTTTTGCTATAACAAGTAAACTTCTTGCCAAACTTCATGACTCTGCGACAACGGCTATAACTTTATATTTTTATTACCTTGCGTGCGTCGTAAACATGCGGCATAAACGACGGTATCTTTTGATTTTGTGGACACAGAAATTTGATTTTTCCCTGTTGTAGGACATGGCAGACTGTGCTAATAGTTTTAGCTTGATACCTTCATATTCTGGACTGGGAGCGAAAGAAAAACATAGAATGTGCCCGCTGCTTCTCTTCTCAGGCATACTGTAAAAGCCAGATAAGGGACGGAGGTTTTACTGACGTTTTTGCGGGCGATAGGCTGCCCCCTGTTACTACAATAGTCTCTCTCCATCATTTTGTCAAACGTGACGTCAGATGGTTTTATAGCCTCTGTTGTTCTGCCTACCCCATCAGGGATGCAGGCGTGAAGTTAAGTATGTATGTATGTACCTTCATATAATTTCCTTTATTCCTTCCACCTTCATTCCTGAGAAAAAGTTTTGATAGACAGACGGCCAACAAAGTTATCCGTTGTTTATTGAGGTACGGAGCACTCAATAAAACTAAATGAAAATAAGATTCAAGAAAAATTGATACCTTGAATTGTACCTTGTATTTGTATATTAAGTGTAATACTCGCAAAAGATAATTTAAAAATGAAATTTTTGTCTTAAATGTCAAAATTGTGAAATTATTTATATTCTAAATCATCCTGCCTTGCGCTCCATTCAATCAAAAAAGAGAGTAACGAATTATTATTTGCAAACTTCTTTTTCCTTGCATTGAGCAAAAGTTACACTTTTTTTAATTTTTATACACAATGAAAACACGTCTCTGTATATTGGTGCTAGAAGTTAAAACTCAATAGCTTTATACCTTTCTTTATAGGCAATATTTTTGTAACTACGATCATTGCAATTCGGCCAACCCTTAAGTTAGTACACAAATTCCAATGCGAAAGTTTAAAAATATCTCTATATTAATCTGAGAATCAATGTATTGTCCTATCAAAAATTGAAACTCAACCTGTTTATTATGCTTTCAAAATAAACAATGATAAATTTAAGATAATCTGGGTATCATTATCACTAAAAAGCGATTTCATCCTGGTGTATTACTACATCATTAACTGATACACTATCGTGAATTAAAATTGATGGGTAGTTCATTATCAGCAAAGTAGATTATAATAACGATTCGCAATTGATCAAGTATACATACATGCCTACAATATAATTACAAATTTAAATATGTAGTACCTACTTGAACATGTATCTTTTTATCACAATTCTAAAATAAAAGGTATGCCTGCGAAAGTTATCACACAAATAAATTATACAAAGTAAATGCAAAAACAAATGATAATTTTTGATTATACTAATCAGTTTGATAGAGAAAAGTTGTAAGATCAGTTTTTAAAAGAGATAGTAAATTTTTACAAAATGAAGAGTAGTGAGTACCAAATAAAAACTGTTTTAACTATGAACAATTGCTGCCAGAAATGAAAATATGGCTAGGAGTTACCAGTAAGAAGTTTCTTATGTCACAAGTTACTTTCATGATGAAATTAGGAATAAAACCTTTATAATAAAAAGGCAGACAAGGGTTAAAGTAACACCTAAGCGTGTCGGGACTTATCTGATTGATTAACATAAGACTGTCGTAAATATCGTCACTTGATCGTTGATATATTTTATTATTATTTTTTTGAAAGAAAATTCCATACAGACGTAACAAAAAAGATTCGTACAGTGTTAAGCTCTTGTCCTATATTTCAATAATATATTTTCTACTCTATTTATTTGCTTTTTTTAATGTATGATATAATAATTCCATAAATATATTTTAAACACAAAAATATGTGAACAGTTTAAACCAAAAATCGCATGATGTATTCCCCTGTAATTGTTTGTTACACCTAGCTTAAGTTATTGTAATATATACCCATTGCATGGAATGATGTAAACAAACGTTGTTGAATCAATAAATTAATAAATTAACTCCGTGTAAGCCCTCCCTTTCCATCAGAAATAAAAAGTAAAAGAAGGCTCTACACACGTCAGCAAATCACAGATAAAAGCTCTGACCGACTTGTAAACATGGATACTGTCGCTGACAACCATCACGATGGTGTATTTTAGTATTATATTGATTACAGCCAGTTTCAATCCACTTTAACTCTACTCTACCATCTCGTCGTCACATTCCATCAGGACAGATCAAGGCGAGGATAAAGCGTTTTAACACTTTTAGCCCAGTAATATGTAGGTACATGTTGTGCCTGAAAATAATATATACAAAAATTAAACATATAACGAACCGATGTAAAGATAGAAACATGACTTAAACAAATTGTCTTGATAAAAAAAGTCGCATACATAACACTAACTTACAATTTCAAACGAATATTGTTGCAAGACGACATAATGGATTCATAGAAAATAAAAGTCACATAAAAACATAAAGCGTACTTTTCTTAACCGATTGTTGAAGAAAAACTTTAAAATAGTTATAATTTTTGAAAAATAAACCAATTGCGGGGAGTATGGTGCGTTTGAATACAAGAGGGCCTTAAAAGTGACCTTTTTCACTTCACTTCAAAAGAGTAAAGCTCTACAAAAAAAAAACCGTAATTAATGATTGGCCCACTTGTATACTCCAACCAACGTTTGTCGAAAGTCCGCGCAAATCGAATTAGTAGCGCTCAAGCGCGCGCGCATGACGGTACGGTCAACAAAACAATCCACGACGTTATCACGTGAAAAAATACGTTAAAGTTGAAACAAAATCTGTGTTCAGTGAATTAAATACTGTGATTTGAAAGGTCAGTATTGTTTTCGATGTTATCATTGTGTGTTAATTTTGTGTATTTATAGTTTGTTTCTAGTGTTATCGTATTTTCTTTTATGAGTTCGAATAATATGGTTGTTAATTAGACCATGTCATACTTGTTATTATCATTGTTGTTCGATTACGATTAAGGGCATTACTTGTCGTGGTCAAGGTAAAAAGTATTTTTTTTTATTAACCGAGCATAATGATAATTAATGTAATGAACATTATTTCCTATTAGACATTATAAGGTTATTTTTGTATTAGCTAAGGTTTCGGTATTGCGCAACAGAAACTAGTTTATTAAAAATTAATGATAACAAATAGCACAGAATATCAAAACACCTATCTGTTCTTAAAGTTGTTTGCTTGTATCATCTTAGTGCCAGTAAAGGAAAGTTCATTTATCTATACATATAATAAAATGGTAGGAAAGTCAAAACTGTACATTGAATATTTTTTTAAAAGAATACTTGGGGTATGATCTACAATCGAAACAGAAACAAAAAATATAGTTTTTAGAATTTTTGTTGCTTGTCTTTCCGGGATAAACTCAAAAAGTACTGCATGGATTTACTTCAAATTTGGCATGAAGATAGTTAAGAAGTCGGGTCAACATATAGGCTACATATTATCACGCTAGCAGTGTTATAATCGTAGGTGCGTTTGGTGCTGCATAGCGTTCACGCAGACGACGTCGCGGGCAGCAGCTAGTCAAACATAAAGTACTGGGTATTGAACCCAGGAACTGTCACGATAGAAACGATCATTCAACGTATCGGATTTTAATTTATTGACACTTATTATTTTTAATTATTTATTGAACTCTCTAATCTAATATCTGAGTCTACCAGTTTTAGATATTTTTTTTTAATTTTCTATAGTCTACCTCTTGCGTTCGGTTATAATGCCTACTTTATCATGGTCATGCAAAATTTTTACAAACTCCAAAGTGACACGGGAAAAACCAGCCACTTATTGTATATTTATAAAAATATTTACAATTTTATCAGAGTATATTACAACTCATTTAGTTTCGTATTCGCATTGATATAGACATATGTTGTACCTAGATAAAGATTTTTAAATCAGATATAGTTTATTATTAACATAATTGTTTATTATTTGTCATTAAAAAGCAGCAGGGCTTGCGACCACTATTCTTATAAATGCTGCCGCCAAATAACTTCATTATATATCAGTTGTACCCTGACTATGTTTTATGAAGGGCCAGTTTCTTATGTTATCATCTTGACCTACCCCGAGGTGAGATTGAGATCAAAACCGAGTTTAAGGCCAACGCTCCGTACGCTCATGTCTACGCGTCGTGACCACGCGCGTGGCACGCGTGACGCAGTTTCTCTAGTAAAATTTCATTAGTGTATATTCGTGTCAATGGAATACTTCATCCATCATCATCCACAGCCTGTGGACGTCCACTGCTGGACATAGGCCTCCCCCAAGGTTTTCCATGTCACTCGGTTCCGCGCCGCCCTCATCCAGCGTTTACCGGCAACTTTGACCAGGTCGTCGGTCCATCGTGCGGGGGGCCTGCCTACGCTGCGTCTCCCAGTACGTGGCTGCCACTCGAGAACTTTATCTGTTCTGCGAGCTATGTGCCCTGCCCATTGCCACTTCAGCTCTGCAATCCTTCTGGCTATGTCGGTGACTTTGGTTTGCCTGCGAATCTCCTCATTCCTGATTCGATCCCACAAGGAAACTCCGAGCACTGCCCTTTCCATTGCCGGCTGCGCGACTCTGAGCTTGTTTATTAGGCCCATAGTTAACGACCACGTGGAATAATTATGAATACAATGGAATACCTACTTAATCTCTTACTTATTGGCTAAACTTCAATTCAAATCGAAAAACGATGAAGCACAGGCAGGAGCTAGCCACGCGAGTGCCGTACGTCCGTGTCATACGGCACGGATGTGGCATTTTTGTAAAAACACGTGCGTGGACACAAGCAACAGCCCGTTTACACATGATACTGAAAACATGATAATGAAATCGAGGCTGATGCTTTTTCATATCATAACCTGATATTTCTATCTTACAAAATCAAACCCTCCAAAGCTAAGCCTCAAATCCTGATGCAAAGAAATTTCGATGGAATTAATTTAGAAAACTTGCTTAATGACGCACACGAAGTCAACTGGTCTGAGGTCCTAAATGCTGACACACCTGATTTGCAAATAGAAATGTTTAACTCCCTGCTCTTGCAGCTTTATGACCGTCATGCCCCAGTTCGACCGGTGAAAATGAAACATCTTCCTGCTCCATGGCTAGATGACCAAATAAAATCGATGATGAAGAAACGTAATCGTGCTCGTGTTAAATATAAACACAACCCCACCGATGAAAATCACGAGAAATATTGTCTGTTACGAAATCGCTGCAATACTATGTGTAGGGATGCACAACGACGCCATATCCATAAATCCGTTTCAGATGGAAATCCAGCAAAAGTCTGGAATTTTCTAAAGAGTATAGGTGTTGGCAAAAACAAAACTGCAAAGCTTCCTGATCATTTAGATTTTAATTCGCTTAATTCACATTTTGCAACTCCAGGTGCTTTTGATGCCTTTATCAAAGCCAAAACCCTGAATCAGCTTTCATCTTTGCCCACACCTTCTTATGAATCCTTTAATTTTACTCAATTTACTGAATGTGATGTTAAGAGAGCTATAAAATCCATTTCATCTAATGCAGTCGGGTCTGACCTTATTAGCCGCAAAATGGTCCTCATTTTGCTTGACTTTCTCCTCCCTATCATTACGCAGATCCTAAATAACTCTATATCATCCAATAAATTTCCAACTGCTTGGAAGGAAGCAAATATTATACCTCTGCCCAAAACTCCTATACCTACTATGCCACAAGACTTCCGACCTATTTCTATCCTGCCATTCCTGTCGAAAGTCTTAGAACGCCTTGTCCATTTCCAATTAAACTCCTTTCTTATAAAAAATAACTTACTTAACCCACTTCAATCCGGCTTTAAAACTGGACATAGTACAGTTACGGCACTGGTGAAGATAACGGATGATATTCGCATGGCTATGGAATCTAAGCAATTAACAGTATTAACCCTGCTTGATTTTAGCAATGCTTTCAACACCGTTGACTTTTCCATACTGTTAAAATTGCTTAGGTCTCTTAACATATCTCCATCAGTTATTGACTGGTTTCATTCTTACTTGTGTGAGCGTCGGCAACGTATCGTAGTTGGAGACACTATTTCTGCTTGGTGTAACAATGAAGCTGGCGTCCCTCAAGGTGGCGTGTTGTCTCCACTCCTTTTTACTATTTTTATCAATTCTATAACTAGTAATTTATCTTCTTCCTACCATATGTATGCAGACGATCTCCAAATATACAAACAGACCACACTTGAAAACCTACCACAAGCGATAACGACTATCAATCATGATCTCGCTAAAATCTCGTCCTGGAGCGACAGCCACGGTTTGACTGTTAACCCGGCTAAAACCCAAGCAATCTTTTTTTTTTTTTTTTATAAAATATGGATAGGACGTTTGTCTTCCATGACACCTGATGTTAAGTGAACATGAAGACTAAGGTGGTACACGTCCATCCACGAGAAACCTATTCACTCATAATTGGAAGCCCGAAAATAACAAAGCAAATTGACTGGACATTATGCCCGCATATTATGGTAAATGATGTCAAAGTGGATTTTAGTAAATCGGTGAAAAACCTTGGAATATTCTTTGACAGCAATCTAACCTGGAAAAACCAAATTGATGCAGTGAGCAGGAAGATGTTTGCAGCAACTTTTTCTCTAAAACGATTGCGCAATCTCCTACCAACTTCCACCAAAATTTCTATTGCAAAGTCCTTATTGTTTCCTATCCTTGACTACGCAGACACTTGCTATCTGGATATTACGGAAGATCTACTTAATAAACTTGAGCGGCTTCAAAATCTATGCATAAGGTTCATATTTAATTTACGTAAATACGACCACGTTTCTGAATATCGCACTAAGCTCAATTGGCTTCCAATTCGTTTTCGCCGGAATACTCACCTTCTCTGTCTTTTATATCGCACGCTGTTCAATCCTTCCACACCAAACTACTTAAAAGCAAGATTTGAATATCGCCACACACACCACGATAGACAATTACGATCCACCAATAACTTTATGCTAGCCACACCTCTACATAAAACCGAATTTTATAAAAAATCCTTCACGGTTTCAGCCGTGTCACTGTGGAATGAACTGCCTCTTGCGATCAAACAGGCTCAAACAATTAACATATTCAAAAGACTGGTTAAGACACACTTTCTTGGAAAATCTATGACATAGTAATCTATTAATTATTATTATATCATAGTATATACTATTTAGTATACTTATATGTATGTATGTATGTATTTGTGTGTATGTTTATCTATACATATAATAAAATGGTAGGAAAGTCAAAACTGTACATTGAATATTTTTTTAAAAGAATACTTGGGGTATGATCTACAATCGAAACAGAAACAAAAAATATAGTTTTTAGAATTTTTGTCTGTTTGTCTGTTTGTCTGTTTGTCTTTCCGGGATAAACTCAAAAAGTACTGCATGGATTTACTTCAAATTTGGCATGAAGATAGTTAAGAAGTCGGGTCAACATATAGGCTACATATTATCACGCTAGCAGTGTTATAATCGTAGGTGCGTTTGGTGCTGCATAGCGTTCACGCAGACGACGTCGCGGGCAGCAGCTAGTTTATAATATATTTATTGGTTTTTTATGTCTGTATAGTGTTTATGTACCTTTAATATGTATTAATATATTATTTATATGTATTTAGTTCTTTAGTTTTTAAGTTCTAAAATGTATCTTTTAAATTGTGTCACTTTAAATTATCCTTTAACACAACCCAGGGTTGTCTGGAAGAGATTGTCTGTAGATGATAAGGCCGCCTATTGTGCACTGTACCTATTATATTTTTAATAAAGTTATGTCTTACTCCATGTGTACAATGAAGAATAAATAAATAGATACGTTTTACTGAATACCTTTTTTGTATCGTAAATACGTATATGTGCGATATGTGAAGTCGTTCATACAACTCCATGCGCCATCGATGAAAAAAAAAACGTATCCGGTAAAACGTATCCAGTAAAACGGACCATGTGTGAACGGGCTGTAACGCAGCGTCGGCCCTTAGTCATCGATGATAAAAAATTGTGGTTGCATGTAAACACCTACCTCATTGTCATTAACGATCAGGTGAGTTTAAGGCCAAATGCGAGTTTATTCACCGACAAAAAAAACTTTTTGGATCACGGTTCAACAAATTTTACCTCCGGCTTTGTTATCAATACAAACCGTCATAATGTTTACGGAATAAAAAGTTTTGCCTTAATTTGACTTGTAAACTTGACCTCTGAAAAAGAGAAAGTTTTGAATCTTTTAAGTATATTTTTTTTATTATGTTTCGATATTTCAACAGAACTTTGCTATATTGAGGTTTTAAGCGTTTTTGCTTGAAGAATAAATCCGTTTGCAAGGGTATAAAAATATACGTTTAAGAATTGTTCCTAAAGATTTACATCTTGGTCCAAAATAACGCTTTGATACCGGTTTTGTTTAATAAAATCGAAGGCCGTGTGGAAGACCAGGAAACCGAAGGTCAAATGAGATTTAGTTAATCACACGCTAATTATAAGAATGTTTTAATACATTTTATTAGGTACATAGTGTACAATTACAATTTGATGTATGAAATGATGTTAATTTTTTTTTATTTTCATGCTGATTTGGATGGTTTTTGTAAAATTCATAGAAAATTACATACTTAATTATAATTTTTTAGATAATTATTGTTAGACAACGTTAATGGTGTTTTTCATTAATATGTTGTAGGTAAGGCGTCATTAAATAAATCGATGGAGAAGTACAGGTGACAAGGTCATGCCGCAGGCAGGAGGTACCTGACTCTTAATTGCACTTTTTTTTTATTTTGTGCGCAGAAAATTAGAGTTTTTGTACGCAAAAGCGAGAGAGTCAGTGATGCCATAAATAACAACGTACTTTATTTTATTTTATTTTATTTGGAAAACAAACAGTGATACAATAACATACAAATAACAATAACAACAATACTAACGTTTGTAATTACTTTCGGTTTAAATCTTACTACATGAAGTTTGGAACTGTATGTAGGTATATAAGTACCAACATCCTGCTTTGCTATTCTCCGAAAGTCAAGGCCGGATGAGCTGGCACGATCTGGGACCAGGACTTGCCATTTTATATCCCAAACCTGACAAAGCACCGATAGTTCCCCTGAAGTTACATGTTCGTTTACTGCTGAACCTCTTATGACGTATAAAATCTGTTACGAAGGCGATCACCACACACGAGTAGGTATCTTAAGAAAAAGTATGTATGTACAGGGATAAAGTTGAGCTTAAGAAACTTCTGCTGTCCAAAGTACATAAGTTTTATTCAAAACATTCGACTTGTTTTTCAATTGTCTTAATATGATACAATCTTGCGCATAACAAAAAACTTCATAATATTTTTTTTGTTATTTATGAGCGTCGTGGAATTTTTTTGATCAAAAACACTTCACACCTATAGGATAGTAGTGATGTAACTTATTTATATATAAATATAAAAGTCTATTTTACAAAATTTTAAAAAGGTTTCTCAAAATACAACGATGACGAGATGACGAGAGGTAGTGGAACGCTGTCGTCTCTTTTTGCGAATGTGTAATGTCGCAGAAAGAGGCCGTGGAGAGGACTAATGATCCCCTCTCGGCTTCGATCCACCGTAGGAGGACCGGTCGGAGAAGGAGGGTGTATGCCAACCTGACCTGACCGGTCGAGTGAAGGCCTTGGGCGGTGGATACGGTGTATCTGCCGCTAGCTCCAAAAGGTATTCGCTGGCAGCGGCGTGCTACGTGTTTCGAGCATGCCACTGAGCGAGGGAGGTTCCGCGGTGCGAAAGGCACCGGCGGGTTCTGGGAAAAATGCGTGACGAAACACACCTTGGGGTTTTAGTCGGTAAGAGTCCGACAAAACCTGGCCGCGCCCCCGGGCGACAGGTATCCATGAGGATTTCCCCAAGTAAAAAAAAAAGCTGTGCGGAGGGTGGGATGGAGAGGGAAACGCCTTCTCCCTCCCGGGGACCTGCGTGTACTGGGCCATTTCCTACGTAAAGGGCGCACGGCTCAGGCTGAGCGCAACCCGGCGGGGCTCGCGGGCAATGCCACTGGCGATACCGTGAGCTCCAATTATAGCAGGGGAGGTACATCTTGAGGTTTTTAGTGGGTTGGTTTGGGGACCGTTCCCTCTTGGGCGGTCGGGGACGTGATAGTATGATTTCCTCCAGACAAAAAAAAAAGGTCTGAAGTAGGTCGTACTTTATGACAGCGCAGCTCTGCACAGCCCTGTTGCCTTTCACCGGTACGCAGGATCCACTTAGGGTAGGACTTCTTTTACAGCACTGCCCTGTTTTCCAGGCTTGATGGATCGCCCACTCGAAGGCGCTGGGTTCATGGCCCTCTGTCAAGCTCAAATTCATAATTTTCAGCATCAGATGGAATGGCAAATGCTTGCTATACTCTACACTGTTAGGGTACAGCGTTGCTACATTGTTCTATTGCAGCTAACCTTCGGGCTTGCAGATCAATATATACCCTTTCGTGCGTAAAAGCATTCTATAATAGAGCTTGCTCTATTAGGTGCCAAGTCTTTTCCTTGGCGGAAAAAAAGCAGTTCAAATGTAACATTTTGTAAATAGACGATCTCCGTAGTGTTTTAAGACTCTACTACATAGCTCGTGAGGTAGCGGGTTCGAACCTTGCACGGCGTAAGTAAAATTTTTGTAGGGTCTGGGTGTTTATCTTTATGAGTATTCTTTATAAGTTTTCCAGTATTTCCCTACATGGTATCCTATATTATAGGTCTAACAGGATCTGATGGCAATAAAGGGAAAAAATAATTTGACACTAGCAATACTAGGGAAATTGGAGTTTTTGATTGACACTTTACGAATTCGAATCCGATGTCTTTCAAAATAAGTGAGAACAACATATAAGATTGCTGTTTTTAGATTACTATGTTTTTAGATCATTTTCAAACTGAACGAAAATTAAATTAATTTTTTCCCTTAATCTCTTCCTTCCTCCATTGAAATTGATTTTCCCCCGAAGAATTTGTAGCAATTTAATGACAGTGGATATTTTGTTTTCGTATAGTGTAAATCTCAATTATCTTATTTCTGATCAATTCTAAACCAAAACTATCCAAATTTTTTTTGCCTCTCTTTTTCTGCGAATGCTTTTTTTGACCCAATTGAACCCACTCCCCACCGGACCACCAGACGCAGACAGAACTTCCACCTTATATAGTGGATTTACCAAAAAGTCGAACAAAACGCTTCGATAGTTCCTTTTTGTTACGGATTGCCAAAGTGTGCAACGATCTGCTTGCCTCTGTTTTTCTTGACCACTACAGTCCTGTTTAAGTGTAGGTTCTCGTTCTAGGTGTAGAGTCGGCCTATCGTCCACAAAAACGCCTTTAAAACCTCTGTCCCTTAACTGACTTTTACAGTATGCCCGGGAACACATGCAGCTGGCACATTCTACGTTTTTCTTTCGCTCCCAGTCCAGCATGGAAGCTATTATAAATATTATATATATTGTTTTTGTTCACTTTCGCACACTCATGTGCGAAAGTGAACCATTATTGAGATATTTTAATTCTAGTGTTTACTTGAAAAAATCATAGACGGTAACTTAAAATCTAAAGATAAAAATAAAAATTCAAATGATATTTACTTAATATCTTATTTTTTTATCATTGAAGGCCTAGTAACATGTCCAGAGCAAAAAAAGGTACAATAACAACGTTTTTTTAAACACAATGCTCCCAATTAATTTATTTTTCCAAAAAGAACTTAATCCTTTTCGATGAAATTTATATGAGACATACCTAGTTCGCGTCAGGTAAAAAGAACGTTTGATATGTTTATAGGACCGCCAGTATTCTTTTACTTTTTAAGGCGACCTCTGGATACCTCTGTCTTATAAAAGATCAATTTCTTTATAAAATATTAAATAATTTCATAGATTCAGAATATTTATTAAATAAAATATATTCTAACGACCCCTCACCCGCTACGGCTGGCTATCGGGAGGGAGAAGGTGAGCAATAGACCTATGAACGCGTTAGTGACTTTGTGGAGTCTACTATTATTATAGCCGGCTTGTTTATACATTAGTCCTTTTTGTCCATGGTTTTAATTGCGCTAAATGGTAAAAAGTGTTAAAAACTTATTCATCATCATTATGACCACCCTTTGTGATGAGCCATGAGTAGGTTTAGGTGGTTGGTAACGAGGTTTAAACTATAAACCGCCAAGCTGGCGCCGTGCTGGTTGGTGGATGTCAGAGTGGCTTCTGGCAATCACTAACAAACCTATTTTCATAGTCATAGATATCGAAATCGTGGTCCTACGACGAAAAGGCAGAGACACTTTTCTGATCCGCTATTTTGCAGGTCTGACCTTCTCAAACTTAAAAATCTTCCTCGCAAAGCATTAAAAAAAACATAACCTTCTAACACGTATTTAAAAAATACATTAAACAACAAACAGTAAAAAGTAACCTTACATTAGCAAAACACAAGTAACTTGTGTAGTTGAAGTTGCATTGCATAACATTGAATTGAATTTGTAATATTGATATAACCTTCTTTTATTTATGCGTTACAATTTTTTATAGTATCTTTATTTTATTTGAAACTAGCTGAACCGGCAAACGTTATTTTGCCATATAAAAAAAAAATAGATGTTGGCCGATTCTCATAGATACCGGATAAGCACAAAAAATTTCATCAAAATCGGTCAAGCCGTTTAGGAGGAGTATGGCAACGAAAACTGTGACACGAGAATTTTATATATTAGATTATAATATGTGTAACATTCATAGCCCATTGAAAATCCTTTATACCTAGTATCACATTCGTGCACTCAAGAAATAAGATTTTTCATACAAATTAAAATGTCCAACATTTCCCGTTCCCGTGGGAATTTTGGGAATTCCTTCCTTAGTGCTCCCCTACACTCTTCAAGGAATGTATGTTCCACATTTCAGCTTCCTACGCTTGTTGGTTATGATGGCTGTACGTTGAATGTCAGTCACTCAATCATGAACGGAACAGCTTTATATATATATATATATATTAAGATTATACACTCAGATCAGTGCAAACAAAATGTTAAATACATAGGAATGTTTGCATTATGCGGGAATCGAACCCGCAATCACTAGCGTCTGGATTAGTGTCTGTCTGGATTAGCGTCAGATCACTGACCATCTAGGGCTTTTAGGCGTAACTATAACATCCAGTTTAAACTTCGGTCAACAAATTGTGTTCATGGCTCAAGTAGCTTCGAAAAAGTTGGGAATCATCTCGAAGGTACGGCGGTACTTCAGCCCTGCACAGCTTCTTAACTTATATACAGCTCAAGTACGATCATGCATGGAGTACTGCAGTCATCTTTGGGATGGTTCAGCCAAATATCAACTAGAAGCGCTGGACTCCGTTGACCGAAGAGCCCGTAATCTAATTAACAACGTCGACCTTACGACCAAAAAACTACAGACCCTAGAGCATCGTCGTAAGGTTGCTTGTTTAACCGTGTACTACAGGATACATTTGGTGAGTGCGCAAGTGCTCTGTTTGAGCAAATTGAACCCTCACCCTTTTACCATCGAACTACTAGACGCAGACAGAACTTCCATCCGTATGTGGTTGATATTCCGAAAAGTCGAACTAAGCGCTTTGACAGTTCCTTTTTGATACGGGTCGCCAAGGTTTGGAATGAACTGCCTGCGTCTATTTTCCCTGACCAGTATAGTCCTAGTACTTTTAAGCGTCGAGTGAATAGGTTTCTCGTGGATGGACGTGTACCACCTTAGTCTTCATGTTCACTTAACATCAGGTGTCATGGAAGACAAACGTCCCATCCATATTTTATATAAAAAAAAAAAGACAGTGTTACCACATCGCCGAAGTTTCGTCAAATTTTTGTATGTTTAAAACATAAAAAACAAAATAAACTCTTTATTATATTGAGTGTTTTTTGATTTAATTTCATTCACTTCAAGACAATTTATTTTTCCCGATTTTCTTTTATATCCATAATTTTGTATGTTTGACGTCAAAAGATCAAAATTAAATCCTAGGCCTCGATCTTCAACGCTTCAATTAGCATTAACATAACAATCAGGATTTTTTCAAACAATTGATGACCACTTGGGCGATGGGGTAAACCTATCTGCCTCAGACCGCCATTGGTTGCAGGATAAATTCCCGCCCGGAACAAGAAAAAAAAAGTGTTGCGGGTGTAGTGGGTGTTTATCTGTATGTATTTATATCCTAGGTTCTCCCTAGCTCGCTACATGGTATCTCATAACACAAAAGGTGAGACCTAAAAAACAAACGCAGGATGTATTAATTAAATCAGAATAAAACTTTTTCAATGTGTAAACAAGCCATAGTAACTTAAGCCTGCTGAGTATGAGAGATAAAGGTTTATCTTACATACATATATAACTTCACGCCTGTATCCCTTACGGGGCAGGAAGACCGCCAGAGGTTATAAAAAAACCATCTGTTGTAACGTTTGACAAATTTCGAGGCATTAAAATAGTGGAGAGAGAGTGCAGTGACAGGGGTTCCGCCTATCGCCCACAAAAAAAAAACTCCAATAAAACCTCTGTCCCTTGACTGACTTTTACAGTATGCCCGGGAAGAGAAGCAGCTGGCACATTCTATGTTTTTTCTCAAGAAGTTTATGTTTCTAATATTATAAATGTGATAGTTTGGATGGATGGTGTATGGATATTTTTGTTCAATCAGGGCAGAACAGCCCAACTAAAATTAAACAGTCTGGTATTTGAAATTGCGCGGTTAAAACTGCGCAAAACAGCTAGTTTTAAAAAAAAGCATATTTGAAACCGGATTTATCGCGTACAACATTTTATCTCAACGTTTCGGTGTCTGCAGACCCCGGGGTCACGAGAAACTGAGGTGTCGTTTAAAATAATTTAAGATTATTTATCGTGAAAACTTAAGACAAGGTTTTTGATTTTATTAGGCATCATAAACAATGACTGCAAATAATCAACGAATGCGCAGAGCATTAAAAAAACCGACTTCAAGTCAAAACTTTGGCCGACTTATAGTGCCATCTAGGTAAATATTCTCCAAAATCATACATATTGTTCCAGTAATTTGAAATTCTCAATGAAGTACTCAACCGATTGAGTTTTATATGGGACCAACTATGAAGTATCCTCTATGATATGAAACAAGAATTTTTAAATTCGATTCATAACTTTCGGAAATATCGTGTAACAAACACACAAAAAAAAAACATATAGATGAATTGAGAACCTCCTACTTTTTTGGAAGTCGGTTGAAAATTATAATGATTATGATACAAAAACTCACACTAAAAGTGTTTTTATCTAAACACGTTGGGTAAGACCAAGGTTTTACCTGTAAAGAACAATGGCAAACGGTTATCCACTGAGTAATTTCCTTTAATGAGCATACGTTGTTCAAATATGTATAAAAAATTAATTATTGTTTGGAGATCCAAATTTAATATACCTACGTGTTTAGTTCGAAAGCTAATAAAAACTAAAAGTGCTATTATAATAGTACTCCTGAATCCTTACTTCAGCTGCTAATCTTAACGTAGAAATAACTTGTAGGATTTAAAAAAATATTTTTATTTTTCAATCGACTTCCAAAATAGTAGGAGGTTGTCAATTCGTCTGTATGTTGTTTTTGTGTCTTTGTTACACGATATTTTAGACAATTATTAATCGATTTTAAAAATTCTTAATTGGATACTTTATAGTTGGTGCCATATAAATTTCATCGAAATCGGTTGGGTACTTCATTGAAAATTTCAAATTTTTGAAACAATATGTATAATTTCGGAAAATGTTTACGTGGATGACACTATTAGTCGGCCAAAGTGTTGACGTGAAGTCGGTTTTTTTAATGCTCTACATTCGTTGATTATATAGTCTTACTCTTAGAAGGTACGTATTATTGTATCAAGAAGTTGTTGAGCGATCAGAATGGGAGATTACCATACACAGTTAAATAAAACACTTTTTGACCGGATTTATCGCGTATATTTACATTTTAAATTTTGACTCGACGTTTCGGTGTCTTTGCAGACCCCGTGGTCACGAGCGACTCTTCCAATCCGTACTGGTTCACATAATATTGTCTTAAGTTTTCACGATTCATACTATTAAATAAAACACTTTTTGACCGGATTTATCGCGTATATTTATATTTTAAATTTCGACTGGTCACCCCGTGGTCGCTTGTGACCACGAGGTCTGCAAAGACACCGAAACGTCGAGTCAAAATTTAAAATGTAAATATACGCGATAAATCCGGTCAAAAAGTGTTTTATTTAATAGTATGAATCGCGAAAACTTACGTATAAGACCATACACAGTTATAAAGTCTAAGAAAAAAATCTATACTTGACATGTCAAACTGACCTTTGCTCATTTTGTATCTTAATAGTTCACAGGAAAATACGTCATTCTGATACCAACGTGCCTTTATTATTCAACGCTAGATATAAATGCGTATATTCCTAACATAAGGGAGTGTCAGATTCAAATATATCCTATGTTAGTGCAATTTCAACTCAATCTTCGTGAGTAAGTGGATTGAAATTTCAGCTTGAAAGACGATCCATTCATCCTCATGAACTTTCATGTTTATAATACTATAGGGTAAATTCTCGTCATATTAAAAAGGTGATGTGTTTCGGTGATATTTTTTAAAGATCTTTAGTAGCTAGTGTCTTTCCTTATAGTGTCTTTTCTAAACCCGTGGATCCCCGTGAAGTTAGATCTAATTTCAACAATATTTTTGAATGAAATTTTGGTGATAGGTACTTAAGCGAAACGTGGGTAATTTAATGTTGTTTTAAGTTTTCGCGATACATACTATTAAAAAAAACTCTTTTCAACAGAATCTATCGTGTATAAAATTACATTTTAAATTCTAACTCGACGTTTCGGTGTCTCTGCTGACCTTGCAAAGATATCACGACGTGTCCGCTTTCGACCCTACAAAATACTGAACATTGAATCGCAGGGAATTGAGAGGGCTGCCCTCGGAATGTCAGAAATTAGGGAAAGACAGAAGGATTGCTAGGTTGGCAATTTGAAATTGGCAGGGCACACCGATCGCAGAATAGCTGTTAGGGCACTAAGATTCTGGAGTGGCGACCAGAACTGGCAAACTGGGAGACGGAGCATTGTAGGTAGAAATGCAAGGTGGACCAAAGATATTGGCAAGGTTGCCAGTAGATTCTGGTTTTTGGCAGCGCATGTGATGTGAAAATCTTTTGTGGAGGCCCATTAACTGATTTAAAATCGTCATTCCTCTGGATTAGTGTGCCACAGTTACCATAATATTTCTCATTTATGAAATTTTAATAAAAATACTTGATCACTTATCTTGCGTATCTTTGATGCCATAATTACGGTTCTTTTATTACTTTAATATCAATAGACCAAAAGCATATTGATTACCTAGGTATTAAAAATCATTTTTTTCCCCTAGTTTACCCGTTGATAATAATCAATTATTGATTCCGACACACTCTGTGTTTAGGTTTTTGTGATTTTAAGACATTGTGGCCATAATATCATGAATTTTTATTTCCACCATTAAAGTGTTCAACAAAATAAATGTCCTGGTGCATTAATTATTAAATATTCGTAAATAATTCATTAATGTGCACACATTTTACATAATATATTATAAAGTAAGAAAGTACAGTTTATTTCTAAAAGCAGACCTGTAAGTTATGCAAACAAAAAAAAACGTCATTGGCTTCCGTATTGCTCGGATTGCTCCCGATTATTCAAAGCCGAATAAGCCGGACTTTTGGAAACACTGATTCGATAACTATATTCCGAATTGTCTTAATTGCCTTAACGTAGATGAAACCGTACGGTATGACATCATTTACGATTTGATATTGAATCCGATAATTTCATGGGCGATGCGACTGTTCTGAAAATGAATTGTAAGGCTTGAAATTAAATTGAATCAGTTGATAAGTGAGTTATCGTGGGATAATGAATTGGGAAATTGGCCCTGAACGCTTTTCACTTGTTTTTTTCATATTCATCTCTTATATTGCATGAAAATGAGATTCAACATAAAAAATAATAATAAATCCCCAGACAATCACACCAACTACACGGCCCCAAACTAAGCAAAGTTTGTGATATTGGATACCATGTAGCAAACTAGGGGGGAACCTAGAATATAAATACATATACAGGGTGTCCCGTAAATAGTGGACCAACGGAAAACTGGAGATACATTTTTTTCACCAATTTTTTTTCCTAGGCTAAGAAGTTTAGATATACCGATTTTGAATATTTATAGGATTTTCCTCTACTGCGTGCAGAAAATGTATCATAACTTTTTTTTCATGCACTTTTTTTACTTTTTATTTTTGCAGATAGTTAAGAAAAGATCTCTAGAAGATCTCTCTAATTAATTTGTCATTTGTGAGAGGTTATTGGTAATCTGTGAAAATAAAAGCTAAAACATGTAATTTTTTGAAACCCTAAAATTTATGAAATGATTGAAATGATGCTGGTGTATAAAAAAGTATGGCAGCTTTGGTAAACTTTTTTTTAAAAACAGCTTCAATTTATACAGATTTCAAAAAGATAAAAGTATACAAAAACCAACGAAACCTTTTTTTTACTATAAAACCATACCAAAACCTACTTAGTCTTAAATATCTTCATGATTTTATTTTAAGATTTATGGAAAGAGTGCTGGCTGGATAGAAAATGGAAAAATTTATTTTAAACCAGGCACCTAAAAAAATTACAGTTCGATTAATTCAAGAAAATAAAAAAAAACATATTTTTCTTAATTGTTCAGTAATCATACATGAATAGTATTCGATTATTCTCAATTTCTGAAAATGCCAGCTGAGCTACTGCTCGTGAATACGCAGAAATTTATTTTGTTTACGGTTTATGTGACGGTTATGCTCGGGAGGCCACACGTAGATATCGTGTGCGGTATCCAAATCGCGAACGCTATCCCGATCATCCAGTTTTTCTCCGCGTCAGTAACGCGTATTTGGAGGACCAGGCGTGAAGGAAGACCTAGACGGACATTTGATTCAATTTTGTGGAGTGATGAATCTTGTTTTAAGAGAATGGGCGTCTTTAACATGCACAGCCTCCATGAATGGGCCGTTGAAAACCCCCGTGCAGTAAGGGAAGACCGATTTCAGCACCAGTTTGGAGTTAATTTATGGGCTGGGATACTAAACAGACAAATCATCGGTCCATTTGAACTCCCACCACGACTGAATGGAGCTCATTATTAAAACTTTTAAGAGAAGAGTTTGGTAATTTGTTAAACGGTGTACCAGAAGAAGTTCGCAATAGGATGTGGCTACAGCATGATGGTGCGACCGCTCACTATTCACGGCAAGTAAGAAATCACCGTTCGTACCCGAACCGATGGATAGGACGCGGTGGTACTGTTGCATGGCCACCATGCTCGCCTTATTTAAATCAACTTGATTATTTTCTGTGGGGCTATTTTAAAGAAGCCATGTGAAACAGTAAACGACAATTGAGAGAGCGTTACGTGAAAAATTGAACCATGTAGCTGAATTGGTGAAAAATAACGGAGTGGCTCTTAGAAGACTGAAAAGAAATTTCTTAATGAGATGCTGGCTATGTGTACGAGCAAGAGGTAGACACTTCGAGCATTTAATGTATTAAAAAAGGCTTAATAAACGTTAAAAGCTCGATTACTTTACTAATTTTATTTTATTTTACCTCGACAATTAGGTCTCTGATCCATATCTGAGTAATGATAAAAATAAATTTTAAATATCTTTTGTAGATTGTTATACTTTTTTGAAATCTGTATGAATTGTAAATGTTTTTTAAATAAAGTTTCATTAGGTTGTCATAAATTTTTTACACCAGCTTAGTTAAAAATCAAGTTTAAAATTCCGTGCGGAATTCGAACCCGCGACCACTGGCTGAGGCAGACAGTGTTACCCGATCGCCAAAGTGGTCGTCGTCAAAGAATAATCATTTCAATAATTAGCTGTGTTGTGCTTGTGTACAATGGTATGTACACATTTTACATACCTACGTACTATCATGATATCGTAGAACTTGAAGTACCATTATTATTTTATAAGAGACTTGCAACAAGGAAATAAGATTATTTTTAAGTGTGTAGGTATGTTTGATATACCTACTTTGGTACTTTGATAAAATCAGTTGTTGTTTGCGCCGCAAAATCAGCGTAAAAGTAATTTATGCTAATGAACAAATTAATACTGAAATGTTAAACTTCACGGTCTTTCATTAATTTAATGTTCTTTGTTATTTTAATTTGATTCTTTATAATATCACCATAAATCTAAGCATGGAGGCTCCGTTGGCATCAAGTAGCACGATGATAAAAGGGGGTTGGTTCAAGTCCCTTTGCTATATTACTACTCAAATTATCTTAGCATCTATGATAGCAGCGTAAAAATTATAAAAAGAATTTAAATGCGTTAAGAATAAGGTGCAATACTGTTTAACTAAAACACAGGAAAGCTCTTTTAAATAATTGTATTAACATGAGGTATCTTTTTGGTACATACTTTTTTACTAGTATACTTTCGTTGGATTCTCCACTCTCTTATGACCATGAAATTTGTTACTGCTAAAACACCTCTACATTTCTACATTTGGCAAATTGAACAGTTAAATATGTGGCTCCTATCACATATTGAGGCTTCTTCTATGATCAAGACTTTCTTATACAAAATACTGTGACAGCCAAAGAATTTATTTAATCACTAGCTGTGACCCGCAACTTCGTCCGCGTGGATACCGTTTATTAGAGTTGGATAAATACTATTATTATATCCTCCTTGAAGTTAAAACTTACCTTATTCTAAATTTCGTCAAAATCGACTCAGTAGTTTAGCTGTGAAAGCATTACTGATAGATAAACAGACAGAATTACTTCAAAAACTGTTACAACAAAGCAGTGATCCGCAGTTTCACCTAGGTTTTGTGAAAAAGTATAGGTAGGTAGGTATATTACATAGATGATGCCCGCGACTCCGTCTGTATTGAATTATTATTTCGAGTAGGTTATTTTGTTCTCCAAGGTCCTAACTATCTTTAATAACAAAAATAAAAATGAAGAATCTTCGCCCATATAATATGTATAACTCCTAACCACAAACATAGGTAGGTAACATAGCAAAGTGCCTTAAATTTTAATATTGTCCTAAGTTTTCGCGATAACTATTATGTATGACTATTAACTAAAACACTTTTTAACCGATTTTATCGCGTATATTTACATTTTAAATTTTAACAGTCGCTCGTGACCACGGGGTCTGCAAAGACACCGAAACGTCGTCGAGTTAAAATGTAAAATATGAATTATACGCAATTAATCCGGTTCAAAAGTGTTTTATTTAATGCCTTCAATTTTACTTAATTCATGCAATATCTTCATTAATTATACTTAGCTTATCGTTATTCTAGGTAAAGCTAAGTAGTTTTTGAAAATGAAATTGAAAACTTTTTATTCGTAGTAGGTAATTTTTATACACTTTACGAACGTCAAATGCTGGATGAGGGCGGCGCGGGTCCGGACGACATGAAGAATCCTGGGGAAGGCCTCCGTCGAGAAGTGTGCGTCTCTCAGCTTATAAAGATAATGATCGCCCATTATCCACCAATTTCTTGGTGATGTTTGCGTGAAAGAATAGCAAAAATCCATCCATCAAGCCATTATCAGTGTACATACAATTCTACCTATAGTTATGTATGGCTGCTTTTCACTGCCAAACGGCTAAGCCAATATTAATGTAATTTGGTATAGTAGTTAACACATACGTTACTTTTTATTCCGAAGAAATCTACGGTTTCTGACTTCCAAGAGGCATGAAATAAACAAAACCTTGATTTCCATTTTATCTCTGTATGTACAGAAGGCATTACATCAAGCGTTACAAATCTGTCAAAATTTTTTACTTGAATTTGAACTCTATGCCCTCGATAATAAGTTAAAATTGGTTGGGGAAATTTGACAGGTAATGTAACGCTTGTTCCTTCTGTACCTACCTATATTAAATCGCGCAAAAGCTTGCGCTCGCCTCCCGCCTTTTTGTACCCTACCGCCGCGAGCCGCGTCGAGCGCGGCAACCGTTACGCAAAAATAATACCTATATCATTCAGTATTCACGCGCGATGGGTTATTAGCGAATTTATGTATAAGTTTGGTGTTTCTATACCAATTTCTATGATTCTTTTTTTATTGAATAGGTAATAATGTTATTTTTTTTTAATTAGGGATGAATGAGAGTATTATAAACGTAAGAGGAAGCAAATATAATCAGAAAGCTCCGTACTGCTAAGCTATCGGGATTTACACGTGTTATTGTGAGTCAACCATAAAATATAGACATATACTGTCGTGGGATATTTTTTATATAATTTTATGAAAAATATTCCTCTCATACATGATTTCTATGTAGCTTTAACCATTAATGCTGCACACGCGACGGAAGCTTAAAAAATGAAGTAACTTCTCCCGTTTTTCCAACATTTCCCTTCACTGCTCTGCTCTTATTGATTGTAGCGTGATAATAAGTAGACTATAACCTGCCCAGGAGTATGAAGAATAATTTTACCAAGTTTCGTTAAAATCCGTCGAGTAGTTTTTGTTTCTATAAGGAACATACAGACAGACAGACAGACAAAAATTTTACTGATTGCATTTTTGTCATCAATATCGATCACTAATCACCCCCTGATAGTTATTTTGAAAAAATATTTCATGTACAGAATTGACCTCTCTACAGATTTATTATAAGTATAGAAGATAGATAGATAGATAGATAGATTATAAGTATAGATAAAAGTCAAAGTCAAAAGAATCTTTATTTCGTAAGTATTTGAATACATTTGAAATAAGTCACAAAATTTACAAATTGAACTGAATCTACCGCCACTTCGGAAAGTCGATCTGTTGAGAAGAAGTGGCAAGAAACTCAACAGCAATCATCTTTTAAAAATACACAATAACAATTAACAATCTTCTTGCATCCAGATAACTAATAGTAAAACTTTATATAACACTTATCCTTAAATCTATCGAAGGGTTAATCTTAAATGTTTTGGAATTATGTATATTATGAAAGCGTACACATATTGACCCATGAACGAGTTGGTGATCTTCTGGAGTCTACTATTATATTTATACAATAGGCAATCAAATATTAGACAGAAACATAGACATAGATATAGAGGTAAAGATAGAAGTAGATAGATGTAGCGATAGAGGTGAGAGATAATACAGAGAATGTGGATGGAGATGGGAATAGTCGTGGAAAGAGACGGGACACAAACACGGACGTGGACATGGAGATGGGGAAGTCAGAGTCAAATTCAAAAAAGTAACATAGTCATAAAGTCTTCAGCAAAACGACCTGGCACCGCTAGCAGCACCCGTTCACGAGTATAACGCAAGCACCAGCCATCACCCTCCTCAACCATATTTTAGGGAAGAGGGTGACCCGACACCAGACGCTAACGCTAGCCATGCCGCCTGAGGGAGCATGACGTTCTTGCTGTTGTATGGATTGGAAGGAGATGGAGATGGCGTTGGATAAGAAGGAGATGGAGATGGTGTTGGAGATGGAGTTGGAGATTGAGAACTTTCGAAAAACAATTTACAACCAAGGACTTTTATCGTCCATATATTCAGATATTGTATAAAAGCCTTTATTACACAATTTTTGTTTAATAGTTTCTTTAAATTTATCAAGTGGTAAGTCTTGAATATTTGTGGGAACCTTATTATAAAAACGTATGCATTGACCCATAAATTAGTTAGTGACTTTATGAAGTCTACTATCATAGCCGGCTAGCTTGTACTTATTTCTAGTATTAATATTATGCAAGTCACATTTTCTTCGGAACATGTTTAAGTTCTTTTTTTTATTTTTTTTTATTTTTATAGATTCAGAAAACAGGTTACAATTATAGTAAATATGTGTTAAGTAAGTAATAATTTCCAAATTATAACCCAATACATTCAGCAAGCATTATAAAAATTATGAAAAATATGAAAAGAACTTAAGACAGCATTTGTTTAAAAAAAGATAATTGAATTAATGATAATTTCAACGTCTGCAAATCAGTCGTTATTTAATAATAAATATCACATACACTGACAATTCTCATAATAGCACAGTAGTTAGTAATTCAACATGATCATCAAGTTATATGCTGACCGTCTCCACACCAGGAAATCATTACGTTGCCATATTTTATTAAGATAACCAGCACTTATAGAAATTATATGAACAAGTAACTACTGTCTAGAAAGGTACCGTAATATTACACGCAGATAAGATTTCATAATGATACAGTAGCTCAGAGGCTATTTATTAAATAATAGAAAATTATAAGCTGAATATAAAATCTTTGTGTTTTTTGCTATCGCTCTTTTCATCGCATTTTCTTTGAAAGAGGAATCATTTTACGGTCTTCATGCAAAATAGGTATGATATTGATGAATAATTGGGACTGTGATTTGCTTTCTTTAATTTGATTTGTTTTTTATACAACAAAAAATGATTTTAATAATAATAAATCACAGATGGCTTTTCAAATAATATATTAAAATGGTTTACCGTTAAATAAATATATTTTATGTAAACAAAGGAACGGACGTTAGCGTTGTATATTTAAAACTTAATTAACTTAATTATCATATTAACTAGCACTCTGTCTGCAATAATCGTCAAAACTAACACTACTCACAAATTTAAAAAAAATGTTTTTTTTTTTATAAGTGACTAAACCCGCGTTTGACCTCAATCTCACCTGATGGTAAGTGACGATGAGGTCGAAGATGAAAGCACACGGGTTTAGGAAGGAACTGGCTCTTTATAAGATATTGCCGGAACACATTACCGCCGGAGAGGTAACATTTGGCGGCAGACTTTATATAAAGGGTGGTCGCTAGCCAGGCGGACCCAGAAGGGATCCTACCACCAAGCAAAAATTTTCCAATATTTAACTATTCCTATTTTTTCGTGGACTTAATAACTTTAAAAAAAATACGTAAAACTTTACAAAAGTTTATTTTAAAAGTACTTTCTTACAATAAAACTTTTTAACGTGGTCACGAGCGATTGGCCATGGAGTCTGTAAAAACACTGAAACTTCGAGTAAACAAGTAAAATGTATACGCGATTAATCCGGTTATAAAAGTGTTTTATTTGAAAATATCCATATTATAGGAAACGTATCACACAGTGCAACGAATCCTTATGGTACTGTGGGGGCAGGGCGCTGATTTTTGAAGAAAAGCTTAGTTTAGATTTTTTTATATTATTCTTTCTTTTACTTTCGATAAACAAAGACCTAGCTCTCAACTCTGAAGGCTCCCTCTTCTAAAAACCTTGTCCGTAAAAATATATGAGCGGCCAGTGTAAAACAAAGAGGTCGTATTCCAGAATACTAATCTGTCTATGACTATTTAAGCTGCGATTTAAAACTTTGAATAGTTTGAATAGTGCTAACTCAAATATTAAAAATTTGGTATTCTTGAATGGTGGTGATTAAATAATACTAGGTAGCCCACATGCTCGTTGTGATGCAGTTAAAAGACAAACTTATTTAGATTCACCGAAACGATTGAATTGCAACAAAAAGCAATCAATATTCAAATATTTCTTTAGACCCATTTGTAAAGATTAAGTAATTAAATCATAGCTGAATAACCTTATTTTAAAACTAATTACAATTCAGTGATGGGCTGACGCAACTTTTAAATTTTTTATTTTGAAACTGACTGCATTGGCATCAATTAATGAATTTACATATACCTACATAACTTAATGCCTGTATTCTTTATGAGGTAATCAGAACGTTTGACAAAATTTGGAGGTATTATTATGATTGAGAGAGACTTTTGCAGTGACAGGGGGTCAGCCTATCGCCTACAAAAACGTCAATAAAACCTCTATCCCTTAACTGACTTTTACAGTATGCCCGGGCAGAGAAGCAGCTGGTACATTCTATGTTTTTCTTTCGCTCCCAGTCCAGCATGAAGGCGACTTACTAATTTAACACTTGAAATAAATAATACATCACCCAACTGACGCAGCAACTATGGAGCCCCAAAGTAAGCTTTAATTAGCTTTGGTTTTCAAGATCACACAGCGAAACTATTTAAGTACAGTCACGTGTAATAAGATGTATGCACTTCGCAACTTATTCGGTTGCGATAAGGTTCAAATTCCAATGAAAATGTATTCATTTTATTAGACGACTGTACTAGATTTTTCGTACGGTTGTACCCGAACAATTTCAAATCCCGCAAAAATGTCGGCATAAAAATTGCCTTTGTGCAGACTTTTCACTGTCATTATGCCTATCTGAATCTAAATCTGATGAGCCGTGATTTAGGATCAAACATTTATACATACATACATCCATCCAAACTATCACATAAATAATATTAGTAAGATGAACATAGAATGAAGACAGTTTTGTTTTATTTTTTTGATCTAAAGTACAAATTATCCGAAGCGGCTGTGGAATATGCAAGCTAGAAAACTATCTGTGTGTGTATTGAATATTTCCGGACATTACTGCACACAACGGTATTCATTCTAAACTGACTGGTATCTGGGTGTATACTAGGATAAGCTATAATTCCGACACGAGACCACATGGATAACACAGGATAACTTAAGGCTTTTATCAGTCCTGATATTTTTTTTATTTATATTGTTTATTTACTACGAACCCGATTTTACCTAGAATCAAGTTGAATCCTTCGAGCTGTTTCGAGGAAACCCTATTTTTAGTGATCTCTTAACACATGCTTATCCAGCGGTGACTGACCTATGCTTATCCCAAGCTGCATTGATAAAAAGTGTTGCAATCCCGTGAAAGCTTTTATCCAGCAGTAATTGTATTTCAGCTGGAAAATACACTTACTGTTGACAATCTCTAGTAATAGTAAATAAACATTTTGTTTTTATTTTTAGAAAACACAATGCAAGATACGGGACCCCGACAAACAAGTTTTGCACATGTAAAATATCCAGTTTTTCGAGAAACGAAGCCTCAGACTCCTCTTAGATGGCTGAAAGGGAAGCAGATTCAAGATGGCGCCGAGGGGTATTGGAGGATTCATAATAAACTCTATGACCTAACAGATTTTGTTGAGAATCATCCTGGAGGAAAACAGTGGATAGAGTTTACCAAGGTAATGCATTTTAAATATTATTAGAGAATAGATCTCTCGAGATGGTGATCTCTTCCGGGTTCCGTACCCAAACAGGATTCTCAATTACTATATAATTAAAACTCCGGTGTCCGTCTATCACAGCCTATAATTACGGTTCTTTCATGACATGACATGATAAACAAGATTTCATGATATAATGAATGAACGAATTCCCTTTACATACATACATTGCAATTCATTGCATGCAAGACGCATTACCTTTTGCAATGACAGTTACAATGATATCATTTATGACTTTAAAACGTCAATTGAAAAAGGTGAGATTGCACCCACCTCTATGATATGTTGGTTTCTTGATTTCATTTGTATTTTTCCGTTTCGTAGGCTATCATAAATCAATACTATATTATTATAGAGAGATGTAAGAACTTAGCTTAGAGATTTCGCCGAGGAGTACCTAATACCGAATTATAATCGAAATGTTTTACGTCAAAATTATTGAATGATATCATCGCATGGTTTTAAGATCCATAATATGCCTGCAGAATGTTACTCATGAATCATGTTAGTAAGATAGTTGATTTTTTTTACATATGATATTTCTGTTACCGTTATATGAATAAATACAAAAAACAGGAAAAAATAAAGTTATGGAGCTCATATACAACAGACAGGTCATACGTATTGTACAGTTTCCGTTACCGCAAATTGCGCAAGTGTTTACTTAGTTTTAATAAGGACAGCTTTAAATCTAATTTTTATTAGGTACTATTGTTTCATAATAAGCGTATCGTCGGTGAACTGCACGAAATTCCTCGTACGCGTATATGACTCGTACTTAAGCGGTTTTTTGAAGCATGTGCAGAAAGTTACAAATCTGTCAAAAAAGTTACTTGAATATGAACTCTAAGCCTTTGACGTTACGTTAAAATTGGTTGGGGAACTTTGACAGGTAATGTAACGCTATCACTGCCTAATAACTTTGCTATATATTCTCAATAGAAGGGAAGGATATGCAGCTAAGTACTGATACCAAAACTTACTCTCTAAATTCGCAAGTTCAATAAAGCACCTGCAGTTTCATAGCAAGGTTTATAAGCATAGTGGTTTATTTTTTACTAGGTTACCAACAAGCTTGTTTGTAATTGGTTTATAAATTATATTTGCTCGTTCATTATAATAAATTAAAGCGACTCGTCGTCGCTTCATTAGGTCTGACTAAAACGTCAAGTTAAAATGTAAAATACAATTAAACGTGATGAAGTGCGGCTTAAATGTCTTTTATTTTTCGTATTTTCAATTACATTAATGTTTTCATCGCTTAGAACTTTGTTTGTTACACTTTTTTTACAAAAACTGAGCATCTTGCAAACTTTTATTTTTTCCTGTAAGACCAAACTTTTGTCTCACTCACCTAATGGTCGTTTATATGTATAGTCAAAGAATCGTTTTCGGCTTCGGTCTTAAGTACCCAAAACTACACTTAACACATGCAAGTGAAGTTCGTTACCAAACCTAGGACTTAGCAGGGTTTGGTTCCAATTTTGTTCCTTATTAAAAGTAGTATTTTTAGACGGTTGGTACTTTTTGCGTTCTTCTCTCATTACCATCATCATCAACACAACTCTTTGTAATGACCCCACTGCAGGGCATGTGTCTCCCCCCTGGGTGAAGAGAAGGTATAGGCCATAATCCACCAAGCTGGCCCAGTGCTAGGTGGTGGGTGCCATAATTTTCAGGGCGCCAAGATGGCTTCTGTCAAACCCTAACGACTACTGTATACAAGTATACAGCAGCCGGGACCGACTGCTTAACGTGCCCTCCGAAGCTCTACACGTTCTTCTCTGCCCTTATAGAAATTATATTTAGTACACCCAGGAACTTGCCACCTAAATTGCGTGGTTGGTAGTCAGGTACACTCACGTCTGACACGATGTATACATTTTCATTGACAGTTTAACCTTATTCCAACTAAATAAAAGGCGAAACGTATGCATTTTACGTATAAAATCATTGAAATTAATACTCAAGCAGACGTTTTAGATTCAATGGACTAACACTATCGAAGCAGCTTATATTTTAAACTATACCTATATAAACTCAGAAGGGTTTAATGATGTAAGTAAAAGTCAAACCAAAAGGTTCGATGTTTTTCTTTAAATTAATTAGAAAAGTGTAGGTTTAGATTGTGTTGCCAACCTCTGTTTTTCTTACGTAATTGAACACCGTTCCAATCGTTAAGTTAATAGGTTCCTCATTCCTACTGTTCATCAGGTGTGTTGGAAGACAAACAATCCATTATTTTAAAAGAGAAACACAACAGAAATACCTCTTAACATTTTTGAAAGGATTATAACAAGCGATTTTTGAGTAAAAACAAGTGAAGTGAGATCTAGTTTCTTTTTGTAAATCGTCGTGAAAAATGAAAATTTCCGAGAACCAAATGAAAGCGGAAAATGTGTAATACACCCAGTTTGTAGGTATATTTTTTGTGTCTGGCCATTTCAAAAAGACTAACGAATGAAACGGAACGCGGTGGGAAGAAAAAACAAATATAACCTGTCATGTGTCGATTAGAACTGTTCGGAAGTTTGTTGTGTCAGTGAGCATAGAAATATACGGTTTTTAGAATTCATTTTTGCTTGACACAGTCATGAATATACAGGGTGTAGTATAAGTCGTAAATATACACTTTTGTAAATTAAATAATACTTGTTTCTTACTGTTTGACTTTATTTGAAACATGTGGACGTAACTACAGGTAATATGCAGACGTTGTTTATTAATTGGTTTAAAAAATACTGAAACTCATGGCTGACACCCTGATTGCTAGGTTTAACTTCTATACACTCATAGCATGTTACTAAAATAATAATAAGAGTGACAATAAGGTTATTTATATGCTATTTAAAATAATTAATAATCTAGTTTATTTCTTTATACTTCTAGTGTGAATGCAATGAATTATTCAAAATAAAACAGTGTGTCTTTGCAGACTACGACGACTGGCTACGGGCGACTGGCCACGGGGTCATCAAAGACAGACAAACGCCGAATTAAAATTTACAATATATATTATACGAGATTATACGGTCAAAAGTGTTTTATTTTAAATTATGAATCGTGAAAACTTAAGGCAATGTTATACATTATTTACCTACTGCTAAAGAAACAAAATTTGTTTACAGCTTATGTTTAACCTATAATTAAGAACTGTTTGAAAAAAGTATAAAAGAAGTACAAGGCTGTTGTTTTTCGGTACATTTTCAACGGTTATAATGACTCGATTAAATTCGGAAGGTCATTAGAATAAAAGAGAAGTTGAGAAGTCGTTGTGGCGCCATGGTCAATGTGTGTATCATACGATATCACATTTTAAGCAACGTTCGGCGCGGTCGGTACTTGGATGGGTGACCGCCGACCATTCATTTCTCACGACGACTTCCGTGCTTCGAAGGGCACTTTGAGCAGTCGGTCCGGGGTGCTGTATAATTGTAGAGTAAGAGTTGTGATGATGATGATAAGAACAAGGCTTTTATTTGAATGGGAACACCAACATCCTTTAATATCTATTCGCACTTAGTTATAGTATCTCAGTGACATTGAGATCTTTATAATAGATGTAAGGTGCTAAGTTAGAACCTTTGCTTACATACGAGTCTTCAAATGTTAACTAATTCAATCACTGCTCGTAGTTCTTAAAAAGGACAAAAATACTGTTTACGAATCATCAGTGTCTAAATATAACATAACTTCACGCCTGTATCCCTAATGGGGTAGGCAGAACACCAGAGGCTATTAAACCACCTGAGGTCTCTTTTGACAAATTCGGAGGTATTATCATGATTGAGAGAGACTATTGCAGTGACAGGGGGTGAGCCTGTCGCCCGCAAAAACGCCCATTAAATCTGAAGTAGAACTGGCTATATTTTCAAATATACAGATTATTAAGTTTGTCTCATATTACATAGTGTATATTATTACAAAACTTTGTTACTAGAACCAAAGCAAAGACACAAAAGTAAACTGGATTTAAGATAATATAAACGGCCTTTTAAATCTTTATTTTTAATTAAGCTTTCCTCAAAAATATAATAGGTACCTACACTCAAAGTTTAAAAAACGAATCCCGAAGTAATAAAATAAAAAATTCAAAAAACTTTCCAGGGCACCGACATAACAGAAGCCTTCGAGACCCATCACTTGACAGACGTAGCCGAATCATTATTACCAAAATACTACATCCGAGAAGCAAAAGCTCCAAGAAATTCCCCATTTACATTTCACGAACATGGCTTCTACAAGACCCTTAAAACAAAAGTTAGCGATAAACGAAAAGAAATACCCAAAGATGTAAGAAAGAAAAGTGATAATGTAACAGACTCGCTGTTGGTATTTCTAATTATTCTTAGTCCTATAAGTTGTATGGCGTACAGGAGTAGTTTTATATCGGGAGCTGCTTTGACATTAGTGAATGGGTTTGTGCTGAGCTGCGTTACAGTTTGTGCGCATAATTACTTCCATAGAGCTGATAGTTGGAGGATGTACTTGTTCAACTTGTGTGGATTTTCGTATGCGTAAGTAGACTTTATTACTAAAAAACAGTCCAAACGTAACATGATTAGAATTATAGTTGTCAGTGAAACTTTTGATAGAACCTTGTAAGGACGTTTTGTATTAAATTGATTTTGAGACAAGAAAAATCTTTAGTTTATAATGGAGTAAAAATATTTTTAGTGCAATGATTTCAGTAAACATATTTTCTAATATGTTTTAAGTTTCAAGAACAAACGAAATCTATGTACTTAGACAACTGTCATTCTAATCATGTTACGTTTTAAAACTATAATTTAGACAGTTTATAATAATTAGGCTGCAAACTGGACGGCAGCGATAGCGAGAGCGACAGCGGCGCGGGTAGCGACGCGGGGAGTCTGAGCCGTTCTCGACGCCAGCGGGCGCTCGAGCGATTTGTCGCGGTTTCATATAAAGTCAATACTTTCTATCGTGTCGCGGAAATCGCTCCCCATGCCGTTGCTCGCGCCGCTGTCGCTCTCGCCGTCGCTGTCGCTGCCGTCCAGTTTGGAGCCTTATAACAGTCGTCATCACGCAGTGGCTCGACGCGGTCTCGAGAATGGATGTCCAACGATCTTTAATTTCCCACCACAAATAATTTCCGTGTTACCTGTCGACTTTAAGACAGCACATCGAAATGTTTTTTTTTTTTAATTTATCGACATAAGGTCGCGTATTGCATAGAAATCGCGACCATCGATACTGCTCAGACATTGAAATAATTTTAAAAATCGATAAAGAAATAATGCTTTTTAAATTTTTAGCAACCTAAGTTCGAACAATAATGTAAAGATTTAAGGCATATGACTTTTATAACTACGTGGTAATTTAAAAAAAAAGTATTTTTAGACGTCTTTTTGAAGAAAAATAACTATCGAGTCAAAATCATAAAATTAGGTTTTTGAGCAAGCAAAGTATCGATAAAGATATGAATTTATACACATCAAAATTTCAGATTCGCTCGTCTTGTCATATTCTCATAGTATGCGATGAAAGTCAATGCATTTTTTTCAATATATCGCCTTAAGCAGTCACTACCGGGTTCGGTATACCACTTATAAAGTTAAAAGTAGTCCTTAGGTTTTTACAGAATCAAATTTCGGCGCCCAGGGTAGAGACAGGCTTATAGTAACCACGTACTCATACATACGTAAATGAGGACCTGCTGGTGTAGTGGCAACTAATATTGACTTCTATGCCAGAGGTTCTGTGTTCGAATCCCGGTGGGGATAGATATTTGTGTGATGAACCATCAAGTCTTGGATCAATACTCTAATATATATTTTCAAAATACATTCTTATATAGTCCATAGCACTAATTTACGAAACTTAATTTGGGCTATTGATTATGTCCAATTATTCGTTATGGGCATTAGCATAACATAAGTTCCTCAAGGAATTTATTCGAGTCAGATAATATTCTGTAGTTTTTAGAAACATTTTATTATGTTCCAGTGACTGGCGCATCTCCCATGCGATGTCCCACCACCTGCACACAAACACATACCAAGACATAGAACTGAGTATGTTGGAGCCGTTCTTGAACTACCACCCGTACAAGGACAAGCCGATTTGGGCACAGATGGCGGCTTTCTATTGGCCCATAATTTTCCCGTTTGTTTCCATTGGAGCTAGTATTGAAGAGTAAGTTTTATAATTTTAAGTTAAGGTGCCGCCATATTGTAATATTTTTCTTAAGAAAATAATTTTGCGACCATTAACACCGCTCAGATATTGAAATGATTTAAAAATTCGCTAAAAAAGTAATGGTAAATGCTACGTAAATTTTGATCAACTGAATTCGAACAATGATGTGAGGATTGTATTTAAGTTATTTTTAAGTTTTAAGGTATTTCTTGGCATATGGATTTCATAACTACGTGGTAACTAAAGAAAAAGTCTTTTTAAGGCGTGTTTTCGAAAAAACAAAGTACCTATCGAGTCAAAATCAATGAAAGTTTTTGAGCAAATAAAGATATGAATTTACACATATCAAAATTTCAGATCCGTTCGTCTTGTCATATTCTCAGAGTCAATGCCAAGAAAAATATCCGTTAAATCAAAGAAACGCTTTAAAGCTTCTTATTTCCACTTCAATCTCACGTCATTAAACCCTGATTATTTTGACCTCATTGACACTGAACACAGTTACTTTACAAATCGTGAAATAAAAACATATTTTGAATCGCTCCGCGTATGAACTACGTCACCTGCAGGGCAGATGCTTAAGGGGCCCTTTTTCTACAGGCTACTGACGACAAATTTTAGATACTGAAGGAGAGCACTCTGTATCATAATTATGTAATAAAAGTAGGTACAAAATGTTTCATTAGAATTCCCTATAAATAAATACTACTTTGTTACTATTTACTTTACATACAAGTGAGTTGATCGCGGCACGTGACCTGGCACGCGGATCGCTGCCAACGCTAGCGTAACCATGCGTAATCAATTTTTTAACTTTCGGTTAAGTTTGCTCCGTAAATTATAAATATATTTTTTTTGTTATATTTTTCTCTTCATGTCTTCATCTCTCAAACGTCTTTGAATTTGTATAACGTCCTTGAATTTAAAAAGTGACCCACCAGTCACCCTGTGTACCTACAGGGATTAATCGGATTAATCTCGGCTTAAGGTACGGTTATCCAAGCATGGCTGGGCTTTTATTATATTTTTAACCAGATTTTACGGCGTATACTTAACATTTTAACTCGAAGTTTCAGTAACATATGGGGTCTGTAGAACACAATTAAATGCAGATGTAATACCATGAATCATGAAACTTAAGACAATATCTCTTGTTGCACTATAACGCTGTTGAGCAGGTTTTAATAAAATTTCAACGCAGGTAGGGCAGCATCACGAAGCTGCTATTCATGGATAAAAAGGCTATTTTCAGCCAAACCTGCATAATTCTGATTTAACTTTCAGCTTTTTAAGTACTATCGCGACTTCGTTCGTGTCTAAAGCTTCCTAAGAATCATTTGTTTTTGGGATAAGAAAGTAGCGTTGGTGTTATTAAAGACTATTCACTATTTCTATGCTAAATTCCATCAAGATTTGTTCAACCGTTCTGCCGTCATTAAGGAACAAACTTCCAAACTTGCGCATTTATACACACTCACAGTTTTGCACTTCTAGCTAATCGACACTATTCGAATTTCAAATGTTTTATTTTTTTAACGACTTGCAACCTTATCAGTAATAAAAAAAGAAATTGGCGGGAAATCATTTGTCAATGGTTTTCTGTCACACAACAAAATTCTACGTACGCAACGAAAATGGAATAGTCGAAAAGTTGTCTTTCTCCGCTTGTCTTCAAAATGCTTTTGGGAGAGCAGCAACTTATTTGAGCACCGTAAGGCGATGGTTTGCTGAATTTGAGAGAGGTTGGGTTTTTTTTACATGACGAATTTCGTGAAGGGCGGCCTTCAAGTGTCGTCAACGAAAATAATGTGGCTACTGTTAAGCGGTTTGTTGAAGAAAACCGCAGATTACCTGTGAGACACTTTGAGGACTATTGGGGATTGGTATGATCCAAATACAGAAAATTTTACACGAAATTATTTGTCGTTGAATCCTGACAGCGGAGCAGAAACGGGCTCGCGTGGAATAGTGCTCACAGATGTTAATGAAGTACGACCACGAAAATTCTAATGCTGTATATGACATTGTCATAGGGGACGAAATGTGGATTTACTGCACAGAGCCCCGACCTATCACCATGTTATTTCGGTATTTTCCCCAAAATCAAAGATTTGATGACAGTTTTCAATTTTACCAACTCAGTAGTGCGATTACAGAACTTTATCAATTCGTTTATTATCAACTCAACGTCTGCCTCACCTGCAATATTGTCTTCTTTTGTTCTTTTTGAAACCGATCCCGGAGAAATAAATGATGTTATTTCATGCCTCAAAGCTGATAGTGCGTCGGGCTGGGATGGTATTCAAACCAAATTCATAAAATTAGTAAAACCCCTTGTTTCTCTAACTATCAGTCATCTAGCTAACCTTTGTTTCACATTCCCTGCATTGCTTAAAAGATCTATTCTTACACCCGTCTATAAGAATGGCGATAAAAATAATATAAATAACTACAGACCGATCTCAGTTCTGCCAGTTGTCTCAAAAATAATTGAAAGACTAATAAACGCTCGCCTAATTTCATATTTAGAAAAATTTAATATTTTGTCTGACAAGCAGTACGGATTCAGAAAATCCAAATCAACAGAAGACGCAATTTTAGTACTAATTCCATGGTGACTCGATATTTATATTTAGATCGTAGAGAAAAATGTCTGACAATCTTCTTAGACTTAAAAAAAGGCTTCGAGACGGTTTCAGTTCCCATTCTAGTAAAAAAAAATGGAAAACATCGGCATAAGAGGCATCCCATTAAAACTTCTTATTGACTATCTGACGGACCGAACTCAAAGCGTGAAAATAGATGGTTATATAAGGGAATATTCAAAAATAGAATATGGCAAGCCTCAGGGCAGTGTCTTGGGCTCCACGCTTTTCTTAAGATACCTAAATGAACTAACTAATCGAGAGATTAATAACGGTCATATATTATCATATGCGGATGATACAGCCATTGTTTTTATGGTCCCTGCTAGGGATCTGTCTTTGGTAACGCCGAAAAGGGTATCTGCAGAGTGGCAAGCTAGCTTAAAACTGCCCTTCTAACTCTAAATATTGCTAAAAACAAATTATATTTGCTTCTCCATAAACAAGACATAACTTCCCCCTTCTAATATTCAATTAAGGATTCATTACTGTGAAAAAACTAACAATAAAGATTGCGAATGCGAAGAGATTCAATCGGTCGAATCCACTAAGTACCTTGGAGAGATGTAGACTATCGACTGTCTTGGCACAAGCAAATTCATGCACTAAATAATAAGATACGAAACCTTATATGGATATTTAAAAAACTGAGGCACGTTACTTCTGTGGATCTCTTAAAGCGTATTTACCTCGTGTTGGCGCAGCATTGTTATATGGGGTGGTGCCTCTAAACTGAAATTCCTTGAAGCGGAAAGGGCCCAAAGGTGTTTACTAAAGACCATGTGTTTCAAGCCATTTAGATTTTCAACTGACGAATTATACAAAAACTACAAAATTTTATCGCTTAGAAAATTTTATGAACTAAATTCAGCACTCAAAATACATAACATCTTACCCTACAAACAAATTCCGCAAATAATAGAAGACAACGCCATGTTACTCCAACAATTCCCTGCAGAACCCTTTTTGCCAGACGTCAATTTCAAGCCCATTCCCCATTACACACTCATTCTCACACATTTAAAAATCTTCAAGTTATAATGTATACTCAATCATAGATGGTTTTAATGTTTAATTTTTATAATTTTTTTAATGTTTGATTTGTTTGTAAACTTAGTAACTACATATGTAGTTGGAATATTTTACTTTATTAGTGTTAATGACATTAGGAAGAGCAGGACAACCTGCTACAAGCATTTTTACATGTTTACTAGGTTGGTCCTGGCCTCTGAATGTATACTGAAGTATCTGTTAAACGAAATAAACTATTTTCATTTTCATTATTCACGACGTCGTCACGTATTGAGTCGGTTTTGTATGCAACAACTTAAATCTATCCACTGGCCTACGAAAACTTTAAACAAACATGTGCCTTGCTAATTTAAAATGTGTTTGAAAATGTTGTACTTATTGTAATCTAAAACAAATAAAATACAACTTGCTGACTCCATACTTTACGAACATTCGTAGACATACGAGTCGACAAAGTTCTGTGATCGCGCTGCTGAAGAGCCTGTTTTAAAACATGGTTTGTTTACATAAAAAATGTTTAAAATGTAAAGAAGAGTATTTTGAACAGCCAGAAACATAATATTTTGGTTAAAGCATATTATTTTTTAAGTTACCTACGCAAAACTTTTAGTGTGACCTACCTGATATTGGCACGAAGTACGATAAGAACGATATTACGATTAGTTTACCTAATTATTAATTCCAACTTTACAAAAATATAATTTATTCTTCCCTTAAATTCGTTTATACCACAAACTGCCAAAAGTTTACGTCTTTTTATGACTGAACGTGTAAACTTATTTACGTTTACAAATTCATAATAAAACAAAACATTACTTTTTATTACGAGCTCCTAAAACGACCTTTTAGTTCTTTAACAAATGAAACAGAATAATTAAGTAACAGAATAGATCGTAACTGTATTCATAAAGCGGTTTTAAGGCCCATTAGTCCACCACGTAGATAAACTTAAAAGAAAGTAGTAATAAGTTATCGAATTACCTTTTAACTCAAAAACAATTTTTTGTTTATTTATTATTTTCATGATGACGATGAAGAAAAAGCGCTGATTCTTTTATTAGAAAAAAAAACTGGATTGAAAATTTTGATTCAATATAAAAATCCAGTATTAGCTATCCCCTTTTTACAGATGGCTTATTTCGAAATATTGATATTAAGCAGCATACTTTAAATGAAAAGATATACAGGATTGTTTTTTAGTAACAATTTTAACGCTATTTTCTATGGTACGATATAGTAACTGCATATATTTTATCTTAGCATCACTTAGTACAAAAAAAGAATAATGTTTTGGCACTATAAAGTTTTTGATAAATAGTCGCTTTTGATAAACATAGCTACTACGACGCGACATTTAATTGATAATACTACGTAGTACTACAAGATGTTTTGTAATAGCGCAGAGCCGACTTAATTTTAATGGTATTCATTAATAATTTAGAGTGACCATGCTTTGCTTAATATGTAAGCTAATACATTAATTTTCTTGTAAAAAAAAGGTACTTCATATGTACCTTTTTTTTGCAAAAATCGTTTCCATAAATGACACTTATTGGGTAAAAAATATATGAACGGTGACTAAAAAGCATCCATGTATTATACACAATACTTTTTTTTTTCTAAATAATTGACTGTCTATACCGAAGAAATAATGCTCACCCTTAAATTCTCAAAGAATAATATCAAAAGAGAAATGGCACATAAAGCCTTAATAAGTATTCTCTTCCGCGTCTTAGAACATCCCTTAAAGCAAAAACTTGGGTTTATAGGCACGGTGGGGGATATTAAAATTTCATATTTTATTTAAAAATCCAATGGAAGTTAATGGCTAATATTTAAAAAGAATGTTTCATTAAGGCGGAAAATACAATTAATACAGGTTATGAAAACATATAAATAAACGTAAAAACTACATTTTTTATACTAGATACGAATCAAATGCATCAAGCAGTGAACGAAACATTCACTGGCACCAAGGAAGAGACTTGCGGCCGGCTTCGCGGCTGACCGCTATGGCGGCTAACCAGAAACTGGTTTACGGAAACTCAATCTAAAATCAAATTTTTTTCATACAAAAACAAATCTGTATTTTGGTGGTCATGGCAACGCCCACACTTTTAAGCGTTTACAAAGAAGGATTTTGGATAAAGATATAATACGGTTGAACCGCTCAAACGAACCGCCTAGGCACGGTAATATTATCTATCAGTAGGTACCTATTTCAACTCGGCCGCATCTTTGAAATAAATGCCTGCTGCACCGCATCACGTTCACATGCGCCTTCAGCGTTTTAATTACATTTGTCTATTTTATGCTTACTTTCATTTAGTTTTGTAATTGTAAATCAACTTTTTTTATATAAATAAATAAAATACTTTGTAAATTGAATAGGATGTGTTCTGTGTCAAAAAACCATGTTTACGTTTAAATAATAAATCGGTCTTATAGGTACAGAGTGACTGGTGTGTCACTTTCGAAATTCGAGGTCGTGATAGTTTTAGATCATACATGAAGAGAAAATATAAAACAAAAAGTAAATATTAATCATTAATTGAGTAAACTTAACCGACAGTTAAAGAATCCAATACGCAACGTATGGTTACACTGGTACGGACGTACGCGCAGCGCTATAAACACAGAATAGGTAGGTAGGTATAGACGGCTTCACGAAGAGTGGTCAACCTAGTAAAACTCTTTATTTATTTATAGGGAATTCTGCTGAAAAATTAAGTACCTACTTTTATAACATAATTATGATTAGAATCGAGTACAGAGTTCTCTCTTTAAATATCTAAAATTTGTCACCAGTCACCCTGTAAATAAGCGACCGAAAAAGACTTGCGCCTCGACTGAAACGTACGACTAACGAATGTTGTTAAATTTTAAGGTAAAAGAAATCCGCATTTTAATGTAAAACTCAATCAAAAATCGTTTCGATAAACAGACAGTTGCGACAGTCGCATGCCGAGATCGAGCCGCGTAAACTTACTACTACTCGCGTTTCGTCCATTTGTATGAATTTGAAATACTGTAGATAGTATTACCGTGGCCTAGGCGGCCAACCGCTATTGCGTAGGGGCGCAAAGCCACTAAACTAACAGCTTTTGATATGAGAACCAGAGAAGAGACGTGTACACGGACGTGTTTTTTAATATTAATATATGAGTGAGTTAAAAGAAAATACAGTGAAAAACCAGTACATCTTCAGTGCGGTTGTTATGCGGTATTATTTATATTTAAAAAATAACTCACCACTAAATGTAAACAAAATAAAAGATAAAGGCTGAATGATTTTGCCGTCAATTACATATACTCGTATGATGCGAAACTTTTTCCTGTAAATCTTTTTATTACTTCGTATGAAATTTATTGGAATCCAAAATATTATTCTGATATTTTGAATATTGCATTTCATTTGCAGACGCAAAAACAATATGTTTTCAACGCTAGCTTCCATTTCAATTTTATAAAATTGCACTGGATACCAAGATTTAAAGTTTTTCAAATATGATTACAGATTTGCTGCAGGCATCAAAAATTTAGAGGGAAAAAAGTTGAGTTTGGCAAACACTTTGCCGCTTGTTTTGCCAACTCTGATGTATTTATTTGGTGGTTTGCCAATACATTGGACCATATTGAACTGGTCTGCCACCTTGTTAGTTTCAAGTTTCATCTTCATGGTTAATGGACTGACGGCTGGGCATCATTCACATCAGAATTTCTTTGATGGTGATATTCCAAGGTAAGAGAAAGTTTAAGTAGTCTTATACCTGGAGTATAGAATAGCTCAACATAATGTGCTAATTACCTATAATAACTTTTGGAACAATCTTGCCTCGTCCGATCGTGGACTTTTTTGATTAAACTAAACTATCTTGATTACTAACACATATTTTATCTATCGAACAGTAATTTGACGCCTTCCAATTATGTCGTAAACAAATGAACATAGATGCGCAATGGATTTTCAACATAGAATTATTCTTGTTAGAGCTTAATCTTAAAAAAACATGTTTAACAAAAATTTAATTATAGGTTCCTGGACCTTTCACGCGATTTTTCTCGCGCATTTTCTGATTTCGGGCAATTTCTAATCTAATCTAATCATAATCTAATCACGGGTATATAAAAAGTAGCCTATGTGCGATTCCAGGTATCACCAGGTAACGTAATAGACATCTGTTCTGTGTTGAACATAAAACCTAAGAATTTGATTGACTTTTTTGGTACAATGTGACTTTTATCGAAATTTACAATAAAACCTAGACAATGTAATAACTTCAAAGTTTCTCTTACATTAATCATGCATTCTTCATATGTATCTCCTAAATAGGTAGTAAACTTAAAAACCTTGTTTTCTCAAATGACTCATTCCTTCACGCATAATTTTTGTAAATACCCACGGAGCTACCGATAATCCATACGGCATTGCTGTGAACTCGTAAGTGATCGGCTCAGACGAATCATTTTCTTGGAATTCGAATCGTAGGTACTTTCTGTCACTAACAAAAAACGGCATAAGTAGATATGATTCTTTCATATCTATGTTGGCTAAGTATCCATTACGAGGAATTAATTTCGAGGCTGTTTTATAAGATTCCATTTTAAAATGTACTTTTCTTACGAACTTGTGTAAAGATTTTAAATTTAGTATAAACCTTTTTTCTCCGTTAGGTTTCGGAGCTAAAAATATATTTGAAATAAATTGATCATTTGAAGGAGAACAAGGTTTTATAGCCCCTAAGTCTAATAATTTATTTATAGCTATTTTCATGTCTCTTTTTTCACCTGATGACAAATTATTTTTAGGTATAGAATACTGACAAATTTGAGTATCAAATGGTATTCTATATCCATAATTTATCCACTTCAATATAACTTCGTTTTTAGTTACTTTTGTCCAACAATCATAAAATAAATTACTTCGACCTGCATGTACCTTGATTAATGTTGGGTCGGAGCACGCGTCCTGGACGAAGTCTGCGGCTGGAATTTGGCGTTGAACGCAGAGTTCGATTGAGGGTGCCGCTGTGTTTGAGCTGCTATCGGTTTCCTCTGACCTCCCCGCCCCCCCCTGAACGACGGGTAACGAGGAGGTCCTGTCCAGTTTCCCTGATGAGACGACCGGTTGACCGTTGATATTTGAGAGGAGACTGTTTTGGCTGGGCCTTTTTTAATTAGGGCTCCCTACTTTTCAATGGCTTTACTTGCCTTTATTTTTTCCGGCAACGAACTTCCGAATAAAGTTTCGTCTCTTTCGGAGTCTTGTATAACATGTTTAAAGTTTGTATCCAAATTAGGTAAAATCAGTTTTACCCTATCTTTGGTGAACATAAAGTGGAGGTCTGATAATAGGCAGCATCCATCACTTACGTGACGGAAGGCCTTCATTTTGTTTTCTTCCTTCTCAGGGAGGACGTCCATCTCTCGATTTATGGTGGTAATACCGTACCCCAGTTGTTGCTGAAAGTTTTGGATTTTTTTTTTGTCACGTGCTCGTGCTATGTCAGTTATGGCTGCTGAGATTTCAGCATTTATTTCAGCTGTAATCGTATTGAAAACAAAAGGTGATCGATAAGATCAAATAAAATTTATTAAATTTTACATCATTACGATATTGAGCGGATAACGTGATATATCTATTATAGATTACACGCATTTCCTGCTCTGATTTTTTAAATAACCTTGGAGGCGACATGTTTATGTCTAATTCATATTAATATAACGCCCATAACGTATTACAGACAACGAGATAAATCTCCTTGAGATTACCCGCATTTTCTGTAATCGTATTGAAAACAAAAGGTGTTCGATAAGATCAAATAAAATTTATTAAATTTTACATCATTACGATATTGAGCGGATAACGTGATATATCTATTATAGATTACACGCATTTTCTGCTCTGATTTTTTAAATAACCTTGGAGGCGACATGTTTATGTCTAATTCATATTAATATAACGCCCATAACGTATTACAGACAACGAGATAAATCTCCTTGAGATTACCCGCATTTTCTGTAATCGTATTGAAAACAAAAGGTGATCGATAAGATCAGATAAAATTTATTAAAGTTTACATCATTACGATATTGAGCGGATAACGTGATATATCTATTATAGATTACACGCATTTTCTGCTCTGATTTTTTAAATAACATTTTTAAACCAAATAAGTAGGTCTTACCTTGTAAGATTTCTTCTTCATCGGAAGAAATAATTCGCTGTTTCCGTTTTTTATTTATTTTTTGTTCCAACTTTTTTATCTTTATATTATAATGTTGAAGCTGTTCTTCTGCTGTACGTTTAGGCATTTTGTAAAAACTTAAGTAAATGATTAAAGTAAATGACGTATGCTTGTTACCACGCACGAAAAAAGAATGAGGGCTTGGCGCGAACCGGGTGCCACGCGGCGCCCCACCACTGTGTTTTTTTTATGATACTTTAAATTGTGCGAAGTTACCTAGTACCTAAAAAGGACTACCTGTTATATAATATCTGAAGAATGAAGCGACGAAATATAAGTAAGATTTCATAAATTATATACGACGGCCTCCGCGGCGCTGAGGTCGAGTGTGGCGGCCATTTTTGGAAACTAGCTTTTTAAACTGGCTTTGGTATGAGTATAATACGATACACTCTAGTTTCGCTGTGTTGTCTCCTTAACACACATGTTTGGTACTTTAGTTTGGGTTATTTACTCCAGGGTTGCCTGGATATATTGTCTTTAGCTGATAAGGCCACCTATTTTTCTCGGTACCTATAAGATTGTTATTGAAGTTATTTCTTTCTCCATATGTAACAATAAAGAATAAATAAATATATATGTTTTTATATAACTTTCCAGGGAAGAACACATGGACTGGGGTATTCACCAACTGGACACAGTCGTAGAACGAGCCGACAACGCTGGCAACCACTTTAAATCTTTAACTCGCTTCGGAGACCATGCTCTCCATCATCTCTTCCCAACGCTGGACCACGCAGAACTTAAATACTTATACCCAGTCCTATTGGAACATTGCAAGAAATACGAAACTGAGTTTCGATGGACAAACTTTTCTCAAGCTCTTATAAATAAATCTAAGCAGTTGATACGGAAAAAGCCTAATAATTTTAGCGAGAAAAAGAAATTAAATTAATTTTGTTTAAAAAAAAAAAGCAGAGTGGCAGACGCAGAGTCGCGACTCCACTACTTATAAGATATAAGACCGATATCTCACTAGAGAGTAGACTGATGTTAATACATCCAGAGTGATATATTATAGTTATTTTCATAGCCTTTACGGCATCTTTCTTGGGAAAAATACTGAAGAAATAGTAGTATCAAGCTTTATTCTGCAATAAGAGCCTTTTGTGGGCTTTAGAAATGTTTATTTGTTGAAAAAAACCGATGTATAGAGATTGTTATCTTGACTTTTCACTTGTTTTAAAAATATTATTTTATTTATTTTTAGATACTATCGAACCAATTGAATCATGTCATGACCCAACATAAGCTCATTTTGGCAAACTCTAAATTACAGGTCGAAACTAGGTTGAAGATAGGTTTCCTTGGTGACGAACTTTTTATAATTTCATTCGATACTGACAATTACTGAGTACAGAATTCGTACAATATCTAAAATGTCCTAAATGCATTATACGCGACAGGCTTTACAAGTTAGTTTGTTTCAAACGAATCATCAGCAAAGTGGGTCATGATTCATATTTATTTTTCAAATTTATTTATTGCTTTACGTAATAATACAGATGGTAAAAAATACAATTTGTAGAGTTTACACAATAGTAACATGAAAATTATGAATCTAGTTTAGGCATGACAATGAGAGAGGATGATTTCTTTGGTATCTACTTAGGTAATCTTATTAATAACAATAAAAACTTTAAATTAGCCAATTAAATAAAAGTACACACAAATGCAAACTGAGAATTTTCGTTTCATAAATATTGTATAGGAGCTTCTTCCCGCAACTTCGTAAGCGCTATACTACACTTCCTGTGGAGATTTCAAAAACTTCTTCCATATTACAACCAGACACCCAGACAACCAGACACCCATTGAAAGAACCTTTATACCACGTTTCGCATCCGTGCACTCAAAAAATAAGATTTTTCATACATTCTATATTTCCCTTTCTCGTGGGAATTTCGGGAATTCCTTTCGTAAATCAACCAGTCTTTAAAGAACCTTTATGCCAAGTATCATATCCGTGCTCTCAAGGAATAAGATACAAACTAAAAAGTCCAATAACTACCGTTCCCGTGGGAATTTCGAGAATTCCTTCCTTAGTGCTCCTCCACAACCTCTAAGGAAATTTCAATTTTCAGCTCTCTACGGCTAGTAGTTTTGGCTGTACGTAGTCTGTCAGTCACTCAGTCAGAAACGGAAGAGTTTTATATGTTAAGATTTGGTTCGATAATACTTTAAGTACTTAAATTGAATTTCACTTTAAAATTTCATTTTCAGTATTTTTTTTTTTATTTGTTTATTTACTTATTGCCTATGTATGACATCATCATAACGCTATTTCCTAAAGTTATACTTACAATCTTAGATCATGGTGACTGCGACTGGGATCATGATGAGATAAGTTGAGATATTGATCCCTGTGATAATTATAGCATCATTCTGTAAATATATCTTTATATTTAAATAGCATTTCTTGTTGTTGGGTAAGGGAAAATTATTTTTTTAATTTAATTTTTAATTTAAATGTACTTAACCAAATATTTTTGATTCTTATGATACTCGTATGTTACTTACTGTTCCATCGTTGTTTTGAGAAGATATTTTTACATTTGAAATCCTAGCTTATGGGAACTTTAAAGGGTATATTTTAATAATTATTATATCAATAAATTCCAGCGAGATCAAAGAGTACCTAAATGCTTTGTAATCGGACTTCTTCTTCTTCTTGCGAGTCGATACAAATTCAAATTTTATTCCTCCAAAATTTCGCCACCTCTACAGCACCATCGCTAGCCTCCATCAATTCCTGGAGTGGGCAGCTATGTGGACATGCTGGGCAGGTGAGTAGGTGCGTCATTGTTTGCGGGGAATGCCCGCATTCACACTTATCGTCTGAGCTCTCAGAGAAACCCCACTTGCAGCGATTACTTTTGCTGAGACCTACCTGGGTTCGGAGCCGGTTTAAAGTTGGCACCACGATGGCAAATTCAAATCGGACTAAATAAATGTTATTTTCGAATATAAAGTTAATTTTAATTAGCTTGGATTGCTTTTCGCAAGAATGCTGCAAATTAGGATATTAACGATAAGATTTTACATACCTATTATTAAAACGGGTACAATAATTTCTTTTGTACAATTAATTATTCAAGTCCATATATTGTGATATTACTATTAGTTGTATTTAATACCTTTATAAATATTGTTCAACAATCATGAATCGTTTTAATAAATAATGAATTATTTTTTATCTCGCTTTTAATTAATCGAACCTGTTTTTAATGAGCCTCCTACAATAACCTAAAGGAGTTGTAGAGTTTAATCTATCAGAATTTAATAAATTTAAGAACTTCCTACATACCACATACAGGAAGTACTGATAAAACTTGGGTGGCTGCACTCAATGTGTGTAACTCGTTGCTGGGATTGCCAACTTTTTTGTCTAGAAATAAAGTATATTTGAGTCAGAAAATAATATCAAACAGTATTTTGGAAAAATAAACAGTATTTAATTTCTTTTTATACATATTTTTTGCTTTTAATGCTGGACTGGGAGCGAAAAAAAAAACATAGAATGTGCCAGCCGCTTCTCTTCCCGGGCATACTGTAAAAGTCAGTTAAGGGAAAGAGGTTTTATTGGAGGTTTTTTGTGGGCGATAGGCTGATCCCCTATCACTGCAATAATCTCTCTACATCATTATGATGCCTCCAAATTTGTCAAACGTGACATCAGATGGTTTTATAACCTCTGGTGTTCTGCCTACCCCATAAGGGATACAGGCGTGAAGTTATGTATGTATGTATATTTTTTGAGATTCTCTCACAAATTATTGATTAAGTCTAGCACATAAAGTGTTTTGCATTCGCTGAAAACAATATTTTGCATACTTTATTTTTGTTTAACAGTACAAAGTATAATGCAGTGAAAAGCTGTATGGTTGTCAACCCTACCGTGGCGTTGGAGCTGCTGTGCATGTTATTGGATGTAGCAGTGACTGCCAACCTTTCAATTATCACAACGACTTTTATGCATGCATGTTAAGAAGTCCGTTCCGAGTAGGTACAGTGTACTTCAGAGGCCATTGCGGCACCCTTGAACACCATGAGCAGTCATTTAAGACTTCTATATAGGAATGAGGATTGGATCCTACCTCGATAATCTTAATTCGTTACTATCTACTTATAATCAGAAGAAAATTGCACTTGATATTATTGAAGTTCGTTCAAATGTTCAAGTGTGAGTTGGATTCATGCAGCGAGTGTGCCGCTTCTCAATAAATTATAGGAATTTTATTCAACAGAATGTACACAATTAAACCGGATTTGAATACCTTGCAACCTTCAAAATATGCGGAATAAATGGAGTTTTAAGGCATTGGAAATCGATGAATTTGATATTTATTTCAAGTTGATTGACTGGCAACAAACTATTTCTTTATCTATTTTGTACGAAATACTAAGAACAGACAAACTCACTATTAAATTACTTTAAGCGATAAGAATGAAGAACCGAACTTTTTTAAACGAAAATCAACCGCAATCTCATCTAATAGAAGTTTTTGTGAGATTTATAAAAAGTTATACAAATCTACAAAATAAGTTTTAAAAATACTGGCAACTTTTCCCAAGAATCCAGACTAGCCATAAATTCCCACTATGTTGTGCCGCAAGTTCCTAAACCAACAATCATTCCAGCTAAGCAAGGAACTTTAATTAAAGTTCCATACAATAGTGCACGTTGACAATGAGCAGCTTTGAAAACATTACAAATTAGACAATACCTAGCTAAAGAAATCTTTTATTTCTATGTATCATCTATACAATTCGAAGCTTAAAGGAAACGGAGACAATAGCTTCAAACGACAGCCTTGTTTTAGTTGCTGAGTAAGTACAATTCTGAACAAAGGTTTTTTTTTATATATAGTATTTTGAAACAACTAGCTGATGCTACGGTCAACGCTCAGGACCAAAGTAGCACTGTGCAAAGTATACTAGGTATTTAGGTTAGTTAACGTATTACCTCTCAACCTAATTTTATCCAAAACAGTTAAGCGGTTTTTGCATATAAGAGTTCATCATCATCATCACAACTCCGTGTAATGAGCCCACTGCAGGGTATGAGTCTCTGGCCCACTGCAGGGTATGAGTCCTGGTTGATGAGGAGGCTTAGGCCATAATCCACCAAGCTGGCCCAGTGCTGGGTGGTGGATGTCAGAATTTTCAGAGTGTCGATACGGCTTCTGACAAACCCTAACGACTACTGTAAACAAGTATACAGCACCCGGGACCGACTGCTTAACGTGCCCTCCGAAGCACTGAAGTCGCCGTGAGAAATGAATGGTCGGCGGTCACCCATCCAAGTACCGACCGCGCCGAACGTTGCTTAACCTGTGATATCGTATGTTACACACAGTAACCACGGCGCCACGACGACTTCTATATATATACATATAAGAGTTATAAATAGACTAATTATCGCTAGCTTTGTACTTAAAGTCGCTCAGTGGGCAATAGAAAGAGCTATTCTCGGAGTTTTACAGAAATGAGGAGATCCGTAAGCGAACCAAAGTCACCAGCATAGCCCGAAAGATTGCTAGGCTGAAGTGGCTATGGGCAGGGCACATAGCTCGCACAACAGATAGCCGTTGGGGTAGTAAAGGTGACGAGTGGCAGCCACGTACTGGGAGACGTAGCGCAGGTAGTCCCCCGCAAGGTGGACCAATGAACTTGTCGCGGTCGCCGGTAAACGCTGGATGAGCGCAGCGAAGAAACAAGCGACGGGGAGGACCTTGGAGGCTGACACCTTGGCCTCTGTCCAGCAGTGGGTGTCTCAAGGCAGATGATGATGATGTCTGATATCTAGAGAGAAGCATTACATTCCTAGAATGATCAGAGAAGCGATTGAAATTAAAAAACACCCTAATTTCAATAGAGAAGATGGTTGGAAACTATCACCGACATGGGACCCTATCCTGAAAAACATTAAATCTAACATCCAGCAAGCTGCACGACCTGAAACTCAAGATACTGTCAGCTCGTTTTGTGTCAATCCAGAACGCTACGCTCGAAGACTGAGAAACAGATGGAGATGATGTATAACTTTTTCAATCTATCAATCCGACGCTTGACACCTCAGTCGCTCGTGACCACGGGGTCTGCAAAGACACCGAAACGTCGAGTCAAAATTTAAAATGTAAATATACGCGATAAATCCGGTTAAAAAGTGTTTTATTTTAATTTTAATTATTGTTGTGAGAAAATAAATCATTACTATTATTATTTATTATTATTATTCAATAATTATTAAACTATCAACCTTAACTATATTTATCAAAACTATCAACCTAATCAAAAAATGCTTATGAAACTACAAAAAAATTGCAAAAGTGCTTTAAATGAAACGCGTATCGAGTCTCTCCCCTGGGTGACGAGGAGGTTTTAGGCCATAATCCACCAAGCTGGCGCAGTGCTGGGTGGTGGATGTCAGAATTTTCAGGGCGCCGTAATGGCTTCTAACAAACCCCTTACGACTACTGTATACAAGTATACAGCATCCGGGACCGACTGCTTAACGTGCCCTCCGAAGCACGGAAGTCGCCGTGAGAAATGAACGGTTGGCGGTCACCCATCCAAGTACCGACCGCGCCGAACGTTGCTTAACCTGTGATATCGTTTGATACACACAGTAACCGCGGCGCCACGACGACTTCCATACGTATCATAGTATCATAGTAAAATAAATAAATTATAAATACCTTATTTTCAATTGTAATCAAAACTACGGGAAAATAGGGTTTTCTAGCCGCCACTGCGCTTTGTTGGAAATATCCGACAGCTGATCATGATTCACTTGATATTTTATTTAACTTAATGATGTTAGAGTCGTAAAATTTATAGGTCAGTTATGTTCGTTATATATAACATATCTTTGTCGTCTCAAAAGTGACTCCGGAATGATAATAATAGGACGCCTTCGGGGTCAGTTCGGCTTTTGACAACTCGCGCTGGTGATGTTGTACCTATTCTATAAAAATTTTATGAAAAGTCAGTTTCTTTCAAAACCCGTTTACTTAATTTTCTTAAAGCCATTTTTGTTATCAATAAAAAAACAATTCGCCTGAAAAAATCAGAACATCGCAAACATTCCACATTAAAAATTCATGAAAATCTTAAAACTTTTAAAACATTTTTGTAAAGGGTCCAACATAATGGCTTAACACGAAGGAGCACGAATGTTTTTATTCGCAGTAACAGCGTTAAATAACTTTATCGTTTCAGAATATTTTAACCTTAATGGTAAGGAATTTATATTCTAAGCGTTTGTGGTTAGTACTACCAAAAGCCTGAATTTCTTTGTGGAGGTAATGTAAAGACGGTTATTTTATAGGTCATTACAAGGAATAGAATAAAAATAAAAAGCTATTTTGGGCTTAAGTTTATTAATGTTAATTTTGTTAAGAGCTTTTTTGCTACGGAATGTAAGAAAGTGTATGGAAGGAAAACGCAATAATAAGAGTTCAGTCAAAATCCAATCATTAATAAATATAAATATTTCTGACACTCACACAACATTATCTAGCCCAAATTAAGTTTCTTAAAGAACTTGTGTTATGGATACTAGATAACTGATATACTTAAGAAATAAATAAACATACATATTGAATAAATGCATATTTTTTATTAGAATAAACTTAAATAAACATAAAACATCCATGACTTGACGACTAATATCTGTGTTCATCACACAAATATCCACCACCGTGGCCGCTGGCATTCAAGGCAATGTATGTTACCACTACATCAGCCGGTCGTCATTACCCAATCACAACCCCTTTTGAATGTGCCAATCCCGGCTGAATGATCTGTTCTTCGTGCTTTTTGAGGGACGATACTCACCGTGATATATTAACGTTGGACGGCGACCCATCCGGGCATCAATGCAAACGTTGCTGTACCTCTAAATCAAACGAAATGCACCCACGTTACATGGCTAAGTTTCACGATTTATTTAGTACTAGCTGTGACCCGCAACTTCGTCCGCGTGGATACCGTTTATTAGAGTTGGTTAATATTGTTTTAAGTTTTCGCGATGACTATTATGTATGACTATTAAATAAAACACTTTTTAACCGGATTTATCGCGTATATTTACATTTTAAATTTTAACAGTCGCTCGTGACCACGGGGTCTGCAAAGACACCGAAACGTCGAGTTAAAATGTAAAATATAAATTATACGCCACTAATCCGGTTAAAAAGTGTTTTACTTAATGCCTTCAATTTTACTTAATTCATGCAATATCTTCATTAATTATACTTATCTTATTGTTATTCTAAGTAAAGCTAAGTAGTTTTTGCGTGAAAGAATAGCAAAAATCCATCCATCCAGCCATTATCAGTGTACATACAATACTACCTATAGTTATGTATGGCTGCTTTTCACTGCCAAACGGCTAAGCCAATATTAATGTAATTTGGTATAGTAGTTAACACATACCTTACTTTTTATTCCGAAGTAATCTACGGTTTCTGACTTCCAAGAGGCAGAAACGATCATGAAATAAACAAAACCTTGATTTCCATTTTATCTCTGTATGTACAGAAGGCAGTACATCAAGCGTTACAAATCTGTCAAAATTTTTTACTTGAATTTGAACTCTATGCCCTCGGTAATAAGTTAAAATTGGTTGGGGAAATTTGACAGGTAATGCAACGCTTGTTCCTTCTGTACCTATATTAAATCGCGCAAAAGCTGGCGCTCGCCTCCCGCCTTTTTATACCCTACCGCCGCGAGCCGCGTCGAGCGCGGCAACCGTTACGCAACAATAATCCTTATATCATTCAGTATTCACGCGCGATGGGGAGCGTATTTCATGTATAAGTTTGGTGTTTCTATACCGATTTCTATGATTCTTTTTTTATTGAATAGTTAATAATGTAATTTTTTTTCAATTAGGGATGAGTGAGAGTATTATAAACGTAAGAGTAAACAAATATAATTAGAAAGCTCCGAACTGCTAAGCTATCGGGATTTACACGTGTTATTGTGAGTCAACCATAAAATATAGACATATACTGTTGTGGGATATTTTTTATATAATTTTATGAAGAATATTTCTGTAATACATGATTTCTATGTAGCTTTAAACATTAAGGCTGCACACGCGACGGAAGCTTAAAAAATGAAGTAACTTCTCCCGTTTTTCCAACATTTCCCTTCACTGCTCTACTCCTATTGATTGTAGCGTGATAATAAGAATACTAAAACCTGCCCAGGAGTATGAAGAATAATTTTACCAAGTTTCGTTAAAATCCGTCGAGTAGTTTTTGTTTCTATAAGGAACATACAGACAGACAGACAAAAATTTTACTGATTGCATTTTTGGCATCAGTATCGATCACTTATCACCCCCTGATAGTTATTTTGGAAATATATTTCATGTACAGAATTGACCTCTCTACAGATTTATTATAAGTTTAGATATTTACGAATAAATAGAGTTTCTTCATTATTTTAAGTATGCTAATTTCTGAATCTATTGGCGGAATACTTATGTCAAAATATTTGGCATAAAATAGCCTTACTCAATCGCAAAAAGCTGCTAGATTAAATCAAATACCTATTAACCATATTAATCGCTTGCCCAACCGAGTCCCCCACACCAGAACACGCAGGTCAACGAAGACCGCATGGCATTCGGCTCAGAGTGGTCAGCTCCTAGTTTAGCCAGCTTCGTCAGTCATTAGTGCAATGGGTAAGGGTGACTAAATGCTTTTTTCTCCTCTTCAATTCATAGTCGTAGTTTACCCATCATGATAATATAAATAAATTAGTTTTACCAGTTTTACCCAAGCGTGTAAATAAATAAATTAGTTTTCGAACAAACTTGTATAATACACAGCTATAAAGTTGGCTTTCTTTTTCAATTTGTTGAATTGAACCAAAATTGAGAGTGAGGAAGTTACTCTTTGGAACTTAAAGTTATTATAAGTAAACACTCGCTGGCAAAGCTGGATTATCTGAAGAATACAAAGAAAAGTTTATTCGTTGTTTATCATGGCGTGTTTTCAAAATACGTACAGCAGTTTTTTAGTATAAGTGCTTTAATAATATTCTCATAGAAATAGTTGATTAATATTTTTGGAACACTTTAAGGTACTCATAAAAGTAGTATTTACAGGGTGACTGGTCAAATTTGAAATTCGAGGACGTGATAGTTTGATGTCATGCATGAAGAGAAAAAAAATATATTAATTATTTACTGAGTAAACTTAATCGGAAGGTAAAGTATTCATTACGCAACGTATGGTTACATAAGCGTAATACAAGATATACATAGGTACTTAGCGGGTGGTGGTGTGCGTGTGGCGGGAACACTGCTGTGCGTGTAGACTGAGACGGCGCGTCGGGAAAAGTGTAGTAATGTCTAGAGAATTCTGGTGAAAAATTAAGTACCTACCTACTTTTATTACATAATTATGATCAGAATCGAGTACAGATTGCTATCCTTTAGTATCTAAAAGCCATCAGAAACCCTGTAGGTATACTTTTTTTACGCTACACCAAATTTGTTTTTGGTGACTTACCCGCGTTGGATTCATCTTACCTGATGCGGAGTGATTATGGCAGCACACAGGTTTCCGAAGGATCTGGATCTTCGTAACACATCACCGCAACAGCGATGTTGGCGGCAGATTCTATACGACGGGTGTTTGCTAACCAGGCGAGCCCTGAAGTGGTTCCCAAGTGGGGTTTACTCAGATTCATCGTGGCAACTAACACTCCAACATATAGGCATCATTAATATGGAATGAAAAGATTAATGATAAGCTACCAATCATAGTATTACCAGAGACTAGTTTACCCTACTGGTCTCTGGTATTAACGCCAAGAATTTAACTGCAAACTGAAACCCCAAGTTTAAATGTTTAAATCGTTTATTATGTCTTTTATTTAATATAATGAATAGCGAAAACTAAAACAAAATAGCACAGAAGATGTTATTTAGTTTCAACAACGAGGAACGAGGAAAATAGATAAACTTTTTTGTTTGTGTATTTTCTCAAGAGCGCGAACCAGCGTTAATCTGAAATTATTCCAGTAAAACTGAATATCTACCAACTCTTTATGGGAAAAGTCTGAACGTAAATTCTAACTTTTTCTACCATTCAATTTATAAATCTTAGATTAGATCATTGAAAATCCTAACCACTGCTAGGGTATGATGAGTCTCTTCTCCAGGTGACGAGGAGGTTTTAGGCCGTAGTACTCCAAGCTGGCCCAGTGCTGATTGGTGGAAGCCAGAATTTTCAGGGCACCGAAATAGCTTCTTACAAACCTTCAAGATGTATGTTTTATTTTAATTATTTATTAAATCACCTAAACTTCTTTTATAATAAGCAATGATGATGGCAAGTGGATTTAAGTACCTTGATTTTATATAAGCAGTTATGACATTCGGTACTCATAAACCATACTTCTAATAAACTTCTAGTGAAAATCGTTACATATAAAAGATACAAGGGAAATTCGTTAAGCAAAATAATTAGGTACCTACCTACTAATAACATTTTCCCAAATAAAAATCACGGTCAAAGTTAAAGCTACAAAACACTTCACTTGATTATCACAGCGAAAGCAAATAAGCGCAAAAAATATTCAGTAGGTACATCTAAATTACGTCATGAAGCAAATGAACTTTTTATACACTGGTAATAATAATAAAAGGGAAAAAGGATTTCCATCCGTATCTAATTTAGCTAGAAAAATAACGGGATTGTGGAATGAAAGCAAAATAATGAAACAGAATATGCAATTATCCTTTTCAACGCTCTTCATGCTGCGTATATTTTTATTACTCTAAACTTGCGTACTTCTGATGTATGGAACTGAAAACATATTTTTAGTATGCATTTTGTTTGCTTTTTCAAACAAAAAAGAAATAAAAGACATTCGGAAAATTCTTTCTAAACAGACTATTTATTTAAAGGGCTATCAGATCGAATCAAAATGAGCCGATTTGCAAGCGAACTAAAGTCACTGACATAGCCATAAGGATTGCTTTGCTAAGCTGAAGTGACAATGATAAGGGCTCATAGCTCGCAGAGCAGGTGGCAGTTGGGGTAGTAATGTTCTCGAGTGGCGTCTACGTATTGAGAGACGCAGCGTAGGTAGGCCTCGTGGACCATTTATCTGGTCAAGGTAAACGCGGGATGATGGCAGCAGCACTAGACTGAGCGACGTAGACAACCTTGAGAGGGGTCTTTGTGCAGCAGTGGGAATCTCCCGGCTGCTGATGATGTTTATGGTGATATTTTAAGGATAGAAACTTATGATAAGTACATTTCATTGGTCCTTGGAGAGCATTATGTCCGAAAATACACCGAAACGTAGAGTAAAAATATAAAAATATTAAAATATACACACAATGAAAGTAAGGTGAAAATGAAACGAGTGTTTTATTTCATACTTTGCGTAATGATAACGTAAAACAGTATTCAAATACATTGCTTATTGAGTATTTTCACTAACTACAAGCTTTGAAGTGTAAATTTTTTTGTATTGTTATGTATGAATATTATGTATTTTCTGGTGCATAATATAAAACATTGTCAAATTTTATAATAATCCGCTTTGCTTGAATCTGTTTTGAGTTTGCGCCAAATTATAAAGGGTGACTGGTGGGTCACTTTTGATTCGAGGACGTGATAGTTTGAGATCAAGTTGAGAAAAAATATAATAAAAAATAAATATTAATTACATAGTGAGTAAACTTAACCGAAAGTTAAGGGCAACGCATGGTTACACTAGCGTTGGCAGCGATCTGCGAGCCAGATGAACGTGCCGCGATTGACTCAGGCTTTATTAAAGTAAGTAGTAACAAAATTTTATTTATTTATAAGCAATTCTAGTGAAAAATTAAGTACCTAGTTTAATTACATAATGATGACCAGCATCGAGTACAGACTGACCTCCATCAGTATTTAAAATTTGTCACCAGTCACCCTGTATTTACTTATTACACGTAATGTATTTTCAACCGACTTCCAAAAAAGGAGGAGGTTCTCAATTCGTCTGTATGTGTTTTTTTGTGTCTTTGTTACACGATATTTCGGATAATCATGAATTGATTTTGATTGTTGTTTCATATGATAGAAGATACTTCATAGTTGGTCCCATATAAATTCCATCGAAATCGGTTGAGTACTTCATTGAAAATTAAAAATTTTTGAAATCATATGTATGATTTTGGAGAATGTTTACGTTGATGACATTGTAACTCAGCCAAAGTTTTGACGTGTAGTCGGTTTATTTAATGCTCTGCATTCGTTAATTATAATATGCTTGAATTATTGTAGTGGATAAAGTGATCTAAGTAAAATTAGTTTAGTTAACGAGAATAAAGGATATGAAATGGAAATTCATAGAATACTGTTTTTGTTTTACATATGGCAATCATTAATATACAATACGTATGGATTAAACAAAGGTTTGATAACGTATAATGCATGTATTCAGTTTTAGTATTTCAATTACAGGGTTTAAATCTAAATCATAATTAATAGGTAATATGGTAAAAATTGAACATTCTTCAATACATAGATAAAATAGTATTTTTTGGGTTGATAATACCTACATAAATTTCAGGCGTGTTTGGTTAACGAAAGTTGGTCAGTTTCCTGAAACAAATTAATTTATTTTGAGATAAGGATCGTTCCTGAAATACAATTGTATTTAAATTATTTTCTGTATTTTCTGCACATTAAAGTAAATTGTAAAAACAATAAAGTGCACAGAAACTATAAAGGTTTTGCCAGCAAATTCAAGATATCTTAAAAAATGCGGTTATCAGAAACTTAATCCGTTTTCTATACGAATTCACGCAAAACTGTTTAACACATTTTACCAAAGCTTAGTCAGAGCACTTTGTTCGACTCAAAGATCAAATACGGTTCAATAAAACTAAAATTACAGCGTTTTGAGTTCAAAACTCAACTTTAATCGAATGAAAACCATGGTTGAGCGGGCACAGGGAACATATTCCGCTGTGATGCCAAGATTATATTTTTACAAGTTTCTGCAAAATTGATTTCAGAATGTGATATAATGCGGCTTTTGGTTTTAAGGTTTTTGTTATAAAGGCATTTTAAATGGAGTAAGAAATCTTACTGCTTGTGCAGCTTTAATAAATTGATAAATTACATTAAAAAGTATTTTTTGGTGTTCAGCATATCATAAATTCAGAAAAACTGAATTTATAAAACATGTGCAATATCTTCGATGCTTGGCTATCCGCAAGTCTATTCATTTGCCTGTATTTCTTTCTGTCAAATCAACCTTTTATGATATCTGGTGGTAAATTAGGTATGTAATCTGTTTGAGTAAGGGAAAACCAAATTTCTCATACAATTCTAAAAAAGTCCCTTTTATTATGCATAATTTGAAGCGTAATCAAAACCTGTGTAGGGTACTTTGCGTTGACCTAGAGTCATGAAATTTGGTAAGTTATCAGAAGTACATTACAAATGAGGAAGAATCCAGAAATTGGTAAGTATACCATACCACAAAAAAACCGCAATTTTTTTTCTTTTTTTTAATCCTCAATACTTTGTCACTTTTGCAAGGGCCATGGTCTCGACGATACTGTATCATACAAAATAGTAAAAAATAATTAGTAAAGGTCCGTAAAAAAACAACTGCAAAATATGCCTAAAAAACCTTTTTAGTAAAAAGTTCAGTTTGCAGTAACAGTATGATAATATTTTCACTTACATTATAATACTTATAATGAGATATCAAGATATTACCATCTCGGTAAAATTTACATGAATATCAAAGTAAAATGTTAGCTGTCGCACTCCGTTCTCTCAGAGCTTCAAACTTGGGTTTTTAAGGTTTAAAGGGACTAGGGACTGAATATTCACTTAGAGGCTAATGTATCTTATATTACGGTAAGTCAAGCATCGTTACGCTTCAGCGATCTTTCACCCTCCTGTGAGATTTAACCGTGCGGTTGTTTGACTCAACTGATCACTTGATTTATAAAAAAAAATGTAAATGCAGCTAAATTACAGTTTCAGTGCCTTAACGTTTTTTTTTAAATAATAGGTCATTTTTTTGTTTTAACAAACTCTTTAAAATGTGATTGGGTTTATAAATAATTTCACTTGTTTTGAGAACTGAAGGAATTTTAACAATTGGAGTTGTTTGGATTAATCGTTGCAAAACTTCACATGGACTTTTGCTGAAGATAAAACGAGTTATTTATTATTTTATATTAATTAGCAGGCTTTTTTATCTGTGAATATAATTGTATCATCCACAAATAACTCAGTTGCTATTAAACGACCACGGTTTGCACTAATTTGTGTTCCGATTTAATTTGAAGTCATGGCCTTTTGAGATTGGTGAATTTCCACCCACTGTGTTTCTATATAAGCAGATTTGAATTTATTAATTACAAGTATTACCGTGCCATTTTCGGCCACATTTTTATCGTCGTAGTAATAATGTTTCGACGCGCCAACCTATGTCACAGTGTGAAAACAGTTATCTTCTACGAGTTCAGGTTAATGCCTACATTTCTGTAAAGGCAAAAGAGGATTTTCATGTTAAATTAGTTTGTTTCCGAAGGTTGAGTACACAAATTAACAGCTGAGAGCTGTAGGGACTTAAGCTAATTGAGTGTAAATTTCTAATTTGGACACTCTCGAGCTCACGTAATGTACTTTTTACATTATCTAAACTCAGAAATATTTAACTCAGGATTCGTTTTATTCAACAAAATGAGTTTTTAAACATATTTTATCACAAGTCTCCAAATGAACCTCAATAAGGCCACAAACAATAGGTTTGAAGTGACGACAAGTTTAGCTGCTACCGTTGACTGCTGAACGAAGATGTTCACCAAAATATGGATTTTGAACTTCAATCGACTGGAAGTCACTCCAATTTATCTAAATAGTTGATGGACGTTACTGGGCATTCTCAGGACTAGAGTGAATATAAAATATGTAAATAAAAACTCAAGGACATATAAGTATCTATTTTATTAACGTTATTTGGCTTTAAAAAGATCAATAGGCAAAATAATTTACGTAAGCTCGCAAAATCCATCTATGAATTTCTGTCCATGGCCAAAAACCTACAGATTGAAATGTAAAATAATTATATTTTGTGTTTTCGAGTCAAAGCACTGAAATATACGAAATCGCTTTAATATCACTGCCTTTGAAGAAGGATTAATTAAGTGCAAGGATTTTGGGGAAAAGGGTCTTAAGTACAACCAGAGAGTACAACTGATATTGACGAAATTGAAATTAAAGGTGAAAAGTGAGTGGAATTTTCACTGCGTATCAAATTGGTTGGTAAAGTGTGTTTAAATAAGTTTTTGGCAAATATTTGCAGTGATACTGTATTATTTTCAAAGTCATGTATTGTGATTATGGTTATCATTACCGTAGATTGTTAATTGGTCATAATGGCTTTATGTGACTCTACCTTCATTAAATTGGAATCAATGTGGATTATATTCAGTTTCGTGTTTTTTTTTATATTCTAAATGTTACGCTGTTTTGATCATTTTGTTCAATTCTTTTGAATGTTATTTTTTTTCGTGATAAATCCGATCTTCAAAAATACTTAAGGTAATAGAATCTAGTATTGAGCAAAATTTTAAAACATGTAGTGAAATAAAATCCGAGACCACCGTTCATGTGGGCTTGTCAAAAGTCATTGGCACCCTAAAAACTCCTTTTTTCACCTAAAAAACCTAATTTTAAGATTCTCTATCACAAACTTGAGCTTCAAAATCAGTTTTGTAAGCAATTGTTAACTTTAAAGTTCTTTGATTTGACATGAAATAAAGTTAGAGATTGTAATGTCAAAATGAGCCTAAGAGGGGCCTAAAACAAAAGAGAAATTTTTCAAACTGTGCTCATTATAACGACGTTTTAAGAACTTAACTAAGAGTCTATTTAATATCTACTGATTGATAAGAACCTCAGAACAACTTAATTGTAACCCAGACAGAAAAACGTGGCAATTATTTCTTATGAAAACTTTGCCTGCGAAAAATTATAGTTTGTCGAAAACTCGTCTTCCTTACACCATCATGATTGCTGGTGAAACTTTTTTTTTGACATGGATGTTTTATTTATTTTAATATTACGAGCACAGATATACATCTAAATAGATAGCGCAAGAGACACGTTTTGTATTGAAACCAAAGCGTGCTGACTTTTTAACACCTAATGTGACGTCACAGCTGATATTTAGTGATGCGAATTACAAACCGATTCAAAGACACCGATGCAGCCAATGAAATCGATTATTAAGAACGATAATTCATAAAAACAGACATATCCATACGCGCAGACTGAATCTAGCGGTGACCAACCTTGACGCTTGGTCGAGGTTCGGACACGTGAAGTACATGCATTTGCGTTTTCTATGCAGATGTATGTTTGGGATTACGAATGCCTGGATAAGCGGGTAAAAGACGACATATCCGGGCCACCCCGTTACAACCAATACTTAAGAATCGGCTGGCTCAAATGTTAAAAGGCTTGATAGGCAATTATTTTCTGTACCTATTTGTGAAACTATAACCTGCACTTCTTTTTATTATCCTTCAAAAAGGATCATTGTTTCGTCGAGTAAATTAATAAAGAAGCTTTAGACCACATTTTTTTTAAGCTTGCCTTTTCATAATTCCGACATAGAACTATGATTCGACGCAAGTTTCAACCTTATTAAGGAAATTTAACTACGGGGTGACTGGTGGGTCACTTTTGAAATTCGAGGACGTGATAGTTTGAGATCATACAAACATTAACGTCATAACGTCACGCCTGTATCCCTTATGGGGTAGGCAGAACACCAGAGGTTACAAGACCATCTAATGTCACATTTGACAAATTTGGAGGTATTATAAAGATGGAGAGAGACTATTGTAGTGACAGGGGGTCGGTCTATCGCCCACAAAAACGCCTTTAAAACCTCTGTCCCTTAACTGACTTTTACAGTATGCCCGGGAAGAGCAGCAGCTGGCACATTCTACGTTTTTTTCGCTCCCAGTTCAGCATGGAAACAATAAATCATACATAAAGAGAAAAAATTAAATAGAAAATAAATATTAATTATTTACTGAGTAAACTTAACCGAAAGTTAAAGAATTCATTACGCAACGTATGGTTACATAAGCATAATACAAAGGATACTTAGCGGGTAGTGTTGTGCATGTGGAGGAAACACTGCTGTGTGCGTGTTGACTGAGGCGGCGCGTCGGGAAAAGTAACGTCTCTTTATTTATTTACAGGGAATTCTGGTAAAAAATTAAGTACCTACTTTTATAAAATAATTATTACCAGAAGTACAGAGTGCTCTCCTTAAATATATATTTGTCATCAGTCACCCTGTATATTTTTCAGAAGTTACAGCCTGGAGCCAATCCGTATCATTAGATATAACTTCTTGGTATTCGATTTCTAATTAACTCTCTGTCACTGATACTGTTTACATCTTAGATTTACAGTGCTGTATTCATCGGGGTATATTTGGCGGATTCTGCTTAGGAAGGCAATTGCACAGAGCTTATACATTGAAAGCAGCCTTCACATTGACGAGCTTACACTAATTAATGAATTTCTTAGAAGTAATGTGCATCAAAGGAGGTTAGAGATAGAATAGATTTTGTGCAATAAATTAATTTATCACTGCATACAGGTATATTTGTAAAATTCCATTAACTGAGGCTTTGCAAAATAAGCTTCTCAAAGCTTCTTTTGATGCAGTCCTTTGCAAAGATAAATACATATAATAAAGAAAGATAATTTATTTGTAGGATGAAATATACAGTTTCCTATCTAATATATAAAATTCTCGTGTCACAGTTTTCGTTGCCATACTCCTCCGAAACGGCTTGACCGATTTTGATGATTTTTTTTGTGCTTATCCGGTATCTATGAGAATCGGCCAACATCTATTTTTTTTTATTTATATGGCAAAACAACGTTTGCCGGGTCAGCTAGTATTATTATAAAAATTTACTTGTAGGTAGCAGTTAACAATTGATTCATGGTTTCTTAAATGTCTTTAATAGCTTTATTGAACTGCTATATTTGGCAACAATGGAATCGCTTTGGCATACTGAGTTTAAAGTGACTGACTTTTTTCTAAACAGCAATGGTTTCATAACGAAGAAAATACATAATAATTAAGAATAAGCATCAAACCATTGACTGTATACAGGGTGTCAAAAACCATCCCAAAATAATTAACAGTAAATGTAACCGTTTTCGAGACAGGGACCGGAAAACCCCTTTATTTGATTAAGCCTATTAATAGGGTAACCCTATCAAAATCTTACCATATGGAAGTGTAACCCTATTGATATGGTAAGCCTATCGACGTGGTAACACTTTGAATAAAGTTAACTACTTTCGGATGCGCTTACCCTGTGATAGGGTTAGCCTATTTCTATCTCTTTTCCGCGCATGCTGTTGAATTCGGAAGTATAATTCGAAGTGCGAGATTGAATAGATGGTGATATTTTTGATAATTTGATATTCTTAGAGATTAAATTTGCCTGCAGGTTTTAAAACCCTGTTGAATCGGTAACCTTCAATAGGGTTTTCGATAGGCTTACTGCATACATGCAGTTAACTCTATTGATATGATAAGCCTTAAATTAGGTTAAGTCTTCGATACGGTTACCAAATTGATAGAGTTTTTTAAAACAAGTCTATGAAAAACCCAATCAAAAACCTCTTTAAGGGTAAGCGGTTCCGGTTCCTGTTTCGAGATATATTATTCTAGATATACAGGGTCCGCATATAATAGTCAATTATATTTTAATAGCAGATTAGGTTTAATGAGTGGGTCTGAATTTCGAAAAAAAACATTTTTTTTTTCAATATTTTTCATAAATTAAAATTTCAAAATTGTTCTCTGTGAGTAAAATTTAAGATTATCTAGATTTTATGACTATACACAATTAGATGGACATGTTTTTATTACTTGTTGTATAGTCATAAACTACAGATCAAACTTAAACTTTTATCAATTAGAAGAATTTTGAAACTTTAATTTATGAAAAATATTTTTTTTTAATATTTTATTTTTCGTCATTATGACCCACTCATCAGTCTTAATCAGCTATTAAAATATTATTGACTATTATATGGCGACCCTATATTTCGAGATATTAGCTATATTTTTTTAATCTTCCTATTTTAACAGGTTTGTTACTTTGTCTTCAATTTAGCAGCAATTTACTTTACTTTTGCTTTCAAATATTTTTGAAAAGTAGTTTATCCTAGTTTCGGGTCTTTCACCAGGGTTGAGTGCAGACAGGTTTCGAAACTAGTCGGACACCTCCGACAATGACGTGTGCGAAAAAGCCGGATAGTAAACTATTGTTATGACTCACAAAACATTTTTAAATGACTATTTATTTAATCGAAACAGTACGATAGGTAGGTACTATCAAAGACTTCCGTCTGACCAAGACTAAATTAATATTTGCTTGTACTCAAATTTAATTAAATTGTTAAATATTGTTTTTTTAGTGACGACCACTTTGGCGATGGAACACTGCCTCAGACGCCAGTAGTCGCCGTTTAGTAACCGTGGTACCACCATTAGTACCACCGGTCGGGTTCGATTCCCGCACGGAACAAGGAAAAGAATGTTTTGGGTATGGGCGTTTATCTATATGTATATGGTTGCGCGTTCGATTCCCGCAAGTAACAAGAAAAAGAAAATGTTCCGTGTCTGGGTGTTTATCTATTTATGTATTTATATTCTAAGTTCCCCCATAGTCCGCTACATGGTATCCCTATCACAAGCTCTGCTTAGTTTGGGGCCATATAGTTGGTGTGATCGTCTACGGATTTTTTTATTTTATTCTTACTCGAAATTGACATGTTAACCGAATTCAAAATATCTAAATTACCTATTAATAGCCCTTAATAGCGCTATTACAGAATTGGCTGTAAGAGTTTAAAGAGATCTATCTATCTTACTAAGCATATAGGTATCACACAATATTGTTTGAATGTGAAGTATTTAGTCGACTCTATTTAGTTACGTTTTTAAAAAGATTTTTTTTTCTGTTAGTGGAACAACTACACAAAACGAACGCAAAACACTATTGTGTGGTTGCTGGATAAAAGGTTTTTTTTAAAAACACAACTCACTGAAACGTTGTTATAATTTCGATACCTACGTGGTGAATACAAAAGAAAATACTGCAGTATCTACAAGGAGATCTACTTAAGATCATATCATATATTTTTTTCTACGAGTTAAAATATTAAACCATATCATACCATACCGAAGACTAAATCCAAGTTAAGCTTAGACATAATCTATCGCCAGTTAAGGTATAAAGAATAGATAATTGATTAGAAAACAAAGCAAACTGCCCTTAATTACCTTAGTGTGTGATCTACAAGAAAACAATAAGGAAACTTAAGAGGCAGGCTCACAACAGAACAATCACAGTATTTCCTCGCCACACAAAAATTCTCACGCAACCCAAGAGTTATTGTTAAAAAATGTTTTGTAAGTGTATGTTGAAATATAAATTCATTAAGCAAAAACTACGGAACCATAGACATTTGTATGTACTTAATTTGCATGTTTATGAGTTTGAAGTTTTTGTGATGCTACAAGAGAAAACGAATATAATGTGGCTCTTCGCCGCAGTAGCCGCACTACATTAAGCCGCACATATTTTAAAGAGATTACTGTTAAAATTAAAAGTGATTTTAAGCGAATTATGTTTATAAACTTCGTTCTTAAATTTTATGTAGTCTACATGTACCAGGAGCTTAGAAAAAACAGTATCTGCTCTCTTGATATCGGCTAAACAAATGTGTCGCTTGATTTAAAGAACATAGAGCAGTAATTGAAAACCAGCAGTTTAAGATTTGCCTATGTTAAGATTCTGACAAACGAGCATTGGAGCCATGTTATGGTAAATGGCTTCCCAACCCATTGAGGTCATTAAATTTAGATTATCGAATGAATTTTTCGTTGCCAACTCAAGTCGCCGTTAAATTGTACTGCTGCCGAGTGTTTTACTTTATTGATTATTTTTTTTTATCTACAGCACGACTGTGCATACAGTCGGTTTTTATGGCGACTTAAACAGAATAGACGGTAGAAACTGCACAACTACCAAAGAACCTATTAAATATTCAAAGAAACTGTTAGATTACAAAATAATATAAATGTAAAACCTTGGATGGATGAATGTCTGGACGTATGGGTGTATGGATGATTGCTTCTCAATCCGGACAGAATGGCTTAATGGAATTGCAAGATATTTGGCATAGTGATAGTGTTGATTCTGGAATAGTCTATAGGCTACTTTTTGACCAAAAATTCTCGCGGGATACGAAATTGCGCGGGTAAAACCACGCGAAAGAGCTAGTCTAACTTAAGTCTTACTAAGTCCGCGTTTTATCATAATCTCAACATATGTTAACACACCAATCCCTCGACGGTGGAATGGATTAGTTGACGTTGATCGATAATTGTAAAAACTCAATAATTATTTATTTACAATCTATACTAATATATAAAGCTGAAGCGTTTTTTTTTATTGTTTGTTTGAACGCGCTAATCTCAGAAACTACAAGTGGGATTTGAAAAATTATTTTTGCATTTGATAGCTCAACTCTTGAGGAAGGTTATAGGCTATATAATATCCCGAAATTCCCACGGGATCAAAAGTTACGCGAGTAAAACCGCGCGTGGTGGCTTGTCTATATACTAATATATAAAGCTGAAGAGTCTGTTTTTTTGTTTGTTTGTTTGAACGCGCTAATCTCAGAAACTGCAAGTGGGATTTGAAAAATTCTTTTTGCATTTGATAGCCCAACTCTTGAGGAAGGTTATAGGTTATATTTCATCCCAAAATTTCCACGGGATCAAAAGTTACGCGCGTAAACCGCGCGCGGTGGCTAGTAATATATAAAGCTGAAGAGTTTGTTTGTTTGTTTGAACGTGTTAATCTCAGAAACTACAAGTGGGATTTAAAAATCTCTTTTTGCATTTGATAGCCCAACTCTTGAGGAAGGTTATAGGTTATATTTCATCCCGAAATCTCACGGGATCAAAAGTTGCGAGGGAAAAACCGCGCGCGGTGGCTAGTAAAAAATAAATACATGAGTAGGTACAAATACTATATACAATTACCTATATTATATATAATATTACTTAAAAATAATACATATTAGGATTAATCTTTGCAGAATTAGAAAGCAAACTGAGAATTTTCGTTTAATAGATATTGTTATTTATTAAACAAAAATTCTCAGTTTGCTTTTGTGTACAATAGTTTCATTTGCATTTAAATTTTTTATGGTTTATATAATAAGATTAAATAAATACCAAAGGAATCCTCCTCTCTCATTGCCATACCCAAACTAGGTTCATAATTCTACATGTTATTCTTATATAAATTCCACATATCGTATTTTTTTTTACCATCTGTATTATTATGGAAAGCAATAAATAAATATGAAATAATAATTTTTACTAGGCCAAAAAACCGGTTGACGTTGAGCGATTGGTGTGATCAACACCCGTAGTCGTATTTGACGGTAGTTTTTATATTAACAGCAGTCGCTAGGCAGACATTTACAGTACGCGCTACCACTAAGAGGGGTCACTTGAATTATTTGCCTTTTACGAAACTCTCATGCAGGGTTATTCTAAGCCCACTTTACGTGACTGAAAAGATCATTCTTTACGTTAAGAGTAAACATTAAACTGAAATGAAAATTATTTAAAATTTATTTACAAACTTTCTTTTTCTAGGCATTAATTATGTCTTTTAATTATAAACAATATTTTTTTAATTTAATTTAATTTAAAGTTTAGTATTAGTTATTTTTAAAATTTTTGGCCTTGATAATTATGTGGTAGTCATTTAAAATCTTTCATTAATTTCAATAGTAACTTTGAATTTGTAAGATTTGGATTCTAATTTCCATTATATCTAATGTAACTTATTTAATTTTTGCTAAAAAAATTGCTTGTACCTTGAACAAGTATTTTTTATTTTATTTTCGAAATTGTTTTGTTATATTCTACAGTTTTATATCGTACTCAATTATAATTTGTTAGAAGAGTAATTATTAAAGAACCACCTAATTGTAATTTATTATGCATGATGTGTTTACCTTAATATGAACGTACATTTAAATTTCATGTTTTTAAGATTGTTTCGTTTTGTATGTATTGATGTAACATTCTCTGGTAAACCAATAAAAGAAAAAAAAGAGTTCTTATTTCGTACATTTCTCCATACAAACATAGAAGCGCCATTGCGTCATAATATGCTGTTAAACGCTAAAAAATGGTATGATGTCGATTGGTCTTGTCGGTATTTAAGTTTATTGCTGTAATAAGGCTTAAAGCAAACATTATAAGATTATTATCATTAAAAAATCCTTATTTCAACCTCAATTTTAGCGCAATTTATAGCACAAATAATTCATACTTATACCAGAACAAAATAAATTTATCTCTTCCTCGCACCTAGTTTATTTATCACTTAACTTCAAATAAGTATTCTTTTGGATAATACTAAGGGATATTTGTCATAGCATTTTGAGTTTCGATTTCTGTAAAAATATTAGTGTTAATAATTATTATCTGTAAAAATTTAGTGCGTATCAGCAAACATGTCAATTTCCGTGTGAAGCTGAGTGAAATAGCAAGATGGTTTTGCCCAACCCAACTAAGAGTTTGGCTCAACGAGCGGCGGGCTCTTAAAGTAAAGACAAACCAAAGATAAAAATAAAATAAAGATAAAATAAAATAAAATTCCCAGACAATCAACCAACTACATGGCCCTAAACTAACCAGAGCTTGTGATATGGGCTACCATGCCGAATATAAGTACATATATAAATACATAAACGCCCAGACCCGGTCAATTTTTATGTCTTGTTCCGTGAGTGAAATGAAACCGCGACCGCTGGCGTTTGAGGCAGATAGTGTTACCCCATCGCCAAGGTCAGACTCAGTTCAATAGTTTTATTACTTCTAACTTAAATCACTACATACCTAACATGAATATAAGGGAATGTACGTTTGTATCAGAAAATATGTAGAGTGGCCGATATAATCAAAAACTACACTTCTTTTGAAAAAGAAAACAACATTTTAATGGTTAAAATTTGATTTAAAAAAATTCCACAAACTGACGACACTTTCTAGTTAATGGTTTCGCAGGTTTTTTATTGCAATTAATCTTACCTTAAAACTCAATTTCGTTTTCGCGATCATTATGTTAACGATGACAATGGACCACTAACTTACTTAGTTTGAGCAGGTTTAACCGCATGATCCATTTTTGGTCATGTTACCACTAATTGACATTAGGTGTGATAAATGCTGATTTTTTGTTTGGTTTTTCTATAAAAAAAGAGCATCAAAAGTAAAACTTAAATTATTGCTATACGGACATTCAAGTTTACCGGAATTGTTTGCAATGTATTCCAAGCATATTGTTATCGTAATTGAAATGTTGTTCCATATTGTCTGTCGTAAACTTGTGTTTTAACTAATTGAGCTCTACATACATACATACATAACCTCACGCCTGTTTCTCTTTGGGGTAGGCAGAAACAAGGGAACGCCAATTGCTTTCATGACATACCTCTTTCGCTTCTTCCACGTTCATCAATCACTTGAACTCTATCAGTGATATTTTTTTCAATATTCTGCAATGATGTGTTCCGGCAATATGGTATGTGCTTTCATCTTCAACCTCATCATCACTTACCAGGTGAGGTTGAGGTTAAACGCGAGCTTAGTCTATAATAAAAAGCTGTCGTTAAATCTCGACGTTACCGCAGAAAATCTTATACCACAACACGAACAAAATTTTGCTCTTCACTATCATTTAATATGCAAAAGATTCCAAGTATGAAAACAAAATGCTTGGGTTAAATTTCAAACGATGCTCGAGCAAAATGTGAATTATTTTATTCGGGTTCACTATGGTAGAGTCGAGACATTCTTCGTCGAAAATTAAATCTTTCTTTTGTTTTATATCTAAGAAATGAATAAAAAATACTGTTTGATTTTCTGATAAACGTAATTAATATATCATAACTCCACCTAACCTTCATTTATTTTACTCCCTGCTGCGATTGCTACTATGTGGGATATAAAAATTTTAATTTAGGTGAAACGAAATATCGGAGAAGTATGTATCATACAGTAGTCAGTCGTTAGTTTTCTGTTACAACAGTGTATTTAAATCTTTTCAATGGAATGCTAAAAAATATTTCTTTTTGTTTTTAACATTTTTGTGCACAAACTTGAAAAAGTTAACCTTTGCACTAACTTTTCATTTCCATCGCATTTTAACTTATGCGTTCATAAATTGTTTAACAAATAAATGACACCTTTGTGCTAATAAACTTGCAAAATGTTAAGTTACATCCGCCCCAACTTCCCAGACACTGCTCAAGAATAAGTCAAACTCATTAAAGTTAGGATTTACCCCATTCTGTTCTGCATGCTCGTATCATGGCGGAGTTCTGTCTGTAGTTAGTAATAAGAAGTTACATGTTAAGTTTATTTCAACTGGTAAAAGACTTTGTCATATCAAAATATTAAAGCTTTTAGTTAAGAAGCTAGAACATATTTTCCAAAAGGTTTAATTTGCATATATCATTTTTATACTGTCACTTCAGTAGTTCTTAGCCATACAATCTGTAATAAGACTGAAACGATGAGTTAAAATGTAAATATTTTACATTTAAAATATATAAATACACAACAAACCGGTTCAAAAGTAAATTATAAATACTCAATGTTATTATTAAGATTTTTGACGTCGTATCACGAGAACATTAGAGGTAACAAAGGCCCCAAACGCATAAAGCGAGTAGATAGATTTATCTCCCCGTGAATAAATACAGCGGACCCGCATCTTCAGTATCGTCGTGATAAAGGCATTTGCAACAATACCGAAATATCTAGCCCAAAATAACCCAGAAATAAAAATAACAAAGTGAATATCCCGTTCCTAAAGTCAATTCATTCGCTTATAACCATGGTGGTTTAAACGAGAGAAGTACACATACATAACTTCACGCCTGTATCCCTTATACTATAAAACCATCAGATGTCACTGTATTATAATGATGGGGAGAGACCATTGCAGTCAGCTAATCGCCCACAAAAACGCCTATAAAACCTCTTTCCCTTAACTGAATTTTAAAGTATGCCCGGGAAGAGAAGCAGCTAGTACATTCTATGTTTTTCTTTTGCTCTCAGTTCATCATGGAAGGGGAGTTGGAGTTGGGAATGGAATCTTTTCTATAAGTTAAAAGCAATGAATACAAAATTCACTATCTACTAATTATGTGGGTCCAAATTAAATTTCAATATTCTTGCGCTTTAGAAACCACACAGCTGAACAAAAACCAAATTAGCACACTCCCAATCCTAAGCCGTATCATTTCCTTTAAAAAAAGTTTTTTTTCCAACTCATCTGGCTGGGACTTAAAGACAGGACCTATCATACCACAATATCCCCACTAACGCGCCACAATTGCAGTATTATGGCAATAATTTTGTTTATTTAGGATCACGAACATTCCTCATCGACTAAATGACCTAAAACAATTTATTATAACGGGCACTGTTGATAGATTACGCAAATAATTGAAATTAGTGGTTCCTGTTACGTGATAATTATTTAAAACATCACGCGGCAAATTAATTTTGTAATTCTATTGAAGCGTCTGCCATATTATAGTGTTATATAGTATAACAAGGTTCATTAAAGAGAGGAATTGAAAATGGCGGCACTTATCATGTTCTCTCGCTCGCACACTAGTGCTGTCTTTACTCACTCTTGCGAGTACGGTTAGTAAAAAAAAATCAGTTTAATAAATTGTAATATTATATTTTTATTAAATGTATTTTTTTATAAATAATTAAATAAATATTTTAAACGGTGGGTGTTTGTAAAAACGCTATGTTGCATCGTTGCACATGGAATTAATGGCATACACGCAACTGGAAGAAATTTGAAATCAATCTCTTAATTTTTAACCGAATTCAAAAAAAGGAGGTTCTCAGTTTGACATGTAAGTATGTATGTATGTTTGTCCGCGATTTTCTCACGTTTGGCTGGACCAATTTGGATGCGGTTTTCAGAAAAAGATTTGTCAAGTTAAGGAAAAGGTTTTAATATATTGATTAACGTAAAAAAACAAGGTTCTCAATTTATCTGTTTTCGGCCGAACATTCGTATTTCGTACAACATTTGTATTCAGCCGAATGTTTGATTGATTTAAAAAGACCATCTCGTGCTGCATCAAGTCGTCATTATTTTTCGTTGGGATTTAATTCCTCTTCTTTCTTTAAGCGTCCTTCTCCATAGTTTACTACCTAGGCCTACAGGTAAAACGTATAGAACAATAGAAGGTAGGTCAAAGTCATGATATTACAGTATCAAAGCATCACATTACCAGAAGAAGAAGGTTGTTACTGATACCAGAACTAGCCCAAAACTTCACTAATATCTATAACTGTAGAACCTAACTAACTATGAAAAAACTAATAACTAGCCCAAAACAAAAACCTAACACTAAAAAGAATGAAATAAAAAATAAATAAAAAAAGTCATAAAACCAAAACCAAAATGAAAGCAAAATAATTATTTCTTTTTTAGAAAAAGTGAACCGCATTCAAAAAACCAACCCACTAAAACTGTTTAAATAATTTTTATAAACGCCATCATATTCCTGTTTCTATTCCATCCATATTACTATCCCATATAGTAAATATCTGCAAAAAATTAATTAATATTAATGAATGTAATAAGGATATTAACAATTTATCTTGGTAGGTATTTACATAGTTTTTGAAGATAGGTCAGCCTATCGCCCACAAAAACGCCTTTAAAACCTCTGTCCCTTAACTGACTTTTACAGTATGCCCGGGAAGAGAAGCAGAAATAAGAAAAATCTTCGCTATCTAACTGATTTTTTTGACGTTATCATGTACATGAATAATGATTTTGTGATATGAAGCAAAAAAAAACCCTAAAATAGTGTCAAAAGAGGCGTATGTTATGGTCTTTAAAGCACACTCTTCTTAAGTTAAACCAAAAAATCGCACTTAAAACACACAAAAAAAAAGTCCTAGTAATTAACTGTGCAGATTACATCATAATAACGTAAATTGTTTAAGCTATCAAACAAGGTATAATACATAGGTAGAATTTCTAAAACTCCTAGATAAAATAAATTTAAAGCTAATGCAACCATTGTGTAAAAAATTTACAGTAGACCTAAGGGACAAGTTTGGCATAAAATCGGGTATTTTTTTGGAAAAAATGTTGCACTATCCGTGTATTTTTGTTATTCTTGAGTAGTAAATGCATTTTTACCAACTATGGCGAAGTAAAAAGGAGGGTTATGATTTTGACCTGTTTGTATGTATGTGGGTGTGGATGTTCATCTTTTTCCCTCATTACTTCTAAACTACTTATCATAATTGGACTAATGAGCTGTCGTTGCAAGCATTTTGGTTGTCCGCTGGTTATAGGCTACATGAGGTCACGGTAACTATAGTACAGCGCCCTCTAGGGCCTCTAGGGCTTTACTTTGTGTAGAGGGCGCTGTAGTAATTTAACGTGACGTCACGTACATTGACGTTAATAATCCTATAGTGAAAATGGTTCATTTTGACTCTATAACTCCTCAAGAGAAGCGGTTCTAAAAAGTAACCTTGTATTATGTTAGCTTGTCCCGCCTGCCACTACAATTATTTATTAAAAATATTATTTAAAGCGCACTTATAGTCATATGTGCTTGTTTTGTGCTATTAAGTGGAAACTATATTCCGCAGTCGGGATTTTTAGTTAATCTAATTACTTTTTTATTATTATTTTAAAGTTGAAAACAAAAGTCTTTTTTTTTTGCTCACTGTACTATCTGTCAACGTGAGTACAGGCCTCCATTTAAGATTCCTTTCTTTAATGAACCAAGTTATACCTATACTTTTATACATGATAGATGTTAGATAAAGATTTAAAATAGTCTATAACCTAAACAATTTATGACTTCATAGCTTTAGCCGACCACTTTGGCGATGGCGTAACACTGGCATATAACATGTTTGTTTGCATAGTCTGGGTGTGTTATGTATGAACGTAGGCTGGCCATAAATATTATAATAATTAAAAATAAACAAAATATTACATTTGAATTTGGAATCTGTCATTTTATGATTTTTCGTTGAATTTTCTCATTTTGGCGCCAATACATTGTACAATATTTTGCGTTATTAAAATAGAGTGGGGTGATAAAGAGAACCAAATCGCTGTGATTACATTACACAAAGTAGGTATGGAGCCAAATATATTTTTTTAAATCTCCCTACGCTTGGTATTAGTCAAATATTTGTGTACCGGGCTATTAATAGGTACAACAAGACCTCCTCTGTGTGTGACAAAAAAAGATCTGGCCGTCCACGTAGTGTTCGTACGGAAAAGGCGGTCAAAGCAGTAAGGGAAAGAATTCGAAGAAATTCTGTCCGAAAGCAATTTTTTTCTCAGGAGATGCAGATAGCACCTAGAACCATGTCGCGTATTTTCAAAGATGAATTAGGACTTGCAGCCTATTAGAGACGCACTGGTCATTTCTTAACTGATATTTAAAAAAATAATAGGGTGGTAAAATCGAAACAATGTATTTATGCTCAAAGCTCTAAGCACAGTACAGATATCTACAATAATTAAACTTCATACAAACGGACGAAACGCCAGCTATACCTACGCGGCTCCATCTCGGCATGCTCTCGGCATGTGGCCAGTCGCGAGTGTCTGTATAACGAAACAATTATTGATTGAGCTTTACGTTAATATGCGGATTGTTAATACTTTAAAATTTAATAATTCATCTTTTCGTGCGTCTCAGTCGTGGCGCATGTATTTTTCGGTCGCTAATTTATAAGACCGATTTGTTGTACAAACGTAAACATGGTTTTTTGACACAAAACGTATTTTTGTTGAACACTTCCTATTCAATTTACAAAGTATTTTATTTGTTTACATAAAAAAGTATATTTGCAGACACAAAACTAAATGGAAAAAAACACAAAGTAGGCAAATGTAATTTAAACGCCGAATGCGGGGAGCCCTATCACATGTGAACGGACCGCGGCGCGGTAGGCATTTATTTAAAAGTTTTGGCCGAGTTGAATTACTGTATATATCTTTACTGTGCTCTAAGGAAGCTTCCCAATTCCCAATTTTGTGTTCGCAAAGTGCAACGTGGGCATTATCCGACTTTAGTAATGGTTTGGTGGGGTGTTAGCTATGAAGGAGTGACTGAGCCATACTTTTTTGAAAAAGGTATCAAAACATCGGCACAAATGTATCACGATACCGTTCTTGAGAAGGTAGTTAAGCACCTTAACAACACCATGTTCAATAATCAAGAATGGTCCTTCCAGCAAGACTCGACGCCGGGTCATAAAGCTCGGTCCACGCAGTCTTGGTTGAAAACGAACGATTTCGACTTCATCAGAACTGAAGACTGGCCGTCGTCTAGTCCCGATTTTAATCCACTGGATTTTAATTTATACTCAGTTTTAGAGAGTACGGCTTGCTCTAAACGCTATTATAATTTGGAGTCCGTATATTCTATATTTATCCATACGATTGGCAGTGAAGAATTTTCGTATGGAAAGAGTGCGTGCTTCTATTGATAACTGGCCTCAACGTTTAAAGGAATGTATTGCAGCCAATAAAAATCACTTTGAAAAAGATTTTTGTGTTTTAAATTGTTTTATATTTATGTATTAAACTTACACACTGTAAAAGTAATAAATGTTATGGCATGACTAGGTATTAACGAAAAAAATATCTTTTAAATTAATATGTTTTTCCGTTTTCTAGTACCTATAACATAAGCTATTCTTTAGAGCTAGATGGCGCTGTGGGAATGTATGTTAAACAATATAAAGGTGCTAAAATATTTAGCTTAGAGTAATCCTACCTCCTCTTTGAGCCGATGGCTGTAGATTGGCAGGCTTTTTGAATTGAGCCCACATATGGTGTGCAGGACAGTGACGATAAGACAGTTAAAAGACAGTTGTATAAAGTTAAACAGTGTATATAGATAGTGTTATAGTGTTTTATAAGACTCTCTTTAAGAGCTAAGAACGTTTAAAATAGTGTTTCATAGTGTTTTTATAGTGTTTATAGTGAATAGCGTCACATACAAGTGTTAGTTTGTAAGAAGTTTATAACAGTTTTTATAGCTTAAAACAGTGTTTGCTTAATCGTTGTAATTTGATTAATTAATAACCGCTATGATAATGAATTTACGCATAGCTAACAGCTAACAATGAAATGAAACTTACGTGATTATAGCTTAAAATAGCTCGATATGTATTAGGGTTGATTTGGAAATAAAGAAATGGTTTTGAAAGTCTTGTCATTTCCGCACAGAGAGAGAGATCTAAATAGTTAATAGAATTTGTAAATAGTTTTCCAATTAGAATATAGTAAAGATCTAATAAGAATAGTCGAATCTAGTCAGAATCTTATTAAAAAAATCTAGAAAGTTCGAATTAGATTCGAGCGAGACAGACATATGTGTGTCCCGCTCGCACGCTAGCATTACTCTCTCTTGTGCGGTACCCTTGCGCGCCTGCACCGAATCACTTAAGGATGCGCCACACTCCGCCAGCAAAACATTCGCGAGGGATTCGCCGAAAAGATCCCGAAGAGAGAAGATCTCCGGAAGAAAGAAGCCTCCGAAAGAAGCCTCAAGCAACAGTACAGTGAATCTCAAGCCCGAAGACTCATATAGAAGCCTGAAGTCAATATAGAAGACAGAATACAGAAGACTGAAGGCAGAATACAGTAACAGAAGAGCGCGGGAAATAGAGTGTGCTTGTGGCGTATTCGCGAGTGATATAGTGCCGCGCGGCTGGACTTTCACGACCGTGTTAAGTGGTGAATTCGCATTTTCCTTTTGCCCCTCGCATCGATTCCAGCTAATAGAGTGGGTGGATAGCGCATCATTTGACTAAATCGTAATCGGATTCATAGACTATACAGTCCACTGGAGCTATCCCCCACATTTTGGTCCTTCGAGCCGGATCTTTGAGAGGGCAATTGGGAGACAGCGATGCCTCTTACACGGTCGCAGTCAGGCCGCGGGGAGCGGGCCGCCTCGACAGGGCCCGCTCAAGAACAGTCTCAAGCTCAAGCCGTGAAGAGCAAGAATACGACGTCGCCGACAGAAACCACAGAAACGACGACGCCAACGACGTCGGCTACAGAAACGACGACGCCGACAGAAACCACAGCGACGACGGGTGCCACAGCTACAGAAACCACGAAGACCACCCGTCAAATCGAAGCTACGCAGCCACAGCGAGCTCCACAGAGATCCCAAGTCTCGAAATCGAAGAAATCCTCGAAAATAACGAAGGCGAAGTTGAAGTTATTACGTTTACAAGTCGAACTCGCCGCCGCCGAAGTCGCCGCTCTCGAAGACGACGAAACAGACTTAGAAGAGGAATCTGAAGCACCCTCCATTGAAGACACCACGAAGAGAGTGTCCGTATGGCTGGAAAATAATCCGACAGACTCGCCGCTGGCAATCCAGGGCCAGGGCGAAATTGAAGAGCCTCCACAGCAACCGCAACAGACTGAAGAACCGACGCGTCCTGCGGCGCTCCCGGCACCGGCGAGCTTCATCCCCCCCCCGGATCCAGTACCGGCGGGAGGGGACACAGTCGCCGTGCCGCAACAGAAGATCGACCTCAGCGAGTTGGCCTCAGCCATCGCACTCGCCGCCAGGACGGGTCCGCAGCCGCCGCCGCCTAGACTCCAAGCAGAACTCCCTCCGTACAGCGGGTCATACCAAGAATGGCTCATGTTTAAGGCAGCGTATCAAGAAACAGCGGGATATTACAGCGACATAGAAAACACAGCGCGTCTACGACGAAGCCTGCGTTCAAGAGCTCGGGAGGTCGTCGAAGGGCTTCTCCTCTACAACGCGAAGCCCGAAGAAATCCTGCGAGCCCTCGAGTCACGCTTCGGACGGCCCGACGCTATCGCCCTCGCCGAGTTAGAGCGACTACGGGGACTACAGAAGCCTACGGACGCGCCCAGAGACCTGTGCGTATTCGCGACGCGGGTCTGCAACATCGTGACAACGCTGCGCGCCCTGGGGAAGATTCACTACCTGTACAACCCGGAAGTCACGAAGATCACAACAGAGAAGCTAACGCCGGCTATGCGATATCGCTGGTTTGACTACGCTGCCGAGAACCCTCAAGACGAAGCAGACTTACTAAAGCTTGCTAACTTTTTACAGAGAGAAGCGGATCGCTGCGGACCCTACGCGCAACCGGAGCGCGTTGCGGAAGACCACCTGGCGGCGAACAGAAAATATCAAGAGTACAGTCAAAACAGAACAGCGCCACAGCGAACAGTTATAGTGAATACAGATTTCGACCCATGGTGTCCTATTTGTGAGAAGAAAGGGCACCACGCCGGCAGCTGCCGAAGTTTTATAGAAGCCGACCCAGACAGAAGATGGGACTTGGCAAAAACTAATTATTTATGTTACAGGTGTCTCCGTCATCGTGCAAGAAACCACGCGTGCAGGGAGAGGCTTTGCAATACAGACGGGTGTAACAGGCTACACCACCCTCTCCTTCACTTTGAGAGGCGCGCGGTCATCGAACAGCCTGAAGAAACAGAACATAGAACAGAAATCGTCGCATCTACGTGGACGTCAGTGAACACTCAAGCTTATCTCAAGATCGTACCGATAGAAGTCACAGGGCCGCGAGGAAGCGTCAAGACCCACGCGCTACTCGACGACGGTTCAACAGTTACGCTCATAGACGCCGAGATAGCACAGCAAGTAGGCGCCAAGGGACCCGTCGAGCCACTTCATATTGAAGCCATCGCAAGTACAGAGTTCGAGTCCGAGCAGTCACGCAGGGTCACTATCACGCTACAGACAACAGAAGGGCGACACAAGATTCACGCACATACATTCACCGGGCTGAATCTATCTGCACAGCGCGTCACCCACGAAGACCTCGCGGACTGCGAACACATTAAAGACATCGCCGAGAAGCTCCAATATGAAACAGCGAAACCGAAGATACTCATCGGGCAAGACAACTGGCCCCTACTCGTCGCGTCTACGTTGAGAAAGGGACGGCGCGATCAACCTGTCGCCTCTCTCACTCCGCTCGGATGGGTGTTGCACGGAGCGCGCACTCGCAACAAAGGCCAACGAGTACACTACGTCAACGCACTTAACAGGAAAATAGAAAATACAGAGAAAACAGAAAACATAGAACACAGTATCGCAGCAATCGAACAGCAACAGAAAAATTCATTCACGCGACGTGACAGTGTCGCGACAACTCGCGGGGCGAAACTGGAGGCCAGCCGCCGTCAACGAAGAACGCAACCTCAAACCCGACGAGAGGACAGAACAGTCGAACAGAAATTCGAAACAAGAAAACAGCACCCGCGACGCTGCTGCGCAAGTAGCGTCCCTCCGAAGAGGTCCTGTGACCTCTGCTGGCGGAGGTCGACCCCACAGTCGACAGTCGACCCCGCACTACCGTGTCCGTCATCCCTGAGTATGACGAGGCGCGCACTCCGTACCGCTCCACTCTGGGCGGGCCGGCGCCGTACGCGCCATCCATGGTCCCGCTCACCGACCGTGGCCTCAGGGGGCGCAATAGCTGGCGCGCCTCCCTACAGCTGGCGTACTACTTCCGGGCCAGGTGGCCCCGGGAGTACCCACCACCGGACATCCATCACCGGCGGGAGTCGCATGGGTGCGGCCCCGCAATGCAGCCGGGAGACATCGTGGCGACCTTCCCCGGCCCTGACAGTCGACGCGCGGGCGAGAGACGGGTTCCACGGAAGACCCGTCAGCTCGTCTTGCTGATCTCCGAGTCACCTGCCTGCACCGAGGAAGATGCGTCGTCAACGGCGGTGACAACGCACGGCGGGAGTATGTGCAGGACAGTGACGATAAGACAGTTAAAAGACAGTTGTATAAAGTTAAACAGTGTATATAGATAGTGTTATAGTGTTTTATAAGACTCTCTTTAAGAGCTAAGAACGTTTAAAATAGTGTTTCATAGTGTTTTTATAGTGTTTATAGTGAATAGCGTCACATACAAGTGTTAGTTTGTAAGAAGTTTATAACAGTTTTTATAGCTTAAAACAGTGTTTGCTTAATCGTTGTAATTTGATTAATTAATAACCGCTATGATAATGAATTTACGCATAGCTAACAGCTAACAATGAAATGAAACTTACGTGATTATAGCTTAAAATAGCTCGATATGTATTAGGGTTGATTTGGAAATAAAGAAATGGTTTTGAAAGTCTTGTCATTTCCGCACAGAGAGAGAGATCTAAATAGTTAATAGAATTTGTAAATAGTTTTCCAATTAGAATATAGTAAAGATCTAATAAGAATAGTCGAATCTAGTCAGAATCTTATTAAAAAAATCTAGAAAGTTCGAATTAGATTCGAGCGAGACAGACATATGTGTGTCCCGCTCGCACGCTAGCATTACTCTCTCTTGTGCGGTACCCTTGCGCGCCTGCACCGAATCACTTAAGGATGCGCCACACTCCGCCAGCAAAACATTCGCGAGGGATTCGCCGAAAAGATCCCGAAGAGAGAAGATCTCCGGAAGAAAGAAGCCTCCGAAAGAAGCCTCAAGCAACAGTACAGTGAATCTCAAGCCCGAAGACTCATATAGAAGCCTGAAGTCAATATAGAAGACAGAATACAGAAGACTGAAGGCAGAATACAGTAACAGAAGAGCGCGGGAAATAGAGTGTGCTTGTGGCGTATTCGCGAGTGATATAGTGCCGCGCGGCTGGACTTTCACGACCGTGTTAAGTGGTGAATTCGCATTTTCCTTTTGCCCCTCGCATCGATTCCAGCTAATAGAGTGGGTGGATAGCGCATCATTTGACTAAATCGTAATCGGATTCATAGACTATACAGTCCACTGGAGCTATCCCCCACATATGGGGTATTTTCGTCGATCAAATAGTGTGTAGTTACTGCCCCTAAAGTTCTATTACCACATGCGGGGACACACAGTATATTAACATAAATATGTTACCTTTTATCAAGAAATCCTTCAGTCATGAAAATCTGCAACCACACTGAGATTAACGGTATATTGCCAACCTCGGGACTTAAGACTGTGCAAGTACGAGGGTCATTTGAAAAGTTCCTAGCCTAACGTACTTAATGAAACCACATGATTTTGATTATATTTTTATTTTTCAACATACTCTCCCCCGAGCTCAATACACTTTTTCCATCGACCCGGTAAGGCTTCGATACCCATTTTAAAAAAATCTTCGTCTAACTCCTCAAAATAAGCGTCTACGGCGGCTATGACCTCTTCATTTGTAAAAAAATGTTTACCACCTAAAAATTTTTTCAGCTTTGGGAACAGGTAGAAGTCTGGCGGTGCTAAATCCGGTGAATATGGGGGATGAGGTAACAATTCAAAGCCACACCGATGGATTTCTGCCATGGATTGCACAGAAGTGTGAACGCGTGCATTGTCCTGATGAAACAAGACCTTCTTCCTCAATAAACCTGGACGTTTTTCTTTGATTTTTTCTCTCAAAAGCCGCAGCAGGTTGCAGTAGTAATCAGAATTTATTGTTTCACCCTTTTTTAAATAATCCACCAGAATTATACCCTTTGCATCCCAAAAAACTGATGCCATGACTTTGCCAGCCGATAAAACCATTTTTGCCTACTTTGGGGTGGGTGATCCTGCCCTTTTCCATTGTTTCGACTGTTCTTTTGTCTCAGGTGTATTGTGGTGAACCCAGGTTTCATCCATGGTTATAAATCTTTCAATAAATTCCTGTGGATCAGCTTCATATAACTCTAAACAGTCGCGGGAAGTTGTGAGTCGGTTGCGTTTTTGTTCCACTGAAAGCAGCCGCGGTACCCACCGCGCAGACACCTTAGAGAATCCAAGTTCAGAAGTAATTATATGATGTGTTCGCTCAGAAGAGATGCCTACAGTCTTAGCTATTTCCTCGACTGTCAATCTTCGGTCAGATAAAATTAAATCACAGATTTTTTCTTTGTTTTCATCAGTGGAAGCCGTCGAGGGCCGGCCACTACGGGGCTCATCTTGAATGGACTCACGACCACGTTTAAACTCTGCCACCCAATTTTTAACAGTCGCATACGAAGGAGCGGACTCACCTAAAGTGGCAGACATGTCTTCATGTATAGCTTTTGGAGTTAAACCTTTCAAATACAAGTATTTTATCACTGCACGATGTTCAATTTTATCCATTTTCAAAAATTGCTCTGACTTGACTTACGGTATCACGTGTAAACGAACAATTAATTATTGCAAATAAACTAAACTGTGCATACTTGTTGCTAAATAATGTAGCTATAAAATGAGGGTAGTTATAAAATATACCGACGAGTCTAACAATGTTAGGCTAAGAACTTTTCAAATGACCCTCGTAATAAGACGGCATATCCTGACCTACCCAGACTACAGGCTGACTTCTCAATGTGAAATGTGACTTCCAAAGCTCGAATTCGTCCTAAATATCAATGACCAGCGGTAATTATGTAATTTATAATAAATAAATATTTCTGACACTCACACAACATTATCTAGCCCAAATTAAGTTTCATAAAGAACTTGTGTTATGGATACTAGATAACTGATATACTTAAGAAATATATACACATACATATTTAATAAATACATATTTTTTATTAGTATAAACTTAAATAAACATATAAACATCCATGACTTGACGACTAACATCTGTGTTCATCACACAAATATCCGCCGCCGCCGGGATTCGAACCCAGGACCTCTGATATAGAAGGCAATGTATGTTACCGCTACACCAGCCGGTCGTGTTTTTCCACACATCGGCACATATTCCCTAATAAGCAGAGCTTTCGATGAGGAAACAGATAATGAATAGAAAAAAAATGCCTTTGTTTTGCAAATATAATACAAAAAAAAACATGACAAGTTTCTGTAGATTATACAACCATTTACTATGCGGCGGAGATCAAACCATATCAACTCATTTCGCTCACTGCGCTACCTCTGTAGGCCTTCAATGTAAAAAATATAGTTCATTGACTCAACAAGAAGGAAAAGCATTTACAGTATAATAAAAGTAATGTCAATGGTTATTTCAAAAGATTTGAATCACTTTGTATAGTAATAATAAAAAAACTGTCCCTATAGTATTAAAATGCATGTCACGATATCCGACGCCGCGCTTCGGCCATACTGGTCAAAAACTGTTGCCACAGTGTGTGATATTTCGTAAAGCTTTTGATCAACTTCAGTGTGAAAAGAGTTTTTATTTAAAATTCGTCTCTAGTCACTATCTATCTATAGTGTGGCAATCAAATATTTGGCATGATTCCAAATGTTTGCAAAATGTTTGGCAAAAGGTACAGAAACATCAAGTTGGGGCTGAATGGAAGAAATCGCATTTGAGCCATAAATGGACATAGTTTTATAATTTTGTATTTACTTTTTAAGTTTAAGCAATTATTTGTGTTACATAACAGAAAAAAGAACGAAATATAATTTGAAATGCGGTAAAAGTTACTTTTGCTATCAACATCGGAAATCTTATATTTAAAATAGGTACTGAGAATCAATTCATAAAACTTTTAATTTGAATTTTTATTCAAAAACCTTGTATTTGTAAATTTCTATAAAAGAGTTTCGCGTGGACTTGATTCTTTTTCCCTATTGAAATCTTGCGCCGGCGGCGTTTGGTTACGTAAGGAAAAAGGCGGTGACTTTGTAAGATATACATGTTTCAGTATTTTTTTTTACTGTCCACGGAAGAAGATGAATAACGATATTAAAAACACTCTGCATGATAATTGGTCACCTTGCCCAAGTATAATAATAATTTATATTGGAATAATTAGTAACGCGTTGCTGACCTTAAGCCCAAGTTAATAGCTGTTCCTTGCCTTATCTGGAAGAAAACTACGCTTGTATGAAGTTCTTGTCGTGGTTAAAATCAGAAAGACTTTTTTTCTGACGCAGGTTTTAACTATCAAGAAACAAGTCTTAAAATGATATAACTGCATAGAAAAATGTAAATTTGTATGTATATGTCAGAAATGTACATTCTTGTTAGTATTATCTTTAGTTTACGCGATTCATACATAACTTTTTTAACGGCTAGTTAAATTTTACATTTGAACTCAACGTTTCGGTAACTTTGCAGACACTGGGCCGTATTCGTCACTACATTTTCTAATTTGTTCTTGACGACCGGTGTTGTGGTAACATACATTGCCTTCTATGTCAGAGGTCGTGGGTTCGAATCCCGGCGGCGGCGGATATTTGTGTCATGAACACAGATATTAGTCGTCAAGTCATGGATATTTATATGTTTATTTAAGTTTATTCTAATAAAAAATATGTATTTATTCAATATGTATGTTTATATATTTCTTAAGTAGGTATATCAGTTATCTAGTATCCATAACACAAGTTCTTTAAGGAACTTAGTTTGGGCTAGATAATGTTGTGTGAGGGTCAGAAATATTAATTTATTATTTTCTAATTTTACGACCTTCTAATGTCAAACTTAGAGCTTCCAAAATGAGTTGTTTTGAGTTTGTCCCTAATTTGATATAAAATAAAATACCAGACAATCACATCAACTACATAGCCTCAAAGTAAGCGAAGCTTATGTCATGAGATACCATGTAGCGAACTAGGGGGGAACCTAGAATATAAATACATATAGATAAACACCCGACCCGGAACATTTTTTTTTCTTGTTCCGGGCGGGAATCGAACTGGCGTCTGAGGTTTAACCCATCGCAAAAGTGGTCGTCAAATGATATAAGGGAGAACCGCGACCGAAACCATTGACTTCTGTACCTATGGGTACTTGGTGATGGTGGTTGCTAGCCAGTCGGACCCTGATAGGATCTTACCACCAAGGGGGGGTCACTCGGCTTAGTCACCTTTTACGACAAGGGTGGTAGGGCTATTCGAAACTGACCCTGAACGGGTTATGGTGCGTACAGATTGCTGTAATGGAACTTGTAATGTAACATTCTGCGCACCACACTTCCAAATACGTATCGTGCGAGAATGTTACATTACTAGTTGCATTACTAACAATCGGTACGCACCATTAGATCCATTAGAGTTTCTAGCCATTTCACGTCTTCTAATTTACCGAAATTCAATATTTTAGAACTCCTTTCAAACTCAGCATTATTACTGCTGGCTCTCTCAATACAAGCTTAAACGGACGTAAAATGTTAATACTCGAAAACTGATGAGTATTGAATAAATAAAAGAAGAAACGGAACGGCGATACGTGACAAATAAACATTCGAAAGAACTAATATTCAAGGATTTTTATTACTCATACTTTTGGAATGTTCTTTAGGTATATGGAATATTAATAAAAACTAATTCGTTTTGGTGATTTTAAAGAATACTTTTAGCACGAGTAACGGTTTTAAGAATTAATTTAAATTTGTTATATATTGGATCATTGCTATATTTCCTGTTGATTTTCCTGAGTAAAGAAATATTTTTTTTTATGAACCTAAACCTTATTTTTTTTAAAGTTGTGATATTAATTAACCTATACATATAAAAAGCCGCCTGAGCGCAATTTTTATTCTTCAAGCCAGTCTACTTTAGTGCTTACGGAATACTCCGGCTCCGAATAAATTTCAGCACTGACTGACTAACTGACATATAGTACCTAAATCTTTTAGTCAACTTTAGCGCATTATATCTTGGAAACTATAACTCTATTGAAACAATTGTTAAAACTTGTCTGTAGGGAATTTATTAATGAATAATTTCATCCTTAAACATTTTTTCCTAGCTCATATAGTTTTCCTGAAAATTGGAAAAGACTAAAAATGGGACACTTTTCAAGGGGGGAAAGGGTGAAGCCGAATCCGGAGGGGGAGGAAGAGTTATATATTGTAACGAACTCACCTCAAGGCACAATATAGCGGCAACTAAACCAAGGAAAAATTTTGCCGCTTTCCCCATACATTGAAATCTAGAATGCATGGACAAGTCTAGTGTTTATCGAGGATGGACGTGTATCACCATAGTATTTATGCGACCTTTCACTCAGGTGGCATGAAAGACAAATGTCCTATCCTTACTATATAAAAATGTAGTTTATTTAATCTCAATTATATGATAGATGGAGCATACGGGACGAAATATGTTGCCCAAGTAACTAAGTCGTTTAATCTTTAAACGAAACATCATAAAATGATGATGTTTCGTTTAAAGATGGTTCTGTGAGAATTAAATAAATAAATAAATATTTAGCCATCCTCTATAATTTTTGAACTTAATATAAAACGCTGCTGAAACTGAAATTGATCTCAGGATTCATAATTATAGAATAAAACTTGTAGAAAAATATTCCGGAACATCGTAAGGGATACTCAACCAGAGGACTCAATGTATAAACTTATATCTAGATTGTATATATTTTAACTAAGGTAGTATACAATGTATCATTACCTTTACCCAAATACATTTATTGAATAACGATCTTCCTCAAATTGCACATGCTTACCGGGGGTATGGTGATCAAGACACCCCGCCCTCATGTCTCAGTGGCTCTAACGACACCCGAGGGATGACAGGGGAGGCACTGAAGACATCGAAATTTTGTAAATGATAACGAATAATACTAAAAAGCCTAATCATTTATAAATTACTATGTGGCACGGTTTGAGAATAGCTGTTTAATTGAGTGAGACAGAATGTCATTTTGTTTACAGTTATGGATTTCAAAAGTACACAGTTCTATACTAACAATAAATGCAAAGATATTGCACTTTTTAAAAGTTGAAATTATCTTTCTGCAGCCGTAAAAAAGAATTGACTCAGCAAAATTTGTAAATCATGTGACTAATTTCGAGTGTATATATGAAGTTACGAAATAAAGTATATTGCGATATTTCACTTTTTGATCTTAAAACCTGTTCACAGAAATGCACACTAATATACTGTATTATGAGTTATACGCGAGGTTGCGAGTTCGATTTCCGCGGCTGTATTAAAAGTGTTTTGAAACTTTGAAGATATTGGTTATATGTCTGAGTGTATACTCGTATGTATTACTACAAAATGCGGACTATCTTTGTACCATATTTCGTCGAAACACAATTTGAACGAAAATGAAGAAAGACAATATTTCTGTGTATCATCTATCTATTTACATTATCATATATTCATCCTCACAAATCTAATATCATTAGTAAAATAGAATAAAATAAAGGAAAGGATTTAGATACCGTATAATATTTTATGATTTAGAAAGATTTTACAATTTGTAATTGAAATTTGTTTTATATTCCAAATTTCAAAAGTATTATTTAAGTGCATACCACTTTTCAACGGTTATATAATAATAAGAGAAAGTTATTACTCACGTTATAAACATTAGATTCAAGACGAAATTTGAAATATTTTAAATATGTCACAAAATTTCAGTATTTTATTTCAATTTATAGTCTAAAAGTATGACTAAAAATTGAAATAAAATACCGAAATTTTGTTTCCTGAAAAATCCTTGTCTCTACCGTTTTTTTTTCAGTTACACTGAAGGGTTTTCAGTTACCTCTTTGGGTCTCTTGGCGAAAAAAATTGTCTTAGCTTACCCAAGCTGGTTGGTGGATGTCAATTTTATCATGCTGAAATGGGTTCATACAAACCTTAAAGACATACTACAGCATCCGAGGCAGAGTACTTATCTTGGTTTAACGTCTTCGTTAAGATACATGGGCGGTCAACTGTCGCAGATCCTTGAACTGAACCGGGGCCGAATTTGACGATCTGGTCAAAGTCGCCGGATGAGGGAGGCGCGGGACCAAGTGATGTGGACAACCGTGGGGCAGGCCTATGTCCAACAGTGGTTCTGCTATATCACCAATTTGGCGATGGGGTAAACTTATCTGGGTTCGATTCCCGCACGGAACAATACCTATTCCCAGGAACAACGCTTCGATGACTCTCCTCTTCATAGTTGGATTGTAAATACTTAACAAGAATATGTAATTTTTAAATACTCACTTACATATATTGAGGTAAATACCACGCTCTATGTGTGTATAAGATTTGCTAACATAGTCTGTACGTGAAAATGTAAATTAGCGATCTCTTAACGTACCGCGTTACGTGACTTTATCTATCGGTAGTCTATACGGTTACTGATGGTTAGTTACGATATGGTGTAAACAGTTGGGTTAGGAAAGAAATTTGATGATTTATTTATTTATTGAATTTAACTACGTTTTTCTTTCGCTCCCAGTCCAGCATAGAAAGAAAAACGTAGAATGTGCCAGCTGCTTCTCTTCCCGGGCATACTGTAAAAGTCAGTTAAGGGACAGAGGTTTTAAAGGCGTTTTTTTGGGCGATAGGCTGACCCCCTGTCACTACAATAGTCTCGCTCCATCTTTATAATACCTCCAAATTTGTCAAACGTGACATCAGATGGTCTTTGAACCTCTGGTGTTCGGTCTACTCCATAAGGGATACAGGCGTGACATTATGTATGTATGTATGTAATTTAACTATTTATGTAAATACAAATATTGGGAAAAAATTGCTAACATTTGAGGTCCAAGGTACTGCATAGATATATATTTTTTGATTATTTTATTTTACATTGTTAGCCTTGTTTGAATACTGGTCTGAGAGGATATTTGAGTGATGGACACAGCTATTTTCTTTAAATCATAAATGTTAGTACAAGTATTTCTTATATCTTATAACAATTTAGTAAATTCCATAAGTTTATTTTGTTGTTCGCTATTTTAGTGAAAATTTATTTTAATTGAATTCGTCCCAACTAAATTCATTTTAATATTGTCTTAAGTTTTCACGATTCATACTATTAAATAAAACACTTTTTAACCGGATTTATCGCGTATATTTACATTTTAAATTTTGACTCGACGTTTCGGTGTCTTTGCAGACCCCGTGGTCACGAGCGACTGAGGTGTCAAGCGTCGGATCGATAGATTGAAAAAGTTATACATCATCATCTCCATCTGTTTCTCAGTCTTCGAGCCTTCGAGAAAAAGACACCGAAACGTCGAGTCAAAATTTAAAATGTAAATATACGCGATAAATCCTGTTAAAAAGTGTTTTATTTAATAAATTCATTTTCTCAGTAAATAATGGAACAGGCCGACTTTTTACAAATAAAGTTAACTGTCATCATAAAATTTATCTTAAGTAACCATGTCGGTGTACTATAAATAGTTTATTATTATTACACAGCTTAAAACAGAAGTATAACAATTCAAACCCTCGCAACCATTTACATGTCATAAAGAGATCTATCATACTTAATGTAAACATCTATTATACTTGTTCAAGAGCAACTTTTTAATACAACCCACCGCACTATTGTATAAATAATCACTGGAAGCATTTTACGCCCTTATACACACTACGTTAACATACAAAACAACTAATTAACCTCTAAGTACTGTTATGACTTCCTAATCCTATTTAAAAATGTTAAAATATCACTCCAAAGTGGCTTAGGAATTTCACTGCGGATTCTAGGACAAATGCAGCCTACGAAGTTTAGGTTAGTGTCGTTCAATGAATAATTTAAGGCTTGATTTTAGCTGACTCACACAGAGATGTACGCTAGTGTGTGTGAGCTACCTGCACTGCGTGGGCGCAGGCCTCGTCTCGAAGAAAGCCTCAGTGTTGAACTGGCAGCCGACGCGAATGCACGCACCGGCCCCACCATGCTAGTAAAGTAACCTGAGTGTAGTGATTGTGACTAAACTTGTTGCGAAGTGATCGTGCTAACTTAACCCTCTTGTGTTTTACCGGATTTTAACCCGAGGAACGCGCCGCGGCGCGAAACAGGTTAGTTCTTATAATCTATCAGTTGACGAAGGTAATGTGAAAGTTTCACGATGGAACACTGAAGTCTGACACACTTTTGTACAGATGTGTCGGTTAACAGGTGGGTGCGCCCAGTACGTGTCCGACCAAAATTCCAATCTCGCGAAACAACTTTCGTCCAGTTTGACAACTTTCTTCAGTGAGATTTTTATTCCAGTACACTTGTAAATCAAATTCCTTAGATATGAATCTTACTACTGAGCTTACGTTAAATTTGTATTTTCGTCGTTTTTAACTCCTATTTACAAACAGTTTCCGTACGGAATAGTTAAACAAACTAATACAATAGAATTTAAGACTTCAACGCGCAGTCAAGCCAGATTATTAAATACTACAAAGTTTACCTGATCTCTTCGTATAATAAGAATAAAGTTCTGGGAATTTCAGATCATTAATTTAAAGATTAAGTTAAAAATACTAACAATACAATAGCAGGATTTCATAAACGCAAGGTAAATGAGGACAGAGGGACTATAATTCTGCCTTAGCAGTCTTACATCTGTAACCGGTTTAGGAACTCTTCGTACCTCGTCTCCCCCACCTCAACTGACATTAAATTTGATCCTTCCCACTATTCATTTAAAGGTCACTTCCATATTTATTCAAATGAAAGTGTTCGTTGGAGTTAATAAAGCTTAGAAGGTTTGTGGTAGAAAAAATAGCTATCAGTCGCTAAGAAGCTTTTATAGTTAAAAGTGGACATGTTTTCAAAATCATTGTTGTAGGTACGAATTAAATGAAATCATAATCATTGAATCACAAGATTTAGATAGCTTAAAAATGTAAAGATTACGACACAAATGCAAAAATCCATTGTTACAATTTAAAAAATTCCTGTGTTGATGTTCCATTTCATTTATTTATTTATTATCATATTGAGGGAGGATAATATTAAAAAAGCTAGCAGGCTTCGGGTTCAATAATGATGACGATGATTATAATATTTACTATATTTAAATGTGAATATTTTTAAATGTAATAGAGTACTTTAAAGGATTGACAGTAGACGTCTAAACGACTTAATAGCCCAGCTTTTCCGGGATAAACATAAATATGCAAGTACAATGTCTTTTACCCGAAACGTTCCTTACTTAAAAATCCGTTACTGAGGGTTTGATTGATACAGTATGAAATTATAATAACACAAAAACACATGGCAAAACAATACCTTTGCGGTATGGTAGCAAAAATCTGGCTAGATTTGTGGAGTCAAAAAAAACAATTGAATTCTAGTAACGAATTATTTCTAAAAATTATACTCTTAATAACAATCAATGAAATGGAGAATGTACTTAATTAGGGTAATTATAGTATGGAGGAGAAGTTGATAATAAAAATATCATGGATCGCCGCAGAATTGGGATTTCCTCTTCCCTCATCGCAAACCTTTTTATTCATTGACAGTAGGGTTATGAATCTTTTCCCCGGGTGACAAGTACAACCTCGTGCTTTACGGAAAACTTTTATATAAATTGATTTTCCAAAAGTAACCAAAAATGTACACCAATTCTTTTTGCTAATTCTTCTTAAGCGCACCTTTATAAACTAATTAACAAAGACTTTCTAAGGGTATATAACTTGTTTATAAGAAAATCTAAGGCTTCGAAAAGGAACTTGTTGAGGAGCTCAGTTTGTTTAAAAAGCGTTTAATATTACTAATTGCGGGAAACTCACCTTCAAGGGTGAAGTCTTTTTTTTTTTTATAAAAAGTTATAAAGTTTTTTTATACAAAGTCTCATCACTTTGTAGAAAATCTTTACACTTTTTAAGTTTTCCGTGATAAGATATTTTTCTTTATTCATTCATAATTTTGAAATGGATTGTTTGGATAATATTTAAGTTAAAATATTTTTGTAAACTTAGTTCGTGTTAATTAATTAAGAATAGCTTAAATTATTGTACAACACAACAGAGCCTGCAGCTTTACTTGTTTTCGTCGTCAGCATTTCTTTAAACAAAATGTAGACACCTTAGGACAACTTATGTGTTCGTTTTTCGAAATTAATTAAATTTATTTTCCACTTATAAGGTATGTATGAAATTATATTTATTTTATATTTTTAAATTGAAGAGCAATTCCTTCTAACATATTATTAACCTTTGAATGTAACAATATAATGAACAATAAAAGACGAACAAATCGAAAGGCTTCTAACTTTATTTCTATTTACATATGAGCCTTCTAAACGTTTCAAAGCCTTTGATATTGACAAACCCAATCTTCTCCTCAAGCTATTAATTGTATTATTCCATATTTTGTGTTAGTAATATGGAAGCAAATACCGAACCCGAAAGACATTTCTTACCGTGCCAGACAGGAAAACTTTTGTATATGAATAGCATACGATGTAACGATTATATATTTTTTTTGTTCTATAAATGACTGCAGATTTCCTTAAAAAATATGGATCGGAGATACAACGCAAAAGTTCAAGCCGTCATTTCATGTGAGAAACAAAATATTTTAACTTATTTATTTAAAACTTATTGCAATTCCTTGTGTAACAATATTATAAGTAGAATTAACGATTTAAGTGGAGGACTATATTTTTTTTTTTACAAAATTGTAAGATATGACTGCCTTATTACGTGAGAAGACCGTATTAATAGCCAACTCCGCTTAATGAAATCGGTAATCTCTAAAATTCCACCTACAGATTTGTCAGGTCATTCTCACGAAGAAAAGAAAGAAAATAGATTTCCCTTTAAATCTCTATCAAGTACCAAGGCACCATGAGTTAACCGTAGTGGCAGCGATTCCGGTATAAGAATGTGCCCACATAGAGCAAGTTCGCAAACCGGTAAGACAGTCATAACCGGCGGTGTGTAACGAGGCAAACGCTCAGTTAATTGCTAGATGTTGCTCCACTGCATATTTAGTTTTCTACCGCCTTGATTTTATGTAGTTCTGGTGCACTGGATGATGTATTTAGTTTTTATCGTTTGTTTAAATATAGTTTTTTTATTCAAATAACTATGCTCTTCTATTTTCTGTTCAGTTTACCGTTGCCATGAGTATTACATAGTTAGGTAATGTAAATGTATTAAATATTAGCATACCTTTAAATTTTAGATTTTATCTTACTTAATATTATAAATGTGAATGATTGGATGTATACATGTCTGTTCCTCAATCACAGCAGCTAGTATCCCATAATGCAGCTTTTAGTAATTTATTAACACTTTGAACATGTATCATTGCCTGCCAAAGGCTAAAAACAACAAAAAAAAAATTATTTAGCGGGTAAACCGGGGTACCTATGTCCCCAATCTCACCACATAGTTAAGATAAATTCGAAGATGAAAGCATTCAGGTTACTGTCTCTTCACTGCCTGATATTTGGCGGCAAATATTATATGAAGAGCCAAACGCTGACTAAGACCTGTGGTGGTTCTACTACCATCTGTAGACCGCGCTAATCGTCTTTCATGATACGCTTATCTACGCGGCTATTTTATATTTAAGCCGCATAGGGGCTAGAAATACGTAAACATTAGCTATCTATTGCCTCTATTCCAATAATTTAATCAATACAAGAAGCTTAGCGAAAACAGAATTCTCCAATACTAAACCTCTCAAGAAGCCCTTAAGCATCGGACTTGGACGGATAACGACCTTATTGAATTGCTCTCGCGTAGTACCTACTATTCATTTTCTACTAGTCCGTAAAAGTTCTAAGTACGACAAGAGGTTAAAACAAAACAAAATCCTATCGTTTACAAATTATCGATAATATGGCAGACGTATCATCAAAAAAGTTTTCAATAATATAAATGCTCAGTGTTTTTTCTAGATTTAAAATATATTTTAAATAACATAGTGAATATATTTTAAAAGTGTTTTAGTTGGTATAGTATGAACTTCATTGTATGGCATTTATGGAGTATACAAAACAGCTTAAAAGAGAAAAAGCAAATTCTTCATCTTGGTGCATGCTTTAAAAGAAATTATCTTCAACTTCTATGATTACCAGATTCTATGAGCATTATCTACAGCTAGTTAAAACACTAAACTTTAAAAACTCCTCCATTTTAGTAACAATAAATTGTTTTCAATTCCATGGAATTTTGTAAATGAGTTGGATATATTTTTAATAACGACTTAATAACACATCGTTCGGATATTCATCATCAATCTGATACGGGCTATAAAAACTGATTTGAAGTCACTTGAAGAGAAAATAAAAATAAATATGAAGTATAAACGCACTTTGCATGTCATATTAATTAGCAAACATCAAAGGTCAAAGAAATTCCAAATTTCTGAATGCAAAGTAAGCTAAACTCGTCTGCTTTCTATTGATTCAAAAAATTCTCACGAAAAGCAAACATCTTGAAATTGAGCAAGATCTATGCGTCTCATGTCATGGGTACAGTCAGCTTAACAGTTGCGTATGAATGAATTAAAAACTAACTGATATAGGTGCAATGTAGGTATTAACGTAGGTATACTAAGAATTGCTGGCAAGAGTCGTAACAAGGGTTGGTTATCATCGTCGCGCACTTTATTTATTTCTTAAGACCAACATTAAAAGTTACATTGTATCTTATATCTAATAGTTTAAAAAAAATGCAACATCTGATTAAGGTATCCACATAATCATTTAGGCATGTCAGTCCCTTAACAAACATGAATTCCTACCAACAATACCAAATTCATAAAATCTTTAGTAATTACGGAATCTATCTTAAATATTTTATAGGTTGCAAAGATTTCTTAGATGACGATACACTCATCATCTGCATGATTATTTAATTTATATGTCACGCACGACACCTACCTTCCTTTTTTTCAAATCTTTAAGTAACTAGACTTAAAACTTCTCATGCTGACGGTACACAGGTACTTGAGTATGAGGAGTGCCCGTATATTTGCGCAGTATTCGTGTACGGGTGAAAGTTCTCAATACATCAATACAATTTAATATGGAAAGTGGAAAGAATCTTACTATGGGTCCAATTTCGGGTACCGGATTTCATTTTGTGAGAATTTGACGTCAACGGTTTTTTATGTACTTAGTGATTGTGGAGTTAAGAGTGTGAGGCTGTATCGTCTGACTGCGTTTTTAGTAAACTTTATTCCTAAACTAAAATTCTTCCTTTCCTATTTAGTGAATTTTATGAGTGTTGTGAACAAATCGTGAAATTGACCTCATTGTATATCACTTATTTTGCAACTATTCTGTATACCCATATTTTTCTACTGCAAGAATGACTCTATAGTAGAACTTATAATTATGCACCTTGACTTGAATTGACGCGTATGACAAAAAGTCAAATGAAGATACGGTTAGTAATGTGTTTGGTCATTTTAAAATTTGTCCAATACTTTTTCTAATGAAATTATTCATTTACAAATAAGATAATATAGTGTATAGTGTATAGTGTTTATGTACCTTTAATATGTATTAATATATTATTTATATGTATTTAGTTCTTTAGTTTTTAAGTTCTAAAATGTATCTTTTAAATTATGTCACTTTAAATTATCCTTTAACACAACCCAGGGTTGTCTGGAAGAGATTGTCTGTAGATAATAAGGCCGGCTATTGTGCACTGTACCTATTATATTTTTAATAAAGTTATGTCTTACTCCATGTGTACAATGAAGAATAAATAAATAAATAATAACAAAAACTATAAAAAAACGAAAACAAAATATTATTACCATTCTATCCAATGGTTTGTTCAATTCAGAAATTAGTATTTAAATACAAAGACATGAATATAACTTATAATGTGTTTACTCACAGATACGAGAAGGTACGAACGAATTAACTTAAAAAGAAGGTTATTAAAAAAATGCTTATTTTCGTTTTCGATTAAAACTTGTATTCAAAGCAACTTTCATTGCAATACTTCCCTTACCATTTAATTTTGGCTTAATCAGGTTTAGTGTGCTCAATAAAAGACAGGATGTATATTACGAAATCATTGGCATTTGGAATTCATATTAGTAGTACTAATAAAGGCATGGTAGCTCAATACCAACTAGTTGAAACACAATGACGACGCATATGTTTCAAAACTTTAATGTCGTTATAGACTATTATTATTGATTTGGTTATCAATAAAATATGGGTTGTAAACAATTAGCAGGCATTTTTAAAAACTCTGTTCTCACTAATAAAGTTTAGTACAAACTAGCCACCGCACGCGGTGATCCCGTGGGAATTTCGGGATAAAATATAGCCTATGACCTTCCTCAAGAGTTGGGCTATCAAATGCAAAAATAATTTTTCAAATCCCACTTTTGGTTTATGAGATTAGCGCGTTCAAACAAACAAACTCTTCAGCTTTAAATATTAGTATAGAAGTATAGTTAGAATTATATTTTCTGAAATATTTGTATGCCAAGGTCAAATCTAAAAATACAGATCCACAACAATTGTAGAGCAAACATCATATAAAATGAGAAGAATCTTATTATAGCCAAGCCAAATATTTCAATTGATTATACATACATTAGCTATTTTCAAAGAAAAATATGAAAAATTTTTTACGTCTTCATCGTATTAAGACCGCCCTCAGGACTACATCGCAATATAAAAATCCTTGTCCCTTAGAAAGCCCATTTATCGAAAAAAGGTCTATTGGGTGTAATTTAACATGCGTGTAGGGCACATCCGTGTAACATGTAAATTTAAATTTCTCACTTACCGAAGAGCAGGTTAGATTTTTCGTACAATTTTTATTTCTAACTAAGTAATAAAGTGTAAGGGGATCGTATTAGGTATAAACATAAAAAAAAAAAACTCCAATCACACCAACTACATGGCCCCAAAGTAAGCATAGCTTGTGTTATGGGATACCATGTAGCGAACTAGGGAGGAACCTAGAATATAAATACATAAATAGATAAACACCCAGACACGGAACATTTTTTTTTCTTGTTCCGTGCGGGAATCGCACCCGCAAGCACTGTCGTCAGAGGCAGATAGGTTTACCCCAAGGCCAAAGTGGTCGTCAATAAACATAGATATAGTAGTATTGTCTTAAGTTTTCACGATTCATAATTTAAATAAAACTACTTTTTAACCGGATTGGTCACGAGCAATGTCGCTCGTGACCACGGGGTCTGCAAAGACACCAAAACGTCGAGTTAAAATGTAAAATATAAATTATACGCGATTAATCCAGTTAAAAAGTAGTTTTATATAGATATAAAGTAGGCGGGTCACTGCCTATTTACATTATAAAATAAAATATCTTAGTTAAGTAGTCATTCTAAGATATTACGAATACATTTAACAAAATAACGAGCATAACAGTTTATTTCGCTGACATAACCTTAATTTGATATCATGTTCTTTTTTTCAATAAAAATATTATAAATTTTGATGACATAACATTCGCTAAAAATGCATTATGGAAAATATTTCGCCTATGATATGACTATTTGAAACGCATAAAATAAGACATTTTATTTCTATATTTTTAGATAGTGTCGCATTCCTCTTATATTTTTGCATAGTTAACAAATGTGTTTAACAAATATCACGTTGTAATGTTCATTGAAGGTAAATTATTTAAAGTTACGTGTTTTTTAAGAATTCTTATTACGTGATAAAATGCGTACATTAAAATTCATAAATTATTATATGTACAAAAGGCAGGGTTGGCAACTTTTTTTTCTACAAATAAAGTATATTTGAGTCTGAAAAGAATATCAAACAGTATTCAAATTGTGTATATGTTTTAAACACATATTTTTAGAGCTTTTTTGCACAAGTTTTTACTTGAAGTCCAACATATAAAGTGTTTAGCTTTTTATGCTGAAAACAGTATTTTGTATACTTTATTTCTGTTCAACAGTAAACAGTATAATGTAGGGAAAAACAGTATAATACTGTTAGAAACAGCATAGTTAGCAACCCTAATAATAGTCTGATAAATTAAATCGTTTGATTTTCAGCTTGCTTTAATATAAGCACTGAGATCTTTAACTTTGTATTCTTATTTCATCATCATCATCCATCATCATCCACAGCCTGTAGACGTCCACTGCTGGACATAGGCCTCCCCCAAGGTCTTCCACGTCGCTCGGTCCCGCTCCGCCCTCATCCAGCGTTTACCGGCGACTTTGACCAGGTCGTCGGTCCATCATTCTTATTTATCAACAAGGTATCTAATTATTATAAGATTACATAAAGAGATAAAACACTTAAAGGTATAGCTGCATTTAAGTTAAAGCATAAACGACTAAGTATACCTACTAAACATGTGTAACAAACTTTTCATTGCCATTTTTCTCGTAAATAACTAACAAAAGCGTTTTGATATTTTTTACAGCATTTACGTTATTCAAGATAAGATGTAAGTATAGAAAACTTCGCACTTACCAATTGAAATTCTTACTTTACCTTATATAACATCGATGATACCGCAAAATGAACATCTGTCGAAGACGTACGATGATCGCAAGTTATACGTGCTACTTTTAGCTTTTAGCATGTTATGCGTGTTGTGTGTGATATCGTTGTAGATTGTACGGTGTACGGTTAGCAATCCGTTAGCTGTTTCTAAGGGGGTCAGACGCAAGCCAAACGCATCGAGTCGCGTGCCCGCGCTTTCAAAACATGTTGAGAATTATTGAATCTACTTTGAAATTTGGAATAAGATTTAATATAATTATAGGATATTATTATTTTGTGATAGAAAGAATATATAGAAAGGTAAAGGTACTTATAAAAGCACATTACTTAGAACATAGTATTTTGTTTAGTAACTTTTCAGTTGACGGGCGGCGTGACATTTAAAAAACCGTGACCGTAACATCGGGGATTCGTATTAAATATCTATGTTTTTATAAATATAAGTAATCTTAAGTAAAGTAATAAGTATGGCTAAAAAATAACTAAAATAAAAATCTATTAAATCAATATTATTGCATGCTAGTCAAACAGTTTGCCAAATTATAAATAAATAAAAAATTAGGAATTTTTAATATAGTTTTAGCTAAAACATTCAAAAATATACAACAAATTCTTCGAGAAATATTTGTAAGACTATTTCACAATCATGCTCACAGGTCCTGTGGCGCAACGGATAACGCGTCTGACTACGGATCAGAAGATTCCAGGTTCGAATCCTGGCAGGATCGCATATACACTTTTGTTATTTTTTTATTTCCTTTTTTTTATTTTTTTCTAAATCTGTGAACTATATGTAAAGAAATATGAGCCGATATTTTACTAAAATCTAAATATTTAGCAATTTTACCAATATTTTTTTTTTATCTCTTAAGCTACAAGTCAGACAAGAACTACCTACTCTTTTTGTTAATTAATACAATGCAGCTGATAAAAGAGTGCAAACTGAAAACAGAAAGAAAAATGAACAGCTACAAGCCAGACCTTCCGCACTATCAGCGGCATAAAATACTGATAATTATAGAACACAGTCGAAAGTCAGCTCTATCACTCTCCGATACAGTCCATATTTCCGAACAAACCATACCTTGCCGACTACAAGATGCCTAATGAATTCGATTATCCAGAGTCCAGAGGCATCTACGGTTCTCTAGCCTCCGTTAAAACATTTACAGAGCGATCGCTTTTAAATTCTCCATCCTATACACTCGTAATAAGGTTTACTTTGCGATATTTTATTCGATTATTGTGTGAGTAAATATGGAGCTTTGAACAACTGTGATGGCGCCAAAGGCATTTTGGCAACGATTTCTTTAAGAATTGCTTTCATACGAATATGATTTTTTATTTTGTGAGCGCTTAGAAATTGTTCTATCTTCTTCGATAGAATGAATAAAGTTTTATACATTTGATGTTCCATAAAGAAAGGGATGGATTTGTGGGAGATATGAACATTTATGTTACATTTCCTTAAATATTTGACCTTTTGTGAGATAAGAAGTTCAAAGTAACATGAATTTGATTTCGAAGTGCTGTTTGATAAAAATAACTATGACGAATTCACAAAGTTTAAAAAAATAAGGCAAAATTTAGATTAGGTATGTTTTATTTTCAGTATCTCGGTTTTTAACTTAGAGCCAAAAACACTGGAATCAGATAATTAATTTACCTACTTAAACTGTTTGCCGCTGCTTGATGACTTTTTAAACTAAAGGATAACAAAGTTCGTCCTTGACCTTAGAAAATTTTCCTCCATTGGGAAACACCCTTCCTCCTTAAAATAACTCTACAATACTCTTGAAATAACCAAAACTATAGTACAATCAGTTGCAGAGTAGTACTACAATAATTTTCACTCGAGGCTTGCAAAAATTCGTTGCTGAAAGATACAATTTTTCAAGGGGCTTATATTGCAGATTCATAGCAAAACCATGAAGTTTTATACAAACGTCAAAAAACTTATCAGATTTCAAAATAACTGGAAAAAGCTCAAATTGTGTTATTTATTTCATAAGAATTGTTTCGTAATAATTCATTTAGATTAGTTTTATGGAAACAATAAAAAGCAGCCAATTAGACCTTTATTTCAATCTAAGCACTTGTTATTTCCATGAGAAAGTTTAACTTGAATAATAAATCACAAACAATAATGTATGCAAATGTGATAAAGATATTTCTCGGCGACGCAGCCATCTTGATACAAAAGTTAAGGTCTTGGGAAAAAACAATTTGAATTTCGAAACTCGTCAATCGGGTTTTGAGTTGAATTTTATTTTCATGAAGAAGGAACGATAACGCTTTTTGGTTAATACTGCTTTCTACACATATTTTTTAATGGCAGATAGTTATAATGACTTTAAAGAAACGAACGGTTACTATTAAACCATTTGCGAGTTGTTTGCAACACACATTGAGCTCGTATATGAATTAGTTGACAATACCACTAGGTACTCGAATTCCAAATATTTTTTTAATAATTCTAAGTAATATTCAAGTAATCTAAAAAATAATGTCATATCGGTTTCATATTGGATGGGTTTAAGAAAGGCGGCTTACTTATCCATTTGCTCGAATTGCTAAAAACCTAAAGTTTTGGGTTTTCATAATAAACAGGGGTTTTAAAAGAGTTTTCAGCAAATTTCAAAGTACGTCACACTCTTATTCAACACCCATATTATGTCAGTTAAAAATAAAACGACCTGTTTGCTTATCGGACTGGTGAATTGGCATTAAAAAGTGATTCTGAAATGTCACGGTGACAAGTGGTCACATTAAATGAGTTGACTTTCTTTCGCGGCTTCATGAATCAACTTTCGTAGGGCTCTTATTTTGTGGAAAGTAAAATTTGTTCATTACTCCAAATTTATAAGGACTTCAAGTTCTACTTTTGGAATGTATTTTTCGATATACTGCGTATGGGAAAATTACGGCTTCGATACATTACCGGTGTGCTTTGCTTAATATTCAGTCGTTTCTTTTTTTGACTTTTTAAATTTCACCTTAGTGGTGAAGCCAAAGTTAATACTTCTACATACGAACCTAAGTGTACCGAATAAGGTACTATTCGCAATGTTAGATAATTGGATTACTTAGGTGCGCGATCAAGAACCTCAGTAGTCATTGGTTTTTTGCCTACGTCTTAATTTAAGGATAAAAATTTAACAAACCCTCATTAAGTTTCATCTTTAATAGGGCGAGACTTTGCCCCCTACATTTTGACCACGAGGATAAAATTAGGTTCTCTGAAAGAAGATTTAATTTTGAATAACCTACTGAAATTTGTTTTTTTTTTTTAGATGAGAAGAGACATTCTAAAACAAAAAAAATATAATCTGGATTTTTCTCGCTATTTTAATATGTATTACAATTCGGACCTATCAACTTCTTAATCGATCAAATAGCTCAAAATTGGGGACGACGAATAATCTAGTCCTCAAAGATGTAGTAGATAATTAAAAGCTCACACCACAAGTAATTTCTTAAAACAGTCACGGCTCCGTGCCACTTCACATTGACATTAACATACGCCTGCGACCTACATCGCTCCACGTATTTAGGAGACGCGAGGCATCGCATAACGGTTATAAGGCTGCAACTCGTCAAGCTCGTCCAATGACTCCGCGGCTCTCGGTTTTGTGGTACAGGAGGCTGATTGCTTATTGGCTATTTGCCTAGGATTTTTTCCTGGATGATTTGATACAACAAAGAGGGGAATGTACCTATTGTTGTAATATCTGTAATGAAACATGATATACTTTTTGCATTAATTTGTTTAGAAAATAACATTAGGTTCCTCATTTATTGATGGAATTGCAAATGTAAATAAAATAATCAATTTTAACTGAAGTCTTTGCGTGTTTGTACATCAAACATCCATGCATATGTTTGCATGGGTACATTTTGAATAACCTTTTCATTTATAATTTAACAAAGGGATTGAATCCTGAAAAGTTTAGTATTTTTATTTATACATCTCCATCAACTTTATTAGAATTTATTTTCTTTTCAAAAAATTTTGATTGTTAAAGTCGTGAATATCGTAGACTTCTTACTCGAATGACCAAATAGTGAAACTATCGTGATCCAATTGCACCCAAACCCTAAAAATAAAACGCTATCAAAACGTCAACAATTGAATGAACTATGATCAAAGATCAACAAAACATCAAAAAATCGATTACTTAAGTCCTAAACAATCGACAAGTACTTATAGATTGGCATGCAACTATAAATACTAATGTTATTGTACAAAAGCTTCAAATCCCCTTCACCAGGTGGCCTTGCTGCTGACTTGTCTGTGATTCTGAGACCAAAGGAATGTCAACTATGCGACTTGGAAACTACTAAACGAACCACGAGGGTCGATGGAACGGATTCTTTAGTCTATGGTCTTTGCTTTAATGGCGGACTTTTGGAATTGATCAATTTTATGAACTGAGACTGTTTCTTTCTAAAGTCGTGCAGATATATTTTTATTGCAATTGGCTTGCTGTTGAAATAATAGGAAGTCTAGTAGTAGCGTCATGGGTACCTACGTGTGCTCTCAAACATGCAATCTTACTTTTCTAAACAACCATTTAATAAAAGATTTTGCTAATGTTAAAAGTGAACGGAAATGAAACAAAAATTAAAATTTATAGTGATAACTGAGCATTGCTTTGATGTATTGATAGTAAGGATCAAAACAAATCGATACAATTCATCTTCAAACACTACATTTACATAAATATAATCACGCCTGTATCCCCTTGGGGTAGGCAGAGACTAAGGAACGCCAATTGCTACGATCCAAACATACATAACATTTTTATTTATTTAATAAAATGACATGACGACCGTAATCGAATCTTTTCTTATCAAAGATCCACTGAACATTATAAAACTTTCAACATAGACTCGGAATATCATTGCTTATGTTTTTTTTATATTTAAATATAGAACTTATTTCAATAAACCAAAGGGCTTAACTCTGCATAGCCTTCGTAATCAGGCAGCAACTACCATTGGTGATTGATTATTCATGCGCTTAACCTCAATCTCATCTGAGGGTAAGTGTGACAATGAAATTAAGTACACGGTTTCCGGACAAAATAGTTGAAAACTAAATATTAGTATTATTTTTAATATAAATAATTTTCATAACAACATATTTTCCGTGAGAGAACAACTTAAAAATCACACGAATGAATTATGAGAACTGCGCGGCGTCTTTACAAAGATTAATGCTTACAAATAATTATTTCACCACTGTAGGATATCGCTTTAATAATTTGTTTATTGAAGACAAAGGTAAAAACCAGGCATGTTGCAATTTGGCAACAAATTATTCAGCAGCGTGCCTACACGTCAATTATAAAAGCTGGTTCTGACGCCTATGCAATGCCATTCATGAAACGTTTGCACAATGCTCCTACGTTACAACCTCTATGAGAGTAGGTCCCTTTATCTTTTGTTTACAACTATTATTGCACAATTTGATATGATTTACCTCTCGTTACATTTAGGCTATATATTTTTTTTGTAATTTTTACCAAGCGTATTTCGAAAAATATTTTCGAACCACGAATTTTGGCCTCATTTAACGTGCATATTGAATCAAAGATAAAAATAAGCAAAAATTCACCGTAAACGTTTGCATAACAAAAAACCGTGTAGTATTACATACCTCAGCTTATTATGCAATGTCAACAAAATAAATATCAACTCCATCTCATGACAAACACATAAAGATTTATTTGACTGCGGAACTCCCAAGTATTTTAAAACGAAGAAAATAAAACAAACTAATGTGCACGGAAAGAAGAAACATATTTCCTTGGGGAAATTTCGGAAGACGTGGATAGTTAAAGTTGAAAACAAATGTCCAATTAAATTGTTTACCCTTTGCTTCTAGATTTAAAAAAAAGAAGATAATAAACCTTTTTGCTAAATTTCATTATCGTTCTTTTTTTGAAATTCCTTTGTGTCATCGTCATTCATTTGTTGTGTAAATTGTCAAGGCTTATCGTAGAGGCTTTCTTTTCTTTAATTTTGAAGCGGGTATTTAAAGACCCTAATTCTTTTGAATTTGCCTAAACTGGGAATGGGATAGATAATAGAATCTTTTGCGAAATTAAGGTACACAATTGAGTTTGTTTTAAGGGATTTAATAATATTAGGTTAATGCTTGTGGGAAAGTTTGAGATTACTCATACTGCTAACGATAACTTAGCAAGTATGAAATAAATTAATGTTATGTTATCATTCTCTCGAATTGTCTTACGTGCCAAATGTATCTAAAATTAAGTTATTTTAAATTCAATTTTGAGTACCTACTTCAGGGCGCTTAGTTCATTTGTAATATCTACCTAGTGACCTCAGTGAACTCAATGCAGTATTACAATCATCATCATCACAACTCCGTGTAATGAGCCCACTGCATTACAATATTTTAAGGTAAATATTTGAACCGTCTGCTTAAGTATTTAATACCTAAATATTATTTTTAAACTGCTTATAGATACATAGAGGCAACAAAATTATACCTTTGAATAAGCTGAAATAAAACATAAGTATCATTTCCTAAATTTACAAATAAAGCTAGCAAATAAAAACGAGCTACTTCAGTGTCAAGCAGGTTGTTTTCAATGGCAGTAAGTCGAACGGACGCCTATTATGAAATGTGTATCGTGAAATCGAAGTCTACTGGTACAGTTACAACCGTTTGGCAATATCGCGCCTAGTTTGAATAAACACCAGTTAATAATTGTTACGATATTTTAAGTATCATTGGCTTTAACGCCAATTAGATTTGTTACATTTATGTTTTACGTACTTCTGGTTTTAGATGTAACTATTTCAAAATATGAATTTAAAAAAATCTAACATTCACTGAACATTTTCATTATGATAAATTAGAATTATGCGAATGCTAGCTGATGTAAAAGAGCATTACATAACCATTATTTAACCTTAATATAAAGATGGCGTTACTTATAAATTTGTATTTAAAAAAAGACTATTTAAAAATAACTTCCTGAATATAAAACATTATTATAATATTATATGGATTGGAAAACATTATGTATCAAAAGTATTAGACCTTAAAAATTCCATAGCACCAATAAAAGTTTCTTCGTCTTAATTCAAGGCGTTAGACCCTATAGAATGTTGTGAAACTTTTCGGCTTATAAACAGAAGCGATCATACTTTAAATTCTTCAAGCACCCAGTAGGCACTAATAGAATTATAATACCTCAACAATACAGTATTTTAAGGCACTGTAAGAACTTTCCAACTCCGTAGAATACTAATTTTTGGTCGTTGTTCGATGGCCAAACTTAGCTTTTTGGTTATAAAACTTGCTTTAAAACAATCTTAAACTGAAGATTTCACGTTTTTTACTTCACTTTGAAACGTTTCGTTATCAAGATATCTGTATGAACTAAAATGAAAAAAGTTATGTAAGATTTATTTTAATACATTGAATCGTGAAAACTGAATACAACACAATATTAAAATGGTTTTATTTCAATTTTTAATGTTATAAAAGCTGCAAAGAGCTAAAACTAGCAGTGACTAGAACAGACACGACAGTCGTTGATAAAACACGATTCATTACCCCATTCAGTATTACCTCACCTTTATAAAAAATATCTATGCGTCTCTTATCAACGTTAAATCAGCCATAATCCTGGCACTTCCTTACTTCAGGGAACGCAATGTTTTCATAAAAATTTTCGCTTTCAATATTTTAAGTCCTTAACGCGTCCTAGCCCTGACAATAACGAGCATCTTTACGAAGACAACTTGCTGACTTTTAATATTTCAGCTCCCACAATTTATTATTCGCTGATAAAATTGAATAATAAAGCATAATTTCCATATCTAACTAGACACGAACAAAGCTAATTCAATTACATACAAAGTATCTTTTTAAATTAAATATACTACTTAAACCCGGGTCCGCAGTGCACCGCACTTTTAGCATATACTTGAAGTTGAATTAAGTCTTTGAACTGACTCAGATTTGATTTACTTTTCTAAATTCATAATAGACGAATCTTTTTCAAAAGCATAACAGAATAAGTTAAATAATGAAGTTCACTCGCCAGGCTGTGGTTATGCTATCTAAATATGAATCTTAGTTAATAGTTATTACGTTCGTTTTTATCTATGCAAAAACACATGCAGTTTCTGAGTAAGGGTTTCGTAGAGAAACGAAAAGAAATTATCAAACAATTACTTTTGTGTTTTTAAAACGTACTCGCACGTGAAATCTACTTAATCAGCTACAGATTTTTGACAGATCCTTGTAAAGATTTGTAGCAAGTCTTTGGTCAACCTATTCGTACTTAGTCAGAATCAGGCTGCTTAGCAACTATTTTTAGAGACCTTCATAGATTCAAAAAACTGTCTCATATCATCCCCAGAGCGATGACATGTTCCGAACTTATTTTATGACGGGACAGTTTTACCCTTAGCCCGTGTACTTCATTTTCAACCTTACCATAAGTAAAATAAAGGTCAAACATAGGTTTAGCTTTCTAGCATAAAATACGCAGCCGAAGCTACGGTTACAAGATTTAAAAGTGTCGTAAAAATAAAAAGAATTTCCCTTAAAAACACGAAAGATATAGAGTTACGGTTCCTTGTTGAATCTAAATCGGCTTGACAATAACACTGGAAGCGTAGGGAATCCTAGCGTTTTGTTTAAAAAAGCTTAGCAGTAAATTTTGTAGAGTGTACGCCGATGTGCTTGGATTATCCAAGTTTGTCAACCACAGCAAACCAGCTCGTAACTTTTGTTAAGGGCTGTCAGAGGTCAAGGATAACTCGTCCCATTGTCCGTCTTGGTGAACGTGACCAGTGACGACAGGGCCATGAGACATGCGACTTAACTTTGTACATACTTATACATAATTTTTACGTCCTAAAATCCCCTTCTATTTCTTTTAAAGTTTGTTGTTTTAGGATTTTGATAAAAACTTGTCAAAACTATATCGGAATAAAACAACTATGTAGAAATTTATTTCATTAAGAATTTTTCTATTTATAAAGTAGGTATTTTAATATGGAATTCGAACCCAAAGGTGTGTCGCCAGAAATGTAGATTTCTAGTCCTGTTCGCCTTCACATTTTGAAATCCCTTATAAGTAACATTCATTAACTTTGGGGCAGTACACGGCATTAAAATATCAAAAATAAATTTAATTTCGAGACTAAAGTACCAGAAGTTTACCGAGTGAAAAATATTTCCCAAAAATTAAAACAAATCTGTTGCAGAACAGAATGTGCTGGAGATTAAATGTATAAAATCCCTGATGTATACAAAAAACAATAGCCGGATGTTTCAAATGGCCCGCTATAAATCAGGAATAATTTTACTGACAACCCTTATTTAGGCAGGTAAATCCCGGGCGCGACCGCACCCCGCCTTGCAGACCTGAGCCCTTTATGCACTTTATCAAAGGCATTGTTCAGCCGGCCTCGTAAATAGTGGACAATAGTTTCACAAGCCCGCGTTTATACTCCGACCCTGGTAAACCGTGTTCTGAAAAGAGAAATTGTTGGCCACGAATGAAAAACTTTTCTCTGTTCAACGGTTGTTTATAAAGTTACGTAATATGTGATTTCGATCAATTTCTTGTGGCATGAGATGTAGTAAAGTTGGTTGGTTACTAGAGTCAGTAAAGTTGGTTACTATTGTTAGTAAAATTATTGAAATTCAGTCATCAAAACAGAAAATTATAGATAAAGTTAACACATGTAGAAGAAAGCGACGCGTCCTTTATTGGAAGTGCAACGTTTTTTAGATTATAAAAAAGCAGCCTTTGATTAAGTCAATGTAATAAGCAGTGGATTACTGTATTGGCATATTCTTTTCTGCGTGATACGAGTTTTTTGTACACTGTTTACAAAAACTTAGGTAAGGGTTGGTTATTAAAATCAAAAATATGAGATCCAAATATCCAACTTTACACTATTGCTCCAACTTCTTAGCGACAGAAAACCTTAACACATTTTCGTATAGATCGCATATTTTCATTTACATTTTAACGTAGATATCTAAATATGAACATTACTGATAACAAAAGAATATTCGAAAAGAAATAAAAAATAAATAAAGAAGCCGTAACTAAACTATATTACAGTGTATACACCCACCTACTCGTACATTGTTTTCGCGAAAATAACGCTAACTTAAGCGGAAGGCATTATTCCATTTCCAGCTGATGTAAAGCAAGGTCGAATTATTTCGTAGTCAGCGAGTTGCAATTCGTGTAATTGTTTTATGAATCCTGGTTGCACTCACGTACTGTAAATTAACTTTTAAGCAAAAAGTAACAAGATTGATTGTCCGTACGTTAATTAAGGAGAGTTGTAGATGAAGGCCTTTTAATGAAAGCTTTCTGAAGCGTTCATTAGAATATAAACTCAAGATTTAATTAGAATAAAATTCTCCATAGATAACTTTCGAAAAATCTGTATTTAAGTTGAAATGAAATTGAGTAATTTTGCATAATACAAGGCTTAGATGAAAGATTAAATAGTCTTATAGGTACAACCGGTGTTTATTACCCCAATCCATTTGTCAAATGCGTAGAATTGTAATCAAAGCGATATTTGTCGACAGTTTTTTAGCAATGGCAAATACTGACTATGCGAAATTAAATACATTTATGTGTTATTCAATATTTAAGTATTTACAGCAAACTTTGTCTTTTAGTAATGTCGTCTTTTACGACAAATTTAGTGCTTTTAAGAATAAAAGTAAAAAAATATCTTTTAAATCCTACACTGCGAATTTAGTCCCAGACAAAATATAAAATAAGGACCTTGAAAAGAATTAGGTACTAAATTAATAAGTCTTTTTGTTGGTACCAAATAGTAAATAGAATTGATGTAACCGTTCTCTTGTTCCAGGATATTTTTTTTTCAAGTATTTTTCTCTGGAATATAAAAGTGATAAGTTTGTAATAGAAAGTTGTGCCTACGCTTAGTATGAAATAGATAACGAAATTATAAAGCTATAAGTATATTTGAACTGTAATAACTAAGCAAAACTTTTAAAACGAGAAATGACTACTACAAATCTTTACTTTCAGTTCCATTTTCATAATTTGCATGTTACTGCTATTTATTTCTATGTGTTATATGTAAAAAATGTTTTTCTATTGTTTCTTTTTAAGCTGGCTTAATCATATGATGTATATGGCTTATAAAATAAATAAGAATAAAAAAAAAAACGGGGTTTTACTGTACCTAGGTAAATAATAATGTAATAATTTTGTCTTAAGTTTGCGCGATTCATACTATTAAATAAAACACTTTTCTAACCGGATTTATCGCGTATACATTTTAAATTTTGACTCGACGACGTTTCGGTGTCTTTGCAGACCCCGTGGTCTAATAATAATGAAATACATTTTTTATCCAAACTGACACAATTAACAATCAATGAAAATACATGAACATCAATTAAATATAAACGTACGTAATACTGAATAATTTTTAAAATTGAAACACTTAATACAAAATATGTTACTAGTATATTATGTAACAAGTGAGCGAAGTTGCTAATTACAGTCGAGGCTGTGATTTGAGCCCGAGCCGCAGGCGAGGGCTTAATAATGAGCCGAGACTGTAATTAGCAACGCTCACGAGTTATATACGACGTTTTTCAACACACTTGTGAGTAAAAGACAGACATACGTGGTCATAAAATAACAAACACACTTGATAACAAAGCTGTGAATTGTGATTGAAAAATGGCGCCGAACTTCGCGCATGCGCGTAGGTTTTTTTTCCGCCAAATGTGTCAATGGCTGTATAGCATATACAGCCTATTTTACATGAAAATATTTAATTTGGAGTGGTAAATCCAAATATTTTAATATTTTGTAACAAATTATTGTAAATTGTGAATAATTTGTTTGATATACAATTTTGTTTAACTAATATAAGGCGTAAACATTTAAAAATGTATATGGATTTGAAGTGGTATAAAACCTCTTTGTTGTTTCTGAAAAAAAATTATGTATAACCCGGATCAATAAAATATGCTCTGTTTACTCGCATTTAATTTGCACAAAGGTACAATTCAACTTTGTGGGATTCATTATATTATGCACTAGGGCATAATATATTATGCACGCGTGACTTATAGCCCAGTTTATAGTTCTAAATTCAATAGAATAAGGCTTACTTTACGAGCAAGTGTGTTGAAAAGTTTATTTCCGTGCTATTCAAAATGTTAATAAAGAATTACTTCTCATATATTTTTGTTTAACATAACAAATACAACTCAACATGCATCAGTCTCAAAATGTTTCCATTGTATGCTTATAAAAAATACATAATTGAAATAATGCGTCCAACAATACACGCTCCAAAACAATTTTAGGAAAATAATATTCAAAAATACAACTGAGGCTTTCGTTCGATAAAACACGCTTTTTACCGGTTTTCATCGGCTTTGATCTTTTCACCATTTTACCGCAAGATTTCCTTTCTAAGGAATAAAGATATCAGAGGTAAAAATATTTAATGTGACTTTCAGTTAGACTCAAAGATAAGCAAGTTCAAACAAACTTTTTATCTATTATTAGCACAGATAATTAATCATGAAAAAGTAACACATTATTATCAGTAGTTTTAATTTTACTTTTGTATATTTACTTAATTTAATCTAACTGATAAAAGTTACTTACTTTAACGTTGTTTTTTTATTCCAGGTAATTTATCTCCAAGCGGACATTAAATAAATCCACGGAACGTGCCGGCTAGCTCTCATCCACACGGTAGTATGTGCACTTTACGGTTTACTACTAAGTTAGAACAACTTTGTATTTCAGTTATCTAGAAATAGGTTTAAACTTTATTTTTGTTAGAATTGTTTCTCGTGATTGAAGGTATGACTTCATGTTTTGTGACCTCTTCGATATTGGTGAATCATCGTTTTCAAGATCCGCGTTGGTACAGTCAGCACCGTTAAGCTTTGGCCGTTTGGTGCCTTTCCGGATACGAGGCCACATTTGTATTGACATACATACATAACTTCACGCCTGTTTCCCGTATGGGGTAGGCAGAACACCAGAGGTAATAAAACCATCTGATGTCACGTTTGATAAATTTGGAGGCATTATTGGAGAGAGACTATTGCAGTGACAGGGGGTCAGCCTATCACCCACAAAAAAAGCCTCCCATAACACCTCAGCCCCTTAACTGACTTTTACAGTATGCCCGGAAGAGAAGCAGCTGGCACATTCTATGTTTTTCTTTCGCTCCCAGTCCAGCATAGAAGCTCATTTATATTGTATTGAGTACCTATTTTTTGCTATAATTTCTCTACATATTACTGTGACATAAAGTTTGCTTATGTAGGTACTTATATCAAAAAGATACACCTACATAATCAATTTTGATGTAACCGTTATTTAGGAAACTCGTAATAGGCGAGGAATCCAAGCGACTCTATTGGAATAATAACTGTTTCTAAAATTTATTCAAAAATCTTACATAAGTAACAATATATTTGCTTACTTTTTATACAATTCGGCCGTAGGTACATAATATTTTTAGTCTGGCTTACATCATCAATACATCAGTGATTTATTTTAATCACCGCTACTATTGTCTAATCAAGTAGTAGCCTGCCGCTTCAAACTTCCTGGATCCAAGTTAGCATATTTACTACAACAACCAAATCGAAAAGAATCTAGAAATTTCTGTTAAAAATGACGTTGTAACAAATTCCAAATTCAAAATTGGCCTTCTTTATTGAACCACCACTAAATTACAAACACAAGTTGGAAATTGAATTAGCTAGCTACAAGTACGATGAACAATAGTCCCGAGTGTTTTCCCGTTGCCTCTACTTTTGTTGGGCCAAACGCCTCGGCAAAGGCAAAGCTCTATCTGAGGCACTCGTTAGCTCTATTCAGCCCGTCTGGACTTTGCGAACCGACTTTTTCGACTGTTACCCTTTTATTTCTCTGCTTGTAAAAGATTTCAAGATACGTTCGCTACACTGCGCGCGATCAAATGTTAGTAAGTTCTTTTATGACGTAATGTTAAAGGCATTTCATTTTATTTCTGTTTTCTTTCGATCGAACTGGCTATATTTTTTTGCGTTTTTTTTAAGTTCCTATCTAAATGGAACTTTTGATATCGCCAGCTGTTTTAATTATAAATAAAAATACAAAGCTACGAAGAGAAGAAAACTCGATGTGTAAATACACCTGTGAATATAAGTTTTTAAACTGGCATGGTCATTAACATTTAAATTAACTTTAGAAACGGGACTTAACTTTAGAAAACTTAACTTTAGAAATATCGAGAACTGAAAATAAATCAAAAACATGGTAAATATCCCGTTTCGAAAGTTAATTTAAACACCTGTGAATTTTTAAATTCCATTGCTAAAGTTCAGTCTAAAATTGACTGCCTTTTGCGATGACTCCAAAAATGAACAAAACTACAAACCAGTTGGCCTTGTTCGACACAAAGCTCGAATGTCGACCAAAGAGATCTCTAAAATCTACCTTTGCTGTGTAATTGTTAATAGATTTTTAACAGTATTAATTCGACTTAGTTTATTAGTTTTCTGAACACGATTTAAAATGAGTCGAATATGTCGCCATTTTCGACAATGGCGAAAGAGGGATTTTAAGCGGAACTAACACGGCCAAAATGATAAAATTCATACTAAACGCCTTCGTCGTCAACTATTATATTGCACTGTGTATATTATAGAAACTGTGTAGCCGTGTAGTGCCGATTAATTTAGATTCTAGATAACGCGAATCTAAAAACATATTTTTATTAATTATTACTACATATATTCAAGTAGGCAATAATAAAGACAGACCACTTTGGCCACTTTGGCGCTGGAGCATCAACTATTTCATGAAAAAATTTTTATCTAAATATGTGTTTATATTCTAGGTTCCCCCCTAGTTCGCTACATGGTATCCCATAACACAAGCTTGCTTACTTTGGGGCCATGTAGTTGGTGTGATCGTCTTTTTCTGTCGATCGATCGGCATTTTATTATTATTTATTATTAATGCATTGTTTAAGTAACTAACAAAATCCCAGAAAGCGCTTGTGTTGCAAACCTTTTCCACAAAACCGAGCATCATAAGTGGACAGTACACTTTTGTGTTTACCCACACACACATAATAAACTTACAAACAAACTTTGACTCCATTTATGCAACGAAAACCACATTCTAAGAACGCTTAGAACTTTAAGCGTTACTTGTACTTGTGAAGTCACTGTGAAGTATGAAAACTATGTTGGGCTGAATAACTTTACGAAACAAATAACTTTCCGACTTAGCCCTAGTTTTGCCAATCATGATAATACGAGTTATAATAGTTGCTTTAGACAACACGAGATTGTGTTATAACTGTGTTGATATGTAGCTTTTCTATTAATATGCAAAAAAAATATTAAAATACATAATACATAACTTCACACCTGTATCCAATAGGGTAGGCAGAACACCAGAGGCTATAAAAACCATCTGATGTCACGTTTGACAAATTTGGAGGTATTATTATGATGGAGAGAGACTATAGCAGTGACAGGGGGTCAGCCTGAAGCCCGCAAAAACTGACTTTTACAGTTTGCCCGGGAAAAGAAGCAGCTGGCACATTCTATGTTTTTTTTCCGCTCCCAGTCCAGTATGGAAGCAAAAATATATTACAAATAACACCGAACATTCTAGAATAATGCTCAATCTTCTAGTATTTTACAGCTGGCTTCAAATAAGCTTAGTGTTAATTAATACTTAAAAATGATAATTGTTAGGGCGCCTGAGAAGCATCTCAGAAACCTCGGCCTATACAAAAGTTCCTGGGGCTGAGGGTTATATGCCATCATGATAAATGTATATTTTGTTGAACACCATCATTCTACAGATCCCGTTGCTTACCTTACTGTATCCAATGCACAGGATATTAAAGCAAAAACTGACCACTTCGTAGTCTAGTAAAATATTAAAATAAGGTTAATCATCTATGCAATAACCAGGGAAGCTATCTTAAAACTACAAAAAAAAGTATTTAAATTTAATATATTCTCGTATAACCTCAATCATTTTATCTCCGCCATTCGTATTTCGGGCCATAAAACTTACCTTCTAGAAACTCAAAAATGCAGATCATAAAACGAACATAGGTAATAGAAGTGCCAAAGTTAGTAGTTTCTATTCCCTCGCTCCAAAACATTGCTTCTCATAAATATGTAGCGAGATATGACCCATAAACAAAATGTAAACATGGCAAAGTAATTTTTGTGTAGCTTTACTATGTACATTTCGTTTGTTAAATTTTTAAACTTAGAACGTTTTTGGCATAAATATTTCCAGAGTATTACACAACAGGGTGACTGGTGACAATTTTGCAATACTGAAGGAGAGCACTCTGTACTCGATTCTCATCATAATTATGTAACAAAGGTAGGTACTTAATTTTTCACCAGAAATCCCTATGAATAAATAAAGAGACCTTACTACACTTTTCCCGACGCGCCGCCTCAGTCAACACGCACACAGCAGTGTTCCCGCCACACGCATACCACCACCCGCTAGGTATTAATTATATTACGCTAAGGTAACCATGCGTTGCGTAATGAATTCTTTAACTTTCGGAGAAGTTTACTCAGTAAATAATATTTCTTTTATTTTTTATTTATTTTATCTCTTCATGTATGATCTTAAACTATCACGTCCTGGATTTTAAAAGCGACCCGCCAGTCACCCTGTATAATAGAGAGGTTGGTTTGAGCGTTTGATTCCTTATGAAAGATTTACTAGGATAATGAGACTGTGTGATTCTTATAACACCTTTTAAGTCTTTTTCGATATTTGAGCTGAACTGAAGATTAAAACAGTATATACATTAGTACTTCAAAGGATACTAAAATACCCTTTGCTCATTACAATGTTGACAAGGAGGGCATACCCTATTTCCGCAATGCGGTCTTGAAGTCCTTTGTAACAGCTAACCCTCGTCTGTAACTCTTGTTTGTCATTCTGACACTTCCTCCTTTGCCTTATGTATGACAGAAATGATTTTCCACAGAGTGCCACCCACCTTATAAATCTGGACTACTAGACATTTTACTACCTATTTGCATAGGAGATGAAATTACTAAGTATATGCAGCTTTATTTTTATTGGGTATCTTACCTCAGGGTGAGTGAATAAACAAAATCCCCAGACAGGATTAATCGAATCTGAATAATAATTCTAACAAATAGTTTTTTCTTAAGTCGTTATTATTTTAAACTCATAGTTCATGTCTAAAATAATCAGCCGTTGTTTTTATACTGCTTATAAATAAGCATCCTGTTGTCCAATTTCAGACAAAAATTTACTCAATGTTACATTTCCTGTTAATGTTTTTAACCAAATTCCAAAATATCTAACCTACAACTACTCATTTAAATTAAAATTTTCACAACCAATTTGCACATGTTAAAACAAAATGTATGTTACTTTATAAGAATATTCCGCCAATATTCCTTTAAAAGTCTTCCGCCTAGCATCCTACTGTAACAATGTGATTTATAGCTTAGTACCTGTACGGTAAAGAACGTATTTACCCTCCAACTTACAAGAAAAGGTCAAATCTTTCAAAGGCAACAGGTATACTCGGAGTCACGGATTATTTGTAACATAAAGGACCTTCTTTGGGTGACTCAGCGTCAGGTAGTTTTGGGATCGGTGATGATTTCGGAATGTACGTGATATTCCAAAATTACTATCCGCTGAATCTTTAAACCAACTTTTTTTCTGTTGATGTGGGATTCACAGTATAGAATCTATGAATATTTTTTATTCGTAATATGAAAGTAAAAAAGGATTAATATGCTTTTCCGTGCTGCCGCGTTTATCCTAAAATTATTTTAATTGTATAAGTAATTACGGTAGGTCCATTTGTACATCAATTCGTAGAAAATCAGATAAGTAATGAAAATTTGTCTATGTTCTGTCAGTTATAAAAGTGTTGTTTAGTTTTAAAAACTTAGAATTAAGATTGTTGGCAAAGTACTTCGCTACATAAAGTTATAGATTTGTATTCTAGATAAAGACGTTATTCGCCATTTAAAAACCAGTTTACAACTGTGACGCTATCGAGATATTAACTGTCTTTAATAGCTCATTACATATTGCTTATTTGTTGTGAAATACATCTAATCAAAGCCAAAGTGGCCAAATTCATCTGTTCTAGAATTTAAAATTTAAATTAGCTCGCGAATAATTTTATGTAATCCGCGCGTTTTAATTACATAATAATTTTATAGATTCATTGCAGTATGTATATTTTCTTGAGTTATGCAAAATATTGAGAACGTTATAAAATAAATTAAGCAGGTTAGTTCTACCGGCTATTAGCATGCTGGAGTAGTTCAGCTGAGCATATCAAATGATCATAAGAACCAGTTACACAGTTATTGACATGGAAACCTCCCGTTTGATAGCTCGCCGCAAATATGTGCATTACGATAGTATGTTGAAGAGTTTTACTGAAGATCGTTTAAGTGGTGAAAAAACTACGAGGCACTGATGACATTTATTCTAGTCGAATGCGTATTGGGACCATTTTGGAAGAGCTCTTAACTGTCTACTTACTCATAGCGTGTGTCTAAATACAAATTAACTTTATAAAATGCCACAACTAGGAACCCACAAACTTACAAACTTAAAGACGCCAATTGACAAACATAACCTCGAAATCATAATCTTTCCTAAAAAAACAACTCAATTTGACCAAACCACGTTAACTCGAGTTGTTACTCTTGTTACCCGAATACACGCAATTTATTCGTGCAAACAGAAGGGCCTGTCCACTCGGAAACAAGGGCCAGCTAATACGCAGAGCGCATTTAGTATGTACATGGCTTGCGGAAACCCTTGTATATTTCATGCTCCTGCCCGAATACGTTAGCTTGATGGAGAATCATGAAATCAATTTCATAAATCCTAGTAATATAAACGGGTAAGCTTGTCCGAATGGATGGATGGCTGTCTGTAGTTCTTTTACGCTGAATTTGAGCAGAATTTTGCATACAGGCAAAGGTAAAGCTCACAAAAACACTTTTTATTTCCCTGGATATGGATATGCAATAATATGGGATAGGGATATTTAAAGGCAAAGATGCACGAACAGCTGGTCAACAGATAATTCTAACATTCACAAACCATTACTTAAACCAAATTAAGTTTCATAAACAACACAATATCACTATGATGAATAGTTTTGCGCACTTAAATAAACATCATTGGTGTGAGAGCATCTATGCTTTATGTTTCATTATTGTACCACATTATTTTATTTTAATTATTGGTACGTGAACGAGCGGGTCATAAATCTTGGTTAACCTTTCGCTATCTTAATATTTTTGTGATCTTTATGGTGCAACTGGAGTTGTTTGCAAATAAAATTCGTTATTTGCAAACAACACCAATTGTACCAATCTCCAGTTCATTCAGTTGTATAAAATGGAATTATAAGTAGGTACTACGTTTCTAACTAAAGGGAGAGTCGCATTCAAAGATAGGTAAATTTCGATCCTGTAATGTAATAAAGTTTTTCAATACTACTAGTACAACTTAAGCTTGTACAAGGTTATAACGTCAGTTAAAACAGGAAGAAATGTAGTAAGTACTTTATGTAGTACTGCTGCCAGCCAAGCTTTTAACCAAATAAACTCTCTACACTATGGCCGTTTTAGCAGAGTTATTACAACTTTCCTGTATTAACTGCAACACATTGGACACTTTGGTATCTGTAGATACCTCATAAAATAATGTCATGCAATAACTTTAAACTTTATTTGATTTGTGTTGTTATTCACGTAGTTGTTAGGTTAGTTTTCAAATATAACAAAATACTTATAAATAATGTAGCAGCAATAATAATAATGAAAGCAATTCTCAGATGTACTTGATAGGAACTATTTTGCGACAATTGCGCCATAAATATTTGTCTGCACGTAAAGCATACTAGGGACCAATGCAGTCCTTGTAAGATGTTCAATTGAACAAACCGATCACGTAGATTTCTTTCTCGAGCGAATTGAAACTACGTGACATGAGAAATGCCTTATTTACATAAAATGTTCTAGTAGTAGTCACAATAAAGTTCATTGAACTGTTAAGACAAATGTACCTGGGATCTACTTTTGTACTTCGCACTTTTTCAACGAATGGCTTCAATTGGAAACCTTTTCATACTAAGTACACTACGGCTTGCGTGCGACACAATTTAACTTAATAAGAATAAGGTTCCTAATCTTTTATCATTAGCACAAGTAAATCGTTTAAAGGAATTTCACAGGATTTGATTGCTAGATGACAACCTTATACATATTTCTTTTCTAGCCTTATGTCCGTATAATTTTCTCGCAAATAAATATTTTAAAATTGCAAATCATAATTCATAAAAATAATAACCATAATTATGATTTCGCTTTAAATATTTTGTTGTGAAATTTTTATGAGCTCTTCTCGTCTAGGGAAATGGTTTCTCTGTGTGGCCTTCTTTAATACATATAGGTAAATTATATTCTATGAACGTGCTATCTTTGTACCTATTATATGTTCCTTTATTTTATACTATTGTGTTAAACTATCCCGTGACCTATATCCGACAAATAATCCAATTCCAATTCTAATTGAACTTTACACAATACGAAACAGGAATAAGCGAAATACCAGTATAATTTACAATTTGAGCAATTTGTCAAGGAAATAACATAATTTAGAATTTCATAACTGACGTCGGAAATAGCCGATTAATTTGATACAAATCACTCAGAACAACGTTGAAAATTATGACGAAATGATCATATCAGGTTTCTGTCTTAGATATGTGAGCGACAAATTTTGAAAGAACGTTGTGCAGTCAGTCACCCACCTAATTAATATTAAACATTAGAATGCAAGCTATTATTTAAATATTCCGTTCATTATATGTAATATCGAATGTTTCTACGCGAGAGATACTTATGCGTTCATTTATTTAACAATTTATGCACATTATTGTAAATAAATAAAAATGTAATTAAATAATTATGTAATAAATAAAAATAAACAATTATGCATGTCGTTCAACTTTGACGTTTTCACTTTTATTGACAATTAGTTCCTCACAACAAGAATAAAATTCGCGCGCTCATCACCGGATCACAAGATGGCCGCCTGCAAAAAACGCGGGAAGGCGGATGCGTTCTCAAGCGTCGCGTTCGAATAATAATGCGGCATACGAAGTCTTTATCTCGCGTTTCACTTTAATATAATAATCATACGGGTTATTAACACTCGGTAAGTTCTACTATTGATTGTACCGCTATCCTATTTATGATGAGTTGGTAACCAATAGTGCCGATTTATTATTTATGTCATGTCGATGTCGGTGAGAGCTAAATGCGTAAAACAGCTAACGGTGTGAGTTCGTTGAACTAAAAGTGGTGCTACTAATAATAATTTGCCACCTGCCGTGCAAGGGAAGCAATCTTTACGTGACAGCCTTATTTGGAGTTCCTATCCCATAAGGTGGGAAGTGTAGAACAACATCCTGAACTGATAAAAACTGCAATAAATGGCACACTTTTGATTTATTTTTGGGTAACTTACCAAACCTTAGAAATAGAGAGATATTATTAGATATAAATAATAAACTTACAGAATGATATAACTTTTTATCGTTGGTTTATGTTGTGACATACATTTGTATATTAAGATGCGACTGAAAACTTAGAACAATGAGAGTGTTACTCTATTCTGAGCATCTTATATCTGATAAAACAGATTTGTATATTTGGTGCTTATTTAAAAATATAAAATATGACTATGATATAAGCAATATGATATAAGCCAGTATAAACATCATTTAATACTTTTTCTTAAGTATTTACATTAAAAACTCCTGAAAAAAGACCATTTAACCCTTTAACAACTCATAAAATAATGTCATTATCACGGAAAACGTGTGTGACAAAGATATACGGTATGAAAATAAAATTAAATAAAAAAGTAAAAGCACGAGCATATAAAATTTCGCCTGACCCACGCTGACCGCAGAATGCTTCGCATAAATGTACGTGGGTTTGCTATTTCAGTATTTGTGTTTTAAACAAATGGATTATAAAACAAAATGGCACAACAACTTTGTTGATACAGACGGACATGTAGGTACGGACTTTCGTTTATTATTTTTTGTAATAACTTTTACTTTTTTAGGCGTGCCGTGCGTGACTTTATGGACAGATAAAGCAATGCAACTTTGAAGAAAGCTTACTAAAAGTAGAAGCGTTTAAAAACAGCATAGTCATACACAAAAAAAGTAATCTCTAGATTGCTAATTTTGATTTGATATGAAATCAAGAAACCTAAGAAACTATTTCTATTCATCAATTTATACTGCATGGATTTAATAATCTTGGAGACAAATCCTGAGCGTTTGCTATGTGGTGGAAGTTTGTTCTTTCAAATAACTTTTTAATGTACCTAAGTACATGAATATGAATACTAATACAATTAAAAGTAGGCAATCATTACCGAATCGAGAAACCTTGATATAACATAAAAAATAATTTAAGCTTAGATTATGGATTATGTTAACAATATTACTTAATTTAATAGTAAATCTACCACGATCACTTTGGCGATGGGGCAACACTGTCTGGTTCGATTCCCGCACGGAACAAAAAAAAATTATGTTTCGGGTCTGGGCGTTTATCTACATGTGTATTTATATTCTAGGTTCCCCCCCTAGTTTTCTACATGTAAGTAGTAGGTGTGATTGTCTAGGGATTTTATTTATTTATTATTTACGTTGGTATAATAAATAAATTCGTGGCATTGAATAGGAACGAGGATGAAGAAGAATATGTATACTGTAGTGTATAACAATTTAAAAACCCAAATGTTCCAGGTGTTTTTTGTTATTTCAAGTCCACCATTTCATGTTCAAAAAAAGACAGCGAAAAACAAAGAATTTTAATGTTACTGGTTTGCCAAAAACGCTTTGACCTCCACATAATGACGTGGTTTCGGCCAACATACATTTAAAAGCAACCTAATGTATATTTTCACAAAGCTAAAGGTATCTTTTTAGAAAATAAAACATTAAACTGCGGAAAACTACGAAGTGTAAATAAAAATACGAGAAGTGCCTGCAACCGGCGACGCAGGCGCAACCAGTTTCCAATTGTAGACTTCCTATTTTCTAACGAGATTTTTTTCCGGACAACTCGACTCTGTGCCAGGTATTTCACGACGTGGAAACTGCCTGGACCTACTTAAAGACCAGTAAACAACGATGCTTGTAATAACACTACTACTAATATATTAATACTACTATTTATTGTTTTATACAGTGTTTAACTCGCGCTTGACCTCAATTTCAACATGGAGAGACAAAAAAGCCAAAGATGGAGCCTGTTCTAAGAGTAATAATATCTTAAATTATATTTTTGGATCATAATGGCTTCTCTTATAGATTCGAATTTATAGATTCGACATTATTCATAGTATGAAAAAATCGCAGTCAAAACTTGCGTAGTACCTACTGAGCTTTTAAATAAAACACTTTTTAACCGGATTTATCGCGTATATTTACATTTTAAATTTTGAATCGACGTTTCGGTGTCTTTGCAGACCCCGTGGTATCTGACACAGTCGCTCGTAATATACGCGATAAATCCGGTAAAAAAGTGTTTTATTTAATAGTATGAATCGCGAAAACTTAAGACAATATTACCTACTGAGCTTGTTTACAAACTTCGGACTTAGTTTATCTTCCATTTTTAACTTGAGCTTTGCATTTTTAAACGCGATTAGACACATTTAGCTTTGTTGAACTAATGTTAGAAAGCCCACAACCGTAGTTGTGTGTTGTGTTAAATATTGATGGTTTTGGTTGAGCTCCCTATAAACGATACTAAGTGAAGGTCAGGATTACTATAAATAACAACTTCGAGAAACGTTTCAATGGTGATTAAACTTGAGTATGAAATCCATTTCACCTGATGTTTAGCTGTCTTTGGTTGGAGTTGATAGCAAAAAGGAAGGAACTGGCTGTTCATGAATCATTGCAGGAACAAATCACTGCCAAAGTGGCGATAACATTTGGTGGCAGACATTGAATGCTGGCAGCAAGGCGAAGTATGAAGGGGTTTTGCTCAGATTAGACGGCTCTTATGACACGCTTGTCCACCAGTGGGGCTAGCATGCGACCATCGGAAACGATAAATCGAGCCTTTTATCGATATTTACTTACAATTTGGCACTTATTGTATGTATTTTTTTTAGAATATGGAGGGCATCTTTCTGTAGGCTTCTGTGGGCTTAATCATGGTATCACATCGAATAATTCTAACTATTATGATTAAATAATATTTAACTTGTCGATTCAAATATTTATCGAGGGTCGCATGCTAGCCCTGCTGGTCTAGTTTCTGTTTTTAATCTGTTTTTAGCCTTTGTTCTTAGATTTGTTTGTTACTAGATGGCTTTTAAGCCCCGATTTCACCGATTTCCTTCCGATCCTAGATTAACGAATCTCAGATTTGACTAAAGAAAAATTGAAGGCGGAACTCGTTTTAACGCGTAAACCGAGATCAACTCGAATAGATCGCGTTTTATTACACGGTGAAATTGGGGCTAAATATTAAGACAATCCTTTTAATAAAGTTCAATCGTTAGCTACATTAAATTAAGTTATTATAAATTAAATTATTAATCTAGACTATTTATAAAGACTTATGTTATAATTATAATTGTATTGCGTATTATTATGAAATTATTTGTAGCTTGAATTATTTAGTTTTATAAATCCTATTTGAGAATAATCCTAAATAACATTATTGTGACGTTGAAGTTGTAAATTTAAATTTAATACAGTAATTAATGCCCATCTTTGACATTCCAAAATATTATTATTCTATTTTTTTTGTATTCTGAATTATTTAATATTGATATTTTTAGTACTAACATTCAATTTGTAATTTGATTAATAATTCTTATGTTCTCATTATTACTAATTTTTTTTATTGTACCTATCCTGATAATAACCTGTATGTACCAATGACTGTCTGTTAATTGATTGAAATAAATGATTTGAAATTGAATTAAATATAATAAGTAACAAGTTTTAGTAAATAAAGATTTTATCCACACTGACACACAAACTATGCTAAAAATCTACCATTATTTAAGATAAAATGAGTAAAGCAATTCCGAACTACCCATTTACTTCCACATTCCAAAGAATCTAACAGTTACTCGGTTTACAAACGGAAACAAAAATGAAACTCTTTCATAGAAACTTCACACAAATATAAAAACCGTTTCTCAAAAAAAAAAATTTGGATCCATTCTAATTCTCACATAAAAGGCGAAGACAAAAGTATTTTCTGGCACTCGTCCGTGCAACAATAACGAGCTATTAGAATATATAATTACTCTACGTCAATGACTTTCGACAAGTCATCTTTTGACTGTTTTTGCGAAGGCATTTCGGTAACAATGCGTTTTTTGAAAAGTTGGTACTTATTATATGAGCGCTAGAATGAAAGTAGAGAATGAATTCAGGATATTAAAATGGATTTGTTTTGTTACTAAGATTGCCGTATACAAATAAACATAAGTTACTTTATTCTTCACGATCTTTCCGTTCCAGCTTTGTAAGGATACCAGAGTGAAGCTCTCACTCATAACATATTTTTTTTCAATATTGTTAGATGTTTATCATAGGTAAAAACCCGTATTTAAGTATAAGTTTTTTACCAACTTTATCTGAGTCTCTGGTTTCATAAGCACTGCCAAAATTCAAACAACCACTACTATGATAACAAATAACATTAAAAACCTTTAAACAAAATGTGTTATTAGGAATTATAGAGTTTTAGAGTCAAATCAATAAAAGTTAAAATAAATTAGTAAACATATATCTTTTAAACATTACTTCTACGATAAGAGCATTAAAGCTAATTAAGCAAACAAATAAGACGACGCATTAAACTGTGGTTTACTTACTAAACTTAAGTAAGTAAGTAAGTTGTACTACGGAAGCGCTTAGTCTTAACACTAGCTTTCTCCGCTGTAATTACTTAGGTCGAACGTTGTGTGACTTGACTTAATAGACTTGGGACTGTTGAAAGGACTATATCTGTTACTTCTAAAGTCTTTAATTAAGTTTTAAGTTAGATTTTTTACTGTTAATTTCTCGGTGGCTAAACCCGTTTTTGAAATCAACCTCACCTGATGGTAAGTGAGGATGAGGTCGAAGATGACAGCACACGCGCTTAGGAAAGAACTGGCTCTTATGGAAATAGTGCCGGCACATATCGACGTCGGTGCGGTGTTATTTGGCGATTATTCTCTAGCCAGGCGAATCCTACAAAGATCCTACCACCAAGTAGGGTCTTTGAGAAAGACGCAGACAAATCACTGATATCTTTGATATGGTTTTATGAATTTTAAAATAGAAAGGAGTTATAATGATATTTATTGTACGTGTCTAAGCCCTTTCGAAGTGAAACTAAGGTACGAGACTTTCCTACTAATGTTATGAATGCTAAGCATGTATGGATGATTGTTACTCTTTCAAATGAATTCACGTTAACACACAGAAAAACTGTGTCCTGGATAAACATATAGAATACTTCTTGTTATTTTGATATGTTGTTATTTTATAAGACAAAGTCGCGTATGGCTAATAACGAAATAGAAATATATTGTTTGTGAATTTAAATCGGCTGTAAACGGTAGATCCACGTAGAGCTCTTGGCAATTCTAGGAAAGTCAGGAAAGCAGACGATAGTAATAAGGTTTTCTTGACGTATTGTAACACCTTTTTTTTCTTTGCCTTGTGTTTGGTTCAATGGACTGTCACCTTTTGTCAATCAAAACCGAGTGGGTTCGTTGCCTTATCCTTTTTGACGTTAACTCTCGAATAGGTGTTGTTACTCTATGCTAAAGGTTATAAAAAGCCGGGTTGACCTTAGAGAGGTCTTTTTATTTCTGCAAATTTTTGAAGAGAGAGGTGATTTCCTCCTGAGCCGGTCAGCTGCCAGATCACCAAGTCATACGTGTGGACTAATTTCAAATTGCTGGTAAGGTTACATCTTCTCGAGCCCGTTGTGGTTTTACATTCTGCACCGTAGCATATTTTCTACAATCCAGATATTATTTTCAGACTAGTGTTAACCGGTGAGCTCGGCGCTGCGTTGGCGAATTGTTTCTCTTGCTACCTCAATCCGCACATTGTCAAACCTCCCATTTGGTAAGTAAAATTAAGTTTTCTTAATAGTGTGATCACCATGTGCCACGTGTGGCCACCACCTAGGTTCTGGTAGTCTTGTACTTTACCTCAGTGCATAGTTAAAGTTGTGGTTACTCCTGTAGCATTAAAATAATTCAGGATCTTCGTGTTGCAGAATTGTATTTTTAAAGCAATTTCCTTCTCAAACTTAAATTTAGTTACTTTTCTTATGCCACATGTATTCTACTTGCTTGGTAATCCTTATTTTGATTCCCCGTCATGTAAGATCCACACCCTGTAAACTCATTGAAATCTCTTTATTTTATATCTTGCTTGTTCTACTATCATTTTTTTGTACAATAAACTTTGTAAACAGTAACTCTTAGTATTATTTGATATCCCCCAGTAAAATTAGTTACAATTTGGCGCCCGAACATAGGACTTGGTATCTCAGGATTTAGCTTCTTTTTTTTTTTGGTTAAATCCTTAGTATTATCACTGGTCACTTGCTCAGTGATAGTTGGTCTGATTACACCGGTAGTAGGGCCCCGTTCAAGGCTCGCCTGGGTTGGTACTACCATCCTTCCCATTAATAAATCCGAACTTATAAACGCCTATGGTGTGAGTTCCGGATTTAGGGAAGGACAGCCAGTGTGTGTTTACCGGGAACAAAAAGGCTTTTCCACCTTAGCCTAGGGAGGCAGCAGTTCATTGCCCCCTCTTAGTTAGTAAGTTTTTTTATTTTTTTTTATTGTTTACTTTGTTTTATTACCTTATACTTTGTTCATGTCATTTGTACATGATACATTCTACCCGTTTTTTTTAAGTTTTAATTTTTATTACCAATATACTAGAATTGTAGTGGTCCTGATTGGGATACATTCCGTTTAAGTAACTTTTGTTTACTTATTTAATAACTTTTTATTTATTTATAAACTTAGTCGTTTTGTGTATTCACTTGGACATACATTCGTCCACATTAAGATTTCTTTGAATATTGTTTATACTAGATATCGTGGTCATTTCATTAACTTCAATTAATTTTGCATTCCGTACTAAGGAAACTTTTAGTTAACTTAATTGAATACTGGTCATTTTATATTTAACGATGGAAGAAAGGCCCATTTGCTTCCACCTTTTAAGAAAGGACGAATTAGTTTACGAGGTGGCTATCAGAGATGCGGAGCCTGCTAGTACCGTAGAAAAGTTACGGGCACAGATCAAAAATCTTGCCAAACAGATACCCTCTGATGAGATTGCGGAGTTTGAGGGTGACCCGTCTGCGGAACTGCAGACCATATCGACCAAGCTAGATGAGATAGAGGAATTGCGTAAACTTAAACCTTACCTTAAAAATTTGAAACGTGTTCATGCCCTCGGTAACCATTTATTCCACCGATTAGGCCGCGTCCAGCCCCGTTCAGAGGAGGAAAGACAAATCCTCGCCGAGTTGGAGACTCGACTCCAACGCGTCCTTCTTTGGTTAGAAAATATGTTCTCGAGTTTTAAGACCAGTCAGCAAGCTTCAGAGGTTCCCACGGTGGAGGAGGTTCCGGTCGCCGAGGTGGCTGTGCCGGTCAGGTGTGATAGGGCAGCGAATGTGCAGTCACTTAATTTAAAATTTAACGGTCAGGACGTACAGGTTTTTATACAGCGGGTCGAGGAGTTGTGTTCGGCTCGAGGTATTTCGGAGGCGCGACTTTTCATGTCCGCCGTCGAGTTGTTTACCGAGGATGCTTTATTCTGGTACCGTGGAGTACGCAACTCCGTAGATAGTTGGCAGGAGCTGAGGTCGCTGTTGTTGGAGGAGTACTTGCCGATAGATTACGACCACCGACTCCTGCAGGAGATCCGTGCTCGTACCCAGGGAACCGAGGAGAGTGTTTCCACTTATATAAATATCATGTCGCAATACTTTTCGCGCCTTTCGAAACCTTTAGGTGAGTCGGAGCAGCTGGACATCGTCAGGTTCGGTTTGTGTCCCTTCTACACCAGCGGGCTTGCTTTGGTGGAGGTTAACTCTTTAGCAGAACTAAAGGCACGCTGTAGACAGCTGGAGGCTGTCCGATACCGCTGCGAGACCTTCGCCGAACCTCCACGCAACGTGCAGCATGCGGTCGCGTCGGATTTGACTTATAGGGGCCGGGGCAATCGTGCAGTCAGTGCTGTCAGTGCCAAGAATTCCGACTTACAGAAATTCTGCGTTCAGTGCCGCGTAAACGGTCATACTTTAGCCGAGTGTAGGCAACCTCGTATAGTAATCTGCTACCGTTGCGGGCTCAAGGGTGAGATTGCTGCCTCATGTTCCAACTGCCGCGCAAAAAACTCGCAAAGCTGAATCGGGTTACTAAACCGCCCGGTTCAGCTGAGAACTCAAATTCTAGTCTTGGACGTAGGGTGGATTCACCCAGTAGTGTTTATTTATTTTCAAAGTCATCTTGTTTAATTTCCAATGTTGTATTTAAGGAGGATCACGATACTAGGCCTTATTTAGACGTTTTTATTAACCAGCGCCCTTGTTCAGGTTTGCTGGATTCCGGTTCTGAAATCTCTATAATAGGAAACCGTTTTCATGAGCAGTTAGGAACCGGGTTTACTTTTTACCCATGCGACGAGATAAATTCAATTGTGACCGCCGATGGTGCACGCTCTTCTGTTACTGGTTTCGTACTATTACCCGTGAAGACCAAGGAAAAGTCGGAAATAATTAAGTTTTATGTGGTTCCGCAGATTACTTCGAAGTTAATTTTTGGATTGAATTTTTGGCGAGCTTTTGGTATCGCTCCTGACGTCCTCAGATTGCTAGGCGCAGACGATTCCTTACGCCCCCGAGGAGCTCCATGGGGCGCCGTTTCGGAAGTTCGGCACTTGCACCCTCTCGTTAACTTGAGCTCAGTCCAGAGACCGGTAGCTGATAGGGTCATCCAACAGTTCCATGCTATTTCTTTCGAGGATAAGGGTTTGGGCCGCACGGACCTCCTTGAGCACGTGATCGATACTGGAGAGAACCCTCCTATTAAACAGCGTTATTACTGCATGTCGCCAGCCCGTCTCAGCGAGTTGAACAAGCAGTTAGATGAGATGCTAGAGTTGGATGTTGTAGAACCTAGTTGCAGTCCCTGGAATAATCCTGTACTGATGGTCCCTAAGGCCGACGGAGAGCTTCGATTTTGCCTGGATAGCCGGCGCTTGAATGCCGTATCTAAACACGATGCCTACCCTTTACCGTATATCCATAACATCTTGGATCAACTGCGCGATGCTCGTTTCCTGTCATCCATAGATTTGAAAGCTGCATTTTGGCAAATACCGCTCTCTTGTTCTTCTAAAGAGAAAACCGCCTTCACCGTTCCTTCCCGGGGCCTTTTCCAATTTAAGGTTATGTGTTTCGGGTTAACTTCTGCACCAGCCACGCAACAACGACTTATGGATCGTTTGTTCGGGCCGGAGTTTGGAGATCGCCTATTTATTTACTTAGATGATATTATAGTGGTGAGTAGCTCTTTTGAAGAGCACATCGCGTTGCTGGAGAATGTCCTGGAACGCTTAAGGTTTGCAAATCTAACTATTAATCTATCAAAATGTCATTTTTTTCGGAACCGGTTAAGGTATCTGGGGTATATTGTCGATGAGCAAGGTTTGAGGACCGATCCTGAGAAGGTCACGGCCATTTCTAAGTTCCCCACCCCCTCGTGTAGACGAGACGTCAAACGTTTCTTGGGGACGGCTTCGTATTATCGTAGGTTTATTAAGGGATTTAGCAATATTGCTGCTCCTCTTAGCGCCTTGACTTCCACTCGGAAAGGGGCCCCTCCATTTGAATGGTCATCTGCGGCTGACTTGGCGTTCAACCAGTTGAAGGACGCTTTGACCTCGGCTCCGATGTTAGCTTGCCCCGATTTTTCCGAACCTTTTATTGTCCATACCGATGCTTCTGAGCATGGCGTAGGAGGAATGCTGACCCAGGTAATAAACAAGGAGGAACATCCCATCGCGTATTGTAGCCGAACCTTTAGCCCTCAGGAAAAGAATTATTCTGCGACGGAGAGGGAGGTTCTAGCCGTCATCCATACCGTAGAACACTTCAGGCCTTATTTAGAGGGCCCTAAGCCATTTAAAATCATTACGGATCATGCTAGCCTTAAGTGGTTTCTAAATTTAAAAAATCCGACCGGCCGGCTGGAACGTTGGGGTTGTCGTTTATCCCCTTTTAACTTTGTGATCGAACATAGGAAAGGTACTGAGAATATCGTTCCAGACGCCTTATCCCGATGTATACCAGTTTCAGCACTTCACGGGGTCGACAGTGACCCGTGGTACCGTAACTTATTTTTGCGTTGCCGGGACCGGCCGCAGTCTTGCCCAAATTTCCAAATTATAGACGGCCGTTTGTTTCGCTACACTAAAAGTAAATTCACCCTAACCAGCGATTTTGATTGGAAAGAAGTTGTGCCGGTCGCCGCTCGGGAAAACCTCCTTAGGGACAACCATGATGCCCCGCTCGGCTCGCATCTTGGTGTGGAAAAAACCTATAAGAGATTGCGCCTCAGTTATTACTGGCCCTGCATGTACGATGACGTAGTCAGTTACGTATCCGGATGTAACACATGTAAAGCATATAAGAGTACTAATCGACGTACCCCCGGATTAATGGGATCCCCGAAGAGCTGCCGTAGGCCTTTCCAGTGTGTCAGCATAGATTTAGTTGGCCCCCTGCCGGCATCTCGTCAGCTCAACACATTCCTGTTGGTGGTTGTCTGTTGCTTTAGCAAGTACTGCTTGTTGTTTCCGCTACGGCGAGCTACTGGAAAGGTCATTGCCCAACGGCTAGAGAACCAGGTCTTCCTTGTGCATGGAGTCCCTCAGACCATCATTGCCGACAACGGACCCCAGTTCATCAGCCATGAGGTCAAACAGCTTTTTTCGAGGTATAACATTCCTCAAGTGCACTATACTCCCGTGTACTGCCCTCAGGTAAATACGGTCGAACGTTATAATCGTACTATTCTGACAGCTATTTCCTCCTTAGTCGGAACCGATCAACGTGACTGGGATGCAAACCTTTCGAAGATACAATTTTCCCTAAACACCGCCGTGAATGACACTACTACCTTCACCCCGTTTTTGATCGTCCATGGTAGGGAGGCTGTCCTGGATGGCCAAACTTACGGAGACCAGGAAGACCTTGACGAGGTGGAGATTGCCCCCCGTTCGGATTATGTTTCCCAGTTGGGGGAGTTAAAGGACGTGTTCATCGCCGTCCGTAAGGAGCTGGATAAGGCTCACGGTCGAAATGCTGTCTACTATAACCAACGCCGGAGGGATATAGCTTATAACGTAGGAGACGTGGTTTGGCGACGTACGCATTTCCGCAGTGACGCTGCCAAGAAGTTTGCCAGCAAATTAGCCCCCAAGTACGAACCGTGTACTGTAACGGAAAAGCGTTCCCGTTTGGTTTACGTTCTGAGGGATGCAAAGGGCAAACTAAGTGTAAACCACATTAAGGATATAAAAGGGACAGGTTAGATTTTCCCCTGCTTTTCCTTTAGTTCTCCGGATTGTTTAGATTCCAGAGGGACTAGTCAGCTGGTGGGCCAGCGTGAATTTTGTTGTTTCCCAACAAAATTCTGGTGGGCGAGGGAGTGTGTAACACCTTTTTTTTCTTTGCCTTGTGTTTGGTTCAATGGACTGTCACCTTTTGTCAATCAAAACCGAGTGGGTTCGTTGCCTTATCCTTTTTGACGTTAACTCTCGAATAGGTGTTATTACTCTATGCTAAAGGTTATAAAAAGCCGGGTTGACCTTAGAGAGGTCTTTTTATTTCTGCAAATTTTTGAAGAGAGAGGTGATTTCCTCCTGAGCCGGTCAGCTGCCAGATCACCAAGTCATACGTGTGGACTAATTTCAAATTGCTGGTAAGGTTACATCTTCTCGAGCCCGTTGTGGTTTTACATTCTGCACCGTAGCATATTTTCTACAATCCAGATATTATTTTCAGACTAGTGTTAACCGGTGAGCTCGGCGCTGCGTTGGCGAATTGTTTCTCTTGCTACCTCAATCCGCACATTGTCAAACCTCCCATTTGGTAAGTAAAATTAAGTTTTCTTAATAGTGTGATCACCATGTGCCACGTGTGGCCACCACCTAGGTTCTGGTAGTCTTGTACTTTACCTCAGTGCATAGTTAAAGTTGTGGTTACTCCTGTAGCATTAAAATAATTCAGGATCTTCGTGTTGCAGAATTGTATTTTTAAAGCAATTTCCTTCTCAAACTTAAATTTAGTTACTTTTCTTATGCCACATGTATTCTACTTGCTTGGTAATCCTTATTTTGATTCCCCGTCATGTAAGATCCACACCCTGTAAACTCATTGAAATCTCTTTATTTTATATCTTGCTTGTTCTACTATCATTTTTTTGTACAATAAACTTTGTAAACAGTAACTCTTAGTATTATTTGATATCCCCCAGTAAAATTAGTTACAGTATCTTTGTTAGATATAACCTCTTTGTTTTCATATCTGATATTAAGCTAGTTACATGTTTTTGTATCTCGAGACTAAAGCACTAGAAAAAAGAACTTTGAACAATCTTCGTTTCATTTAAACACTAATTTCGAGCACAAGTCTCTTGGCCTCTATATCTTTTACAATACCTATACTAAAACAGTATTCTTTTGTTAATTTAAACGCGCTAATTCCAAAAACTACATAAGTACCAGTCAGGTTTAATAAACTATTTCTGCATTTGATAGCATATTTTTTGAGGAAGATTATATTGCTATTATACTAAAATACTACATAGATGTGCAGGTTATGTAAATATTTAAAAAAAATCTCAGACTCCCCTCTTACTGCGGTTGCCGCAACATCGCACGAGAGCAACGCAGCTCAGAAGATTCTAGAATATAAAACTATGATAGAGTACTGAAAGCTCGTTGTACCACGTTTTCCCTAGGGTGCACTACAGCAATCTGAACGGAGGATTAATTCTAGTTGCGGCTGAGAGCTTTCAGTGCAGGGGAACTGCATTGAAAACTATAAATAAACGATCATGTAAGATATGTTATTCTAATTACAGTCGGCTTCCGTAAAGCATTTGTGTTATTCGTCGGTTCGACTGTTTCGAAAACGAAAATATTTTGATTTGGTTTGGTCTGGGTCTTTAAAACAAAACAAGCTTATCAGAAGCTTACTTTCTCTGTGTTCCATTGGAAACTATTTTCTATATCATTATAATAAAACTAAGTAAACGTGACTGCCCGAATGAAGGTATCAAAAGATGCGAAGCTAGTCTGACATCTGCGACGCCACCGTATTAGTAACTTATCACCAGACATTCTTAAATATAAAAATATATTATTTAATTTAAAAAATAAAACGACAAACTGCTCAAGAAATTTCATATTAATTTGGGATTAAAGCAATAAAGCAAGCACGATGTAAGTACGTAATCTGTTTAAGTCGAGTTTAGGCTAAAAGCTTTTGATGAAATACCTGTAGGAAGCGTAAATTAAATTCTGAGGTGAAACACGGTGTTCCGTAAAATATTACGCAATTGCGCCAAACAAACTATTCTGAAAATATATTAGGTCTTTTGTCGCTGTAATTGGACGGCCAGAAACCGTTGAGTCTCACAACCAATCACAGAAAAGGAACGACTCGAGAACATTTCAATTTCCTTACTTCCTTAGTTAGAACTCTTTCACTCTGCGAAATATGAATATGGAACACGCGTTCGGAAACCAAATAAGGACGAGACATTAGAAAAAGGTTCTAACTGTAAAGCGGTCAACGTCCGAGTGACAGTGACAATAACGCGTTCCATTTTACGTGGACGTCACGTATGTTTTTAGTACGTGGTCTGTTTACCAGTAAAGGATCCGGCGACTTTCGAAGGCGTTCGCAAATGGGCCGTAAACATCAGCAGCTCTTTTAACTAAGTACGGCTGAAATTTGTTTACTTTTATCGTCCTCGGAATTGCCTTTTATCTTTCTGGAGCCGGAGTAAACATAAAAAGGAACGTTGTAATGCGCTTATCATGAGATTAAATATAAGGGGCGTTTTCCAAGGAATGCTTTATATTCAAGTTTTTTGTAGGAGCTACATATTCAGAGGGATATTGACTCCATACAAACAGAGTTTTCCGATTATTATTCATGTTTGAATGAAATAAGTTGGAGTTTTAGCATAAAAGGTATTATTGCCAGTTTTATTGAGCGTGTGTTGACTTATGATTTTCCAATTATTGATCCATTAAAACAAAAAAGTAAAAAGGTCGATTAAGTTAGATATATTTGTGATGATAATATAAAATATTTTAAATTGGTTTCTGAAAAGTTCTTTTTTCATAACATAAACGAAATGATATTAAAAATAGGACTAAAACATATTTGAACCGAGACTTTCAATATGACGTCGCCGTTTTCTTATGCGCATAGGGTTAAAATTTACATACATTTTTTTACTACGTTCCTGTAGGTGTTAAGTCAGTTAATGATACCTTTTCTTCTTTTGCACAGACTCGGTACCACGTAGTAAGTTCACTAATTATCTTATTATCTGAACTGAAAAAATACAATAACTAATACAAAAACGTCAGCCCAAAATACCTTTTCCACTTAAATCGATAACAAATAAAACATTACCTGCCATTAATTAAACTGCTCATAAAACGCTTATGTTCATATACTCACAGAAATAATTGTAATTTATACTGAACCAGCAACAAATACGTTTTGATAAATGGCTGTACATCAATACTGCCAGATTCCTGGACGTAGATAGATGAGCATGTTGATTGTTGTACCTATGAACATGTATTGTGATATTTTGAATGTGTAGGTTTTATATAAACTAGCTTAAATGGCCGTAAATAAACGTTTCGTAAGTCAGAGTGGTTACTGATTCGCAATCCTTATACTAAGATAGGACCTTCTTAGAATCCTAACTAGCGACCGATTTTCAATAGGTGTCAATCGCTAAATATTAATGCTCCGATGATACCTGTAACAATATTTCATGAGAAGCAAGTTCTATCTTAAACTCATGTTGTTCTTACCTTATCATCATCTATCCAGAGAAAATTAATTAAGAACTCTTACTTAAACGCTTAATAAAAAGTTAGACTAGAAAAAGGCTATCGGTTTTGACTATTGCAGTAAAACAAAACTTTGTCCAAGCAAACAAAAACGATGATATGGAACGATTTATTAAAAAAAGTATTAAAAAGTTACATGGATCTCAAAATTAATAACGTACGCTAATCAACACACAAACTGCACAAAAAGCTCATATTAAAATAAGCCGACACTACTCATGTTGTAGATCATACATCTGGACACACAAACACCAACCCCCGGCTTTGCTCTATTATTCTTAAGGTCGGATAAGTTGTTTACAAACAAACAAAACTTCTGGATGTTTACTTGGCTGCCCACACAATTTTAACTTTGTATTCAAACCTGTGAGTAAAGAACTCTTTAGTGAAATAGTTCTTTTGCAAAGAGATTTTAAACCTCATTGCTTCTTTACCTTTGTTTGTGGATAAAATTGTTCCGAATTTTTATTACATATTACAGAAGGATTACAATTTTGAACAAAGCCTTATTTTTAAACATTAAAAACTACCTTTGAATAATTGAATGGATAATAAAAACTCATAATAAAAAGAAGATTCCACAAAAGGTGGGAGAAAATATTTTAAATAGTAAAAAATTTAAAATTACAGCAAACGTCTGTTAAAACTGTAGTACATAAAACCTTCTTCATATTGTTATGATTATTTTATAAGGAACTTACTCACTTATTATCACATAATTTACTTAGTTTAACAATAAAAAGCTCAATTTGCAAATAAAAGCTTATTTATATTTAAAGATAAAAATTGTTATTGACATATCTCATTAAATAGAATGAATACAGTGTTGTAACGTTATTAATATGTACCATACGTATTTCTACCATTTTTTACAGTTTTATTTTTATTGTTTCAGGTAAACATCCTCTTCAATATAGAAATAAACATAGCAAGCTTCATTTTCAAAGCCGATAAATTAAAGAATCGAGAAAAACACTTGAGGGTAAATATATTTATTAACTTACACGAAAGGTACGGAAAGCAGCAAATCAAGCGTTCCAAACCTGTAAAAAATTGTAATTTGAACTCTATGCCCACGATCTTAAGTTAAAAATTGGTTGGGGTTTCCGTTTCTTTGTATCTGGGGCTAGAATGTGAGCACAAGGATATATCGAAGAGGGGTGCGGTCTATTTGGTAGAAACTTGATACTCCGAAACCTATTTGGGATAACTGACTTCGCAGAAACTTCTTTAGTCGATCATTAATTAGGCATAAAAAATATTTGACATAAATATTTTTAGGCATAATGTGCTTATGACCGAATTTAGAATGGCATACATTTAAGATAGTAGAATTTTTATTGGCATATTTACCTTTGGCATAGTTAAAATTTTGTATAATATCATTTAGCATAACGTTCATTTAGAGTACAGATTATTTGGCATACTTTGACTAGGCATACTATGAAGATCATAGAATTTCAATTAGAATAATATAGATTGGGTTACTTTCTTCTTTAAAAATGCGTAGGTTAGGTTAGGTTAGTTTTGTGACCCAGAAACGAACATGCTCTCATGGGCAAGGATATAAAAACCAAATAATTATCATTAAATCAACTTTTATTTATTACAATTACTAAAAAAAAAAAACAATTAAATTAATCAGAAAATAAAATTATACTAATCTTATATTAGCTCCTATTGCTTTAAGGTACCCACATCTGATTAGAAAAGTGTTGCAATAATCATAAAAGGGTTACGTATTGCATTATTATAAATTGCATTTGTATAAAATTGCATATTGTAAAGCTTCCAATAACTAAAATCTTGATTTAAATCTATACATATAATAAAATGGTAGGAAAGTCAAAACTGTACATTGAATATTTTTTTAAAAGAATACTAGGGGTATGATCTACAATCGAAACAGAAACAAAAAATATAGTTTTTAGAATTTTTGTCTGTTTGTCTGTTTGTCTTTCCGGGATAAACTCAAAAAGTACTGCATGGATTTACTTCAAATTTGGCATGAAGATAGTTAAGAAGTCAGGTCAACATATAGGCTACATATTATCACGCTAGCAGTGTTATAATCGTAGGTGAGTTTGGTGCTGCATAGCGTTCACGCAGACGACGTCGCGGGCAGCAGCTAGTAAACTAATAACTAAAGTTAAATAACACCCTTAGAACTAGGTTTAGCCTTCATCATAGCGGCTAGAACTAGGTGCAGCCGCACACCGGTGGCTAAACCTAGGTGTAGCCTAATCACAACCCCCTTAACCACGACCCCTTAACCTGGCTTTGCCATAGTTACCATCGACTCAAGAGTGTATATAAAAAGCCGAGCGTAGCGAGGCGACGATCATCCGAGCGCAGCGAGGTGATCGGCCACCACAACCCCGAAATGGATACACCTAGGTTTAACCACATGTGGCCGGCTGCACCTAGTTTTAGCCGGCTAAAAGTATAAAAGATGATTCTTGCTGTAAGCATTATGCGAAATGATGGTTCTACTTTTAAATTGTTATGGATAAGAAATATATGCCATAAGATGAATCTGGTTTTGAACTTTCTGCGATGTGATGATTATACATTGTGATTATTATGGATACCAAAATTATGCGTACAGATAATTCTGACTTACAGAATTATGGGTTTCAATGTATGCTAAATGAGTTAATGCCCAACGATATTCTGCGAAAAGAGGTTTATGCTATTAGTTGTTATGCAATAAAAAATTATTACTTAAAAAGTTCTACTATAATAGGTGTACCCATCGAAGAGAATAAGTAAGTAAGTACAAACGAATAGTAATCACTCAATTTCAGATAGACGTCTTATTAAAAAAGCACAAGATTTATTAAAAATCGCTTTTCCGTACATAGACATTCCATTCCTCCTTACTTCAAGCGACAGATTTGTACCAAATGACAAGACAGATGACATGAAAATGACAATTTTGACAGTAAACTATCAAAAATGGACGACTAGCATGACGACTTAGCATGCAAAGACGACTTAGCATGGCGGTTGCCATTTACATAAAACTTTAACATTTCTTTGCGCCATTAATTAAGCTTATTGTAATTTTTCGATATTTTTATCGATACCAGCATAATATTAGCTACGTTGTGGTCTAGGGTTTATTAAATATTTCAATTTGGAAATATTACCTTTGACAGGTTTGCAACGCTCGATCTGCTGCCTTCTGTACCTATTTTTATTGCTACGCTCTGTAAAATACTTATCAATAAGGATAATCTCAGAAATACAGTATCTGTATCGAGTAGCTAAAGTATCATGGTAAAATCGATTATAGATTTGGTGGGTAGTGACAAATATCTCCACCTTTATCCACGTGCTCCGTCTTTGAACTCGTCGGCATTTATCATTATTTGTACGGTGCACAATGGAGCAGACTGGAGCTTTTTTAGCATAATTTTATTGAATTGTGTTAAAGTTTCACAATTTATTATATTGAATCCAATATTAGCATAGTTTTTGAACCAGAGTTCACGTGTGATACAATTTCACGTTACCCCGACGTGTCGTTTTCACAAGCAACTAAGTGGTCTGTGACCTTAAAAAAATATCAAAGGCTGTTATTGTACGCTGTATATTAAAAAGGTGACACTTATATAGAATTTAAAAATCTAGATATTCATCTTATGGAAAGAGTCACAAAGTTAGTTTTGTATATCATTTAGGCAATGTAAATTTGAACTTTTACATTTTATTGTATTCGCATTTATTTATTTTCCCTTCTATCAAAAACGAGATCAATTTAAAAAAAAAGTAATTTGCAAGTCGTAAAATAAAAAATAATTACAGATCTATATTATTTCAAATAGGTTAGTATACCATACAACTTTAATACTACGTTTCTATGATATATGGTTAACTTAACAGGTGTTCGAAACACCTGAGGTCATTCTCTAAGTGTACAAACAAATTGGGCAAAGAAAAAGTCTCCATTCACTTTCGACTATTCTCAAATTCTACTATTGGGTACTTATGGTGCAATTGTGAAAGTGGCTGGTCAATACCTATAGGAGCTCGTTGATTGGTTCGTTGCTTTTAAAAAAAGTTGTTCTGTCAATGTCAATTACCTAACGAATTAATTGTACTTTTTAATAAATTGTTAGTTGCTTTCAAGATGTTTATGTAACTAAATAACTTAAGTCGAAAAGTTGTTAATCTATTTGGTGGTAGCGTTTAAACGTAAAGTAAAAAGATAAAATTCTTGACGTTAAAAATGAATAAATAAAATATATATAATATAACAAACAAATCACAGCACTATGTCTAATAATATTTACACTATGTATGACCATATAGTTGAGAAATTATAATATTCAGTCAATATTTAATATACCTTCTAACGGAAATAAATATTTTTTTAAATATAAAGAACTTTACAACGTTGAAAATGAACTCCTAATATTATCAAGATAAGGTTGCTTTTGAGGCCTTGTTTTAAAACACACAGTTTTATTTATAATTGATTATTAACATTCAAGACAGATAATTCAAGACAAATAAAGAATGTGTTTCGTTTGCAAAAGGCTTTGCTAATATAACGGGTGGACTTCTTTTTTTACGGTCCGTTAACCTATTAACTACTGCTAGATTAGAATATTTTTAGAACCGCTCTAGAGAGGTGCTATTGATTTAGGCCAGTAAAACTTAAAAAAAAACCTGATAGTTAGGCACAATTGGCAGCATTTTTGTTGCTGAGAAGATCTCTTTCAGTCAACCTTGTAATTGTGTAAAAGAAAAAGCGATAGACACATCATTAGGCACGAATAAAGCACAAGTTTACAGTTTAACAATACAGGTACTAAATTTAAAAAAATATAATATACTATACTATAATATACTATATACCGACATACAGAAAAGGATTGATTAAAACAGTGCGATAATAAGTCGCTCTTAACTCCATTAGCGGTCTTAAGTACTGCTAAATGTATTCGCCAACTTAAAACCTTCCCGAGTTTGAGATCATTTTATTATTACGCACTTTATTTTGTCTGGCAAGCACAGGTAATGAAGATATGAAGCGGTTCTTTTTTACCCACAAAGCACATCAAAGTCGCCGCGTTCATAATTTGTTGGCATACTTTAAATAGAAGAACAAGATTATTACGGTATGCGTGAATAATCTTGTTAAAATTGTAAGTAGTGTAAAAATTGGTTTGGAAAATATATTTTTTGTAAATATTTTAAAGTTTAGATCGTTGTATGATTGTAATAATTGTAAAAAGTTAATGGCATTTCACAGAGCTTTTGTAAGAACTCGGCAATATAACATATTAAACGACTAGAGCATAGCAAACAAATCGATAAAAATAGAAGTAGTGTGTAAGGGACAGTTAAGGGGAGAGCAATGTAACAAAATCTGTGTGACGTAAAAACTAAAGAGTGTCCTAAAAAAGCCAAACTCGTTTCAATTAGATAAAAGTTACTTTTTCAAGAATTCAGCTAGGAATGGAACATTGGAAACAAACCAAACCTAGTCGCTCTAAAGGCAACAAAAATGCATTTTGCCGCAGTAACTTTTGCATTACACAGAATGGATAAAAAACAACACAATGCGAGGAATCTAGACTGTTGTTTCAATCTTAAATTTCAGAAAAATTTCAGATTAGAATTTAAAAAAATTGTGAATCAAACAAATACAACAATTTTGATACGTTGTTTCATCAATTATTACGACGCTCCTGCAATAAAAATATGTTATTACTAGCTGACCCGGCAAACGTTGTTTTGCCATATAAATAAAAAAAAATAGATGTTGGCCGATTCTCATAGATACCGGATAAGCACAAAAAATTTCATCAAAATCGGTCAAGCAGTTCCGGAGGAGTATGGCAATGAAAACTGTGACACGAATTTTATATATTAGATAGGAGATAACGCTAGTTAAAATCAAACCATTCTGTATAATGCATGTTTTAGAGCAAAGTACTGTCGTCGTTTCATTCTGTCTGTATTTTTCTTCTTTTTACTAACAAAGCTAACGAAACTTTACATTGTATTAATGAACTCAGAATAGAATTACAAGTTTTTTTTTTTTTTATAAGTTACTAAACCCGCGTTTGACCTCAATCTCACCTGATGGTAAGTGACGATGAGGTCGAAGATGAAAGCACACGGGTTTAGGAAGGAACTGGCTCTTTATACAATATTGCCGGAACACATTACCGCCGGAGCGGCAACATTTGGCGGCAGACTTTATATAAAGGGTGGTCGCTAGCCAGGCGGACCCAGAAGGGATCCTACCACCAAGCGAAAAGTTAAGTTGGAAATCCATTAACTTCTTATTTTGATTGAAACCTAATATATAAACAACATATTTGTGAAATGGATTTTGTTCATTTACTTATAGAAAACGAAGTCGTCGCGGCGCCATGGTTAATGGGTCTATCATACGATATCACATGTTAAGCAACGTTCGGCGCGGTCGATACTTGGATAGGTGACCGCCGACTATTCAGTTTCTCACGACGACTTCCATGCTTCGGAGGGCACGTTAATCAGTCGGTCCCGGGTGCTGAATACTTGAATACAGTAGTCGTTAGGATTTGTCAGAAGCCATTTCGGCGCCCTGAAAATTCTGGCATCCACCACCCAGCACTGGGCCAGCTTGGTGGATTATGTTATGGCCTATACCTCCTCGTCAGCCAGGGAAGAAACTCATGCCCTGCAGTGTGCTCATTACAAAGAGTTGTAATGATGATGATGATGATTTAAAAAAAGCAATTATCAATTACGAGCTTGTAAAAATAACTACAAATACCTACTTTTACCTTTACAACTGTTCTGGCGCTTTAAATGATTACTAAAAATATGTTACTTATTAAAATAGTATGAAAAACCACAGTTCCAAAATCATAAAAGGATTAATTTCAAATATGGTTTTATAAACCCGCATTCATGCGTCATGCAAAAGTAAGTCTTAAGCTCATATTCTCAAAACTTACTTGAACTCTACATTTATAAAGTACTTATAGATATTTTGACGGTTCTAAAAGCTTTAACAGCGAATATATGCTTGAGTTATGATCGATGATTCAGCATTTCAGAAATCAAATAATCAATCATAACCAATTACATGTAACCTTATTGCAAATAATATCATGGTTGTATTTTACATGATAATCATAAAAGCGTGGGAGTAAAATAATTTCGTAAACCCGTTTCATAAAGGCAGTTTGTTACCATTTTTTCATTTTGACAATGGTTAATTATTCGGAACGTCTTGTCCGAGGTTCTAACTGAATCGGCCGACTCACATAACGGGCTGTGAGAAAAAAATGACACTCGACATTCGTGTCAGCTGTTGCGATTATTTTCATTATGCTTAGTTAATTAAGACAAGTTTTAACAGTCATTTTTATTTTGTGTTTTGTTGTGAAGTACATTTAAACTATGATTTATTGACGAGTAGGCAGAAAATCAAATGATGCGCGTTTTTATTTTTTTATTAAACTCTCAAAAAGGTCATAATGCGAATTATCGTAAGAGAATAATTGTAGTTATTAGTACTTATCAATCCACAGCTCTGGTCATCAGCTTACCTACTTACAGAGAGAGGATACTTATTGGTACATCCATCTACCGCTAGTCACTTTTATTTTGTAAAAATAAGATATTTCAATGTCTAAGAATATTTTAAATTTCATTTCTTGCATAAGGAAATCAACTCTCTCTTTTTTTGTTGAAATTGCATTTCTTGATGATAAAATATTAATATTTGGATTGGTTATAAGTTGGTATGTCTCGCTTTGCAGATGAATAATTGGTGTCATTGCTGATTGCATTGCAACATTAGTTTGATTTCATTAAAAGTGCCTACGCTAAATCACAAGTAGGTATTACAAAGTTAATAAATAAACAGCCAAAGTTATCTTAAGCTGCTTTGGTGAAAATATTAGATAACAAGATACAGGGCTGTAAGAATCGAGAAGCCTCATTTACCCGTGAAATTATTTATGAAATTCCACATCTATATTGTATATTTTCGGGATAATAAGCAACTTACGGGGTTCATTATCATAACATACGAAACATTTGAATAAAAATTGTCTTCGCTCAAATGAAAATTGATGATTTAGCGAACAAATTTGCATTCAAAATGATGTTGATTTAAAAGCTAAAATTCGCGAATTCGAATATCATAAATGTCAATCTCATTTGGAATGGTTACGTACGGTGGTAACCATGGCGACACAAAATAAATAAACGAGGTGGAAGGCTCCAAACATAAAGCGTTCAAGATTTCATCTCAATCTATAATAACAGATAGGTGCGGTGCTACTGTTGTCAGATCCACAAAGCAGGTCAGATCGACCGTTGGATCAAATATCGAAACCTCCTAAGATAGTAGATAGGTTCCTTTTGATGGTAATCGTATCTTCAAGCATTGGAAAGACACGTTCAATAAATGAATGTATGGAATTGATAATTTAAAGTTTAATTACTGACACTGACCTATCTTGTACGTGTTCATGTTGTATGATCTTGTCCTTATACGGTGGTTAATCCTACCTAATCGATATAAAATCGCGGGTTTATTCGATTTAGTCACCATCTAGGTAAACCGAAAGTGCTAAAGCCCTAAATAAACGAAAATCTTGATCGCTTTATGCCGAAAAGTAAAACATGTTATCTTATTAAAAGATTTTAATGTTTCAATAATTATTTAAACTAAAACTGTATTTCTTATTTCATATCCATTGCTGTAAATGTATTCTTATGCAAAGGTACAACCTGTCAAGATATATTATTTTGGGTGAAACTTAACAATGTTATCTAAACTAATATTTAGTTAAATCATATCACATCAGTGCTTTGATATCAAATTTATCCCGTTTAAACTAATTTGATCAGTAGCGTTACAGTTGAAGTAAACGCTAATCAATTATAACATCAAAAGTAGGACTATAGCCCTAATAATAGTGTATACATATGTACTAAACCATAATCACAGCTGTATATTTCATTAAGATCATATTAGCCTTCTGTGCCTTTATACTCTTACCACGGTGGTTAGCTACAAAATTAATATATTCCACAGCAATTTTACACGTGAACAATGACTGCCCGCATTTGGCAATTATATGGAGTATTATCTCAGTAAAGTCGCATTTATATTAAAAACAATAGGAGTTATCTTTGCTTATCAACCGAGTGGATTAGCTACTAGTGCATTGTGAGAATACTTACAATGAGACATTTCGTGTTTATTAGGGTATACTTTGATGACACATTAATTTAGCTCTGAGAATTAGTTAAGTAAGACTTAAATACTTATATGCTTCTTATTTTAGTTTAAACAGTTTATGGTTTAGCTAAATAAATATTTCTGATATACATACAACGTTATCTAGCCCAGTTTAAGTTTCTCATGTTATGGATACCTACTATTTATTTATTCTTTATTGTACACTACAGAAAAAAAATACAAAGTATAACAAAAGCAGAAACATGGTACAAAACGTGGTCTTATCACTACGAAGCAATTTCTTCCAGACAACCTTTGGGTGAGAATTGGATACTAATTTATAGGGTGCCTAGGCGTACATATACTAAAATTTAACTAATATACAAATACTATAGTTATTTCATAAACTCACATACGAATAATACATAAATATAAAATATTTACATATATCCACTAACTATAATGCTTAATAAATTAAATATATTGTACTATAATGTCGTGTCTTTAGACAGGAAGTACTGCTTGACCAGTCTTTTCAATGTGTTAATTGTGTTAAACTACTACTAGATAATGAATTATAAATATACATACCTATATTTTTTATTAAAAAATAAACTTAAATAAACATCCATAACTTGACGGCTAATATCTGTGTTTATCACAAAAATATCCAAGGCCACCGGGATTCAAACCCAGGAACTCTGGCATGAAGTCGTAGTGGCACAAAAGTCGTAGTGGCACAGAAGTCGTAGTGGCACAGAAGTCGTCGTGGCACAGAAGTCGTCGTCATCAATCGATATCGCAGGTTAAGCAACGCTCGGGCCGGGCAATTTTTATCATGGCGACTTCCGTGCTTTGGAGGGCACGTTATGCCGTTGGTCTCGGGTGCTGTATACTTGTATAAAGTAGTCATAAGGGTTTTATAGAAGCCATTTCAGCGCCTTGAAAATTATGACATCCGCCAACCAGCACTTGGCCGGCTTAGTGGATTATGGCTTAAACCTCCTCCTCCAAGAGAGACTCATAGCCCTGCAGTGGGCTCATTACAAAGAGTTGTGATGATGAACTCTGGCATAGAAGGCCATTACCACTACACCAGCTGGCCATCAAAAAATAATCATTAAGTAACTGCTTTATGTGGTGTAGTGCGTATAATTTCTACCACATATGCAATAATTGTGTTTAGTGTGCAATTTGTAGGTAATAGTCATACAGTACTTGCTGTGAGCATGTTGTATATTAGAGTAGTCAGCGAGGCGTGAAAATAGTGCTTTTAATTTTGCTTCCCAGAAGTCCTCGTAAAGGCAGAAGTTCTCTACTCCGAAGTTAGTTTTGACAATTATTATTGTCTATGGTCATACTAAAGTAAGGAACATTCCGGCATTTTCAAATATACATCGTTTCATCGAGCTTTTTTTTCATTTTAAAAACTGTTATTGATATAAAAATGTATGATTTGATTAAAAATGATATTCATATAGTACGAGTAATAAGAATCGGAATTGTACGTCCATTCAAAAAATAAAATGAAAACAAAAATCAAAAACGAAAACGTAATCAAGAACGACCTCTGAAAAAAATTTTACGCACACAGCTTTTTTTTTAAAACTTGCTCTCACTATATTTCCATAAATTACAGTAAGAGTATTTTACTGAACTAAGATTATTCGGATTATTAGCCTTATAAGGGGTTTCGATATTCAATTTAAGGGATTATCTAACATCAAACACATCTCTAATCTGTTTTACTGGGTGATCTTGGATTGAAGATTGAGTTTGCATATTGAAACCAGCCGTTAAATAATATTAATAATAAATTCCTTTATTTCAGGAAATATTTACAATGAGATGTTAACAGTTGGAAACAGAATTGAGGCCCATAACAGCTATACTTATAATAAATCTGTAAAAGTAAAAATTCTGTACATTGAAATTATCAAAAAAATAAATGGCAGGGGGTGTTACTAGACCAACACCAAAACCAAAAATGTGATAAAAAAATTTTGTCTGTCTGTCTGTTTGTTCAGGTATCACGCAAAATTAACAGGTTCGATTACGATGAAACTTGGTATAATTATTTTCTAATATCCTGGGCACCACACTGGACACTTTTTATCCCAGAAAAGTATATACAATAAAAAACAAACTTAATTTTGCGGTTTGATCCCTAGAGCCGAATACTGTAAAGGCGGTATTTTTTAATTTGATTTGAACGTATCAAGTCAAGTGGCGAGCGTTCGTTCTTATTAGCATTCTATAAATTGTATGTTTTCAACCGACTTCTAAAAAAAAGGAGGAGGTTCTCAATTCGTCTCTATGTTTTTTTTTGTGTTTTTGTTACACGATATTTCGGAGAATTATGAATTGATTTTGAAAATTGTTATTTCTTATGATAGAGGATACTTCATAGTTGGTTCCTTTTAAATTTCATTGAAATCGGTTGAGTACTTCATTGAAAACTTCAAACTTTTGAAAAAATATGTATGATTTTGGAGAATGTTGACGATATTCTTAACTCTGCCAAAGTTTTGACGTGAACTCGGTTTCTTTAATGCTCTGCATTCGTTGATTATAACTGCTAATTAACTGTTTTAAGACTATTAGAAACTTTGGAAAACGACTATGTTCGCGGAGGCGCATATAGATTGTTTTTATACAATTATTCGCAAGCGTAGTGCCTCGTTGTTGCGACGCGTGCGCGGCACCTCCAATACCATTCTGGATGCGTTGGTGAACAGATGGGATTCTCCCCTATTCCAAAAAATAGTAGGTTTTCATGCGACTGGCAACCAGCCAGGCGCTTTCGTTAATTAAGTACCTGTGTTTTTGTTTTTAATATATTAATTTGTGTCCTATAAATATTAATTGTGACTAATTGAATGTTTAAATTAGGAAGTCTAATAATAATTTAATTTCACATATTTTTTGAATTTTTACTGACATTTTGCTTACTTGTACTATTATTAAATTTAGTTTTTTTTTGAATTGTATATGCCTACTTTAATTTAATCTTTATTTTTCTGATGTAAAATATGGCTCTGGCTGAAATAAATGATTTGATTTGATTTGATTTGAAAACAGAGTTTCAAATATATCATCCGAGCAAAAATTGTTATGTGACCGTGTCTGCCGTAGTGTTAACAATACTTTGGGAGAAATTCTATAAGGAATAGCAGGAATAGCAGCCACATTGTTACCAGGAGTTTAAAATGCCTATCGATCTTGAGATCGCACAGAAAATTCGGTATGTGGCATTACTAGGAATAGTGATAAAGCTCAGATTATTTGTGAGTATTCACATAATTAAGGTTGCAATTTTAACCAGTTTTGGTGCCGGGGAAAGTGATTTGATACCTAGAATTTATTTAATTCTGAACAATTTCCCATTTCAGTTTAAGAGAGTACCGTGTAGCTTCATGTTAGTAGGTTTATGTTACGCTATGACAGTAAATAAGGCAGAGGCGTGAGTAGTCCAAGTAACCTTTATGTTCATATTCCGACGGGCTCACTGATAATGTCGTGTATGCTGAAGCTCTCAATTGATGTTGTATGGAGACTATCTGTCGTTACCATTACCTTTGTGAGCATTCGTTGCAATGAACGTCAGCTTCGCTATCGGTTATCCTGCGAGCGATGCCGCGAGCAAAGATATCATATACTCGCTTAATCACTGCTAGTTAGGCACAATTGGCTTTCCATTGTAATTAGGCACAAAATGCCCACCGCGCCGGGACAGAATAACGAATTAAGAAATAAGAAATTACGTAATACACAAAAAACTCATTGATAAGTTTTTTTGTTTGGTGGTAGGATACCTTCTGGGTCCGCCTGGCTAGCGACCACCCTTTATATAAAGTCTGCCGCCAAATGTTACCGCTTCGGCGGTAATGTGTTCCGGCAATATTGTATAAAGAGCCAGTTCCTTCCTAAACCCGTGTGCTTTCATCTTCGACCTCATCGTCACTTACCATCAGGTGAGATTGAGGTCAAACGCGGGTTTAGTCACTTATAAAAAAAAAAAAAGTCGTCCACGCGAACGAAGTCGCGGGCTCTGCTGGTATTAAATAAAAGGCCAAGACTGCTTGTCAGGGAAATATTTATATTCTGGTGCTTCATTAATTAAAATGGTATTTATTTTAGACACACAATTATTGCAGGTACTATTATTTTATAGGTGAGCTATATAGCTAAATATTGTTGCGTGTATCAACAAACAAAGCCTCTAAAATGTATGTTGCCATTTCGTCGATACACAAACCCTCTTTCTAAAATGTTTGCCCAGAACTTTTATATGACAACGGATTTATACACAGGATTTTTAGGAAACTGTTAGTGTGATACGTTCAACATTCAAAAACTTCATGTGAGTTGTATATTTTTTACTCAAACATTATTTGTTGTATAGCAATAGACATTCACAAAAAAATACACTTACGCTTAAACACCTCTTCATACTTTGAAGTTTAAATGGCGTTTTGACCCTGAAAAAGGGCGTGATCCAAGTGTTTTCACGCATCATATAAAATTATTCAAATGACTTCGAAACTTTTTAACCTTTACTCACTCGTCACCACGGGGCTTATAAGGTTTTTTTTTTATTTTACTTCTAGTTAAAATGTAAAATATACGCGAATAAACCAGAGTAAAAAAGTTGTTTTTAATATAATGAATCCAGAAAACTTGAAACAACATTATTAGATACTTAGAACAGCAAATTAGGGACTTCTTGTCTTTAATCCAATTTACACCGTTTCCTTTACTTTTTTAATATAAAATTTGAACAAACTTCTTTGGAAGTAAAGTATTAAAATTTATAATCAACGAACGCAGTGCATAAAAAACCGACTTCACTTACATTTAAAAATCCTTTTTTTCAAAACTTTGGTTGAAGTGAAACGACATCTACGTAGGTAGGGTCTATTCTTCGTTTTCATACATATTTTTTCGCAAATTATTTTTTTTCGACACGTAGTTTGGTAAAATTTATATGGGACCACCTCCGAAGTATCTTCTATCAAATGCAACAAGAATTATTAAAATTAATTCATAAGTGTCCAAATAACAAACAAACATACACACGAATTGATAACCACCTCCAAGGTTTTTGAAACTTATTTTGGCGATTTCTAAAAAAACTCAAATTAGTTTACGATGAAGCCTAACCCGAATATATCGGAATATTTTTAAGTACTCACAAATTAGATTACCTTTCTCCCTCTCGTGTGAACCAGACATAACTTATCTAGGGGCCGATCGCCGAACATACCAACTTAAAGGTAGTCCCGATGAAACAGCCAACAAAATTAATTGTGCGGCTAATGCTAAGCTATTGTGTTTATTGTCTTTGGGAAATTGCTTTAAGGCTTCTCTGAATTAATTTGTAGACAATTGCGTTGAATTAAACAGAACTTGTAATTTTTACTTTTTAAGACGGTAGAGTTTCGCTATTTGTATATCTGTCGAAGTGGGAGTATCTTTCTTAAGTCGTATGGAGATGATATAATAGTTATAGTGATTTGGTGTGTGATGACTTTGTCATTCAATTACTATACAATTAGGTGCTATTTTCAGTTGCTTTTTTTCTTTAGACCAATTTCATTTATAGACATACCTACAAAAAAGAAACCTTCATCAATGTGCACGTTCAATTTGTCATAATGCTATTAAAAAATATAACCCAATATGTAAAACTAAATAGTTATTATTCCGAATATATTTAACCTAAATCGATAGTATGTAAGTAGCTGAAAAAAGTGCGACTTAATTACAAACTAAATAGATACTTAAAATTAAGAACACCTTATTCTTTTAAGACTCGCATGTCAAAAGGTACTCTTATTACATAAAGTAAACGTTATTCTTAGCATGAAACACCTACATAAGCATTATCTATATTCATCAGGATTCGAAAATCATTGCACAACATCTTAAAGAATTATCGTTTGAAAGAAACCATCAGAGTCACACGCTCGAGGCTAAGCACTGAGACCTCGTAACATACATCATACATTGCCGACTTTACTCCAAACCAGTGTATGGTTTCACAGTAAAGCCGGCAATGTAGTAAAAACGCACAACACACCGCCTGTTCATAAACAAGGCCTGAGTCTTGGTAACTGGCAGTGATCACAATGGGACGGTAGACCTCTCGTGAGAACCTCTGAAGAGGGCACGAGGCCACCTGACTCCATACAGAGAGGAAACTGTTCCGCTTCCTACTTTCAGTAACTGTTGATTACTAGTTTTTACCAGTTTTCGCTTGTAGTGTGATTTTGCACTTAAGCTGTGTTAGCTGTAGTAGTTGGCTTCGTTTGGACGCAGTTTGGCTCCAAGTATGCAGAAAAAAAGGTATAATTAGGCAATAGCCTAAGGTGAGCCTTGAAACTACTCTAAAACTGGCGCAAACCAAATCAAAATCTTTACAGTAGTTCCTTCCAATATCGTAAAGAGACAATTTAATTTAAAAAAAAGATGTGGGGTAAGCAGTATCATAAGAAAACATTTGGTTTACTCTAACTACCTGATGGTAAGTAAAGAGGGAACGAGAAATTAACTTTTGTTAATAGAACTTATCTTAAGAAAATACTAATTTGATAGGATTGTTTTTGCTTGGTGGTAGGATCCCTTCTGGGTCCGCCTGGCTAGCAACCACCCTTTATATAAAGTCTGCCGCCAAATGTTACCGCTCCGGCGGTAATGTGTTCCGGCAATATTGTATAAAGAGCCAGTTCCTTCCTAAACCCGTGTGCTTTCATCTTCGACCTCATCGTCATTTACCATCAGGTGAGATTGAGGTCAAACGCGGGTTTAGTCAATTATAAAAAAAAAAAAAAAAGCAAAGACAATATAACTTTGAGTAGCATTTTCAATTAGTTAAAAATATCTTATCAAAGATATTGTTAAACTAAATTTCGTGTCTAAAGGTAATAACTTAGTTTCGACCTCGACCTACTTACTTCAAAATTTCCTATTAAACAAAATTTCAAATCGATTTTAACAAATAGTTGACTGAGTAGGTACGTGACGACGAAACAATCTTATTGTGACATGATAATGTATTTTATTACAAATTATTTTCTCACTTCAACAAAACTTTGTATGTTACTGCAACATTGGCAGCCATTTTGATTTATTAACCTATTGTTTTCGAATGTCACTGTACAATTTGAGTAGGAAGTTTGGAATGACAACTTACATATTCATTGTTATCTTTAAGTTTTAACTTATGTTTGTTTACGCTAATTTAACATCAAACATCCTGGTTAATAAGCTAGCGTCATACTTATATTCTCATACAATATTTGGTACTTAATAGTCTACTTTCAATAAAAAACGCTAAAAGATATTATTTTTCAAAAACATCGAAAGTTTTTTTATCTATTCATAACGACAAACCCAGAACACGAGATAAAATTAGTTCCGGCTCTATAGATAAGTACCAGGCAAGCAGGAACGGTTAAGAGCATACCTCGACTGCCTTCCGTTTTCCGAGCTTTCCGCCAATTTACTAGAAAGACGTGTAGTTAGTTGCATGACTAATTGTGTGGTTTTTAAATGTTTATGTATTTTCCTTATATCAACTAGATTCTACTTAAATATTATGTTTTCTTAGTCATCACACTTTTTTTCAGATTATGTCACTGCTGTGGCGATTGTATCATGCTTGCTTTAAATTGCTAAATTTAACTTTTAAACAGTGCAAATCAATATTTAAAACTTTTTCGATTATAGTAATTCCAAATTTTTCTACGAAGAAAACTAAAAACAGTAGAACAAAGAGATAAGTATCAAATGTGTTCTATATTATATTTCGTTAAAGTGTATCCTGAATTCCTGATATACAAAAACGGCAATACGTGGAAATTCAGAAGTGCGACGGTGCTTTGTGACTATTGTTTATGAAGTCCTGATTGTTTATAAAGTCAAGCTCTTTGATCAACTGAGTCTTGGTATAATAAGCAAACCCATTTTAAAGGAGACTCCGAAACTGCGTACATGGTACCTGGACTGCTTACGTAACTTAGGAAAATATTGAACTAGCCTCACTAAGACATCGCTTATTGCATTACACAAGTGTAAATAAAGCTTAAAATTGAGCTTAACCGTTAAATTTACTCGTTGAGAATTTCGTAATCATGACACATAATGAAAATTGTCTAAATTATTCGGTGCTTAGGTGCTTGTGAGCATTTTTTAATGCGAACTATTCGATTTAGCATGGCCGATTGCATCGTGTTTACGTTTGTCTGCAAATTTACTGAATTTCCGTGAAAAGTGTCCCTTTACACGCTCAAAATGCGTTGTTATAAATAAAATATTTTCACGTAATTTTACTACGTGTTTATATAGTAGATATTCGGTAGGTGCTTTATTACGTGGAAATTGTACACCTTCTGTACAATAAAGGTTTTCAAAAGCAGAAGTTTATTAAAATTGTCTCTTTACAAACTGACGCACATACAAAAAATAGAAAATGCTTTAACTCCGGCAAAACATCTATCATTTAATATTATGAATTGAGAAAACTCAAGTCAATATTATTCTCAGTGTCGTTCCCGGTGCTGTTATGCTATTATTGTAAATCCTCAAGATATTAAATTTATTCTTGCATAAATTTTACGAAACTGAAAGCGATACAAACAATTAGAATATATAAAGTCATATCTGTAACCATATCAGTTAATATCTAAGAAGCGCTAATGATGGGGGTACGCGTTCGAGCTAAGCGTGAACTCTTTGATGTTGGAAGGAAATCAAGAACGAACTTTTCGTGACATCGCGCGAATGCACGAACGATCCACACTTGCGAATTGCGAATCATGGCTTTGAAGATTCATAAACAAATTTCCGAATACATTTACGTATCTCATTTTAAATATCATATAAAGTACTATTCAAACATCAAAGTTAATATTCTATTTATAAATGAATACAGCAGCCTTTGAGCAAAATTTAAACAACATTATTATATAAATATATTCAGCAAAACAACAGAGGAGAACAAACTTAATTAACAGCACAATAGCTACATTCGGATCACTGCAACAACATTTTTGTTTAAATAATGTTCGATGAATATCCGTTATTAATAAAAGCACATCAGTCTATTATAAGGTATAAATTAATCACTCGTATTGGAACAACTGTAATGACCATCAAATTAAATATTAAACTTGTTATCAAAAACAGACACCGGTTTTTATTTAACCAACGTCATTTGCACGTTTGTTTTGCCGAAGAAATTCTCAAAAAAGCAATTTCCTTGAGTTCTGTTTAATTTTTCACAGAAACAGGAAAGGGCACTCACGAAACTCACATCTGGTTTTGTGATGGTTTCTTTGTAACCAGCTTCAATACATTATTAAAATCTTGCAATATTTTATATTTTTTGTCAAAATTCGCCTTCACCTATAAGCACAGCATACGTAAAAGGTATGACGTTAGGCAGTTTGTTTCGAGGCTGCTAAATCGCTGGCGTAGCTGCCCGGGATATGTTTTCCTATTTCCTAGTTTTACTAGATTCAGCACTTTGCCAACTTTGTCATGTCCAGGCAAAACACGTCTGTATGACACTTGGATTTATTGAGGCAGGTGTACTTGGTGATAAGGATTGTGCTAAAACTAAAACCTTGTTAGCTATACACGTACACGTTTAGGGGAATAAAACGTTTATGGCTTGCAAAAATTTTCATATTTTAGTTTTGTCTGTAGTGCTGCTCATATTAAATTCGAGGCTATATATTTGTATTTAACATTTTATGTACATGCAAAGATTTCAATGGATATCTAACATTGTCTAAATCTGCAAAATACTTTTTGCGTAAAATGGAGCAAAGATCAATGTAAAAATAATTAGTGGAGCTTAAGACAGATAAATAATTGTTAAATAAATAAAAATAATATTAAACATTTGCCTGCCCTAATAATCAGTCATGAAGGCCTTGGGCATTATTGAAGACACAATTGTTGAGTTTTCATAAAAACAGTGTTGCAGAAAACCCGCTTATTAAACTTTTCATTTTAACGGTTATTCTCAAAAAACGACGTTTGCGAAATATTTGCCGTTCAATATTTAAACGATTCGTATTCAATCCAAATTGAATTTTTGATTAAGGATGTTAATTAAATCAGGAAGCTTTTCTGAAAAGCGAGATTTGCAGTTGATAAAAATGGCATAAATTAATAATAAGTAGCTAATTGAGGCATTGAGATTTTGCTGAGAGAAACATTAAGGCACGTAAAACAATTATAATAGGAGCAGAAAAGATCAAATATTCGCGCTGAGTGCACAAGGTAATTACATTTTACTATGAAACTTTCAAGTTGGTGTGTCAATTTGTGTCGTTCATACGCATTTATTTGCTTTAACAGTTCCTTTTTGATACGGGTTGCCATGGTTTGGAATGAACTGCCTAATTGTTTTAAACTATCGCGGTTATTTTCACTATGATTTAATGTATTTACGGGATTCTTACCACGATTTTCGATTCTATTTTCGCACGTCCGATATTTCGATGCTGTTACAAGCACCATGATCGCGGACTACCTACATCTGCCAGTCCGCGATCATGGTGCTTGTAACAGCATCGAAATATCGGACGTGCGAAAATAGAATCGAAAATCGTGGTAAGAATCCCGTAAATACATTAAATCATGCCTGTGTCTACTTTTTCTGACCAGTATAGTCCTGGGAGTTTTAAGCGTCAAGTGAATAGGTTTCTTGTGGAGATCAGATGGTTTTATAGCCTCTGGTGTTCTGCCTACCCCTTAAGGGATATAGTCGTGAAGTTATGTATGTATGTACTTATGTGCTTAAACGTGCCCTTATTCTTATTGGTCACTTACCATCAGGTGTCATGGAAGACAAACTTCCCATCCTAAATTTATAAAAAATTGACTGGTAGATTCAGGCTTTTTAGCATTATTATATTACCATTAGTTTCTTCATGTCTAAGACTGAATAATAATATTTTTTTCTTTGCTTCCAGATTAACAATGTTGATAAGGAGTACGACGGCTTTGAGCGTCGTCGCACTGTTGCTGGCAATCACACCCACACACTCACAGGTAAATAAACTCTTTTATTGTATGTAATTGTAGCGACATCTAGCGACGCTACATAGAACGATGACAACACGACGGAATTCCTACATCGCGCTATCAAAGTTTATGTAGCGACTAGCATATTATACACCACATCCCGACATCAACCGTCGGGCCGTGGGCCGCGGCCTGCCATCCCTTTTTTGGGGATAAGGAACGAAAACCGTGTTTCCAAATAATAATTAACGTCAAAATCAACCAACTTTTAATATTTCTCTAAGTCTTATCAAAATTTCTTGAGCAGTTTAATAGAACTAAACGCGGAATTGGACAAACAAAAATAATAATAAGGTAGCGTTTTAGTTATACGCCATAAGACGTACGGAATATGGTAGCAATAATAAATGATCGACATATATTCACAGTGCTATCTTGATCCAAAGTACGGAAAATAATGGCAGTATGTAACATGCACCATTTAGTTGCCGCTATCTATTTGAATCCTAAAGCGAACCCAAAGTATTTAAGGTTACATTATTACCATAAATTGATCAAACGCTACAAAAAAGAATATTGTGTAAGTCTTTAAAATCATCTTCTCTTAAACGAAAGCAATAAAAATATTACTAAACCATTATTATCGTTACTTAAGTGCCTTTTAAAAAACAAAAGCCAAGCAGTATTAAAAAGTCAGTCATCGATTTAACGAAAGCGAAAACAATTGGTGCCTTTGTAACAGGCCACAATAAGCGAAAATAAAAATTGCATAACGTTCTGCGTTCAAAAGAGGCGGGAATCATTAAAAATTGATAGCCTAATAAGCGTTTTAAATCTTTTCATCTCTGCCGGATGTTGGCGCGATGTGTAAGGCGTGGAACACATGATTATAGATTCTCGATTTGTATTCTTTTTAGGGCTTTTTCACACTATCAATATTTTCTAAGTATTGAGAGCAATCGTTTTAAAAAGTACTTAATATTTGGAATAAAATAATAATAATACTCTTTACCTACTACGTTCAAGCTTTAAGTTTGATATATGTAAATTGTTGTAACGTGAAACAAAATTATCATCCGATTATCTCTCGAAGAATCTGAATACATCTGAAGGGTTTTTGACAATAATCCTTTTTACCTTTGTAAGAAAATGTTAAAATGTTAGTAAGCAGAGTACTAATGAAACTAATCAATTCCAACTGAGCCTCATCCGCAATTTATTTATAATTTATTAGCATAATCTTATATGAAATTTTAATGAAGTCCACAAGATTAGACAACGTCGTATGTATTTACCCTAAGAAACCTTCGCTCAATCATCACACATAGCCATTGTATGGAAAACAAACAGGTTATCACGGTATTATTGCACCAAGCGTATTTCATCAGAAATCACTACAGCAGAACGGGGCCTGCGTTAAAATGTCAATTGTTTCTCTAGATACGTCAAAAGGTCAAAGTTAGGGTCAACGGTTACGTTATTTCTTTTTGAACGGTAATTTGAAGGCTGTATGCATGCACATAATCCATGGCCGTAAGATTTAAAAAATAAACATAGAATCCATGAATGAATGCATTCTTAGTTTGAATTTTTAGCATTGAAAGTGTAAATACGTTGTTGATATTGAAATTTTGAGTTTTCAGAATAGTTAAAATAATTTTGAGTGTAAAATGTTTTTATGTTACTTTAGAAGAGAGCTAAAATATTCTTGTTTAAATAATTTGAAACTTACATCGATATGCAACAAGCTGCTGTTACTGATAGTTAAGTAATATTTTCTTTATTTTGAATTCGAATTTTTCACGAACAGTAGGTTTTTCTGTCACAATGATAAGTATATTTATTTAGATCAACGTATTATCCTAAAATACCAACTGGTTCGATTTTATTCATTTCAATATCAAATCGTAAATTCCAATAGGCATATCAAAATCATTTTAAAGAGACACAGGACGGAATATGTCTATCTTACCAGATTAGTTCAGACGCGCTTCACTGCACTTCCATGATACCGGCGGCTGTTCGGCATTGATAATATAGCCTTACGGCTTTCACAAACAATTTAGTTTTGACAACTTATTGATTTAAGTAGCCCTAATATGAAGACTAGAAAAAGCCTTTCGCCTCGTTCCTGATATTCTTTAGCAAAGATTATCTTTTCAATCTTTTACAAAAAGAAAAACATCGAAACGTGAATATTATCAGTTGTCAAAAATGACAATTGCTCGCATTCGAATTTCAAAGTATGCAGTTATTGTCACGATTTCTCATATTCAATGTATTTCTGCGATTGAATCTTTAGGTACCTATGTATTATTTCGTTTTAATCAAAAATGCTATTAAAATTCCAATTAATGAAGCAAGTGCGATAAAATATCACGTTAAATAACAAAAATACTTCAATAAACTACAAAGATTTCATAGTAAAAACGGTCATTGCAAACAGCTAAATGAAATTTCGTTTTCCAATTAAAGCCTTATGAAGCTCTTGTCGATAATAACTGCATTGATGATCAAACAAGTGCATACCGTTTACACAACATCGATTTATTCGCTTGGAAAAAGTTGACATTTTCATACAGAATTTCATGGTTGTTTACCTATGAGAGAATTAAATAAAGGACACAGTATTTCAAATAGTGGAACGTAGTCTGGAATTAAGTGAAATAAGTAATTTGATTTTTTTTAAACAATTTCAGAACTTACTTAAATAAGGGCTATTCGTGGAATGTATAAACTTGGAAATAGTGAATCTCTTCGAGAAAAGCTTAAACAGATTGGTATCTTGACCCTTGCATCACAATATATGTATGAAAACATTATGTATAAGAATACCATAAGTTAGCGTTTCCCAAATTAAGGCTGGCTTAAAGCAGCAAATCATTTATTGGAATGTTAATACGTATATATAACAAAATTCCGAAGTCAAGTCAATCCCTGCCATTCAATAAATTGAAATCAATCATTAAAGACACTCTATCTAGAAAAGCTTATTATAAAACTAAAGATTATTTAGAAGATGAAAAGGCATGGGATTAAACACACTACAGGATATTTCAAAAAGTTTATATTTACTTAATAATTTTATTTACGGCATGGCTGTGCAGTATGACATGTGGCATACTGGTGACTGTTCCACTCACTTAATTTCTTGTCAAGACTACAGCAAGAACGTCAAGCTCCCTCAGGCGTCATGGCTAGCGGTAGCGTCGGGTATCGGGTAACCCTCTTCCCTAAAATATGGTTGAGGAGGTTGATGGCTGGTGCTTGCGTTGTATTCGTGAACGGTCGCTGCTAGCGGTGCCAGGTCGTTTTGCTGATGATACTATGACTATTTTATTCCATTCTTGTTTAAATACTTGGTCCCAGTTTGTCGTGTTCATGTTGTGCATCCATAGCTCCATGCACCTACTAAGTAAGTAATTTGGTTGTGTCATTAAATTGGCTCTCACAATTAGCTTTCTTGTGTTTGTTTTTTTTTTCATGTAATGCTCAATTTGTACTGTACCTATTTGTATTAATTCGTATAATCCTGACTAAAAAAGAGTGCCAAGACTTTTTTTCCGCCGGCTTTTTTTGTCTCTTGGTCTTTTTCAATAACTATCAACACCTTGTTAAAGCCGAAGTGCAAAATTGTGACGTGATTAAGCGTCCATTCGATGGTCTTATGATGAATAAAAACTTTCATTTCATTTTAATTTTATTATAATTTTTGTTATCATTTTCATAAGGAGCTTTACTTCGTAAAATTACAGATATAATAGGTTTTTAACTTTAAGTAGTATTTTCAATCATTTGTAAGTACTATTAATAATAAATAACGTGTTACGGTATCACAAATTATCTGCATGTAAAAGCAGGACTCAAACGCTATTTTTAAATCTTTACCAGCCATGTTAAAATAAAATCATAAGTGTATAAGTGTAAAATAATATGTATTTGTTTGTATTTTAAACAAAAATACGTAAATATACGTTTTATGTATACGTTGTCTAAGTCCTATAACACACACAAGCTGTTTGCTTAATTTAGGTCTAGATAGTATACCTATAGTGTGAATATACCTCCAACAATTTAGTGTTAATGTGAAATACATTCAAAAGTAGGTACTTGATTACAGCCTTAGGAGTAGACTGTAGATAAATATCATGAAGTGCCTACTTAAACACACGATCACACTTATCTAAGAGATTGTATAACTTAAACACAATACCAGGAAGATTTATAAGCTTACACGTAACGACTTAAAATAAGAGTTGTTACTTACGCCATAAAATGCAAGCTGGAATGCTCATTTATTTTAATATTAGATATCGTGTTAATAGCGTCATGAGATTTTACAGGGCATTATATGTATAATAATAGAATAATCTTTGAGTTAAAATGTACAAATAAAAAATCCAGTATAAACTTCTTTGATTTACGATGGGTTCCATATCTATATCTATCTAAAATACAAATTTTTTTCATACAAAAAGAAACCACATTTTTAATGGTGCGTTTCAATATTGTGTTTGAATCAAAAATCCTTCTTTGTAAACACTTAAAAGTTTGAGCGTTGCCATGACAACAGAAATCCAGATTTATTTTAGTATGAAATAAAAATGGATTTTAGATCGATATTGAAACCCACCGTAGGCTGCAAACAGGACGGCAGTTACAGCGAATGCGAGAGCGACAGCGGCAGCGAGAGCGACAGCGGCACGGGTAGCGATTTCTAGATAGAAAGTATTGAGTTTGTATGAAACTGCGACAAATCGCTCTCTCGCCCGCTGGCGTCGAGAACGGCTCAGACTCCCCGCGTCGCTGCCCGCGCCGCTGTCGCTGCCGTCCAGTTTGCAGCCTTAGTGTTTACAAAGAAGGAAAAAGATACAATATTGACACCCACAATTAGCCGTAGTCGTAATGTCATACTTATGTATGTAAAAATTTGTATGGATGCGACGTATTATTTTTGATTTTAAACAGTATCAGTATAAAACATAATCAAAAATTTTACATTTAATATAGTTTTCAACCTGGGTTTTATCAAGCTGCTAAATCTGCCAATAACACGAATTATTTAATAAAAGTGCTTCAGTTCATACACACATAATTAATTAGCCATATTAAATTCTGTTTAATGTTACTCTGATCATTTTTCACTTCATATTATTTATTTATGCTGTTAATGCTTGATAATTCGTGATATTATTTTAACGTAATAATTTTTACAACCGCGTATTGATCGGCTCATCTGACTACTGTTAAAATGAAGAGTTGCCAGCTCTAGTTGATAGATATGTGCTTCTTTTTCTTACAGATATGGGCAGAAAAATAAATGATAAATAAATATTTCTGACACTTACACAACATTATCTAGCCCAAATAAAGCTTCTTAAAGATGATGTAATCCGGCCGATTTCCACGGCGACTGAAAAAACGTTTTTTCCGTGTTGGTGTGCATGTGGCTAATGTAGCCAATTTAAGTTATGGACTTGTGTTTATACTTAAGAAATATATAAACATACATATTGAATAAATACATATTTTTTTATTAGAATAAACTTAAATAAACATATAAACATCCATGACTTGACGACTAATATCTGTTTTCATCACATAAATATCCGCCGCCACCGGGATTCGGACCCAGTACCTCTGGCATAGAAGGCAATGTATGTTACCGCTACAACAGCCGGTCATCTAATTGTTATAAAGTATACGGCAAGTATGGCAGATTGTTATAAAGTATAGGCCATGTTAAGGTTACTGTTTTAGGATAATGTTTTCTCTCTATATCTTCACGCCTTTAAAACTTTTGGGGTAGGCAGAACATCAGCGACTTTGAAACCACCTAGTGTCACGTTTGACAAATTTAGAGGTATTATATTAAAGGAGAGAGACTAGCGCAGTGATAGCCTATCACCCACAAAAACGCTCATAAAACCTCTTTCTCTGTCCCTTAACAGAACTTTTACAGTAGACCCGAGAAGAGAAGCAGCTGGTACAGTCGCGTGTAATAAAATGTTTACATTCTCATTTGAATTTGAACCTTATCAAAACCGAATAAGTTGCAAAGTGTGTACATATTAATGCACGTGACTGTACATTCGATGTTTTTTTTCAGTCCAGCATGGAAGGTGGTTCTACTTACTTACCTATTGCATAAAAAAGCATCGAGACAAAATATCTGCCGATCTTACGAACATGTATAATGTAATGGGTTACATATCCCTTATGTCGACTTGATATTGTCTACTATGCTATGTATATATTGTCAACATTCTGTTTGAGATTTCAACACAATTTCAATTGAAACCTAGGACTTCAATGTCAAACTATCAAATTAGATAAAAGGCCGACTTTTTAAAGCAGTTCAGATTAATAAAAATACTTTTTTAAGCAAAAACCTTTTTACCTGATTTAGCGCAAATAAATTATTTTTACATTTAACTCGACGTTTTGGTATCTTTATAGAAAACGGGGTTCCAGGCGTCTGATTTATATAAGATTACTAGTTGACCCGGCAAACGTTGTTTTGCCATATAAAAAAAAAATAGATGTTGGCCGATTCTCATAGATACCGGATAAGCACAAAAAATTTCATCAAAATCGGTCAAGCCGTTTCGGAGGAGTATGGCAACGAAAACTGTGACACGAGAATTTTATATATTAGATGTATGGATCATGAAAACTTAAGACCCACTGCACTGTTGAATTAGATTTCCTAATTTAAAATTTCACATTAATAAATTAAGCATTCCAGCATTCATAGCCATACTAATGATTAATAGCTGGAAGACCTACACTGCTGGGCAAAAGTCTTCCCCAAAGATCTCCATGCCGCTCGGTCTTGCTTGTTTATTCATGGCTTTGTTTGTATATTGTTATTTATTTATAGTTGTCCTTATTCAAACGCACAGTCACGACCTTAGCGCGGCCCACAGTAGCTTTCACCATTCTGTTACTTCTCGTGGGGACAGTCATTATCTGAAGTTACTATGCAAGAATACAATATATAAATATTGTTTTTGTTTTGTCTATTAGTTTAGTTTGTATTTTACTGGCAGCTTCCTGAATTGAATAGCAAATAACTTGTTGTAGAAACTTCACGTGGTGTTACCTGCGTAGGACCTGTTCTCGTAAGTTATAAAACATAACTTCTTGTTACTCCTGCCTAAGTAATCTAGCAAGAAAAAACATAAGTCAAGAGTAGTTTTGGTTTTGAAAGTCACAAATAAAACTCTACCGGCGTATTTTGGTGGTAATTGTATGCATAGCAATTTTATCAACTCTACATTTTACAGAACTATATAAAAACTTCTGTTTTATAGATAAACACATAACAACTATCATACTTAAAGTTAACTTCACCAATTTTCTACTAGTTTCCTTATAAACAGTTTAGTATAATTACCCTATTTTACGTTGTCTTTTAACGCCATATCTTTCTTATCAGACATTGACCTAAATACTTCAAGACACATGTGACGGAAGCAATTTGCTTTAAGTATATTCTCCGTGGTTCTAACGTGCATGTCAATAAATATTTACTATGCCACAACTATGAACATTTATGTACATTAATTTTACTATACAATGTAAGCGTACGAGTCATGTACAGATTTCGTAATAATTATTTTATTTTATACCGTTAAAGTCGTAATAAAGTATTTGCAGCAATTTTAATTATCAAAGCGCAGTGTTAAGTTTTGCGAACAATAGATATTATTGTAATGAAAAGTAGGTTTATAGGTATTAGGAAATCCTGAGGGTATGAGGAATGTGAGAGACATCACTAGCTATTGATATTAAGAATATTGGTTCGTAGCTAACCCAAAGCTATAATTTCTAATTGTTTCTGTTATTTCACTTGATGGGTGTTCCTTTTTACTATTCATTATCACATAAGAAGTTACCTATTAATTATAGCTTTAAAATAAACAGGGTATAAATATGACAATACCTATAAATTACGGCCAAAGAATAAATTAACCCTGTTCAGAGAATTAAGGAAACAATAAACAAAATGCATAGGACATTTTATATTACAAAGGTCATCTGTAAATTGTATGTACCAAACATTGATAAGAAATCTTTATAGAAAACTAAAATTATTAAAAAAAGCCTTTCAATGCATATTTAATGTCAAAATATGCATATTTTTCCCATTTTATTATACATACCTACATTTTTACCCATCGTTAACTTTTTACTTTGAAGACGGTCAGTTAAAAATGATTTTTATTGCATTTATCGTGAAAGTAAAGAAAATACTAAGTTTAATTTGTTTTCACTGAAATCTCATGTGTTAGAGTTTTTCCTATACTCACTAAGTATACCCGATTTCTAAATTTTCCGTAGTAAAACTTCAGCATGGAATATTTCTCGGAATCGCCAATACCATCTGATCAAAGTGCAATTCAAAGGCTTCTACTGAGTAGAACAACTTTAGGTTATAGCATGAAATAAGTTTCAAAACTTTTAAAAGTTAAAATTAAGATTGCAAAGTTGTACGTCAGGTGTTAAGACGCCTTAAAATTACATTTTTGCTCTTATTTGTGAATAAAACCTCGTTTTAGTTCAATATTACCTGATATAAGGTGACAAATTACGTTTAGAAACTCATATTAAACATGGGTATATAAATTTGCCAATTGCCGAAAAATAATCAAATAATTTAGTAAAAAGTCGAATTCATAGTTTTTTTTATAACTTGTCCTTTTAAAAAGGCCATACCTAAAAATTATATTCCTATCTACGAAAACATGGGGCAAAACCAAATATACAAATAAAGTCGATTAAATAATGTGAAATTGCAAAAAGTCAATATATTTTTTTGTGTCTTTAAAATACATTTTTTCCACGATCGTTTTTGTTTACAACTCAAACCGTGCCCATTATCTATACCCAGCATGTGTGTCACAACCATGGATGAATATCAACAAAACCAATATACAAATGCATATTATTTTTGTATAGATCTCCCTATCAAACCGTATTTCCATCATCTTTCTCTTCTCGAAATGATTCGAAGCGTTAAATCAACATTGCCGTTGTTATTCAAGAAAAATATCAATCCAACCACAGTTCATTTTGAAGCGTATTATGTGGTAAGGTTTATAAGAAATAGCTTTTCCATGAGTTATATAATAACGATAAAGTTATTTAAATATAATAGGTACGATTTTTTTTTCAATATTTCGATGACTGCACTGTGAAAAGAGTGACATTTTATTTTTGAGTTTTAGTTCTCAATATTTCATGAAAAAAAATTTTTTTTTTAAATATTACTTTTTAAATTGTGTGCAAAGATTTTTGTCTTGTTCGTACGTACCAATTTTAAACGCAGCATTATTCATGAAATTATCTTCAGTAACTTACTATTATTATGTTCAATGAATAAAATCAGTAGCTTCACTTTTATAAATAGATTTTAAAACATTATCTTGGCATTTACATTTATCAATCAGTTATAACATCGCAGCAGCTGGCGTAGAATATTATTTTGTATTGAATAATGCGTACTCAACAAATAAAATAATTACCAACCAAAAACGCATTTGTAGACAATACATTACTTGCCTGTTTATTTTCAATAAATAAATCATAAAATGATGAAACAATGAAATGAATAGTTTTGTATACGAATGCTATGTAAAATAAAGCTCGGAAATGTTCTGCCGAATTGTAGAATTCAAGGCAAATTACAAGCAATTATAAACGTGGACCGGCCGGTAATTAATAGCGCAGCACATGAACCATATTTCATGAAATCTGAATACTTTATTTTATTTAAAAACCTTTTATTTATCTGTATATTTTTGTTTCAGAATAACCTCTTCACATGTCCTAATGGTAAGTCTATATAAACACCCTGCATTTTAAATTGCTGTTTGTTTTATAAAAACATACTATTTTTCTCTTTTATTCCCCGTATGCTGTCATCATCGACCTCACTTACCATCAAGTGAGGTTGAGATCACACGCGGGCTTATTCTGAAATCATCTTATCATTATTTACTTAGTTAGCCTTGAGGAACAATTATGGAATGTGACATATCATGGACCTTTCTATTAGCAACCAAACAGAAAGTCTGTGGTCTTTAGTAAACAATTAAATTTATTTGAAATATTTTACCCATACCTCAATATCACACTCATCAATTAAACACAAATACAAAAAAATATAATTGATTGCAGCTCTAAAGAACGTAGTGTGACGACAGTAGTTGGATTAACACGATTGATCACTCCGTCGCGAGAGGGGTTAACGAGCATTTCAGTTTACTGGAATCTCAGACTTTCTTAACCCCTTTAAAAATAGAGTTTTTAATGTATAAACGAAACCTTTAAAATGCAGATATATTGGGCTCTATTTGACATGACGACCCCTTTGCGATGGGGTAACACTATCGGCCTCAGACAGCAGTGGCCGGGGGTTCGATTCCCGCCTGCACGGAAAAAGAAAAAAAAATGTTCCGGATCTGCTCGTTTATCTATACATATATGTATTTATATTCTAGGTTCCCCCCTAGTTCGCCCCCATATCACAAGACCCATAAAACCTTTTTGGCCACATATTAGTAATGACGACATAAGTAGTAATTTTTAAATTAAACAGCGATTTTTACCTTTCTTTTGCTAAGGTATAAGCTAACGTTTTTTATCCGTTTCCAAAACAAAATCCTTAGTGCGTAGCATCTTAACATATTTCATACGCATATAAATGACAAACCCTAATCTAGCGCTTATATTACATTACATAATTCGAAATTAACTGCATAAATTGAGGGTGAAATGACTTGTTCGGGTCACTGCTTAGGAATTTCATCTGGCAACACATAATTAGTACAAGGAAATTGCTAGTCTGCTGATAAGTTGCTTCACTTCTTGAGCAACTAATCCTAAGTGAGCCGAGTTTTAGTATTAGTAGGAAGTGGTTGAACGTATTTATACGAATACTAGGAATTCTGTTTTGCAATGTTAGTGGAGTAAAACTATACGTAGTTATAGTTTTTTTCAAAATAGTCGAGAAAAGAAAACCCACGAATCACACCAATTAAAAGTGTTATTCATATGACTATCCTTTCAGCATTTTTGAATTAATCGTTCAGGCAGAATAACAAACACCTAAGAGGAATATACTCAACATATTGTTTGTAAATATTTACTCATACAATTATAAATGCATGCATAAGTAAGCCTCTATTGAGTGGCGATAGGATCTAGGCCGACACAGACTTGTGTGAATTAATAATGAAAGACAACTTAGATAACTCTCCGCAGTGCAGTAGGCTGAGCCTTCAGAAGTAGAGTACTTCGATTCCTACAGAATTCTAAGAATAGGAAAGATTTCAAATATTCTATTTTCGAAAAAAATATGCGTCCGTTTATTATTTTGTAAAAGATTTGCTTTATTTATGAATGTACCTACATATATTGCTATTTAACTAAGCAGTATTCTGACACGCTGTATTCTATTTGTCGATGGACTTTGAAGACAAGCAATGGCGATTCAAGATGGTAAGGATAGATCAGAAGCTCGTGATTAGGACATTTCTCGCACAATTAACTCTGAGCTTAATTCAAATTGCCCAATTCAGTCCGACATATTCATTCAATATATAATAATAATAATAATAATAATAAATCTTTATTTCAGATAAACATCCATATTTATGTTAGTGTGTTAGTAACAATGGTACTTATGTAAACTAATTTAGTAGTTAGTTAGTGTAATATATCTACGTTTTTCATGATTTTTATTTTATTTAACTATTTTACCAAACCAAGAACTGTCTCCACCCAGCATTTCTGGAAGGGACAGTCAGGTCTGCAAGCAATCATTTTCAGAATACTGTTGTTACTACCATGCGTGCGCTGCAGCAGAGAGGCCATTTTCTTTCTCATGATGGCATGAAATCCATCAGTACGAGCTTCCGCAAACATTCCCGACGCGCTGCAGCGCCATGGCAGCCCCAGCAGCATTCTGAAAGCATTATTGAATTGGACGCGCAGGGCGCTGTAGGCTCTACGCGTGTATGACACCCACAGGCCGCTCGTATAAAACGATTGGCAGAACGCCTTAAAAAGTGTAATTTTGACGTCTATACTACAACGAGCGAACCTGCGAGCAAGCATATTGCTTCTCACTGCCAGCGCCCTACGCTCCCTCTCGATATCCTCATCATCCCCTAGGTCGGTCGTGAGTATATGGCCAAGGTACCTAAACCTGTCTACAATTTTGAGCTCTACACCATTAAGACATACGGGAGGGACACGTCGCGGCAGTTGTTTAGGCGCTTTAAATATAATAATTTCGCTTTTTGCTGAGTTGTATTTCGAGCCGTGCTCCCTCGCATATGCCTCGCAAGTAGAGATGAGCCCTTTTAACCCACCCATCGATGGACTGAGCAGCGCCATGTCATCTGCATAGCTGATATTATTGACACATACACCGTCTATATGACAGCCGACACGTGCACTACTCAGTCGACCGATAAGTTGATCCATATACAAATTAAAAAGAAGAGGCGAGCTCAACCCTCCCTGCCTCACCCCACACTCCAGGGTGTACTCGTCTGACAGAGTATCGACCCACCTCACCTGGTTCCTTTGGTTCGAATACCAGTATTTGAGGAGGGAAGTGTACTCCACCGGCACACCCGCGTCCCCCAGCTTGTGCCACAAAACGTCATAAGCGACCAGGTCAAAGGCTTTTGACAGGTCAAGGAAACACGCGTATACCGGTGTCCTCCTCGCAGTGTAGTACTTAACAGTGTGTTTTAAACTTAGGATAGCGCTTTCACATGACACTCCTGCTTTAAAACCGAACTGAGCGTCATGTAGCTCTATGTGGTTTGTTAAGCGACTATTTATCACACTGTCGAGCACCTTGGCCATTGTAGTAGCAAGTGAGATAGGTCGATAATTATTCATGTCGGACATATCTCCCGTCTTAGTTTTACCTATAGGGACAACTACTGTCCGCATTAACGGCTCAGGAAGATACGAGTGACCTATGCATAACGTATAGAGTAGTGATAGCACTCTCGGCAGATGGACCCCCGCAAACTTAAAATGTTCGATGCTGAGCCCATCGTGACCTGGCGATTTACCTCTCTGCATTTTAGTAATAATTTTAGCTATGCTATTTGCAGATATCTTTATGTTTCGCCTCGTCACGATAGGCTCACAACCGACATCCCCACTACACGCTCGACCCAAGGGCGAATGCACAGCGAAGTGCTCCCTAAACGCGTTGGCAATGTGCCTGTGGTCAGTATAATTACCAACACTCATATAGCCTTGCACTGCCTGCAATACGTCGGTATGTTTTAGTTTATTTTAGTACACTGCAGCAAAAAGTCTTTCTCTGACTGCAGACTTCATTGGCGTTTGGCCTCAATGACGTTGAAGTCAAAAATGACACAAACGGGTTCAGACAGAAACTGTCTCTTGATAAAATATTGAACGTATCATAGCGTAGCGATTATATAAGAAGGCTGATTTTATATGAACCGTAGGCAACGCTAGCATTAACCACTTGAAATAGACGTCACTAACGATAAGTGCTTATAAAGGCAGAGCTTCGTGAATCCCAAAATTCATACTTGTATCATCGTCAGAAAAAACATACTTGCACGTTACAACCGATATTTCATCACATTTTTCTTTTATAAAACACATTTTCAACAAATTCGCTATATTTTGACAAACGACGTTCCCTTATAAATGATTCAATCATGATCATAACGATAGCTAATAAATCGCCCCCTAGACGAGGGGGTAAACAGTATGTTGATCATGTGGAGACCGCTGTAAACAATCTCTTTCTTTGGTGACTCTAACGACATGTACGGCAAGAAAAAGGATAGGTATAGGATAAGGTCACACTACATATGACGATTTTAAAATTAGAACTTCTATAAATAAATTCCAAGCCGCTAACATTAAGAGAAAACGCAATACGTAAAAACTAGAATAAAATCTAGATTCTATATCTTTTTGATAGAGTTTTCGTCCTCTGCGAAAAGTGCAAATTGATGTATACCCTCGGGCTGTGACAGAACGATTTTCTAGTCTGATAGAAACTGATTTCATATTTTACCAATCTTTCAAAAAAGAATATCTAAATATTTCTCTCACAAAAACAGAATTTTGCGTTTCAGCCTTTTCTGTGTTAGCCGTCCATTTATTTTATAATTGGCTAGATATTTTTGGAGCCGTTTTTGTTTTATACATTGACGAGGTAAATGCTACAGAGAGTTTTCAGGTGATTTATTAATATCATTGGTGTATCCAAGCGGATAATCAGATCACATTATGTGACATGCTTATCCTGCGGGCGACAGGGCTAGTCTTGTTTAATTAAAATTACCTGTTTATTCAGGCCATTCCTAGTATTTTTCTTATTAAAGGGTAAGTGTAAGATAATAAAAATGAAATTAAGTCTCATTCATTATACACAAACATGCTAAGTTTTGTCAAATAGAAAACGCCTATCACGTCGAAGAGTCTATACCTACGTGAAAAGTTTCAGGATCGATCCCGTCCCGCTACATGACAAATATTTGTACAGAAATGTTCTTTTGCATTTTTGTATACGTATATGAAAAAATATTTTAAAATTAATATAATAAAATAATTTCCTATAAGGCTATTTTGCTTTGTTTGAAAATAACTATCAATGTTTCAAAACTTATAACTAACCTAAAAGAAAAACAGTAGTCAGTTTTCCTGTGAAACCTTTAAATTAAACACGAGAAGCTAAGTTGGTAAATGAAACTTCATGGAAATTTTATTTTATTTTTAGTTTCCTTTTTAATAGCTCCGATTTCAACGTAACCATAAGAACTAGTTATAAGTTACTTGCGAACTTACTTTGAATAAAACGTTTAAGTTCAACTTAGTTGTACCGTAATTAAGTACTTTTAAGGATTCCTTTTCAAAGTTTGGTTTTGATTCCTGGCTAGACAAAATAGGTACGGTAAGGTTGCTTGGAAGAGATACATTGACAGTGAAGTGTATAATGTAGGTATCTAGTCTCATCAATTTGGTACTATCATCTTTCTTATTTTAAGTGTCAAAATAAGTGCTAAAAAACATTGTTTTTTTTTTTAAATTGTTGATGAAACCAGTGTTTGACCACAATATCACCTAACGCAAGATCTTACTTGCAGAACAATTGATGCCCTAAGAATTTCTTGATAAAATAAAGCCTGTACCTGCCTCGAGAGCTGGGCTATAGAATGCAATATATGGCCTTAAAATAAGCTCATATATACCTAAATTTGTGTTTTGGGGACGGCACAGCGGAATGAGGCTGCATCCTAGACAATGCCCAGACTCGAACCAGTTTAAAAATTACATTTCCTAAAATGTCCAGGCTGGGACTCTTACAGCTCTAGCAATGCACTACTAAGGAGCTAGACAATATAATAACAAATTATGTTTTACGTAAAATTGTTTTTTATATAACATAAAAATCTCCCAAATAATAACAAATATCACAGAGATTGCTTTACCGCATCAGTCAGTTGCGCCCAACGCGCTACGGGGCTAATCAAATTATATTGAAAGCGTATAAAAATACGTAGCACCGGAACGAAATTAAACTGCCCGTTCGTTCATACACAATTCAGTCAAATTTTAATTGAAAATAAACTTTATTTGCTTGCTTATTAATATATTTATAATTTTATTAAGAAATATATTTATTTATGTAGATCTTTTATTATCAGCAGTGCCACCTAAGGCACTGCTGAGCGGACTCAGCAGTATTGCTTACTTTACATAATAAAATTGGAAGTCTACTTTTCTTCCATTTTAGATAGGCAGTCTTATTTAACACCTTACGAAAGTATTTTAAAAGATATACGAAACATACTATATAAATTGCAATACATTGCTATAAAATGAGATCTTGTTAGACCTCAAAAGTCCGTTGTAGCTAATAGGACTATAAATTTTCGCTCTCCCCACCAAGAAGGTTCGTACCAAGAAGGTTCAGACGATTTATCATCAGCCAACCGTGTCCACACCGGATTAGCAGCACTTGAAAAGAATCAATAATATTGCTCTATTATTTTGTGTTTCTGTAAGATTTATGATCTTGGGTTTAGATTCTTAAAAACAAGTTTCTGTGTTTATTTGGATTCTTTTTCACGCGTTAAGGAGATATAGAGCTTGTTTTAAAGATCTTATTTCTATGTTGTTTTTGGTTTTATTTATTCAAAGTAGGTATCATATATTAAAATAAAATATTTATAAATAGTACTATTGTCTAAAGAGTACTATACTGTAGGATGAATTATCGAAACCGCACAGTGTCATAAAAATTATTTTCTCAATTAGCCTGACTGCAATTAAACCCAGGCCAAGATTCGATGCATAAAGCTTGAAAAGCAAAAAATTCGTACGGGGATCGATCCTGGGGCTCACAGTGCACCAAGTGACTTCAATCCAAGGAACAATTTCTTTCATATTTTCATATAAAGCCTGTATTTCTTAACATGTATTTTCAACACGTATACCGTAAAATATTGTTTCGACATTAAAAAGAAACTGATGACATTAGCAAAACTTTTTATTTCTGCATAATTAGAAGCTTTGAACCACCGAAAATATGACGAAAACAACCGCCAGCCTTTTTGATCCACAATTTGATTAAAAATCTCTTTTCGAAATCCTTTTAATTTCGAAAAAGCAGAAAGTTGGTTTCTGCACTTTTTCTAATTATGGTCCATAAAATTACAAAAACAACGATGTTTTGATTATAAACCAGTTTGAAATGCTGACCCATTAGCATTTAATTAATTAATTGCTTCATGGTTTTTTGCCATAATTATTTGGAAAATAAAAAGTTTCAAAGTAATCGATAAATTAAGAGTGGCATTTGAAAATACCGGACTAAAATATTAAGCATAATTCTCCATGATAGAAGGACAGATATAAATTTTAAAAAAATACTTCTTCAGCTAAAGATAATGAATCTGAGATGATTCGGCGCTAAGATTTTTACAATAATTATATTTAGTAGATTTGATATCCAATACCGACTTGATTATGTATATTATGGTTAGAGCTTGTCCAGATGATTCGTTATACGCGCGTCCGCATGTGCACTGAACGTATGACGCTTTAGTATCACACGACCACGCGATTCAAAAATCAAAAAAAAAAAACAAAATCAAAATGTTTTATTCATCTTAGGAATTTCACAAAACTCTTGATGAAGTCAGTCATCAAATACTTCGGCTTTAACTAGTTGTTGAATAAGATATTACAGTAGACCAAGAGACAAATCAAACCCGCGGAAAAAAACTCTTAGCACTCTTTTTCAGTCAGAATTATCAAATTAATACAAATAGGTACAGTACAAATTGACCATGACATGAAAAAACAACAAACACAAGACAGCTAATTGTGAGAGCCAATGTCATGCAACAACCAAATTGCTTACATAGTAGGTGCAATGAGCTATGGATGCACAACACGAATATGACAAACTGGGACCAGAGTACTCAAAACGCGCGAGTCAAATGGCGCGTATAACGCGTCATCTGGACAAGTTCTAAGGTATATATTTTTAATCAAGCCTTTGTACTGGAAATATAAAGCCCAATATTTTCATTCATATTCTGATTTATTTGTACATAAATCAAATATTCATTCCTAATCAAAACAGATAGAAAACCTCAGGCCTCATGAGTCTGAGATAGTGCGACAAGAAAAACCGACATCAAAGATAATTTATTTATAAATTATTCCCACCACACAGTCAATAAACATCGAATGTGCTAATCCAGCAGACGAATATATCGATCGATATATTGGTTCATCTGACTTCCATATTCAAACATGGAAGTTTCGAATATGTCTCGTACTAATCAAGTGAATTCCAAGTTCAAAATTAGCGCGTGCTACTTCGGCTGCAGCGCTTAAGATGTCGCTGTAGTAGGTTTTACAGAGCAGGAAGCTGTTACTAGAGGAGAGGTTTTTCAACTAATTAATATAAAGTATTAATAAAGTATTAAAATAAAGTATTCCATATCGCGTCTGTCTCTATCTGCAAATGTTAAAATCAACCATAATTTAACGACCTTTTATTTAATTTTGACCAATGGTCGGTGGATTAACTAAGGTGATGTGAATTATTCATTGAAATTAATTTAAGCCTATGAAGCAGTGTCAATAACATATATCGTAATATACATTACAATATTTGATATTCAAGCGGTTGAACATTATTATATTTTTAGATCCATTGATCCAGTGTAATAAAAAAATGTTTCTTAGATATAAATCAACAAACATCACGACACGACCTGCTCTCAATTCTTCATGAGAACTTACAAAGTTTTGTTTTCACTTGAAAAATAAAACATTATTTAACTTATAAGAGTCGACTATTAGGCAGGCCACTAAAGTTGGCATACTATTTTAAGAAATTTTCATATAACTAAGTATTTGGTTATATTGAGTATTCTCAGAACCGTATTACTAAAGGTTTTTAAGCGTCGATCGTGACTCAAGCTTGTCTGCGAATTCTTTGATAGAACTATCAAAATATACTTGAACACAGTTCAAATATGAATAAGCTTTTATAATACGAAACTTCCAGTTTCTGTGTCGATTTAGGTCCAATATGGTTGGAAAAATATTGAGCATGTTGCAAGGTTTCTGCTGCCAAATATGGCGATGATATGTTCCGGCAATATTTTATGAAGAGAGCCACTTCTTTCTTAGGCCCGTGTGCTATCCATCTTTTACCTCATCTTCACTTACCATCAGGTAAGATTGATGTGAAACGCTGGATTAGTCTTTAATAAAAATAATCGATAATTTTGCGTGGTAATAATATCGTCTCTAAAAATATTGTGATGCCTGCCTACTCGAACTCTGTCATGGCAGAACCAGTTAATTTGCAGCAAGTTGGAGTATCTGACATTACTTTGTCCAACTAGTTTCTTGCTAGTCCAATATTGACAGATTTGAAATAAATTGTAGTCGAGTTGAATTAGGTACTATGGGAAACTATATTATTTTGTAATAAAGGAAGATTAGCTTAATTGACGAATAAAATATCATTATATAGTCGAAATTTTATTCTTCCAAATTATAAAGGTAACAAAACATGTAGTGGCGCAGCGGTCCAATATCTGCCCCAGACTTTTTGCACAATTGTATATTATATATCTATATACAATAAAATACACGAATGTGTATATGTTTTTAAATATAGAACAGAAAGTTATTATAGAATCGTAATTTCCCCAGTGAAATGCTGTGGGTCAGGCTCTTTTAATAAAATATTATTTTATCGTTTCAAAATAGGACAAGCATTTTCTTTTAAATAAATGAAACTATATGCATTGGAATTCATACAATATGTGCTACCTACCAAAAGTAAGACCAAATTCGAATAGTACCTAGTAACTGGGATTTCATATAATACGAGGTGAATTTCATTAGAAAGGCATTTTGGTCATTGAAATGAAATCTCAAATACAGGTTGTAGTATAAGTATTCTACTTTTAATTAAATAATATTTGACCAGCTGCAATGCCCAGCTCCGCACGGATGCAGTTTGGCTTTAAGTCTTCTTAAATCGATGTTATAATGTCAGACTTTGATTACTCTTAGGTAATGTCTTAAGGACTGTTCATAGACTGGAGAAAATGATATCAAAATCTATTCAATAGTCCAGAAGATTTCTCCAAACAAACAGACATGCAGAGAGACTTTTATAAGATGTACAGATGCTCGATTTTTAAATTGAATTGAAATGCTTGATTTACGTTGTCCTCAAAAACTTAGATATAAAAAAATGCAGCTCAAATTTCAATGAAATGCAACTTTAAAAACACATTCGAGGAACGTTCTGAATTCGTGTTAAAAACTTCAAAACTGGTGTTGCCAGTCGTTTTCAGATTTCATACTCGTTTTGAGAATTTCTGGCGGGTTTTTCTCTGGTGATGTCAAAAGTTTTGGAAACTTGTGAAATTCATATCATGCCCGCTATCTGTGCAGCCATTTTCCCTTTTTCAAATATTTGCATGTTCCTATCTCGAGGGAATTTTTAACGAAAATACTTCTGGATGAAATTGAAACCTATCAGAACGCTGTATATGGTAGATTGGTGAATCTCAATTCTTTGTGTAGTTTTGCAGTCTCTATGATAATAACCTACAATTATTAAAATACCTTTAATGTAAAAAATATTAAGGAATTTCTCTTGGTTTCTAAGAAGAATTTGTTAATACTTAAAGTATAATTTTGTTAAAGAAGAAATACCTAGAACTAAAAAATTATAATGTTGCCATATTTCGTCGAAAATGTTATTTCATTAAAGGCCTTCTGAAATTGAAAATAAGGTAGACAGGGTATCCTAAATTTGAGGACACCAATATAAGAAAAATATTGTTTCATAAATAATATTATTATTTTTGTTTTTTGAACATACACTCTCGAGTTTTTTTCTTTCTCGGTTCTCATGAGACTAACGGGCTACGCCAAGTGAAAATCATTGTTTGGGTTAAAAGTGGTATCGTGCTGTAGGAATTTTCGTACAATACGGCACGTATTTAAATTGGAATTTCTCAAATAATCTATTGATGTACATTGTTTTATCTGTTTCTAATTTTGTTATGTAGAGATAGGTGCGCATTATGAATTCATTTATTTCCTCTTGCGGGCTTTGGTGGTCGCAGGCTGAGTTGCTAGTGCCTCCTGCGATGCATCCGCGGCCTTAGTACTCTGTGTAATTGAGATATTAGTTGTAGAAATATGTAAGGGATTATTGTTTTGACTTTCAAATAAGAGGAATAAAACGTATTCTATTTATAAGGTTCTAAGAAATATAATTTAAAAACGCCTTTCATAAAATTCGGTGAAAATTTCTTGAAAACAGTTTATTTTACTGAAACCATTTTCCTTTTTTATCACCAATAATTTCAATGGTTTAGCATTTTAAACTGGTTTATATTCATGGCATCGTGGCCATGATTAGAAAAAGTGCCGCAACCGACGTTGTGCTTTTTCCAAATTAAAGGGATTGCGAAAAGGGATTTTTAATCACTTTGAGGATCAAAAAAGGCTGGCTATGTTGGTTTGTAGATTTCTATTTCGAAACTCAATCCGCGCTGTTTGATTTTAAACAAAACAATGATACGCGTTGCCACGAAACCGAAATACAGATTTCAATTTTAAGATTTGATATCGAAATCCGCATTTCAAATTACTAAAAAAGCTCTTTATAGCTCTTAGTTATTAAAATGGGTATTCCAAAAAGTCGAACAAAACTTCGACAGTTCCGTTTTGGTACTTCCATGCTGGACTGGGAGCGACTGGGAGCTGGAAAAACATAGAATGTACCAGCTGCTTCTCTTTTCCCGGGCATACTGTAAAAGTCAGTTAAGGGACAGAGGTAATATTGGCGTGTTTTGTGGACGATAGGCTGACTCCCTGTCACTGCAATAGTATCTATCCATCATTATAATACCTCCAAAGTCAAACCTGACAACAGATGGTCTTCTAACCTCTGTTGTTCTGCCTACCCCATTAGAGATACAGGCGTGAAGTTATGTTTTCCCTGACCACCACAGTCCTGGTACTTTTAAGTGTCGAATGAATAGGTTTCTCGTGGATGGAAGTGTACCAAAATAGTCTTCATGCGCATTTTCCATCATTTGGCATGGAACACAAACGTTCTACCCTAACTTTAATAATAAAAAAACTTATTTATGTTCATATTAAAGTTGAGGAGCGTATAACTACAGGCTGGTATTAAAACGCCACCCTGTATAACACCGGTTATTCAACTTCTATACAATATTTGTGAATGTAAAGTTGACATTGTGATACCAATTTACTTTGTCAACTCAATCGGCAAACATTTCTACACCGACAAGCACTTTGACACCTTCCGTCAAAGTGACGTTGATACTATAGTAAGATTAAATTTTAGAAGTGCTGACCATAGAACTTAACGTAACAGCCCGTTCACACATTGTCCGTTTTAGTGGATACGTTTTACCAGACACGTTTTTTTTTCACCGATGCGCGATGGCGCATGGAGTTGTTTGAGCGACTTCACATTTAGCACAGTACTCAGTATACGTATTTACCATACAAAAAAAAATCCAGTAAAACGGATCATGTGTGAACGGCTGTAGCTTAGCAAATTTTTTTACCAATCATAAAACAGTGTCGTAGCATTTACGTCCTACAATCAATCAGAAAAGTTGTTGAGTAGTCATCTTTGTTCACAACTTTAATTTATTTCTCTCAGCTTAAACTCGTTAAAATATTTTTTGTCTAGTTGAAATGATCGCTTATTCTGTGCTATAATGCATCGGTTATCATTCATTCCTCTTATAACAAAATCTTTACCTTTTATTTGAATTGAGTAATTGGAACTATTTCATTCCTATGAAACCTCAACCGTAAACAGCAACTGTCAAATAGCACTTCTTAAATCTCACTGTATATTGATGTTTGTTAGATTAGGTACCTACAATTTTCGTACATACATCAATTCACGCCTATATCCCTTATGGGGTAAGCAGGACAACAAAGGCTGAAAACCAGAGTGGAAAAACTCATTCTTAAATTGAATGAATGAACTATAAAATCAAAGACTTACTTAAATATATTTACATCGAATTGAAATTGCACAATCAAATTTTAAATGTAAAGGTCGTCTGGAAGAAAACGATCATCAGTGATACGACCTGCTGATTGTACTTATTAAACCATGTATTTTTGACTGTATAATCGTGTGTATATGTAAAAAAATAAATAAATAAAACCTCCTTGAATTTGAGTTAAACATAACCTCCTTTAAACTTTAAAAAATATTTTCTTTACTTGAAACGTCTACGTTAATGAAAAGAAAATTGCTCCCGTTCATCAGCACAGCTTCGTTGGTAAATTCACTTTGCAATCGTAAAAGAGAATAGCTGGGATGCCAAAATGCGCTAAGCAAGCTAGAAGACGTGGCCATTGTCCAATAAGGAACAGGAATTTAAAAAAGGAATGCTGCGTCTTTTCCTCAAACCGACCGAGTTATGAAACTAGTAAACGTTAGCGACACAGGGTTCGCTGAACAGTTTATAAAACGTTCTACTTTTAAAAGATGCGATTCGATTTTGTTTTGTTTTTTTTTTCAATGTATCGCCAGTATATGGAGATTCCATACTCTACAACAAGCATAACAAGTATAAAGTACCTATTTCGATATGTAAATGCAAAAGGCAACCTTCCTTCATATAAAGTATGCTAAGATATCGCTACTGCTATATCATTTTCTAGAAATAATCTAATAAACAGCAGTTTACTATATTCTCCTTGTATTAGCTTCAAAATACCTCCTCATCAGGTGATCAGGTAAGTAAGACTGAGCATACATTTCTAGTCAATATAGCATCTTACCACCAGTGGTTAAGACTAAAAATGCTAGGACCTAAACGCCGAAGTATTTTGTATTTTTTAGTCAACTATCATTAAAAAAAACTTTATTGATTATCAATTGTCTTCCGGTTGCATGTCGGCCACGTAGCCTCACTCAACCACCTGTCATTCTGAATGAAGCCTTATACAATTGCCCGTAATTTCAATTTCCTTGTTATTCCATACGTGCGTTGATAAACTTATGTTGTTGGAAGGGTTTCTCTAGTGTGACATATTATGCTGACAGATGTGACAGTGTGGGACAGATTTTGATGTAATTATTTGAGTAAATAAATAATAGACATTAGGTATATCACAATATTTATAGTTAACAAAATTTTAATATTTGATAATTTAAAATAATGCTCAAATTAGTTCCGAACTTTTAGCTGGTAAATTATTTGGCTTGAAGCTATCATACAGAAAATTTAAAAAAAAATACTTGACAAATACATAAGTATAATATAAATTATAATTCCGTTTTTTTGTGTGATTACGTTAAACTGAAAAGCTACGACATCGCTATTCATAAAGTTTAGGGTTTTGTTTGTGTTGCTATATCATGCCAACTAAGACTCTGCACTGCATTTTACAAAATATATGTATATATATATATTCTTTCAGCAAAACCCAATAAAAATCGTACCTTTTAAAAGATAAACCATTACATTATTGCTGTTTCAATCCACCAGAACACTATAATAAGACGAATCACGTTAATTTGATCGATACGGTGTACACAGCGTATATATTCGCTATCACTTCGATTCTGCTTCCACTTCGTATAATTGCCACTTATAATTTCTGAGGTTACTATGTCTCGCTTCGTTCTACCGTTATTAGCTTAGAAAGTCTGCCGTCTAAGATTTATCTATAGGGTGTACTTAAATATCTACATTCTACTTCAATATAGACCATAATCAATGTATAACTGGACGTATTAATTAATGAATATTTCTTGCATTCACTCCTTTTTATGTAGCCCAAACAAATCTTCAATAATATCTTATGCTTTGGAAAATGAGCCGGGAAATGGACGTAAAAATAAACATACCTAAGTAATATTTGTACACTTAAAACTAAGAGAATACCTGTCCCTGTGAATTTACCGTAGGAACGTATAGATATAATTATGATGTCTGAATTCATGCTGTGAATTGCCGTGTGCGAAATTTTTGTTAAATCCATCCAGTCAATTCGGTAACTTATAAAACATGAAAATCATAAGAACCATTTCTTTTTTAGCAGTGGCGTTGGTCGTACTGGGGTAACATAGGTGTAGGGTAGGTTAGGTTTGGTCTTATATCATATAAAAATGCCCGCGCGGGGACACGCGAAGACGCGAGGACAGGGCACTTTTTTATGAGAGAACATCCAGCTCCCGCGTCATCTTGTTATGGCCTTAAGGTTTCCTCATCACCAGAACGGGCGTTCCAAAAAAACTCACTGATTTTATATTTTATCCCAATCTTACCTAAGAACTGTCAGAACAGCTAAGTATTGGATAAATAGAAGAAACATTCTCTAAGTTATTTCACTTAAATGAGGTCATTACTCAAGTCTTTGGTATGTGCCAAATTATTTGTAACTTGAAGTCTAGCTTATGAAGAATTTAAATACTTAACACACTTAAGTGATAAACTTCACGTCGTAAATATCGCTCAGGTATTTATTGCTATGACAACCAAAATAACATAAAGTTCTTTATCTGTACTTTGTCATACGATTCTCAACTTAACGAACAACACTTACGATAGAGAATCAAAGGCTTTGATCACCGAAGTCAATTGTTTATGTGTTTGTTTGCATTGTTTTGGATGTATTGTGTATCATATTATTATTAATGAAAATGTATGTATATCCTTAGTTTAATCTACGTGCTACGAACTAAATTGCGCTTAGTAACAGACATTTGTTAAACAATAATGTAGTACCAAACCCAAGCACAGAGTATTTGGATTTTAAATTAGGGAGCAATGTGACTGCGCTCATGTACTCTTAAAATAACGATACTCATATAATAGTAAATAATTCTCAGTAATAAACAAACGAAGAATTGTTCAAGAAACTGAGATAGCTAAAGGCAATTATTAGAAACAAATAGATCGTTGTACCCACGGAGTTTTTGCGAGTCTCTGTAGACAATTAGACGTCATGCTAGGCCATTGCCTTATCTGTTTACTTTGAATTCATCTAATCTCTTTAACTATCTAGATTAAGCAATTTAAAATAAGCAGTAGATGCTTTTGTAGAAGATTTTTTAATTTTAAATAAGTTTTCTGTGTTTATACATAGAATTTACAATGCACCTCTGTATAATGCTAACTTCTTTATCTGTAAAAAAATATATATACCTAATTAATTTTTTTCATACCTAGTCAAATCAGTTTGCAAATGTGCTATCAGTGTGAAATGCATATTCGTACCTTTATTACATTCATTACTATTTGTAAGGGATCCCTTCTGAGTTAGGATGTAATATAAAAATAGCTACAACATAGCGAAGATGAAAACATGAGATGGCAATAATTTTAAAATGTAATATTGACCGGATTTTATCGAGTAAAATGTGAATTCTAACTCGATGTTTCAGTGTTTTATGGCGGGTTTCAATATTATGAAAACTGTTCGTTTTGCCTACGAACAATAGAAATCACTACCAAAATACCTTTCTATATTCAAAATCTTGACATCTAAACCACTGCTTACGAACTGTTTGACTGTAATGGGTTGCTAGGTTACATTTGACCATTTACAAAATAAGTCATTATATCTAGCCAACGACAACGTAACAAGTTATTAATTTAAACCAATAAGGTAAAGGTAGCATGGCAGTCTGCTGCGGCCAATAAGAGTTATGTTTTCATTACGTATGACCAATTAAAGAATAGGTCATTTTATCTAGCCAACGACGTAAAAATTTATTCATTTAACGAAATATCCTATCAAATATCTGTCAACATATCAATAATCCAGTTTTCTCTTTCTAACTTATCTATAACTGTTTTGAAAAAAAAGGACGAATATTATTGAATAATTTTTCTTTTAAATATTTACTTTGACATCATAAAATTGTGATTCAACCTATGGCAAAATTAGTCGAAGGATTGGCGTTTCGTTTTACGTGCAGTTAAACGCAATTATTAATAAAAAGCTCTAAAAACATACTATAATATATTTATCGAATACTAAAACATAGCAAACATAAATTGAATTAGTTTATATATTTATTTAGCTCAAATATCATAATCATAATCTCCTGTAAACCTACATTTTCACTCTCCTCTGAACTTATAATTGAGGTCAATAAATTGTGGGCATTGCTATCCAACCACTGTTTGTCAACTAATAGCTTAACCGTGTAAGGACAGTTGCTGTTATCTTCTGCAATTACTATGTTATGGTAATCCACACACAAGATATTTCGTATTTAGCTTAGGTCCTAAATAAACACCCAATTTATATAGTACAGTCAGCATCAAAATTTGATGAACACATTGAAATTTTTAAAGTCGCTATTCACCATATTGTGTCTTAATAACGACTTATATTGACTAACTTCTATGTATAGATGTGATAATAAAACATAGAATTTCGTCAATATTACTTACTTTTTCGCACAGAATTAGACATGGCGCTCTAATTTTTTTTTATATTTTAGGTAATCAAACCATCAACCTCACGATTTGAGATGGAGTAGCGTTTAAGACGACTGCAGCACAGAGGCCTTCAAAATAAGGTCTCTCTCATATTAAATTAGGGAACTTTCAACTCAACAGGTGCTAACACTGATTTTGAACCCTCTAAGATTGATATCAGAGACTGATAATAAACCCGACTTAATTAATTAAAACTGACTTCATGTCAAAACTTTGGCTGAAGTATAAGGTCTTTAATGTAGGTACATATTTTCCGAATTCATATTTTTTCAAAACTTTAAAAAAGGTACTCAATCTATTTCAATGAAAATGATTTAGGACCGCCTCTAAAATATCTTTTATCATATGAAACAAGAATATTTAAAATCGATTCATAAATTGTTCAAAACATGGTTTAACAAAGACACAAAAAAAACATACATACGAATTGAGAACTTCCTCCTTTTCGTCATTTCGTATTTAGCCCTATTTGTACCTAATTATTTTCTTTTTATGCAGAGCTCAAGTCCACATTGTCAAAATTTTCTCGTAAGACAAAAAGTAATCTTAATTACTTAGTGTCAACATTCCTAATTGGTAAACATTAACTTGTAAAAGAGGCAAAGTGTAAAATTGCCAATTAAGTGTTGTAGACATCTTTTCTTTATTTATTTTTAAGGTTTGTTTGTTGAACGATGTTGTAGACTTTTTGTTTTTGCTGAAACCAGTTGCTTGAAAAACAGTGATGTAATAATTAGGGTTTTTAGTAAGCTTTGAAAACTTATCGTTCGAATTTTGAAAGACTTGTATTTTTTTTTTGTATTTCAAGTATACTTATTGGCGAGCATATAAATGCATCTCCTCATATAAAAATACGATAACAAATCAATCTTAATGGTGCGTACAGATTGCTGTAATGGAACTTGTAATGTAACATTCTGCGCATTACACGTAAATACGCAACGTGCGCAGAATGTTACATTACAAGTTGAATTACTAGCAATCTGTACGCACCATTACATTACTATTTGTATTACTAGCAATCTGTACGCACCATAAGATCGAACGCGTCAATACTATAACTACTAAGTTAGGTGAATTTTTTCATCACGACTTTCGTGCTTCGAAGACAAAGTTATACATTCAATATTTTGTCTTTGTTTTATAAATTAATATTTAATAAGTTAATAAAAATAAATAACGCTGAGTGGCAATAACATTCAGCATTATTTATTCACAAAACAACACAATCCTTGAGTATCAGAAAATCAAAACACGTTAAAAAGAAACAGAAAACACACAAACCTGGGACCGAATAACACAACTAAAGTTCCAAAAACCAATCTTCATAAGAAATCGCGAGTGCTCCAAAACCGCTTTCCTGCAATGAGTTTCTACTTGTGCATATTTTCGTTCGTAAACAGCAAACAAGCTTAAATTTAAAAGAGAAACAGTACCATCCCCGTTTGTATATTTATGTTCGTACGTAGAAGCAACGCACCCTATGTTTATAATAAACTTGGCATGCATCTCGAATATTTGGAGCATTGCAATCTGGGTCACTTGCTTAGTAAGACGGACCGAAAGGGTTGGTGGCTATCCGGTCCAGGATCATTTTTAATTGTGACAAGTTTTTCTTTGGGCATTGCATTTATGCCAAAGTAAGCATGGCTTGTGTTATGGGATACTATGTAGCGAACAAAGGGGGATTTAAGATTAACACCCAGACACGGAACATTTTTTTTTCTTGTTCCGTGCGGAAATCGAACCTGCAACCACGGGCGTCTGAGGCAGAAAGGTTTACAGTCGTGTGTCCTGGTACTTATGCTAGCAGTAGTTACTATAATATGTTTTTCAGAACTAATGCTCGATATGTTTTAATTGGGACAGATTCGCCAGTATTAAGGAAGATTACTAGTTTTGAGTTTAAATAAATATAAATTAATAAACACTTTACAATAACGATCATGTTATTAAAAGTATTATTGTTATATGTTATTGAGTATTTTTCGTTAATTATCCCATGGTTTCAAAAAAATCGTTATTAATGTGCAATTTCAGCAAAACGTGTCAACATCATAAAAAAAAGTTCATTATTTTAATATCATCAAACCATTTTAAAGACCTCTTTGAAGAATAGCATGTTTTAATACATCGTGTGGAGTTACCGTAGAGCCTAGTTGGCAATAACCCGACGGACTTGATGGCTACCGTTCGTATCGCTGCAAAGCTTAACAATGGTTGGCCGGATTGTTCAATTACCAGCAGACGTTACTTAATTGAGTGTACAGTAATTACTTAGTTGCAAGTATGGGAAAAATGCTTGTGACCCTCTCTTGCGAATTCATCGTCGCTATTTCAGTCAAATTAGAAATAGGATTATTTGTTGCGAAAACGTTCTCACACTCTTGTAAAGTTAGTGACTTAGTAAAATTTAAATAATTAATCTCAACAGAAGTAATTTTAAATACTTTAAACAAAACAAATAAATAGAATAGTAGGTACGACTTTGTTGACGCATCAATATTATTTTGTTTATAAACGAAAGGAAACTGTGAATACATAGAAGGGATCAGAAATGTGCAATTTCAGCAAAACGTGTCAACATCATAAAAAAAAGTTCATTATTTTAATATCATCAAACCATTTTAAAGACCTCTTTGAAGAATAGCATGTTTTAATACATCGTGTGGAGTTACCGTAGAGCCTAGTTGGCAATAACCCGACGGACTTGATGGCTACCGTTCGTATCGCTGCAAAGCTTAACAATGGTTGGCCGGATTGTTCAATTACCAGCAGACGTTACTTAATTGAGTGTACAGTAATTACTTAGTTGCAAGTATGGGAAAAATTCTTGTGACCCTCTCTTGCGAATTCATCGTCGCTATTTCAGTCAAATAATCAGAACTAGGATTATTTGTTGCGAAAACGTTCTCACACTGTTGTAAAGTTAGTGACTTCGTAAAATTTATATAATTAATCTCAATAATTAAATGGACTTTTGATGAAGGAAAAGCTCTCTAAAAATAACAACATTTTAAAGTGCAAATCCAAATAATCATCAATATATATAAAACTGTTCCGTTACTGACTGAGTGACTGAGTTACTGACAGACAACGTACAGCCGTAACTACTGGGCGTAGAGAGCTGAAATTTGGAACATACATTCTTTAAGAGATGTAGGGGTGCACTAAGGAAGGAATTCCTGAAATTCCCACGGGAACGGGAAATATAGGACTTTTTAGTTTGTATGAAAAATCTTATTCCTTGAGTGCACCGATGTGAAACTTGGTGTAAAGGTTTTTCAATGTGTGTCTGGTTGTGTTATGAAAGGAATTCCCGAAATTCCCACGGGAACGGGAAATATATGATGTTTTAGTTTGTATGAAAAAATCCCATCCCTTGAGTGCATGGATGTGATACTTGATATAAAGGTTCCTCAATAAGTGTCTGTTTGTACTATGGAAGGAATTCCCGAAATTCCCACGGGAAAGGGTTGGACTTTTTAGTTTGTATGAAAAATCTTATTTCTTGAGTGTACGGATGTGATACTTGGCATGAAGGTTCTTCTAAGAGTGACTGGTTGTGCTACGAAAAAAAATCCCAAAATTCCCACGAACGATTTTTAGTTTGTATGAAAGAAACTTATTCCTTGAATGCATGGGTGTGATACTTGGTATAAATGTTCTTTCAGTGGGTGTCTGGTTGTATAGTTTCTGAAATTTCCACGAGAAGGGTAGCTAAGCGCATACAAAGTTGCGGGATAAAGCTAGTAGTTCTATAAGTAGCCTAGTCCTCTCGCAGACTTATTTCAGAATAGACTTAATATAACCATCTCAGTTGTTAGCAACCTTATATGCGATTTGTTTTGTTTCCTGAATAAACAATAGGCACACAGTGCATACGATAGTAGGCATTGGTCCGTTACCATACAGCCTTGAATCAAAACGAGTGAAAGGCGACACCTCACGACACATTGCACATTTTTATGACTCACTCGTGACTCTTAGATACATTATACATATAAAGGCACTCGTTGTGTTTTACTTTAATCTTGATGATATACATATAACCCGGTTTTTTTAAGATCGTCTCTGAGGCAAGACTCCGTGTAGGGTCGGCTTAGAATATCCCTATAAATAATAAATAAATAAATATTTCTGACACTCACACAACATTATCTAGCCCAAATTAAGTTTCTTAAAGAACTTGTGTTATGGACACTAGATAACTGATATACTTAAGAAATAAATAAACATACATATTGAATAAATACATATTTTATTAGAATAAACTTAAATAAACATATAAACATCCATGACTTGACAACTAATATCTGTGTTCATCACACAAATATCCGCCGCCGCCGGGATTCGAACCCAGGACCTCTGGCATTGAAGGCAATGTATGTTACCACTACACCAGCCGGTCGTCAAAATCCCTATCGCCCCTGGATAAGCGTGTCATTAAAGGTGACATATCCGAATGGCCCCCGTTTTTTTTACGACCGTTTGGTCGTCGGACTTCATCAGGGTTCGCCTTACTAGCGAACACTCTGCATATTAAAGAGTAATGTTCACGTTCCATACAGTCTCTGGCCTGTCAAACTACTTTTTGTTAGGTATGTGAATGTATAAAGATTATAGTGTCATTGAAATGCTGCCGGTTTATATCTAACTAGCTGCTGCCCGCGACGTCGTCTGCGTGAACGCTATGCAGCACCAAACGCACCTACGATTATAACACTGCTAGCGTGATAATATGTAGCCTATATGTTGACCCGACTTCTTAACTATCTTCATGCCAAATTTGAAGTAAATCCATGCAGTACTTTTTGAGTTTATCCCGGAAAGACAAACAGACAAACAGACAAAAATTCTAAAAACTATATTTTTTGTTTCTGTTTCGATTGTAGATCATACCCCAAGTATTCTTTTAAAAAAATATTCAATGTACAGTTTTGACTTTCCTACCATTTTATTATATGTATAGATTGGTGCAGACTGGGATTTTTATTTCAAGTGGATGATAATTGTAGTCTATTGAGTAACTTGAGAGGGTGAATTATTAAATCCTTGCTGCGGTTTCTAATATAAGTAAATGATCTGGAATGAACCGAACATGAGCTATTATTTGCACTACATGTTGATTTAATACATTTCATGAGCTGTCAAAAATCTGACAGGTCAGCTATGATCATTACTTTTTGCCACCAAATATAAGATATTTTCCGGAAATATTTTAAGAAGAGCCAGGTCCTTCCTATGCCCATGTGCATTTTCTTCCTCGTCTTAACTTATCACAAGGTGAGGTAGAATGCAGGTTTAGTCACCAATAAAAATAAATAAAGAATATTATAAGAAATCTATAGAACCACTTTAATATAAGATTGAATTTCAAAAACAAAACTACATAATATTCAAAACCAATTTCATAGTTAAATTTTATCCGAACAAGTTACGAGTATTTCGTAAGAGTGGACTCTACCCTTAAACGTTCACGGAAACCGTCAAAGAGTTTCTCTATATCGGTAAACTCCTCTTGTGTCTAAGTGATAATTGTGATTTCGATAGATATTAAACGTGAAATTTCTTTGGAATTGCTCATTTATAAGGAAATTTCGAGTAAATGAAATCTATATTTTGGGTATTAATATAAATACGGAAGCATTAAAGTAATCGAAGTTTTACGTAAAATTGATATCCGTATTTCAAAGAAAAAAAAACACAATAATGATCCGTATTTTAATCTGAAGTGTTCACAGGTTTTTGTAATGGCTTATGCTTTCCATCTTTAGTATTGGCTAATCATACGTCTAAACACCAGATTGCTTGAAATTCTGCGAATCTGTTGCAGATAAAACCATATTGTTTACTCACTCACTATTCAAGTAGTTTGTGTGTTAACAATGTGCGAAAAATATCTAAAGTTATATTGCCTACGCCGACCTCCCTTATTGTATGGTGGACCTCAGGAAAACAAACACTTGGAACTTTTTAGTAATTTATTAAATTTGACATAGGTACAGTTCATTTCAAGGGCTACGGCTAACTAACTAGCTTAGTCTAAATCACTTTCATAAATATAATATAATACGGTACATATGTGTAGGCGTATAGCGTCCCTACAGTTATATGGGTACCACGTACTAGGCCGTATTTGACGTAACTATAATGTTAAGTCTGGGCTGGGCTGGGAGCGAAAGAAACATAGAATGAACCAGCTACTTCTCTACCCGAGCATACTGTAAAAGGCAGTTAAGGGACACAGGTTTTATTGGCGTTTTTGTGAGCGATAGGCTAACCCCCTGTCACAACAATAGTCTCTCTCCATCACTATAATACCTCCTTTGTCAAACGTGACATCAGATGGTTGTTGTTGTTCAGCTTACCCCATAAAGGATACAGGCGTGAAGTTATGTATTTTTAGAGTACATACACTCTAAAAATCAGTTGATGTTAGCAACTGTTGAGTTTAAGGTCTCCAATGGTTAGAGGCTGTAATTTCACATAAGAAAGACTAAAAATTAGAGAGTACAAATTGAGTTCTGTATGTCCTTACAATCACTCCGCGCATATCAAATAATTTCCCTCATCGCAACGTTATACTAGAAGAAGTCAGTAAGATGATGTTTCAATCCGCGGTAATTGATGCCGTGAGATTGTATTCTATTAATTCCACGCAAATATAATTTCTGGAATTAGTCATCTCTTATATGGTAAGCATTTACATTGTTTATTTGTATGAGTAGGTTTAGATTTAGTTTAGAATATAAACAGAGATCACCTGACGTTGCGACGAAAAGACAATATCTTTGAGTGAGATAAAATTACATCAAAATTGATAGGGTAAATCTCTTAAATTAGTAACAAGAATAGGATATTAACGTTACGATTTCAGCACTTTTATTGTTGGTTTTATCACACATGATGTCCTCCCAGACGTATCCGTCGACGGCGACACCCTGTCAGTTGCACGGATTCTGTCTTCGCTCATGTGCTCGAACGTGACATATAGTGAAATCAATAATTTCCTCCTGGATAGACGTTTTCAGAATCTCTTCCATTTCTAAGATCAAAATATACTATATTCCACCAAAGGCCCCAAAAGGAACACACCACCTTTTCAAATCAAATCAGCAGCCTCGATATCCCTGGCCCGACTTGATGCACCCCTCCAGGGTGCATTTGATACCTCTTGAAACATACCGAGTGCTTTTCATTTGATTGACAAGCTTGTCTCTTAGATTGGTAAACTGCAGTATATTATTTCTAAACTTGAACTGGGTTTTGTGAAGTTAAGCGCTTTCGGGACTTTTCCTTGTGCTCTTTAATTAATGCTGGCAAACGAGCGTCTTGTTAAGACTTATGGATATCATTGATTACAGCTGGAAAGATAAATTGTTTTTTGCCGATCCAATATAATATAATTCATTCAATTTTGCTGCCTAATTATTTATTTATTTATTTATTTACTCTTTATTGTTTATTAAAAAAAATACAGATAAACATAAAAGGATGACAATGTACAAAAGGCGGTCTTATCGCTCTAGAGCGATCTCTACCAGACAACCTAAACAATACATAACAAAAACTTATAATAATTACAAACAAAAGAAAGTAGGGACATTTTATCATGAGTCAATATGTGGGCTCAATAAAATATATAAATAAAAATAATATACAATAAAATACAATTACTCGATATTCTTAATACATAATTTACAATATAACATATATAATAAACATAATACATAACGAATACGTCTATTAATCTTGCGCTAAAGTTAAATAATGTTTTTTCAGTTTTAATTTAAATGAGTTCAGCGAAGAGGCAGATTTTATTTCATAAGGAAGCTTATTCCACAGGACCACGGCTCTTACAGAGAATGAGTTATTAAAGCAGTGCGATTTATGAACAGGAGTGCTTAGCATGTAATTATTAGCAGATCGTAATCTTCTGTCGTGGCCCTCGTGGCGGAATTGGAATAGGTCTTTGAGATAGCTCGGAGACGCGGAATTAAACAGCACCCGGTACAGTAAGGAAAGAATATGTGTATCCCGGCGAAGTCGGATTGGAAGCCACTTGAGTTTAGAACGGTATTCGGAGATATGGTCATATTTTCGGAGTCCAAATATGAAACGTATACAAAGGTTTTGGAGCCGCTCAAGTTTATTTAGAAGTTCTTCTGTGAGATCAAGATAGCTGGCATCGGCATAGTCGAGAATGGGAAAAAAGAGAGTGTGTGCTATCGAGATTTTGGTGGGTATTGGCAAAAGATTGCGCAAACGTTTTACAGAACCATTGACGGCAAACATCTTCCTGCTCACTTCTTCAACTTGAAAATTCCAGGAAAATGTGCTGTCAAATATTATGCCCAGATTCTTGACAGAGTCACTGTAGCAAATTTTAACACCATTAAATATCACAGGATTAGTTGTGTTCAAGTTTAATCGGTTAATCAAGTTGGTGCTGCCAATAACTATGACCTGTGATTTAGTGGGATTTACTGTAAGCCCGTATGATTTGCTCCAATTTGATATGCTAGCAAGGTCACGATTAATAAGTTCTAAGGCCATGGGTAGATCTTCGAGAGAGCTATGGCGGTATATCTGCAAATCGTCTGCATACATGTGGTAGGAAGAAGATAAATGACAAGTAATTGAGTTTATGAAAATTGAGAAGAGGAGAGGAGACAACACGCCACCCTGCGGGACACCGGCTTTGAGTTGAACCCAAGATGAACAGGCATTGTCAGTGTAAACACGTTGCCGACGTCCACGCAGGTAAGTATGAAACCAATCAATTACAGAAGGAGATATGTTAAGAGACCGTAGAATTTGGAGTAAAATATCGAAATCGACTGAACTAAAGGCATTACTGAAATCTAGTAATGCTAGTATTGTGAGCTTCGTATTTTCTTTTGCCTTGCGAATGTCGTCGGATATTTTAACAAGAGCTGTTGTAGTGCTGTGTCCAGTTCGAAAGCCTGACTGGTGGTTACTAAGAATATTATTCTTAGTAACAAACTGCGTTAATTGTTGATGTAAAAGGCGCTCTAGGACTTTGGATAGGTAAGGTAAAATAGAAATAGGTCGAAAATCGTTTAAGAGTTTAGAAGAGGATTTTTTAGGGAGAGGAATTACCTGAGCGTTTTTCCATTGCTTAGGAAAAGTGTTGGATAGGATGGAATTATTGAATATAGCAGTGATTATGGGAGTGAGGAAATCCAGGAGGGGAATAATCATGTTACGGCTAATGCCATCGCAGCCAACTGCATTTGATGTAACAGATGTGATGGCTCTCTTAACACCACTTTCAGTAAGTTGAGAAAAAGTAAAAGAATCGAATGATGGGGCAGGTAAAGATGAAATATTGTTTAATGTGATGAACTTATCAGAAGCGTCCATGCGGCAAGTAGAAGAGAAGTGATTATTTAATACATTTATGTCAACGTTACTAGGGATATTATTATTTTTATTTTTGCCTACACCCAATGTTTTAAGAAACTTCCAGACCTTAGCTGGATTTTCATTAGTAACGGAGTTGTGAATATAGCGTCGTTGTGCGTCCCTACACATGGTATTACATCGATTTCGCAGTTCCCGGTATCTGTCTTTGTTGTGCTCTGTAGGATCTTTCTTGTATCGCAGCCGTGCACGATTGCGTCTTGCCATGAGTGCCTTAATGTCGTCAGTTATGCCTTATTAATTCATGTGCAAAAAGTCAACAAAACTTACTTGTATAATTATGGTGGTTGATATCAGAAGGATGGTAGTAACCAATCAGGTGACTAACCAAGAAATTAAGACGATTGATTTTGCATAATATCGTGAGAAACATTTTTACCAATTTACAACCAATTCTAAACTCAATGAAAAGTTATAAAGGTATCTTTCTCACGGATCTAATCTCAGATAATACTTACCCTTAACTATCCCAAACCCATTATGCAGAGATTTGTTTGACAATTAATACTGTAATCGCTGTTGATGGCATCAAGTCTAAGTGCATTGAAATTGAGCTTTTAATGTTGTATTGATATCGTATAAAATATTTATCAAGCATACGATAAGCTCACTCAACCATGAACTTAGCATGAGAATAATGCAGTAACAGTGAGCGGTACTTCTCTTATTAAATCAATGAAGCATATTAAACTACAGATATTTTAATTACCAGTATTAAATACTAGTGTATTCGTCTATAACACATGATTTGTGGAATATTTTCTGTAAAATACGTCGATTTTAATGGAATCATCATCTGAAATTGACATGAAAGTTAAACTTTGCGGTGGCCATTACCACTGCGATATCATCTTTGTCAAGTAGATAGCTACCGTTGTGAATACAAAGAAGTAATACAACCTAAAGCTATTTATTTTTAGTGTTAAAACGTAAATGATAACTTGGCATATACCTACGTACCACAACGACAAACTAAACCGTCGATAGTGGTATCCTTTGCTATCTTTAACTATGATTCATATTAATAATACTGTTCTAATAGGTTCACCAGTATACAGCTCTTTTATATCAATAAGTGTACTACCTACCTATTTGCGAAATTACACCTTAATCCGTCCAGCGGTATTAGGGTAAACGAGCAACAATATTCACCAACTTGTTTGCTATATTTGTAGGTTATAAACGGATTTTCTTTCAATGTTTTCATCTTAACTTGCATTTAACTTCGTGATGGCTGAGTAGTAATTGTTTACAAAGGATTACAGTTGGTAAAGTAAGTCAAGCTTATGATGTATAAGCTGATGAATTTTGAATGAACACACTTAGATCATAAGCACTACCAGTTATGTTACACGTCGATAATTTAATATTACAGAGTAGGTATTATATTATAGTAAATTGCTTTGTCTATTTTAAGCTTCAGTGTGCTTGAAGCAAATGTTTGATTTGTTTATAAGTAATTATAAGACAATGGTTAAAAAAATTGGCTCGTTATAAATTATTAAGAGAGCCATCCTTTCCAACCGACTTCCAAAAAAGGAGGAGGTTCTCAATTCGTCTGTATGTTTTTTTTGTGTCTCTGTTACACGATATTTCAGACAATTATCAATCGATTTTGATATTTTTCATATGATAGAGAATACTTCATTGTTGGTCCCATATAAATTTCACCGAAATCGGTTGAGTACTACATTGAAAATTAAAAAAAAATTAAAAAATATGTATGATTTTGGAGAATGTTTACGTGGATGACATTATAACTCAGCCAAAGTTTTGACGTGAAGTCGGTTTTTTAATGCTCTGCATTCGTTGATTATGTCTAATATCGTTGTATCAGGTTAATAATATCGTTTCAGGACATTTTCCGTAATATTTTTTTTTTTTTTTGTAAATTCTATCTTTTGTATATTTGTAGTTTATATACAATTTTAAACATATCTTAGTTTACATAGCTATTTTGAAAACTTTTTCAACCCTAATAGTTTTTATCTTACTCGCTTTTTTAGTATCGATAGGAATACCCTTTATAAGTTTACGTACCTTACACGTCGAGTCTCAATCAATCAATCAATCAATCTCCTCAAGGACGCCTAGAACTAATCGCTTTTCAGTGATAATACAACCTGGTGTTCCTGTATTTTTTAAATATTATCTTGTACAATAAAGTGTAAATAAATAAATAATCTAATGATATTGATAAAAACTCGTATATAACCTTATTTAAGACGAGTGGAATCTAATAATACAATTAGAATGTAATGGAAACTACATCTAAGTATATAGTTATATTACATATTACTATTATAGGCTATTAAGATACAAATAATTACAATATCAAATACCTAGAATAGCACTTTGATCTTACAGATCAATTATGTGTACAAAATCTAACAGGAATATGTAGGTTCGTTTTCACATATTGACGTAACAATAATTTGCTTGTCATATGCACACACCATGTCATACACCCACCTTACTTCAAGTTAACATCTAAAATGAAATGCTGAAAATGTAATTTGAGCTTTATTTTTATGGTTTTTTTGTTGAAATTGGAAAAACTCGAGTAGCTGTTGAACGAACCTAATTATTAGATTCGCATGACACAATGAGGTTGGCTTGTCTGGCCCGAGGCGGTGGCGCGAAGACAGAAGGCACGACTTGTATTTAGGTCATTGACAATGTAATTACAATGAGCGTTGCTTTTGAAAATAGAATTGCTTGCAGCGAATATTGCTATGAAAAAGTTAAGAGTACCTATATCGCACTGGCTAGTTCTAAAATGTTTAGAAAAACAATTTTTGCAAGGAACAGATTTGGACCTTCTTGATTTAAATAAGATTTAAGTAAACAATGCTTGTAATATTTTTTTTTACATGAGAACTCGATATATTTTTAATATTTAGGCTGGATTTTTCAATCGTCCTATAAAAGTTGTCTAACGAATTAAGTATTACTCGACAGAATAAAGTTGTTTTACATTTTTTGTAATTGTATGACAATGGCATAGAATGATAATGAACTTAAGACGAGCTTTAAGTTGTCGAGTAATATACTTTATTCATTAGATAACTTTTACCTAAACATTAAAAAATCAGGCCTTAGTGAAGTATTTTATAAGCCTGTAAGCGCTGTCAGTAGAACGCTGAATAAGTATATCGTAATTTCTAATTTTTAAATAATATAATTGTTTTGAGACATTAATTTCACATTGCATGTACAATTCTAAATTAAGCTTTGTTCTTAACAAACTAATTCTATACAGCGATTATACAAATTACAGCAAAGTATACCAATAAGACACGAAAAGTATTTATTTATTCAAGCAATTGTATTTTTCCAACATCCCGTTATTTCTCTGCATTACATTTCTAAATAAACTTAAATGGAATTTTCCAAATGATTAACCACTTTTCCAATATCATTCCAAGAATTCATTATTGTGATAAATTGCATTGTAACCAAATCACACCTGCAGTGGCAACGTTCCATTATATTCGAATATCGAATGCATTTATTTCTTTAATCGTAATGACTTGTTAAATTTATGTTTATAAATAGTTTCAGACAATGTTATGACAGCATAAAATTGTTTAGAGCATCGTCGTTAGGTTGCTTGTTTAACCGTGTACTACAGGATTCATTAGAGTGCGTGAGTGCTCTGTTTGAACAAATTGAACCCTCACCCTTTTACCATCGGACTACTAGACGCAGACAGAACTTCTATAGAATCTCCTTAGTCTTTATATTCCCTTGCCATCAGGAAGAAAAACATCCCATCCCTACTTTATTTAAAAAAACTTACAGGACTGTTATTTTAGGTGATTTATAGTTTGCTTCCATCCTCAAATTACTTGCCATCAAAATAGAACATCCTTGTCTATCATACTATACTCTTTAATTGACTCTATCTTTTTATACATACATAACTTCACGCCTGTATCCCTTATGGGGTAGGCAGAACACCAGTGGTTATAAGACCATCTGATGTCACGTTTGACAAATGAGGTATTATAATGATGGAGAGAGGCTATCGCAGTGACAGGGGGTCAGCCTATCGCCCACAAAAATGCCAATAAAACCTCTGTCCCTTAACTGACTTTTACAGTATGCCCGGGAAGAGAAGCAGCTGGTACATTCTATGTTTTTCGTTCGCTCCCAGTCCAGCATGGAAGCAATCTTTTTATATTCCTTCCTAATCTTACTTTACTAATATTGTAAGTGTGAAAATTTGATGTATTGATGTATGTACGGATCAATGTTTGTTCCTAAATTATGGCAGAACTACTCAATGGATTGGCATGATAAAATTTAACAGAGATACTTAGTGATAGTGTACAGTCCGGAATAGCACGTAAGATAAACCTTGAGGACACGAGCAGTTTTCAGTCCCATAAAACTGCACGAAACAACCAGTGTCAAATAAATAACCTGAGTTAGTTGAATATCAAACAATATTCACTAAAATTCGTGAGTGTAAAACTATATCTAATTTTAAAAAGAAAGTCAAAGATCACTACTTTTCTCAACTGTAAGTTATGAATTTAAACAATATTATTATGATATATTGTACTAGTATGTATTTATGTTTATATAATATTATAAATGTATATAAGTATTTATATTAATAAGTATTTTAAGCAATTTATACGATATCATAGATTTGTGCACACTATCATTGCATCCTAAACAAACTCTCCAGTCCTAGGTCTGCTGGAAGAGATCTCATTAGAGATCAGCTGTACCTTTGTACTTATTTTTGATCCATGTATCTTTAAATTGTGTCCAAACTTATGTGTACATAAATTGTTAAATAAATAAATAAAATAAACATTGTGCTCCCAATATACCTCCATAATAGGTAAACTACCTTACAAGGGGATCCTATTATAATTGCATTGTTTCAGCAATGTGATGCACGTAATGTGATGGATTCGCCGGAGCGTTGAATATTCGTGTTTACGCTTCTGCGTTAAGTCGCCAAAAGTCATGCTCTATTTGCTTAGTGTGCGACTGTGCTGTTGGGGCTTCGCTGTTAGACGTGTTTGTTCGTTTATCAAAATAATGTTAGATGGAGATGAATGAGTGAATGAGGTTTCCAGGACTCCTTTTAGTAAATAATCAACGAATGCAGAGCATTAAAAAAACCGACTTTACGTCAAAACTTTGGTTAAATTATAATGTCGTCTAGGTAAACATTCTCCGAATTCATACATATTTTTTCAAAAATTTAAAATTATCCATGAAGTACTCAATCGATAAGAATTTTCAAAATCGATCCATAATTGTGTGAAATATCGTGTAACAAAGACATAAAAAAAACATACACACGAATTGATAACCTCCTCCTTTTTTGGAAGTAGGTTGATGAGTTATGTTTTAACCGGATTTTATTACGTTGAAATATAATAATTTTAATCCGTGTTCACTAGTCACTTTATGAGAGCAGCCACTTCGCATTTTAACCGCATATCTTTTGATCCCGTCGGAATTTCTGTATAATAATATAGCCTCACAAGAATTAGGCTATCAAATGCAACAATATTGTTTTTAATCAGAGCGGTACTTAAAGAGATTAGCGCGTTCAACCAGAAAAACAACCTTTTCAGCTATACATTAGTATAGTTAGCCATTATTAAGCGGAGAAAGCCATTAGTTTCCGATAAATCATTAATGACTTATAATTTATTGCAACCCGACAAAGCAAAGAATTTTTAAAACAACACTTTTTACTTATTTGAACAAGAATTAAATATGTATAGATGTAAATATTATTTAATTCTGAAAACCCTTAAACATTATTTTTTATTATTATATTCATAATATTATAATGTTAATGTTTTCCCACATTACAGAAAATACAAATTACATTTACAGGAATACAAATATCGAATACTACTTTATATTGTATTGCGTAGCACTTTATTTCTTAAAAATCTCTTGAAAAAATAAAGCCCCTATTTCTCATGGTGAATGCTATTGAATTTAGATAAAGTTGCAATAATAGCATTAGGCATTAATTAACTTGTAAGGATAATATGTGAATCATCATCATCAGCCGGGAGGACTACTGCTGGACAAAGACCTCCCCCAAAGTTCTCTTAAGTCACTCGGTCCCGCACCGCCCTCATCCAGCGTTTACATTGACAAGGAAAACGAATTTTCTGAATTCCACTTTCTATTTTTTGAGTTGCAAATACAATACATACATACATAACTTCACGCATGTATCCCTTATGGGGTAGGCAGAACACCAGTAGTTATAAGACCATCAGTTATAGACTCATCACGTTTGACAAATGAGGTATTATAATGATGGAGAGAGGCTATTACAGTCAGCCTATCGCCCACAAAAATGCCAATAAAACCTTTGTCCCTTAACTGACTTTTACAGTATGCCCGGGAAGAGAAGCAGCTGGCACATTCTATGTTTTTCTTTCGCTCCCAGTCCAGCATGGATGCAAATACAAATAAACATAAAATTAATCTACACTTTGAGACATATATGTAGCTTCTTACATAAGTTTGAAATCAAACTTTGGTAATCATCTCTGTTATTACGTAGCTGTAATATAGTGGTAATTACTCCAAACATGTCAACTTAATAGTGTCAAACGTATTATAATTAATATCTACGAGTATATGATGTGCTGCACGTCGTTGGAACTGGTACAACTGTAATTAGCTGTCTAGACTACTAAGTGACAATATGAATATAATAACAGGGTATAATGGAAGCTACGTAATAAAACTAAGTAATTAATAATAATCGTGAAATATTTCGTATGTTAATTATATTGATAGAATAATAAGAATTAAATTTGATAATACATACATTCATACATACATAACTTCACGCCTGTATCCCTTATGGGGTAGGCAGAACATCAGAGGTTATAAGACCATCTGATGTCACGTTTGACTAATGAGGTATTTCAATGAAGGCGAGAGGCTTTTGCAGTGACAGCCTATCGCCCACAAAAATGCCAATAAAACCTCTGTCCCTTAACCGACTTTTACAGTATGCCCGGGAAGAGAAGCAGCTGGCACATTCTATGTTTTTCTTTCGCTCCCAGTCCAGCATGGAAGTACTAAGGCGTAATTGATCGCAAAATAGCATACGAAAAAGAAAATATACTTTAGGAATAGAAACACTTATATTTAAAATTTTTAGGTTACTCGGCCAAAAAATTGGTCTAATATAGGTTTAGTTATCAAAATATAGCCTTCATACATCAATTATTGTACATTATAAGTAACGAAAGTATTTTAAAACATTAGGTATTACTAAGTATAAAAGAAATACGTATTCTGCGCATTTCCAGTCAACCACGAATACCGTTAACTGAATGTTAGACTTAATTAATAGCGCATATCAATATAACTATGCCGAAATGAACTATTCCGTACACTATTTCATATTGAGTGCCTCTCTACCATGCTGCTAGGTAGATCTGAAGATCCCGACAAATTGGGGTGCGGTCAACGTACGGGCAGATACGCTATGTCACTAATGTTCTACTTGGCGCGGCGTGTAATTGAAGGGATATATTTAAATCGAATTAACCGGTTTACTGTCAGATTAATTGTACTAATCAAAGTATACATCTAAAGTACATTAGGAAAATAAATGAAAGAGATACATTATAAATGCGCAATGAATATAGTTTAAGTGACATTTTGATTTTCTTCGCAAGCCCTTAGAAAATGAGAAAGTCAGTGTTTGTGCAACAATATATTCGTGTAGGCAGTTTCTTGTTTGCTGAAGGCCACAGCCAATTTACAAAGCTAATAACTCTGTCGTACAAAACCCAAACTTTCCCTTTTTGTTAGCTTACCATGTTTGAAAAAGTAAAAATGTTTATGTCATATTATTTCTTTTTCCTTTCATGAAAACCGGAAAAGGTTATCCGCGTTTCTGAAATATTTAATTGTTAATTTGTTGCTTTCAATTTTTTTCAGGTTGGGAGTTAAAAGGATTACACTGTTACAAATTCTTCACTATTAAGCATTCATGGGAAAAAGCAGCGGAATTATGTCGGAGGTAATTATGAATTTAATTAATAAACGGTTTTACTCCGTGTTTTAACCGGCATTTATTAAGTGTTATAAACTGAATTTTTCAGATATGGCAGCGAATTAATGGTTGTAGAAAGCTATACAGAAAACAATGTGACAGCGAGCATGGTCCCGGCTAGTCCAAACAATAACCATTACTGGTTAGGGCTTGCTACTGTGGATGACCTTCGCACCAACACCCTCGAGTCGGCTGCTGGAACTCTAGTCTCACAATACGCCGGTTTCTGGGACTTGAGACAACCGAACCCGAAGGACGGAGAATGTGTAGACGTACACTTATCATCAGATAGCCAGTCTTGGGAATTGACAACATGTGAAACACTGTTACCATTTATGTGTCGAGCTGATGCTTGCCCGGCAGGTATAAATGATTTGCTTTTGTTTTTGTATGTCAATGTCAATAAAATACTGAGTTGATTTCTTATATTTTTCTTTTGTTTCAGGAACCTTCCATTGTTCTAACGGAAAATGCATAAATGCTGCTTTTAAATGTGACAAACAAGATGATTGTGGCGACGCTTCCGATGAAATGGACTGTTCCTCTGAATGCCACTTTTACATGGCAAGCAGCGGAGATGTAGTCGAAAGTCCTAGTTATCCTCACAAGTACCCACCGTTTAGCGAATGTAAATGGACACTTGAAGGACCCCAAGGTCAAAATATTGTATTGCAATTCCAAGATTTTGAAACTGAGAAAACTTTTGATACCGTTCAGATTTTAGTAGGTGGAAGGACCGAAGATAAGTCTGTTAACTTGGCCACTTTATCAGGCAAACAAGATATTTCGAATAAATTATTCGTCTCAGCGTCCAATTTCATGATAGTCAAGTTTAGTACTGATGGATCAGTTGAAAAGAAAGGATTCCGTGCGTCATGGAAAACCGAATCTTCTAACTGTGGAGGCCATTTGAGAGCTACTCCTCAGGGACAAGTACTCACTTCTCCAGGCTATCCAAATGGTTACCCTGGTGGTTTAGAATGCGTATATATTATTGAGTCTCAGCCTGGAAGAATTGTGTCTTTAGAAATCGAAGACTTGGAGCTTGGCATGAACCGAGACTATATCGTCGTTAAAGATGGTCATTTGCCTTCCAGCCCTGTACTTGCTAGACTTACTGGTCCAGGTGATGAGAATCAAAAAGTAGTTATATCTACTACGAATAATTTGTACATGTATTTCCGTACGAGTCTTGGGGACTCCAAAAAAGGTTTTAACATGCGGTACTCACAGGGCTGCCGTGCTACCATCGTTGCTGCTAACGGAACAATAACATCTCCTGCTTATGGTTTGGCCAACTACCCTAACAACCAAGAGTGTTTATTCAGAATAAAGAATCCGAATGGAGGACCATTATCTTTGAAATTTGACGAATTCAATATTCACTCATCGGACGTCGTACAAGTGTTCGATGGAGCAAGCACAAGTGGATTAAGATTACATTCAGATAATGGATTTGTTGTGAAGCCTAGAATTACGCTAACAGCATCCAGTGGCGAAATGTTAATAAGGTTTTTATCTGATGCACTACATAACGGAATTGGATGGAAGGCAACATTCTCAGCAGGTACAAAATAGTTCTGTAATATGAAATAATTAAACCGATAATATAAGTAAATAAGATAAGATAATCATTATTTCAGATTTCTTTTTTAAAAAAACTACCCTATTTTTGTCGCTTATTAAGTATGTATATTTTACTTACCTAATTATTTCAGATTGTCCACAACTCAAGTCCGGCGTCGGTGCATTAGCTTCGAACCGAGACACCGCATTCGGAACAGTTATTACATTCTCGTGTCCAATCGGTCAGGAATTCGCCACTGGAAAATCTCGAATCACTACTAAATGCTTAGATGGTGGCAAATGGTCAACAACGTATATCCCCAGTTGTCAAGGTAAAATCTCTTTCAAAATATTATTCAAAGTTGATGATGGATATATCATATTTTGGTTAGATTTTCATTGACCGAAATTAAATATTCTTATTTATTTATTTATTTTTATATTTCAGAGGTTTATTGCGGTCCAGTGCCACAAATTGATAATGGGTTCTCGATTGGATCAACCAATGTTACTTACAGAGGAGTAGCAACTTACCAATGCTACGCTGGATTCGCTTTTCCGTCAGGTCAACCCATTGAAAAAATTGCTTGTTTAGCTGATGGACGCTGGGAAAGAACACCTACATGTCTTGGTAATTATTTATTTATTTAAGTCTTATTGGATATGATATTTAAATATGGTTTCTAACGTTCCAAATATCTGTTTTAGCATCTCAGTGTATCGCTCTTTCTGATGTTCCCCACGCCAATGTTACAATCCTAAATGGTGGTGGAAGAAGCTATGGAACAATTGTGCGTTATGAATGCGAGCCCGGTTATGTTCGCTCTGGACAACCAGTGTTGCTATGCATGAGCAACGGGACCTGGTCTGGAGATGTACCCACTTGCTCAAAAGCATTGTGTCCTAAGTTCCCTGAAATCAAAAATGGTTTTATTGTTGACCAAACGAGAGTTTACATGTACGGAGATGAAGCAAGAGTACAGTGTTTTAAAGGTATTGTAAAAATCTCATAATTTTTAATCAAAAATGTAGTTTAAAAAATATTTAAGATTATTAATTTATGACCGTTTTTTTCTTTTAGGATTTAAATTAAATGGACCCAGCGTACTTAAATGTGGACCTAATCAAAAATTTGATGCTGCTCCTACATGTGATGATATAAATGAGTGCCTTAGTAGCCAGTGTGACTCAGTTTCTACTGAGTGTAAAAACACCCAGGGTGGATTTTCATGCCCATGCAAGCCTGGCTTTGCCCCCAGCTTAGATTGTAGACCCGTTGGAGATTTGGGTCTCATTAACGGTGCAGTTCCAGATGAATCTATTACAACATCAGCGTCAGAACCTGGATACTACAAAGGAGTAAGGATATCAAATAATGATTTCTATTAACGCATTCATACTGTTTTATTTTGTGACACAACATAATGCATTTATTTATTTTAAGATGGTTCGTCTGAACAATGGAGGAGGCTGGTGCGGTAATAACTTAGAAGCTGGATCTAATTGGGTTCTCATTGACTTAAGAGCACCAACAATTATTCGTGGCTTTAGAACGATGAGCGTAATGAGAGCAGATGGTAACATCGCATTTACATCAGCGATTAGAATCCAATACACGAATGACCTTACAGACGTTTTTAAAGACTATACCAACCCCGATGGAACGGCTGTAGAATTCAGAATTTTGGAGCCTACTCTATCTGTCTTAAATCTACCGTTACCTATTGAGGCGCAATATGTTAAATTTAAAATACAAGACTACATCGGAGCACCTTGTTTGAAATTGGAAATTATGGGTTGTGCTCGATTAGACTGCAACGATATTAATGAGTGTGCTGAAAATAACGGTGGATGTGATCAAAAATGTCTAAATACGTAAGTTTCATACTTTATGTAGTACTGCATATACCTTCATTTTATACTTGATACTGGGTGGTTTACTACACTAGTCATGCCACAATCATCAACTTAGGTGTTCAATAAAAATAGCTATTTAATGGATAAAAACACTATACTCGTTCTGTGACTTACTGGTAAAATGTGTACATTTTAATTATTTTTGTAGGCCTGGAAACTACTCTTGCGCTTGCAATCTTGGTTACGAACTATACTCTTCGAACGGAACTGCTGGATTCTCGATTGAATTATCAGAAACTGGAGATCGAGATGGTGATACATATCAAAAGAACAAATCTTGTGTGCCAATTATGTGTCCACCCCTAGCATCACCAGAAAATGGAAAGTTACTGTCAACAAAACTATCATACCACTTCGGTGATATTGTTCAATTCCAATGTGATTTCGGATATGTTATGTCTGGATTTTCTTCTCTTCTCTGCACGTCAAGCGGAAACTGGAACGGCACAGCCCCCGAATGTCAATGTAAGTATACTCGCAAAGATAAAAATAAGTTGTAAAACTTGTGAATGTTTCATTTTTAACAAAAAACTCAATAATCATTATAGATGCCCGTTGTGTGACACTATCTGACGACAAAAATGATGGACTCCGTGTTATAAGAGATGATCCGGAAAGTGTATTAGTTCCATACAGAGACAACGTTACCATAACATGCACCTCACCTGGAAGGCAACTGAGGAATACCCTTACATCATCTTTCAGACAGTGTGTCTATGACCCTAAACCGGTAAGTTAAAAATGTATTACAAATTAAAATTTCTATGTTAAGATATACTTTTATATTATTATAATTTTGTCTTCCTTTATTTCAGGGCTTACCAGACTATTGGTTATCTGGAGCTCAACCTCAATGCCCAAGAAAAGACTGTGGCGTTCCAATGCCAACTCCAGGTGCGGAATATGGTCAATACACTGATACTCGCTACCAAAGCTCATTCTTCTTTGGTTGTCAAAATACTTTCAAACTTGCCGGTCAATCAAGCAAACATGACAATGTTGTCAGATGTCAAGCTAACGGTATATGGGACTTTGGTGACTTACGATGTGAAGGACCTGTTTGTGAAGATCCCGGCAGGCCAGCTGATGGATACCAACTTGCAAGAAGTTATGAACAAAGCTCTGAAGTTCTATTCGGATGCTCTAGGCCCGGTTACATTTTAATCAATCCTCGCCCTATCACCTGTATGAGAGAACCAGAATGCAAAGTTATCAAACCTTTAGGTTTGGCCTCAGGCAGAATACCTGATTCAGCTATAAATGCTACCTCAGAAAGACCGAATTATGAAGCCAAAAACATAAGACTGAACTCGGTTACTGGTTGGTGTGGAAAGCAAGAAGCTTTCACTTATGTTAGTGTAGATTTAGGAAAAGTATACAGAGTAAAAGCTATCTTAGTAAAAGGAGTTGTCACTTCTGATATTGTTGGACGACCTACTGAAATAAGATTCTTCTATAAACAAGCTGAAAATGAAAATTATGTTGTTTACTTCCCTAATTTTAATTTGACTATGAGAGATCCAGGCAATTACGGTGAATTAGCTATGATTACTTTGCCGAAATTCGTTCAAGCTCGATTTGTAATCTTAGGCATTGTAAGCTTCATGGACAATGCTTGCCTCAAATTTGAATTGATGGGTTGCGATGAACCTGCCACCGAACCTTTATTAGGTTATGACTATGGATATTCACCGTGTGTCGGTAAGTGTGAAAATCAAATTTTTAAGCAATTTATCTCATAAAAAAACAAAAGCTATTAAATATGTATAACGGCCATTTTATTACAGACAACGAACCACCAGTATTCCAAAACTGCCCTCAACAACCAATAGTAGTCCAAACAGATGTAAATGGTGGTCTTTTACCTGTAAACTTCACTGAACCAACTGCTACTGACAATTCCGGATCCATTGCTAGATTAGAAGTTACACCTCAGCATTTCAGGACGCCTATTCAAGTCTTCCACAACACAGTTGTTAGATACGTTGCGTTTGATTTCGATGGAAACGTTGCAATTTGCGAAGTTAACATTACAGTACCAGACTATACTCCACCAAAGTTGAGTTGTCCACAGAGTTACGTCATTGAATTGGTAGATAAACAAGACAGCTATGCTGTGAACTTTAATGAAACCAGAAGAAGGATTAATGCCACGGATGCTTCCGGTGAAGTGTATTTGAAATTCGTTCCTGAGCGTGCTGTCATTCCAATTCGTGGTTATGAAAACGTTACTGTGATTGCTTCAGACAAATACGGCAATAAGGCTCAGTGTAACTTCCAGGTCTTTATAAATTGATACACAAAAATATAAATATATTTTACATAAAAACAAACTCACTTACTTTTAAACTCAAACTATTCAGTAAGAATTAAAACCATAATTTCAAATTACCTATTATTATCTATGAAATTATTCCACATTATTCTATAATACATTAAACGCTAATCTAAAAGTCAATTCTGCATTAATCGTTTTTTATTAGATGCTTAATGTATTTTTTTTTATTTCGTAATTTCAGCATAATATGGAAATAATAAAATGTGTACATTTATTTTAAGGTTTCCGTACAAGCGACACCTTGTGTGGACTGGGAGTTGACGCCACCTTCAAATGGAGCACTTAACTGCCTGCCTGGTGATGACAGATCTGGTGGTCGCGGAATCCAATGCATTGCTACTTGCAGTCCAGGATTCAGGTTTACTGATGGAGAACCTGTCAAAACTTTCCTCTGTGAGTCCAAGAGACAATGGCTGCCCTCCGCTGTGGTCCCAGACTGTGTGTCTGAAAGTAAGTTTTACTTGATAGCAGAACGTTAAGTTTTAAAAATACTAAAATCTTATGTTACTTACTAATATAATATTTGAAGTATCTGTTCAAATATACTTTTCAAAACTTACGTGTCTATTTGTTTACAGATACTCAACAAGCCGCATATCATATGGTAGCAAGTGTACAATATCGTGCTTTAGGAGCAGTTTCAAATGCTTGTTTACCGCAATACAAAGACTTACTAGCACAATACGACAGCATTTTGGATGAAAGACTTACACAACGGTGCTCAAACTCTGTCAATATCAACATTAATGTGACTTTCATCAAGGCGATACCAAGTTTATTAGATGAAAACGTCGTCAAAATGGATTTCGTTCTTGCGATAGCTCCAGCTATTAGACAAACTCAGTTATACGACCTTTGTGGTTCAACACTAAATCTTATCTTCGATTTGTCCGTGCCACATGCAAGCGCGCTCATTGAACCGGTTTTGAATGTATCATCAATTGGAAATCAATGCCCACCATTGAGGGCGATCAGAAGTTCAATTTCAAGAGGCTTTACATGCAGTGTAGGTGAAGTGCTGAATATGGATACTAACGATGTTCCGAGATGCTGTGAGTATATTTGTTTACTAAATTAATTTTAAAATATAACTTCAGTGAACTAAGCACTATAAAAAAATAGTTGACAATTTTATTTCGGAATTTGAAATACGTATCGTAGGTACTTAATAATTATTTGAAAATCTGAGTTTGAAATAATTAAAACGTATAAGCCTTTTAACCCCGATTCCTTGAAATAACTACCTATAAGTGAACCAAACTATACCGACTGCTGAAATTCTTAAAACTCAAAAAAAGTATGTTAAAGTTTTGCTCATACAAAAATTGTTTGTACTTCACGCTCAGGGAGTTGTTATGTAGTGAAGTTAACTTTTATTGGTGGAAATAAATTAAATATTATTAGTATTAAATATTTAATTTATAAATTAAATATTAGCAGTAGGTAATAAAACACAGAACTTTAAAGCATTTAAGTAAAAAATATCAAAAAAAAAAAAAACAAAATAGCCTCTTAAATATGAATATAATGATTTTATTTTTCAGTGCACTGCCCCGCTGGTACTTTCGCCGGTGAAAAACAAAAGTCTTGTACAATGTGCCCTCGAGGTTATTTCCAAAACCAAGCAAGACAAGGATCTTGCTTAAAATGCCCATCTGGAACATTTACCCGTGAAGAAGGATCCAAGGATGTTAACGATTGCGTACCCGTTTGTGGTTATGGTACTTACTCTCCGACAGGTTTGGTACCTTGTCTAGAGTGTCCAAGAAACAGTTACACAGGTGAACCTCCTATTGGTGGTTTCAAAGACTGCCAGGCTTGCCCAGTGAATACCTTTACTTACCAGCCTGCGGCTGCAGGAAGAGATCGTTGCAGAGCAAAATGCCCTGCAGGAACTTATTCACCAACTGGATTAGCTCCTTGCTCGCAATGCCCTAGGAACTTCTACCAAAATATAATAGGCCAAACACTTTGTATGGAGTGCCCCACAAATATGAAGACAGTCGGTACTGGGGCAACCGGTTTAGAAGAATGTATTCCAGTTGAATGTTCAAACAGTGCTTGCCAACATGGCGGTCTTTGCGTGCCTAAGGGACATGGCGTCCAATGCTACTGCCCTGCTGGTTTTTCAGGTAGACGTTGTGAAATTGATATCGATGAATGTGCCAGCCAACCTTGCTATAACGGTGGGACTTGTACTGATCTACCTCAAGGATATAGGTGCATCTGCCCAACTGGTTATGGTGGTATAAACTGTCAGGAAGAAAAATCCGACTGTAGGAATGACACCTGCCCTGAACGAGCAATGTGCAAAGATGAACCCGGATTTAACAATTACACTTGTTTGTGTCGTGCTGGATATACCGGCATTGATTGTGACGTAACGGTAAGTTTTAATTTTGATTGTTAAATAAAAAATAGATGTCATTCTATTTTCACGTTGCAATTTTAACATATCTGTGTTCTTACAGATTGATCCGTGTTCAACCAATGGAAACCCATGTTCAAATGGCGCTACTTGCATAGCTCTACAACAAGGTCGCTTCAAGTGTGAATGTCTTCCAGGGTGGGAAGGACAAGTTTGTGAAACCAATAGTGACGATTGTCTTGAGAAACCTTGTCTTCTTGGAGCTCCTTGTACTGATCTTGTGAACGATTTTAGTTGCTCATGTCCACCAGGATTCTCAGGAAAACGCTGCCATGAAAAAATCGATCTATGTTCAAACGAACCTTGCAAACATGGAATTTGTGTCGATAAACTATTTGTTCATAAATGCATTTGTGAACCAGGCTGGACCGGGCCATCTTGCGATATTAACATCAACGAATGCGTCATTTCACCTTGTGAAAATGGTGGCCAATGCATTGATGGAGTAGATGACTTTAATTGCAACTGTGAAGCTGGTTTTACTGGCAAAAGATGTCAGCATACAATTGATGACTGTTCTTCTGATCCTTGTCAAAATGGTGCCTCATGTGTAGATCAAATAGACGGATTTGTATGTAAATGCAGACCTGGATTTATTGGTCTGCAATGCGAGACAGAAATAGATGAATGCCTCAATGAACCTTGCAACCCTGATGGAACCGAGCGGTGTATAGATCTTGACAATAAGTACAAATGCGTATGTCGCGAAGGTTTCAGTGGTGAAATGTGCGAAACTAACATTGATGATTGTGCTTCGGATCCATGTTTCAATGGTGGTTCCTGCAAGGATGAAATCGGTGGTTACAAATGTGTTTGCCAGTCTGGATGGACTGGCAAACGTTGCGAGAAGGATATTGGTAACTGTATGAATAGGCCGTGTCAAAATAATGCAAATTGTATTGACTTATTCCAAGACTATTTCTGTGTGTAAGTATTTATTTATCTCACTTGTTGATCTAATTTTACTTTAGTATATTTTGAATTATATAATATGTTTTTTGTTTCCTTTACAGATGCCCAAGTGGAACTGATGGCAAACAATGTGAAACTGCACCGGAAAGATGTATTGGGGACCCCTGCATGCACGGTGGCAAATGCCAAGACTTTGGCTCGGGTCTTAACTGTACTTGCTCGGATGATTACACCGGTATTGGTTGCCAGTACGAGTTTGATGCTTGTGATGCGGGCCTTTGTCAAAATGGAGCTACTTGCGTTGATGAAGGAGAAGGCTACAGGTGCATCTGTGCGAATGGATTCAAGGGAAAGAACTGCGATGAAGACATCATTGACTGCAAAGAAAACTCGTGCCCACCATCTTCCACTTGCATTGACTTACCAGGTCGATTCTATTGCCAATGTCCATTTAATCTAACCGGTGATGACTGTAGAAAGAGTAAGTTTTTCTTTTAACTGATTAATAATTACGAATCTATACACGTTTCGTAGCATATTCTAAAAATATCTTTCTTTTCCAGCGATCAGCGTCGACTACGACCTATACTTCAGCGACCCATTACGTTCAAGCGCAGCCCAAGTGGTTCCATTTGATACAAATTCTGCTGATAGCTTGACTATTGCTATGTGGGTACAGTACACTCAGCAAGATGAAAATGGCATATTCTTTACCGCCTATAGCGTAAGGTATGTCCACTACATTACATTTATATCGATTTATTTATTTTCAAAACTTTGCATAATAGAATACAATATGAAATGATGATGTTTTAAATGAGTATATTAATAATTTTATTTTTGTTGCAGCAATTCTCACATTGCCCTGAACAGAAGAACGATAATCCAAATGCATTCGAGTGGTGTTCAAGTTTCATTGTTCCCAGAATTACAGGACGTTTACCTCAGCTTTGGAGAATTTGCAACAGTAAATGACGGACAATGGCACCACGTAGCTTTATTATGGGATGGAAGTAATGGTGGCAAATTAACTCTTATAACTGAAGGTTTAATCGCTAGCAAGATTGAAGGTTACGGAAGTGGGCGATCTCTGCCCCAATAGTAAGTTTTCTTGAGAATGTTCAATATTTTAAATGGTTTTAAAGCTATAAAATACATACATACATAACTTCACGCCTGTATCCCGTATGGGGTAGCTATAAAATCTTATATTTAAACTTATTTTTCAGTGTATGGGTAACACTCGGAAAACCACAATCAGACAATCCTAAAGCTTACACTGAGTCTGGATTCCAAGGACATCTGACTAAAGTACAAATGTGGAATAGAGCGCTCGATGTGACTAACGAGATTCAAAAACAAGTAAGAGATTGCAGAACCGAACCCGTTTTATACCCTGGTTTAGTCCTCAACTGGGCCGGTTACGAAGATATTATTGGTGGCGTTGAAAGAATGGTACCATCGCATTGTGGACAGAGAGTTTGCCCTAACGGTTACACTGGAGGAAAATGCCAGCAGCTACAAGTCGATAAAGAACCACCGAAGGTAGATCGTTGTCCGGGAGACCTTTGGGTAATTGCTAAGAATGGATCATCAGTTGTAAATTGGGACGCTCCAGTGTTTAGTGATAACGTTGGAGTTGCAAGAATTGTGGAGAAGTCTGGACATAAGCCGGGTCAGAATCTGGCTTGGGGAGCGTATGATATTGCTTACATTGCTTATGACGCAGCTGGAAACGCTGCCACTTGTACCTTCAAAGTGACTGTTTTATGTAAGTATCGTATCATATTATCATAACAACATTATTTTGATAACGCCAGAAATTATTTGTTTATGTTGTTTACTGCTTTTGAACTAACGAGTTCATCCAATAAAGCATATTGTTAATTTATTTTATTAACATTGCTGTCTGTTATTACAGTTAAGTCAATATAGATTTTGAGCTTTGGTATCACGTTAATCGTGAATTCAGAGAAACGGGTGATTTTTATAATGAAATATCGAATTGTTTGTTTATTTGTTTCTTTTGTTTTAGCGGAATTCTGTCCTCCTTTGGTCGATCCTTTGGGTGGTTACCAATCCTGTCGGGATTGGGGTGCAGGAGGACAATTTAAAGTTTGCGAAATTGCGTGTAGGGATGGCCTTAGGTTCTCACAACCTGTTCCTCCGTTCTACACTTGTGGTGCTGAAGGATTCTGGAGGCCTACACACGACCCGACACTACCTTTAGTCTATCCGGCTTGTTCACGTAAGTTCTGTTAAAATAGTTTCTGTGATTTAGTTTTTGAATAGCTGTTATTGAAACTTGGAAGCAGACAAATAAATTTTATAATAGTTTTAACTTTTTTAAGGTTTTGTTATCGAAGTGGATTAAAAGGAAAACTTTAGTTAAAAAACAATGTGTTTTTTACACTTACTAGTACCATGGCTTAAGACTTATTTAGAACCTGTGTTTCCTTACCTGTATTAATTTTTTTTATTAATGAACATATGCTACGTTTTCAACTTAGCTCAGTCTTTAGCTTAAATTGATTAGTCATGATACCTAAATTGTATAAATTTAAAAACAACTTCGTGGCTGACATTTTTGTTAATAATTTTCGCCTTGAATAACCAAAATGAAAGAAATAACCAAAATGAAAGAAATAACCAAAATGAAAGAAATAACCAAAATGAAAGAAATAACCAAAATGAAAGAAATAACCAAAATGAAAGAAATAACCAAAATGAAAGAAATAACCAAAATGAATTTTCCCTACAGCGGCGTCACCGGCACAGCGAGTATTCAAGATCTCAATGCTATTCCCAAGTTCGGTGCTCTGTAACGACGCCGGGCAAGCCGTGCTGCGGCAGAAAGTACGAGGCGCGCTCAACCAACTCAATAGGGACTGGAGCTTCTGTTCTTATGCAGTGGATGGTAAGAAACATATCTTATAATAAAAATACACTTAACAAAGATTAAATTTGCAAATTGAAAGCAAGTCATACTCGTTACCAGCCGATCGTTCATCGCCAACTAAACGAAATTAAAATGAACTAAAGTTGTCAGTCCACTAAAAATTATGCATGGTTTGCGATGGACGCACATGTATGAAAAACTTGAAAGAAAGAAAGAAAGAAAAACATTTATTTAACATAGCAGCAAAAAATTAAATTAAAAAAAAAAATTGGTACAAATATTTAAAATATTATAATTAATACAAATAACAAATTTTGTATTAATTATAATAAAAGTTTAGGATTTATAAGGTTGGTAGTGCTGCAGTGTCAAAAAGGCTCCAGCTCAGCTTAATGCTGCGTTTAGGCCACAAGTGCCCGAGCGCAGCGCTGGTTTTCAGCAGGTGCCTAAAGGTGGGTTGGGAATCATATTACACATTAGGTACAATCATATAAATATAGCAATAATAAATAAATAATTCAATAACACTATACAGAAAAAAATAATAATAATATATACATAGATTTTATTTTCAACTATGCGAGCAGAGCTAAACCAACTTGTTTAGATGGCGGTGGACAATCGGCTTATGTCGACACATAGCCCTATTAGCGAGTCGTAAAAGGCGACTAATCCGTGTGGCCCCCGCTTGATAGCAGTTAGGAACCGCTCCAGACTGCGCCACGCCTTGCATTGATGACTAACATTGCCAAAGAGACAGAAACCCAATTCTGTATGCCAGAAGGCTCATATGATTATGTTCAAAAACAATATATATATAATATAGGCAATATTTAAAAACAATAAACTTTTTGGTCCGCGTGGGTATTTTGTTTTTAATAACAGCAAAATAAATCTAAATCACGACAGAGAGCAAACTCTTAGCTTTTATTAGTCCAATAGCAATAAATCAGCTTTCGTATTGTACTCCTGGTCAGTATGAAAGTCGCTGGAATGTTATATACGTTTTTGTTTTGAATTTTTATTAATGACTAACCGAGTTTTACCATGTGATGGTTGGTAACTGTGGCGTCCTCAGACGTGACCCACAGATATTGAATATATTAATATCTATTAAACGTGCTTGATAAAATTAAGATAAAAGTATGATTAAATATTTGTGACGTGAATGAGTACACGTATATTTTAGTATATAAACTATTTCTATTTGTTAATAAATTGTCACTCAAGATGTAATCGTGTCTTGCTTTAAAACCCTTTTCCTGGTCGTAATAGTAAAGATGAGTTTAATGAGGAAGAAAGGAACTAGCTTGTCTTTAAATACTTCCCGAACAATGATCATGTGATGATGATGGATTGTTTTGTTATCTGAAGGAAATGCTGCTGGGCGAAACCTGAAAAGTTCTTACAACCACTCGAACTAGGCCATCTTTTATGTACTCATGAGTGTACTATAGGATATAGTATCCATCAATAAACGAATGAAAATATTTTATTGAAATATATCCAGGGCCAACCGGTTACACGATAAAATATCTTCACAATATAAAATTAATGCCTATTCCACTATAATTCATCCACTCTATCAACTAACCAGGTACTCGAGAGTGCAAAGAACTCGACATAAACGTGAAATGCGACCACCGCGCCAACTCTCGTCAGACCAGACAGGTGTCTTCTCCACCCTCCGCGAACAACGAAGACACTTACGTACTGGACGCCATTATACCTGTTGAAGAGTAAGTACATTGCAACTACTAAGCAGGTATTCCGTCATGGATAATCACGTCACTTGAGGACGCAAGTGAGTTATACCGACTGAAACCTCTCGGTTGCTATCCTTAGCGCACCATCTTACGCCCGTAATAATCCACTCTCAACTCTCAACTTAAGACAACTCAAGAGTAGTCTTAAGTACTGCTGAACCATTTACCTATTTATGAAAGAGTAATGTTCATTGCTGACCTGTCAGATGTTTGACAACTCATGAAATGTATTAAAACAACATATAGTGCAAATAATAGCTCATTTTCGGTTAATTCCAAATCATTTACTTACATTAGAAACCGCAGCATGGATTTTAATATTTCACCCTCTCAATTTACTCAATAAACTACACGTATCATCCACTTGAAATGAAAATCCCGATATCGTTTCTAAGAAATGAAATCAAGTCTGCACCAATAGTTTAGATATAAACAGGCAGCATTTCAATGACAATATCATCTTCATACATTCACATACCTAACAAAAAGTAGTTTGACAGGTCAGAGACTGTATGGACCGTGAACATTACTCTTTGCCATTAAGATACCCTTGGAGTTGAGAGCGTTTTATTATTACGCGTCTTAGTATCTACATACTTAAAAATCGATGTCTTCTTGCACGCTATAAGTAATTTTGAATTAGGTGATTACTACATTAATATGTACCATCTTCAAATCACAATACTTCAAAATCAATCCTGTGTAGGCAGGATTTTTTAATGTATTTTTTAACTAGCACACGCATTAAGTACATTTTTAAGTATTAAGCACTTTTATTGCATTTTAACCAAACAATCCAGTCTTGGGTCTGCTGGAAAAAAAATTAAGAAATAAGCTGTGCCTTTTCATATAATTTTTAATCAATGTTTCGTAACTTGTATACTAATTGGTAAATTAATAAATAAGTACGTATTATTCCAAAAAAAGGATGGCAAAGATGCCACTATAAAAATTTACGGCTACTGTGAAAGTTGATAAATCAAATTGATTGTTATAGACATCATAACAGAGAAGGCACTATATTAGACCCAGCCGATAAAATTAAAATCAAATTCTCATATGAAATTGAATAAATTCAGAGTTTTAATAATAAATAGTCTCAGAACACTATGCAATCAAATAGAATGCGTTGGCTCAACGTTCGTACCGTAAAACCTGAGCTCTTCATTATTAAAAACTGGAAAATATCTCCGATGCATTTCACTATCCACTCCCTGTATCAGTGAAATACACATTGCACAAATTGCAGCATGGATTTGATTTTTCGATTGTCGTACGCTTCCATACAAAATAAAATAAAAGACGGAGCGAGTATCCTTTCAATATATCTATTCACTTAGAAAGTAAAGCACTAGATCCGAAATCAATCTTTTTATAACAAAGCACATTTTGAAACGGAGCCTCGTAAACTTTCGGGAATCTTAATAATGGAGGGACATTTTCTGTTTCTCATATACCTTGGAGTAGAGTTTATGGCGGTCAATATGTTAGTAGCATGTGTGACTCCGACGCGACGCACTTTAACTTATTTTATTTTCAGGTGAAATTAGTGCCACCAGTGTAATTTTCTTTTCTTTTAATAACAACATAAACAACAATTGTAAGAACTCAATTAGACCATTTCCTCTGTGATTTGATCAATAAGATCGTTGATATATTGATATTATATTAGCTATCTTATTTGTATTATACAAGAGTCCAGTTTCTAACTAGTCTAGAAAAAAATACAACCTAATCAGTGATTCATTTTCGTTTTTGGAATGAGCATAACTTGTAAATTCTCACGATATTATAAAAAAGACTTTGTCTACTTTTGTAACTCGACTTCGATTGACTGTCAATTGTTTTTCAATGTCAATTTCAATTCTAAATTCAATTTTCTGGTCGTCTCTAAGCCTGGAACCATATTGCACAGTATCACTAATTCCACCAGAACTGTTTTACTTCAATCTCTACAAACAGCATGATTTCTCACACTGCATGTATTTCGCACTTAGGGCACGAAGCAATAGAGAGGGACGGCAAATCGGGGACACATACAGCATTGAGATCGCTTTTCCGGCTGTCAAGTAAGTTCTATGCACTTTATCTTGTTGGCAAATTAGTAAGAGGTGATGAATAACATACTCAAAACTACACTGAACCTTTCAAAGTATGTCAGATGACAACGACGACCTGTCAAATGAGGAGTGGCGCTGGTACCACTATACTCCGGCAAATAATTCAATGCAGTAAACTGACGATCGAAATGTCAAATACAAAAAAAAATGATAACAGTTAAAAACTTCGTAGTGTAAGTACTGTATGAGAATGATTGAAAACGAACGAGTATTCGTCATTCGTTTTGCATAAAATTTTAAAGAAATTTATAAATAATTGAATTTGATGTGTGTAATTTTAATTAAAAGTAACATTAATGAAAATAACTAATTAACAAACATACCTTGTGTTTTAAAATGGTTACAGTAGAATTAAAATTGACTTTATAAATTCTTACTTTTTAAAATCGTTTTGTCGTTAAAATTGAAATTTCAAGGATAGTTGGCCTTCGCTAACAGCACAATAGAAAAAGAAAAATCTTGTAAGACAAAATATTTTTTTCCATACATTACGATATTATTATTTAAAAAATAATTACCTACATTCATTCACTTAAACCACATCACTATTTTTTTTCTTCCCGAAAGTGGGCACAATGCAACTGTCATTTTACTGCATTGAATTATTTGACAGGGTATATAGTTAATTTATGACTTTGTACGTATGGAAGTTCTAATCAAAGAGGTCCACCGATATTTTGAACATGTTATATCGACATTAAATCAGCTTTATTTAGTTTGTTTCTAATTTCTTATTAGATACTTAAGCACGATATTCACTCCTCCTTGAGCTCTTAGAACTGTTTTGTACTTAGTTGGTTTATTTTGTAAATTTAATATTAATACGGGTTAGATTTATTTAATTTCACTATAGATCTTTGCCACTTATAGCACTCATTACAAAAACACAGAAATTCACTTTTATGAAATAAAGCGCTTCCTAATTAAAAAGTCCTGTAAAACCTCCATGCAGCATAAACTTTTGTTTTTATCTCAATTCCAAAAAAAAAAAACATTAATCGAAAACAAAAGACAATCGTCTAACTAATTGAATCCCAATCCATAGCGACCCGGTGATCAACAACGCGAACAACGAACGATCGACAGTGCAGCGTCTGCTCGAGAAGCTGATCCTCGAAGACGAGCAGTTTGATGTCAGGAATATTCTGCCGAACACGGTGCCTGATCCGGCCAGTTTGCAGCTGGTTTCCGACTACGCTTGCCCGATGGGACAAGTTGTAATGGCTCCTGATTGTGGTAAGTTTTCGATTAAGTTGAAATGTCTGAACTGATTTAATAGTTTTGATTATTTGCAACTTGGTTAATATTGAAATGGGTCGAGTTCATCTTTTACCATGAGGTTCAAATTCTGTTAAAGAACATAACAAATAAGTTTTATAGAAATTATCTAATAATAATATAATAATAATAATCACCACAGGAAAATAATACTTTTGATATTTATGTCTGCTTTTAAATTGAGTTGCCTTTCTCAATTACTTCCAAAATATATCCTTCAATTACCGACTACCTGGATGCATTAGTCGATGTTGACGACCTCCATGATTTTGTGTGTACGCTGCTACGTTATTCGTGAGGTAGCGGGTTCGATCCCCGCATTGAGCAAGAAAAACATGTTCCGTGTATGTTTTTTATTCTAGGTCCCTCCTAATTCGCTACATGGTATTCCGTATCACAATCTTTGCTTAAATTGGTGTGATTAATTGGAGGTTTTATTTTCATTCAAGATGGTCAGGTGATTTTACGTATAATTTTTCTGATCTTAAAAAACAAATGAGCATTATGAATTGCAATTTTATTTACTTAACTTCACAGTGGCATGTGCCGTGGGCACGTACCTCGACGCGGCCAGCGACTCGTGCAAGCCGTGCCCCGCCGGCAGCTACCAGTCCGAGGCGGGGCAGCTGCAGTGCACGCCGTGCCCCTCCATCGCGGGGCAGATGGGAGTCACGCAAGCCGTGGGGGCTAGGAGCGCCGCTGATTGTAAAGGTAGGGAAAATTTTTAGGTTACATAAACTTATGTATTTCAATTCTTCATTGTATGGGGCAAACGGGAATTTCCTTATTGCAGCCAATAACTGAATCAAATTACTGCGAACCTGACTTATCTAACCTTTTTATATCATAGACCTAAATCTCAAATGACGGTAAATAAAGATGAGGTCAAAAATGAAATTACAAGGCTTAGGAAAGAAGTGGGTCTTCATAAAACATTTGACGACCTGCTGGTGTAGGGTTAAAATACATTGCCTTCTATGCCACAGGTCCTGGGTTCGAATCCCGGCGGCGGCGGATATTTGTGTGATGAACGACACACTTATCCAGGGGCTCCTTATTAAATAGATCAAATAAAGTTAGGTTCCCTATGATTTTTTAATCTCCATGGCATAGTCCAAGCGTGGCTTCTCCTCGAATAATAAGCATAGAATATCATTCGATAAGGCAAATTAAGCAATGTCTGGCTGAGTCGGTACTTGTGGTCGGTACGAGTATAGGCAGCCGCTAGAGTGTGGCCGTTGCGAGAATGCGTTCCTGACAGCTCCTTATGTCCACTGAATAAAGTTTATTTCCGATTCGAAAGTTAAAAAAGACTATGATTTTGACAGCTGTCAGGAAGGCAAACTCCCACCGGTCGCACTATAACTATTCATTTATTATTTCGTCTTCATCAATACATATTTATGTGTTTGGTTTCGTTGGCAATTATTGATACATTTACATACGTTGTTTAACTTTCAAAATAAGTGTTTTGTCAAACAACATATAAATACATAGGAAGCTTATCATTTAGTCTTTATATAAAAGTTATAGGTACCAGTATAAAGCATTTTCTTAATTCTTTTCAAATCCAAATTTAATTGAACATTATAATCGAAGAATCATATTATTTATAAGCCCTTTTTTATATATTCGTTTTCTTCTTTTATTTATATATTATATTATATTTATATATTAGCTTCCATGCTGGACTGGGAGCGAAAGAAAAACGTAGAGTGTGCCTGCTGCTTCTCTTCCCGGGCATACTGTAAAAGTCAGTTAAGGGCCAGAGGTTTTATTGGCATTTTTGCGGGCGATAGTTTGACCACCTGTCATAGCTATAGTCTCTCTCCATCATTATAATGTCTCCAAATTTGTCAAATGTGTCATCAGATGGTTTTATAGCCTCTGGTGTTCTGCCTACCCCATAAGGGATACAGGCGTGAACCTATGTATGTATTTATACATATATTATTTAATTAATCTATCCCTCAGAACGCTGCGCGGCGGGTAAATACTACGACGCGGAAGCCGAGCTTTGCCGCGCTTGCGGCCACGGGTACTACCAACCTAAGGAAGGTGCCTTCTCTTGTATGGCGTGTCCGAGAGGACAGACCACAAGGGCTACTGAGGCAGTGTCGGTTGCCGAGTGCAGGGACGACTGTCCGGCAGGTATGTTGGTGTTTTTAGATGAGGTTGGATGAGGTTGAGAAGTAAAATATAGAATTATAAAAAAAAGTTACCAAAAATTTACAAATATTTTACTGAGGTTGAAAGTGAAATGAGATATTTAAAAAACTTTAATGTAAATAAATCGCAATTGTCTAATATATAATTATGATGCTAATATAATAAAATAAAGCAGTATCTTTGTTTTTTCTCTAAAAGTACCAGGCAGGTTGCCTTGCTGGGTGTGTACCTAAATCTCTATAAGAAATAAAAGTAGGTGAACTACTTAAAATAACTGTGCGAATTGCAATTAAATTATATACTTTTAACCTCCTGACAAACATTCCAATCTGCAAAATGCTATTACCATTTATTGAAAACCAAACAATAGAACAGATATTCAATATGTAATGTGTACAGTCTGCAACAGAATGATGTATACCACCTAGTCCCTCGCACACATACAATACGTATGCATATTGAATGTGTGCGGGAGACCTAATCTTATTTCAGACAACAAAACGTCGATTCTAATACCTTTCAAGTATCTAATACCATTTGAAATGTTGTTATTGACTAGCCAATATCTTTATAAAGTAAATGTTATGATAATATTAAAGTATTACTATAACTTTCAGACAACAAAGGCTTTGCTTTTATTTTATACAAAGAACCATTTAAGAGACAAAATTAAGTTTTGAAATACTTTGACAAAAGAGTGAGATTATAAACAAACAAGTTCCATTATCATTGTTATTTACCCTAATATAAGGTCTTATTTAAATTGAGAAGAAATTAAATCCAATATTTTGAGAACATTATACCTATTATTTTAGTTTATTTTATTAAATGTTAATGAGAATTGGGGAGAATACTCATAGTTGCTGATATTTCAGCAATTGTAGTAAAGTTCTGGAAGTACCTACAGAAGTAAACAGAACTATTCAAATTTTAAGTATATTCTCAATTTCACTTTGGTTTGAAATTGGTTTCCGTAATTAAAACCCTTGTGGCGAATATCTGGTCTTGTCAACAATTTTCGCTGATTCAAATTGTTTTTATTTTATTTTACTGCGTTAAGTATCTATTCAATGAATGGTAATATTCATTAAAACTGTTTTGAACTTGGTTTTATTGCTTTAACTTCGATTACTAAACCAGGTATACTAAACTTTTTACGCGGTTTCATTCGATGTCATTTCTGATTAAACTTTTTTGATAAAATATAACTAACATTATTCCTGGATATTGTTGCTTTCTAATGGCGGAAGAATAGTTTTTGTGTACAAACAAAGAAACAAAACATCCCAAATTTTATCTCCATAACATTAGTAAAAATAATTTTAGAGGTAAAATAAATCGAGTCTTAGCATTGGCCTATGTACAACAGCAAACTCACAACCGACAATCTCACTCTTACAATGCCAAATAAGCAGCGATGGTCGTTTCGAACTCCGCTCACGCGTCTATTATAAAAAAATCTGAATTTCCACTGCCTTAAAAGGTAGTGACTTTTGACGTTGACTATTTAAAACAGCAGACTCACAACCTACAATCACACCCTGTAAGGAGAATAAACGGCGACGGTGGTTGCGAATTCTGCTCGCGCGGCATGTACCGCTCGTCTATTAATAAGATTTCTGAATTTACACTGCCTAATAAAATAGTGCCTTTTCAACCGACTTTCAAAAGGAGGTTTTTTTTATTTATACCTACTTCAGAGGTGGTCCCATATAAATTTTATCGAAATCGATTGAGTTTTCATGAAATTTTAATGTTTTATGTTTTTATGTTTTTGAAAAACATTTGTAAATACGGGTAATATGTACGTACATTGACGACCTTATACTGCAGCTAAAGTTTTGACGTGAAGTCGTCTTTTTTAATGCTCTGCATTCGTTGATTATGACGTATGTACAACAGCAAACTCACAAGCAACCATTAACTCCAACAGGAGAACAGATAAGCAGCGACGGCGGTTGCGAGCCGTGCCCGCGCGGCACGTTCCGCGCGGCCGGCGCCGGCGCCGCGTGCGCCGCCTGCCCGCCCGCCACCACCACGCCCGCCGCCGGCGCCGCCAGCCCCGACCACTGCAGCCTGCCCGTGTGCTCGCCCGGTGAGTCTTCAACAAAAGATCTTAAGTCGGAGGGAATAAAGCACATTTTTCCGCCAGCCCCGACCACTGCAGCCTGCCGGTCTGCTCGCCCGGTGAGTCTTCAACAAAAGTTCTTAAGTAGGAGTGAATAAAGCACATTTTTCCGCCAGCCCCGACCTCTGCAGCCTGCCCGTGTGCTCGCCCGGTGAGTCTTCAACAAAAGCTCTTAAGTCGGCGGGAATAAAGCACATTTTTCCGCCAGCCCCGACCACTGCAGCCTGCCCGTGTGCTCGCCCGGTGAGTCTTCAACAAAAGTTCTTAAATCGGAGGGAATAAAGCACATTTTTCCGCCAGCCCCGACCACTGCAGCCTGCCCGTGTGCTCGCCCGGTGAGTCTTCAACAAAAGATCTTAAGTCGGAGGAAATAAAGCACATTTTTCCGCCCGACCACTGCAGCCTGCCTGTCTGCTCGCCCGGTGAGTCTTCAACGAAAGCTCTTAAGTCGGCGGGAATAAAGCACACTTTTCCGCCAGCCCCGACCACTGCAGCCTGCCTGTATGCTCGCCGGGTGAGTCATTCATAAACAAAGGTTCTTAAGTAGGAGGGAAGAAAGTACATTTTTCCGCCAGCCCCGACCACTGCAGCCTGCTGGTTTGCGAGCTTGGTGAGTAAAGAACCTGCCCTAATACTTAAAAAAATAATTCATGCAAAACTATATAATTTTTTTCGTAGGTTATACCCTATTTTTAACCTGTTACTAAAATATTTAGCACTACTTTAGGAGGACTCTAATATACAGGGCTATTTTTTAGTCGCTTGTCAAAATATTATGCCCTTTGACACACTATAAACGTACCTGCATATTTATATTAGTATCACTCAGTAGAAAAAAAATTAAATATGCCACCACAAACTTTCTTTACAAATAGTCACTGTTGGTGAACGCAAGGTATGATACTACGACGCGGTATTTCGCGCGTTTCATAATACTAACTACGACGTAGTACACAAGATGTTTTGTAGTAGCGCGTAGTCGTCTTTATTCATAATGGTATTCATTCATAACTTAGAGTGACCATGCTTTGCTTAATATGGTAACGAATATATTGATTTCCTTGCAAAACAATACGTCCTTTTTTGGAAAAAAGGGTTTCTTTAATTGAAACTATAGAATGGGAAAAAAATTTGGCTGGTGATTAAAAAATAGCCCGAAACTTTCTTGAGTAAAGGTTCGGTTTTTTTGTAACTAAAATAAAAATCAGAAATCGTCATTTATTTTTACACAATAAAAAATAAAAAACAGATTTACCAGAAAATATTAATGCGTTATTTGAAATATAAGCAGAAATATATAAAGAAACTAACCTATATAAATTGTTTGACCAGGAACCTACCTGAACGTGACGTTGAACTCGTGCATCCAATGCAAGAAGGGCAGCTACCAGTCCGAGGCGCAGCAGGGCAGCTGCGTGCCGTGCCCCATCAACACCAGCACGCGCGGCGCCGGCGCCGTATGTACCCGCTTATTCTACAACCTATGATTAAGTTCAAAAATTGCAATGTTTGAATCGAATTCAAAAGCATTTCAATAGCCTCACGCATCAGTGAAGAATCTCAAATGAAGCTACCACTTAAGAATTATAATTATACCTAGGGCATCCAATCCCGCAGCATTTTTGTGATATTTGCGGGATTGATATTTCTCAATCCCGCGGGATCTCGGTATGTGCGGGATCCTGCAAGTGTGTATGTGGTACATTAAATTGTATATTAGTAAATATAGTGTAAGGATTGAAGGATACAAAAGAAATAAAAATCAACATAGCTTTATTAGTTTTAATTATCAAATCAAGCAAGAAGTACGATTATAATGACATATTATTTTTTTTGGAAATGTTTTCGTAAGATACATAATGTATCTAATGTATCATCTGCCAGGCTGCTGCGAATATGTGAAGCTAAATATCCGGCAGCTGAAAAAGCCCTCTCGGCTTCTACACTAGTGGGCGGAATGCATTTAAGTGCATTGTATGACAAAGATAAATATTTGCCTAGTGTACCTCCAGATTCATACAAACTCATCTCTTTTTTTATGATGGAGTCAATAGAATTGATTGATTTGATTTGGCACAATGTGCACAATGGAAGCGCGCGTAGGAGAGTGTTTCTTTGCTGCAGATCAGTCCCGCAAATCCCGCGGGATCCCGTGCATGTAATCCCGCATTGTGCGGGACTGAAAAATGATGCGGAATCTCGGAATAACGAGATCTCGGAATACCGGGATTGGATGCCCTAATTATACCTATACTTACCTAAGCTGGACTGGGAGCGAAAGAAAAACATAGAATGTGCCAGCTGCTTCTCTTCCCGGGCATACTGTAAAAGTCAATTAAGGGACAGAGGTTTTAAAGGCGTTTTTGTGGGCGATAGGCTGACACCCTGTCACTACAACGGTCTCTCTCCATCTTTATAATACCTCCAAATTTGTCAAACGTGACATCAGATGGTCTTATAACCTCTGGTGTTCTGCCTACCCCATAAGGGATACAGGTGTGACGTTGTATATGTATGGTCAATAAGAGTGCATCAGTACAAGTACGATTTGTGTTCTTCATACGAATATCATGTACTGAAATTTTTTATAGGTCGAGCCAATAAAATATGACAAAATGTTACCTGGAAGACATCGTTTTTCGATTATAAGGCTGTATCTATAAAATTGTTGTAAAAATTATCCCTATCGATGTGTACAAAAAATGCGACGCATTTAAATTCATATAACATAATTTTACCAAATTCATCTACTGATCTTATATTCGGTTACACTTCAATGCAAAATTTAATTAACTTTTTTAATATGAAAGCACATAAATAACAAGTCCATCATATATATTTAAACTTTTCACTTGGCCAATATAATAGACTGCTTAATTCAAAATTAAAAGTAAAATAACAAAAACAATTGTTATAACTATCCATTACCTATCATAATTAACAACCTGAATATTAACTGTCGACCGCATTGAGTAAGATTGAAATCGATATTCATAAACTTTACTCGAACGGTTGATTTACACAGCCTTCAGGTGGTTTCAGTTATATTCATTAGCCAGTCTAGGGCAACTCTCGAAAATTTAACTTTGAAAATTATGGTATTTAACTCTCTGGAACATTCGACTGGTATACAATGTAACAGTAGAAATTATGACTGAATTAGTTTGAAGCTAACAAAGAAAATGAACATAATATTAACTTTACATAAAAAATAACAAAAGTTTGAATTATAATCACTTGCTTATCATTTGTACGAAATTACATACACGAGCACAAAAAATACATGTCAATAAATATATTAAAACCTATTAAAGGGATTGACCAATTATATTCATTGAATAATAGTTTAAAAAATATATAAAAAAAGCACTGCACACCGAATATTAATCTTAATTAATATCACAAAGAAGAAACGTAATGTTTTTAGTTTTTTCTTTACAATTACCTAAAAACTAGTATTCCAAAACTCGAAAACTAGAAAATCTAGAATCTTACACAAACTACAAATAAAACAAAAGAATAAAAGGTCTCATCCATACAAAAACCGAAAAATAAAATTAAGTGAAATACCCAATCGGCGAATTTATAATTAACACACTTCAATAAACTTCCAGGTTTCGGAGAACGAATGCACGAATCCCTGTGAAATGAGTGGCCCGGAGATGCATTGTGACACCAACGCTTATTGTCTGCTGATACCGGAGACCAGCGAGTTCAAGTGCCAGTGCAAGCCAGGGTTCAATGGCACCGGGAAAGTGTGTGTGGGTGAGTAGTCAAAGTGTTAAATAAAACGATGTTCTGCAAAATGAATGTTATGTCAATTGCAGGTTGGTGGAATTTTCTGTAAATGAAGCTTTGAAATGGTTTAAATTTTTGGAATTGTAACTTTTTTTAATTGATACCATTCCTTTTTTATTGATGCATATTAAATTGGGATCTCAAATGATTTGTAATGCAGTGCCGTAAGTATCAAGTAGGTATCTATATAAGTTGTTTAATATTTGATTGAAAGTGACCTTACTTACAACGATTCATTTTCAACAAATAATACCTACCTGTCTTTAAGTAATATTACGTACGTTACCTTTGCAAGTATGAAAGCTAAATATAAATTATATCGTGTAATCAGGGCTAAACCCACATTCGCCATTTTACTTGCGGCAATAAGGCGAACACGATGCGGGGAATCCCGTGGGGCCAAATAATAGAACGAGCGAAATAAGAAAAAATCTGTAGCTGGCTAACACAGTGGCAGACAACATACAAAATACCTTCTGATTATTTACAGAAGGGTTAAAGTTGATTGTTCGAAAAAAAACTGAGATTTAGCTATTTTCGTCTATGACTTGCATACATAGGGTTTACTAATAAGTCAGGTTTTGAAAATTTAAACACCTGACTATTATATGTTTGCTTTTTACCTGATGTTGATGTGGTCATCTATGCGATGCCTAAAGTAATGTGTGTCAATCGGCTTATAGTGGATTCAATCCAAGATTACTTCATAGAATGAAAAAAATATGGAGTTTGGTTGCCATGGCAACTCTCAAACAGATTCAATTTTGAAATACTCATCTTAAATCTTTAGACACTTTATAAAACTCACACAATTTCGAAGTCATTCCGAATTCATTCAATAAAATTCTTCAAAGTCGTGCTAAAGAAGTCGTTTCTTAAAGTTAGGTTTAGCTAACAGTAGCGATAAAGTACAAATAATAAATATTTTGTCAAGTGTATACCTGATATCTCGGCTATTAGGCGTGCAAATATTTAAGAATGCTTCGCGAAAAATTTAGACGAGTTCTGCCGAAAAGCGTTGCCTCTTAAAATGTTTGTATTGCAAGATGGATAACCCAAAATCGAGAGGAGCTTGTGAACGGTACCTTTCAATAAAAAAAAACTTATATTTTCGTTTAGGATTTCAAAGCTATTTAAAAAGAAATTCGAATCCGCTACGTAGTGATTACTTGCTTAGTGTCCGCTACTCTTAAATCTGCAAAGAGTAAGTATAATATGTATGTAAGGGCGTGTATTTTTTTTAAACGTCATGAAAAACCTTAACCTCTTTAAATATAACGCGCGTTCTAAAAATAAAATGTTTGCTTTTGTTTTGGATGCTTTATAAATCATGCAACCTCAGATTCAAATATGATTAAAATAACTAAGAAAGTACGTAACATCTATGAATGTAAGTATTATAATATAATAGGAATGAAGTAAGCAATAGTGTAAACTTAATTTACATTATTAATTTAAACCAACAGAAGCTGTTAATTTCGTTTTAACCAAAATTTTGCCATGTAATAGCAGAACTTAATATAAGATAACGTTAATTGTGGATTATATAAATTCAAATTTGATAGTTCAATACTAAATATCTGCTTAGTTATAATTCCGTGATATCCCTAGGGCTTACTATTTCATATTTATTACAATACTAGATTTGCCTGCGGCACTGCTTGATTTAAGTTCTGTATTAACTAATACAGTTTACAATCTACAAAAGCCGTTTAAATGCTTGATTATGTTTGTGTACCTAAGTTAAGACCATGCAATAATCCCAAATATATTTTTATTTACTTAATAAATATAAGTGTCTGCCTATAAATAATTAGTGAACTTTTGTATAATTAAATTTCACATTGATATATGGACTGAAAAAGGAATGCATAAAATTCGTGTGATTAATTAATGAAGCTAAAAAGTTTATACGTTGAATTTTAAAACTTGATCGTGCTATTTACAGTCTAAGTCTATATTTTACGAGATCAAAAGTGGTAAAGTAGGCAACTTAGTCGGCTCTATATAACACGAAAAATATTCTATAGTCTTACGTTGCGTTTAAAAATGTACAATTTTAGCATTCTGTACTTACAACAGTAGAAAAGTGGGATTCTAAATATAAATCCATGTATCTAATCAACTTTCTTTTCTCCCAACAGACGTTTGCATCAACTTCTGCGACAACGGCGGCGAATGCGTCAAGGACTCGCGCGGCGAGCCGTCGTGTCGCTGCGGCGGCTCCTTCACCGGCAAGCACTGCCGCGACAAGAGCGAGTTCGCGTACATCGCGAGCGGCGTCGCGGGCGGAGTCGTGTTCATCATCTTCTTAGTGCTGCTCGTGTGGATGATCTGTGCGAGGTGAGGAGCTTTGTACAGACAAACTGTGCTTTACTTACTTTAAGTTTGTTACTTCCATGCTGGACTGGGACCGAAAGAAAAACATAGAATGTACCAGCTGTTTCTCTTCCCGGGCATACTGTAAAAGTCAGTTAAGGGGCAGAGGTTTTATCGGCATTTTTGTTGGCGATAGGCTGACCCCCTGACACTGCATTATAATACCTCATTTGGCAAACGTGACATCAGATGGTGTTATAACCTCTGGTGTTCTGCCTACCTCATAAGGGATGAAGGTATAGGTAGGTATGGCACTGTACAGTTTTATTTTAGTACTTGAAAAATAAGGTAAACAATCAAAGAAGGCAAAGCTATACAATACCTTGTTCATCCATATTTTCAAGACTGTTAAATATTTGATTGAAGAGATCTACAAACCTTAATATCATCTGTGGACCTATACCCATATTTGTTTTCAATTGATTATTATTCGATTGCAAATTATTATTTTTGACAAGTACAAACAGGCAACCATATGATATCTATTGTTACGAGAGACACGTACGTAGATAACGAATTGCTATTTAGGATATTAATAAAAGATTTAAAATTCAGCTGTTTGAAGATTCATGACATTGTTTCTTATAAATCGCATAGTTTTATATGAAACTGAAATTCAACAAAGAAATATAATTGCATTTTCCGTATTCTAAATCCATCGGTGTAGAAGTAATACCAACCCAGCAAACCTAATATTTGTCAACTACTTAACAATTGGAACCTCTTGAACCCTTAGGATTAGGGCAATTCTACATAACAAGCCAAGCACACTAATAAGCATTTCGTTCTATTCAATATGTAAACCCTTTTTTTACAAAAAGGAACACAAAAATCTGAAGAGAGTTTCTTGACGTACTTTAAGCTTATTGGGTTTAATCATACCTGCAAAAGGTTTCATTTTTATATTCGCTATCATAGGTAATTCTTATATTATATAGGTACTTAGATAAACAGGAATGTAAATGATTAGAATTATGTCAACCATTTCTTTATCTAGTTACCAAGTTGATTATATATTTTTTAATCTTTGGAAAATATGCTGTCCTTTAAATTGTGATATGAAAATAGATCCTAGCAGTGTTTTATATATACTTTAGATATTGAATAGTGAGATTTAGCAAATAAATAAAATAAGAGTTTTTTTTTACATTATTTGTATAAAAGGAATATTTAAAATGTTTTTTTTATTCATATTGCGTACTCAATATTTCGGCAATACCACAAACGCGATGTACACAATTCATTGTACATAATATCGTGAACTTCAATTTTATAAACATGGTAAATAATTATCCTGTAACTAAAGATAGTTCAGTATCAGACCTCATAAGTGTAAATGACGTACAAAAGCAATTTATAAAGACAAAAATAATCTTTTATAAACAATTTTTATCTTCTCCCCCCAGATCAACCAAAAGAAAAGAACCAAAGAAAACTCTTACTCCAGCAATCGACCAAAATGGCTCTCAAGTGAACTTCTACTACGGCGCTCACACTCCATACGCCGAGTCAATAGCTCCCTCCCATCACTCCACCTACGCCCATTACTACGACGATGAAGAAGACGGCTGGGAAATGCCCAACTTTTACAACGAAACCTACATGAAGGAAAGCCTCCATAATGGGATGAATGGGAAAATGAACAGCTTAGCGAGGTCGAACGCCAGCATTTATGGGACTAAAGAGGATTTGTACGATAGACTGAAGAGACATGCGTATCCTGGTAAGAAAGGTTAGTTATCGCACTTTCGTACACTTTTTTGGTTTATAAATATTGCAGCTTTGCACGTATTTTTTGTTGCTTTTTTGTGTAGATTAAAATGAAAGGACTTTTATGAGTGCTATTGTCAAATTCATAACCTTAAAAGTTATTATCTTTGTAAATATTAAAGGGTTTATTCAAAAAACTTTATTCTTACTAAACTCGAACAATCTCCGTCGTCGAATAATAAACTCTTTGGAACAATTTTTAAAAAATATTTTGTTTCGGAATAAAGTATTAAAAATTTTGTAGATAGAACAATTGATTTCAAATGTAGGTACTGTCAAGTGGTTATTGTTGAATATCATCATTGTAACGATACTTAATGCAAAAAAAAACAATTGAATGATGATAACATTTTTTTTATAACGTTTCCAATTTTTTATCTTACCGCAGTTCTTTCTTACGAACAAATAAACAGTATAATGCGTGACACATTCAACAATGACGGATATATCAATATAATTTCAAATCACTCATCGATTTAATCAGTTGTTTACCGCGAGTTTATTTGCTAACACTTCACTAACCTAACAACCGAGTACAATGACGCCCGATAGTGATGCAATCATGAACATATGTTTATTTTATACTATTTCATTTATTTCAGATAAGAGTGACAGCGACAGTGAAGGTCAATAAGTGAATTTAGAACAAAATGTCGTATTCTGGTCAAACTTACATAATACTAACTAGTTTCAATTCTCGGTGAATCCGAACAATAATATAGTCATTCGCTATTGTTATTGTAAATCTGTATAAAGCAATAAAGACTATAATGAATTTATAAAGAATTATTAACTTCTTTTAAAATAGGTTTAAGGCTGGGTGCACATGAGTAATATTATTAGAAAACACATCAGAATTTACTCTGAACGTCAACCTTACGTGTAGAGTTCTGGTATTATTTAATATTCTTACTCGTGTATTTAATATTTTATATTAGTATGAATTTAAAAAACATCAGTGTTAATATTTGACATCCAGCCTTACAAATGTTTTGTTGCCGAGTATGTGTTTATTACTTTTTGTATTTCTATTAGCTTTATTCTACGTTAGATGTATTTTTAAGGATGTGTATTAACACACTCACTGTTTAAATAGCAAGGCCCCACCAAATATAATCTTCTCTTATTGTAAACGTCACGAATCACAATAGTTCAATGTTTTACACAATTTTGCAACATAATTATTATATTATATTTATGAAACAGTGATTGTGTTGATAATGAGATTATCATTTTAAAATGCTCAAATATTTTTAGGCGTACACTGCCATATTTGAATGCGTTATGCGAAATTTCAATTTTATTTTGTTTTTTTTTTATTTGTTTTAGTACTTTTGTATACTTACACGAATTTTGACATTCCATAAACATTCCGATAACATGTAGTTAGGGTAACCTGTACTGTAAATAATTATACTTTATTCTGTATATTTATGTTAAATAAATATCGTATCGTCAGTATTAATTGTTTATAAAAAATAAAAACATTACTAAATTCACAAAAAGTGAGTACCTATTTGTATTTGATGTGTAATAAAATTAATAAATACATTTACCTATATTTATTTACTAACACTTCATTATGTTCGTTTTTCTTTTTTATATTCGATTAATACTGTTTTGGGTAAATAAATATTATTAGGTTATAAGACGGTTAAAGTTTTTTTGTATCATAAAACTGGACTATATTTTAACGAATGAGAAAGTGTGTATGATTTTGTATGAATTTGTGAATTGTATAAATGGTTTTATAAATCATTAATTAATTATTTTATAACATACTTATAATAAATGAACGAAAAATTTTGCAACGAAGATAAAAGTGTAGTGTGACTTATATTTTTTTAGTTACTTCATAGACCAATGTCAATCTCTATAAATTAAATATATAAAATTAATGGTATTTTGAAATACAATGTAATTATTTTTTCTTTTTTCGTGAACATTTTTTTTTTCAATTGCGCTGTATAAAAAGGTATAAATATTATGTAATAAATTGCATGCTTCAATACTCAAGCAGGTCTACTGTGGTTTGTTTTCCATCACAATTTTTACCACGTTTAGTGATTACATTAATAGTAATATTTTATACAAAGAATTAATGAAATAATAAAATTTATAAGATATTTAACTTTGGATTTTATTTCTTTCCAATGAGCTTCGTTTTAAGATAAAACCAGTTAACATAATGAGTAGAATAATTTTCAGATTTAAGAATACTTTATTTGCACTGAATTAAAGATATTATGTCAATGTGTTATCCTAGAATAACTTTGAAACACCTCATCGTTTGTGCCTGTGGGTTTCGTAAGAGCGATTCGTCGTAAGTCCGTCGATTGACGGACGAAACAAACAGTCGACGTCGATCCTTGGTTTTTACTACGAAAAAATTTTTTGTTTCGATTGGTGTGGTAACACCTTAATAGTACATTACTGCACCGGCCGGCAAGAGAGGCATTGATGGACAAACTTTTGAATGTTGGCAGAGGCGAAGCTGAGGCACACACACGTAAGTCGGGTAGTTCCCAGTAGTTCAACTGCTCAGTTCAACCAGTTGAACTAGTGGGAATTTTATTTTCAGTAGTTCAACTTTGTGCAATCCTCTCGAAAGTTGAACTACTGGGACATGAAAGGTGTACGGCATCTAGTTCCCACTAGTTCAACTGGTCAGTTCAATCGCTGAAAATATAAATATAATTTTTTTTGAGTCTTTAAAAGAAAATGAATACATATTTTTCAAGAGTTTATCACATACCTTCTTATAGTATATTTCTATATTGAATTGCAATCCAAAATCCTTGTTTGTAAACACATAAATCTATGAGTGTTGCCATGACGTTGTATTTGTATTTTTTCTAATGTATTATTTGTGTGTGTGTAAGACAGTCAAGTGCTTTGTGACTTATAAGTGGTAACATATAAATGGTGTCGATATTTTAAAACTTACTTTTTTGAATTGTAATTATGTCACTGTTTGTTATGCAACAATGTTAAAATAAATAAAAAATGACCACCGAAATCCAGGTTAGTTTTGGTATGAAAAATCTTGTATTTGAATTAAGACTCGATATAGAAATTTTACTTTCCAATATCCAATATATTTCTTGTGAACCACTTTGTTCTTTCTTTATGTAAAAAGAAGAGGATCATGAAAAATATACAACTTTTTATTTGTTTGAAAGAAATACGAAATCAAATCTGGATTTTGGTTGTCATGGCAACGCTCAGACATAGAGTTTACAAACAAGGATTTTGGATTAAAATTCAATATAAAAGTCCACTATTAGTAGGTTTCTGATTAACACTTGAAAATGTGTGTTCAGTTTCTATTAAACACATAAATAACAATTAACTTCTCACGGGATCCACATCTCTTTCAAAACATACTAAAATAAAAATAATAAAAACAGTTCAACTTTGATGTCCCAGTAGTTCAACTTTCGGGAGGATTGTACAAAGTAGAACTACTGGTACATCAAAGTTGTACTGTTCAGCCAGTTGAACTGACCAGTTGAACTACTGGGAACTACCCCGTAAGTCCACCAATGCCTAGTTGCGGCCAAGGCTTGTATAGTACTTTTCTCAAATAATGCGTGGAAATTAAACTAAGTAGGAAGTACAATTCAGAACTTTCATTTGAAAATACAATTATTGAATGTACAGTTCTGAAAATTCAATGGGGATTTTCTATTTGTTTCTAAGCCAGTTCGAAATTTAAATTAAACCTTTGACAAGTTAACTCTTTGGTCGCCATGTTGCGGAGTGGAAGATTGTTCCATTTAAATTACACGACAAATATGATTTTACATAGTAATTTATTTGGCTAAACACGATTTTCTTACAACTATTGCCGACCACTGCTCGACCAGTACATCAAATTCGATTTGTCTCGAAGAACGTTGTCAAAATAATGCTCAAATTTGAAATAAAATTCAAATATGTTACTAAGGTCACCGCTATAGACATTTCCAACTTGTTTAAGAATCTTTTGGAGTCCTTCTTCAGGGGATGTGGCATCGCCTCACCTCTCAGCTTACACTTCTAAAGTAAATTCAAAATATAAGTTACCAGGAATTCAACTATATCCGACGGCCATACATTTTATATGGTATAAACACAATCATACTCTAAATACTTTCTGCAGCTGCGTCCCTACACGTACGAGTATTGTGATGAAACAGACATTCGACAAATTTGCATTGTAATACAAAAACAACATATGTATTCGCGATTCGTAGAATCAACACTAAAAAACGCATGACACGGCGCGGCGATCTACTGTTTTATATACAAGCTGACGTGCCCAGTTTTGCCTGCGTATCTCTAGATCCCTTAGGAACTTCTGGATAAAATAAAACAACAATAATACCTTCCCCTAGAAATGGCCTATCAAACGCTAACATAATTTTTGAAATCCGAGAGGTTCAAATCGAATTTGATATTAAACAGGCGTAATAAGTGCCTTGCGTTGTTTACCAAACGAAAGAATGAAGTGGTTTTAAACCACATTGACGCTCGCGATGACAATGGGTCATTGACAAACTTACTCGCTCATATTAGTGGTTAGACCCTTTTTAAAAGCGCAAATGAATAAATATGTAGAAGGACTGAAGGACTTGTGTTATAGATACTAAATAACGGATTACAAACTATATGTAAAATAAACTAAATTTCACATATAAACATCCACGACATGATGATCTGTGTCCATCGCCGGGATATGAAAGTCTGGCATAGAAAGCATGTTACCACTACACCAGCCGGTCATCTAAAAACATACGCTTGAAAAATAACAATACAATCAGGTCACAGCAGTCTTAAGTTATGTAATTTTAATGTTAACTTACGTTGCCGAGTTTCCAAAATAGAAGTTCATAATAAAAATAAATTATTTAGAAGCTAATAATGTCACGGAGCAGATAATGTAATGAGAATGTTCGGAATAAAAACTAAATACATTTATAATAGTCATGTGATGGAATAATACTACATGATAACAATAGCAGTACTGATGTAAGAGAGTTGTCCAATCGATGAGCATTGCATTACCGTGTCCTTTCTAGATAACCTTTGATCAGTCTCACCCACTATTCTGGTATGAAGAAGATATATTACGAATACAAAAATATTATTACGTGAACATCGATAATTTGTATCTACGTAGGTAGTTCAATTTTTCTATAGGTATAATAAAGTGAATATAATAAAGTATAACGAAGTCGTCGTGGCGCCGTGTTTACTGTGTGTATCATACGATATCACAGGTTAAGCAACGTTCGGCGGGGTCGGTACCTGGATGGGTGACCGCCGACCATGGGTGAAGGCCGGTTCAATGGACTGTTCACCGACAGGACGATTCACTTATTTCCGGTTTCCCGACAGACTTTTTAACCTACGGACATTTCGCCTACACAACTTTTTGTCTACGTCACTTTCGACGATAGGCCTTTTCAGCTACAGAATGATAAACCTATAAGTAGCTGAACTACAGACGCTTCGATCTACGGACTTGTCTCCCAGGGGAAGATCAAAGCCCTGCTGAGGGTTCATAAAAAAGAGTGGTGACCATTGTTTTTACCACTAAGTTCCAAACTAGGCAGAGTTAATTTGCTAGGATGGATTGAGGAGATTTTTCAAAGACCTGTGATGGTTGAAATAAATAACATATAGATTACTCTGAAACCTGATATTCTGAATTTTATTATTATACAGGGTTGATTTCGGCCAAATTTTTTTAAACAATACGTATCATTTATAGAAACGATTTTTGCAAAAAAAAAAATTTTTTTTTTTTACAAGGAAATTAATTTATCCGCTAACATATTAACCAAGGCATAGTCACTCTATTAATTACCATTAAAATAAAGATGACTAAGCGCTACTACACACATTTTGTAGTAATACGTCGTAGTATTATCAAGGAAATGCCGCGTCGTAGTAGCTATGTTCATCAACAGCGACTATTTTTTTTAAAGTTTGTGGTTCCATATTTCTACTTTTTTGTACTGAGCGACGCTAAAATAAATATGCAGGTACGTTTATATCGTATCAAAGAAATTAACATTTTAATTTGGCTGGTAACGAAAAATCAACCCTGTATACACAGGGTTAATTTTAATTAGCGCATCATCTCTTGCAGGCAGCCTCGCCACATTAATCCCAAGAACATTTGATTTTATTTCTGCATTAGATTCACAGGTTCAAAGTCGAGGCAGTAGTGATAAATCAATACTTCACCTACGTTTACTGTTGCTCGCTTAGAATAGTACTATCTGTAATCTAACTGGATTATCCTGCTCAGTATCTAGTTAGCAAGGTTCTAGTTTCTAGGAACTCAGTGCGTATTCCATCTATATCCGTATTGATATACGACGCTAGTTCTTAATGGGTTTGAAATCTGATTATTGCTTGACTTAGTAACAGTTGGTATCCTTATTAGTTCTAACAGGAAGACAGGATAGAATGTAATATGCTTTACAAGGCACGGAATTCAATTAGCTTTGTCTATCCAGTTAAACTAAGCAAATTAACAATACTGAACATTTTTTTCACACAGCGCCATCTAGTCACACGTGACTAGAGCTTGTCATATGGGGACTAAATAACTTCCTTGATTAAGAGTTTTTTTAAACATCAACTTATGGTATCTGTAGATCATAATAGTATATTTCATTACGAGTGCGGAAAGCCTGTCATTGCAAAGAGTTCTGACAAATGTCTACACGAGCCGAGGCGCAGCCGAAGGCGAGGGTTGACAGTCGGAACGAGTTGCAATGACGGTTCCGCACGTGTACTGAACGACTATTTTTAATACAGTTGCGAAAAAATTAAGCAATTTTATAAAATATACAAAATGGCGCCAGCCGTGAAAGATTATAAACAGAGATTTTTTTTGTTTGTTTACCCATTCTGGGTAGGCAAAGGGAACTATGCCCATACAGCCAAGTCGATTTTTTGTATTGACATGAAATAAAAATGAATTTAATGAGATAAAATGAAATGAAACCTAACCTAACTCATTGCATCAAATCATTATATCTGATATTGAAACAAATTAGTAGCTTCTTTTCAGAAATATTTGCATGAATCGTAAAAACTTCGTGGTTGATATTTTTAGAAAAAGATATTTTTAATACAGTTGCTCAAAAAGTGGCGTATTGCAGGGACGTTTAGCGTTCTGGATGTGGGCTATTACACACTTGTGCTTTTTCTTTACCTTTTCCGCACTCGTGCGTTCTCTTTCCCAAATGTCAAAATAATGTCTATTAAAAAGAAAAAATCAACCACGAAGTTTTTACTAAAAAAAAAATTCACAGAAGTTTTTACGATTCATGCAAATATTTCTGAAAAGAAGCTACTAATTTGTTTCAATATCAGATATAATGATTTGATGCAATGAGTTAGGTTAGGTTTCATTTCATTTTATCTCATCAAATTCATTTTCATTTCATGTCAATACAAAAAATCTACTTAAGACTTGGCTGTATGGGCATAGTTCCCTTTGCCTACCCAGAATGGGTAAACAAAAAAAAATCTCTGTTTATAATCTTTCACGGCTGGCGCCATTTTGTATATTTTATAAAATTGCTTAATTTTTTCGCAACTGTATTAAAAATAGTCGTTCAGTACACGTGCGGAACCGTCATTGCAACTCGTTCCGACTGTCAACCCTCGCCTTCGGCTGCGCCTCGGCTCGTGTAGACATTTGTCGGAACTCTTTGCAATGACAGGCTTTCCGCACTCGTAATGAAATATACTATTGTCATATAGTACGAATGTCATACCCGCGTCCACTCGCTTATTAGGCGCCTAGTCGCCCACTGTTTCATGTTTGTTGGTGTTCAAATCTCACTGAAAAGTTATTACCTAAAGTATATTTTATGATACTAAGTTTATTGCTCAGAGGGCAATGGAAAAGGCTATGCTCGGAGTTTCCTTGCGGTATCGAACCAGGAATGAGGAGATTCGCAGGCGAACCAATGTCACCAACATAGCCAGAAGGATTGCAAAGCTGAAGTGGGCAGGGCACATAGCTCGCAGAACAGATGGCCGTTGGGTCAGATAAGTTCTCGAGTTGCGGCCACGTACTGGAAGACGCAGCGAAGGCAGGCCCCCCGCAAGATGGACCGATGACCTGGTCAAAGTCGCCGGTAAACGCTCGATCCAGGGCGGCGCGAAACCGAGCGATGTGGAAAACCTTGGGGGAGGTCTATATCCAGTAGTGGACGTCTCTTGGCTGAATTATGAAGTTTATTATAGGTTTAAATGAGAAAACACGTCACGTCTAATAAAATTTACACTTCGCAACTTGTCATAAGGTTCAAATTTCAATGAAAATGAATAGATCTCATTAAACGTGACTCAACACGTACTTATGGTTTTGTATGCGGTTTTTACTCACACGTTGTTGTCGAAGGTGTCCATCTAGTTTCAGACTCTTAAGGAGTCCTTCTTTGAATGCAGTCGCGGCTGCGCTTCGTCTTAAGTAAGCCTACCTCTTCATTTTTGTTTACAAGTTTTTTTGATTCAAGAAACATTTTGGATCAACAAGTATATTAGGATCGAAATTTCTAAAAACAATTGATTTCAGCTACGGCAGATTTTCTTTAAGATGAAGTATGTATACTTCCATCAGCTGTTTTAAAGAGCAAATTCAACGTTCTCTAACTTTCTTTTATATCAAAAACGCAACAGTAGCTCTTTTGGAGGTGTAAGTGTTCATAGCTGATAGTGGTTAAGTAACATCATGAAAACAGATATATTTTTGTAACATAAGATTTTTAGATTATTTTGTGAATATTAACGTGTTTATTTAAAAATAAACTGTTATGCTTGAAAGAATATAGTCGTTCTTATAGGTTATATTATTTATTACTAAAGCACATACCAGGGACTTATACCTAGGCGACTTTTCAATACCTATAACTAAATTTAATTAGATTGAAACTGATTGTTGTTATTTCTTAAGAATTCTTGAAGGCAGGCCCTATTTTAAACTTGCTTATCAAAATTATTTCAGCACGATAACATAATCTTTCTCTAATAACCTACTACAAGCTAGGTACATTTTTCAAGGGCACTTTGTAGGTACGCAACGAGCCTTTTATCATAGCTATCTAGAAGTCAAAGGCAGATACCGATAAAATAAATGAAACGTCAACAAGCAAAAACACACGAAAGGCATAAATAACATTTACCTTCGAAGATTAAATATTTATTTAGAAGCGAAATAAACAAGGCACGTAAGAATTATCTTTTGCAAAAAGATAACGTACAACGCCTTTTTCGATACGATCATTTATTTATTGTCTTTCACCCGATTTGATCCCTCCGTACGATGTTACCACATCTGGAGTAGGCCTAAAATAATAAAACGTTTCGTGAGCGAACATATGATCTCACTTGACAGGACTTGGGAGATCTTAAGTGGGTAAACTTAGTTCGCACACTAAAAATATCACCATCGGAGATAAGAGCTTTTTAATTCATTGTCATTAAGTGAGGAGACGTCCACTGAATAAAGTCCTGCCCAATGTTTCTCCACACCGATCGGTCTTGCACTGCCCACATCCATTGGGATACCTACGTAAATAACGTAACCTACGTATTGCGAAAGCCGTAACATCGAATTTTGTTTCTCCGAAAACCATTCACCGATATCTCCATACTGCGACGCCTTGTTCAATCGATGTCTTGTTACTGCGATGTGTCGTTACAACGAAAAAGTGTAACTACGGACGATTTTACAGCGAAGCCATGTACAATCGAGACGTCTTGTAATGAGGAAAGGGAAAACTGCTATAGACCATGCCGTTGAAACGGCCTTATAGTGTATTCTTAGGACAAATCCCCGAAAAAAAATACGGGATCGGTCACAAGCACTTTCGAAACTATTCGAAGATAAAGCATAGGTACTATGAAATTACTTACGTTTTAAAGAGGTGTGGCAAATAATACCGAGTCTTATAAATGTGAAAGTTTTGATGGATGTATGAATGTTTGTTTCTTAATCACGGCAGAACGGCTAGTCTTAACGGATTTGGATGAATTTTAGCATAGTGATAGTGACAGTCTGGAATGGCACATACATGCCCAATATTTAACTGTAGTCTGTTGTTAACTGTAGTGTACAATAGTCTCTCTCCATCTTTATAATACCTCCAAATTTGTCAAACGTGACATTAGATAGTCTTGTAACCTCTGGTGTTCTGCCTGCCTCATAAGGGATACAGGCGTGACGTTATGTATGTATGTATTTACTGTGGTGGTAATGTGGTTGTGCTTATTAATGGGATTCCTACTTCAGTGCGAAAGCCGTCACATCGAATTTTGTTTCTCCGAAAATCAATCAATAGCACCCCAAAACCTCAAACACCTATTGCCCAATATTAAGCCGAAAATAGGGAAATATTTCGTGTTGTTTTGAAAATTGACATAGAATAGAATAAGAATTTATTTACTCAGAAAAGTTTTACAAACTTAGATGAAGTCTCTGACCCCTAAACTAGACAGAGTCTGTATTAGCGGGGGCATAGTGTACCTTATGAAATCCAAATCAAATCCTCGCTGGTGGGAGCTATACTGAAGGTGTAGGGGTTGAGGGTATTTATTTTCTTTGCTCATACTCAGAGATAATAAATAAAAACAGCGGAAATAATTCGTGTAGTTTTAAAACTTGGCACACTTACACCATGTTCAGTCCAGATTAACAAATTCAAAGTCCTCGAGGGCGCTGAGGATGCAGGGGGATGAAGGTTTTATTTTATTCGGATATTACTACCACTGGCTGAGGTAGAACGTAAACTTAGCGGTTTTAAAAATCGAATAAAATCAAAATTCCTGACCATTGGTTCTAAAGAACAGATTGCCAAAATAACTCAAAGTAACCGCAAATTGTAATCCAGGGTGAACCAGTGAGCCATACAGAGTACGCGCGTAATTTAGGTGTGATTTTCGATTCTGCACTGCGATACGAGAAGCACATTCAGGGATTGGTTCAGAATTGTTTCTATAGGCTAAAAGTACTTTACTTTAAGGTTCGTAATTACCTCACAGTTCCTTTGCGAACCACTCTAGTAGAATCTTTAGTGCTTTCAAAACTGAATTAAGCGGGTACCCTGTACGGCCCAAGGTTGTTAGAAAGAACTAAGCATCTAATTCAGCGAACTTAGATTACCAGTTTTCGGTTTTGTTCGGACGTTCCACCGAGAAGTCATATTCCACATTATATCAACCAAACCAAAACATTGAATATGAACCCTCGGATTCACTTTTCCACTCTTTTATTTGGTATTGTGAAACACCGAAAGCCTTTTTATTTGTATAACAAATCATCATGGTCTCCGGGAGCTAGACTAGCACGTCTTAAGGTAAACAAAAGACATCAGCGTTCCAGGGCTGTTTTAACTACACCGATGCGAAAATTTGGAACACAATTCCTCCACCGCTTCGAAACCTCTCCTTATCTGTTCCTGTGTATAAAATAAGAGAATTTCACCTAGAGAGCCTGTTAAAGGGTGTAGTTAAGTAATAAGTAATATGTTAAGTGTCTAGTTTTTAGGCTTAATAATTTAAGATCTGGTATTAAATATAATTTTATATGTAAATTTCTGTGTAGGTACTTATAATTTATAGTTTTGTAATTTTATGTTTGTTTTTGGTTAATTTTAATTAATATTTAGTACTAGCTGTGCCCGCGACTTCGTTCGCGTGGACGACTAAACTTATCAATGAGTTTTTTGTGTAAAGTGCTATTTATGTAGATCGTAATTTATCGAGCATACCGGTATTAATACTTCTGTACCGGCGCGGCGGGCCCTTTGTGGCTAATTACAATAGAAATCGTCTAATTAGCAGTGAATAAGAGGGTATTTGATATCTTTGCTCGCGGCATTCCTCGTAAGATAACCGATAGCGAAGCTGACGTTCATTGCAACGAATGCTCACAAAGATAATGGTAACGACTGATAGTCTCCGTACGACATCAATTGAGAGCTTCAGCATACACGACATTATCAGTGAGCCCGTCGGAATATGAACATAAAGGTTCCTTGGACTACTCACGCTAAAGCTGCCATGTGAAAAACAACTCACGCTAAGATCGACGCCAGCAACGCCTAGAGTCTGACCTTGTGCTGCCTTATTTATTGTCATAGCGTAACATAAACCTACTAACATAAAGCTACACGGTACTCTCTTAAACTGAAATGGGAAATTGTTCGGAATCAAATGAATTCTAGGTATCAAAACACTTTCCCCGGCACCAAAAACGGTTAAAATTTCTGCCTTAATTATGTGAACACTCACAAATAATTTGAGCTTTATCACTATTCCTAGTAATGCCATATACCGGATTTTCTGTGCGATCAAGATCGATAGGTATTTTAAACACAGTATATGCTGTTTTTCCTTCTCAAACTCAACCTCAAATATTCTTTATTTCGTAAGTATTTAAAGACATTTGAAATAAGTCAAACAATTTACAAATTGAACTGAAAATACGACCACTTTGGAAAGTCGATCTGTTGAGAAGAAGTGGCAAGAAACTCAACAGCAATCACCTTTTAAAAATAAGAAAAAAGAAATTAATACACAATAACAATTTACAGCCAGGGAATCCTATCTTCTTGCACCCGGATATCATAAACCTTTTCACATATATCTATCGAAGGGTTAATCTTAAATATGTTGGAATTTTATTATAAAATAAAGCGTACACATTGATCCATGAACGAGTTGGTGACAATGTCCTGGTAACAATGTCGCTGCTATTTCTGCTATTCCTTATAGAATTTCTCCCAAAGTATTATTAACACTACGGCAGACACGGTCAAATAACAATTTTTGCTCGGACGTCATATTTGAATCTCTGTTTTCCAAAGTTTCTAATAGTGTTAAAACAGTTACCTAGCAGTTAAAACATACAATTTATAGAATGCTCATAAGTCTGCATCGAAACTTAACTGAGAGAGCCGCCTTAATATGTCCTGCCTGAGACCACCTGCTAAAACCGAGTAGAGAGCTTAAGCAGTAATGTAATTGTCTGGGTGAACAATTTTTATATAGCTAAAGAACTGAAATTCTTTTGTAACGCGATTGAAACATCTGCGCCGAACTAAAGTGTGCAATCAATTATTTACAACTCGCCGCTGAACCGATCATAGAGTAAGTTTTCAATAATATCGATCTTGCACTCTTATGTAAAAATTTACTGATGAAACATGAACAACGTCCTTAGTGATACTATTATTACTATTTATTGTTGATAAGAAAACCAAAGAAATGTGATGTTGAAACACATACACACTTGAATACTTCAATTTATTTGAATTCAAATTTCAAAACATTTTATAAAGATAATTTGAGATATAGACCTAATTCTTAGTTTATCAAAATTTCCAGAAAAATATCAATAATAAAGAATTGCTCTTCTCTTTGTTTTTAACTATATCAGCGGTTGACCTCAGCACACACAGTTTGAAGCCCACCTTTGACCTCAATCTCACCTGATGGTAAATGGTGATGAGGTCAGAGAGACGCTAGATCGGGGGGCATAAATCTTCATGAAAGGATGCCAGCATTCATTATTGTCGGAGTGAAGATTTAGCAACACATTTTACATTAGAAGTTCTTAATATTACTGGATACGAGTCTAAATAAAATAACAATAAAACTAAATATAATTTATTAATAGATTATTTTGCATGCTTCTTATGGAAATCTTTCATGTACGCTGCTAATGCTTCGACTTCTTGTAATGTGACCGCATTGTATGTGGAAGCCCTAATACCACCGACGTTTCTGGAAGAAAAAATCTTATTGATTATCTTATAGATACTTTTTATATGGTGCAATGGTGCCTGTCAGTCTGAGGTCATTTTGATTGTAACTTTAAGCAATCAGAATAAAAAAGTCTTTAGTTTTGTTCGGACTAATTTATGAAATCTATTTTCGAATAGGAAATGAATACTTATTTGAAGCAACATTATTTCACAATCTTAACTAGACTTAAATCCAAAGAGCCAAAGTGCTTATTATTTAAAAAAAAACCCAATTTCTATACAGCCGAATATAATATTGCTTATATTATAGTTTAGATAATGTAATGTAATATATGAGTATTCTGATGTGTACTGTATGTGAAGTTTTTTTTTTATCAGGTACCATTTCATAAAAAAAAAAAAACTATCAAAATAAGTAACTTAAACATGACTAAAACCCCTAATAACAGAAAACTACACAAAATACGTAACAGCAATGGAGAAAAACAAAAATCAATTTATTCGTCGCAACTTATAAAAAATATGCGTAATATGAAACAATAAGATAAGATAAATTAACAAATATTTGTATCGAATCCTGAGTATACAGTTTCGGGCATTTATTGTTTTCTTTCTTCTGGCTTTTCATTATTTTATGCAAATCAGCAAGTAATTAATTTCATCTTGATATTTTTCATAAAATATGGTTAGTTAGGATAAAAAACGCCGTTTTTGCTAAAATTCTAAGCGTTAAATATGTGAATTCTTAATGATTCTTTAAAACGAATAACATTTTTGTTATTCGTGTAAGATTGTTTACTTAACAAAACATACAACATACCTGTCTCCCCTTGGGAATAAATATATTTTTATTTGTTATATGATCGGTTTTCTTTTCCGAAATGCGTAGGTATATATTTTATATTTTGGTAGTGAAAAAAAAGCAGCCTAAAGAAAATAAGGCGCATGAACTCATTTTAGGATTCAAACTTTACCCATGATAGGCAACAGATCATGGAATAAATGGAATAAACTAATGAAATAACTAGAATAAAAATAAAATTCATTTATACCTGTGTCCTTTCAACTGAATTAACCCTTGAGCTTCAGCGCCCTTAAGGAACTCCTTTTCGAGTGCATCATCCCCCTCCTTTGACCCAATCCGGAATGGAATATTCATTCTACTCCTATCCTTCTTTGCAACCACTGCATTGTAAAATCCTTTAGATTCCTCTATAATATTGTAGATTAGGGACGATTTCTTGATAGCCATTTCTTCCATTTTGTCAAGACCTCCTTGTCTAACGATCCATTGAAGAACTCGGCCCATTATGTAGATTCTGAGGAATAAGAATTTATTTATATTTTTTAGCAGTGATTCAACTTATTTTGGAACTGTTTCTCAGGTTAGTAGGTACCTAAAGAAGAGATTAAAAATGATCACACTGGTGTAAACATAGAATGGATAGTACATAATGTCATAATTTATTGAGACCTATCCACATAATAGTAGAACAATTAATAATTTCAATTAAAATTGACGACCACTATGGCGTTGGGGTAAACCTATCTGCCTCAGACGCCAGTGGTTGCGGGTTCGATCCCCGCACGGAACCAGAAAAAAAAATGTTCCGTGTCTGTGTGTTTATCTATTTATGTATTTATATTCTAGGTTCCCCCCTAGTTTGCTATATGGTATCCCATAACACAAGCTATGCTTACTTTGGGGCCATGTAGTTGGTGTGATTGTCTGGGGATTTTATTTTTTATTTATTTTATTTTTAATACATCAAAATATTTGAAGAAACCTTTACCGTAACAGTACAACCTAGTAATAAGTTTTGACGACGGCGCGGCGTAAAGTAACATAATCTTGTTAAAATATCTTATATTGTTTAATCAATAATTGATTTAACAATATAAGATAACTAATTATTAATAAAAAATTAAAGTGATACTTACATATAATTCATGCCAAAGCAATTATTTGGCAAGAGCTATACAGGCGAATACTAAATATGTACTACTAGAACAAGCTTACCCAACGACGATAGGGCCTTCCTACTAACCCTAAAAAATCATTTTACGGAATTCTAATACCTAAAGTCAGGCCATAGTAAACATACCTATCATTAGGCCAAATTATAATATGGTATAATTTGGTATAATAGAAGTCGTCGTGGCGCCGTGGTTACTGAAGTCGTCGTGGCGCCGTGGTTACTGTGTGTATCATACGATATCACAGGTTAAGCAACGTTCGGCGCGGTCAGTACTTGGATGGGTGACCGCCGACCATTCATACCTCACGACGACTTCCGTGCTTCGGAGGGCACGTTAAGCAGTCGGTCCCGGGTGCTGTATACTTGTATACAGTAGTCGTTAGGGTTTGTCAGAAGCCATCTAGGCGCCCTAAAAATTCTGGCATCCACCACCCAGCACTGGGCCAGCTTGGTAGATTATGGCCTATACCTCCTCTTCACCCAGGGGAGAGACTCATGCCCTGCAGTGGGCTCATTACAAAGAGTTGTGATGATGATGATGATGATAATATGGTATAGCTAATATATATACCTAATGTGGCATTCGCGTTTGACTTCGGCATAGGCTTTTGTTTGTGAAAACGTATGCATTAAATGAACACTAGGTACCTACTAGGATTCACTATGTACTAAAATTTGGGTCATAATGTGCACTCTATTTAATTCAAACTTCCGGCGTAGTGTGAAAGCTTTTTCGTGAAATGAGGACCAAAAAATTATTCAACTAACTGACTGACAATCGCATTTATTTTACTAGAAGCTAAGTAGGATATTATCCTTAAAAAATGTCAGAGCCTTATTTTTTATTTTGTAGGTAAATCGAGGAATACACTTAAATAAATCTCATTTACACATCGCAAATAATCCTACCACCCCGTCGAAAAGTGGATAGACTGGATAAGTTGTCAACAGCAATCGTATTCGTTTTATCGTGTGCGAATTGTGATATTTTGGAAGAGTATCTTCATATTTACGATTTCCATAAAGAAATCGCATTCTATATCTATGAGATTGAATGCCTTTAAAGAGAGTTCCTACATGAAATATATATTTTTTTTATGTTAAGTGTAATAATTTTACCATTAAATTAAGCGCAGACATCAAACCTAAACATGTTCCAAGAAACATATATCGAGAGATATCTCGAAGAGATTAAGTTGTAAGTATATCGGTACTTAAAAGGTAGTCCCAGCCACTAATTTGTATTGCTGTATGTTGTTGAAGAAATAAACTTTATTTTATTTATTATTTTTATTTTAATATAATTGAATTAAACTCAAAGAGAGAGATACCAAAGAGAAAGACTCAATGCCCTATCATACAATGATTAGTAAAGATGATGTATAAAGTTTGATGATAAAGTTTCAAAATTAATATTGAACATATGTTTGAAATACCTTTACACACTTTGATTTCAAGTATATTGTTTTACGTTCTTAAAAGAACAGAATCTAAATTAAACTGTATGCTTGATTGACTTTGTTTGTGATAGGTATTTGAATGGATATGACTAGCACTTCGTCGTAAAAAAGGGAAGAAGAAGCGTCGGGAAAAAGGGCTCACGAAGTTGCGCATTCGTCGATCTTGAAGTGTACGTTAAGCTTTCATATTGAAGTAAGTTTACTAAAAAAACATCAAAATTTAATGAGCGAGTACAATCAGATGCCTGAAAGAAATCGCTTGAAGCGTCCAAATGTGTGTTTTTTCTTTTTATTGTCCTGTACTTGTTTTGTTGGCAATAAAGAGTAATTATTGTTATTATCAGCCGTAAAACTAAGACCATCATACCTGGTGTACGAAACACGACACCTCCAACAAAATCATAAAGAAAACCCGAATACGGTACTCCTTAGATTCAAATTCAAACAGCCGATGACGAGAACAATACTCGACGCTAGGGGTTTGTTAAGTGCTTGTCACAGAATTTGTACTGACAAGCAACAACTTTAGCATCCACCGGGGGACCTCCTACAAGTGATTTTGAAATTGACAAATCGTTTGTACTTCACACCTAATATTAAACAGTTGAGTAGGAGACAATTGAGGTATTGTTGTTGAAATTGAGAGGCTTAGAGGTTGGTGGCTTTGTGTTGTTTAGAATTCGATGACATAGGCAATATATTATTAAACGAAATGACTGAAAGAGTCGCTTGTGACCACGGGTCTACAATACAGATGAAAGGACTTGAGGTTTTTAAGCTCTTTAACAGGAACTCGACTCAATTCATACGGTTAACAACTCAATGAGTCTTTAAACCCTGAACCTTAACCCTTATTTGAGTCCAAGACTGGGGCCTCTAAGTCTCTTTATGACTTCAGTCATTTTGAAATGACTCCAAATTTTAAACGACTCGAGTCTAAACGAAAAGGTTCGAACCTTTTTAAAACGACTCGGTTCGCGGGAGTCTTAAGCCGTGAGGCGCGCTCATACATCTTATTACTCGAGTAAATGTGGATATGGGATATCGTATTCCTACGCTAATTATTACGGGTAAAAGAGGTTTATAAGTCATATACGCAGATTTAGTTTCTTTTTTATTTTTAAATAAGTCATTAAGATTTGGAATAAGTTAATACAAGTTTGATTCAATTAATAATAAAACAAAAAAATATTTAAAGCTATTTTTGTCATTTTTTGTTATTTATTGAATCATTGCAATTATGCTATGTTATATATTTATAGAAAGGAAAAGTATATAGTGATGCAAAATTAGAAAACTTAATTGAAATACAATGATCAAGCACTGAAGTTTATTATTTTATAATCCCACGTTAAACAGCTCATCTTATGTTAAACGACTCGAGTCCTTTACTAAAAGGTTCGCGACTAAGTCGTTATAACTGTTATTAAAAGACTCGAGTCGTTTTATTTCAGAGTTCAACTCTAAATTGAATGAAGTCTCCTACATTATTAAAAAGCCTCAAGTCGTATTTTTGAGTCGAGTCCTAAAAAATTGAGGCGAGTTTCGATTGAAAGGGTTTAAAAACCTCGAGTCCTTTCATCCCTAGTCTACAAAGACACCGTTGATTTCCAATCTATACTAATATATGTATAAAGCTGAAGAGTTTGTTTTTTTGTTTGAACGCGCTAATCTCAGAAACTACACGTGGGATTTGAAAAATTCTTTTTGCATTTGTTAGCCCAACTCTTGAGGAAGGTTATATATACGGATATTTTATCCCGAAATTCGTACGGGATCAAAAGTACGCGTGTAAAACCGCGCGCGGTGGCTAGTATTTTATATGAAGGGAGGTCGCTAGCCAGGTGACTAAAGGGTTCCTATCACCAAGCGGGTGTCACTCGGAATTATACGACATGCTTATCCAAAAGGCCAAAAAACTTTACTTATACTTACGCAAACATAGGCGGAGTGTTCAGAATAGAGTCGGCCTTCGCGTTGACCGTCCAGTCGAGTATGGATGGACAGATGGGAAGAGCGTTGTTTAGAAGATCCTCTCTGACAATGACTAGCGCAACGCCAGCGGTGCCTATGTTCTTTTGTGCTCCTCCGTATATTACTCCGAACTAAAAAAATATATACTTGTAGATAAAAAGTGAAGAGTTTATATGGATTTATTGTACCACGGGTCCGATTTGAAAATTATTTTTGGATTCTTAGACCGTTTGTAGGATTGTTGGTGGCAAGTATTTTTAGCTTAGAACTCTTAGTAACTAAACTTCATTTAAAGTCAGACTTCAAAAACCGCGCATAGGTGTTTTATGTGGATCGAGTTTCTTTGTAACTTCTATGATATAAATTGACAAAAAAATAATAGAAAGGTATTTTTGGATTTCTGTAGAAGCTCACACTATTTTTCTTACCTTAGAAACATCGACTTTCTTCGACATGAAGTTAGAAGACATGTCCGCTACTAATGGAACTCCTTTTGTGTCTGGGATGAAGTCGAACTCAACGCCTGCGAAAAATGAAATCATTAAATAATAAAATCCCCAGACAATCACACCGACTAATTGGCTCCAAAGTGAGCATAGCTTGTGTTATGGGATACCATGTAGCGAACTAGGGGGATACCTAGAATAAAAATACATAAATAGATAAACACCCAGACACGGAACATTTTTTTTTCTTGTTCCGTGCGGATATCTAACCAGCAACCACAAGCTTACAAGACAAAAAGCGCAACACATACCACAAGCTTTGCTTACTTTGAGGCCATGTAGTTGATTTTGTCTGGGGTTTTTATTTTCTTAGGTATTTACTAATATAACTAAATGTGATGAAATTTAGTTAAAACATTTATAGCTAAAGTATTTAGGTAAGAAATAAAAACCCTACTAAAACTAAGTTGATAATATCTAGATCATAAAACCATTAAAACTCTGAACAACATTGGGGCTCTGTAAATACGTGTACTACGCTATCATAACAAATGTAGCACAATTCCAATAAAACTGTTCTAAAAATACTGCCTAAAAACAGTTGCAGTTGCCAAAAATAGCATACGGCTTTAAAAACGGAAGGGTGGTTTTGTTAGTATTATGAGCAATCAACGAAATGAAACGATTCGGGAAACAAACCAAGCGCGAATATTGGATTAAAGGCTCTGCGAAATATTTGTCAATAGCATGCAACGATGCAACGAAAGTTTGTAACTGAAGGCTCTAATTTGAAATAACTGAATGGTGAAATATTTAATAACACGGGCAATAAAATGCAATTGTAGTAATTGTTTTTGTTGGAAGTTCAAGCTTGTCGTACTCTAGTTGTTCGAATTTGGCATTCAATTTTATATGAAAAAGAATATATTTAAATCGTAAATATTAAAATTGTAGAATAAATTCAATGTCTGTTTCACTCGCGTAAATCTTAAACCGTAGCGACATTGGGGAAAAAATCCTAGAGTTGTTTCAAGTTGTACCAATTGTAGAACTTCCTTCAAAATACATCAAACCCTTTATTTAGCCAGTCTACCTTCGGAAGTTATGGTCTATCACCCTTGAACAGTGTAACAAATCTTCGAGTAGGTAAAATAGTCTTAATTTTCACTAAAATGCTATAATACCTAAGCCTGATAATATTATAAATGTGATTTTTTGTCCGAATAGATTAATGTTTGTTATTGTTTCACACTGAAACGGTTGGATAGATTAGCACACAGGTAGCTTGATTCAATATTTCATGGTAATATTTCCAAAAGGTCGGCATTTTTAGCGGGCATCAAACAGTAGTATAAAATTGTCATTCGTGACTAGAAACCACAACACGCCACCGAAGTTGCCGGTGGCGAACGAGCCACCGAAACTTCGAAGAACGTGATAAAATATTCTATTTAATATCTCTGGTGCATATCTTGTTAAAAATAAATTAGAACTGGCTAGATAACGATGGAAGTTGAGGCTGAACCGTGATAACTAGCTTTGACGTAAAGTCGGACCCAAATATATCGATATTGGCATTAATCGCCATTATACGTAATCACTAACGAAGTATTTTGTCTCGTAAATTAAGAAAAACTTAAATAAATGATTTTTGCAGCTGTGTGCATGGTATACTGCAAATTTAAATTTAAATCTAAAAGTGTGTTCTTGTACGTACATATGTATTTATTTATTTTGTGTATGTTTCAACAAACTGTATAAATTCATTCAAAGGCCAAAGGGAAACATACGTGTAACTGACCTCCAAAACTTAATTTTTTTTTAAAGCGCTAAATAATTTTTTATCCGAGTGTACGTCAAATGTAGAATAAATAATGTATGAAATAATCGATCCCTCGTTTTGTCATGAATACTTGAATATTCAAAGAAGCTTATATTATTGTTTATTTTAAATGAAATACTTTCATAACCAGTCCATATTTGGTATATTCTGGGTCACTCGTGGACCACCGTAGCTGTAATTGTCTGTAGAGACAATAAAACGTCAAGTACGTTACATAAGTAACTTTTAACATACGCGATAAAGTTTTAAAAAAGTTAGAAAAGTCATTTAAGTGTTTAATGTAAAAGTTATAACATTATTATACATTTCGCAGTATAAATTAATAAAAAGTATAGCCTGCAACATTACTTAGCGACTAATTGCTTTCCTCAATCAAATTAACCGTTGAATAGTTCTGTTAAGTTAGCAACTTTGGACAGTTAAAGTCAAAGACTTCTTTGAAGTCAAACCAACAACAGAAAAGGAGATACCATATTATTTACTTTGTACGTTTTGTGCCATATCTGAACAAGCAATGTAAATACGGTTAACGATTCAGATTTCGCTGAATTTATTTCCTCAAGAGAGCAACAAATATTTTGTGCAAATTTCGCTAATTAAACAGCTGTTTATTTTAGCTACCAGTAAATATAACTGAATGTTCAAGTGTCGCTCTTTGAATTGAATTTCCCCTCTTGGGTTTAGAAAGGTAACTTCGTGAATTCAAAAAGTTCTTAATTATTGAGCATGACTTCGTAATACACATAATTTTATATTTCAGTTTGTTTCGCACGCACTTATTTTGTTTTCAGTCGCAGGTCTGCTGGACGATATTTCTTTTAGGAATAAACTGTACCTTGGTATGTATACTTATTAGTATTTAAGTGACATGGAAGATTTTTATCTGTGTGTACATGAATAATTAAACAAATCATACTAAAAATAATCATACGTAGGTTGCTATATTGAAGGATAATGGGCGATCATCATCTTCGTGACCCGACAGACGCACACTGCTGGACTAAGGCCTCGCCCAACAAGATTCTCCACGTCGCGCAGCCCTCATCTACCGTTTGATATTAATTTATAAAGTGTTTCTTTTGTAAACCTTTTACGAATAAAAGTTTTTTGATATTTTAAAGAATATTTTTATTGGTAAAATAACGGTCAAAAACTACAGAAAACTCACTGAAAACAAACTAAGTAAATTCACACTAGAGTTTTTAAAGACATAGAATAATGAGGTATGTAGGTACTGAACCCATTAAACACGCATTCCACCTTTAATTAATGGACCCTAACCCCTTCCTTCAACCTCAATCGCATGAGCGGTTTGGACTAAAAACCTCAATCCAATCAATCTAATCTGTCTCGATGTGCGTAAAAGCTCAATAGCGAGAGGGTTTTATTGAATTTATAATGTAAAGAACATTGAATCTAGATGTTAAGGTTTCCTTGCATAAAACGTGGTTACGTGCCTTTTGATTATTGAGCCTAATGAATCGTGAAAAAATATAATAATCGTGTTAAAGATATTTTTGAGTTATATTTTGGCCCAAAATGCACTTTAACTGCATTCTCAATAAAACTTTTTTCACAGTTTTTAACATCGATCACAAACTTTCGAACCATTTAATAAAATGTTTTAATGAGAGCCAAATATACGTAATTTCGTTAATAAGAATAGCAGATTTCCTTTCATGTTATTCCAGGCTAATGTGAGCAAAACAGATGATTCGTTCGAACCATATCTAGGTCCATACTACCTAAATTATGCGCCTATACATATACCTACTCGTACACGTTCCAGATGTATAATATTGGTAATATAAATAAATGCTTTGTAATAACGATATTAAAATCTTGTAAACTGAACTAAAATCTTTTCACACATATTGATTTCAATTTTCCGAGTGAATAAATATATTTTATTTTATATTTAAAATCAGCAAAGGTCTGACTAGTTTCGGTCTCATAATATGCAGTCCTAAAATGCATACACACAGCTGCGCCTCAGCTCGCTACAATCAAACTATATTAAAACAAAACTCACCATGTATAGTTTCATTAGTGCAAATGTGAACATAGGAAGCGTTGGGATCTAGATTCCAAGAGGACTGATCAGGGATTCCTGTGTATTTCTTAGTTTCTGGAATCACTAGATTTACTTTGCCATATTTTCTTGCTTCTTCAGCTGCTTTTGCTGACCAGGCTCCTGTTGAGTTTATTTTGTTTTAGTTTAGAAACAAAGAATTAAATAACAAAATTAAGTTTCAACAACAAATAAGAAAAATTTATGACATTTGCAAGAACCTATAAGTTGAAATATATCTCCACCGGCATAAAAATTATGTACGATTTATTAATTTTAATTTTAGAAAGAAAGACATTGAAGTACCTGTCTCAAAGCTATGTAGATACTACACCAAATAAGAGTAACTAGTATTGGTGGAAATACGAGTCAGTCATAAAGAAGGGACTCAAGGGACTGACTCAGCAATCTCCAGATATCGAGATGCAAGAATATGGGATACCCTGTCTGTAAACTGTAATTGTTTATAGGGTCGCCTTATAACAGTCAATAATATTTTAATATCAGATGTGTCGAGTTTTTTCGATATTCAGACCCACTCATCATTCCTAATCTGCTATTAAAATAATTAATTGACTATTATTAGCGGACCCTGTATTTTTAAAAGATGTTTGCTATTGAGTTTCTTGCCACTTTTTCTCAGCAGATCGACTTTCCGAGGTGGTGGTAGATTCAGTTCAATTTGTAAAAAACTTGACTATTTCAAGTGTATAAAGACTTTTTTGAATTTGACTTTTAGTCTCTTACTAGTAAATCGAAAACACTGATTTTCAGTCGGTGTAGGTACGGTGTAGGTTCTAAAATTATCGCAACAAGCATCAGTATTCATTGATATCACGAATTCAAAACAAACTCAAGAGTAAGTTTGTATTGTCAACTATCGTTGTCCTGTGAGTGTTACATAATTAATTTTAGCTTATTGAGGTGAGGAAGATTTATTGTCAATACTGCGAAAGTTGTGCTACAGACTTGGTGTACAACTTGCCAGTGTTTCTCAAAGTTTGTACATATTGGGTCAGCTAAGAATAGCCATACTGTCCCTAGATAAGAAAGACGTAAAACACATAAGTTATCTTATGATGTGTATCAGTAGTAGTTTAATTACAGTCAATTAAATCATTTTGTCTACAATATATGCAAAAAAATTGGTGTGAATTAATAAATTTATTTATAATTGGCTCTTTAAAAATAGGAACAATGGTACACTTACAAAGAAAGCTATTTTAACTTGTTCTAAATGACCCCATTACTTACAAAAGAGCACAGCATGCACTAGATACCTAAAAAAAAACAAATATGCTACAACAGTCTTTGGGTGATTTGACTAACTTAGTTATTTTACATAAAAAAATACAAATCTACATTACAAATATAAATTATAAAAGATTCAAATAAAATTATAAATAATTTTAAGTTACAAAAAATAATAATAACTACAATTAAAAATTAATTACAGACATAAAATAATTAAAGTGTAAATTATACTTAAAAATATTACCTAACTACAATAAATGAATACAATTATAAATTAATTGAATAAACACACTAAATCAAATAAAGTAAAAATAAAATAATTATTAAAATCAAAGCATATTTATAAATTAAAAATAGAAATTACACGAAATAACCCACGAGTAACATAAAATTTATAAATTTAAAAGTTATTCTTTTCTATTTTCTCTACTTCCAAATCAAAATGGATTTTTAGTTGTATTTACTGTTATGTTGTAATTGTAAATTTAAAATTCCTTAAGTCTCACCTGTGACAACATAATCTGCGGAACCCGTTCTGTTGATCAGGTTTAGGGGTACGCCGGCGAACTGGCCCTGCCCGCCACCAGCTAAAAACAGGATCTTGTAATTCTTGGGCACATCTCTGAAATCATTGACCTTGGTAAGTAAAATAACAAACAGTATATGAAATTTGGGCGAAATGCATAGGTCCGATATTTAAATTCCTCTGGTAGGGTTTTTTTTCCACATTTATGGGATAAAGTTGAGATGACTTGAATAAATTACATTATGCGCCCGATGTCTAGTAAAGATATGCAACGAGCCATTGGATAATTTTATTCAATACTAGCTTTCGCCCGCGACTTCCTACGCGCATAAACATTATTAATGTTTAACACAGCCAGTCACTCATAGCAAAACTTTTATGCCCAGTAAGTATCATATCCGTGCACTCAAGGAATAAAATTTTTCATACAAATTAAAAAGTCCAATTATTCCCGCCCCCGTGAAAATTTCGGAAATTCCTTCCATACTACACAAATGGACACCCATTGAAGAATCTTATACCATTTATCACATCCGTGTACTCAAGGAATAAGATTTTTCATACAAAGTATAAAAAAATATATTTCCCGTTTCCATGGGAATTTCGGGAATTCCTTCCATAGTGCTCCCCTACAACCTTTAAGGATTGTATGTTCCAAATTTCAGCTGTCTACGGCCAGTAGTTTTGGCTGTGCGTTGTCTATCAGTCACTCAGTCAGTAACAGAAGAGTTTAATATATTAAGATAAATAATTAACGGGCCCATGGTCCATAACTAGAATTTATATTGAAGACATTATCTAGGATTTGGAATTATTGAGATTTTTATAAAAAGAATAAATATATTTTTAGACATCGCCTAAAAATATAACTAAACCAACATATTTTTCCGCGAATGTTCTGAGAAAGTTTACAAGAGTTTGAAGAAATAATCTTTCGTTCGCTTTTCAGTGGAAAAACAAGTTCAAAATTTACCAAAAGAAGGAAAAATATCCGAGTGGGCAAGATTTTTTTCACCTTTATTTAAATAGATCATTAACGAATGTGGAGCATTAAAAAACGGACTTCACGTCAAATTTTGGCTGAATTATAACGTCGTCGTCAAGGAAAACATTCTTCGAATTCAGACATATTTTGAAATTTTCCATAAAAATCTCAATCGATTTCGTAGAGATTTATATGGGACCAACTATAAAGAATCTCTAGCATTGAAACAATCATTTTCAAAATCGATTCATAATTGTCCGAAATATCATTTAACAAAGACACAAAAAAAACATACACACGAATTGAGAACTTCCTCCTATTCGAAGACGGTTGAAAAAATAGACATACATAACAGAATCTTATTTTGGCAAACCTACTTTTTAAGTGGTATTGTTTATGTATTTATTGGTTCTATTAAGGTACTTATTTATGGATCTTCATAAAGCGGTGATGTTTGAAGGCAGAACTTGGGGTGGTCACTATCCCGGATCCCAGTGAACCTGATGGGAACCACATAGCGGGGGCTCAGATTCATTGACTTTTACGACACGATTATCCAGGGTCAGTATAGCTTTTCGAGACACAACTTGGCAACACAACGACACGCTTAATAATATAAAATTAGTATATTATGTATAGTTCATGGATATCCAATAGTTGTAAAGCACATTAACGGCGAACTTAATTAGAAACTAATTTCAGCAAATAACAACAATCTCTGAGTTTGATCATATTTAGGTAATAGATGTACATACATTCCGGGACTCGCGGGTAATGCTAATAGCGGTATCCTAACAACGCGCCTATCTTACTAAAAGCTAACTTTAGTCAACACTTAAATTCTAAATCAATGAGCCGCATTTCAATCAATCACATCACGCAATCAAAATCATTTTAATTTGAACATTCTGTATAGCGAAATTGCATATTATGTGTAAGTACTGTGAAGGCGCCAGCTTTAGTTAACCAACCAATACGGTTATTATTTCATTTTATAGATGTCTGCCAGAATTGCTTGCAGTTTTGTAGGAATTTATTTAAATCAATCTAACATGTTTTGTTTCATGTAGGTAGGTAGTGTTGTTTTTTCTTGTTGCAATTATTTGAATATAAAGTAGTTACTTATATTATATTTAAAAAATGTAACTATTTGTTATCATTACGAGTAACGTATTAATTGGTATTTTTTTTTATCCTGTATAGTAATTACGAAGTGAATGTAGATTTATTTAAATACGTGCTAGTCTAGCCGCAATTACAAGTGACTTAAGCGATGCGTCTTGTTTCATGCCGATCAAAAATGTGCGACCTACGACTCTCCAATTTACATAATTTGACGCAATATTATAAAACTATCGAGTAATTAACTGGAACGTTCCCCGTTAATGAACGTAAATAATGCTAATTTAGATCTGGTAACAATTGTTATGGCCTTTTTACAACATATTTAATGTTTTTTATTCATGTTTTAATAATGTGCAAGCAGAAAATTTCTGCTAGGTTATTAGCTACTGTTTTGTTTTCTCACAGAAAAAATATGGCTATTTGTGATTTAAGTAATATGTGTGGCTGTGGTTTCTAGAACAAGGCTTTTCTAAGGTATCTGCTTGTTTTATGTATGAAACAACTTGGCATATATTTTTAATAAACAATTAATTACTTTGATGAAGCATTATTTCACAATCGATATTTTTAATAAATGTACTCTTTTTAAGTTTAGTTTAATTAATTTAAAGTAAATTCTGGTACGATAATCTAATAAACTAAGTATTAAGTAGACCTTTCAATGGAATTGCCGTTATCACCTTGTTTTCTAAAAATTCTTTTTAAATAGGTACTAAATTATAAAAAATATATTTCGATATCTATTGTTATACACACATATTTAACAAAATATCAAGAATAGATAAAATATTTAATGAATCGGACAAGCAAGAAAAAAATTACTTTAGTTTTTTTGATGCAACGGTCTTATTACATGATTCCAACCCTATATCAACTGTAGCTACTATGAAAGTTATAAAAATTCCAATAAAAGCAGTAATAATAATGAATACTTACAATAGTTTTCTAATAACATCTTGAACTTCTGTGTTTAACTTGAAATATGGCGCCGAACGATGGCTGGTCTCCATCAAACTTATACCAGACTGTTCAAAATTGGTCAATTCATTCCTTACAATCTCGTACACCTTTAGAATACCACCGACAATTAATTATACATTCTTAACCTTGAACTTAATAAAACACGATTTTTTAAAAGACAATAACAAAAAACTTACTTCTTCTGGGAGTTTTGCAGGTCCCGCGCCAAAATTGTAAACCTTTGGCATTTTGTTTTTTTTTAATCGCGTTTGACAAAGAATCCGACGTGGCTCGGCGAGATATGTCGCGGTACTGAATTGACGCGTTCTGTGAAGGCAAAGAGCGCAAATAAGTTTAACCGGTTATCAATTTCAATGATACGATAACGTTTGTTTGTGAATGTTGGTTTGTTTGGATGTATTTAGTTTTGTTCATGTTACAATTATGACTTAAGGCATTTTTAGTGAAAACAATGTTTTTTAAAAACAAAATGAGATCTTGTTTTTTTTTTTAATATCGAAAACATCACATAAGTAGGTAGGCACCTATACAAAATAAATAAATGATGCCTGCCTCTTATAATGTAGGTAACACTGAAAATATCTAAGTCTTTCGGTAGATTTCCCACTTCAAACTTTCTAAGTATTTTCTATACATTGACATTGATTCTAGTTTAGTACTGGAACTTAATTGGATGCAGGCTAAAATGGTAGCCAGTTACAGAGTCAAGTTTATCATTTATGTACCTACAGACAAAAGTTGGGTCCACAAAACATCCAATTAAGGCCAATTAAGATATTTCATAAATGTAACGTATTGTTAGGTTTTAGAAAATTTTACGAAATATCTAATACCTAAGCTTTGACCAGATTTATATTTTCTTAGAGTTATAAATTAAAAATATATGATACCAAGATGTGGACCAAATAAATGAAAGACTAGAATTATATTACATATCTGTAAATTAAGCAATTGTATTTTTGATAAATATATACAAACATTATAAATAATAAGATTAATATTTCACACATATCATCACTAAAAAAAAAATAATAGATCACAAACAAACATAGTTACAGAGCTGTTAAATTTAACTCTCCGATAGTTTCGGTTAACAAGGCGTCGATCTAGACGTGCCTAGACGTTAACCGATGCCTGTTGAGTTTCGTGCTCACACTGTTAAGAGGCAGTACCTACCCTTAGGTCATTGTACGTATAGAATTCAAAAGTGGAGGTACCGTGCCACATAACAACAAGGGTTATAATTTCGTGCACGACCATTGACTGACACACGCTTTCATTTAAGATGTCCGTGAGTTTAACCTAATCACAAGCGTTTAAATTTCGAATCGGTAAATCATAAGTCTGTATAATCAATCTCTGTATAAGAACTTTGTTTCGAACTTAGCCTGTGTTTACAAAGTTAGTGTACACTACGCCTCCAATTTTGTTTGAATTCGGCTATACACAGAATTTATCTTAATTCTTGCTTAGCACCCTCGCAGTTTACCAATCAAGTGAACGTGAAAATTTAAAAGGTGGCAAAAAATCTTTTCGAATAAAAAAACAGCTAAGTAGTTTTTAAATTATACTTCAAATAACCGCATGATAAAACTAGCTAGGATACGTAATTTTATCAGTGGCATAACAATAATAACATAATATCTTGATAATATGGAGTTATAAACATGAGTTGTCAGGAGGATTGCAGAGGTGAGACCCAGTACATTCACTGATTATCTTAGTTTTTGATATAAGTACCTACCTTGGATACTATTATCAAAACCTGTAAAAAGCTCAAACCAGAGACTCAAAAGGTTCATTAAACCTAGTACGTATTCCAGCTAACATAAGGTTTAATATTATGTACTTTCCAATTTTGTTAACGTGTGTACCTTTTGAGAGAAAATAAATGATATACAACGTGTAACATAATGAAGAATAATACTTAAGGGAATTGTATGTTTGGTGATGTAGTTTATAAGTAACAGCAACATAAATTTGTTATCCTTACGGTTCGGCCGTAAAACAAGTCCAAAGTTTAGATCAAAATATCTAAGTGTCAACCCTAAAAAAATCTGTTAGCTTTTGATGAAATCTATTCGATAACAGATGGCGTGAAAATAAAGTGATGGGTAATTAAGATAGATACTACAAAGTTCAGCCGGTGCGGAAAAGGTCATAAGGTCACTGACTGCGGCACAAGTCTTGTTTTAGCTTCTTAGGTTGTCAAAATATTTTGTTGTAAAATAATTAAATAAATTTGTATGAAAGTCTATAGCAGCACTGATCATGCTAATTCTTTTACTGTATATTCTACGTATGGTATAGAAGCTAACCCTTAAGTTTTATCTCTCCATTTTGTTACACGTTGTATAATAGTAGGTAATTAAGAACTTTTGGTCAGTATAATCTAGTTAAAAGATAATAAACTTTAAGAAATGTATGTTTAATCATACATACGAATTGAAAATAAATAAGTATACAAATGTCAAGGTCATGATAGATAATATCTGTGTCACAAAGAAACGAATATGGGCCTATCAACTCGCTACTACCAATAAATACGATTCTTTGTAGGTCATTATTACATATACTAGAAACGTTGGGATTTTTTGTTGTAACTAGGGAATGCAATCTCGTACTCGCGAGATCGGGATCTCGCGAGATCTCGTCCATATTTTGCGAGTCTGAGTCTCGTTCAATTTTTGTACGAGATCTCGCGAGATTGCGAGATTGAGCGGCGCAGCAAAATCGGTGTGTTTTTGTCGTAGCGTGGTTGCGCGCAAACCATGCTAGTTTGTCTTCCCTACAATTACCAAAATTCGATTACTCTAGTAGGAACCTACGCGCTACGCGCCGGGCATTACTGTAACTTTTTGTATTTTTTGCTTTGTTCGAAATCGATATTTGTGATGTCGCCAGTCGAGAAAAAAACTTACGCCTGGTAGTTCTGATATATAATCTGAGAGAAAAATTTATCAATATTTGATTGTTAAATATATGACTTGATTGAAGTTTAATATAATTAATCGTCAAAAATTATAACTAGGTATATTGTGTAATTATGTCACAGTAATGACGTATAATAATTTTATTGAATATGCTTTGGTAGATTTTTCATAAATACTAGCTAAGTACTTAAAAAGATTTTTGTTCTTAATACTGCAGACGCAAAGGCTGATTTTCAGTTTATATAATAAGAATAAGACTGACGAATATTATATTTTAACGTAATTTTGTGTTTTATTTTAAAATAGATGATTATAATATGCCAATTACATGTATGTTTTATTTTTATCTTATATATTGAAAATCAATAAACGGAGTTAATAGTATTAGCGAATGTTTTTAATAAAAATACCCAGTTGGGCGAGATCTCGGAAATCTCGTAATCTCGCGAGACTGGCTTTACGGTCTCGCGAGATCTCGGCTAGGTCTAAAATCTCGCGAGATTGCATTCCCTAGTTGTAACATACTTAAAGGATGAATAAGATGATATTTATAAAGATTATAGGGTAGGTAGGATATTTGTTACTTTTTGATCGATGAAAAAACGAAGGAAGTATACAAGTTGATTCGTATATTTTTTTATTAGTTACAAAACCCGCGTCTGACCTCCATCTCATCTAATGTGAAGTGACGATCATTACTTCACTAAATATTGCCAGAACATATGAGAGTTTATACATACCTACATGAAGGCTGGTTGCTAGCCAGACGAACCCTGAAGGCGAGGATGCAGTTTGCTTCTTTATACTTTTTTGAATGATTATAAACCCAGTAATATGTACATATTGTGCCTGAAAAAAATATGCACAATAATTTAACATACTCGTATAAACAACCGATGTGTAAAGATGGAAACATAATTTTTGAAAATTGTCTCTATTACAAAAAGGCACAAACATAACACTAACTTACTTAAACGGATATTGCTCTGAAATGAAAATATTGTATCAAAGTTACATAAAAACATAAAGGCGTAATTTGAAAGTGGAGGGGGCTGCATTTTAAGGTTGCTTTGGTCAAAAAGGTTCCAAGAGTGGATACTGTATGGCGCTAAAGTGCAAAAACCGCGAGACGGTCATCTATACTTTAGTACTTATATTCATCTATGGGAAATATGGTGCGTTTGAATACCTACACACCGCGCTGCAAGAGGACCTAAAGGGGTCCTATCACCAAGCCAGGATGCTCGGATTAGTCGCCTTTTACAACATACAGGTAGAGCTATTCTAAGCTAACTCTACACGAAATTACTGGGTGATTTATTGTTCTTTAACAGATCTTTAATGCTGAACTGTGTAAAAATAATTAGTAGATAGATTATAGCAAAAAGTGAAGATAACAAAATGATGGAAAAGTAATGTTATGATGGCTCAACTCACAGATAAAGCTTAACTATAGCGGGTGGATTTACAGGTTAATTGTCACTGAAACGAATAAGTATAAATAAGTAAAACTCGGAATGTACTTGATATGGCTCTCTACTCGAGAAGTCGTTGTGGCGCTGAAGTTAGTGTGCATATCATACGATATCGCAGGTTAAGCATAGTTCGGCGCGGTCGGTAACAGGATGGGTGACCGCCGATCATTTATTTCTCATACTACGGCTACACTACCGTGATATGCCAGTAATTATTGCCATAACTTAAACAACACCAAGGTGTAACCACGATTTACGGCCATAATTTTACAATGCCAATCAATATGGCAAATGGCGGTAGGCAATAGCTTCGGAGGCGGTCTTTTTTCGCACATCAAAGAAGATTACCGCAGTAATTATTGCGTTTGTGGCCACACTACCGTTTCTCCAGTGTGCAATATGAGCTCACCGGCGACGCACGTATCGACCGACATGGAGTGGTCAAATGAAAAAGCGCTCGAGTTTTTAGAATTATTCCAATCCGAACCGTCTCTTTGGGATACCCTGTTTTGTCTTCTTTTAGCTTTGTTGAAATTTAAAAGATTAATGTAAAAATAATTGGCACTCATAAAACACAACGCCGCTGCAGCTTCGACCTCCATCTTGAAAAAGTAATATTTACCGCCAAATTTAATGCCATAATTATTGCAGTAAGGTAGTTAGACGGTAAGGTAGTGTGGCCACACCAGTTCATGCAGTAATTTAAACGGTAATTTAATGCCATAATTATGGCGGTAAAAGCCCGGTAGACGGTAAGGTAGTGTGGCCGTAGTATCACGACGCGAGACGACTTCCGTGCTTCGTAGGGCACGTTAAGCAGTCGGTCCCGGGTGCTGTTTACTTATATACAGTAGTCGTCAGGGTTTGTCAGAAGCCATTTCGGCACCCTGAAAATTCTGACATCCACCAACAAGCACTGGGCCAGCTTGGTGGATTACCTAAACCTCCTCGTTTACCCCCAGAAGAGAGACTCATAGCCCCGCAGTGGGCTCAGTGCATGGAGTTGTGACTATGATGATGACTTCATATGGTATTGTGATAACATAATAATAACGACAAAATAAAGAAGATTAAAGTTTATCTACACATAATCTGTACTTATAGTACCTAACTAGATTTTGTTTCTTGTTTGGTTTCGAGTAAATCTCTATATCTAAATCTCCAATAAAAATATCTTTTCGTCTTTCATAGCCATATTTTGAGGAGTCATTAACATCTGATAGGATCATAAGTTACGCGAGCAAAACCACGTGAAGCTGTTAGGGCACGTTTAAGCACAGACGGAGCTTCGTGCGTTCTCGTTACATCGCCGGCTTTACTCTAAACCAGCGGATAGTTCCATAGCAAAGCCCGCGATGTAGTAAAAACGCACGACGTGCGGCCTTAAACGTGCCTTCAGAAAAATTACATATTACCCAAACTGATACAACAATTGACGATGTTGGGACATGAAAGTTTTAAAAAGCTTATGTATAAAGTAAACCGCACAGCGAAGCTGAGAAATATCCTTGTATGACTTCGGTAAGTTTAGATATCAATTTTCGAAAATATGGGCGTAAAATAATACAAAAAATTTGCGACAAATTGCGTTTTTTGTTATTTTTCGGTGCCATACATATAAGTACACTACAACTAGATTTAAGCCACTTTAGAAAATTTCCTTTTCTAAACTGATAATAATATTAAAGCCTCCGTGCAATGGCTGCGCTTCGGGGACCTCTTTGGGAAAACCGAAGGGTTTTGTCTTTGCGATACAGGATCAGGTTATCAAGGCGAACAACTACCGGAAATACATTATGAGGGACGGCACAGTGGACGTATGTCCGACGTGCCACCAACCTGGCGAGTCCCTCAGAAATGTAGTTTCGGGTTGTTCGGTTCTTGCTAACACTGAGTATCTGCATAGACACAACCAAGCAGCCAAAATTATCCACCAAGAGCTTGCTCTGAAATACAGTCTCATCAATCAGAAACTGCCTTATTACCAGTACACGCCGGAGCCCGTTCTCGAAAACGGCAGCGCCAAGCTCTACTGGGATCGGTCGGCCCATTATCACGGACAGGACTATTCTAGCGAATAAACCTGATATCATGTTAATGAACCGATCGACGTCCAAGGTGTTTTTGGTGGATATAACTATACCACATGATGAGAACCTCGTGAAGGCCGAGACCGAAAAAACAACGCAAGTACTTGGACCTTGCACACAAGGTCACCGAAAGTGGGAACTTTTGTCCACCGAAATCATCCCGGTTGTAAAATCATCCCGGCTGTTTAATTATATACCGACAATAATCCTTACCTATGGTTTATTAGCTACAACGCTATGGGCAAAATACCCATCGGTACCTTCTTTCTAAATAAAGACAGCTTGACTTATTTGTCTTTCAACTAATTTCGAACTTAATAACCGTTCTCAAAGCTGAGTTAGGAAAATATTATCATATAGGTATATTATCATATAGGTAATGTTGTGTTCAACATCAAAAAAAGTTATTATTATACTTAAACACTGATAACGTTATCAGTTCTTAATGACAGGACAATACTGTACACTGATATTATTCCATGGCAAATGGTATTATAGTTACTTAGAAACACTTTGAGGTTTGGGAATTAATTTTGAATAATAAGGAAAAAGAGAAATCGTTTTAAATGCCGACTTGGGACTCTGTAATACTCTTGTCGTTCTGTCGACTTGTAGTTGACACACAAATAGTATATTATGTAACAAGTGAGCGAAGTTGCTAAGTTTGCGAACTGTAATTAGCAAAGCTCACGAGTTACATACGACGTTTTTCAACACACTTGTGAGTAAAAGACAGACATACGTGGTCATAAAATAACAAACACATTTGATAACAAAGCTGTGAATTGTGATTGAAAAATGGCGCCGAACCTCGCGCGTGCGCGTAGTTTTTTTTCCCGCCAAATGTGTCAATGTCTGTATAGCATATACAGCCTATTTTAAGTGAAAATGTTTAATTTGGAGTGGTAAATGCAAATATTTTAATATTTTATAACAAATTATTGTAAATTGTGAATAATTTGTTTGATATACAAATTTGTTTTACTAATATAAGGCGCAAACATTTAAAAATGTATATGGATTTGAAGTGGTATAAAACCTCTTTGTTGTTTCTGAAAATATTTAATGTATAACCCAGACCAATAAATTATGCTCTGTTTACTCGCATGTAATTTGCACAAAGGTACAATTCATCTTTGTAGGATTCATTATATTATGCACTAGGGTATAATATATTATGCACGTGTGACTTATAGCCCAGTTTATAGTTCTAAATTCAATAGAATAACGCTAACTTTACGAGCAAGTGTGTTGAAAAGATAATTTCGACATGCTAGTATTGATATCACACGACAATGATTTCTACTCTACGTTTCATTACATTTTGAAACGAGATTTTTACAATATTTTTCAATTATTTTGAGTTCTTGGTATTTTTATTTTTAATTTATTTCATAATTGGAATCATCAAAATATAGATAGGTAATCTAAAGTTACCGCTGCGTAAAAAGTAAGAAAATAATTTCATAATAAGTAAGAACCAATCCTTAGTACAACTTTCGAGTGATTTTACTCAGAAAATACAAAAGGTTCCTGTTAAATTAATAACAAGAATAAGTACAGTTAACTAAATAAGATGTAAAATAAAGAAAAATATTTATTTTAAACTCACAACAAGATACTAGTCTACAGATATATACCTACATAGCGATATCTACTGGTGGCAGCTTAAAAAAACTTTGCAAGTGTAGGTATCAGTGTCATCATCATCATCATCATCATCACAACTCCGTGATATTTCAGGGTGCCGAAATGCCTTCTGACTAACCCTAACGACTACTGTATACAAGTATACAGGCAACCGGGACCGACTGCTTACCGTGCCCTCCGAAGCACGGAAGTCGTCGTGAGAAATGAATGGTCGGCGGTCACCCAGTCTCATAGATGAAAATAAGTACTAAAGTATAGATGGCCGTCTCGCCAATTTTGCACTAGGGCGCCAACTAGGCCCCGGGACCGGAACTAAAAAGCGGGGAAAGGGTGCGGGCGGGAGATGCTTCATCTGAAATATTGAAGAAAGTTTTAGAACTACTTGCAGAATTTCAGCCTAAACGGAAATAATCCTCGAACTTAAGAATAAATTTATCCTCGAACAACAAAAAGTCTAAATTGGTAAAATGTTGAAAACGCAAACGTATTTCACTGAAAACCAACGGATTCTCAGTGATACAACGTCTTTGAATCGCATAGTACGTACAACACAAAATTTGTGTTGCCAGGATTTAAAAAAATATTCCTCCCAGCTATTGATACTCATTCAGTTTAGTAGTTTTTTTTTTATTTGCTCACAAAAAGTTGTTACAGGAAACATATGAAAAAACACCAAAGTTGATGAAAAAAATGAAAAAAAACACTAAGGGACAACTCAGACCATGTTGATCTGTAAAATTGTAGGCATAGATATGCTTATTCAAGATTTTAGTAAAACAAATATTACCTACTCAATAATTAGTTGAGTAATAATAGGTGTTTTGCATTAGGCAAGCTACAATAGGTTTATTTGAATTAAAGTGAATAGCTTAATAGTGTGTTATTAAATCTACTATTAATTGTTACTTTTTTTGAATGGCAGCTCTATTATGAACGCTATTTCAACGCATTTTTTCTACTCGTAATAGTTCCGCGCCCAAGGGTATGGTGGCGTTAGTTTATATCAGAATTTCCCAATTGTATGGAAGACAAACTAGCATGCCCAGTCTAATACCGGCCGCACTGAGCGCGCTTAACCTGCGATCGTTTGATATGCACAGTAACCAGCGCGCCACGACGACTTCAGGGTATCAGTGTCACCTAAAAACAATTCAAACAATAGCATTCAATATTCATTCTCAAACATAGGTAAGTCCCTACATGTCTATTTGTGAAAATTTTTAAATATGTAGCCTTCTGCAACTTGTTTCTACATTCATCATCATCATCATCACCATCACAACTCTTTGTAATGAGCCCACTGCAGGGCATGAGTCTCTCCCCTGGGTGAAGAGGAGGTATAGGCCATAATCCACCAAGCTGGCCCAGTGCTGGGTGGTGGATGTCAGAATTTTCAGGGCGCCAAAGTGGCTTCTGACAAACCCTAACGACTACTGTATACAAGTATACAGCACCCGGGACCGACTGCTTAACGTGCCCTCCGAAGCACGGAATTCGTCGTGAGATATGAATGGTCGGCGGGGTCACCCATCCAAGTACCGACCGCGCCAAACGTTGCTTAACCTGTGATATCGTATGATACACACAGTAACCACGGCGCCACGACGACTTCTTCTACTTCTACATTGCTAAATCTTAATGTATTAAAACTCTTCCGTTATTGACTGAGTGACTGACAAAAATCTGGCCTTAAAAAAATACAAGCCGCTTAGTATCCTTTGCTATATAGGCTCTCTGTTGTATCCAATTTAATTTTAAAGCTTTGTAATATTTTTAAGTTTATGCATTTAAAATGCTCAATTATTCTTAAATAATTGAAAAATGTTTTTATTTAGCACATTGTTTCAATTATTTAATTAGCTTTGGGGATAAATAAATAATTTTGTATTATTACAGTTAATGGTAAAATATTTAGCACTACATAAGTCTTGAATGATGTGATTTAAACGCGTTGCCAGCATACAAATAAACCACTTATAGAGCCATAACTTGAATTAGTAAAGTGATTTTACCATCTTTTTCATGTTTATGAACGAATACACGAAGAGTATATGTTGTGATCCTTACAAAGAGATGTAAAACTCTCTGTAATCATCAGACCGAGTCTCAATGGATTAGCCAACATGATGTCATTGCATGAATTTGGATAGTGTGAATTTTTAAGTTTATTTCTTGCAAATAAATACATCATTCATGCTATTAAATAAATATATTATATGTAAATAGAATCACAGATTTTTATTGCAAATGCAGTCATCTGTTGAACAAAATTAAGATGCGATAAGTAGTAAGAGAAAAAACTTAAATATTTTTTTCTTCCATGCTAGACTGGGAGCAAAGGGAAAACATTGAATATGCCAGCTGCTTCTCTTCCCGAGTATACCGTATAAGTCAGGTAAGGGACAGAGGTTTGATCGGAGGTCTTTTTGTGGGCGATAGGCTAACCCCCTGTCACTGCAATGGTCTTTCTCCATCATTCTTATGGCTCCAAATTTTTCAAACGTAACATCAAATGGTTTTATAGCCTCTGGTGTTTTGCCTACCCTGTATGTGAGGGATGCAGGCGTGAAGTTATGTATGTTTGTTATTTTTTATTTTGTATTAATATTACCTACATAGTGCCTACCTAAAAGTAGTTCGTTAATATGTTTACGTTGTTTTAAAATATGCCAGCTCTATTAATCTTTTACTTACCTATATTACCTAAGAACCAAAATACCAACACTTAAGTAAAAATAATTAAAGCATTATACGAGACTTGCGTTTCATCATTCTTGCCCCTGTGGCACATGCTGCAACAGAATTGAGAACACATTCTGATGCAAATTAAAAAGGCAGTGTTTGGAAAATAACACCATACTTACGGAGTAATAAAAATTACGACTCTTTTGTTTCATTGAGTTGGTACCAAACTTATCTCCACCATAACTTTGCCTGACATTTTTGCAATGTACTACAATGTCGACTACCTGAATGTTCTGTGGCCGTGGCGTTGTATTACTTCACTCACTTCGATTAATCAATCTTTTTTTCATTCAATTTGTGAATCTTTGTCGCTCTGTCTGTGCGTGTAGGGATTTTGGTTAATTTTATATTATTTATCGTTTATTACGAATTGTGAGTGAAACCAGTGCAAACTTTTATTTCTTATCGGGCTAAGGATATGCCTCCAGCAAAGGATGAATCAATCAGGGAAAGCAATTGCTTGGAAATTATAAACATTGTTGAAAAGAGTCCCGCAAAAAATACTTTAGTCGATGTTCGCGCTTGCAATAAACCTGCAACTAAGGTAGGAAAATCTTTATTTGGTAGATTAAAAAAAGGTAGAAATTGTAACTGTTTTAAATTTAAATATGGAATCGTGCTACATTAATGTAAGAACGTCCAAATATTCATTGCATTTTTGGTTTTAGTATGTAATCATGAGCGGCTTATGAACACTTAGTCAAACTCTATTCAACTTCAGAAAATATATAATGTTTTATTACCTATGCATTACTGACTGCACAAGCTTCCTAGTCAAACCACTTTCATATTCAATGTTAATTTACCTGTGCACTTACATAATACAGCATTCGTTTTTAGTAATTATTCAGTTACTTATTACATGCACATCCTCTAAAAATATAAATTAAATAACTCTTAAAAATACTTTTTTGAATCATGCTCCTGGGACACTCTCTTGTTTAATTTGTGATATTTAAAATTTTACACTTGTATCATACACTTATGTATGTTGATTAAAGTTGCCGCGAATACTCGCTATTATTCAGTATTTGGAAATACTCTAATTCTTTTTGATATTCATTGAATACCAAATAATAGCTAGTATTATTCAGCATTCAGCAAATAGTCATCTAAAATAAACTTTTAACAAACAAAGAAACTGATAATGAGTTAAAAATAATATTTTTCTGTTATTTCCCTGAATAAAAAAAAATACACAGTATTAATTAATATGGGCCTGTGCCTATCATATTCATGAAATTTAATTAGATAGGCTTTTTAATTAATATTTAAAATCCAACAGAGGCAGATTGTGGTGCAAAAAAACTATTTTTTGTTCGGGAGCAAGTCGATATCGCTTTTCCTCATAAATTAAACCTGTCTCGGAAAATAACAGTATTTCTGAATAAACAGAGCTTGCTGGTGTGATTAAGTATTATTTAGCAAGCTTACTTAAAATAAGAGATCTATTCTTATTGGTACTCAAAGCCCACCATTCATATAGGTTTATTTTTCTGTCAACCTTTGCTAATGCGATGTACTGGGCGGTTTTTTCAGCAGTAGCACTCTTGGGTTGCTCTTCAATACGCTGCTCTGTAGATGACTTTTCAAAACATGCCCAAAATAGTTTGATTCTCTAATTCTACATGCTTACTTTCATTGCTCAACGAGTACTTTTTTTTTGACACAACCTAAGTAGACGTTAGAAATATTTTTAGTGTGGTTTATTATGTTGAATAGTAATGTCGAGTTATTTGACTATTTGCCAAAGAGAATGGCGATAATCTGTATTCGACTATTCACTATAGCAACTATTTGTAGTAATTCTAATGTAGATGATACACTTTTTTCAAGTAAAGGTGGATTGTACTACATGAGTGCAACAAACAGATTTGCAAACAATGTTAATGCAACATAACTTTACGGACACCATAAGTCAAAATAACACCATGTCTGGCACTCTGCCTTATAAAAAGCCACTAGGGTTGCTCTTGCTTGCTGTCCGGGTTTTCAGAATTGTGGTTTTTGGATATTGGGGTAATAGTACCTTCCCTCTAACCCATTCCAAACTCCAACTCTAAATTTAACTAATTTGCTAATGAATATTAAATATTCAATTTCTTTTCACAGACATGAAAAAAATCAGCTCTAAAAAAAAACTTGTAAAATAAACCTTGGGGTTAGTATTTTTAGAAATCATCCTCTACCTCTTTCAACCCCCATCATTCCAACACACTAAAAGTATTCTTCCTAACAGAATTTTATATTTAACTGCTTTCTAGAAGAATGTTTCTACTCTAAATACTTTTGTATTAAATCAAAAGATGCTACTTTAAGTATAAAAGGCACTCCTACTTCTTAAGTGCATTTATTATTAAATATTTCATGGTCCTATTACATTTTTATTATTTACATACATGTTAACTATCTTGGCCGGTTGCTGGTATGATAAAAAACATTATATTAGTGTTAAAAATAAACTGAAATCTTTTTTTAAACTGGCATGGTCATTAACATTTAAATTAACTTTAGAAACGGGATATTTACCATGTGACGGTACCGTCGTGATCATGGCGCTTGTAACAGTGCCGAAATATCGAGAACTCAAAATAAATGAAATACATGGTAAATATCCTGTTTCTAAAGTTAATTTAAATGAAATCTTTTTGATTAAGTATTTTGCTCATATTACACACTACCTATTGTTAATAGGTATTAAAAAAGCAAGCAAAGTTTGTTTCCTAAACAGAACTAATAAACACTTAATGGACTATGCTTAATCACGTCTTGATTTTTTCAACAAAGTGGTGTAGTTTCAGATTTTACCTTGAAACTATAATTTTAGTATTTTTTTAAACTCTGCATGTGATATTTATGAAAGGAATTATAGAAATCATTTGGATCTATGGTAGAAATCCAAGTATATAGAAAAAGAGATTATTACTCAAACCATGCAAGTAGAATCCACAAATATAAGTTTTGAAAATTGCAGATAAAAAGTTATGTTTTATCATGCACCAATACTGCCTTTGACCAAAAAGGGGGGTCAATCTCAATAATGATTTAGATACTACAGAATAGATTCCATTCTTGCACCTCCTTTCACTAACAAATCCAAAAATCTTCAAATCATAATACAATTACAGAGCTTGAGAATTTTAGCCTAGAACACTTATCTTTAATTTAATTCTTTGTTACAAATGAGATACCTGCGAAGGATATTTATAGCAGCATTATGTATTGTATCCCAATAATCCCAAGATTGGATAAATTATATGCATATTAAATCAATGACCACAATTCACCAAGTTTAGCTGTCCGTCAACAAACTAACAACTGTTAGGATGATGTAACACTCATTAATATTTTCCTTTTGTGTTTTGTACATCAGACCATGACATAAGTGTGTGCTAGCAATGTAGTGTGTAGTATTGTGCAAATTTACTGTAGGTATTTAATTAATTTATGTTGTATACACATTCATAGTTATTCGTAAACCTGACAGCTAAAAGTATTTTTAGTAGTAGCACAGTTTTGTAAATTATTATTATAGTAAGAGCATATAGAGGTCACCCTTACTATGTTACAGTGTACAGAAGAGACTGGATACATAGGTTTCTAAATTAAAAAAAAATAGAAATAAGAGATATTCACTCTGCAAAGTACTTATACTTATCTATATCAATATTAAAATTGATGTCAAGATGAAATAGAGCTAGATAGCAAACAATCTGAATGACGTCACCAATAATAGCAATCTACTTCAGACTATTTCATAATTTTTCATTCAAATTACTAGCAAGACCTATTTACATTCATTTAATTTTTTTTTTTGTATATTTATAGAGAACGCTCTAGCCAAGAAAACTACATCTGTAAACAATATCTTTAGTATGATTAATAATAGTAGTAAAATTTCTTTATGTGTTTTATATTACACAATACACTGGTTTTTATGGAGTACAAGTATTAAAACACAGTTATTCAAACCTGGCCGCTGAAAATGTTGTTATTACCCGAGCAGCAACATTTGCATACATTTTTGGTCTATTACATAAAGAAGCAATCACAATAACTGTGCAATAATCAGTTAATTATTTAATAAGGCCGTCATGTTGGCAGCGTTAATTTGAATTTCTCCTAGACAAGAGTCTGTGGAGCGCCCGCGCCGCGCCACGGTAGCGTCTTCGGCGCATTGACTTTGTTTCACGTAACTTTTCACTTTTTTTTCGTCCGCGAGTCAAGTTACGCGTCTATTCGTGTTCATAATCGCGCATAATTACAACTGATACCATGCTTTATGCTTTTAAAACGATATAATTTATTGTAGTGATGTCATAGTTTCATAGTTTACTTTTTATTTTGCACTTTTTTTGTTTTTTTTTTTCCTTTTTTTTAATGTTATTTTTGTGTTTTTTTTTTTTCAATACCTTTCAGTGTTAAGTTATTGTTCGTCATGTGGGACAGTGGACTGTTGGTTTGTTTACATGGTTGTTATTAGAAAAAATCTGCACAAGGCTATAGTTTTTTATTTTGGATATCATCTATAGATGATTGCATGCTCTTGTTGCACTTCTGTAGAGTGGAGAAGACATGACTAATTCACAGGTACTGTTTCTTTTTTATTTGCACTTTATTTCTTTTATTTGTAAGATAAACTCCAAATTGTACGTGTAAATTTAACATAGGTATATCTCTCACTGAAAATATCACTGTATGCACCAATAAAACGTATCTTTAGTTATAATATAATATAAATAACGTTGGACGTTTCACACAACTCAATCTAGCCTCAAACTAAGTACAGTTTGTGATATGAAAGAAAACCACGTAATCGCTAAATTTAATACCAAAATAATAACATTAGGTACATAGACGACCACCCAGACTCGTGACATATAATGCGAGGTCAATACAATCGTATAGCGGTAATCGAACCTGTCGTGTATCAGCGACCGGCTATTCGTCCACTGCGCTACAGACGCGCGTCTTTAATAAATTCGATGACACTGTAGTTGATTATATGAAGACAAAGAGTTTTCTGAAATAGCTTACGTTTGTATTTTAATTATCTCTCATTTTGTCCAACTCTTCCGTACCTAAATTCTTTTAAATTTTGTTAATGAAAAATTTATTTTGTGCGACATAGCGCCCAAACGCGCTAGCGGGTGACCGCAGGGGCGGCTTACCGCGCGGTTAACCGCTTTTCCAGTTTATTATGCAACCGCTTGTGAGTGAATGCACTTAACCGCCACAAAATTTCAACCGCGGCGTTTGAATTTAGAGGTAACCACGTTGAAACCGCATTAAGCGGTTCGACCGCACACGAACCGCCTAGGCAGTCAACCGCTAGTGCGTATGGGCGCTTAAGTTTTACTAGAAAAACAATAAATCATTCTTTTAGATTTGTAATGTAACAAAGTTGATTCTTTGCACCACAGTCTTGAAGTATGTACCTACGAACCAACTGAATCATGACCCACAACAAGCTCATTTTGGCATATATTCCCAATGCTAGTAGGTCGAAATTCGCTTGAACATAGGTTGTCTTAGTGGCGAACTTGTTATCATTACAATCGACACTAACATTTAATAAGTACAGAATTCGTTCAGTATCTAAAATGTCCTAATTGCATTATACGCGATAGACCTTACAAGTCTTTCGCTCCCAGTCCCATGCTGGACTGGGAGCGAAAGAAAAACTTAGAATGTGCCAGCTGCTTCTCTTCCCGGGCATACTGTAAAAGTCAGTTAAGGGACAGAGGTTTTAAAGATGTTTTTGTGGGCGATAGGTTGACTCCCTGTCACTGCAATAGTCTCTCTCCATCATTATAATACCTCGAAATTTGTCAAACGTGAAATCAGATGGTTTGATGACCTCTGGTGTTCTGCCTACCCCATACGGGATACAGGCGTGAAGTTATGTATGTATGTATGTACCTTACAAGTTTGACAGTTTCAAACGACTTTTCAACAAAGTGGGTCATGCTGAATCATGATTGGTTCGATAGTACATTTATATCTAAATTTAGCTAAAATAAAAGACAAAACTATTCCAAAGACAACACGAAATCCGTCCAACAGTAGAGCGACGCAGATCTGCGTTCATGTCTCAGATAGTCTTGTGCCGTTCATTAAGTATTGTAATTGTGGGTAATTGCAGCAAGATGGTATGTAAACAGTCGGTATTGTGGTTGTGGACGGCCGGTCATTCACAGGAGAAATGTACGTGGGGTTCTGCGGAACGAGGCTGTTTTGTTCGATATTTAAAAAGTAAATAAAAGCTTTTTACAGATTAGGTATAAAACCTTTTTGCAAATTATATTTCTTCAGAGGAGCAGTACCTACCTTGGTCCATGTAGTTTTATATCCTCGGTCCCAATTGTATAGCTAGGAAAATTGGAGCAAATATTTTATACTATAACTAGCGGCTTCCTGCGGCTTCACCCACGTAAATCTCGATCCCGTGGGAATATAAAACCTATCCTATGTGACTTGTGCTTTTTAAACTATTGAATCGATATTAATGCCGACGGTGTCGATCGATCGATTTACATGCCATTTCATACATCGTGAACACGTGAATACATAAAGTATTGTGAAATGATTAGACACTATCAAGTCGCTAGTAAATTAAAAAGTAGTAAATTCAGTTCGTTGAATGTAAGCTGCTTAGATATATCTATTCAGTAGCCACCGCGCGCGGTTTTACCCGCGTAACTTTTGATCCCGTGGGATTTCGGGATAAAATATAGCCTATAACCTTCCTCAAGAGTTGGGCTATCAAATGCAAAAAGAATTTTTCAAATCCCACTTGTAGTTACTGAGATTAGTGCGTTCAAACAAACAAAAAAACAAACTCTTCAGCTTTATATATTTATCTATTCATATGTTTGAAAGAGCGCCTATAGCGTTTTGCTAAAACTTCCTTTCGGATTCAAGGAGCAGGTTAAAATACCTATTGCAAGTAGGGCTAACAAAATTTGAAAGTTGAATCTCTTTTTATAATTAGTCCGTTTTAGATTCATTATAACCATGGGAACTTGTCTGACATTTAAATAGCGTGATCTTGGATTCTCGTTGGGGGCTTTCTAAACAGTGATTCGTGCGTTCTTTATCGTTGTGTCAAAAGACAAAGAAAAATATAGACGAGTTTTAAAGCATTACAAAATTTAACTAATCTCACAATTAAGTCACAGTTGATTTATTAGCGACTATAGCCTGGCAAATAATTCAATGCAGTAAAATGACAGTTCCAGTGTGCCCACTTTAGGGAAGAAAGTAAATAGTGACGCGGTTTAAGTGAACGAATGAATTTTTTGAATTAAATAAATATTTCTGAAACTCACACAACATTATCTAGCCCAAATTAAGTTTCTTAAAGAACTTGTGTTATGGATACTAGATAACTGATATACATATTTTTGTTAGAATAAACTTAAATAAACATATAAACATCCATGACTTGACGACTAATATCTGTGTTCATCACACAAATATCCGCCGCCGCCGGGATTCGAACCCAGGACCTCTGGCATAGAAGGCAATGCATGTTACCGCTACACCAGCCGGTCGTCGGAATAAATAAATATATCGTCAAATTGAAAAATTACATATTTTAACAATATCTATGATTTCATTTTCTCATTGCTAGAGTGGGGAATGCTTCACGTAACTTACTTTTTTATTGATTTTAAATAATGGCAAAAAACTAATTTTACTTCTACTGTTTAAAGCACTGGTTATGTTTGGTAATTAATTATTTTCATAATAGTTACTGTTAAGTTAAAGTACACACATAAAATTCACGTATTTATACATCGCTTTACAATTTTATACTAAACGAATGAAAAAGTACAGAAGGCGGCACATCAAGCGTTAAAAAACTGTCAAAAAAAATACTTTAACCTGAACTCTATGCCCTCGACATTAAGTTAAAATTGATCTGGGAAATTTGACAGGTAATGTAACGCTTGATCTGCTTTCTTCTATACCATTCAATTTCAATCATTCTCATTCAGTACCTTACTATTTTTCTGTTTGACATTCCGAACTGTTAGTTTACTGCATTGAATTATTTGCCAAGGTATAGTAGAAGTTTCTCTCATTACCATCTGCAGATCGTCCAATTGACATGGAACTATCTGGCTAGTCAGTAATTAAATTTCCTGTCTCATTTTGCACCCTAACAGCCCGTTCACACATGATCCGTTTTACTGGATACCTTTTTTGTATAGTAAATACGTATACTGAATACTGTGCCATATGTGAAGTCGCTCATACAAATCCATGCGCCATCGATGAAAAAAAAACGTATCTGGTTAAACGTATCCAGTAAAACGGACCATGTGTGAACGGGCTGTTAAGCTTTGGTCTGGTGATCATGACGCACAACGCTGTGGTATACGTTATGCGTTGTCGGACATTCAATCATATGAAAAACGTCGAGAATGTTTTCTTGTTCCGTCGCAGTATGCGTCAGCGGCGAGGGGCAAGCGTGGTGAAGTGGGGAGGTGTACTGTAAGGTGTCATTCTCGGTTCAACGCTGCGGTGTGCGGTGTGCGTCACGGGTGTGCGTCACTGAGTCAATATGGAATTTTTCGAAGACAATTTAATAGAATTAGTTCGCAACTATCCTTCTTTATATAAATATAACGACAAAAAACATAAAAGTTTTAAAATTAAATTAAATGCCTTTTTATTAAGGTTTCGTAACAACCTTCACTCCTCCGTTGTAAAAACATGTTCCTCGGAGATTTTCTTTGTCTATTCAGAAGCAGTAACAATTCTTCTTTTAAGAGAAGCACAAATTACAGAAAAATTGTTCATGTTCTCGTCTACCTTGGTAGCTGCGGCAAAATCAACAAACCACCTCTCCGCAGGGACGCTAAATGCTGCGTTGTGACGCTGCGTTGCGGCGCATACCGCAGCGTTGTGCGTCATGATCACCAGACCAAAGCTTTAGGCTGCAAACTGGACGACAACGGCGCGGGCAGCAACGCGCCGTTCTCGACACCAGCGCGCAGCGGAGCGATTTGTAGCGGTTTCATACAAACACAATACTTTCTATCGTGCCGCGGAAATCGCTGCCCGGGCCACAGTCGCTGCCGTCCAGTTTGCAGCCTAGACGTTGTCTTGTGAAACACTAAGAGGCGGTTCGTCTTGAAATAAGAATCAATAGAATCTTTTGACAATTTGGAGATAAATCAGGCAACAACATACACATGACTTGAGAACATTTTTCATGTCGGTACGAATGAACTATGTGCGTAGTGAGGGTTTATTGATTATCTCACCTACAACTACGCAAACAATCGTAAAAGCCGAGATCGTAATACGAGTGATCCCAAATTAGTAGGAAAACACCTTTGAGCCCTTTAGTGCCGAACAAACTTTATAAGTTTTATCCTTACATAGACGGCATTTTTGACGCAGTGGGCAATTGACCGGTTGATATGCGTGCGGTTGCGTTTTCAATCTTCCTCGGAATATAAATATATGGAGATCTGCAGATATAATGCGTGTTCTTTTATGTAAATAAAAATATTACAAGTCGTAGTGGTGCAATGGCTCATGCGTATATCAACAGATATTACAGGTGAGGCGGTTACGCACTACATCCGATTCTAATCCGAAAAAATAATAATCTAGAGATTTTGTATGAAATGACGGATGCCGGATGTTGCATAAACTACCCTAGAAATAGCTACGCTCTGCGCCGGACCGTAATTTGTTGGATTCGGATCCGATAAGAATCGGATATAGTGCGTAACCGCTCTCAGCAATAACGTTTGGTCGGGTCGGAACTAGGATGGGTGACCGCCGACTTCGGAGGGCAAGTAAAGCAGTCGGTCCCGGGTGCTGTATACGTGTATGCAGTAGTCGTTAGGGTTTGTAAGAAAATATTTCAGCGGCCTAAAAATTCTGACATCCACCACATAGCACTGGGCCAGATTGATGGATTATTATAGCCTGAAACCTCCTCGTCTCCCAGAGGGCAGACTCATAGCCCTGCAGTGGGCTCATTCCGAAAGGTTGTGTGAAATAATATAAGTACCTAAACAAGTTTTCGGATGGCTCTGTGTGAAAACATTGTTTTATTATTTTTACTAGCAGTTAATTTATATTGTGAGAATATCGAGAAATGTCTTAAATTTTATGCTTTCTGCGCGAACTTCAGCACTAGGTACTGTCAAAGCATGAATGAGTAAAAATCGCCCATTTATCCTCACAAATATACGTTTATAGTACGAGTAAGTTTACTATTATGTAAGCAGAGTTGACTCATGATTAGCGCGGATTAAATTACGCATAATAACAACATAGTGTGACGATCAGGTACACCGCAGACGACGTACTATTTTTGCGAAGTCTGCGGCACCAGGGACCGGAAAACCCCTTTATTTGATTAAGCCTATTGATAGGGTAACCCTATCAAAATCTTACCATATGGAAGTGTAACCCTATTGATATGGTAAGCCTATCGACGTGGTAACACTTTGAATAAAGTTAACTACTTTCGGATGCGCTTACCCTGTGATAGGGTTGCCTATTTCTATCTCTTTTCCGCGCATGCTGTTGAATTCGGAAGTATAATTCGAAGTGCGAGATTGAATAGATGGTGATATTTTTGATAATTTGATATTCTTAGAGATTAAATTTGCCTGCAGGTTTTAAAACCCTATTGAATCGGTAACCTTCAATAGGGTTTTCGATAGGCTTTCTGCTTACATGAAGCTAACTCTATTGATATGGTAAGCCTTAAATTAGGGTAAGTCTTCGATACGGTTACCAAATTGATAGGGTTTTTTAAAACAAGTCTATGAAAAACCCAATCAAAAACCTCTTTAAGGGTAAGCGGTTCCGGTCCCTGTGCGGCACTCGAAATGCCTGCAAAACGCGCGAAAATTCTACCGTTACACGTTACAGTTTATTACGCGACGTACATCTTCAACGCACAAGTTTCAGAGATTGCGATATATTATTTGACATATTGACATAAAGACATGAATTAGGTACAGCAAAAGACGAAGAAATAATTTGAGTACAGTGCGGCGCGTTCTGCCACGATACACGGATTTTTGTGCGCCAGAAGTTTTACACGTCGCCGTCGCGTTGTCATATGTGTTACTGCGTAAAATTGTATAGTACGTTCTTTTTACGCAGGCTAAAAAGTGCGTCACGGATAGTCTGATTGCTCCTCATAGTTGCTATGGCAAGTCCAGCTATGGTCTAATGCATTCCTTATCTGCGTATTGTTTTTTTTGTTAGATAAATAGTGGAAATTTAAAAGTCAGCTGTCAAATTCAGAACGCAACTACGAGAATTTATAACACGCAACTTTCATTCTTTTGTCGGGAAAATGTTTTAAGAATGAGATACGGACGACCGCGATGTCTGGCCACTAGTTTCGCCTTATAAACATGGTTCTTATTACCTGCGTTGTTAGGGTTAAAATTAGCTTAGTATTACTTTTCCAGACCGACGTTAATTTATCATATCGTACAATTAATGCAAGTGACCCTTGTTTTGAGGGAAGACCTCATAATTTGTCTTATTTAAAATCTGGCGCCAGATATCACCGCTCTGTTGCTCTTGTGTTTGTTCGGGACATGTTTACGTCTATCGTCCTGCAATAAACTTAATTAAAAATATATTATTGTCTTTCATTGTTATGAATTTGGTAGCGTTTAATTATTAATTTACATTTTAACTCGACGTTTCGTGTCTTTACACTGATACACGTTTATTACGGTGTCTGCAGACATAAACTTGTTAAATCTTTATTTTAAAATATTTGTCTACCATTTATGTATTGTTGCTTTTTAAACGTGGTCAAAATTGTTTACTTAAATTTGCCTGATTATCTAAGAACTAGAGTTTTGTTTTAGTAGTTGCAAATCACGCAATTTATTTTACGTAAAACTTTGCATTCGTTAATTTGTAATCGCTAATGAAGAAGATTATGGCCATTTGTATTCACCGTTTTATTTTAATAGTTACGATGGAGCTTAATACTCAATACTCAAGTTTCCAATCTTAAGAGTCCAAATGTCGTATTGACTTCTTAAATAATATTATCTGGAGTGTACTTATACACATCAAAGCCACTTTAACTGTCGTGTTTTAGGGAGCAAAGTTTAAAAAACTATCTCTCATTAAATGATGATGTAAGTCTATAAATTCTCTCTCGAATTAAATATTAATGAAACGGACGGCCTAGATGCCGCACTTGAGTCAATCTATTACAGTGACATCATCATAATGTATTCGCATTGCGTCGAACTGTAATGAACTGATTCACAGATGATAACTGTCATTATTATTTGTGATTACAATCGGTATATCGGAGTTTGATTTTTTTGCTGATTTAGATACTGTACCTGTAAGAAATCGCTTAAAATCATCGTTGACGGAAAAATCTAATTTTTAGGCGTGTTTTTTTCTTTATACTGTTTATTAAATAAATATTTTTCAAACATACGTATACAATTTTGTAAACGACATTGTTGAAAACGGATATAAAGACACGGGCTCAGGAGGAATTTCACATAATACGCAGGAGCTTTGAGCGGGTCTGGCAACCAAATACAAAAATATATTTTCACAATACAATTAGTGCTTTCGGAGATTAGCGATATCAAACGTACCTGTAGTTCAAATTATAATTCCATAAATGAACTTCAGTACCATAATGCTACTCTTCTGAAACCGCGCTGGTATTTTAATAGAGATAGCCTAATAACATCCTCCTTATTCACATTATTTATCTTCAGTATAAGATTAAGAGAGTATTCGTTAATTATGTATTATTTTGTGTATTTTATTATATATTATGTATTTGTTTATATATGTTATCATATTATGTAGGTATATTATGTTTTATATCGTTATTTCATTATGTGTTACTTATTTATTAATATTATTTATTGTGTTATTAATTTGTCAAATGTGACATCAGATGGTTTATAGCTTCTGGTGTTCTGCCTACCCCATCAGGGATATAGGCGTGACGTTATGTATGTATGTATGTATGTTACTTATTTTTATATTATGGGTCGATACGATATACTGATACCTAAAGTTCACATACTTACTGACCTATTTTATAATGTTTCTCTTTTTGTTTTTTTTTTTTGTGTTTTATTGTTAATTGCTAAATACTTTTGTATAATTTTGTAAAGGTTGTCTGGTAGAGATCGTTCTAGAGCGATAAGACCGCCTTTTGTTCCATGTTTAGTATTTCCTATTTTTGTTACTGTACAATAAAGTGTAAATAAATAAATAAATCCTCGCCAGAGCGATGATATTTGGCGTCACACTTGTAAAAACATTGTACGCTTTTCAGGTGAAAATCTTTAAGTGCTTAAGGCTTATCAACCTGATAACAAATGTATGTATTGGATAAAATGTAAACACTACGCTGTGATGTGTTATAGGCAGATAATAGAATTTTGACATCGGACCTACTTTTATAATCGTGAGATTATGCGACGAAAGTAGACAAATATTGTTGTTTTTTAAGTTACAGCCAAAAAGGAGGTTCTATACTTGATTAGAAGGTATACTTATGTACAGTTTCATACAAAATTAATAAGAAAATATAAAGCATTGAGATAAAATATGACACCAAAAATTTTAATAATAGGTCTACTACACTAGTTCAAACAAATCCGAAAATTTCAAAGTTTTGCTTATATTATAGGTTTAAATTAATTACGATCACAATTCTATATCTATAATGTATAATTACAAAAATAAATACATAGGTTGTTTCGTTGTCTAGTACTATGACCGACATAGCGCACCTTCGGTAAGACAAGGGCACAATTGCACTTTTCATGATTTTACAGGAGAGTCATTTTAAGTTATTTTTTGCAATCAATGTCTAATTTCTCACTCTATATATTAATTTTCACTCATTGACTTCTACAGTAACATGCAAGGATTATTAAGAAATAGAATTATGTCATCAGAATAGTTCAAAAACTTTATATTTATTTTATTTTAATTATTTTGAATCTGTCTCTCCATACATATTTAAAATTAAAGGGCATAAGTATATTAAACGAGGCTTTGTCCTTCCAGGAATGAAAAAATTGAAACGCTTATTTACCTTAATGACTTTGGCACTCCAGAAGACTTTTAAATCAGTCGGGTTCTATGGGCGCAACTGACCAATGCGTGCTTGTCGCACCAGAATTATCTAAAAATCTAATAATGCGACAAGGGCATTTACGTTATCTAGAGTAAATGTAATAAATTAATGGGCGTCTTTGTCTGTCCAGTGATGATACTACTATTAATATACCTTTTGGCATATTTAACTCATTTTCACAAAATTTGGTAGTTATGCCCTTGTCTTACCGAAGGTGCGATAGGACAACCGTGTCTAAATTTAGGGCCAGAAGGTGATGTGTGAATTATATCCATATGTCCAATTAATTGATTATTAAATGCCGTCAAAGAGGGTTATTTTTTTAAAATTTTATATGAATCTAAAACTTCAGAAATTAACCTTCCCTAGTTTTCACAATTCCTTATTTAAATTTTACTTTATTATTAGCCAAGTTAGTCTACGATTCAGCAAACATACACCCACGATACACGTTTTTTTCCTTAATCACACTTCTCTATAAAAAATCACTTGTTTTGAGAATCACTAAAAAGGGTTTCTTAATTGTTTCTATGATTATTTAAACAAACTTTTTGATTGGGGTTTTAGAGAACTGTGTATTGCTCAAATAATTAGTAAATCGTTAGATTAAAAAAAGTAAATACTAATGGAACTAATTTAATACTAAACAAGTCTAGTCCGACTAGAACAGATTGATTTGTTTAATATTATGACCTAACAGACTAACTAGACTTTTTAAACGTTATAGAGAGTATTGCTTGTTTAAACAAAAATCCGTTTCGAACGATGTCTCACGTAACCCCAAATTTTCAGGTATGGTTCCGCGGGGTCCGAAGCTCCAAATTCCGCCATGTATACGGGGTTCCGTTTAAAAGGGAGCGTTGCTATGACAACATAAAGATCACGCGGAATGCGCATGATTCTAATTTCTGCGCTGTCAACCCGAAGTTTGTGGCGATTGTGACTGAGGTCGCCGGTGGTGGCGCATTCTTGGTGCTGCCTTTGGATCATGTAAGTCTTTACCTTTATTTATAATTAGAATATTATATCACATGTTTTTTTTTATGACACTCACACAACATTATCTAGCCCAAAAAAACTGGTGTAGCGGTAACATACATTGCCTTCTATGCCAGAGGTCCTGGGTTCGAATCCCGGCGGCGGCGGATATTTGTGTGATGAACACAGATATTAGTCGTCAAGTCATGGATGTTTATATGTTTTTTCTAATAAAAAATATGTATTTATTCAATATGTATGTGTATACACCTCTTAAGTACATCAGTTATCTATCAGTTATCAGTTATCTAGTATCCATAACACAAGTTCTTTAAGAAACTTAATTTGGGCTAGATAATGTTGTGTGAGTGTCAGAAATATTTATTTATTTATTTATTTTACTTTTTTATAGAAATACGTTAGGAGAATAACGTCCAAGCTGTGACAAATAGACAGACTTCAAATTGTTTGTAGGTAGGCCTGAAATTATACACCAAGTTTTTAATTTAGATTAGTTGCATTTTATGAGATGGTTTTCCACGTGAGGCAGGATATTCTTTGCAAAACCCTTCACAAGCAACATAATATTACGCCTTCTTCGATATACCTATATCGGAAAATATCAACTAGGCTTTAATATATTACATTTTAATCTTGTATTGCCACTACAGATATTAAATGATAAAGATAAGTGGCTGGTATAGAGCTTTTCACTATCACGATATACCACGGATGAAAAAGAAGGCCAAAGATTGTCAGGCCACTCTAAAATGTATTTACCTTTGGGTATAATTTGCAAACACGAACATCTAAAATTAGTCCTGACTTGGCGCCTTTGTGGTAAGCCACCAAGGGCGGTGAATTTATAAAGCGATCGCTACAAAAACTTTATTTAGGTATACAACTTTCTTTGTTTATTTCCCATAGAACACTGTAAAAATCTATGCTTACATAATTATACCGATTTTAATTGAATAAAGTAAGTCTAGATGAGAAGAGTCTTTGCCACTGTAGAGTCGGGTAAGAATAGCCCTACCGCCCGTGGATCGTAAGAGAGTCGTAAAAGGCGACTAATCTGAGTGTTCCCCGCTTGGTGGCTACCATTGTTACCACTCCGGGCAATATTTTATGAATAGTTAATTCTGTTCTAAGCCCGTGTGCTTTCATCATCGACCTCGTCTTCACTTACCATCAGGTGAGGTTGACGTCAAACTTACCATCAGGTGAGGTTGACGTCAAACGAGGTCTTAGTACATACAAACATACATAACTTCACGCCTGTATCCCGTATGGGGTACGCAGAACACCAGAGGTAATAAAACCATCTGATATCACGTTCGACAAATTTGGAGGCATTATAATAGTGGAGAGAGACTATTGCAGTGACAGGGGGTCAGCCTATCGACCAAAAAAAGCCTCCCATAACACCTCGGGCCCTTAACTGACTTTTACAGTATGCCCGGGAAGAGAAGCAGCTGGCACATTCTATATTTTTCTTTCGCTCCCAGTCCAGCATGGAAGCTAGTCTTAGTCTATATAAAAAAAAGAAAAGGACGTAGAAAACACTATAAGCTGGTGTTTAATATTACCCTATTATTCTACTGGTTTTCCTTAAATGCTATAGCTTTACTCAAAGCGGTAAAACTTCTGTTAGTTCTTTTGTTCAAATGGATACTAATTTTGTTTATTACTCGCTGCAAACCACGGCTTCGCTGCAGCAAAATCCCGAAATCTTCCCACAAATGTATGTTAATCCTGGAAATGATCTACTTAAGAGACCAATTCCATTCAGTGGTTACCCACCTCAGAAACTTTTGCGTATATGTAGGAGTAGGACTATAAAAACTAATTAGTAAAATTATATTTTCCTATTTCAGTTAAAGTAGATATTGAGAGCCATTTTGAATTTTAACATCTTCATCTCAGTCAAAATGGTCTTAATTTCTGAAGTTGGTATGCTGTTAGGCAAGGTCGTTGCATATTTCAGATGTCGTTTGTTTTGTCTATACCTAATCATTTTCCATACATATATAAAAACTTAATAAGTCACATTATTAACGAATTTAAATTTATCTATCATCACTTCAGAAGGTTGACCTGTTGTTAAGAAGCATGAAACTCTACAGCGATCTTTCAAAATTTACAATACAAATAATCAACCACGGCTTGTTTGTAAACATTTTTTTGTGTCAAAAAAGTCATATTTTTGCATGCTGATTCTGAAATATTTTTTACTAGCCACCGCGCGCGGTTTTACCCGCGTAACGTTTGATCCCGTGAGAATTTCGGGATAAAATATAGCCTATAACCTTCCTCAAGAGTTGGGCTATCAAATGCAAAAATAATTTTTCAAATCCCACTTGTAGTTTCTGAGATTAGCGCGTTCAAACAAACAAACAAAAAAACAAACTCTTCAGCTTTATAAATTAGTATAGATTATCCAATAAAGAAAATGATTAGGTATAGATCAAACAAACGACATCTGAAATATGCAACGACCTTGCCTAACAGCATACCAAATTCTGTAGACATCATCTACTTATTAATAATGACAATAAATTCTAAGTGTTCACAGTTCGCACGCATTGTTAGAGACACACGAATAGCATAACTAATTAACTATTTACCAACGCACGGTGTTATTATAGAATGTTCTCGATAATTTTAATTGTGGGAAGATCGACTTTCATAGATTTACAGATAATAGATTTATGGGTGTTGATTGCTGTGTCGCTTTAGAATGGAAAAAGACACCATGATTGAATTTATATGCATATTTAAGATGATGCTGAAGAATTTCATATTAAAATTCTAGTACCTACAATGATTTATTTACTCTGTATTCATGTTTTTGTAAAAGCTGAAAGTAATTAGAGGGATTAATTTAATTAACTGTCTGGTTTAACTGTTCCTATCCCAGCAATGATTGTTTGGTCTCAGTTAATATATCTCGGTACGATGGTTTTGGTTAGAGACAAAAAAAGTGATTATTTTTTTTCTTTCGGAGAGCCCACGGAGTGGGGAAGGTAGCTTAACTATAGGATTAAATAAAACGCGGGCGATACCCAAGTAAAACAATATTTGATAGTCTGTTAAAATGCGCCAAAACGGTATGCCTTGTTTTCATACCTAGCCATAAATGAATAAGGGTTAAGGGCTAATATCGAGTGACATTTTCAGACGGGCCGTTTAGACTTCAACGCTAGTCGAGTGACAGGGCACAAAGGCCCGGTGCTGGACATCAAATGGAATCCCTTTAACGACAACATCATTGCGTCCTGCTCGGATGATTGCACGGTAAGACTGTTTTATATTAGAAGAAATAAAGAGTTTGTATGTCTTTTTATTTGTCAAGGTCCTTATATCGTTTCTAAAGTTTCAATTAATGATATTAAACAATAGAAGTTTTGAATAAGTTACCACTCGTGACCACCAAACTTCAAGATAAGGGTACCTTTAATAGAATTGAGATAAATTGGTTTTATAAAAACTCCCCTTTTAAGATTATATTTCTTGTGTAAAAAATTGCTAAAAGCGAAAAGAGTTTGTCGCCGCAAAGCGTTGAAAACGAGTTTCTTTCGGGAAACCTGGTTTAAAATCTATTTTCAGCTTAAGACCAACCTCTTTTGAAAGCTTTTTTTTTTCAACATTAATTGACAGCTGATTTTTTTTAAGCTGTGGACTAACATCTTTCTTCAAAACCTTTTTTATAATGCAAAAATTCGTTTGTTCTTTTGTTTCTTACTGATAATAAACTACCATTCAGGTGAAACTATGGCACATCCCGGACGGCGGTCTCTGCATGCACCTCACTGACTGGCTGGTAGAACTCCACGGGCATAAGCGAAGAGTGGCCTATATTGAATGGCATCCCACTGCCGAGAACGTACTGCTCAGCGCCGGGTTTGACTCCTTGGTAAGTTTAGCTTTCATGTTTTTTCGTGTCAAAAAAAGTGAATAGAGTCTTCAAGTTAGACGCTGCCGCACGACTGTGGTGCGATTGATTTTTATAAGGATTGACGCAGCAACGTGGCTGTGCCGCTACAGTTGGTTTATTTGAAGAAGGCCTTATAAGATCCCTCTGTTGACCGTCTGTTTAAAACCTACTTCTCAGGAATGCATTCTATACCTTAGCAAATAATTCAATGCAGTAAACTGACAGGTCGAAATGTCGAATAGAAAAATAATGATACCAGTTAACATCTTCGTAGTTTAAGGTACTGAATGAGAATTATTGTAATTGAATGCCACTTTTTCATTCGTTGAGCATACAATTTTAAAGCAATGTATGAATACGTGAATTGGAGGTGTTTACTTTATCTTAACAGTAACTTTAATGAAAACAATTTATTACCAAACATGTTTAGTGCTTAAAAACTTTTTTGCATTTTTTTAGTCACGAAAAAGTAAGATGCCGTAAACTGCTACAACATTGCCAAATGGGAACAACTTTGCCTAATTTATAAAATGTTGGATTGCTATAAAACCATTATTTATTTTTTAGTTCTAATTTTGGGGTATTTTAGGTTTTTTTCTTGGCAACATATATATTTATTTTTCCAATTGGAAACATTGATACACGACCGTTAATTTGCTGTCAAACCTTGCAAAGTGGAGAGCGTTTTTTTTCGTGTGTTCGGAACTTTCTGTTTTTTCTTTGATTAAATTAAAAAAATATTAATGTGGATATTTTCAAGGTAAGATAATTAATTATATTAAGTGTTTCTATTGTTATTTCCCGAGAATATATCAAAGTGGTTTAGTTATAATCGTAGGCAATGTTGCAAATGGTTTGACAAACTTGAGACACATAACTTTGCCTAATGCAAGGGTTGACACTTTTAAATTTTTTAACCTATTTAAAACTTGTAGGATTAATATTCTTAATCAGACTAAAGTTATTATAATTCATAAAAATAATGACACTGACGGTGCACACATATAACATAATATACAGATATGATCCACATTCATTAAAATCAATTTTTTCATAATTATAATTTCGTTGCCCTAACTTCTGAACTTCTTACTACTGTACAGCTGATCAATCAAATTAAAATCAAATCATTAAAAGAATAAAAGTGTCTATTTAAGAAATTTTTTACGCGTCTCTGGAACAGTTTGCGATTGACATATTATTTTACATATTAAACATATAGATCGTACTTTTTCGAGCTCATCTTTGATATCTTGTGGTTGGTAAAATTATATTATTGCTTGGTCCTTAAAGTAATTTTCTTTGACAGGAAAACAAACTAACATGGTCAAACCTAAGATAAGGAGAAAAACAGGTGCTAGGCGCTATGCAGATTATCCGAAGGAGACGTTAGATATGGCCGTGGATCTCGTGTCGAGCAAAGCGCTTTCGTCATACGAAGCGGAAAAACAATTTGGAATCCCGCGACGCACAATCGTTAATAAATGTTTAAAAAGACACGACAAACCTATCGGTCGACCATTCGGACTGGCACTTGAAGATGAGAAACATATAGCAGATACGGTTAATATTGCTGCCAAATTTGGTAGCCCTCTTTCATTGTTAGATTTGCGCATTGTCGTGTATAACTACCTTGAAAAGGTAGGCAAGACGGCGCTTTTCAAAGGCAAGATGCCTGGTGAACGGTGGGCTCGGAATTTTTTAGAGCGGCATGACTTCACTCAAAGAGCTACACAAAATATAAAACGTAATCGAGCAGCTAAAACTGCCGAAGAATTGATGAATTACTATGATGAGTTGGCTTCAACAATAAAAGACGTTCCTAGTACGAATATTCTCAATTTTGATGAAACCAATTTAAGTGACGATCCCGGATCGCAAAAAGCTATCTTTAAACGAGGCAAGAAACATCCCGAACGTGTGTTGAATTCCAGCAAAAGCTCTATATCGATTGTGTTCAGCGCAACAGCCGACGGCGAATGCTTACCACCATATGTCGTATATAAAGCAGAGCATTTGTGGTCTCGCTGGTGTGAATTTGGCCCACCGAAAGCTCGATATAATCGAACAAAGTCAGGATGGTTCGACATGGTTTGTTTTGAAGATTGGTTTAAAACAATAGTTTTACCATGGGCGAATTCTCATGAGGGGGTTAAAGTCATAATCGGAGATAACTTAGCGTCACATCTGAGTGTTGAAACAGCAAGATTGTGCGAGGAAAACAACATAAGATTTACCTTTCTACCAAAAAATGCAACTCATCTGACTCAACCTCTAGATGTTGCATTCTTCGGCCCAATGAAAAAACGGTGGCGTGAAATTTTGTTGAATTATAAACTTACACATCAGGACTCGACTACACTAAATAAAATTCATTTTCCACAACTTCTCCACGAGCTTATGACTAAAATCAATATGACACAAGAAATTAATATACGAAACGGGTTTGCAGGTTCTGGGATATACCCTTTTGACCCCTCAAGGGTACTTCAAAAATTACCATCCACTTCGGATGAAGAGAAAAAACAATTTGATACATGCCTTTTGGAATACCTACAAAGAGTCAGAAAATCAACAATCAAGACTAAAAAAGGGTCAAATAAAAGACTAACGATACAGGCCGGAAAATCAGTTTCAACGGAAGAAGCAAATAAAATGCTAAATTGTAATGAAAAGTTAAAAACTAAAATTAAGAAAGACAAGAAAAACGTTATTTATGCAAACATCGACCAAAATACAGAATATAACAAAATATTATTACAGCCACTGTCATTAAAACAATTATGTATACAATTTATGAATGATTCGTTCACGCAATTACAAGAAAACAACGCGATTGATGAGCACACAAGAAAAATATCTGATATTGTTGATACAGTAAGTATGTTACATCAAGTATCCGATACGAGTCAAAATTTGCCATTTTTGGCTACACATAAGCGTTATTTACCAGACTGTCTACAATCTAAGGAAAATAAGAATAATTCTAACCAAAATTCGTCGAAAATAGTGGTAATATCTGATGTGGTAATTAAAGCGTGTGAACCTCATTTTCATTCTCCTCGTGGAAAAATTACCAGAGATATGCTGAGTCCTGAAACTTCAACAAAAGCTGTACTACAGACAATGATTTTACCAAAAACTCAACGGAACACCGCTGGAAAAGCAATAAAAAAGGACCGGAAAAAAGGAAAAGGAAAAAAGGATGGCAGGAAAGTTTTACAGAAAAGAAACAAGAAACATTATAACGATGAATCAAGCTCTAGCGATATGAGTTCTTCTGAAGTTATTACTGCTGAAACAGATGATTCAGACTGCGAACCAATGGACGTCTATATAGCCGAGTGCTTAGAAGAACAAGACAAAGAGAATTTCGATGTAGCTCCTCAACATATCCCAATAAACTTAAAAGATATTAAGTATGACAGTGAAAACAACACCTTTGAAGAAGGTAAATGGGTTTTGGCTCGATTTGCTACCAAAAAGACAGAAAAGCATTTTGTGGGAAGAATCTTATCAGTCAATAATGCTGTACCTACAATAAAATTTGTTCGTAGAGTAAAGACATTCAAATGTGGAAAAGGAACTTTTAGTTATCCAATAGTCGACGACATCTTCACCATGACGCATTCTGAAGACATCATATCAGTCCTTCCTAGTCCAGAAATTTCTCGACGGGGTCAAATTATATTTAATGTTGACTTCAGCGGCTTTAACATACAATAGACATTTTCTATTATAAAGTAAATTAATGTTTAATTATGGATCTCACTAGTAAATTAAGTCTTTTTTGTGATTTTTGTGAAGTTTAGTACGCACTCCTTTAAAGTACCTCGTTGTTGATAATTTTCAATTATTATTTTATTATACTTACCTACCTAAAATTTTTGCTTTTTAATTTTTTGACAACCCTAAAGATGTTTTAAAGTTACTATAGGAATTTCTTGCAACTTGTTGCAACTTTGCCTATTTATTAAAAAACATATAATTTAATGTTTTCTTTGATTCTGTTGATGGTGCTTAAAATAAAAAAGCTCTTATGACTGTAGGAGTAAGACTCCTTTTTAAATCCATTGTTTATTTAATCTGAAAATCTATTAGGCAAAGTTGCATTTTTAAGCTACAAATTTGCCTACGACTTTGAACTGTTATTATACAAAACTCATAAACGTTTTTGCTTGTTTGAACTCTATACCCTAGAAAATAAAGCTTTAATTTTCATATCAATACCTTGAAAAGCATAGATTATAAATACTTTAAGAAACATAAGCCAGATACGTCAAATTTCAGGCAATGTTGGAGCAGTTTACGGTGCGTAAAGACTCTAGAACGGGAAAATGAAAGTAAAAAAATATTTTGTGAGTCAAAATATTTTTTTTCCTAACGTGACGATATTATTTAATCCCAAATTTTTTTCATCCCTAAAGTGGGCACACTGGATCTGTCATTTTACTGCATTGTATTATTTGCCAGGGCATATAGTCTTCAATATCTTGAAGCAGAGAAAAAAACACACTTCTGTTTAAACGCAATCAAACGATACGGCTTTTTATACAAATGAAATCAAATCAAAAGCTGTCTCTTGCAAAAATATGGAAACACAATAAGGCGCAGCGCAGACGACAGACTATCCGTGACGCACTTTTTAGTCTGTGAAAATAGAACCTATGCAATTATATGCAGTAACGCACACGACGCGCAAAAAGTCCGGCGCACAATAATTTGACAAACGTTTGTATAAAAGTTTTACAAACTGAATAATTAGCACTAGTATCCGGCTTCTTTCGGGTGCAAATTGACATCAAGTTACAAAATTTGAGAATAAGAAGAAAAATAGTGAACCACCGATTTTTACTAATAACTAAAATCTTTATTCACAAAAAGTGTGCCGTCTGCACTGCACCTAAAAAGAATGTATAAAGGTTGTCTTATTTGGGAAATAATTTCATTTGTATATGCTCAGTTTATGCTGCTTATTATTTGATTTTGTACGACAAGGCCGTATGAAAATTTGTTTGAAAGGAAACTGAGTAAGCCTGGGCCACAGGGTTAACAGGTTGAATGTGGTCTAAAAAAATAGCTTATTTTGTCCTTATTCAAAATAATAAAACCTCTAAAAATGTAGTGAGGGAGAAACAAGTTAATTCAAGATATGGAAATCGCTGTCATCGGTTTTTAGTGTGGATGAATAACTCATAATATAATTGAAAATACGCTGGGTAAAATAATGAAATATTAATGAGAATCATTATTAAGGTTAAATGAATGTAAACTAACCGCGTTAGTTTTATTTCAAATAATTATTTTGTAATTAAAATAGGCGAAATTCTTTATTAGGTTTGGCAATACTGAGTGAATGAAGAACGAAACTATGGTAATTGACTCGTTCAGTAAGTCAATCGATCTATTTGTTCACTCGTTTGTTTGGTTTCTTTCCTTGCGCTTGAGTATTTTCATGGTTTTTCTATTTTTAACGACTTCAGTTATTCATATGGACTTCACGATTCTTCTATAAATGACTATTTTGTGCTTGCCTACTGGATCCTGAGAACCCGCATTACACGACGATTTTTGGTTTTTGTCATTGGACTTCTGATTTTGCATTTCGACATGGCATTGCGTTTGGTCGCTGTGCAGCTTTAGGCAGACGAGCTTTAGATGAAGAAAAGCGTAATATTATTCGTCAATGGCGTACACCCGATATGGTAAGTATCTTCCTGTTTGTATCTTTTAGTTCTTCTCTGACAAATATGTTTCATGTTAATTGATCTGCATAAATAACCATTTGAGTGAAATATTAACTTTTTTGCTGTTCGCTCTATTTGGGATATTATAGATCTCAACAATAAGAAAAAGAATAGCTTTTGAAAGTGATTCTAAGCTTACTTAACTTCTGTGTATACCTATAGACAAAATTATGGATATCTCATTTCCTCAACACTGGTTTGTCTTGAAAATTTCGGTGATTAAACATGATTATATTTTAAATAAAAAAAAGCAAATGTCAAGTTGTTAACACCGTGGCCCAGAAATGTATGGAGCAGGTTCTGTCTCCTTTTATTGGCAGCCGCGCGTGATTTTACCTTTGATGAATTTATGTATCTATCTTTGTTAATTTTTAGGAATTCCTTGATAAAATGAAACTTACATCAAATGCAAAAATATGTTTTCAATTCAGACCGGTAGTTTCCAAGACTATATCAGACAAACAAACCCATTAGCTTGAAATGAAATGAAAAATTTTTATTCATCATAAGACCAATCGAATGGTCGCTTAATGACGTCACAATTTTGTACTTCGGCTTTAATAAGGTGTTAATAGTTATTTAATAAGATATTACAGTAGACCAAGAGACAAAAAAGCCGGCGGAAAAAAACTCTTGGCACGCTTTAAAATGTAACCAAAGATAACATTAAATAAACGGTAAAAAAAGGATCGTGCTTCTTTAAAATTAGAAGTGTTTTGATTACTTGCTTAATTCGTAGGTACCTATCAAATCCGAAAAAAAATAACACAATCAATAAAGACGTTAGGAGCTTTTAGCATACGTTGTTTTTTTAAATGTTTTCGATATGTGACCTCTGAACAGGTAAATACTACACTAAAGAAAATGTAATACTTATTTCCGTATCATAATATTAGTATTATCATGCTACTTTATCGATATTTGTCACTTTATTCAACATTATTAACAAACTTGTCTGCTAAAATTTTGTTGTATCGAAAAAGTTGTCATTCAATCTAATGGTGCGTACAGATTGCTAGTAATATAACATTCTGCGCATGTTGCGTATTTGGACGTGTGGTGCGTAGAATGTTAAATTACAAGTTCCATTACAGCAATCTGTACGCACCATAAGAATAACAGATTTTTGTAACTTTGACGCATGTAATGGAAATATGACGTAGTTATCAGTGGATTTCAATATTAGATGTCAATCCCTGATCCTAGACTTTAAACAATGAGCGATGCCATAACAACATAAATAAATAAACAACCAAAATCTAGACTTCTATGTTGTGTAAAAAAATCTTGGTTTGAAAATCTCTATTGGTTCGGAGTCTATCAGAAAGTTACCGACCCAAGGGCATTTAATGAACATACCACTTAGTCCCACTAAAGCCCGATGCCAGTACCTAATTGATTCTTGGTGGTAGGATCCCGTTAGAGACCGACTAGCTAGCGACCACTCTCTATATGAAATATGCCGCAAAATATTACCGCTTCGGCGGTGATGTGCTGCGGCAATTTATGAAGTGCCAGTCATAAAATATTTAAATAGTTTAGAGACAATTACAAATTTTGTAATGCTAGTGTATCGAGATTTGTCACTTTTTTCGATGGGTCGATAGCTGCAATTGAATAAATTCATACTTCCCCGTGAAATATCGACAAAATTTTGTTATATCAAAAAAGCTGTCATGCAATCTAAAAATAACAGATCTTTATTACTTCGCTTTGACGCATGTAATAGTAATATGAAGTAGGTGATTACATAGTTATCAGTGGATTTCAATATTAGATCTCAATCCCTGATTATATACCTAAATTGTATGAGCGATGCCATAATAACCAAAATCTAGTTTTCTATTTTGTGTAAAAAAAATTCTATCACAATCGAATCGTAGTCTATCTAAGGACGAGATTAGACACTAAATCCCCATGCCAGTAATTGTTCCTTGGTAGTAGAATGCCGTCAGAGTCCAACTGGCTAGTGACAGCTCTTTAAATAAAATCTGCTGTCAAATGTTAACGCTTTGACGTAAATGTGTTTCGGCGAATTTTATAACGGGCCTGTGCTTTCCTAGTCTCCTGTGCTTTCGTCCTCCTCATCTTCATATACCAGGTGAGATTGAGGTGAAAAGCGGGCTAAGACTATAATAAAAAAGTTACACTGCCTATCCTTTTATTCTATACGAAACACTGCAACTGCTCTTTGGCGGTGGAATAAGGGGCGGCTCACAAAGCAGTTTTACCAACATTAAAAAAAAACTAATAGCAACTTTTTCGTCTAACCTTTTTAAGATCCGATCGATGTGCAATTTATTTTACTGTATCACCAACTGTTCTCCATAACGGAAAGCTGTCGCGTGATAAATTACAATCGATTTATTATCAAAATCCTATTTACGAATACGGGATCGGTACCGTTATTTATCTATTCGAAACATATTCGCCTAGCAATATGATTCGCTCGTTAGTTCGGCGTTACAAAGTGAATTTTGGAGTTTTAATGACCAATTTGAATAGTATGCTGTTAATAGCTGATACAATGTGGTAAAACATAACTCAACCGTCTTCCAAAAGGAGGAGGTTTTCAAAAGGTTTCTGTGTTGTTTTTTTGAATGTTATATACGCAATTATATCACAATTATCAATCACTTTTGACGATTTTCGTTTCTTATGGCAGAAAAGGCAGGGCACGTTAAGCAGTCGGTTCCGGGTGCTGTATATTTGTATACAGTAGTCGTTAGGGTTTCTCAGAAGCCATTTCGGCACCCTGAAATATCTGACATCCATCAACCAGCACTGGGCCAGCTTGGTGGATTACGGCCTAAGCCTCTACGTCACCCAGAGGAGAGACTCATAGCCCTGCAGTGGGCTCATTACACGGAGTTGTGATGATGATGGCAGAAAACTTCGGAAGTCCCATATTTACAAAAAGAAAAAGCTATTTTTGAAACTTTTTAACAAAAAAAAATAAAAATCTATTATGCCTACATTTATTATCTAACTGTGGTGCGTGGTCCCCTTTAACCAAAGTTTTGATTAGGTCCTTAAAATGTAGGTGAAGTTGATTTTCTAATTGTCTCTCATGTAGTTTCCAAAGCAACGGGTATCTTCTTTCTCTTAAAAGAACTAATAGTTTAGGTACCTAACGATAATAGTATCTGAACAGATGGAAACGTTTCGAAAGTACAGCAGTGACTTAGCATAATTTTAATGCACCAGGTCATTATTTATTCACTTTAATCATTTGCAATAACAAGAGGTCAAACTTATATTTTGAATATGTAAATGGACTTGGCGATTTAAAATTCAAAAATACAAATTAAGTCTTTAGTATATTCGAAGCACAATTTCGCTAGTAGCATGTATATTTTGAGTAAGAAGTTAATCTCTTCTTAATCCATTGCCAAGATCAGTGGGCACATAACGCGTTAAAAACGCTTAAGCTATATTATATTGTTATCGGCTTATAATCCTGATTCTTTTATGAGCAGAGTGAATAGCTATAAACTCGCGGCACATGAGTCGCGCTGATGTAAAGTAGAGAGGATTGCGCAAGAGTCAAAAATAGGTTTCTAAGGGGGAATACAGGGACTAGCGTCTACAGGTACCGATGCGCAGTTATCCCCTCCACGTTTCGGTCAGGTTATATGCCGCTTCCTATAGCTCTTTTTACACAAGTAATACCCATCTTCGTTTTTAACTATGACTAACTCAATAAACTAATCTCAATAGTTGGATAGTGGCGATGGAACCAAAATTAAAGCACACTGTTTTTTGTGTGCTTTAATATCTTCTTACCATACCGTCAGAAATAACTGCTAAAGTTATGATATTTGACAGCAGTCTTTATACGAAGGGTGGTCTCTAATTCTCTATCCAGGGGAACCCTGATGTTTCACTGCCACCAAGCGGGAGTTGTTCGTATTAGTCTTATTCAGAGTTATAACCAACTATACTTGACTAAAAATCATCGTCTTTACATTTAGGGTGTATCCCAAAGATATACCTACTCGCCTCATAGCTGTAGTATATCTTTTATAATAACTATGTATATTTCTGGTATGGCCTATAGTGCGACCGGTGGGAGTTTGCGTTCCTGACAGCTGTCAAAATCATAGCTTTTTTACCCCTTCTAATCGGAAATAAACTTTATTCAGTGGACATAAGGAGCTGTCAGGAACGCATTCTCGCAACGGCCGCACTCTAATCTGAGAACAACGGGTCCTTATTCATAACACAATAGCAACTTACGATGTAAATGAATAAAGAGATGGGCTAGCTCGTGTTATCACCTGAACAAAAGGCAATTCAAACTTATATCCCCTATTATCTATTAGGTATCTACTAGCCACTTTGCGCGTTTGTTCCTGCGAATCTTAAGATTCCTTGAATATATGCCAACTTTATCAAATGCTTAAATAATAGTACAAATGATACCGGTGTTTACAGTAAATTTTCATGAATTATACTGAATAAATAAAAGACCTCAATCTCATCAGTGGACACACGGTTTAGGATGAGACCGGAACTGTGAGATTAGTAGACATACTTTAAACGATGCTAGCTAGACGGACCCTATCTGAAGAGGTCTTTTACAACACGTCCATTGGACTGGGAGCAAAGGGAAAATATCGAATGTGCCAGCTGCTTCTCTTCCCGAACATACTGTAAAAATCAATTAAGGGACAGAGATTTTATTGGGTTTTTTTTTGTGGATAGGCTGACCCCCTGTCACTGAAGTAGTCTCTCTCCACCATTATAATGCCTCCCAATTTGTCAAACTTGATATCAGATATTTTTTATAACGTCTGGTGTTCTGCCTACTCCATAAGGGATTCAGGCGTGAAGTTATGTATGTATGTAATACACGTTTATCCAGGGCCGACATAGTTATTCTAAGGCGACCCTTGCTCTAATAAAAAGATAAAAACATGAATTCACATATTTCTTGAACTTCTATTGCAGATTATAGTATGGGACGTGGGCAAAGGAGAGGCCACCAAGGTGATAGACTGCCACAGTGATGTGATATACTGCATGTCCTTCAACCGGGATGGTTCACTTTTGGCGACCACTTGCAAGGATAAGAAGCTGCGAGTTATTGAACCGAGGCGGGGTATTGTTTTATCGGTAAGTGGAGTTTTTAAATATGGAATTTTTGTTTCTGTAAATTAGAATTGAGTCACTGTATTTTTCATTTGAGTATATTGAAATATTTCGAAGTAGGTTTATTTTGATAATTTATTAAGTTTTGTATTTCTTTTATGGCGCGGAGCGAAAGTTTTATAAACGCGAGATCTAAACAAACATTTTATTTGTGAAAAGAAATTGGTGCTATGTGTAAATAAAAAAATACCAAAAAAGCGTGACTTTGACAAGAAAACTGTCTACTTACAGAATCGTCGGAAATTACAAAGTTTTAACCAAATTTATTGGGTGCCATTTTGGTTTAAATTACAAAACGTAAATGATCGCAATAAAAAGGTAGTTAATAATATAATTCGAAATCATGTTTAAAAAAAAGTATAGTGCAATGCATACTATAACTATATTTTATCGATATATTACGTAAAATTGCAGTTACCGTGTGTATAACTCGTGAATGTTTGCAAGGCGCATAGTAAACTACGTACTGCGTAATTGTTGTAATTGCTTCCCGGAATTCGAAGGGGTTTACATTGTAGGGTGATGGTATCGCGGGCGGTATGCGGTATTGACGTACTGCAGTTTAAAAACGTCAGAGGTTTTGACATTTTTCAAATTTGTAATTTACAGGTGTACTTCTTAGAAACTGTGAGAATGTTACAAACTTTTGATGTGTTTATTAAATGAGCTGTTCAAAAATATATAGAAAATTTGACGCATGAATAAGATTAAAATGTTTTTTTTTTTTTTGGATTAGAATGTGTCAAACAAGAAGCAGAAACTTTGGCTTTCTGCTAAGTTTTTTTTTGACTGTTATTGTTTATTTTGTGCACAAAATGTGAACAGACTGGGTGATTTTAATTTCACGTCTATTATTTAAGGTTTATACTAGCGTAAAAAAAAAATAACTCGCAACATATGTTTGTTGGGTTCTCTAAGTCAAATGACTATGCCCTTTGCTCGAATATTCAATACTCGAAAACTTTTCCTTGAAAAATGTTCGATCGAAAGATCTTGCGCTAATTTCTATATGTTTATTATTACTAATTAATTACCAAATTAAATATTCTGTTCTAAAATACCTACATCCTAAGATCTTCCGAAAAACCGATGTTTTGCATTCCAAAATTTGGTGCATCGATATATCGAACTATAGCGCTCATGATTTGTCGATTAAACATCATTCTGGGAAAAGTTTTTCGTGTAATTAATATTCAAGCAAACAGCATTCGGTTTTAACGTCATTCGAGATTTTGATGCATCGATATAACGAGATTTCGAGTAGGGAACCCATGTTTGTTATGTCACTCAAACACGTTATAAGACAAAAAAATCTAGATATAAAAGTTTTAAAAACAAAGTATTTCTAAAACTATGTTTAAAACAAAGTACCGAAGAAAACAAGACAAAATCTGTGTACAATTGACGAAATAATCGTATAAAAAACACACAAGAAAATACAGTCGAATTAAGAAACTTATTCTTATCAAAGTCGATCGACAAAGTGTCAATCATGATGTGTTCACAACCGACTTGAAACTGATTTTTATTACCGTCTGGTAATGCGAAAAGTCCGCACAGCTATGCTTGACAAAAATTGTCGTTCAATGGTCATACGAATTTTTAATAAATAACCTGATGATATGAACAGCCTTCCATTAAGTTATTTTAAACGTAAACTAAAATCATGGTTTTTATTGTTCTTTGACATTTCTCATTATGACATTTAAATTAGGTTGTTATTTTAATTTAAATAATAAACATATTAACTAATTTATAAATTGTAATTTTTGAATTTAAATGAAAAATATTAATTAAATAATGACATAATAATATTAAATAATAATCATTAAATTTTGTAATAAAATAAGTTTGCATGCTCAGACGGAGTGAATGTGTGTACTTTAAAATAATACTGTATACCTACCTATTAAGATCTTTTTATACCACTTTCTGGCAAATAAATAATTTCTTATTCTTACCTTAAGTTTATGTTTATTCAATTTCCTTACCACCATTTTACTTACCCAATTTTCAGGAAGGCCCCTGCCACCTAGGCACCAAAGCATCCAAATGCACATTCCTAGGGGACCAAGGAAAAGTTCTTACCACCGGATTCTCGCGGTATAGCGACCGACAATACGCGGTTTGGGACCAACACGACGTCTCTAAACCACTGGTTTGCGAGACGATTGACAGCTCCAGTGGCGTCGTGTTTCCTTATTACGACTTTGATACTAATATGGTAAGGGATTTTTGTTTTATATATGTATAAGTTTAAGAAGATTTATTCTCATATTCATAATTAACCTAAAGTAAATTTGATTTAAAATGTACGGGGTTTGAGATTAACATGACCTCTTCATCTTTATTTTTGCAGGGTTATTACGCACTTATAACTGACACCTGAACTTTTTTGGATTCAGGAAGATTCAGTCTTCCTGAATCTAAAAAAGCTACAACAGAATGTCTGTCTTTTACTTGGACGATTGTATAATCCGCAATCACAGATTTGATATAAACCATTATCATTGTTTGCATGTCTATTTTTGTTATGTCAATTTCTGTTATTCCATAAATAATTGATATATTTAATGCCCCTCTGTTTTGTGTTTGCATTATGTCGTACCGTAGTTAATGTATAGTTCTTTGACAGAGAGGTCGCTATAAAATAATGATTTCGCGAAGTGAATTTTAAACGCTTGTAATTAGGTGCTCAATTAACTGGCAAACATCTTAAAAGAAAGTGTGATGAGTCAGTCAATGGTCATACAGGAAATTATAACTCTTATTGAAATGTGCCCCTATTCCTTCACTTTTAAATTCGACCATACATGCGTTCACTCTTCTAAAATAGCTGTATTTTTTATATGAAGAAAAGCATTATCATTGTATTTTTTGCTGACGGTAAGTAACAAGATCTTCACTGTTCAGGACATAACAATAAATCAGAACAGTAATTTCCTTACACACTAAATTTGTAAAACAAAACGAGATGAAAATGCAGTTCAAGGACGTCACGGTTGTGAAATTTTGATAATTAAATCACAGCAATCAGACCGTGGTAGTGTGGTAATGTGTGATCTTAGAATTTCATATGGTTGTGTTATCTAAGTAAGTGGTTGGCTGGTTACCGAAATTACCGCACTTGTGGCCTCTTACTATTTCCTGCTTGGTAGTATTTACTTATTGTTTTACCGGTAGGCCAACTTTTTTATTGGAAATTAGGCACCTGAGTGGTTAGTGCCGGCCGTCCTGTTCGAACAACCATATTAAACAGAACAAAGTTTTATCCAACCAGTGTATGATCGGCTTAAAATAGCCATACAGCCCCTGGATAATCGCGTCGTAGATGGCGACTAATCCCAGTGACCCGCTTGGTGGTAGGGTCCCGTCTGGGTCCGACTGATTAGCGACCACCCTTCATATAAAATCTGCCGCCAAATATGACCGCTCCGGCGGCGGTGATGTGTTCCGGCGAATATTTTATGAAAAGCCATTGCTTCTATCCACGCTGGACTGGGAGCAAAAGAAAAACATAGAACTATGATTTAATGTATTTACGGGAATCTTACCACGATTTTCGATTTTATTTTCGCTCGCCAGATATTTCGATGCTGTTACAAGCACCATGATCGCGGCCAGTACGTGGTAAGAATCGTAAATACATTAAATCATAGTGAAAATAACCGCGATAGTTTAAAACAATTAAAAACATAGAATGTGCTAACTGCTTCTCTTCCCGGGCATACTGTAAAAGTCAGTTGAGGGACAGAGGTTTTATTTGTGTTTTTGTAGGCGATAGGTCTGCAATAGTTTCTCTCCATCCTTATAATAGCTGGTACATCCAAATTGGTCAAACGTGACATCAGATGATTTATTATTAGCCTGTGGTGTTCTGCCTAAGGGATACCGCTATGTGCTAACTTTGATTCCAGTTGACGCTGTGTGAATATAAGTACAAAAATATTCATACTTTTATATAAAATACGATCATTCTTAAAATCTTCTTTTATTTAATTAAGCATTTTATTTTAACCTCAGGTGTACTTGGCCGGCAAGGGAGATGGCAACATTCGCTACTACGAAGTGGTGGACGAGGCGCCCTACATACACTTCCTGAATCAATTCCTGTCAGGAAACCCTCAGGTATGTCCAAAAAGGATATGTTTCCGTTTCTTTGTATCTGGGGCTAGAATGCGATCATAAGGATATATTGAAGAGAATAAGTATACAAACAAATAGTAATCACTCAATTTTAGATAGACATTGTATTAAAAAATCACAAGATTTATTAAAAATCGCTTCTCCCCATATACAGGGTTATTGGTAATTAGACCGGATCCTTTTTAGGGGTGGTAGAGGATGTCATTTGCAACAATTTGACTATACATTGTGATATCCGGAAATGGCTCATTTTTTTTATATTATTTTTTTTAATTTTTTTTTAGGATATCCAGTTTTCCTACTTAAAAATTCAATAAAAAAAAAAGTAATAAACCGATTTCAATTCTGTTTGCAGTTTTAGAGAGACCTTGTTACAGCTCTTAATAATAAATAACAATATCATACTAATGTGGACCCATCCAGAAACTTGAGGCTGTTTCATAAAAAAATAATAATATTTTTTATAAAATTGTTTGCAAAAACAATTATTATCTCCACAAAAACGCTAGTAAATTCAGTCTGCATTTTATTTAAAAAACATGTACAGTTTGTGTGCTATCCAACGAGGTAAAAAAGTTGGTGGTTTATTACACAGTTGCAGAAATAATGCGATAACAAAAGACTTAGGTAGAGACATTCCGAGAAAGGGTTTTAGACTAAGGTATCCATGTTGAATGCGCCGTCTCGCTCTTGCTTGTGTTTGTTGCACGAACAATGTGAACCCAGTTTGCTCAGGCACTTCGTACTGTTTAGACGCTCTTTTCAACCCTTTATCACGATAAAACTTCGACCTTGCTAACGTTATTGGACTTGTGTAACTTCTTTTTCTGTGATTCGGCTAGTGAACTGGACTCTGTGATTGATTGCTTACCCGACGACTTGGCTTATACTAAAGGACCTGATCATGGCTGCGGAGCCCCGCGACCACCTACCTCGTGTTCGAGAGTTCACAAACGAAGAGTATGCGGACATACTCTTTTGCTATGGTTTTGCCAATGGCGTCAGTACACATGCTCGAACGGAATATCAGTCTCGATTTCCAGAGCGCCGTTTACCCCATATGAGTGTGTTTGACGGAGTTTACCGGCGAGTACGAGAAACTGGTCGTGTTCAAAGACGACAAAGCGATGCTGGACGACCTCGTATTTATCAATCGGAGGAAGAGGAACAGATAATTCGCATGTTTGAGCAAGATCCGACGACCTCAACAAACGTCATTGCACGACGTCTTGGCATGTCGCAATGGAAAATATGGAACACAATGCACGGGTCAAGACTCTACCCGTATCATTTGACTCCGGTACAAGTTATACAAGACGGAGATCCTGCACGTAGAGTCGAATTTTGCAGATTCATGTTGAATACAGACATGGAAGATGCCAATTTTTTATTAAAAATTTTATGGACCGACGAGTCCAAATTCGATCAAGATGGATTAACGAATTACCATAATATTCATTATTGGGCCCCAAAAGAAGACGGTAACCCAAACAAGAAAAGATTAAAAGGATCACAAAGAAGGTTTTCCCTTAATGTGTGGATGGGCATTATTAAGGATGAATTGATCGGCCCTTTTTTCCTGCCCAACAACCTCAATGGAGAAGCATATGAAGTTTTTTTGCGAAACGAACTTTATGAGTTACTCAGTCATGTACCTCTTGAAACCCGAAGGAACATGATTTACCAGCATGATGGTTGCCCCGCACATTTTAGTTTAAGCGTCCGTGAGTGGCTAAATCGTCAGTTTCCCAATAAGTGGATTGGCAGAGGAGGACCCATTCCGTGGCCGGCCAGGAGTCCCGACTTGACTCCTGTCGACTACTACGTATGGGGTCACATGAAAAGCTTGGTGTACGACGAGACTCCTGGACCTGTGGCAACCATCGAAGAATTAAAACAGCGCATAATAAATGCAGCAGAAAAAATTAAAATGAACTTAAAGACAAGTGTCGTTAAAAGTAATTTACGCAAACGTATGCGTCTCTGCATTCAAAATAGGGGCTCACATTTTGAGAATGTACTGTAAAAATCATAAATACACAATAATTACAAAATCATAATCTTTTATTTCTTCAAAATAAATTAAGTTAAATTAAGAAAGTATTTCTTCCATAACTACTTCTCATGGATACCGTCTAAAACCCTTTCTCGGAATGTCTCTACCTGAGTCTTTTGTAATCGCATTATTTCTGCAACTGTGTAATAAAGCACCAACTTTTTAACCTCGTTGGATAGCTAACAAAGTGTAGATGTTTTTTAAATAAAATGCAGACGGAATTTACTAGCGTTTTTGTGGAGAAAATAATTGTTTTTGTAAACAATGTTATAAAAATAATTTAAAAAATTTTATGAAACAGCCTCTAGTTTCTGGATGGGTCCACATTAGTATGATATTGTTATTTATTATTAAGAGCTGTAACAAGGTCTCTCTAAAACTGCAAACAGAATTGAAATCGGTTTATTACTTTTTTTTTTATTGAATTTTTAAGTAGGAAAACTGGATATCCTAAAAAAAATTAAAAAAAAATAATATAAAAAAAATGAGCCATTTCCGGATATCACAATGTATAGTCAAATTGTTGCAAATGACATCCTCTACCACCCCTAAAAAGGATCCGGTCTAATTACCAATAACCCTGTAGACATTCCATTCCTCCTTACTTCAAGTGACTAATTTGTACCTAATGACAAGACAGATGATATGACAATGACAGTTTTGACAATAAAAAGAGTATCAAAAATGGCGAAATGTAAAGACGACCTAGCATGGCGGTTGCCATTTACGAGGGTAGTCCCAAAAGTAGCCGACCTAACCAAGAAAAAACAAAAAATATGGGATGAATTATATTTATTTCTCTACATAGCTTCCTTGTAGTTCTTTACACTTTTCCCAGCGGTGCTCTATAGCTTCAATGCCGCGTCTGTAGTAGGAACCGTCGAGCTCTTCAAAATAGGCATTAACCGTAGACTCAACATCTTCATTGCTTGCAAATCTTTTCCCACCGAGCCATTTTTTTAAGTTTGGGAACAGAAAATAATCAGATGGGGCCAAATCTGGTGAATAAGGTGCATGAGGTAGCAATTCAAACTTTAATTCTTCGACTTTAGCCATCGCAATGCCGGAGGTGTGGACTGGCGCGTTGTCCTGATGAAACAAAACTTTTTTCTTTGATAGATGAGGCCGTTTTATCTTTATTTCTTCACTTAGACGCTGCAACAAGTTTGCGTAATACTCGCCGTTGATGGTTTTTCCTCTTGGTAGATAATCTATGAAGATTATCCCACGAGCGTCCCAGAAAACCGATGCCATGACTTTTCCTGCCGATGGAACCGTTTTTGCCTTCTTTGGGGCCGATTCTCCCCTTGCGGTCCATTGCTTTGACTGTTCTTTCGTCTCCGGTGTGAAATAATGAACCCACGTTTCATCCATGGTAATAAATCGACGCAAAAACTCTGCTCTATTGCTTCGAAATTTTGCCAAACACTCGACTGAAACATGCTCACGACGCTGTTTTTGCTCTAGTGTGAGTAATCGCGGCACCCACCTTGCGCACAGCTTCCTCATGTCCAAGTTTTCAGTTAAGATACGATGTACTGCACTTTTTGAAATGCCTACCATATCTGCTAGCTCGCGCACCTTTAGTCGACGATCATCCAATACAATTTTGTGGATTTTTTTTGCCATTTCTGGCGAAGTCACCTCATTTGGTCGCCCACTGCGAGGTTCATCTTGGCAGTTCGTACGGCCACGTTTGAACTCGGCCACCCAATATTTTACCGTTGTAAACGAAGGAGAAGACTCCCCCAATGTAGAATCTAGCTCTTCTTTTATGTTAGTTGGGCTGAGGCCTTTCAAATGAAAGTATTGAATGACGTATCGTAGACCAATTTTTTCCATATTAGAAAATTCTCTGACAGCGTTCACTTTCAAGGACTACAAAACAAATGACAAATGACCTAGCGTGTTCGAATTCCAAATTTAAAATCCGCATTGATCAGACTTTTTAAAAAGAGTATTTAATCGAATAAAACTGCCAGTACGTAAGTCAGGTCGGGTAATTTTGGGACCGCCCTCGTACATTAAACTTTATTTTTGTGCGCCATTAATTAAGCTTATTGTAATTTTTCGATATTTTTATCGATACCAGGATAAGTTTAGCTACGTTGTGGTCTAGTGTTTATTAAATATTCCAATTTGGAAACATTACCTTTAGTGTTTTTTATGAAATCTGCCATTTTAAAATGACATTAAAGTAAAAAATATTTTACATAATTATTTGATATCGAAACCTTTAAATCTATGTATTTGTTATTAACATTGGATTTGAAATAATAAGACGTAATTTTGGTCACACAAGATTGTTATCCAAAAAATCACGTTACCTAGTTACTAAACTAAATTGGAGCTAGAAAGTGGTCCAAGCGTAGTGGCTACCGTGTTTAACATACGATATAGTAGGTTAAGCAACGTTTGGCACTGTCGTTACAAGGGTGAATTGCTTATTTTATATTTGTTCTTTATTGTACATATAATTCGAAGACAGGTTTACAACAACAGGTTACAGAGTACAAATGGCGGCCTTATCATCCAAAGATAATCTCTTTCAATCTAAGCAATCGGTCCCGAGTTCTGTATACATGGATACTTTTATTTTATTTTATTCGAGCAACAAACAATACTTTAAAATATATTTTAATATAGCAATACAAGATACAATAGGCATGTTTAGGACTGAACTGGGGTCTTGATTCTGTAACTTTTAACATATAAATTTTTTTTAGAGCCCACACATATTTAAATTAAATATTTTTCGTCTAATCTTTTTCCCTTGAACCTGTAACGGGTATACTGAACGACTACTTGAAGTTGAACAATGTAATAATGTGTATAATTGTAATTTACAGCGAGGTCTCGGGTTCATGCCGAAGCGCGGCGTGAACACTGCGGTGTGCGAAGTGTTCCGCTTCTACAAACTGCACACGTCGCGGGGGCTTTGCGAACCTATCTCCATGATCGTGCCGAGGAAGTCCGATTGCTTTCAGGTGATTCCTTGTTTTACTATTAAATATTATTATGAATATCAGTCAAAAAGGACCTGAATTCTTGCAGAGCTTGTGAAGATGATACGTAAGACAGAAAACGAAAATAAGAAAGACAGACCCGACCATCAGATGGGAATAATAGTTGCTATGAAGAGAGAGAGAGAGATTGTGAATATCAGTATTGCATGATTATGATAGCGAAATAAGATCGATAAATAAAATAAAAAAATAAAATGATTTATTGTTCTCACATAACTTAACATAAATTAATGTCTAAAGTATTTCGATACCTTCCATACTGGACTGGAAGCGAAAGAAAAACATAGACTCTCTGTCACTGCAATAGTCTCTCACCATCATTATAATACCGCCAATTTTGTCAAATGTGACTTCAGATGGTTTTACAGCCTTTGGTGTTCTACCTACCCCATAAGGCGTGAAGTTATGTATGTACGTATAAGATCGAAAGATGTCACAAAAAAAAACAAAGAATATAATATAATTTGGCAGGTTACTTCTAATCATTATGAGTAAGCTCACCCGGGGCGAAAGCAACTGTTTAATGTGAACTCCTTGCTTTGCTGACTTACCACTACAAGCTTCTTAATCAGAAGCAGGGACTGCATATCGGTATAAACTTTTTAAATAGTACTAGTAAAATTTCAGTACCCTTATTAGTGTACTGCTTCATCAAACACAATAACTGTACAAGTTATTAAAATCTAACTTAATTATATCAGTACCCAAATAATGTATACCGGATTAATTTCTGTACCGAAATGTATAGGTCAGCATATGTTCCTACGCTTCATGGGCTTCAACTAAACTATCGAACATTCTACAGTTATTTAAAAACTAGCTGTGACCCGCGACTTCGTCCGCGTAGATACCGGTTGTTGGAGTTGGATAAATACTATTATTATATTCTCCTTGAAGTTTAAACTTACCTTATTCAAAATTTAGTCAAAATCGATTCAGTAGTTAAGCTGTGAAAGCGTTACTGATAGATAAACAGACAGAGTTACTTCAAAAACTGTTACAACAAAGCTGTGATCCGCAGTTTCACTTAGGTGTTTTGTGAAAAAGTACCTATAGGTAGGTAAGTATATTACATAGATGATGCCTCCGCCTCCTCTGTATTGAATTAGTATTTCGAGTAGGTTATTTTCTTCTCCAAGGTCCTAAGTACTATCTTTAATAACAAAAATAAAAATGAAGAATCTTCGCCCATATAATATGTATAACTCCTAACCACAAACATAGGTAACTATATTAGGTACATTACAAACATAGGTAACTATATTAGGCACCTTGCGTTATAAACAAATCGGGTGCCAAAGTGTCTTAAATTTTACATATTTCATGCAATACCTATCTTCATTAATTATAGCTTATTGTTATTCTAGGTAAAGCTATATTACTGTAAAGTTTCAGAAGAATACATTCGACAGTTTTTGCGTGAAAGAGTAGCAAAGATCCATCCATCCAGCCATTATCAGTGTATAATGTGTATCTATCTATAGTTATGATTGGCTACTTTTCACGGTAAAATGGCTGAGCCAATATTAATGTAATTTCTTTTGGTAGTTAACACCTACCTACGGTACTTTTTATTCTACGGCCAAATCTACGGTTTCTAACTTCCAAGAGCTAGAAATGATCACGAAGTAAATAAAACCTTGAGTCCCATTATTTTAATTTTTCCCATTAAGTTTTCCCATTATTTTAAGTTTCTTACAATATTATCTCTGTATGTACAGAAGGCAGCACATCAAGTCTTACAAATCTGTAATTTTTTTTTTTTCATTGAATCTGAAATCTATGCCCTCGACATTACCTAAATTAAAATTGTTTGGGGAAATTTGACAGGTAATGTAATGCTTGACCTGCTGCCTTCTGTATCTACCTGTATTAAATCGCGCAAGAAGCTTTATTAATGATTTAGCCCTATCAACATAGCAAAATTTTCTACTGCATACCAACTATTTTTCAGATTTATTATTTTTAAGCCCCTAGTACTTTTACCAGGAGTATTTCCTTAGAATTCTTATTCCCATGTTTATTTTTAGTGTAGTTCAGTTTCTTTTCTTCTGGCTATCCGAACGCTTTTACATCTAATCTACTAATGCCACGTTACAATATCAAAAACACTGTTCGTTCGTTGCTTCCACGCTGGACTGGGAGCAACAGAAAATCATAGAATGTACCAGTTGCTTTTCTTCCCGGGCATACCTTAAAAGTCATTTTAGGGATAGAGGTTTTATTGGATAGAGAGTCTTGTCAAATTACTACTTACTATTGTTATAACTACCTACCATTCGTTTGTAGTAGCTTTTACTCATGTAAAATATTGAAACCCAGCATTCAATGATTTTGACGACAATTTAGTTATAATTTAGGTACCCCTAGAATAATTGACTAATTCGAGTGAGCCCCGCTTGGTGGTAAACTGACTGTCTCGGCTGACTGAAATTTGCTGTCAAATATCACTACTGCCAGCGGTGACGCGTCCCGAAAACATTCTATAAAGAGCCAGTTCTAGAGCCGCAAACGGGTTTATGATAGAACTGGCTTGGCTTCGGTATTCGACCTCATTTATACTTACCATCAGGTGAGAATGAGGTCAAATTCGGGCTTATTCACCGATTTGAAAAAAAACTTAGTATTTTTAATTTTTTGGAATAGAAAGTTATAAAATTAAACTCGTGGGTAGTCTGACTCCCAACCGTTACAAAAATTTGGTGGTTCATTCAGAGAAATCTTATTTCCAAGTGAAATAATTCAAGTTGGGTGAATATGGTCATAGGCACCCAGAGTTTGGTAGGTATCTCGAACAATTAACAGCGTGAGTGGCCGGCCATGCCAGCGAATCACTCGCTCGCCCGCCCGCGTCTTATCGAACATACCTACCTATTTTATTACGGAGTTATTTTAAAATTATTACTATATCTCTTTGGATCTTAATTGAAATCAAGTGGTGTCAAAGACAATTTTGTTCACAATGAAATATTTAGGTATTGTAAACAAAATAAAAAAATATATAATAAAAAAAAATTACGCGAGCAGGATCGAACCCACAACCTTAGACTCATGGTCGGTCTACGCCCAACTGAGCAATGAGTACTTCTGATCTGTATGCGGAACATTCTAGTAAGTTTTAGGCATAACTTTTAAAAATCTATTACAATTTTTTTAGATCCTAGATTTTTTTATGTCTGCAGAATCTGCTCATCATCCTGGACAACTTTTTTTAAGGCATCATATCTATATTTCTTACGGTTTTGATGATCCCTTAAGGGTTCTGCATCACGTGTTCCAGTAACCGAAATAAAATATACCCTATATGTTGCCCCGGCTTCACAGCTATACATCAAAAAAAGGTTCATTCAAATCCGTCCAGCGGTTCCAGAGATTAGCGTGTGCAAACAGACAAACTTACAAACAAACAGACAAATTTTTTTTTTCCGATTCTTACTCTTTTTTCATTTCTTTATAACCCTAGATATTTTTTTTTGTAAAAATATAAAATGTACAGACACGTTTTTTTTACTGTTTTATTATATGTATTGATAAAATATTAATATTAATACCGGAAAATTTCAGTTCACTGAAAAAATAAACAGTTATGCTACAATAATAAAAAAGGTACAAGAATTATTTCAGTATGAATTCCTGTACTGTTATTTTTAAATACACCTAATTTAACGGTATGATGTCATACAGGAAAAAATTGTACAGAAATTCATACCGGTATACAGTCCTTGACCATAAGGGGCTTTCAAATAATCTATGTATTTTTCACTTTTCAATTTATATTTTACACTTGAATTACATTAAAAAGAGACAGAGGTTTTCTATTTATTTTTATTTTGGTTGAGAAAGAACACTCGTAGTTACTTTCACCCCAACTTGGGGTTAATGTGTCTATTAGTTATAACTCCCTCGATATCTTAGACAAAATCGAAAAGATGAGCTTGCGATATAGATTCACTCTACAGCTATACAGAAATGGTCGTCGATGATAATACAGGTCAATCTCGAGTAAATTCAATTTTATTTTTTTATGGGGTGAATATAACTAGCTTCCATAGTAGCTAGTGTTTTGATCGATATCTATCGATTAATCTTCGCAAAGCTTTAAAAAGGAATAAATGAAAAAGCTTTATTTTTATTTTGTTTGTTTATTTAAGTTAAACATGTGTTTTATAAAATTTTGTAAATTTATACACACAAAAAATAAAATCAGAAACAACCATAATGGAACTTTGTCTTAAAAATAATTTAATTCTTTTTATCTAAAATAATATCAAGTATTAGTACAAAATCAGTCTTATTATATTTTGTAATTAAAATAAAGTTTTACATCATTACTCAACGGTGACGTTACTCATTCGTTTTAATAAAAAAAGATAGAATATCAATAATTGTGTCATCGAATTGGCAGTAGACAGTTTTGAAAACGGTTCAAAAGACAGCAACAAACTTTTACCATTTATTAATTAGGTTGCTTCCATGCTGGACTGGGAGCGAAAGAAAAACGTAGAATGTACCAGCTGCCTCTCTTCCCGGGTATACTGCAAAAGTTAGTTAACCCTTTAACCGCCACGGTCGGATAGATCACACAAAAAACTCAAGAACCCAATATAATCTACATCATACTGTCAATACACTACAGGCCCTTAAATTTTAAAGTAGACTGTTTAAAAATCCATATTTTTTACTCAAATACTCATTTTGACATCCTATTCATACCATTCTACTTATCAATAAGCTTATTTATACAGTAGAATCCGTTTATAATGACTCCGTTTATATTGACCAACCGCTCATTATGAAGTGTTTACACAGTGAAGTTTGGTTTTCATATAAATTATATAACTAAGTCGGATATAATGACTTCGCCTATAGTGACATATCGCTTATTGTGACCCTTTTTCATTAAATTTTGTCCGCTTATAGTGACCAACCGTATGATTTCTAAAACCATATGATTTCTTAAAAAGTGTTCGGGAGAGTCACATTATTTATACCCAAGGCTTTTTTTATTTGAGTCTCAGAGCGTAGATTTACTTATTGAGTCTACTTATTAATATCTATTTTGATTTATCTCTATTTTATTCCTCTCTATTAAAATAAATCACATACTAACTTAAACAGTTTATTTATTCATGCAGTACCTATGCTTTGTATGACGTCCGTTTAGTATGGCTCGTTTCTTATTTCCCTTTGATGTCATTATAAACGGATTCCACTGTACTAACGTTAGTGTAACAACGTTTCAGGAGGACTTATACCCGGACACAGCGGCGCCGATGCCGGCACTGTCTGCGAAGGACTGGCTCAGTGGGATCAACGCGCCGCCGCTGCTCATCAGTATGAAGACAGGTAATCTTACTATAGTTGAATTGTTGTCGAATGATTTCCGTGACAGTTCTCATTTTCCATTACGCGCAAACTATTTACAACTAATAAAATATAAAGTGGCGCGTAAAAAAAATAAAAACTATGTCAATAAAATTGTTTATTTTAAAATTATAAATTGAACTATTAATAAAGTGTAATTGTTATTATTAACTGTAAATAAATTAAGTAAATGTCATAAAAATATTCATCTTAAATAGACAGATTCAAAGAAACTGGAACGTTCAGTTGATAGTGATTGACACTACTGAATCGACATTGAATCGATGAATATGAGCGGCCATCTTGTAATCGGAAGTTTGTATACATTTTTTTCACCAACTGATTCGATACGTCAAAGCCATCGAATGGAAGATCGAACAATTTAATTACGGCAACGTCACAAAGATTGTCAATTTTGAACTGTCACAAAAACCACTTGAAAGTTTGGATGTTTGTTCCTCAATCACGGGAGAACGGGTCAATGGATTTTGATGAAATTTGACATAGTGATAGTGTACAGTCTGGAATAGCATATAATTCTGAAATTCCCGCGGAATTCGACATTAGTTTTATAAATAGTGGCATGTTAAGCAGTCGGTCTCGGGTGCTGAATACTTGTATACAGTTGTTGTTAGGGTTAGTTAGAAGCCATATCTGACATCAACCAATCAGCTCTGGGCCAGTTTGGGCCTCAAACCCCCTCGTCATCAGAGGAGAGACTTATAGCCTTGTCGTGGGCTCAGAGTTGTGATGATGAATTATCAGAAATATCAGCATCTTTTAATATTTAATATTAATTGTATTTATTTAAAGTGAATCAGTGAAATCCAAAGAGGAATAGGGAAACCTTAGCATCAGGCAAATAAAATAAAAATAGTTTTTTCTAGTTTCATACTGACCTACAAATTGTTTGTTGAGAGAGTAGCATCCTTTAGTACTTTATTGTTATGTCTTTAAAGTTTAAATATTTTACGGTGGTTCTTGAAATTGAAGCCTTTATGCTATAAATTAAGCTTATTCAAAATTAAAGTTCAAATAAATTTATTTGCGAAAAAATGTCCACAAATAGTTCTTAATAATGCTTAGGTATAGTTCTACATTTTTTACTGTTAATCAGCGTGCAAACATTTATTAGAAACTAGTATACAAGAATTTACTGTCTGAAAAAATCTGTTCTTATGAATATAAATAATTTATCACAACATTTAAAAAAATTAAAAATTGAAAAAATATTTTATGTTACATATTGATTCTATAATTAGGTAAACATGGGAATAGAGAGAATATAATAATAGTTGATTATAATTCAGTATCAGAATATTTGCAGAATTAACTATGTATTTTAAGTCTAAGTCGGATTCGTCATGTCGTCCGCGCCGCCCTCATCCAGCATTTGACGTTCGTAAAGTGTATAAAATTACCTACTACGAATAAAAAAGTTTTCATTTTCATAAAATAATACTGTTATTGAAGAAACTTCATTTCTAAGGCCTGATTCAATCGGTGAATAAAAGTTGTCTGACACATTAATAAATATAAAGTTGTTTAATGACTTTTATAACTTTTATGTGATTAGTGGACAATCAAATACAAGATTATAATTCTGTAACTTAGACTGACAGTATAATTATCAATTAAACAACATAATCGAATCTTACCTTCCAGGAGTGACAATATCAACGCACAAGCCCCGCACTAACAAGGACTCGCCGGCCATACAGCCGCAGGACGCGAACAATCGCAAGAAGTTCGCGTTCCTGTCGAGAGAAACTACGCCAGACTATCGCCCGCTTAATACGTGGCAGCCGAAGGAGAACCACAATAATGATAACCAGGTAGGGACGTACTTGTAGCTTATTTGCAAAAGATTCGTGAATATTTCGTAAAATGTAATTATTGACGATAACATCCGGTACTATTTTTTTTTATTTATATGATAAATTGTGAATAATTGCTTCCACGCTGGACTGGAAGCGAAAGAAAAACATAGAATGTGCCAGCTGCTTCCCTTCCCGGACATACTGTAAAAGTCAGTTAAGGGACAGAGGTTTTATTGGCGTTTTTGCGAGCGATAGGCTGACTCCCTCCCTGTCACTGCAATAGTCTCTCACCATCATTATAATACCTCCAAATTTGTCAAATGTGACAACAGATGGTGTTACAGCCTTTGGTGTTCTGCCTACCCCATAAGGGACACAGGCGTGAAGTTATGTATGTATGTGAATAGTTAACAAAATATTGAGTATACAATTTTAAATTAACTTTAAAAAAATGATGTGTATTTTATTTATTTTATATCGAAAACTAAAAGTATATTAAAAACATAGTACCTACCTAAAACTAATTAGCTTTATTATACTTGTCAATAGCAGCTTCACATAGTTTTAATCATTCAACCTTTAATACTACAAGAGTTTCTTCATATATTAATAAAACAAATTTATTTATTAATAATATTTTCAAGTTTTTGCATTTAAAATGCTTAATTACTCTTAAATAGCTGAAAAAATGTGTTAAATAAAAATCACCCGACCAGAACTCGAACCTGGCCCCGGTAGCTCCGTGGAAGAGCACTCGTCCGGCAATCGAGAGGTCCCAGGTTCGAGTCTTGGTCGGGTGATTTTTATTTAACACATTTTTTTAGTTATTTAAGAGTAATTAAGCATAATAAATGCAAAAACTTTAAAATATTATTAATAAATAAAAAAAACATATTAACATATGAAGAAACTCTTGTATGAGTTGAATGATTTTCGGGTGATTTTTAGTGAACACATTTTTTTCAGTTATTATTTTTTTTTATTCTAACACAAGACCAAATAATAAAAAAGGCAAATCGTACTAGTAGTTGCAAAGACTAGAGCATTCAAACAAACGTTTTGCCTTCACTATAATATTATTATTTGGCATACTTATAACTACACGCCTTTTAGATTCTTGATTAACCTGTGGTGTCGTAGATTTACGCTCAATAATAATTTGCAGTAGATCTGCTCTCTTACGATATCGATGAATAAGTTACCATGTATATAGTTAGAGCGTTACATACTCGGCACGGTCCGGCATTCAAAGGTTAATTAATCTTATATCTTCTATCCAACAGATAACAGAAAAAAGCCAGAAGACCACCGCTAACCAGAACACAAAGTTCCACCAACTACAGCGAATGTTTGGGAAACAATGCGGCGATAGCGAGCCGCTGCCGCTCTACAAACAAATCAACCAGGGAGATGTGTTCACCACTGAACAGGAGGTAGACATTTTGAAATTTTCACCAAAAATAAAAAATAAACTAATGAAAATTACTCAGAATTATCATAAAGAAAAAAAAATAAATATTTAGTGGTTACTTCACTTACTTTGAAGTTATGAATAATATTAAATAAAATCGTCCCCGACCGGGATTCGAACCACAGTTCTCACGCTTGCTGAGCAACTTTTTAAAATAAAACTTTGAAGTTTGTAGGGATACTTCTTTTTCTCGGTATTCAAATTGGTAGTTCAATTGTCATTTTCCACAAAACATATTCATAAAATACACACAAAAGATATAGTTGCTAACCCCAAAAGTAGCACCAACTTGGTTTAAAAAGTCGGTAAAATTTTATTTGAGTTTTTGAATGGTAATAATTCTAGTGCACAGAAAGTCTTGCTATGTTCACATATTTTTACAAATTAGCTTATTAAAAGTACCACAGTTATTTCTTTAGAAAATAACAAACTAATATAAAAAAAAATATTTCAGTAACATATTGTTTTCCAACTTACAGTTAAGACTCGCTTTCAACCGTCAAGGCGAGGAGCTAAGAGTCGTCAAACGCCAGCTACAAAACAGCCAACAAAGAGTTCGCGAGTTGGAACAAAACGTGGCCGCCTTACAAGCCAAGCTCCAGAACGAAGCAGCGTAAACACCCACCTTTAAGCGGATCACAGACTGAGCAGATGCGATATTTTATCTTCGTATTGAGACTTATGTTACCTGAAAGAACCTCACACTATACAGATAATATACGAGATGATACATTCACTCGAAGTTCAAATCAAATCAAATCATTTTTTATTGCTATATAGTGGTATACAAATAGGTCTTACATGTAATAAATAGTTCTACACTACACTGTATAACAGCATGCAATATGTTTTTTAAGGAATGTAATACAATTAGAATAGAGAAAAAGATTTTAAAAATTAAAGTAATTGAACACAGTAAAATGTCAATAATTTCAACAATTAGCACTTAATAATAACATCTTAATTGCATGTCAATATTATAAATTTATAAAAATTTCAGCCTAAGTAGATTTGTTTTAAAGGCCATATTTATATAACGGCAGATGTTATCTGCACTGTGTGTGCTAGTTCATATGAATTGTATACAAAACGATATTTGACCGCATCTGCGTAGTATGTGATCCACTTTATACGGCAGTCGAGTAAATCACAAATCTATGATTAAGTAAGTACAGCTGTATGCTCAAGAGGAATACCAAAAGTACTAGTTTAAAGTCACGCGGAGTCGGATTTATTCAAGCTTTAATACTTTGGTATTTGAAGCGATTATTTTAATGTTTTAAATGTGTACCTGCTATTATATTTGTGACGCGATTTGAGCTAATGCTATAGCTTTTTATTTAGACTACTGCGCTGGACGCGAACTTTCGTAACAATGAATATATTTCGTTGTTAAATCTTCGTAAAATTTATCTTGATAAGAATTAATACAATAATGTAATTATTTTAATATAACGGGATCTCTTTTTTGTTCCTCAATTTTAAGTTACAATAGTTTTTAGCAATAGCTTTATGTAACAATTAGATTTTGTACATAATATCTTTTCATACTTACAAATGACTTGTCACAAATTAAATGCTCAAATTTTTTTCCGCCATAATTATGAAATCATTTTTTATTCCAAGTTTCGTCAGTATTAAAATGATTTGAATGGACATTCCAACATTTTTGATATAATCCTTGCACTTGATATATTTAGGCATTGCCAAATTTGCTATTTGAAGGCCTAGGTTTACTGTAGTAGTTGAACGTCTTGCTAATTAATTATAAGCTAATGTGATAAAAAATAAAATGTAAACCATGACATGGCCTTGACCACGAATTTTTTGGACGTTTTTTAGTTATGTGCAATCTATAAAAATCAGGGTTTTCGTTTAGAATCGTTTACTTTTGTAATATCTTTTTTTTTGGTAACATGCACTTTTTATTGTGCACAATTTTATTTTCAATTTCAAGGACATTTTTGTTAATGTTTTACAGTCTGACTTTTAAATCTGATATAATGTTAATGTTATTATAATTTGTAATGTGTATTTTACTCTCTATTCTGTTAGTATTTAGTTTAATATTAGGTTTATTATAAGTTTTATGAATCACTGAATATTTGCGTAAAGTTACCTAGACGTTTATAAACACACAAAGTTATTTTTTAAGATTATTTCTGTTGAAATTGTATCTTGCGGTTGAGGTGCTATGTGCAAAAATGACCTTTTAAACAATTCACGTATTTTTGCTAAAAATTAAAATTATGTCGCCACTATTTTTTTACATTCCAATTGATTGCAACATGTAGTGTGTTAAGTATAAATGAAGTATTATCGCGTAGCTGGTTTAGTGGTTATAAAGCTAAGTCGATGTTAATATTTATTATGTATTTTTATATCATGCTTGTGTAGCACAAAATTTCAATAAATGTTTGAACAATGAGCTATAATTTGGTTTTATTCTTCTTATTTAACTACATTATGCAGGGTGTTTGGTAGAGGGTCGGACAAACTATATCCTGGCAAATAATTCAATGCAGTAAAATGACAGTTTCAGTGTGGCCACTTTAGGGAAAAAAATAGTTCAAGTGATTGAATTAAATAATTTTTTAAATATAAATATTGTAATGTACGGAACAACATTTTTGGCTCACAAGATATTTGTTTTTTTTTTTTATGGTGCTGTTAGCAAAGGGCAACTATTCTACAAAACGACAAAAGGAGTTTAAAAATTAAGAACTTACCAAGTCGATTTTACCTCTATTGTTACCTTTTTAAAACACTAGATATGTTTGGTAATTATTTTCATTAAAGTAACTTTGAAGTCGTCGTGGCGCCGTGGTTACTGTGTGTATCAAACGATATCCCAGATCAAGCAACGTTCGGCGCGGTCGGTACTTGGATGGGTGACCGCCGAACATTCATTTCTCACGGCGACTTCCGTGCTTCGGAGGGCACGTTAAGCAGTCGGTCCCGGGTGCTGTATACTTGTATAAAGTAGTCGTTAGGGTTTGTCAAAAGCCATTTTCGGCGCCCTAAAAATTCTGACATCCACCACCCAGCACTGGGATAGCTTGGTGGATTATGGCCTATACCTCCTCGTCACCCAGGGGAGAGACTCATAGCCCGCAGTGGGCTCATTACAAAGAGTCGTGATGATGATGATGAACTTTGAATTTAAAGTACACTCTTTAAATTCAATTATTTATAAATTGCTTTAAAATTTTATGCAAAATGAATGACAAAGACTCTTACATTTTAATAATAATAGTTTGTTTATTGAAAAAAGTAAAGGTACAAACAAAACCTTAGGTTACTAATGTTTATGTCACATAATATTACATACATAAACAATTTTGCAAATAAACACAAGACATAAGTTACATTGCAGAAGTTTAAAAAACAGACCAGTAAGTAAAAGCTTTATCTTGATACTCTGCTTCCTAAACTGGGAGGTTATCCTGTAAATTAGGAAGCAGTTTTCGACATTTATGGGTAGGTATATAATTAATGTTCTGCAATAATGGGCGTTTTTAATTATTCTCATTCAGTAGTTAAACTACGAAGTTTTTAACTAGTATCATTATTTTTCTATTTGACTTTTCGAACATTTCGAGTATAGTTTGTCAGACCCTCTACCGAACATCCTGTATAGCCTGGGATCTTGATCGGGTTATCAACGAATTTGATAGTCGTCAGAATTTTATATATTTTAGAAAATATTATTATTTGGGAGAAGGGGAAATGTGAGACAAAGTCAATTATTAATATATTTAGATAAGTTACAGGCCCTTACGGTAAAAAAAATTGTTTTGTTTACATTTCCTTACATAGGAGGAGCCGCCAGAGAGAATAGAATAAGATATAAATTGAATTTATTAATGCATGGCTACATGGGGTCTAATAACATATATTTAAGTGAAACCTCAAGCATGTTGATTAATGTCATTGACATTAACTCAATTTGTAATTTTAAGTTTAACTTGACAAAAGATATATATAATATATCTACTTATTTTTTAAAACAGATAGCACAAGTGCTATTAAACTTTTTATTTTTTAAACCAGCTAAGTATTTAGCTACTGATTCTGCTTTTATTGAGCAGTCTTGTATATTGACATGTCATAGTGAAACATGTTGTTCCACTACGCTGACAAGTTTGGGTTGTCCAAATTCTTTAAAATAGTAAATAAGACAACAGATGCTAAAGCATCTAGCAATATTTCAAGTGCTTTATATAATAAAAATTGTTTAAACCTGGTACATCAAAATATGCAAGGCATCTCAGAGAAAGTCTTTGAAATTGAATTGTTTTTGAATGCCGAACATATAGACATTCTTTGTATAACTGAACATTTTTTGTTAGACCACCAGTTAATTGTAAATTTTTCTCAGCACCAAGTTGCTAGTTCGTTCAATAGACAGACAGCAATACATGGGGGCTCTTTAATAATATTAAATAAATCTTTAAAATTTAGAGAACGTACCGACATAGTGAGCCTATCTATTGAACAAACTATTGAAATATCCTGTGTAGAATTGACAAACTGCATAATTGTTTGTATATATAGACCCCCTAAATCACACTATGATAGTTTTGAACTTGTTTTAGAACAAGTATTGGATAAATTATGTAATAAAACTAAGAAAATATTTGTTTGCGGGGACTTTAATGTTAATTTATTAGAAAATTCATCATTGAGTAAAAAACTAATAAATTTGTTTAAATGTAATAATCTTAGTAACCTGTTCCTAGAACCAACTAGAATAACAAGGACCAGTGCAACTTGCCTAGATAATGTGTTTTCTAATGTTACTCCGGTAAGTTCATCAGTTATAAATAAACTAAGTTCTGATCACAGCGGTCAGTTGGTTACTTTTAAATACTCAAAGAAAATACAGGTTAATAAGAATATAGGGGAAACTGAGGACAGTTGATCCCCCCTTTTCATTTTGCCTCCTAAAATCTTAAATTTTTGGAGAATTTCAGATGTTTTTTAACTAAAGTATTAAAAATTTATCTAGGTATAATATACGTGGGAGTCAAAACATATAGGTTATAAAATAAGTTAATATTTAATTTTATTCAAAAAAAAGGGGTTTGTACCATGTGTCCCCACTATATGGGAGACTTGATTCGGCCTGTCAGGAGACTTGATCAGGGCAGATCAAGTATCCCTTATGCCATGGGACAGTTGATTCGTCACAATAAAATTACATGTTCATAAATACCTACAGACAGACAACATGATCTAAGCTGGAAAATCAATATTTCTGCGAAAAACTATGCAGGTAGTTTAGGTTTTGGTTAAACTTCCGAAGAAAATTAGACTCAAACAGTATCCGCTTAAGTAATCATTTATTAAAAATGAGATATTTGTAATAAGCTTAACTTATTTAATCAGTCTCAAAATTATGCGAAGTCTTAAAGTTTTGATATTTAACACTAAAGAACTTTTAAGGAACACAAAATTGTAAAATAAAATCAAATTGTAACAAATACAAAGTTTTAAAAAGTTATACATTTATATCAACTGCCAATGTAATTGAATTTTGGGTTCGCCGCAATACCTATATTGATACTCATGTAGTTTTCATGTAGTTTTGTAAACCCGAGGCATTTTTGAAAAATTCTGCAAAAAGAAATATTATTTAGAACTTGAACAAATTATATTATATGGGAGACTTGATCCGGGGATCAAATGTAACAAGTTGTTGTGTACCAAGTGTCCTCACTACCACACAAATCAAAAAAGTATCTGAAAGTATCTTACCTCATTACAATCTTGAGTCGATAATCAACAAACAATACAGCCAACTAAGTTATTAAACTTATTAACTAAGAAAAACAAATAAATTTCACTTTAATTTACGCAAAACAAGGCAATTTCCAATTCAAAAAAAGATCTTGTACCGGCCAAAAACAAAACAATGCTCGTCACGTCAAAAATGGCGGTTTGATAGCTGTATTTTTTTCCCCTTGATTTGGGCTCGACTACTAGCATCAGTGCTACCAGTCAAAATAGTTCAATAACATCCGGTACTTTAAATATTTCGATGTACCAAGTCTCCCAGGAGTATCATGTGTCCTCAGTTTCCCCTAATGGTTGTTCCGGTCAATAAAAAGCGTTTGGAGAGATTTAGATGTAGTATTATTAAAAATATGCCCCATATAGCCCACTCCAACAATGTAAATTTACAATACAGTAATTTAAGTAGTATAATAAATAAACAACATGAGAGTGTATTTATTCCGAAAAAAGTCTCTCCAAACAATTGTAAATCCTTCAGTGATTGGGCTACCACAGGTATACATATAAGTAGAAAGCACCTATATGATCTCTATCATGAGAAATCATATAACAAAAGTGAAAGTTTTTGCAACTACGTTAGAATTTACTCAAAATTATTTAAAAGAGTATGTGCCGCAGCCAAATCTATATATCTAAGTAATAAGATAAAAAATAGTTCTAATAAGACTAAAACAACATGAAACATAATAAATAAGGAAACTGGAAAAGTTAAGGATCGCAAAGTTTAAACTCGTAATTGACAATAAAACCATTAATGTAGATGAAAATGTTGCGACAGCATTCGAAAATTGTTTTGCTGACATTCCAGTTTCAACTACTAAATTGTTAAATTCTTCACCTGTGGTGGCTGAATCATTGCTGAAAAATCATGTAAGTGAGTGCAAGGAGTCTTTCAAGTTCCAACCCATAGACACCGGAGACATTTTTAAAACATTTAAGACAATTGATGTTAAAAAGACAACTGATTTGTGGGGCATATCTGTTGAAATCTTAAGTTCTATCATAGATGTAATAGCTCCTTGCCTTGTTGAAATATTTAACAACTGTATTATAAGTGGGGAGTTTCCTGATTTAATGAAGCATAGTAAGGTTATTCCTTTATTTAAATCGGGTAGCTCTACGGACCCTACTAATTTTAGACCAATTTCGATTTTACCAACATGTAGCAAAATTTATGAAAAAATTATTCTCAACCAGCTATTAGCTCACTTCACAAAAAACAATTTACTTCATAACAAACAATTTGGATTCACAAGGGATCGTTCGACAACTGATGCTGGTGTTGAACTGTTTGAAGTAATAGCTGGTGCCTGGGAGGGGTCACAGGATGCTCTAGGTGTATTTTGTGATCTATCCAAGGCATTTGACTGTGTTCAGCATGACAGTCTCATCAGGAAACTCCACCACTACGGCATCAAAGGCACTGACCTCAAACTTTTGAATTCTTACCTGAGTGATAGAATCCAGAAGGTTGAGGTTAACCGGAAAAGGTCAGCTGGGTCGGTTGTGAGAATGGGAGTGCCTCAAGGTTCAATTCTGGGCCCATTTTTATTTTTAGTCTATATAAATGATCTACCCTATATGGTAGGCAATAATCACGATATTGTATTGTTTGCTGATGACACATCATTAATTTTTAAAATGATAAGGCAGAAAACCAACTACGACGATGTAAACAATGCTCTCTCTAATGTAGTACAGTGGTTTAATGTAAATAATCTAGCTTTCAATGATAAATAAACTAAATGTATAAAATTCTCCGCACCAAATGTAAAACAAGTTGAGTCTGATCTGCGGCTTAATGGGAACAGGTTGAAACTAGTAGATAACACTGTTTTTCTTGGAATTACCTTAGATTCTAAATTGCAATGGGGCGTCCATATCTCACAGCTAGCGAGTAGACTTAGTTCTGCAGCGTTCGCGGTAAAGAAAATTCGCTCATTGACTGATGTTAATACGGCGAAGCTGGTTTATTTTAGTTATTTTCATAGTATAATGTCCTACGGCATCCTACTTTGGGGCAATGCCGCAGACATTGACACGATATTTATACTGCAGAAAAGGGCTATTCGTGGAATGTATAAACTTGGAAGTAGAGAATCTCTAAGAGAAAAGTTTAAAGAGATTGGTATCTTGACCTTTGCATCACAATATATATATGAAAACATTATGTATATTTATAAGAATAGTAGTAAATTTAAAACCATGAAAGATAAGCATGATAAAAATTATTCTGTAATGACAAGGAACGACCATAAATTAGCGTTTCCCAAATTAAGGCTGGCTAAAAGCACCAAATCATTTATGGGAATGTCAATACGTATTTATAATAAAATACCACAGTCAATTCAATCTCTAACGTTTAATAAATTTAAAAGAACTATCAAAGAAACATTATGCAAAAAAGGCTACTATAAACTCCAAGATTATTTAGATGACAAAAGAGCGTGGGATTGATGTCTCCACAGGTTATTTCCAAATATTAAACATTAATCACTATGTAAGCAGCTTGGCTGCGACATGATATTGGCAAGCACGAATAGCTGTCTTCTGTTTGTTTGTTCATGTCATAGCAGAGCTGTATTTCTGCCAAATTGTACCTATAATAAGCACTTTTTACAAAAGAGTGCCGAGAGTTTTTTTTCCGCCGGCTTTTTTCCTCTCGGTCTACCTAGGGTTCTACTTTCATTTCGTTTTTTAAAGCCGAAGAAGAAGTAGTAGTAGACATCACCAAGACATTGGTGAATAATGGGCGATCATTATCTTTATAAGCTGAGAGACGCACACTTCTCGACGGAGGCCTTCCCCTGGATTCTTCATGTCGTCCGGACCCGCGCCGCCCTCATCCAGCATTTGACGTTCGTAAAGTGTATAAAATTACCTACTACGAATAAAAAAGTTTTCATTTCATTTCATTTCATTTTTAATTATATGAGTAGGTACCTAATTACATGAAATTTCCAAATATGAATAGTTGATTTAAAACACATATGAATGGAATATGTTCCATAATTATGGCATACTCTTTAGGATTTCGAGCAATTAAACTGCATACAAAAATTAGTCGAATTTTGGTAAATCACCCTATAACTCATTGATTACTTAGTGCACATGAATGATACTTGGCAAAACGTTGTAGATTCTCAAAAGGTATGTATTAACGTTATAAAATAGACTAGAGTACCAATGCTCGATCGCGTGCGTGGCAGCTCTAACAGGATACTTACTGCTATAGGAGACAGGTGGGACAGCGGGATGCTGGCGCACTGGCAGCGCGTGTTTAGTACATATACTTATCTATGGTGGCAGCCGACCGCTAAACTACGATGTCATGCTTAGGGATGCAAACGATACATCGATGTATCGTTCATAAACATCGATGTTTTAACATCGATATCTAAACCTCTAACATCGATGTAACATCGTTCTTCATGAACGATGTCAGCTACACACACAAACATATATCCCTCTTAGTCGGAAGCGTAGGTTATTCTATTAGTGTCTCGCTCGTTCGTTCGCTCTGCAATACAAACGTGCGCAAAACGAAGCAGTTGCTTTTGCTTCGCTCGCCCACATTGACGGCCATGCCATTGTTTACTGTATTTTATTTGACGTTCACTATAATATCAGAGATCACAATTTAAGAAAAAGAAGTGAACTTATTGTTAAGTGTGATAGATAACTCAATTGAGTATTGCTAAAGTAAGTGGGTTATTGCAGCCTACAATAACCCAGCAGAGAAACCGCTTACAAGGCACCAGGTTGTCAAAATTACTATTTTTAAATTCTTTGTTAAAAAAATAAATACTTACCGACTTGTTTTCTGCTAAGGTTAAAAATTATATTTTTTTAAAAATAAATGTTAAAAAGAATTAAGGAGTGTCTCATTTCTGATAAAAAAAACATCGATCAAAATATCGATATATCGTTCATAAACGTCGATATTTCTAACATCGATGTTTCACTTTTCAAAATATCGATGTTCTGATATCGTTGTTTTTTATGAGCGATGTTGCATCCCTAGTCATGCTATATTTATGTTTGTTTTGAATTTTATTTTTATGTGTCACTAACATAGCTATTTTTTGTTACTAGCCCAATATGGATGTATTTCCAAAACAAATTGATTATTATTATTATACTGTATCTAAAGCCAGCGATGTGCCTAGTTAAAACGCACGACGCCCCGCGCTACGCGCCGCCTGTGCCTTAATGTCACCCAATCGTGGGACTGCGCGTAATAATAGGTTGGGGAAAAAGTCTTTTCACATTATAGTATGTATGAACTTGTAATAAAATCTCTTTGGCTATAGTATTTGTATCTGGCTGGTTTTGGTATCATTGAAAGTTTAAATTTTAAAGAACATAATTCCAAATTCAAATTAGGAAAATGTGTGATTTTCATTTGTTTTTCGTACTGTCAATATGAGTGAATCTAATGAAGAAATTCGATACATTTTAAAATTTTACTACAAAAAAGGTAAAAATGCAACGCAAGCCGCGAAAAAAATTTGCGATGTTTATGGACCTAGTGCAGTGTCTGTGAGAGTAGCACAAATTTGGTTTAAGCGTTTTCAATCCGGAAAATTTGATGTCAAAGATGCACCTCGCTCTGGTATTACGGATAAAATGGATGCCATTTTTGAAAAAGTGGAGCAAGATCGACATATCGGTAGTTACGACGTAGCTGAAGAACTGGGAATTGACCACAAAACAGTTTTGGCGCATCTGAAAAAAGCTGGGTACACAAAAAAGCTCGATATTTGGGTACCTCACGAGCTCACTGAAAGAAACTTAATGAACCGTGTACTCATTTGTGATTCTTTATTACGACGTAATGAAACCGAATCATTTCTGAAGAAGCTGATAACTGATGATGAAAAGTGGATCACGTACGACAGGAACGTGCGAAAAAGGTCGTGGTCAAAGGCCGGTCAGGCTTCACAGACTGTGGCGAAACCCGGGTTATGTGTGTGGTGTGGGATTGGATTGGAAGGGCATTATTCATTATGAGCTGTTACCACCAGGCAGGACTATCGATTCTGAACTCTACTGCGAACAACTTATGAGATTAAAACAAGAAGTTGAGAGAAAGCGGCCGGAATTGATCAACAGAAGGTGTGTCGTGTTTCATCATGATAACGCTAGATCTCACACATCTATATTCACCCAGCAAAAATTAAGAGAGTTTGGGTTAATGCATCCGCCGTATAATCCTGACCTTGCACCTTCAGATTTCCACCTGTTTCGGTCTCTTCAGAATTCTTTAGGCAGTGTTAGGTTAACATCACGAGAGGACTGCCAAATCCACTTGTCGCGGTATTTTGATGAGAGGTCCCAAAATGTTTATAGCAATGGGATCATGTCCCTACCTACAAGATGGCAAAAGGTTATCGAACAAAAATGGTACATACATACTTTAGTTAAATGTCAATAAACTATATTAAAAAATGTTTTGAATTTTCTTAAAAAATGCGAAGAAACTTTTTCCCCAACCCAATATACAGGGTTGCTTTGTAGTCACCAGCCAAATTTAATCGTTAGTTTCTTTGATACGATATAAACTTGCCTGCATATTTATTTTATCGTCGCTCAGTACAAAAAAGGAGAAATATGGAACCACAAAGTTTAAAAAAAATAGTCGCTGTTGATGAACATACCTACTACGAAGCGGCATTTCAATGATAATACTACGACGTAGTACTAAAAAATGATTTGTAGTAGCGCGTAGTTGCCTTTATTTTAATGGTAATTTAGAGTGACCATGGTTTGCTTAATATGTTGGCGGATTTTAGCAATCACACCTACATTTATGTACCTAATAATGAAGTGCCTCAGAATGGAACTGGCTCTATCGCCAAGATATCGTCATGATATTTAACAATTATTCAGTAGAGATGTACGCTAATATTTATTTATTTAACAATTTATGTACACACAGTTGAAATACAATTAAGAGACAATGAATAAAAATAAGTACAAAGGTACAGCTTATCTCTTACGAAATTTCTTACAGCAGACCCATATTTTATTTTATTTAGATTTCAATGTATTTTTATCAAACAGATCTTACACATAGGGGTCCTACCACTGCCTGCTAGTCACTCGGATTAGTCTACTCTCTCGACGCTAACCCAGAAATAGTAGATAGAGCTTTCTTGCTGTTTTTTTTCCCAACAATGAGCTGGTTGGTTTCCTGTGCCTTTGTGTGCATCATCGTCACTAACTATAACGTAGGCAGAATCCATTTTCTTAAAATGCGTCAACATGCGATTTATTTTGTTATAAGATTTAACCCTAATTCAATATGGGATAATCGTGTTGAAAAACCTCACATGAATTTAGTTTTCAGGGCATTACCTATAGAATCTATTTCGAATGAGTACCCAGCCAGCTAGGTAGTACACGACAGGTCCGTTAGACTTAAACTAAAATATGCTCCAGAAGCACACACCTGGACAAAACCCTCCCAAGGTTTTCCACTACCCACATCCAGCTTTTGCGGTGACTTTGATAGCCTGTGTCCAACAGTACGTGGTCGCCACTCGAGACCTCACTTCCCTCCGTTCTGCAAGGTATGTGCCCTGCCCATTGCCACTTCATGACCGTTTCAATTGCTCGGACAAATTAACAAATCCATGAATGAATGGCACAAAATTTTAGCTATCGTAGTTATCGAGATCTCCATGGCTGCGCTATTCTCCGGGTTTCGATGGAACGGCCATGATCAAACTCGAACAACTTCATTATTTTTGCTTCGCTTTTGGTTTTTTTTTGCACTCTTCTATTTCGACGAAAATTTGCTGCTGGATTCATGGATTTTTAACTTTTCCGAGCAATCGAAACGGTCATACCACTTCAGCTTTGTAATCCTGGCTATGTCGGACAGTTTGGTTCACCTACGAATCTCATTTCTGATTCGATCCCTCAAGCCCGCAGGAAAACTTCAAGCATAGCCCTTTCCATTCCTCACTGAGCGACCTTAAGCCTGTTTATAAGGCTCATAGTTAGCGACCACGCTTGATGCAACATAACTACAAGGTTTTAAATCTTTCATAGCACATCTGCAGACTGAAACTGGCTCTTCATAAAAAGTGCAAGTGCTCTACTAAAATTTCTCTATTCGAAAACTTTATATGGTGATGAGAAAGCAAAACAGTGCCCCTTTTGTGGCAGCACAACTTCAAGTAGGTATTTCAACTATGGGCACTTAAAAAAAAACTCAAGAAATTGTACAAAATAAATTGTATTAAAAAACTGGCATTGAGATGGTGTATAAAATTACATGTACGTAGGGTACCAAAATTTTTTGCTTATTGTCTTATAAGTCTTCATTGGACGGAATGTTTTATCTTTATACAGATCACAAAAGTTATATCTTATCACGAAATTGTGCTTTTAAGTCTTATTACAATATAAAATAAATCAAACATAAACAATAATACAATCATTATTTATATGACAATAAAAAACTTATTATTTAATCAGAACTAAAATACATGGAAAAGCAAAGAGATGCAGGTACTTTGGATATCTAGAATGTTGACTATGTGCTGCAGTTACTTAGACTAAAAATGATAGCAGTCCTATGACACATAAGGAAACAATTGATATTTGTATGTGAGCTGCTCCATTACATCCGTCGGTACTGCAAGTGTAAATACAAGTCCTGTATTCCAACTTGTCTCCTGGTTGTTGCACATAATTACAAATATTCCCAAGGTCTAAAGCTGAACAGTGTCTCTTTGTGCTTATTCCTCCTGTAAAATAAAATATGGTAACAAACTTAATATCAATGTAATTTTGTGTTTTCTCAATAATCAAAAATTTAAATAAAACCATGTCAACTATATTTATGAAGAAAAATATGTTCCTATCCTATACAGTCCCTAAAAGGTTATTATTTGCAATCAAGGCAATCAAAAGACATTTCTCATGAATAAGAGATAACAAGACCACTTTGGTGGTGGGGTAACACTGTCTGCCTCAGATGCCAGAGGTTGTTTTTTCATCAACACAAGTTTTCACCTGTTATACCTTGAAATTCCTTAGTGTTATTTAAAATAACAACACTTTATTATATAGAATTACTCTATAAAATATCAGTTAAACTTCTAAAACAAAACATTGTTGCACTGAAATACAATATCTGTATGGGACAACAAAAGAAAACTTTAGTTAGCTAATAATATAAATAGTTAAACATATTATATCAATGTCTGATTAAAAAATTGTTTTATATTCAGTTAGTTATAAATATGAGTTATTTTTCAATAAATACTACAGCTTTATTTAAGACTTCTTTATAACTACTGTGCAAGTTTAGTAAATATTTAATATGAATAAATGTACTGATGATATTCAAGTCTTACTCACCTCCTTATCGCAGCTCCCAATATATAAAGCATAAAATGAGACCATTCCACAAAGCAAGAGTATTATAAAAGTGCTGAAAAACTAATAGTTAGTGCAATTTAAAAAATAACAACTACCTGTGCATCTTTTAACTTGGCAAGCTTTATAAGCTGATTTTCTCATTTAATATTAGTTGGATATTTATATGCCATAATATATAAAATAATGTCTAAACCTGATTTATGAGAACCCAGCGTAATCAATAAAATGTGCATGTTTTTCAATCCGATGATGAAATATGAAAAGTAGCCTCCAAATAAATACTACAAGAACACATTATTCACAAATGACAAATCATCCTGTGTGTAATGATTGAAGATTTGAGTTTATTTAGTAATTTTATGTTTCATATGGCAATCTAAGTATTTAAGGTCAACAAATCATCAATAACCCAAAGTGTGATTTTTTCTAAAAATATCATGTTCTTCTTTAATTAACATTATAAAAACAAGACTGTGTGAATAATTTCTTTGCTGTGTGGTATTTACACTACACACTCGGTGCTTTCAATCACTGTGCAATAATTAATGCATGTTAAGGTTAACCTGTATACTTAATGCAATATTGTGCATTGTGGACATGATCACATGAAGTTGGTTTTAGTACCCCGCCATCTAAGTTCATGAAGCCATCGCTACATTCCATTGTTGAGGATGAGTTGCACTGATAGCACTCAATTGCTAGGGCTGAATGTATTATCAGATTAATAAAACTGTAATTTTTACTGTATTTTAACAGTAATACAAAATTCTTACAAAAGTATAATAATGAAACCAAAATAACCAAAACAAAGTAAAAAGCATTAATAGTGTATGGTTAAAATATGTGTTAAATATGATTAAAATAGATAATCACTTGTCGCTCAGCTGAATTCCAAGGTTTCTAAAAATATTATGTGGACCAAATTCCTTTTTTAATTAAAATTACATCTTGCCATTCTGTATTGAATGGTAGGTACTTACAATTTATACTCATATAAATAAGTTTGTTAGCACAACCTCCAAGTTAGTAAATTAATTACAGTCCCATTTGTAAACTATGGAGTATGAAATATATAAACCTTTTCCCACCTAAACCACAAGCATTGCTTGAAACTTAATCGACTTTACCTTCATATCTCCCAACGTGTTTTATACAATACTGAGCCCCATGAATAATATCACAATCAATTGGCTCCAAGTCTGTATCACTATCTAAGAACTCATTGCATTGAAATGGATTGTCAGAATCGGTTCCAGAACATTGGTAACATTTGATGCACGCAACTAAAATGAATCAAATAATAAACAAAACAAAATAAAATGTTATAAAAATATCGATTAAAAACAACGCCCAGTGCTTACATACCAGTACAAAATGACGAAATTAAAACTAAAACAACGGAAACAAAGCCGAATTTAGAAGACATTTTGGTGAGAGAATATCGTTTTTTATAAATATAACTTTAACTCAAGTCAGAAAATCTCTGAAATAAAGTTATTAAAATTGTTTATCAAGTAAGAGAGAGTATCGTCGGTTTACTTTTTGGTAAACTGACTGGTTGAATGAATAAATGAACACAAAGTAACTTTTATAAACTGAATGAATGAATACCGAATGTTATATGCTTCCATCAAAAAGCATACAATCACTACGTGCTTCCATCTCACTGATATGCTTAGATCTTAGATAGAGTATAAACTCTGAAGAACAAACCTATGGAACTGCCCTAAGCATGTACTTTTGTTGTATACCTACGTAAACAAATCGGGTAACAAACATGGCGGATTAGGGATGGATGTGTCGATATTTTTTTAATGACGATAATTATCTATAAGTTGTTTCTTAAACCTGCCGGAGTTTTCGCTGTTTTCTAACAACCTTAACTTGGTCGGGTTAACATAGTCATTCACTTCCGAATGACTTTAATCGTATTATCTCATTAATTATCAAATGTACTAGGCTGAAATTTTACTGATAACGACTGAACTAAACAACTAATTATTGACATAACATTCGGTTCATATATCCATATACAGGCTAACCGGTGACCAAATAACACAGCGCGCATCATGACCGTGATCGTAATCGATATCGATAACAAAAATCTCTCGACGGCACTTTCACAAGTAAACAACACGGGATACTAAAATGGCGTCATTCGGCAGCAAAAGTACATTGAAAATATTGACGACGGTACTGACAAACAGAGTGTTTATCCGAAAACACAGATTTTCATACGCAAGAATATTCGTGCGAGAAAGAGACATAACTATTTTGTCGTCCTATATCAAATAGATTTTTTAATTCGATTCCATATGTTTGTTCTTCTGAGAGTATAAATGATCTAAGAGTAATAATATTAGGTCTATATAGAGTGTGCGTATTGCATTTTCCGCCTAATGCGTAGCGTAGGCAGATGAATATTTGACAGATAGGTTTGTGAATCTTATGCAAAAATGTTAATCAATTTATCGATAACGCTGCGAATGCATGACCTTACTGTGTGTCATACAGAATAATTTTAAAAGGGATATTACTTAGATACCAATGAGAGGTTTTCTGACAGCTCATTAAAAAAACAAAACTGTACAAAATTGGTACAAAAGGCTTCGATAGATGGCGCTTTACAAAAGGCGAAGGCGAAGAATTTATTCCACGCTGCGTTTTTAAAAGTTAAATAAATTAATTGACGTCTGTATCAGAAATTGAACGTATAAATAACCATAGATGGTAGATACCACTTACCTACATTATAGTATACAGACTTAACGCCTTCGGCTTTTTAAAAGTGCCATCTATAGAGGTTTTTTGAACTAATTTTTATGAGCTGTCAGAAAACTCCTCATTGCAAATAAAATATATTATATTTCCTCATCAATTTACTTTTTTTTATTTTTTTTACATTAAGTTATTGGTTTCACTACAAATAAACTAAAAGTGTTGCAGATAGTATTTGATGATATTTTCGATTAACATTTTTATTTAACGCAGGGCAAAAATTAATTTCTTAAGCAATTAATACCTACTGACGGCACAATAAATTAGCTGCGTAGACGATGCCGATTTTACGAAATCGTACAATACATTATTATGCGACAGTACCTACTTATTATTATTACTTTTACATGATGGTAGTGCGAATAACACCTGCGCAATATCCTAGGTACCTTTGTGAAAAATGAATTAAAGAGGTAGTGCGTATAATTTACTATACTTATTAGTGTTAATCATAAAACTAGTGTATTTAATAAAATTTCCAGTTATCTTTTTACTAAAAAAATGAAACAATATTTCAACTTTATATCAGCCAATCGTAAGCATAACAAACTGTTAAAGTTTAAAGTTTCAAGAAAAGAAATGTTCTGTATTGAAAAATCTATGATTACGTTGGTATGTACTATAATAAAGATTTCAAACAATCACAATTGCAGACTAAGTCCCATCCCAATCATTATTAAACAATATCAACCGAATTAAAAATAACCGAAAATATGGTTACGGCGCGGGGCGCGGCGGGGCATTACAATTAATTTTATGTCAAAGAGCAAAGAGAATATTATCTCTAGATAATCAGAGGTAACAGAGCAGCGCGGACTTCGTCGTCACGCTCCCCTCCCGCGTCTGCTTCGACCTCTCGGCGAGTGATTTTTATGTTCAAAATGTATTAAACGGGTTATACAGTCATTACGAAAGAATCTGCACCTATATGCATTTAATTATTTGCCTATCTGTAAAATATGAATACAAAAACAAAATAGGTACAATTTTTAAACAAACAAAAATAGGTCAACTAATCTCATCTCAACCCTTTTTATATTGGCCCACGTGACGAGTCTCTAAAAGTCTCCCTAGGTGACGAGGAGGGGTTGCATATTGGGTCGCATTAATACTCATATTTTTAAAGTCGCATAACATTTTTACATAAACTCTTCTCATAATGTTCATATTAATATGATGACAATAAACAACTAACCTATAATACTTACTCGTAGTAAAGCTGAACAACTTATTTTAAATTAAATTAAAAAAGACAAATATTTACTTTCAATTTCCAATAAACCCGTAATATACTTACCCTACTGTGTTTTTCTTTGACTATAAAATAGAACTCAAAATCTCGTGAATGAAGCAATGCAGAAAAATTAATTAAATGCCATATTTTAGTCACAAACTTGTACAAATTTTCAAAGCAGTTTGTGTGCACAGTGTGCATTGGGATAGTTACCTACATGCGTTTATAAGGATCACTTAGATCAGCAAATTCGAATATTTAAATTGCTCATAATTTTTTTTACTTTTTTTAAATATTTGTAGTGTGATTTCAATTTGTACAATCATATTCGAAATTTAACTTTTAACCCTTTAACCGCCAGGGTCGGATATAACCGACAAATATTTTCGAGTCCATTCCGCCAAGGTCGTATATATATACGAATAAAAACCACCATTCGTTTCATATACGTTTTTTATTTATTAACGCTGGAATATGTTTAAAAATGTTAATATTTAGTAAATGGTTAATCAAATAATCATTTACAATTGAGTACACTTAAGTCTCTTAATTAAGAAAACCTTAAAAATATGTCAGAAGTTAGATAAATTACTGATTTTATTATTAGAAAATTGCATTGATGGCCAGTGCCATTGGCGGATATAACCGACCATAGGGATGGGACATAGATACTACATAGACTTACTACGACTTACGACATAGACTACTAAAACGAAAATCCATATAAGTAAAAATATTTCAGTTTTAACTGACTATTTTTTAACAAATGAAATAAAACAATTAAAGAAATTGTTACTATAGATATAAATATGTTTAATTTCTTTGAAAATAAGTATAAAAATGTCAGTGACTGATTTGATTATTCCCATCCCTAGCGAGCATGTTTACCACGGTCGGAAATAGACGACTGCTTCTGAGGTCATAAGCGAGTGCCGGCTTGTGGAAATTTCCATTAGTGTTGTGCTGACGTATTAGTTATTATGTTCGTGTTATCGATAAATGTGATTTAACTACATTAAAAGATGTAAACTTCATCACAGTATAGAGTCATAAAAATATCGGAATCAATAAGTCTTTCAAAATCTTTTAAACGATTTTTGTTTCGTTTGGTTAGCGAAATACATACTGTTAGAAATTTAATATCAAAGTTCCTCTTTCTATCTATTTGTCTGTTACCTCTTTAAGCTTAAATAGCTGAAACTATTAAGATTGAATTTGAAGCGTTCGAAGCTGGGACGGGTATATCGATCTACAATTGAACATCCCTATTTGTTGTAGGTATTTATTTTTAGATTTACCTTGCTTGGCGCTGCTGTGAGCACAACTGATATAGAGTCTGGCGGGTAAAGGGTTAAGTGTAAAAAATAATCGTAAACCTATTTCCGTGATTCTAGGATCACTCAATCCAGGTGCGCCAGGATTGAGTGATCTTATGAAAGCATAATAAATTCCTGGATTTACCTTGTGCTACATATCTAGATTTTTTGTACAAATTGTGTACAACTTTTTGATACGAAAATTTCTTCCCCAGATTAAGTATTTGCTGAGATTCAGTGTGTAAACATTTTGCCAAATATCCGAATTGAGTGATCCACATTTTTGGCAATATCCTCAATTCCTTAAGAGTGTAACATTTTTGAGTTTCCGTTATTATATTTTACAATTTTTGATAAAATGTACGTTTTGGTTATATTGAAATCTAAAAAAGATCACTCAATCCAGATGCACATCAATGCCCACGCCATTTGGAATACATTCAAAACACGCGGTTCTAGTATCGGACACTGCAAAATAAGTCTTCACATTTTACCAACAGGGTTATTTTTTACTGGACCCGTATACCTTGAGTGGTTGAGTTGGTCAAAACAAACCATTTTCACTAGAGAACGATCTTTGCCTACCGTTAATCTAAGAATTCAAGATTTTGGGTTCATTAAAAAAAAATCCCCAGACAATCACACCAACTACATGGCCCCAAAGTAAGCATAGCTTGTGTTGTGGGATACCATGAAGCGAACTAGGGGGGAACCTAGAATATAAATACATAAATAGATAAACACCCAGACACGGAACTTTTTTTTTTCTCTTTCCGTATGGGAATCGAACCTGCAACCACTGGCGTCTGAGGCAGATAAGTTTACCCCATCGTCAAAGTGGTTGTCATTATAGTTTCAGTTGCATTGTCTATACCGCATACTAGAGGCAGGGCTCTAAATATTTAATCATTAATAAAATAAACGATGTGTTTGATATCAACAAATGATTATTATAACTAAAGTTGCAAATGAATAATAAAATACAACAATCCATTTCAATAACTTTTATTAATCGCATCATTTTACAAAATATAGGTACTATAAAAATAGTGAATAATTATGTAAAGTATTAATAAGTATAATTCTTATAATTGGACGTTAATATTTATTGCAAAACATCACACATTACCAAAACTAAATTAAGTAGTTTACACTCTTCTTACACACAAACACTCAGTTATGTTCATTAAAAATAAGTTTACAGAACTAAAAAATCACATTTTACATGAGCAACACTTTTTCAACACTCATTCTTTCTTATTTTGTACAGTAACAATAGACTTAAACTATGTAATGATATATTTTTATTATTAAATGCACATCCACTAAATAATAATCGTATTTCTGTATCCTAAGGGGTTTACAGCATAATTATTTGTTTCAATAATTTCCAACATTACTGTCATAACAATAAAGTCTATAATTTCGTTTAATTTTCATCACAAGACTGGAATGTTGAGTAGGTAACATAAAATGTTAGTCTTAAAATAAAATAAACTTCTAAGATCTAGCTTAGTAACATTCATGATATTTAAATACGTAGGTACAATACAAAAGTTATAAAAAAAATATAGATTGCAAGTAGAATTAGTCTATGAATAAAATAAATACTCATGATTTTTCAATGATACAGTTTAATAAGTATTGATCAATATAAACATAATGTGAATACTGATTGATGAAATTTGGATGCAATAATTCAAAATTATGTATTTAGCTACATAATTCAAAAATGTAAAACGATTATAAAAAAAAACATACACAAGTATTACAATTAGATCACACAGATATATCTTAAAAATCTCCGTATATATGAACACGTTGAATAGAGTTTACCCAAATTTGCTATTGCTTTGATTTCAGTTGCTCAGCTGTGGTCTTAACGGTAGGGATCCTTCGACCCAAAAGTTGGGTCGCTGCATCATGGTTTGCCAAAGAGTTACTTCTTTTCCCTGACTATCCATCCAGTTCACATGGGCTCCCATGTAAGTTCCTGCGAAACATAATAAATATTTTTTTGAATATTATGTTTTTTATTTAGTAGCGCCATCTATAAATTATATGCAAGTAGAACGCAATGTACGATGTAAGTTCCGCTTGTACATAACAGATGGCGCTAGTGGTTGTTTTGATATGTTAGAAATAATTTAGTACCGCACTTTCACATGGATTTCACTCAGAATTTCCTAATTTTAGCCTCCAAGATAATCTAGCATGTGATAGTGAAAGTATTTTGAAACTATATTATTTATATTATGATCAAGAGTAAACACAAAATGTAATGTTTTCAAATTGCCATTGCGATTTTCACGGCTTTATCACTGACAGTATCCTTATTTATGAATAATATTAATATAAAATAGTAAACAAGTAGGGGTATGACAGTTCTAATATTTAGATGATTGAACCACACCTTCACTCACAGAAGAATTAAAATTAAACGAGTTTGGGTGTTTATCAGATGTCAATTTTTGTTACTACTTCCTTTCTTAGGTACAAAAAAGTTGAAATGTTAATCACTTACCAGTTCCCATAGACAACCTAATAGCGCCCATAAACTCATTCGACGCCAATATATCTCGGTCCCACAAACTGAGCTCCAAAGCCCTCGTGCTGAGCTCTTGTAGAGTAAGTCCGCGGTACGTGAACGTGTGTTCCCACTTCGGTGATAGCGTCCTTCTGCAGACGTTTGTTTTTTGTTTTGCGAGACGACCGCGTTCTGGTAGTAGGTAGCTGAGAAATGGTTAAATAGTTGTTATGTTGAATTGTTTTCAAATGATTCCTATGACATTGACAGTAATTTCCACACTACAAGGTTATGTTGTGGAAATTATTGTCAGTGTCATAGGGATCAAGGTTCGCCGCGCCGACTATAGTTTAATTTATTAGTTGTAATTTAATAAATAACTAATAGACTTGACTATATTATATACCTCTATATAGACTATCCTTATCAGTATGAGAAGGGTTTTTATTTTATTTTATACAGGATGGACCAATTACATTGATCGGTATGCGAAAGACTGACACTAATAGACATATGAAGATCTATTCTTCGGAACAACGCTTTTGAAAGCTTTTGAGAAACGGAACTAACATTATTAACATCTATTTAAGTAGATCCATTGTGAAGGTGTTAAGCAATTTTTACTACCAAACATAATTCATAAAATGCACATTCTTCTCATTTTTATCCGTCATTGTACGCGACCAGTAGTTAGCACATACACCTTTCTATTAGTTTGTATTTGAAGTTAGAGTAGTCGAATGGAAAGAACGCACAATAAGTAGGTAAATTGGTATATTGTTTAAGTACAAGTAGTATAGCTTTAACTTAACTTTCCTTGATAGTTGTTACCAGTGTGGAGGTTATCGATCTACTGTCTGATAGTTAAATATTAATTAAACCATTAAATAAAGATAAGTAAATAAAATTTGCAAACTAAACTCAAACGTGCAGCCTATTAGGCTGCAGCGTGAGCAAACTGTATGTATGCTAGTGAGACCATACAGTCATCATCATGGTGTCATAAAAAATACCTTATTATTATGTGGATTTTCTTTTATTATAATTTCATTCCCATTTAAGAAAAACAATCTTTTCTATTGCAATGTTAAAAGGATGGAATAAAAGGCTTATAAAAAATGAAAGAATAACTGAATGTACAAAATTATTAGACATTGATTATTCTTTTGGATAGTAAACAAAAACACCACCTTAAAATAAACAGACATATTTTGACATGTTTGAGACTTATGTAAAGAGTATAGGAAGTCGGCAGAAATTGGCAGAAATCGCTCTACAGAGATAAGGCCGCTTTTATACAAATATGAAACTATATTGTATTTTTGCAATTATACTTTTTCTGATGGTGAAAAAGTGGTGAAAAAAATTGTGATGGTAAATAATTAATTATTTATTAGGTACTTTAAATAAAACTTAATTAATTAGGAAGTTGAAAACAATTAAATTCTCACCTTTTACAGAAAACATCAGCTAGTCCATTAGGCTTAGTGGCAACTAAGTTCTTAGCTTCTTTGACAAGAATGTGCAAGGTTCCCTTCCCGCGGCTGCTTGTATCTTGCAACTCGAATTTTAATCCTATTATCAGGTCCCCTCTAGTGCCTTGGTTTTCGTCGAAATGCTCGGTCTGAAATGTGATTATTTAAATGGAATGTTATTATTTAAACATTAATAAATTATATCAATATACGCGTTTTTATGAGAGCGTCTTAAGGGTGGTGCACATTGGTGTAATGTACCTTTCATGCAAAGGGACCAATTCTTAACAAAAAAAGGCGCATTTTGAGCGCGCAATACGTCTAAATCAAGAGAATTTTCGGCACTAAGGCGCGGGCGCAGACTGAAATTTTGAAGGGTTCACAACCGAAATTTAGGGGGTATCACTAAAAACAAAATATGGCGAGTAATTTGGACTTTATTGATCAAAATATAAACAAATTTGACATGGTTTTTTTCTAGCTAATCTTTTTAGTTGTTTATCTTTTCTTATAATTTTGAATGTGAGGTCATATATTTGGGGGGGAGGGGTCCATGCCCCCTGTGATGGATGGGGGATGCCCTGTGACCGCGCCTGGTTGCATTGCATGTTACATTACATTTTACCGATGATATAGCTAAGACAAGACACAACTTTTTGTTGGTTAGAGGCCTAGTAGTATATCCAAAAAGTACACTGTTTCATAGGAATAATACCCAAAATATATCTATTAGGTAGATACAAGCTAAAGAGCAATTTTTTAGGTAGATACAAGCTAAGGCAAATCTACATGATTATATTCATCTCAGTAAATTATTCATATGATTTGCAATCTATTGCAATATTTGTGCAATATTTCACAACATAAATAAATACTTGCGGCTAAGAACTTAGATTTTAAGTTGACCATCTATGAGTTATGAGTCATCCCATCAGGTATGGCGCTCAGTTATTTTTGAGTTCGGTTGGTTAATCAAGTAGAGTTCAGCAGACTTTATGTTGCAATAAAAACCATTAAACTTGAGAAAAGAATTTGAGGGTATTTAAATAATTAATTATGATCACCTACAAGGAACTTTTAATTAATTTACTGTGCCGGAGACCAGTACTCATTCTTTTTATATCCAACTGATTGTTCCTGAGCGCGGTAAAATAAGCAAATATACTTTTATTAGAGACTAATCTCGCGTTTGACCAAAATCTCACCTGACGGTAAGTGAAGATGAGGTGGCTCTTCATTGAATATTTCCGGAATACGTTACATTATTATGATACAAATTATATTATTATTTATTACACAGATTGCAACTTACCCTATCAGCAAGCCGGTGCCAAGCGGGCGCAGGGTCGTCAAAAACGACTTCGGCCAGCGGCAAAGTGACCTCCCCGAGGAAGTCATTTCGGCCAAACATATCCGCGTGCCACACGCTAAGCCACACTGTCCGGGAGGAAAGTGAGGAAAGCGGCACTATGAAGCTGAGCGTTTCGTCGAACACAGGGTTGAGGGTGTTCTTCTTTACTTTGGTTTTGCGTTTGCCTGTTTTTGATTTGTCGGGGAGGAGGTACACCTGGAGTCGAGGGAAAATATGTGTTATTTTTAGAAAATTAATGAGGTGTACGTACATGTTTGAAATATTCAATTATTTTAATACTTATTATATTTTTAATATGTATAAGTGGTCTATCTCCGTAGAATGAGACCCCAACATTTTGTTTTCAAACTCCTCATAGAGAAACATTGTACAAACGGACAACTCCTTGTATGGTATCTTCAAGGAGCATACGGCTTGCTTACAGTTAAGTAATCACTACCGGTCATTTGATATTACATGTTAGCTCTTAGCAATTACATTGCCCATCCTGTATTTCTTTGCGAAACAACTTTGCGGAAGGCTGTTTAGCGGTGGAAATAAGCAGGGCGGTAGTATTTAAGTAGACAGGCACGTTTTACAAAGACATTTTGGTTGTACTAATATAATTAAAATTAAATAATAGCGCTCGCGGTATTGAACAGTAGGTATGCTTTTTTAATTTATATTCATACATAATTAGTCAACTGATTATTCAATTATTTTTCATTACGACAAAACACGGGTAAAAATTAAATGCAACGAGGAAGAAACTTTTTTATACCTACTACCTATTTTAAAATTGTCAAATCCATTACTCTTAATCCTTCTTTTTTGAAAATAAATCAGTTCTTTCATATTTCGAGGCAGTCTTTCATACACAATTTAAAAAAAAATCTCTTTTACCAATTACGTCTTTTAACTTTTTGAAGATTTTATTAATTACGTTATTTTCAATATTCCTAAAAAAATACAGAGATTTCTACAACGAACTTATTGTACAATTTGCATTCTAATGTCTCAATTTGCACTTAATCATGAATTAACCATAACTCATCCAACTCACCTTCACATAAGGATCAGATCTATTCCTCTTGGGGTCAGCCGGCGCCAAGTCCCTGCACCTCTTGACTCCGACTTCCAAAGCTCCAAGCCTGTAGTTGTAGAGCAATGAGAACTGGACCTCGCCTCGAACTGTCAGGTTGCCTCGAGTGCCTTCCCCAGCACCCGAGTACACTGATGCCATGGATTCTGAACGTGTCTGTGAAAAGTATGGGAGATAAGTATTGGGTTTGGTATTTAAATGAGCTGTGTGAAGAAGTAAGAAGAAAGAAACACATTTATTTGGCAAAAGAAAAATTAACAAACAAAAGAAGAAATACAATACATATTAAAAATGGCGAAATGGTCGCAGGTAAGCGTAGTGCCATCAGAACTGTGGCGCTGATTTTCAGCTGGAACCTTTTGGAGTGAGAACTACAAAATACATTAATTAATTTTTTTAATTTAATTAATTTTAATTGTCCCCAGACAATCTCACCAACTACATGGCCCCAAAGTAAGCATAGCTTGTGTTATGGGATACCTTATAGCGAACTAGGGGGGAACCTAGAATATAAATACATAAATAGATAAACACCCAGACACGGTTTTTTTTTCTTGTTCCGTGCGGGAACCGAACCCGCAACCCCTGGCGTCTGAAGCAAATAGGTTTACCCCGTCGCCAAAGTGGTCGTCACATTAAATACAATGATGTAATGTTTCATCTTTATAGGAACATTTTTTGACTCAGCCTTCATAGGATTCTATGTGTAATTTCATACTATGCGCTAAGTATATGTATGTGAAATTTCAAGTCAATCCGTAACGGTAAAAGTGTAACAAGCATCCATATAAACTTTTATATTTTATTTCATAGATATTTCATATATGTTAACGTTTTGTTGTACAACTCCTTTGAAGTAATTTGTTTTGTTGTTCTTGTATAAATTGTATTGAGCCCACATAAAAACTTTTGAAAATTGTATTAATAAAAGTGTATCTTATTTAATATCTTTACTACTGGGTTTAAAATTATATCAGGTCAAAAGCTGAATGCTTAAGCACAGGTTTCGACCTTTATAAGCATTCGCTGATTGTTATTTACAATAATCCTCAATGTTAAAATATTCAAAATGTAAAATATACATGTAGTGCAAATAATAGCTCAGGTCCGTTTAATTCCAAATCATTTACTTATATTAGAAACCGCAGCAAGGATTGTAATATTTTGCCCTCTCAAGTTACTTAATAGACTACTAGTATCATCCACTTGAAATGAAAATCCCGATATCGTATCTGAGAAATGAAATCAAGTCTGCACCAATAGTTTACATATAAACAGACAGAATTTCAATGGTAATATCATTCACATTCCTACCAAAAAATAGTTTGACAGGTCAGAGACTGTATGGCCCGTGAACATTAATCTTTAGGTCAAACGTGGGTTAAACCACTAACGACAGAAAAAAAATCGGCGCCTTATGCTTGAATTTCTCAAATATACGCAATATTTGAGAAATGTATTGGTATGTATATTAATTCATATGTATGTATATTTAGTACACACTATTATTGCTTTTCAAACCAAACTCTCCAGTCATGGGTCTGCTGTAAGAAATTTCGTAAGATATAAGCTGTACCTTTGTACTTATTTTTATTCATTGTCTCTTTAATTGTATCTCAACTGTGTTTACATAAATTGTTAAATAAAGAAATAAGGCTAAAGTTTATGCTCAAGCGTACTTGAATGCCGTTTTATATAAAAAATTAAGTCTTAACCAATACTCGAAACATATATTGATTTAAGATTGAAGCTTGTTTAAAATATAGACCATATGTTTTAGAAAGCATGGCTAGCACACACATACACAATCATTAATAATAAATATGGGCTTCTTAAGATAAACGACGTTTTTAGAAGTTGATGAGAGCAATTGGTATTTCACATACAAAACGCTACAACGATTCGTTGTATAAATCTAGTTCTATACCTACTTCTAATAATTCATCAATCAATTTATATTCCGATGTATAATCTTTGTAATTTCTCACGCTCTGGTATTGTTTGCGATAATAATAATTGTACGTTAGTTCCATTTGAAGCGCACATGTTTTGGACGACTCAGGTTTTCTCCTCGGTTTCACTTTCATAAGATAAAATTATCCTTTATAGCTGACAAAAGGTAATAAATTAAGTAAGACAAGGATATCCCATAAACTTTCCGCCCACGACTGTATGAGATGACCAGTCTTATTTATTTTATTGACTCAGTCAATAGGGACATGCCTTCAATGCCTTTTCTTTTGATAAATACAAAATTTATTTAATAAATTGACAAATAAAAAAAACTTATTATTGTCAAAATGTTCATCTATTTAAGCACAAACTAATATAAGAGGAAAATAAAAAAGCGATAAAAATATCACTCGGTTAAAGGCCTCCTAAATATGAGCTTTTGTTCATTCGAATATCTTAGCCACCTTTTTATCATATTAAATGCAAAGAGGTAATGAAAACAAGTGGAATTAACTTGTTTCATGGCTTTCGGCAGAAAAACCCTAATTGCTAACCCTAAAGCTCTTTTGCACCCAGTGACGAATTAAACTTGGGCATAGCCAATGCTTACGTTAAATAGAACTCGTATCTACATTGTTAAAATCTCAGATTATAAAACAAAAGGCCTGCCTTTTGTTCTATAATCTGAGGTTAAAATTATAAAATTTTATGACCTTACCGTCAATTAATTTCGATTACATATGGAAAAATATGACAGTAAAAGACTTGGCTATTCGAGGGCAGCTCTTCATTTGGCGATTAAAAATAAATTATCTAATAGTCTTTATTATTATATTTATATCAGTTTAACTGCACTCTTTACCTGATGACCATAAGACATGCTATGTCGTCTTCGTCCTCTAAACTTATCATCTCTACGATGGCCATAACTAAAACTCATTTTCATTAATTTTTCACTGTATTTAATTTATATTTTGTCCTTGTCACTCGCTGCACGGTCTCACTGTATAACGAGTTTCAGGTGACTAAGAAATGTCATGTTTTAGTTGTCTCAGATATCGTGACATACGATATAGCGATGGCTCCATCATGTTTGAAGCATGCTGTTTGCACTACAGCCGTCCTGTTACTTACATTAATTGTTTATATGAGTGTAAGACGTTGTGAAAATTGTTTTTAAAATGGCGAGTTTTTGGTATGTAAGATTGAGACTATCACGTCGAAGGTATAGATTCTAAGAATTTCCTGATTTAAATGGCTAATAGAGGGAGGGAGCAACATTCGCTTTATTGGCGTTAATAGTGTCTCTGGTTATCGTTCAAGAATAAATCATAACTAATTATACAAAATGATACACCATATCCGTTGATACATGTATATTCGTTGATTTGGAGAAGATGAATACATACGGGGTGACTGATGGGTCACTTTTGAAATTCGAGGACGTGACAGTGAGATCATATACATGAAGAGAAAAAAAATAATAAAAAATAAATATTTATTATTTACTGAGTAAACTTAACCGAAAGTTAAAGAATTCTTTACGCAACACATGCTTACACTAGCGGGGGCAGCGATCCGCGTGCCAGGTCTGGTGCCGTGATTGACTCAGGCGTAAGTAAAATGAATAGTAACAAAACTTTATGTATTTATAGACAATTCTAGTGAAAAATTAAGTACCTACTTTTATTAAATAATTATGACCAGAATCCAGTACAGAGTGCTCTTCTTCAGTATATAAAAATTTTCACCAGTCACCCTATATAACGTTTGTCAAAACTTTTGATGTTTTCGAGAAACAATATCGATTTACATCTAAACAAGTTCCACTTAAATACCGCTTTTATTTTATAAAATGACTTCATCCTTGCACATGTAAAGTTATTATTATGTACCTATTCAATTCCTATTCCAGTAAGGACAGGTGTCACAAATAACTGTAATTAACTAAATCTAAATAAAGTAATTACATCGTTAAATTGTAATTAACGAGATATACCACGCAATAATATATAATAGCTTATAAGATTAGTTAAAGCGAATACTTTGAATTCATAATATTTGTCAATTCAAATTTATTAAAATTCAACGCTTTAGGTGGCCACTTGTAGAATAATAACAGACGTCATTATACCTACATGAAGAAAAATAAAACACAGACCTATAAATAAACGTTGAAGCTATAGCTAACTTTTCTAAATAAAGAAGTCATAAAACAAAAGAAAATTGTGATCACCTACCTAGTAGGTACCCCAAAGTAAGCTTTGATAAACTTATGTTAACCACATAGCAGCGGAACAAAAGGGTATCCTAGTGCCTATTTTTTTTTTACTGGAGGAAAACGTGCAATCACGTTCCCGACCACCCAAGGGGGAGCGGCGGGGTATGTGGGGATGATCCGGCAGAAGGCCGGACCCACCCACTAAAAACCTCTAGGTGTACCTCAGGTACCGCCATTGGCATTACCCGTGAGCCCCGGCGGGTTGCACTCAGCCTCAGCCGAGCGCCCTCCGACGACGGAAATGGTCCAGTACACAAGACCATTTCCCCACCATAGCCCTAGTAGCCGCATCAGGTATCCTAGTACCCCTAGTACCTAGATTAGGTTTACTAAACCCGGCTGCAAGTGACTACATCAGTTATGCCACAGAGACCACTGTAAAACATATACAATTTTTTTCTTCCTCAACCCTATTATAATTGCGGGAAAAAGCCATTCTTATAAGCTAATTTTTTTAAGTAGGAAATGATCCAAAAATACCAGTTAAATTTTTTAGTTCACATATTATGGACATACATTTGTCTTAATTTTGTTATGCATCAAATTTTATTAGTGTAGGCGCGGGCTTGCCCAACAAGATTACCTTGTTTCATATCTTAAGTGGTTTTTTATAGTAGGTTGACATTAATGTGGCCTAACTTTGTGGTCCTAATTGGCTGAATACTGAACATGCTACAGTCCCATATAGCCCTTTAAGCTTTTTGAAATTTTAGTCACTCGAATTGGATTACTTTTCTGTACAGAGTTTCTATTGTCTGAGGAGGTTAAAGTCTTGCCTATAAGTTGTTGCACAATATTTTGTGTAAATAATGAAATCGAAATAAGATTGGACACCCTTATTACGTATGCTGCGTGATTTATGGTCATTGCATGTTAGCTACATAGAAAGATTCGGCAGTCGTTTAGTCAGTAATTTAACTCACTATCAATTCTTGCTCAATTATTGCTGGCAAAAAGTCGTCGAAAAAGGCCATTTCTACGAAATTACACGAGAAACTAGTTGTTGAATCGCGTATATGGAATCAAGTAATGTTTGTATAAACCTACACATAGGTGTTTATGGGTATAATGCTACAGACATGCTCTTGGATTAGGCAACTATTTGGACAAGCCTACGTGTGTTACAAAATGCAAGATTAGGATATGTACATATGCCTATTTTTGTTAATGACAAAAGGGGCCTCTATAATGAATGAGCTATTAAGGCCATATGTATAGAAGACCATATCACTTACTGCAAATCAGACAAATCTTAGTGATTCAAGGTGTGCCATAAATTGTAATTAGATTAAGTGTTTCTGAAATAAAGGTCGAAATAAGGAACGAACCGTAGGCATATTTTAGGAAAATAGGGACCAACGGTCATTTGGATCAAGGTCGCCAGCAAATGTTGGATGTGAGCAGCGCAGGCCTGAAAGCCTTTGTCTAGAAGTAGGTGTCCTGCGGCTGATTATGATAAATAATAATAATAAATCATTATTTTAAACCAGGTCCATATAGTGTAACCAATAAATAACCTACTGTTAATGCCATGCTGTCTATTAATCAATTAATGTAGATGAATTCATCTTGATTAGGATCATACGTTTAATTCTAGGAATACCATTACCATTGATTTAAATAAAAAATACGCAGGTTCTCTTCTAAGCAATGTTGTTTAAAAGCATTAGCTTAAAAGTGAACAAAAACGTAGTTATTTATTTTGGTCACGGTCGCGGCTCTGCTTTGTCTCAAAGTTCTTCGCTGCAACCGTATCGCACAATGCGTATGAAATGCCTTTGTTTTGCTAAATAAAACCACACAATTCACTGGCAGTGTTGCTCGTTTAACTGTTTTGCAAAACTCGGTTCACAGACCATGGCGTAATCTCGACTGGTGTTAGAACAATAGCAGATGCGGTCTCTTGGATATATTTTAAAGGCCCTTATAAAGGTAAATAATAAAAGTTCTTTTTCTATGGCAATTTTGGAAAACGGTCACTGATAATTGTGCTCTTAAAACCTAAAAATAGCACCTAATAAGCTCGACGGTATGACGAATTTCAAATCAAAGTAGTTTTATTTAAGGTTAACAAAGATGTCTTACATTTTCATAAATAAGTAAAAAGATTAAAATGCTTTAAAAGTTCTTCAAGTAACACTACTATAGATAGTTCAACTCAGTTGTGCGCGCGGTGCTATGTGTGGGTGCGTGGCCCTATGGGTGTGTGCGCTAGTAAATATACAACTTCTATTTGTGTGGCAGTGACGCTGCAGTCATCGTCACTGTACGCACACATAGAATAATGACAAGTCACACAAAGTCACTGTATACGTACAAGGTTTACCCACACATAGGGCCGCGCGCACAACTGAGTTGAACTATCTATAATTGAATAAAAACAATGAGACATGTCGGTTGATATTTCCCGAGGTGTTGTTAATAGAGCAGGAAGGAGAATTCATTTTGAAAATAACCGATACCTTGATTTCAAAAAACCCACGAAACTAGTCAGACCTCCCTTTTCATATGTTATCGATCGATTACAAAAACTGGATATATTTTATGATAACACTTTTAAAGAATTCTGAAACATATTTTTTGCTGCGTATGAAATACTCTTTATTACAAAGTTAGAATATTTATTCTTTCAAATACTTCGAGAGCTAAGTACTTTAATATGTTAGTAATTAAATTGTATTTGTATACTAAAACCTCTTTTGGTTCTTTTAAAGATTTCTAGTAAATTCAAGGTGTAGGAATGTTTGTTTTTATCTGAACAAGTGATATTTAATTTATCACTGAGACAAGGAAACTGTAACTAGTTTATAGCATCATAAATAAAAGAAACAAATTTTATTTATGTAGATGTTTGTAGCTAAATATAGACAGATCAGGTTGCTATAAAAATTTGATAGGCTTTAAATTATTTCTTAAGGCCGAAAAAGGAAAAAGATCACAAAAATGTAAATAAGTTACTTAATGCATACCATTGACTAAGTATTGACATATAACAATATTTGATTCAAAAAGTTTTTTAATATTAATTACCTATATCAAATGTGAGATAGAGTCTGCCTAGTGAAAGTAGAGAATGAAAAAATCTGGCGAATTTAATAAAATCCCAATCCCATAGCCAGATATTGTTTCAATACCATATATTGAAATCGGCCCACAGCTTCTCACTACCACCGTACAGAAGGCTCTGAATAGAGATGCTTTATATGTATTGCAGATCCCGGCATTAATTATTAACATAAAAAAATAATAGTTATGATTCTACTCTCACCTGTAAACCACTCCTGTTAAATCTGTCTCCGTCTTCTCTATCATGTGGAAGAGGTGAGTTGGATCTTCTTGGAAGAGTTGCATGACCAGGGGATATCGGGTCTGTTGGGAATATGTCATCTGTAAAGATAGAAACTAGGTGTTAGTTTAAAGTGTAAAAACAATCGTAAAGATGAAACTTTTGTATTTTTTTGTTTTTTGCTCAAACTTTAAACTTTTTTAAGTTTATCCTTAATCTAAGCGAAGATTGTACTTTGGAAACTAAACAACACTTAGAATACCACTATTAGTCTGTATTTGTAAATTAATAGGTGCTATATAATCCCTTGATAAATATATTGCATAATATGATGCAAACATTTATAGGAACCGATTTTGTAAGCCCTCAGCTTCTTTCAAAGGAACCGGCTATTGGCGCCACAGAGGCTGTCTCATCTTATGTAACATACACACAAGAGTAACATAAATAATTAGGTATTATTATGAAATAGAAAGGGGCTTTTAAGACACTCATTAGGTGCAAACAGTTTGCAAACCGTCTGTAAGTTCTCGGTATTTAAATTAAATAAGGTGGAACGCAAAACAACGTTGTCGACCGTCTCGTATCTCTGAAGTGAAGATATTTAGCGTACTAATACTGATCATGGCTCATTGAGGCTTTTTGCTTTTACAACACTCTTTTCAAAAGCAACTCCACTTGGATTAAAAGTTAAATCTTAAAACTCTATGAAAGTTATTTTATACAACCAATACTACCAGTTTTATAATCTTACATCTAATAAGAATATGAATGAGAGAGACATGAAAAAGTATCGCGTGCTTAAGTATCCTGTGCTTAGTTAGTCCTAGGAGTGCGATAAATCGAAGTCAAATACTCGTGATATTAAATCAAGGTGCATCCAGTAAATTTAGTAGCTTTTGGATACCCTCATTATCTAATTCTATCCACTCATCACGTTTTACACGCCTACACTTCTTTTTCCTGGTGAGGGAGTTGTCACACCATTCGAGAGACTTAAGAAAGGAGTCTCGACAAAATAACACTTCTCGTATGAACAGGTTTTTCTCACCAGACGAAGTGCCGGTACGACTACTGCTTTCTGTATTTTGAGCTCTACGAGGGTTGGGACTAGGCTTATATTCTGTGACTTTATATTTTGGAGTGGTTAAACTTATCGAACTAGCAGCCTTTTCACTAGAAAGAAGTAATTTCGTTGTTGACTTTGAAAACTCGTTGTCAAGATCTCTTGTTAACGTTATAGTTGGTAGCTGCGCGGGAGTGTTTATTCTTGTGCTTGTATTTAAATTATAACTTCTCCTGATTCGCCCAGATAAGGATGAATTAGGATCGTCCAAAGGCGAATCTTGAGGTACACTTTGTTTTACACAGCACTGACAACAACGCACTAAATAATCACAAAAAGTCATGTTTTTATTGCGAATTTCTTTTTCTACTCGATATATATTAACGGGTTCATAATCAGACACACTTTCGTCACCAACATAACGCGATTGAATGGATAAATATTTGGTATTTGACCTTTGATTTAATAGGGCACTCATGTTAGCAACACCCACATAACTTTTTTAACGCGACTAACTTTACTGAAATTAACGAGATTTATGTTAATTAAATACAAAATCCACATTTTATCGTGTCCTTTGTTAGCGAGGCTGCTTCCTGTTGGTACGCGATAGCGAACGCTGTACCTAAAGCTATATGGCGTGTTCACTGATGACCTACGGCATGGCATTAATTAATTCTATTAGGGAACTGACAAGTGCAACATCATAGTAGATCCATATTTGCTGACTGACTTATTAGAGCGGAAAACATATTACAGTAAAAATTAAGTCTGTGTATGGTGGTACGACTGGTTATAAATAAGGTTTTTATTTAGTAAATAAATATTATTGATTACTATTTCATGGGCTCCTTTATAAAAACAGTACTACAATGTTGTACCTATCGAAAGCTTTTAAGCCCTAAAAACTGAGGAATTCCATTATTTGCTTATCGATTTTTACTAATTGTTAAACTTGTTTCTTCACATTCTTCGATTAGTAAAACAAGTAGGCGATTTGGCCTAGTTTTATTAATTGTTGTAATTAACTAAGTGCGTAAACAGACACTAGGTTCGGAAAGCACTTATAAAATATTTATAAGTTTTTAGCTTTTAAAATGCTCAATTATTCTCAAATAAATGAAAAATGTGATAAACAAAAATTAACCGACTAGCTCTTCCACTGAGCTACCGAGCTACCGAGCTCAGTGGAAGAGCACTCGTCTGGCAAACGAGAGGTCCCAGGTTCGAATCCTGGTCGAGTAATTGTTATTTATCACATTTTTCATTTATTTAACACTTATAAAATAATTGTAAAATACTGTTCAGAGGAGTTAAGATTTCAGCAGGCATCGATTAAAGTTACAGATGTTTTGATAAATTACGTACGTGCGTGTTTCAATCAATTTTGCGTCTATATCAAAAAACATTGTATTTTAGCTTTATAATCTATCTTTTGTTAATTAAACTTAACTAATATTAAGTGTGTATATTATCAATAATGCTTTGACTTTAAGTAAGTGCTAAGATAGAGCCTTGCGGAACTAAAGTTATTATTTAAAAACAAATATAAAAATTACCCTCTGAAGGAATACGGCAGACTGAGAGTGTGCTCCATCGAAGAGATTTACCTGGCTTTTTCGACAGATTGCTATCAGCAAGCGACTTGGTAGACGATCCAATCTGTTTGCAGTTAGAGTTCCTCAAATTAGGAAGGGTCGAGCTATCCCTTGACTTCAAGTTTGATATCAGTCGTTTTTCCCGCTTTTTCTCTTCTTGCGGAACGCACTCTAAGCTTTTGCTAGTAAGTTCAGTTTCGTCAATCTGGTCGTCAATTTTTTCATGGATTCTGTCGTGAATGTCCTGAACAGAGGATCCTGTGTAACCTGAGTCAGATCCTATTGAACTAGCGTTATCAGCTTTGTCACTTGGCGTCACACTTCGTTTCTGCTCCAATGAAATATTCGCAATGCCATCAGTAAGTTCTTCAATCACGGATTCATTCAAATGTTTTGAAGAGTCGATTGATTCACTTTTAGACACGTTCCTCGATTTCGGAGTTGATGTTTCTATCTGCACTTTGTATAGCACGTGTACTGGTGCATCAGTTTCTTCACTGTTCACTGGTGAAACTGGTACTGCATATAATTCTTCATTCGATTTTACCATAACTTTGGTTATATTATCATCTTTGGTTTCAGCATCATTAATAACTTGCTTTTCGTTAAATTCGGAATCTGAAGAAATATTTTCTTCATTTTTTTCAGCTTCCTTTATAACTTGTTTATCATTCTCAATAATCTCTTTTTCAATTTTCTTTCCAACTGCATAATGTTCGCTTACTTTTTGTTTCAAAGGCACAGCTTTTGGTCTAGTAAATTCTGACGCAATTAAAGTATATAATTTGAAATGTTTTCTATGCTCCTTACGAACATCAGCAAGAGTAATAGGTTCAGGTTCATAATCTGATGGCCCAGTGAGGCAGTTCCAACAAGATATCTCACTCTCCTTCTTGCGTCGCTCCTCCTTATTAACCACCATTTTAAGTATTATATTTCACTATATTTCACAATATTTATACACTGTATCAACTCTGCGGTCTGTTCTGCAGACCGAAATAGCATCGACTAAACTTATTAACAAAGTTGGAATTCCTTATATAACCTGATCTGTAAGTTGTGCATAATATACATATAATGAGTTTTAAACGACAGACGATAACATTAATGACGTCGAACTGTTCTATATGTTGTTGTCAATCTGTTATGCAATATCTGGGTAGCCTTGGAAGGTATCTTATTAGTATTTCAAGACTTGTAAGAATCAACGATACTTTATTGAAATTAATTTAACCAGTATAATAAGCTGCTAGAAAAATTTACGAGGCAGAGGTCACCTTAAACATCCACTTTGAGAATATGAAACTGTTTTATTTTGATAAGGAAACATATTAAACTGGTTTTAAACATACCATTCAGTCTAAGCTTATCGTTTATTTTTAATCGTTGAAAAAAATGAAAAGATCCAAAATGAATAGTTTTTTTGTTTTAAATTCGGTCATGCCGCTTTAACGCACATTATCACGCAATGAGTAACGCAAAGGCCATAGATTAAATTGGTTAAGGAATATTTAGGGTTGTCAACAAAAAAAAAAACTATTTCTACAACTTTTTTATTAAATGCAATCATGGCATAGAAATAGGTGTCATGGACGCAGACATGATACGGTCATATTCTATTTATATTATGCAATACCTCAAACTATACGCTTTAAAATTCTAACATTGAAATCACTTAAAAAGACTTGTCAAATCAATCTCGAAGTTATCTGTTTACCATTTTATCTGTTATATTGGAGGTTAACATGATTAAAACCTCTACGTAGGTGAATGCCATGATTTTATTTTTTAAAGGATTATCTACGCCGAAACTCGTTAAAGCAAACTCGAAATATAATTTTATAAATTTTATTTTAAATTTAAACTGAACGTTTCGGTTCCATATAGAAAATCATTGAAAGCTTCTCCATAGGAGTTTACACTTTAAAAAAGTTAAATCCAACAAGCAGAAGGACCTAAAACTCAAGACACTCTCAGCATGTGTTTGTGCTAACCCTGAACACTTAATAAATAATAAATATAAATAAATATTTCTGACACTCACACAACATTATCTAGCCCAAATTAAGTTTCTTAAAGAACTTGTGTTATGGATACTAGCTAACTGATATACTTAAGAAATATATGATGTATAAATGTATAAACATGCATATTGAATAAAAACATATTTTTTATTAAAGAAACTTAAATAAACATCCATTACTTAACGACTAATATCTGTGTGCATCACACAAATATCCGCCGCCGCCGGGATTCGAACCCAGGACCTCTGGCATAAAAGGCAATGTATGTTACCGCTACACTTCGGTCTTGATATCTACTGATGGAGGTGATGATTGACAACTTTGTCTGACAACCTGACGTTTGAGACCTCCATCACCTACGACTACGGTCCCCCATAGATGACCCAAGAGCATCTAAAGGTAGTCTAGGTACCACAAAGATTTTAATGCCTACATCATGAAATTCCCCTAAAACTTTTAGCATCAATGAAACACAACAACATTTAAGGATATTTAAAACAGTTTTTTGATAAACGTTCGCACAATTTTTGGTAATTTTTTTGATTAATCAAATAAAGTAGTAACATGATAAATTAATGTTGATTGATACAATATTTAACGGTAAAGCTTAAGGCGAGGATGCAGCGTTTTTACAATTTTTTGAACGATAATATACCCAGTAATGTGTACATGTTGTGTCTGGAAAATATATTCACAAAAATTAACCATATAACCAACCGCTGTGTAAAGATAGAAACATGATTAATGAAAATTGGCTCGATAAAAAAAAGTCACAAACGTCACACTAATTTACCATTTCAAATGGATATTGCAACGAAATGTCATAATAGATTCATGTAAAAGTTACATCAAAACATAAAACGGACCTCTCTTTACCCGATGGGTAAAGCAAAACTTTTAAATAGTCATAAATTTTGAAAATAAACCAGTTAGAGGTAATTTCGCTTGCCTCGGCGAAATTCGCTAGCGATATTTGGGCGGGAAGTATGGAAGTACGCACCACAGATTTATAAAACTAGTCAGGTACGCACCGCGCTACAAGAGGCCCTTAAGAATTTTTAAGCGACTTCCAAAACAGGAGGAGGTTCTCAATTCGTCTGTATGTTTTTTTTGTGTCTTCGTTACACGATATTTCAGACAATTATGCATCGATTTTGATAGAGGATACTTCATAATTGGTCCCATATAAATTTCAACGAAATCGGTTGAGTATTTCATTGAAAAATTCAAATTTTTGAAACAATATGTATGATTTCGGAGAATGTTTACGTGGATGCCACTATTACTCGGCCAAAGTGTTGACGTGAAGTCGGTTTTTTTAATGCTCTGCACTCGTTGATTACAGCATCAATGATCAACAAAACAGCAACGACCTTTCAGGATCCCGAAAACAGTTAATTGATAAACGTTCGCAAAATTTTTGGTTGACTTTTTAAGTCCAAATAAATAGTTTATAACGCGATAAATTAATGTTGATTGATACAGTATTTACCGGTTAAGCTACATGTTACTCAGCAAGGGTTTTGCAACACTTAATATAACTAATTCTTACACTAATCACATGTAAATTTTAAACCATCATAATTACAAATATTATAATATCGTTCATTTTTCAAGGCGTGTTTTAGGATTGCAACAATGAACGGATTTCAGGACTAACAAAAATCGCGTGTGTAAAATTTTAAGCAAGTATAGTCTTTGTTAATTATTGAACTAGTACCTACTTCCTTTGTTAAAAATTACAGAATTGCAAGTATCTGGTTTTAACTAATAGAGTATTTTGCATAATTACTTATTCATACATTGAGTTATCATTGTAATGCGTCAATAATAATATGTATTTGTTTGTTTTTATTTCATAATTAGGTTAAGAAGAAGCGCACATTTTTGCAACAAACCAACCCCAAACCAGCCACAATTTATATAAACTATCTACAATTATTTATTTATTTTATTTGATTCGATAATAAACTTAATAAATTTTAAAGATTCATATGGAAAATAAGTTTTTATAAATTCATGTTACAAATCCATGTTTTTTCAAAAAAATAAACATAAGTAATATAAAAGAAAATAACCCATGATTTGACGGCGAATATCTGTGTTAATCACACAAAATATCCTCCGCCACCGGGATTCAAACCCAGGACCTCTGGCATTATGTTATCACTACAGCAGTCGGTCGTCACGTAAGTGATATTATATATGATATTATATATTATTTTATAAATTACTTTTAATTAGATCTTTTAATTTTTTACTATTATTAATCATACCTATCTATACATATAATAAACATATACATTATAATATACTATCATATCAATGAACATTACAAATTCCTAAACAAAATTGAAGCACGCGATCGTTGTTATAACATTGTCAAGTATAAAATAATAAGTAATTTACATAAAACTTAACGTTAAGAAGTTTTAAGGTAGATTTAAAGTTTTTTAAAAGTTAAGTAAGAAATTTTAAATAAAAAAAATCTGAGCATATAGGTTATAATCGCAAAAATGGTACCTTGCAAGGATATGCCCAGAATTATTTATCGCGTATATTTACATTTTAAATTTTAACTCGACGTTTCGGTGTCTTTGCAGACCTCGTGGTCGCGAGCATGCTAGTTCGTCTTCCATACAATTGGGAAATTCTGATATAAACTAACGCCACCATACCCTTGGGCTCGGAACTATTACGAGTAGAAAAAATGCGTTCAAATAGCGTTCATAATAGAGCTGCCACTCAAAAAAAGTAACAATTAATAGTAGATTTAATAACACACTATTAAGCTATTCACTTTAATTCAAATAAACCTATTGTAGCTTGCTTAATGAAAAACACGTATTAATACTCACCTAATTATTGAGTAGGTAATATTTGGTTTACTAAAATCTTGAATAAGCATTATCTATGGCTACAATTTTACAGATCAACATGGTCTGAGTTGTCCCTTAGTGTTTTTTCATTTTTTTTTATCAACTTTGGTGTTTTTTCATATGTTTTCTGTAACAACTTTTTGTGAGCAAATAAAAAAAAACTACTTAACTGAATCAGTATCAATAGCTGGGAGGAATATTTTTTTAAATCCTGGCAACACAAATTTTGTGTTGTATTACGCACTTTGCGATTCAAAGACGTTGTATCACTGAGAATCCGTTGGTTTTCAGTGAAATACGTTTGCGTTTTCAACTTTTTACCAATTTAGACTTTTTGTTGTTCGAGGATGATTCGAGGATTATTTCCATTTAGGCTGAAGTTCTGCAAGTAGTTCTAAAACTTTCTTTAATATTTTAGATGAAGCATCCCCCGCCCGCACCCTTTCCCCGCTTTTTAGTTCCGGTCCCGGGGCCTAGTTGGCGCCCAAGTGCAAAAACGGCGAGACGGCCATCTATACTTTAGTACTTATTTTCATCTATGGTCGCGAGCGACTGAGGTGTCAAGCGTCGGATTGATAGATGGAAAAAGTTATACATCATCATCTCCATCTGTTTCCCAGTCTTCGAGCGCAGCGTTCTGGATTGACACAAAGCGAGATGACAGTATCTTGAGTTTTAGGTCGTGCAGCTTGCTGGATGTTAGATTTATTGTTTTTCAGGATAGGGTCCCAGTGTCAGTGATAGTTTTCAACCATCTTCTCTATTGAAATTATTGGGTGTTTTTTTAAATTTTAGTTAAAAAGTGTTTTATTTAATATGAATCGCGAAACTTTAAGACAATATTACGCGAAACTTAGTTGAGTAAATAGCTAGCTATGTAAAAAAAGGTTCCACATCATCTAGTAAGTAACTACATATTAAGTAGTTTTTTTTATAAAGTTATAATGGGATTTTTGTCTTCCATGACACCTGATGGTAACAGAACATCAAGACTAAGGTGGTACTCGTCCATAAACCGAGAAACGTACCTATGCACTCGAAGCCTAACAGTACCAGGACTATACCTACTGGTCAAGAAAAATAGACGCAGGCAGTTCATTCCACACCTTGGCGATTATCACGGTTATTTTCACAATAATTTAAGGAATTTACGGGAACTTCCTACCTTTATTGATAAACTTATTTACTGTGTACTTGCAAACTTTTGGATAACTACTGGATTTACTTCAAACAAGTAATGGTATGTTTGTATTAGGTATAGTGTAGGTCCTTGTTTAACTGTACAGGTAGTGATTTTTGAAATGAAGAAAGAATATACGAACTGCCGTTAGTAGGTGCCTTTTTTTTTTGACTGGAGGAAATCGTGCAATCACGTCCCCGACCGCCCAAGGGGGAGCAGCGGGGTGTGTGGGGATGATCCGGCAGAAGGCCGGACCCACCCACTAAAAACCTCCAGGTGTACCTCATCCGCCATAAGTGAAGCTCACAGTACCGCCATTGGCATTACCCGTGAGCCCCGGCGGGTTGCGCTCAGCCTCAGCCGAGCGCCCTCCTACGACAGAAATGGTCCAGTACACAAGACCATTTCCCCAACATAGCCCTAGAGCAATGTCACGATTAAATAATTGGCCAAATAATAATTAACAAGAACCTCCAAACCTCAACAGATATTGCACAAAATAACGAACACTTTACTTAGCACATCAAAATCGTACGAAACGTCGGAAGTATAAAACCAGACTGAAGACTCAATATTAAACCTAGCCTAGCCTATTAGGTATTTACATATTTTAAAGCATAATTGCCTGGGCAGCAAAAATTATCGGAAGCAATTAAACCAACAATGAAAAAAATGTTATACCTCCTATACGGTTTGAACATATCTTTTCATTAAAGACTGTAATACCTATGCACGCTGCATGACAACTTTATTTATTAATCAAATAAATAATACTATGGATAACATTATGGTTCCTACCTAACCAAATTATCACTTCATGTTGTTTGATAACTGTCAATGAAGCAACAAATAACGAAATCAAACGAGAGGGCGTGCGCGGTCTTGTTTCCAAAAGTTATTGACGCGGCTGACTAGATGGCGCTAGGTGTCTTATAAACATGGACGTACTATGTAGGTTACGTTACGCAGATATCGTGATCATGGTATAAATTCAACGCTTTCCATCATAATTTGTATCAAAAATTCCTATATTATGGTATGTTATTTTCGATTTGTATTAATTAAACAGTTCATTTATTCTTATGGCTATATGGGCTTGTGTTAGGGAAATGACACAGTGGAACGAGGGGTTACTTTTATGCTAAGCCCCAATTTCACCGTGTTATAAAACGTGATGAATCCGAGTTGAACTCGGCTTACGCGTTAAAACGTGATAATAATAATAATAATAAGCATTTATTTCGTTAGAAAATACATTTTTACAATAATTATTGATAAGAGCCTTCTTTTAAGCACAAGGTGCCTGTATCAGAAGACTCTGATCTTCCTTTTCTGAAGGAATTCTCTATGCTAGTTACATATTAAACTAAAAAATATACATTTTTGATTCACTTTTTTTACTTTAAACAAAATATATAATTTACTGTATGTGTGTGAGTATGTGTATGATTGCGAGTGTCTGTATATGTGAGTGTGAGTGCGTGGGTATGCGTGTGTGTTACGGTGGCGTTTGTGTGGATCCGCGTTCAATTTTTATTCAGTCAGAACCGAGATTTATTATTTTGGGCTCAGAAGAAAACCAAATCCGGATTAAGTAAAGTTGTTGAAACTGGCCTTGAGAATCGAACTCTTCCTTCTGTCGCCGCAGGCGCACACTTGCATAGGTACAATCCTCAACAATGTCGGAATTTTTATACTTCCATGTGGAAGTATACAATCCATGATTTTGCAGAATGTCGTTGCAATGATAAATTTTATAGCACACTTAAAATTTATACTGCTATATTAAAAGAGGAAATTGCCAATACATAATCACTCAAAATGGAAAATGGAAAAATAAACTATTATTTATTGGTTTCTTATCAAAAAAGTGTTACCTTACATATACCAAGTATGTATATGAAGTTCCATGGGATCTAAATTATCTCTAAATTATTAAATATGTGGACAGATGGATAAACTGTTTATCCATCTGTCCACATATTTAAGGTAAACATTCAATATTAACAGCACTAAGCACCTTAAACAAACGATAAAAAAGCAGTTTGTACGTAAATAATATTGGTTTTATTACGTTCTCAGATTAATAATGAAACATCCAATGACCAAACTGTTTATTTGGTATTTCTTGCTACATGCACTAAAACCGCACAGATTTAAGTGATTATGCAACTTATTTTCAACCGACTTCCAAAAAAGGAGGAGGTTCTCAATTCGTCTGTATGTTTTTTTTTGTCTTTGTTACACGACATTTCGGACAACTATGAATCGATTTTGAAAGTTCTTTTTTCATATGATACAGGATCCTTCATAGTTGGTCCCATATAAATTCAGTGCTTCAATTAAAATTTCAAATTTTTGAAAGACTATGAATGATTTCGGAGAATGTTTACGTTGACGACATTATAACTCAGTCAAAGTTTTGACGTGAAGTCGGTTTTTTTAATGCTCTGCATACGTTGATTATGTTAATGTATGATACGATTAATCTTTTCTGGTCAATTACTAAATGAATATAAGAAATAGATCATTCTTGTGATTAGTTAGAATTCCGTATACCTAGTAATTCATTGTTTTTTCCAGATAGCATCCTGTCCGATGCCTAATTTTGTCGACCTAAATATTATTATCTCTACACTATAAGCATTTTATCTCCCTATCATACACGTTTATAATCGTTTAGTTAGATAGACGGCTGCAACAGGTCCGGATGTAGTTATCAACAGTTAATTAGGGTGATTTACCTCGATCCGCGGCATAATGCTCTTGGTTCAATTCCGGTGAATCAAAGTACTGTTATAACCACGGAGCATGGAGAGGCTAAACCGGGGAAGTGCTAGTGGGACACGGATCAAGAAGGTTCCGTACTATTTTTTTAAACAAGGTTGGAGTTTATGGACGTATGCAAATCTATGATATTTATTTTATGTTTAAATTACGATGAATAAATGTTGAAATAGTACATATTGGAATAGAGTTGTAAAATGCCCATGCTATTACAACTTTTTTATGAGCCTACATAGAATATTAGATTTTTTCCACTCCTTGGTAATAAATATTTGTTTCTGTATGAACACATAAAACATAGTCAAATCCATAGTTAATCAATAATACTCGTATTTATTGGAATCATTTGTCTGGTTGCTACAGCTCAAATATTTGTCAAATGCAACGCAAAACCATGCCAAAATATTTTAATATGTACAAATAAGCCGTAAACTTTTTCTGTTGCTAACTTAGAGATATTTATTAGGAACACGTTCACAGGAGAAAGAAAATGTTCTAATGGGGAGTTTTCTGACAGCTCATAAAAATTAGTTCAAAAAACCTCTATAGATGGCACTTTTAAAAAGCCGAAGGCGTTAAGTCTGTATACTATTACCAACTATTACTTATTCTGTGATACTATAATGTAGGTAAGTGGTATCTACCATCTATGGTTATTTATACGTTCAATTTCTGATACAGACGTCAATTAATTTATTTTACTTTAAAAAACGCAGTGTGGAATAAATTCTTCACCTTCGCCTTTTGTAAAGCGCCATCTATCGAAGCCTTTTGTACCAATTTTGTACAGTTTTGTTTTTTTAATGAGCTGTCAGAAAACCTCTCATTATATTTCTTCCGTTTTTACTACTGATTCCGGAACCCTTCAACCTAAACACCATTTTCTTGGTTTTTTTAGAACGGATATTTACGGCAGAAACAAGCGATACCGCAATATAAAATGGTGTTGTTACATCCTCATTTATGAACGGCATACCATATTAGATCTATCTCAAATTGTCCTTGAAATATTAAAAGGCTTTGTTTAATTCATTTGTATAGTTATATCCAGCGCTGCTAAGTCAAAAGCATTTTGTAATTTAAGGAGCTTGTAATAAAGTCGCTTTTCTTACGCGTGTGTTTGTTATTTTGTAATAATATATCTGCAATCAATCTCAATTTAGAGGTGGTAAAAAAGGACTGTAATGGGGCTTTTTACTTCCGAGGCCTCTCGTTATGGTATCAATACGTATTAACACAGTAAGGTCTATCTTTCTGTTTAAACGCAGTAAACTCAAAATCTACTGAATGAAATTTAATACGGCTTGCACCAATTGATGGAGTGATTCATGAGCAAGGTTTTGGGGTATAAAAACAGTCTAGATTTTTTGAAAGTTCTCTATGGAAAACATGATCAATGCTTAAGTAAATCACAGTACAGTAGAATCCGTTTATTATGACTCCGCTTATATTGACCAACCGCTCATTATGAAGTGTTTACACAGTGAAGTTTGGTTTTCATATAAATTATATAACTAAGTCGGATATACTTCGCCTATATCGCTTATTGTGACCCTTTTTTATTAAATTTTGTCCGCTTATAGTGACCGACCTTATGATTTCTAAAACCTTTAGCAGTGTTCGGGAGAGTCACGTTATACCCAAGGCTTTTTTGTTTTGAGTCTCATAGCGTAGATTTACTTATTGAGTCTACTTATTAATATCTACCTTGATTTATCTCTATTATATTCCTCTCTATTAAAATAAATCACATACTAACTTAAACAGTTTATTTATTCTTGCAGTACCTATGCTTTGTATGACGTCGGTTTAGTATGACTTGTTTCTTATTTCCCTTCAATGTCATTATAAACGGATTCCACTGTAACTTATTCGACACGTTTGGTTTCACTTTATCACCATCAAAAAGGAGAATCAGGAAGCAACTTTCCATATGACGTGCTAAATCTATACTCGTATCGAAAACTCATTTTCATCTGTTATGTAAGCACAGTCAAGTTGAAAACGAAACTTGTCCAGGCTATAAAGCTAGATCAGCTTTATTATCTTCGGAAAGTAAACAGCCGAGTACAGGCGACTGCAATAAGATGGTGGGGTTTCGAGTGGAAATGATAAAAGTGACGGAAGCTTTTTGAAAAGTTGCTAGTGTACTTCAAAAGCTAAGGAATGTCTTAAAGTTTATGTTATTTGCATGATATTAAAAATATTGTTGAATCTATATTTTTAACGCAAGAATCTTTCATACAAAATTTAAATCTGAATAATGGTAGTGTTTTGAATCTTAGGTTGAGGATAGAGGGTTAAGATTTAACATGACATAGTTAACACTAATAACAAAAATATTTTAACAGACGGAGAAGCTGTTAAATAGGAATAAATAAATTTGAACACATCTGATTATTTCTAACAGTAGGAATAGTGATCCTAATTTAGTTTTTTTGTATTGCTCATATTTTTTTGATTAAGTACCTATATTAAAGTATCCTTTCGTGATGTATAATCCTTTACATTTTTTTCTAAACAAATTAATGGAAGAGCAGGATGTGTCAGACCCAAGTCGAAGGTAGGTATAGTATTGTAGGAATAAATTGTGATTAAATTTTATATGAAAAGAAATAAAATATTTTACATTTACTTTTTTCCTAGTGTAATCAACGCTGACTGTACTTGCTCTGTGTAGAGAGTGTTGTTTTACTTAAAACAGGGGACCGAGTTCATTGACAGTAGGAAAGTAATGTTTGCACGCAGGCGGCCTTTAAGTTTAAGCTTCGTTTAAACTTGGTTGCCTGTGTGAAAGGGATATAACTAAGTAAATAAAAATAAAAGGTTAAATGTTAAGTATAATTGCATATCATTTCACGGAAATCTTAAAATAAACCTCATTTACATATAATACAAAGCCTCTGATGTTTTTATTATTCATTTTTTTAATTTAAAGTTTTTTGTTTGTTGTGTTTACTTTTTATATTTACTTATATTTCTTTCAGTACTACACTGTTCTACGCATCGATAAAGATTCATTAATAAATTTATTGAGAATCAATGTAGGTACAACCACAAGCCATTTAAATCACAAATCTCAGAACAAACTGAAAGCTACAAGCAAGAACATTAATACGAACACAACTACTTATAATTTCCGTTTCTCCAACCACAACATAACAAAACACATTATCTCATGGTGTCTCATGTGATTTAATAGCGTATTAACATGTCGTTTTCTCAATAGAAAGTGCTCGTTACCATGGTGGGTAGTTTCCCATGACTATCAAAGAAAGCAGTCAAGCAGGTTACCTTTATTTGCGACACTGCGATCTATCAGCTGATGGTGAAAAAATTGATGGTAGTTGGACGTAAAATTATGATTGATAGCTGTACCTTGTTGTTATCAACCGACTTCCAAAAGGAGGAGGTTCTCAATTCGTCTGTATGTTTTTTTTTTTTTTACACGATATTTCGGACAATTATGACTTGATTTTGAAAATTGTTGTTTCATATGATAGAGGATACTTCATATTTAGTCCCATTTAAATTTCATCGAAATCGGTTGAGTACTTCATTTAAATTTAAAACTTAAAAAAAACTATGTATGATTTCGGAGAATATTTACGTTGATGACATTCTCAACTCGGCCATAGTTTAGACGTAAAGTCGGTTTTTTTAATGCTCTGCATTCGTTGATTATTTTACTGAGTATGGAAGGCATAGTAGTTCAGTGTTTGCTTCTGCTGGGAGGGGATCTAAGTTTGAATATTATTTTAACGATGATTTGTCCTCTATCGCAGCTAAAGGTAAGTGAAAATGACACATGAGTTTAGGAGGAGACTGGCCCTGAAGGGTTCTTCGACCAAGCAAGTTACTTTAGAAACGTAACACCTTTTACGACATGCATCCGCTTTGTGGTACCTATACACACAGGTACTAAAAGTTTACTATTCAAGGTAAATATACCTATTGAATGGGCTGAGACGATCGGAACCCGTACAATATTTGATGATAGGTAAAATGATAGTCAATAACGGCGTAGATATTTAGTCTGTAATTAACACTTAAAGAGTAACACAATTAAACCTAAACTGATAGAATAAAATAATAAAACTAGATTTCAATGATAGATAATAGATTGATAGAGTTACCGCAGCGCACACAACTTGTGAACTGAACTAAAAACGCTTGAGCCGCGTAAAATGCAAGCTCGGCGGAAATGTACGGCTGGCCCGTACACCTATTATTGGACACATTAGATAAGAATGCCAAAGTAGTTTTGTATTGATAACAGATATAATTATTTAGATATTAACCCATTTATGTCACTCTAGAAGCGCACAAAACCACGATGTGTTTAGATTTTTAACTGCTATTGACACAGGCTAAAATACATGAAAGGAAACTTGAAACTGGAATTTTGTTTTAAATAAGTATAATTAAATTACGATTTACATAATTTAACTCCAGGAGTTGGGAAGGGATAAAGATAAATAACAGGGTCACAAAACGACATTTTTATTTTGAAAGCTTTCAAACATAGAGATTTTTGATATTATTAAATCGAGCATATCGATATTTATTAATGGTTATATTCCTCTAACGGTCTACTTTTCAGTAGAATTAATGAACGAAGGTATTGCGAGCCTTAATACTCCCTCGCATTTCAGACGCTATAAATATGATAATCTCATATAGGTATGTTATAAGTTTTGATTTGAGGAAAAACTCTGGGAAGAGTCGTTGGCATAAGACGTGTAGTCCAGAGTGCGTCATAACAACACTTTATACGAATTATCATCTTAACGCGCATATTACAAAGGTTACTTAAGAAATAAAAACTAACATTTATTTACGAGCTTTAACATAACTTACATTTAATTAAAAATTCTTGAGCACACCGTAATTTCACCTAGCAATTACGCATGTATTTAATATAATCAGTAGGTAATGTACTGTAATGTAATATTCATAAAATAAAAACCTCAAATATTAAGACACGTATCATAAACCACACTGTGAGGGAAATGACCTGATGTTTAACCACTTGGCACGTTATTATATTAGGCTGATAACTAGAAGTGCTAGCCGGAAAAGTAAATATGGTTTACTTTTTGGTTTTTCACTATAAAAGGTAGTTTCACTATAAAATGTATTTTATGTTTGTTATTCATTTACAGCAGTAAGCAATACTGTTTTGTAGATTAAATAGTTATTCAAATAATAAAACTTTTTTAAAATAAAACATCGCGTTGAAATCGCTTCTACATAGTCGCGAGTTACAGCGGTGTCTGAAAATGCATTGAAACATCTAACAGCCCGTTCACACATGATACGTTTTACTGGATACCTTTTTTGTATCGAAAATACGTTTACTGAATACTGTGCCATATGTGAAGTCACCAACACAACTCCATGCGCCATCGATGAAAAAAAACGTATCCGGTAAAACGTATCCAGTAAAACGCATGTGTGAACGGGGGGTAACTGAAATGTATAATATAATTAACTACGAGAAAAACTATTCATATTAATATATTTAGTACTGAATGTAAAGAATTGTTGTTTTATTTATTTAACTAATTGATATAACTTCAAGTCATTAATGCGCAAGCAATAAAGATAAAATAGTAAAATTTTAAGATGTTGTTCTTTTAAAGTAGCTTGGCCTTCACTTGTTCCTTAAAGAGATAAAACGGTGCTTTAACTCTAATTTATATTTATAACATTTATAACACGAGGCAGATTACATACATCTTAGATTTAGTCACAAACGGAACAAATAATCGGCAATTCCGACTTAGAGAATCCAGCAACAATGAGAAATTTAACAAATAAACAAACCATATCTTTTTATGATAGCTGCAGCTCCAAATTTATTAACACTTGTCTTTCAATGCATTTGTGTACATTTTAATAACATAATAGGCTCTTAATTTGGAACAAAAGCTCGTTTATATATTTGACACAGCATTTCTCAGCATTTCATAAGAGCGTGCAGCAGTGAAAGTAATTTAGAAATTGTTGTGAAATTAAAAGTATGAATGAATGCAATGACTTTGTACGGTAAATTTTACAATGACAGAGATTTTGACGACGTAGTCTGTGTGGTTAAGATTGAAAGATTGATTACGTCATTGCTTTAAAATTACTAGCAGAAGTCATAGCAAACGAACTTTGTGGTAGAGGACCCATGTGTGATCTCTTCATTGCTTTAAGGCCATTGTGTACACGGTTGGGCCTCTTACAGTCTTTATATCCAAGGTTAGCTATAAATCTTTTTCAAGGCTTATTCTATAAACAACTAAACCTGCTACAACACTAGTTTTTTCGAAACGATATTTGGTGATTGCATTGGTGACTCGTGTTTAACCTTAATCCCACACGATGGAAAGTGACTATGAGTTCAAGGTTACACACAGGTAGAACTTGTTCTTCATAAAACATATGATAAAAACATAACTTTTATGTTAGTGGTTGCCGCTTTACCTGAGCTATTACAAACTGCGAACGGAGTGATAAAACATTTTACTCGGAGCTCTCGCTCGCACTTACAGACCTTATGTTACAGCTCCATTATTGTTAGTAACGGTAAAAAGGGATGAAGGATATTCAAATGACTAAGTTCACAAGTTTCTAATGTCCAAGATCAGGCGTATCCTAAAGGGTGAACAAACAGTTGTCCCTTGTATATCTTGTCAATGAATACTATTTATATTCATATAACAACAATAAAACAATCAACGTAAGGTTACTGAGATTCGTGCGAGTACGATATGCGTATGAACTCATCTCTCTACTAGGATTGCGTCAGTCCAGTAGTGGTTGGCCTCGGTTGAGACTTGATCAGGGCACGATGAGAATGGTTGCGAAAGATTAGCGGTGTCTTGACTGAGATTTGGAGTGAGAATAAGGAAGATGTTGACGGATAAGGTGACCTAGATTTAGTCCTTTAAAATAAGCAATGGTCACAGTAGTTCGGGACATAGCGTATATAAGGTGATCGCAGAAAGATCCTAGTCATTTGGTAAAAATGAAGTTAGTTATCGATTTTTAGAAACCGGTGGAAATAAACTGGGTTAATAACATTCGTAGTAAGCATTTTATGCCACTGCACTGTGACAATACTTATTTACCAAATACAAAATTCTTTAAACAAGAATTATGAACAGAATTGCAAATCTGACCAGTTTAAGACTCTTTCGACAGCTCTAATAAAGTGTTTTTAAAATCAGATATAATCATATAAGTATATAGACATGATCAGATAGGGGTCTCCTGTCTCTTTCTGGTGTATGCTCACTTGTGTATAATTTGAAACAATTAACTGAGGAAAAGTATTTCCTCTTGTTTAGCCCAGTGGAACGCTCAGCAGAAAATTTCATAGTAATATTATTATTGCGAAAGTTCAGCTTTTTTTTGTGTAAAGTCTAAACTTGCGTTTGACCTCAATCTTACCTGCAGTGCGATTACAGAACTTTATCGAATCGTATATTAACGAATGTTTACGAATGCTCGTATAGTATGGAGTCGGTTGCAAGTTTTGAGTAACATTGTAATTTTTTATTTTACAGATATTTATGAGTACAACATGTTTACAAACATTCAAAATTAACAAGGCACACATTTATTTAAGCTGGCCGTGCGGCAATGGATAGATTTAATTTTTTTCTTAAAAACCGTCTCCATACTATACGAACATTCGTCAACAAACGATTCGATAAAGTTCTGTGATCGCACTGCTGGTAAGTCAAGATAAGAAAGATTGAAGCACACGGGCCTTGGAAAGAACTGGCTCTTCATAATTACTGGAACATTTCGCCGTCGGAGCAGTAACATTTGGCGGCAGATTTGATATTAAGGCTAGCCAATCGGGCCCTGATGGGATCCTACCACCAAGCTGGGGTCACAGGACCGGTATGGCTATTCTAAGCCGGCCCTACACGGACCATGTGTTCGTGTTCCAATATTGCTTTAATTTTGCAAGTATGCCATGCTGGACTGGGAGCGAAAGCAAAACGTAAAATTTGCCAGCTGCTTCTCTTCTCGGGCATACTGTAAAAGTCAGTTAAGGGACAGAGGTTTTAAAGGCGTTTTTGTGGGCGATAGGCTGACCCCTGTCACTACAATAGTCTCTTTCCATCTTTATAATACCTCCAAATTTGTCAAACGTGACATCAGATGGTCTTGTAACCTGTGGTGTTCTGCCTTCCCCATAAGGGATACAGGCGTGACGTTATGTATGTATGTATGTATGTGCCTCGGTAGGTTCAAATTCAGTATAGTTGCATATTTAGATACTTAATCACACGAAACGGTTGCCTTTACCTACATCATAAGACAATATAAATTCTCAAAACGTTTTTCTCTTATTTCATCAATTTAGGAATCATTTATTCAATTCTTTACCTTTAAAATATATTTGGTATTTGTAAGATAGGCTTAACAATAGAATGCCTAAACACTTCATTGTTTAAAAGTCCTCTCTTACAACAATAAAAGTGTGCCCATGCGCATACCTGCACTTCAATAACGCGAGACAGTCATTGTCTCAAGTCACGAATACGTCAAATTTTATAGGCTAAAGTTATTGCCAATCATTTGGCCTTTGAATTGTTAGCAATATTGACATTTGTTGGTAGGTATAGGATTATTTTGTAACTAATGTCACGATGACTACATAATGATTGCCTGATCACATATTTTTTAGAGTACTGTAGTTACATTATCGTTACGTACTCCAGTTTGAGTTTTTAAGTGGATATCAAGTCTTAGCGCTCGCAACAATCTACATAAAGCAATATGGCTCAATATTGCAAGTTTGATTTGTAAGTTAAAACAGAAGAAATGCGGTTTTTGCGGGGCAAAACGAAACAGTGAATTTTCATACCTATCACTACTTGTAATCTCATTCTTTCAAGGCAGTTATTAACTGTAAGTGCAGTAAGTGACTGTATAAAATTTACTTAACTAATTATTGTATTAACATAACGATTAAAAAAACTGTGACATGCATATGCTCTATTTTACATACCAAGTGTTTGAATACAGATTACAAGCAACAAAATCTAGAACTCTCAACGTAATATTAACCAAACTTGATTAATTATATTTCCAGTTTTTACCATTGCATCATTATTGGAAGTTAATTACTTTTAGGAATCAAAGCGCAAGTGAAAGCATTTAGTTCCGTCGTAACAATGGAAATAAATAGAACACAATTGGTCACATGGTGACGATAAAATTGCTTGTGGAGTTGAACGGTGCACTATTTCCGATTACTAAGTCAGCACTACGTTAGATTATTTTTAATTGCTTAGAAATTATGGTAGTGTTTTTAGCAAACTAATTATGCGGTTGATCAACAATACTTTACGTTTTGATTGTTAAATAATGGCTGATGATCGAAATTGTAACAAAATCTGTTTGTGGTTTTCTAAAGTAGCATGTAACTTAACTTTAATGTCCTGTCCTATACCTGTCCTGTCTCTATCCTGTCATGTTTTTAATTTAAGTATTCGGAAAGTTAAGCCAATATTAATGCTTAGCGCAGCTCTGTTTTGAAATCAAATATCTTTGATTGAAATTATATGTCTGTTTTAGATTAATCTATCATATAAAATACCAGTTAAATACCAGTAAAGGCTGAAAAGCGCCGACTTCAGGAACATTTAACTTCCCCATCTATAGGAATCTACGGTTGCACGTTGAGTTGACAACTTTTGAAGCTAGTAATCCACAATAGCCTTCACTTTGCTGACAAAGCAATTCGTATTATATATACAGAATGTTAAATAATTAGATTAAGGTCAGTTGAAATTTTCATACAATAAGTTAAAAAGAAAACAATATTATTTCGCTTTGCTTTAGTCTAAAGTATTATGATACAAAGTAAATGCATAAAATACTGACCAATCGTAATAAGTAGGTATCCTACGAGCCAACATCTAAGTTATTTACATACTATAAAAATTGGTAAAAGTATTGCATTCTAGAAGTCGGGCGCAGTTCTACCCACGTATCTTTAGACCCTATTGGATTTAATGGAATTCCCTATTCCTAATTTCGAGATCAAAGGGTTCAAACAAACAAACTCTTCAGTTTTATTAAATGAGTCCTGGAGATAAATAAAAAATGCTCAACCTAATTCAATAATCATAACACTGCAGTATCCTCAAATCACTCATTCAACATACCCACACCCTTTTACGCTACCATTATCTCACACAGACCTTTTATGTCGCAGTTTGATGAGCGGTCAAACCTTACCCCTACCATAATACCATAAACAGTTACAAAAGTGGGTTTAACGTGAGCCCTGTAATCTGACGATCAACGTAAATCAGCGTGACTGCGATTGAGCAACGTGCCGGCCACCATAGCGTGGTGCACCGATCGACATAGGACGGATTTCTACTTTTTTATGGAACTAGAAAGAAAAACGTATCTATTGACCCTATAGGAATTTCTTGATAGAATTCCCTATTATTCCTGATTTCGTGATTAAAGCGTCCAAACAAACAAACTCTTCAGCTTTATTAAATTAGTCCTAGAAATAAAAAAAACGTTACCTACACGTAAGCAGGCCTGGCTCACTCCGCGCGGTACATCCGTTATTTACCTACAGCGAAGCGTTCCGCCAGCGGATTTCGAATCAGTCGAGTGTCACGCGCGCGCGTTGTAGATACCTACCTACCGAACAGCACTCCATCAGCACTCACAGTCATTATATGTTCGAGGTCGCAAATAGTATTTAAAAATGGACATAAAAAGAAACAAATATTCAATTAGATTATGTTTAGATTTGATTATGTTCAATTTAGCAAACAAAACATAGGTAGTATTACTAATTAATTATTCGTCGTAACTTTTTTTTCATTTCGTACTTTAGGTAAGTTAAAATAATATTTTTTACAAAGGTAGAATAACAGTAATACCTACATCGGTAGATACTTAATTACAAATAAGGAGATTATTTATTCTTCACTAGGCAGCAACCTTAACAGCGTAAGAAAAGATAAGAGGCATGCGATAGAAAGAGACAAAACTTCTAGGTATATAAATTTGCAGGTACATAATGCTGTGCGAGCTGAATTCCACCGTATCGCGTCGTAGCAAGACTCGAATTTATTTAGATCTTCTTGCGGAGTAATTCTTCTGTACCAACGGTACTATTACTTATTCTGTGACGTAAGACAATAATACTTAAGCAGAACCCTTAAAATGCTCATCCGACATACACCCTTGTGTGTGAGATAATCTTACCATTATCTCACACACAGACATTTTAGGTCGCAGTTTGATGAACGGTCATTTTATACTACTACCATCATACCATAAACAGTTACAAAGGTCAGTTTAACTATGTATTCTGTAGTTGAGCCCTGTAATCCGATGATCAACGTCAATCAGCGTGACTGCGATTGAGCAACGTGCCGGCCGTAGCGTTGTTGTACCGACCGACATAGGCAAACGGATTTCTACTTTTTTATGGAAACGGTAAGTGGAGCAGTCAGTCTAGGTGTTTATGTGAGAAGCGCAACCATGGTATTTTCTATTATGATTGTGGAGTGTTATTGTTTGGGTTTTTGAATTTAGAATGGATTTTTTTTAAAGGCAAATTTTCAATTTTAAAGTTAAGAATGTGTTGTTTTTTATTGCTATAGAAATACTTCTAGCAGTTGGTGTCAACCCTTTTTGACAAAACAAATCTAAGCCCGTTTATCTCGAAAGTTACGTACAAACAAACGGATACAGCATATCAAAAAACGCGTCACAAAAGTTCAAGAATTCTCAGTTCAATACAACATATTGACGCAAAATGCACGATTACAATTTCTCCGCGGAACACAACACTTTGCCCGGTTATTCTCGGTTCGATGACGTCATTATGAGAAGTAGACCGAACTTTACCAACCTCTAGCATTGCTTGAAAACTCAAAAACCATCAATTGACCGAGTTTATATTGTATGACAAAAGTTTGAGAGCCTTTGGACCGCTTTTTTTTCTTTCACTGTGTCATCTTGTATATAAACAAGAGTTACTAAAATCCGGTTAAAAATACTCTGATTAACTGTTATCGTGATGCATAATAATATCAATTTGTATAGGCACATTGATTAACTAGGTATAAAACTATTTGTATAGGTAATGATGGCAGATTTAGTTTATGGCTTGTCGTATTAAATGATTTAGTTAGAGTTTAACAAACCGGACTCTACTTTAAATGCGTGCCCACGCGCAGCACTGTATTATAAGACAATAAATTTGTATGATAATATTGAGCCACCATAAAAGTTTTATTATGTCACGGCCAACTCAAGGTTAATATATTTCAATAAATATGTATCAATGATAATTTTATTTGGTATCGGAAGTATTGACTTTGATAGTGATAATAGGTAAACTAATAATTTAATGGTATTTTAAAGGATTTGCTTCTATGCTGGACTGGGAGCGAAAGAAAAACATAGAATGTGCCAGCTGCTTCTCTTCCCGGGCATTCTGTAAAAGTCAGTTAAGGGACCGAGGTGTTATGGGAGGCTTTTTTGTGGGCTATAGGCTGACCCCCTGTCACTGCAATAGTCTCTCTCCACTATTATAATGCCTCCAAATTTGTCAAACGTGACATCAGATGGTTTTATTACCTCTGGTGTTCTGCCTACCCCATACGGGATACAGGCGTGGGGTTGTGTATGTATGTGTGTTTAAAGATAAATATGGATTAAAATGTAAAGATTTTACTACCCGCGGTTTCGCTCCATTCCAGATTCCAATAGGAGCATAGATATTAGCAAATTAAATAGTATTCTAAATAGGTATACTTTATATTCCTCCAGGTCTACAGTCTACCTGTATGCCGAATTTCATAACATTAAATTTTGGTCGACGAATTAAACCGTGTTTTTCTTCAATTTCATCTCATGGTAAGTGAGGATAAGATCGAACGTGACTTCGGGTTTAAGAAGGCACCGGCTTTTCGTAAAATATTGCCGGAACATAATAACCGAAACGCGAAAACAATATTTGGCGGTAGATTTTATATGAAGGGACTACAAAGCATCTTTCAGTAGTTACCGTAAAAATAGTAGTAATGAGCGATCATTCGCAGAGTGCAAGACAGCTCCAACTCCATCCAGATGACCATTGCAAGGAGATATGACAGTCGCATGTGGCGCCATTGGGCGAGAGTGCTAGTCAACAGCAATAATTTAATGTAATTACACTTATTTAATTTAAATTTTACTTAATACAATTCGTAATTTTATTTCTGACTTCTCGATTTAAATTTTGTTTTTATTGTAATTATGGTTTTGATATTGGGATTAATTTTAAATTTGAATGTGACTACTAGCGGCACTATAATTTGTTTTAATTGTGATTTTAAGTTTAAATTTCATTAATAATTTTATAAAATACTTTTATTAAGAATTAAATTGTTCAGCTACCTAACTGTTTTACTAACATAGTTAATAAGTAATTGTTACTAACAATAATGGATCTCTGTTATCTAAACAACAATTTTATTACTATTATTCGGCATATCAAAATCAACTCGCCTTTCGGCGGAAAAGACCCGACAATAAGACCAGTTGGTTATTATTATTATTCGGCATATCAAAAGCAACTCGCCTTTCGGCGGAAATACCCGACAATTTGACCAGTCTCGGTCGGGGATCAGGGCAAGAGGGACAGAAACCGGCGACCTATTCGGGCAGTATCTAGCAAAACCGCTTTTTGCATGCGTGCTGGAAGCGAACCGCCGCGCCGGCGAATCCCAGCCTTTCAAGGTTTCTGACCAAAGTGGCTGGGGTCAAACCATTCGCGGATATTACAACCGGGATGATTTCGGTGGACATAACTTCCCACATTTCGGTCACCTCGTGTGCAAGGTCCAAGTACTTGCGTTGCTTTTCGGTCTCAGCCTTCACGAGGTTCTCGTCATGTGGTATAGTTTAATATTATTATTAATATTAATAAACGTCATAGAGCTTCAACAAAATTTCAAGTTCTTAATTATAGCAAAAACGATGAGAATAAAGCACTTAGAAAGAAAAGTACCTACTACGTTGCAACAATCAAATTGGCAAGTAAAGAACAAGTTTGATAAGGCCATGCAACGATTGTGTACGAACTTCGTAGAATAGCCTCAACGCCCTTGGAAAACCGTGTCGAATATACCGACTAATCGGTTTGCTCCAAACACACAGAAACGTCAAGTTTTTAATTCTATTGGGAGTAAATAAGCAAATAAGACATTTAAGAAGGACCACCTCTTAAGACAGACGTCGAAATGTATGCGTGTTGTTGAATGAGCAACTTAGTGATGTAGTTAATAACACAAAATAGGAAAATTTTCGGAGAAATTTAGAATAAACATAACAAAACTAATTTAGAACTTGGTCTATATTTGATTCAGGATAAATATTCCTAAGTTCGCAAAGCCATCATAATCTTCACGTCTTCATGCGCACTTTCCATCAGGTGGCATGGAAGACAAACGTCCTATCTTTACCACGAAAAAAGTAAGTATTTATAAGTAAATTTTATCTATAGGTACACGTGTTATAAAGCACAAATAAGAAAACAAATATAATAATTTAAATAAATGTTTAACAGATACAAGGCTTAACACAAATGACCAGAACAGCTGTTTCGACACTGCATCTGTTTAGTCGAGCAAACGTTTGCGTTTCGGCACGGTACGAAAGCAGTGCAGGCTAACACGCAGTTGGTACGCAAATTATTGGTTTGTCAATAAGGTGTTTGTGATGCAAACCGCTGTTGACTAGACTCGATTGACGACTGGTTAGTGGTATTTTTTATTGGTGATTTATTTGGATAGGTTAGTTACCGCATGCTTTACTTATACTTGGTAAAAGAGACGGTGTGCGCTTGTTGATTGTTCACTGGAGTCTAAGTCTGAACGAAAATACCTGCGCAAAACTTTTCGGGACTAGATGTTTGGCTGAGACATTTGGTTTTATTCCAAGGAGTCTTTATTCACAACTTCAAGGGATGTGTCGGGTTCTAATGATTCAATCAGAGATCCTTTGAAGGTACTAACAAAAACTTTACTACCAACAAGGCAAAACCTTAATATTCGCACTTCTAACTCCTCACCGCGCCGCATCGCAGCAGGAGCTCCAACTATAAATACATCTGACAATAATTAAACCTACAACATCTGATAAACCGGATATCGATCGACTGGTTTCCCACTTTTGAAAGGTGTTATTTAAGTTACGTGGCTATAACCAGTTACTTCACGAAATGCTGTGTTTATAGAAGCGCGATTTCGGCATGCGCCTGCGGCGTTTGCGCGCCAGCGTAAAGGGCACTTGGCGTATTGACAGGTGGAGTTTGAGGTTATTTTTAGTTTTTTTTTAGGCTTTATGGGAGTCTTTTGTGAGTATCCTGTCTTGAATACCAAGCGTCGAAATATTTTGTACAGGAGAACAACTGTCATAAAAAACCACTGAACGAATGAATATTTCAATAACAAGCGGCGAAGAAGTGCAAGAGCGCTACACCTCAGGTACTCCGGTGAAGCGGAGAGGGAGGTGTCGCTCTTGCGCTTCTTAGGCGCTTGTTCTATGACAGTTGTGACAACTGACAACCAACCCGTGAGACAACCATACCCGTTCTCCCCTAATTGTGTTTATTTGTTAATTTAGGTATATTTTTAAGGAATGAAGGAAAAAAGAAATGTTAATTTTAAAACGCTAGTAGGTACATGGTTGATTTAGGTTTCAACTTTCGTGAACTGGGCCGTGTTTAGGTGAATATAAAAAAAAATATAAAATGACATTTTTTTTATTTAATAATAATAATAATAATATCGTTTTATTTCAGACCATTATTTGTCCATATGATATTGTTAGAAACACTACTTAAGACTATGTTAGTAAAATTAGAACATAAAATAATAAATGGAATACCTAATTAATTAAGACATGTCAGTTATAAAATCAAAACAAAATTAAAACTGAAATAATATCAAAAATTTACATAAACGAATTTAAATTTAAATATTTAGTATTTCATGAAAGTTATTTAAAATAATAAAAATAAGCAAAATGTCATAGATTTAAAAACAATATAGAATTTAAATTAAAATAATATTTCATTAAATAGGTAATTTAAAATATTCATTTATAAAAATAGTTTCTCTTATAAGATGTGTCTGGTTTTGGTAATTTATACAATTCAGCTTATATTTTCGAGCTTGCGATCATTATAAACTGCGCAAAATCAAGCAGTCGCAATGGCGAAATTTTGTCATTGGGTCTAATAACATATGTAATTGCGCCAAAAGTACTGTTCAATACTACGCTAAGTATATATGTTACATCCTAACAGTGGCTATTTGTACAATTTCGTAATAATCTGCCACTAAATTAGATCAATCTTTTCTAATTCGCCAAGCAGTTGATTACCCAACCGTGCCCGAAAGGAGGGCAATGCGTTTGCCAGCCAATGTGTCTGTTTGTATGTTTTTAAAGACTCAATCAATCAATCTACTGATTAGCGATTTTACGCAATAGATTTGACGTTAATAAATAGAAATGTCTTATTCGTTGATTATGAAACGTTCTACAAAAGTTACCAAGCGACTTTATTTTCTTTATTCAGAAGCATTTATAAACAAAACACGATCAATAGATGTAACAAAAACAGGTTACCAAGGATTAAAATAGTTTTACCAGTGCATATTTTGATCCAGAAGAATATTCTTGAAAATATAGCCTTTTCTCAAGATTTCAAGCTTTCAAAGTTAGTCAGAGATATGTACGTTATGAAAAAAATATCTTAAGTACTGCGTATCTATAAAATACATTTTTAAGGTCCTAAAATTCATGTCTCTTATGTTTACTACCTACTCAAACTCATTTGGAGTTAAAAAGTGCAATGAAAATGCAACCCATCACAACAAAGGTTCCGTTCGAACGACATGTGCGTTCATTATTCCGCAAAGGAATGTGGTCAGGCGCATACAACAACTAACTGTTAGATCCACTTTTCAGCATGACCATGTTGTGAATGCGCGTGACGACGAGACTAGAACAGATGGGCATTTATTGACGAGTTCGATAGAAATGTTTAATCCACACGTGAAGTAACTTGGTGCAGTTCAGCTAAGTTTTTTCGTAAGGTTTTCTAAATTTCGGCAGGGAAAGGAGATACATTTAAAGATTATAATAGATACAGTTTACTCAAGAGTTTAATCTCGTTGTTTAGACTGTTTTAATTTTAGAGTATGCGGTGTTTTAGACGCTATGGGAAAAAGACTTTATTAACCTACATAAAAAAAATATTCCTTCCTTTACCGTAAATCAATCGGTTGTTTTGTTATCAAAAGATAGCCTTGGCCCTGATATAGATTATTTTAAGAAAATATAGTTCTGTACCGTCTAGTTCCGCTTCTAAACACATGCTATAACTTTGCAGCCACATATTCGGAGTGTTAAGTCAAGAATACCTTGTTAACCTAAACCACAAGTAGGTTAAGTAGGTATCGTATCATATGAGCATATTAAATATACCCAATTGTAGACTCTGTGGAGTAATTGTCCTTAAAGTACTTACTGCATATTACTGTTACTACTAAGTAGTAGTAAACTTTTAGACGGAATCTGCAGCCAAATATCATCACTACGGAGCTAATTTGTTTGGGCAACGTTAGTCAGAGTTTCTTTTTATATCCGCGTGTTGCATATTCATCTTTGACCTCGTCGCAACTTAGGTAGGTACTCTATACTTTGGATAACATTCAGTCTTACATGAGTACCTATAGTTATTATTGTTTAATTATATGAAGATGTAAGTATTAAGAAAAAAAGGGATAATCATTCAAGTTCCGAATAGGTCTCGCTTTTCATTGATTTACCCTGCACTTAAAAGCTCGATAATTGGCTATAGCTCTCTCTATGGCCTTCTTGGACTTGGCTTTTTTCCAGTTAAGGTAGTTATTATTGAGTCACGTGTGTACCTTTCATTTATACATTTACCTATATAAATTCATTTCAAAAAAACTAGACATTCAATTTGCATTTTTATATATTTCTAAAGTTTATTTATTAGATACCTAGTATAACTTAACACAAGTTCTTAAAAGTAACTCAATTTGCGCTACAAAGTGTTGCCTGCAAGTTGTGAAATTTATTTGTTATCATCAATAAGAAGAAAAAACTCTTTCCATACGTCACTATCGCAGATCAAGATAAGAATCTACGTAAGATATCATAACAGTATGCAACAATTTGAATGCGAAGTTATCTGAACCTTTCACATTTAGTACGAAGATTGATTTCATTTTTATCTCAGCTTGCGTAACTCTCCGCTGGTATTTACTATGAACACTATAGATAGATTGTGTATTCATACTGATTTGTATACAGTTTGGTGAGAATTGCTTACGTTTTTTAGGTCAAGTAAGTTTGTATGTAAACAACTATGTTAGTTTGTCGAGGAAGTTTTATTTCATGTATAAAAGCATGATATGAATGTTTTTAAGTGCCTCTAACCAAGTTTTCTCACACTTGGTCAAGTACTTTTTAACACTTTACTTTTAATACAACAGTATTTTGACACTGTAGTCTAATCAAATCGTATAAGCTTTTAAAATTCGAATTATGGTTTAAAAAAATGTTAAGACGATGAATGGGAAACTATTTTTAGAAATGCAAATATAAGAATATTTTCAAATAGTCAAATGTTTCAAAAAATTACCATTATTTTATTGGTTTTCTTCTAAAAACTGTAAAGTCAATAAAAAAAAATACGTTTTACCCATTACTCCAAATTGCTGGGTAACAAAATATCTATGCCTATGAAACCAAAAATAGCAAATATAACCGTTTTTAATAGATTGAGTTGAAAACCTGCGCAATAACTACTTATCGAACCGTAACAAAATAAACTCAGCGTGATAACAATAGTGTAGGGTGTACTCTTGGTGAGAAGTTTACGGTACAATGTTATGTAACTTCTATATAATGGGGACATACCTTCCATTCGCTAAATATAAGCTTCTATTGTTTTATCTTTTGAATAAAAAATAGTGCCATTAGGTACTAAGTGCAATTTTCATAATATTTTGCTTTATATTGAAGATTATCGATTGATACGATACTTATCTTATATTGTCTAAGGTAAGATAGTTGGTAGACTTTGTTGACGCAACGAAATGCTGGCTGTCGACATATAGACAAAGTTTCACAGAACACATGAATTTCTCTCGCAACACTATTGATCACGTAAGAAGATTTATTTGTTTTATAATGTATAGGTAGTCAATTAGCTTGAAGCAACCTTAAAAAGATTAATCTTTTAAAAGATTAATCTTTTAATCTTTTTTTTTAATATCTAAAATGCCCTATATCTCAGAAATGTCTTATTAAACTTCACTTGTTTGGTCCAAGATGATGTATATTTTCGCTATTTCTTTCTTATTCAATTGATTTACTATTATGATTTATTATTGATGGTTGCAGTAAAAAACTGCACTAAAGAGGTTTTTAGATTTCGAGTAAATGACTCATTGTCTTCGTAGTATAAACACTTAAACTATTTTTAAAGAATTTATCCTTAGTTCTAACTTTTCTGTTAACCACAGTGATCGTTTTCTAAGTTTTGTTATTCAATCTTTGGCCTCAAGACATGACTAGGTACTACAAATCTTTACTTTCAGTTCCATTTTCATAATTTGCATGTTACTGCTATTTATTTATATGTGTTATATATAACAAATGTTTCTCTATAGTTTCTTTTTAAGCCGGCTTAATCATATGATGTATATGGCTTATAAAAAAAATAAGAATAAAAAAAAAAAAATTACGCAATTCACGATATGCAGTAAATACGGTCGCAGCCTAGTTTAAACGGATATATTATATGTAAAATCTTACCTTGCAAGCTAGGAGCGCTAGCCGGAGCGGCGGGCGGCGGTAGATGCGGTGTCGGCGGTGGTTTCCTCCGCCTAGGAACATGGAGACCCGGTGCCGACGCAGCCCGGGTGGCTGTCCGGAACCCTGGAGCACGGTATCTAGCTGACTTCACTGGACCAGCTGGCACTGTTGTGGTGGCTGTGACTGATGGTAGGCGGGGTAGAGAGCCAGCTCTGTGCTCTTCTTCGGGCTGTGGGGAAATTTAGTTTTTCTTAGGTCAGCTTTGAACTTATTCGTATATTTTTTTTATTATAGACTAAATAAATAACTGGCTCTTCATAAAATATTGCCGAAACACATCACCGCCGGAGCGGTAATATTTGGCGACAGATTTTATATGAAGGGTGATCGCGAGCCAGTCGGAATCTGACGGGATCCTACCATCACCTGGGGCTCACTCGGATTTGACGCCTTTTTCGACACGCTTGTACAAGGACGATAGGGCTTTTATAAGGCGACTATACAGAAACGAAAGATTACACAGACAAACTCTAATTAATGAACATGGTCTGAAATATAGAAGCTTTAATAATAAGGACTTAAAGTCTCTTTGTATTTGGCTAAAGTCGCATAATATATAGATTTAGGGTCACAGTAACATGCTCGTAGTTGTATCATGCATGACTAATCAAATTAATACTTCAGGAAAGTAACGTTAACATACATCCTACCAATATTATAATTGTGAAAGTGAGGACGAATAATTGTAGTCTACAAAGTAAATATAGCTAAGTCATTTATAACTCTTCTTGCGCAATTTATTCGACGTACAGCGACATCTATTGAATTTAAGTAAACTAAAATTTTGTATATTATAAATGTGAAAGTTTGGATGGATGGACGTATGCATGTCTAGATGTTTGTAACTCTATCACGACAAAACGACTTAATGGATTTGGATGAAGTTTGGCACAGTGATAGTTTACAGTCTGGAATAGAGAATAGGATATTCTCTCTATCTCGATATTCCCGCGGGATTTGAAATGGCACGGGTAAAACCGCGCGAAACAGCTAGTCAATAATAATTATCAGCATCGACACACTTATTATAATCGATTTTACTATGAGCGACTCCAATCGAGTTTGATAAGGTAAAGATGTGTTCCATGGGTTATTGTCTGAAATACCGTCAAACACTAAAGTAGAAGTTTAAATTTGATACAGTCTAAGATCTTTACTTTTAATTAAAATTAAGCGTGAAGTTTAAATGTCATAGGTCTTTATTAAACTGAATTTTTGCCTTGTATGTAATCCTTATCTGAATTAAGTACTGCTAATAAAGTGATAAAAAACTGGACGAACATAATACATTTGAAGTAATTGAACATTAGGTCAAGTTAAGTCTTTATAAAGTCTTTATCAACAAAGTTTATTTTGAAATATTTTGAATGAACAATCAGGTAAAATTGTCAAAAAAAAAATTTGCAAATATAGGTGGTCAAATGAACCTCAGATTTAAGTGTAGAAAATAAATCATAAAGTAATGTCGAATAAATAAAAGAAATAAACATAATTTATTTGAGTAAGCAAATGCTAAAACAGGACGCAGTTTGATGTATGATTTGACCTTATAAACGACCACTTTACGTCAGCCATAGAATGTCTAGATGTACTAATGGTATAACTGACAAAACATGTTATTTTAACCGTTACATAAATAAACAATAATACCTATCACAAATCTATTTGTATTGGTTTTAGAATTGTTTATATGAAGGAAGAGTGGTCGCTATCATCCTATCTCCTATCATCAAGAGGGGGGTCACTCGGCGAATTCATAGCGAAGTAGTAAAGTTCTTTTTTTTAAGAATCCAGAATATGCACACTGCTGAATTGTACAGCAACATTTAGCAGAAATTTCTGCTGAGATCTCAGGTAGCTACAGTCAATTATATAAAAGTAGAACTTTAGGATTGAGGAGCCACAAACAATGCGTTCATGTACAAAGTTTGCGCTATTTTTCTACTGCAAAATCAAACACAATACCTGCTAAATGATCATCATATGGAATATATTAATTGTTCGCTTAAATCCTAGAAATATACACCTCTTGATTATGGATTGAGGAGCCACATTAAAAGTATTGTATTTTATTCAATATTAGTGCTATATAAGCCAAATTTTTAGCACGTTCTCTATACACTTGCTGCTAAATACTGCCAAAGAATTCATCTATTACTTACCGAGTTCACGGTGGCTCCTCAATTCTTTTCTTTTTTTTTTAAGACACTCACACAACATCATCTAGCCCAAATTTTAAGTTTCTTAAAGAACTTGTGTTATGGATTTAAGAAATATATAAACATACATATTAAATAAATACATATAACGAATAAACTTAAATAATCCATGACTTGACGACTAATATCTTGTGTTCATCGCACAAATATCCGCCGCCGCCGGGATTCGAACCCAGGACCTCTGGCATAGAAGGCAATGTATGTTACCGCTACACCAGCCGGTCGTCGCTACACCAGCCGGTCGTCGTTCAGATGTTTAAATTGACAAGCCACTATTAAATTCATATAACTAGTGATATATTTTGCTGCTAAATAATGGTGAAATAAGAATTTAAAAACCAGATGTGGCTCCTCAATCCTTACGGACATATCTAAGCCGACCTCACACGTGCTTGACGATTTCATTTACGTGCCATGGAAAATAGTTCCATGGCAATTTCATTCGTGGCCTAAATATTACGATACTTTGATAATTGCTTCAATGCTTCCATGCTGGACTGGGAGCGAAAGAAAAACGTAGAATGTGTCAGCTGCTTCTCTTCCCGGGCATACTGTAAAAGTCAGTTAAGGGACAGAGGTTTTAAAGGCATTTTTGTGGGCGATAGGTTGACCCCCTGTCACTACAGTAGTCTCTTTCCATCTTTATAATACCTCCAAATTTGTCAAACGTGACATCAGATGGTCTTGTAACCTCTGGTGTTCTGCCTACCCCATAAGGGATACAGGCGTGACGTTATGTATGTATTATGTATGTATTTGATAATTGCTTTCTTCCTTCTGTGGTTGTAAATAGATACGGGAATATGTGCTCAGATAAGGTAAAGATAACGGCGTATCTATGTAGGGCGAATCAAGGACCCTGCTCATTTAACTATAATTACCTTGCCGTTAAAATATAACATAACAACTGCTATAGAAAGCGCAATTGAAAGTAATCATATAAACAAGCTGTTGTATTAGGTATTTGTCTCATATAGCCGACATCGTGATTCTAGTTGAAATAAAAGCTGCACATTCTGCGTTTATTTCCACCAAATGAAGTTGAGTAAGTACATTTTTATTTGAAAAACCGCACTCATATCGGTTCCTCTTTTTGGAAGCCACAAACAGATACACAAACTTATTAACACCCTTCTTTTGTGTAGGGGGTTAAATCTTTTTTCTACTATTTAATTATTATACTAATTACCTAACAATAAGGTACATGCAGAGTGGATGGATTCGCAGCGCAGGTTGTTTTGGCATTATGAAATTGAATCAGCATTTTGCTAAATAAATTAAAATAGTAAATTAGTAAACCTGTAATCGCATCTTTTGTAACGAAATTTTAAACGAATTGGTAATAAATCCATGGTATTTTATCAATAAATTAACTTATAACGCAAACATTCGAAACGTTTACATTACAATTTATGTGTCATATCAAACATTCTTCGTAAGTTGTTTCAAAATACCTACTCCTTATTAACGAAAGTTTGTGAGATTGTATGTATGAATGTTAGTACTCTTTTACACAATAACCACTTTCCTCCTACACCTGATTTTATCTACGATCAAATCACTTAACGTCAGGTAAGATTGATATCAAATGCGGGTTCAGCCACCGTTGAAAAATCTAACTAGTTTGGATATAATTACTTAAGTATTTCTACTGGTTTTATTAATTTTTTCAGATTATATAGCAATTTTATAAGGTCTAATTTTTAGACACATTCTATTTTACTAGACTCTACCCACGTCATACGTGTATAGAGGTCAGACGTCTTTATAGTATTGAAAGTAGGGTAAAAATTCATATGAGCAAATCAAGATGGCCTTTTATGTAGAAAATTTCTTCAGAAACAATACTTTAATGCTATTTGTACAGATTTTAGAGATATGAGCCGAAATCTGGAAATAGGGACTTTCATCCTCCCTACACCCGTAGCTTACCCTTCACCTTCGAGTATTTTTAGGACTCCACAAGGTTTAATTGTGCCAATTTTCTAAAACTACACAAATTATTTACTTGTTTGCCTATATTCGGCGTAATTTGACTTGGAGAACTGGGACGTAGGTGTTCGCGGCCGGAGATTAGCCAATGAATATGATTTAAGGTTTTTATAAATAATGTTTAAACAAATATTTAGTAACTTGCTCAGTTACTAATATAAAACCGAGCTTAAACCTGTGGATCTTACCACCAAGCAGGGGACACTAAGATCAGTAGATTTTATTATACGCTTATCCTGGTCCACGATAAAGACTCGAATCAACAAGATATTACCGAAATATTTTATCCTATCATCGGTGCGAGCACAGAACTTTGTCGACTCGTATGTTTACAAATGTTCGTATAGTATGTAGCCGGTTGCAAGGTTTTAGTAACATTGCAATTTTTTTATTGAACAGGTATTTAAGATTTCAACATGTTTAAAGACATTCAAAATTAACAAGGCACACATTTATGTAAGCTGGCCGTGCGGCAATGGATAGATTTAAATTATTCCTTACAAACCGTCTCCATACTAATCGAACATTCGTAAAAATACGGGTCGATAAAGTTCTGTGCTCGCACTGCTGGTTAGCTAACATGCGCACTATAATAGTAAGTACTCGATTCGATACCATGATAAAGCCCACAGAACCAACGCTGCCATATTCTTAAAAAATACATATTCTAAGAAAATATCGATATAAAATCCTTGTTATATTCATCCGAATATTTCACTTGACTAACTAAAAAATATTATGATTAACTGATCACCGCAGTTTCACGTGCGTATATTCCTACCTATACCATGAGAATATCAGGCTGTTATTCCAGGCTTTCATTGATTCTCACAAACATTTTGTGTTTTTAATTTTACTAGGATTTTCTCATAGCTTGCGTACTCGAGCGATGAATCGCGAAGCATGTTAAATCAAGACACGTGTTTTATTTTATCAGCTACTTAAATAATACCTTAATTGCTACGTAAAATGAAAATTTGATGAGGCGCAATTCGCAGTGGCTGAATAGGTTAAATAAGTTGCGAGGTCTATCCTTATGATAATTGAGTATGATCTGCAAATATTGCCATGGTGACTGGGTGATATTCAACCATTTTGGTGATAGGGTAACACTGTCCGCCTCAGACGCCAGTGGGTCGCGGGTTCAATTCCCGCACGGAACAAGAAAAAACAATGTGCCGGGTTTGTGTTCCAGTCTGTGAATTTTCTAGGTTCCCGCCTAGTTCATATAGAGTCATATCACAAGCTCTGCTTAGTTTGGGGCCTAAGTTTTAACAATTTTATTTACCTATTGTAATAAAAAAAAATGTGTATGTTAGTTATAATATATGTGCTCAACTCATTAGGAAGGATAAAAACACCACGCAAAGAAACTAGCATTCAAAAAATTTTTTTTATTATTTAGATAGACTAATAAAAGTATCGATGCTCCGTTTTAATCCTACTGCAGGGCTAGCATGCAACCATCGATAAATAGTCGAATCGACAAGATAAATATTATTTTGTTATTTTATCATATTATGTAAGCTAATATGCGCACCATAATAGATAGAATTACTCGATTTGATACCAGGATTAAGACCACAGAACCAAATATGTTATAATCTTAATAAATTACATAATACTAAATACCATATTCTGAGAAAATATCGATAAAAGGCCCGATTTATAGTTGTCGACGGTAGCATGTTAGCCCCGCTGGGCTTTACCAAGTTCACTCAGAAGGCGCCAAGCCGGAACTTAGATTACAAGTACCTAAAGCTTGTCCCCAAGGTCACGTAAGCGTAAAAGCCTCGATTTACGTATAACGGCTTTTACTAACATTGATACGGAAAGTGGTAGTCAATTAATATTTAAAATGAAGCGGGACAGAGGTTGTTAGTTGAAAACGCTCATGTCACAGTACAGATATCTACAGTAATTCAACTCGGCCGCATCTTTGAAATAAATGCCTACAGCGCCGCGGTCCATTCACAAGTGATAAGGCTGCCAGCCTTCAGCGTTTAAATTACATTTGCCTACTTTGTGTTTACTTTCATTAAGTTTTGTGACTGCAAATCTACTTTTTTATTTAAACAAATAAAATACTTTGTTAATTGAATAGGAAGCGTTCAACAAAAATACGTTTCGTGTCAAAAAACCATGTTTACGTTTGACTAACAAATCGGTCTTATAAATTAGCGACCGAAAAATACTTGCGCCTCGACTTAGACACGCACGAAAGGATGTATTATTTAATTTTATAGTATTAACAATCCGCATATTAACGTGAAGCTCAATCAACAAATGTTTCGGAATGCAGACACTCGCAACTGGCCGCATGCCGAGATCGAACCGCGTAGGTATAGCTAGCATTTGGTCCGTTTGTATGAAGTTGAATTACTGTAGATATCTATACTGCGCTCATGTCTCAAACTTGAAAACTACATTTGGCATATTTTGATAGCTTAAGTTTTCTACCTTATCAAAACTATTTCTTTGAGATAGAAACGTACACCAGGACAATAGCGAGTCACTCATGACCAGTAGTGGTGGTGTCTGAAATAGCATCAAACCTAGAATAGGTACATAAAAGCATATTCAATTGTTATTAAAGAATGTTTACATTGCGCTTATGACTTTGTCATCCAATTCCCACTTATTGTTTTGATTAAGGACTTATCTAAATGTAAAACATATTCCATTCTAAGCTAAAATAAAGTGTTTTTAATAGAGATAGACCAGATTATCACAATTAAGTACCTACTGTATCTTTTTATGAAAACTGAATCCCAAAATCAAGAGTTCCACTTTTATCATAACTTTGTGGCCTTCGAAAATGTTACAAAAATGTACAACTGTTGAGGTTCTTGCTTAGGACAATAAATTACAACTGCTAAAATAATCCTTAAAAGTAAAACTGCCCATAGAGAAAGTGCCAAACATGTAAAAATTGTAGCTATGAGACTATTAGCACCTATACATTTTTAATGAGTTTTAGGTCAGTTTTAGAATGAGTTCTAGGAGGAAGGCCCTGTGGCTATTCTGGCCGGGTTACTGGAACTAATGGTGTTATTTTATGAACTTTTTGGAAGTGTTTTAATTAAAACCGTGAGAACGTACACGAACCGACCAAAAGAAATTTTGTATGTATTTTTTATTCATGATAAAAAAGTTACTATTCATATTGTAATGTATTAAAGCTAAAAGTATACAGATTCCTAATACATCAAGTTTAGAGGATGAATCCGAGCGAAGATGCGGGCAATGATTGTAACTTATTTGGTGTTAAGTTTTAAAACATTCATATTTTTTCAACAAACAATATAAGTGGCCAATAGTAGGACCGGATTCTAGAACAATTTCATTAAGGCCTGATTTTTCAATTGCCGGATAAAAGTTCTCAATTTGACAAATAAAATATGACTCGGCGAAATAATTATGTTTTACGACTTTTTAAAATTGAATAACACTGACATAGGATGAAAATAAAGTTGTGACGAGCTTGAAGCTGTCGAGTAATACTTTATTCATCCGGTACTGAAAAACCTTAAATGATATTTTTTTTTCTTCAGCAATAAAAATAAAGAAAAAACCAAATCTTGGATTATGATCACTCCTGTTATAATTTATTCGTGCTTGAAAGGTAATTGTATAGTACCTACGATTAATTAGCTATTAGTCAATCAAGAATTTTTTGTCATCATAACATTATCTCAGTTTCAAAACCATTTCTATAAATTTACAAAAGAGTCTGCTTGAATGAACACCGCGTTTGTTAACAAACAAAAGCCCTTCATCCTTTAGTATAGAAAATCCAAGATCCGTATTAAACTATTAAGTAGGCATGTAGATATACATACCTACTGTAATTAACATACCTAATATTGTCTTAAGTTTTCGCGATTCATACTATTAAATAAAACACTTTTTAACCGGATTTATCGCGTATATTTACATTTTAAATTTTGACTCGACGTTTCGGTGTCTTTTCAGACCCCGTGGTCACGAGCGACTGAGGTGTCAAGCGTCGGATTGATAGATTGAAAAAAGTTATACATCATCATCTCCATCTGTTTCTCAGTCTTCGAGCGTAGCGTTCGGGATTGACACAAAACGAGCTGACAGTATCTTGAGTTACAGGTCGTGCAGCTTGCTGGATGTTAGATTTAATGTTTTTCAGGATAGGGTCCCATGTCGGTGATAGTTTCCAACCATCTTATCTATTGAAATTAGGGTGTTTTTTAATTTCAATCGCTTCTCTGATCATTCTAGGAATGTAATGCTTCTCTCTAGATAAAATTTTCACAGAGTCAAACCTTAAGTAGTGGTTGGGCTTGTCCATGGAATGCTCACAAACTGCAGACTTTGAAGCTCTTCGATAATATACGCGATAAATCCGGTTAAAAAGTGTTTTATTTAATTAACATACCTGCTTGGGCTACTTCCGTGTACTTAATCATTATTCAACTTAAGTAATCAAACACAGGTATTGTAAATGCCTATTTCAATGATTAAGTAATAAATCATTCATTCAAGTACATAGGCTATATTTGATCAAAAGTAAGGCAGATAAATCAGTGTGAAGCTACTACTTTATACATAGGTACTTAAATGGATGTGGAAAATATTTTTATTTACCTATATCAATAAAGAATGCTAGACCAGTTTTAAGGCAGCCAGAATAGATAAAAGGCAGAGTATAAGAGGATTCCGCAATTAACACTTACTTTTGTGTCAGTAATTTATTGCCATACTCAGAAAAACAGCTACACATACGACAAATATAGAATCAGCTGATCTTATATCAACATTTGTCATGTATTAAATAAAATTCAATCAATTGTTGTATGAGCTCATAATAATTGCTATTTTTTTGAAATGTTATAGTAATAATTTATTGCTTAATCTTTATTATTTTCTGATTTATGTTCGCCAAAAAAAAAAAAACTGTTTAGCCCAAGCCATTTTAAAGTTTGTATTTTATTTCTTTACAAACTATTTAAAAAAATTGTTTAATACCTATTGCTTGATAAATAGTTATACTGAGCTAGAATTTGGCAATGCATATCTTTTATTATTTACTGTGAACTTATTTATAATAATTGTAACTTTGTGTTTGAGCATGAATAAATGAATTACGCCGTCTGCTTTTTCTCCTAAATAAATAAAAATAAATAAAACTCTAGCCTATAAGACAGCCACTGCACTAATAGTAGTCTGCTACATTTTCTTTTCATATCTCTCAATTTAAGATATAAGAAGTTATCAATGTTAAGTAATGTTTTTGTTTTGATTTTTATCTTTGTTTTATCTTGTTTTATTATCAAACAATGAAAGAAAGTCAAGTAAGATAGCTGGCTTTTTCATGAACACTGAACAAAGTAGGCAGTGAGTACAAAAGAGTTTTTTTGGAATATATTCAAAAGATTTCGCTGTAGCCCAGAAAGTTTCTTAGGGTCTTATAGTCATAAGCATGTATTTTTTTGAACTTTAGAAGTCAGATAAGTTTTGATCTTTGGAAATAATCTAGATAAATTTAGATATGATTCTTCTTCTATGAATGTTATAATTACCTCACTGCCATAATATAAAAAAACAATAGGTAGGCAGATAAGTGCAATTGGCTAAAGTTGATCAATCAATAAGGCACTGACTAAAATAATCAATTCATACCTATCAAATCTAATAAGCTATGTATTATTGATGAAATTTGTCATCATTAAATAAGATTAGAACAAAAAAAATTGAGTATATTGAGTACAATAATATAGGTAGAGGTGTCTTGGTAGCTCAAACATTATTCAACACTAAATATCTTTAGTAACTAGGTATTCATTTTATACACCCTTATTTAAATAATAAACAAACATGATATGAAAATTGTTTATGAAAAGGATGTGTATGTAATAAAATAAGATGAATTGTAATCAACAAGACTTACTTCAGCATCCGGCACCGAGGCCCGCCGTCGTCCTCTCCACAATCTGTCCTCACTGCCTCCAATGGCACCGCAGCTGCGAGAGTGCGACCTCTGAGCCGCGAGTTCGACTCCCGCCGGCGACCTCCTCGCCTCAGGACCTCCTCCCAAGGTCCCTCGAGAATCAGCCGCCAACAAAGCAGACTCAAAACTACCACGCCACGAAAACCTCTCACTATCACTTGCAACACTGGCCCTACTCGCAGTGGCCTCCAATATATCATGAGATTTACTGCGAGCTAAAGCTCCCGGTTCCGAAGCACTATCGTCGTCCGTCGTGGGCGACGCACCACCCGACACTTCATGCATTAAAGCCACTAAGCGACCACCGATATGTCGCATCACTTTCCCAAACATAGGCGGAGAGCCTTCACCCGCGCGTCCTAATGTCGCCGCTAGCCTGTGGTAAGCGCCTGCCGCGTCACGCTCTAAGGAACCACCCTCATTGTTACCCCGGTCGAACTCATCTATGATCTCACGGCAACTCTCTGAAATCTGCTTACGTAACGCAGATCTCGTCGCCGACGTGCCTTCCAGATCTGAGCCGGCGTAATCCGACGAGTCGTACGAATCACTCCACGTATCCTCACTAGATAAATACTCGACAATCTCACGCACTTCCTCATCTCTAATACCAGGAACGGTTTTCATTAACCTAGTCAGTTCACTTTCGAAATAAAGAAGTTGGGGTGGTTTAGGCGGCTTTGGAGTCTCTGTCGTTGTAGAGGCTGGCGTTGAAGTTCGTACGTTCGCTGAATTTATCATTTGTTTGAAAAACTGTCTCATTTTTGTCATCATTAAATTAGTTTCCTCGTCTGAAGACCAGTTATTAAAGCTATCCTTTCGTGATAAAGGACTAGGAGGTGGGCGTGACTTTAAGGGGCAATCTTTTTTTTCTTCAATATCCGGTCTTATCTCTTCTATAATTTCTTCTAATTCTACTTTAGGTTCGTGAGATCTATTAAAGTCGGAGCCGGAGTCTCCGTTTCTGAGTAGGTCATCGCAGCTTCCTACGAATCCGCTGTCTCTACTCGTTTGTTTCTTTGATTCACATAATTCAGATCCTAACGGTGGGAACTCTGGTCTAGGCGTGGTCCTGTCGTCTTCACCCTCAGAAACTGACCTGGTTTCATCCCTGGTTTCTTCGGTGAACTCTATAGATTGCCTTTTCTCTTCAGCCGGCGAGCCGCGTGTTTTTTTATTTTGTCGTTTCCTTTTAGATTCGTTCTGCGAGTCGAGTCTTTCAGAGGAGTCATGGCGACTTTCAGTTTCAGTACTAGAGGCGTCGGATGCATCCTGATTATCCTGTGATTGCTCCTCGCCCGTTAGTAAATTATCCAAGGACGATGATTGAGATCTAGGGGTGCCGCGAGCGCGAACCAGTCGCTTTCGTCTTTGCTCCGGGCTCTGCCTGCCCTCACTATCACTGCCAACGCTTCCTGAACCATCTGAATCCCTCCTCTCCTGATTAAATCCCATAAATCCCGATAAAAAATATTTTTCTAATCGGGACGACACTAAATCATCACTATCACCACTATTTCGTTTCGGTAATTCACTATCGACAATCGATTCACCACCCTCACTACACACACTTGATGTTTCCGAAACCTGATCTTCATCGTCGCGTATATTACGTCCGTCGCCGAGGCCAAAGAAAAAGTACTTTTCTAGTTCCGTCGCCGATATGGGTCGCGGCTTTTTTGTAGTCGGTTCCGCCTCGCTTTCCTCACAACTTTCTTCGACTATTGTATGTAAGGTGAAGTCTAAGGAACGGCGGCAGTACTGGAATTCCTCCCTGTGCGGGAGGGTGGTTTCGTCCTCCGAATCCGAGTCGGAGGGCGAAGTGACCTCTTCGTCGTCATGACTGACGTCCTCGACCCACGAATCGTCGTCGGCGAGCCCCTCCTCGAGACAGACGACCGCCGAGAGAGTGTCGGCATTGCTGACAACGGTCACTCCGCCCGAAGGCTGCGCAGAATCGTCGTCGCAACTTCGTTCGTTTTCGTCATCCGCGTCTGCACGTGGTTCGGTTTCGTTTTGTGAGTTCGTGTGGTGCACTATGATTTCCCGCATGAGTCGCGTGGTGTCCGATGTGACTACGGAAACGCAGTCGTGTGTGATCATCACGCGACTGGTGAAACGCGCGGTGACGTCCGCTCGATCAGAGCGCTCGCGGCTGACTGCCGGCTCGGCGACAGGTGCGCCCGCGCTTGCCTCTCGCCCCTCGCCGTCCGCGCCCCGCACAACCTCACTTTTTTCCGACTCTCGGTCCTCTAGCAATTCTTTCTTCAATAATTCACTCAACGTTAGTTCGATGCCTTTGAATAAGTCTATGTTTTCTGATGACGTACTCGAATTTTCACAACCCGGTTCCGGCGAGGGCGCTAATTTATTATATTGCTCTGAAGCAATTTCATCTGTGTTACTTTTCTCACTCGATTCGAGCGCCGATTGTACCGATACTTTTACTTTCATATCACCTGATAAGCTAGGAATGTTTTCCAATGAATCGTGATCGTTGTTTTCGGACATGTGCATCGGTTGATTATTGTCATCTTTGCTGTGGCTATCGAAATTACTGCTACTTGTGCTACATGACGCCTCGAAGCTATTGAAATTTTCATACGTTTCACTTTGTAGCATATTTTCATTGCAGTAATCGATAAATTGCATCTTTTTGTTACTTTTCAGTTTGTTTTCATCCGAATCGTACGAAATGATTGGATATTCCTGTGAAAAATGTACAGAATCCAGCAGCTTTACGCTTTTATCGATATCGTTTTCCGAGTTACTGCCGTCGATTGGGGGGCTATTTATTCTGTTGGGTCGTTCGTCAACTGCGATTATTTCGAGGTCATCTGATTTCTTGTCATAGGAGTCGTCGCAGTCAATGCCGCTGCTGTCGGCGTTGTCGTCCATGTCGGAGGAGGAGTCGGCGGGGTTGACGACGAAGACGCGCGAGAACCGCCCGCCGCCGCCGCCCGAGTCGTCCGAGTCCTCGTCCGACGTGGCGGGCTCCTCGGGCGCGCCGCTCGTCACCTCATAGCTGCGCCGCACCGCTCCCGACTCCGACCCGCTGGACGCATCTGACTCATTCGCGAACGGATAGCACTTCTCTACCTCCAAATGGCCCGGCATGTCGTCGCTCTTATTCGCCGCCTCCGCGATCACTTTGATACCGTCCGCCGCCGCATGCTCGACTGGCTCATGTTTCGCGTTATCAACACTATCAGACGCGATAGGGTGTGCTATTTCTGATTGGACGGCTTTATCGTTGATAACTTCTAGTGTTTTCTGTGGGAGAGCGGCGGCGGCGGTGGCGGCGACGGCGGCCGCCGTGGTGAAGCGCGCGAGCGCGGCGGCATCGAGCGCGGGGAAGCCGGGGTACGTGCTCCAGTGAGGCGGTGGGGGATGATTGAGGAGAGCAGGCCAGAGTGCTGCTGGGACTGGAACGGGTACTGGTACTGGGACGGCTAGAATGCGAGGTTCGGCGCCGCAGGAGCACTGTCGCGGGCAGGCGGGTGGCGAGACGTGTCGGGGCGCGGCGCCGGGCTCGAAGTAGTCCCAGTCGCAGTCGTCAGGCGCGGGCGGCGCGGCGGACGACGCCGTCGACGACGAGTCCTCCGTGTCGTCGCGGCACGACGAGTCCGAGCTGAGGAACACGAGGCGGTAGTCCTCAGGCCGCATGCGCCCGGCCTCAGCCTCGCTCGCTTCCGTTTCGATGCCCCACTCTGGAAATTAAAATAAAAAGCTTTATTAATTTATGCGAAGTCACTTGTATTTCGGGCTGATTTTTTAATATCGCCATCTTAAAACCGTGCGCTGGCATCTTCGTCCTAATGTTCACTTACAATCAGGTGAGATTGAGGTCACAACCGGGCATAGTCACTAAAAAAAACATATATACCTACATACCCAATTTGTAAAAACTTTTTCTATTGATTACATTCGATGTTGCCCATCTCATTGAAAAGGCACGCACCCTTATATTATCAAGATTTATAGGACCAAAGGAGACGCGGAAAAACCGGTCTAATAAAACGTCTACAGCTGGGATGCGAACCCAAGTTGTTCTCGGATAAGGCAAAGAGATTCTAGACAGTCTGCGTCGAATCTATGTTAACATCGTGGTTGTCTGGAAGATAAGAACGCCAATGGTGTAACAATGGTATAATATCCTTTTAAAATCTATTTTTTTCTTTGGTACCTAACTATGTAAATAAATAAACATATACAAAGTATTACTCATTCTTACAAAAATAGCAAAAAGAGGTTCACTCAAAGGTCGACTATTTTAAAAATTCCATATTTACAACGTGACTAATCGTTCTTAATTACATTGATAAATTGCTTGAGTTCATTAAATAATTGTGTCGTAATTATACACAAAGCTAAATGAATTTGGCTAGAACCATAAACAAAAACCTACTTCTTATTTAAAATTCTAATTAGATTTGATGATCTATTCAATGGCATAAATACCTACGTAGGTATCTAATCTCTTTTGTAACACAAACAATATAAAAGTAAAATGAAACAAATGAAAATCAATTTCTACTCTACTTTCAATACAATACTATTTTCAAGTGGTAAAAGTAAATCTGAAAGCCATTAATTATTGGTCGTATTAATGTTTATGCAATAAAAATATTAATTCAAAGCAGACACTGAAAACAATTATTTAAATTACAAATTACTGCAACACGCACATTTTCTTTCTATACAATTATTGCCTACTTACTCTATAATTATGCTTTGAAACAAAAACAAGATCCAGTCAGTGGTATTGTTTATTTACGCCTTAAAATATTTCTTTAGCAAATACGTACTTAGACACTACTTCTGTGGTACAGACGGAAGTAAATCTATATTTATTATTAGGAAGTAGTCAGTTACTTGACTTAAAACCGCGAGTTTTGTTTAAAAAAAGTTTTGAGTGTAGTGTAAGTACCTATCAAATACTTCCGTAAACTAAAAAATATGTGTAAAATACAAGAATTGCGAAAAATAACATTACCTAGAAAAATATATCATATTTAAATAGGAGTAGTATTTGTATGTACTTATGTACATTATTATACATACATAATGTTACGCACTTGATTCCATTACATAATACCTACGCGTAATTTACCAGTCGAATCTTTGCTGGAAGAAACTTCCTTTAGTTTTGCTATACCTAATTGATTTGATTTTATTTGTTTTGACGTGTAGGTATAGACCTACAGTGTTATTTGCGCATAAAGGAGAATAATCAACCTTTTTTCAGGACTTAATAGGTCCTGAAAGTACATACATAGTATTTGAGATTACAAAATGATAATAAATGAAAAAAAAAATGTAAGTACGTTTGCAGTACCTTTTGACAAAAATCCCTTAAAACCCCTTAGACTCTACACAGTGTATAGGAAAAAGACGCAAAGGTACTTTGAAAAAACCCTCCCTCTTTTTAGGCAACGTAAAAGGAAATGTCCTTTCCAATCCTGGATAAAGGTGTCCTAAAAGGCCGCTAATCTCGGCATCAGGATTGAAGGATTATTTACTTAATTAGGATTAAGTATCAGGAATGAACAGATTAAGACCGTCTTATAGTCTTAAAGGTATGCTAAGAAGTTTTCATATATTGCGACATTTTTAATACTCAAATTATGTTCTGTTCACATGTTTTACTAGCAGACAATATTTATCTTAGCCCTTAAAGTGATATAGTAGAAAGCATAACGGATGGATGGCTTGCTTCGTGAGTCGAAAGCGAGTAGATACACGAACCTGGCTGAGATGGTGGGAGGCTATTCTAAGTTATACCTTATCCTGAGAGTATAGTGTAGTGTACTATAGCAAAATAAAGGTAAGTATTACATTGAATAAAATGTATTAAATGCAATAACCCCGAGTTAATATCACAGACCTAATATGATTTCAAAACAGTTTTAAAGTAATTTTTTGCGAAAACAGCAATTCGAAAAATGCATAAAGAGTAGTAAGACTAGTAGGTGTTCGAAGTTTATTTCCACATCAATATTGTCTACATTTTATCATTAAAAAAACTGTTTCAATGATAAAGCACGTTGTGTTGTATTTTTCATAAATTTTACATTTTAGAAAAACCTTAGGCTTCAAAAAATTTCGACACACAGAAACAATATTATTGTGCGTCATGCTTCTGCACATTCTAATATAAATAACTGAGGTTTTTATTAAAGTACCGAAATGAATATCGTACTCAATTACGCAAAGGTTTTCAAAATAACCGCCTACTCTCTCAAAGCAAACCTAGCGTTTGGATAAGACACGATTTTCTCACATTATCCATGCTAGAGTATCGCATGTCTATCGTTTTAACGATAAAACACACTAACAAGTATAGTATTCGTCAATATATAGCTATAATTGTGCTTCGCTTGATTTGATACTGAATAAATACGAGTAAAACCACAAAACGTAAAAAGATGTTGAATAATGAATCTTTGTTTGAAAAAATTTTGTTTGTGTCTTAGAAGGCATTTCAAGAATGTGAAAAAACAATGGAAGTTTATGTTGACTAGTTTTTTTTTGGTAAACAATTACATATTTCCAAAATAAGTACTTACCTACAAAGTTATATACATACATACATACATAACGTCACGCCTGTAGACGTTACCCCTTATGGGGTAGGCAGAACACCGGAGGTTACAAGATCACGTTTGACAAATTTGGAGGAATTATAAAGATAGAGAGACTATTTGTAGTGACAGCGAGTCAGCCTATCGCCAACAAAAACGCCTTTAAAACCTCTGACCCTTAACTGACTTTTACAGTATGCCTGGGAAGAGAAGCAGCTGGCACATTCTACGTTTTTCTTTCGCTCCCAGTCCAGCATGGAAGCATATATCTATATAAGTTATATCTTTATATCAATTCAATATATTATATCTTAAATATATATAAGTTATATCTTTGATCATTTTGTATTTTACGATCCTCTACTGCATTATTGCGCATATGTGATTTTTATAGCGTAATCAGTTTTGTTTTTATTGGATTTTTTATTGATTTCTAAAAATACTGCTAGGTACAGAAGGCCGCAGATAAAGCGTTATAAACCTGTCAAACTTTCTTAATCAATTATTAGCTTAATTCCAGGGCATAGAGTTCAGATTCAATTACAATTTTTGAACAGATTTGTAAAGGTTGATCTGCTACCTTCTCTACTAGGTAGAAAAAAACTTTAATCTTTTCATGTTTTTTAACAAATAATCAAAAGTGATAAGATTATCCGTATTTTTTTCTTCATCGTCCAATTTATTCATCATCCTAGATAATTAGACAAGAATATTGGATAAAAAATATGAACTGTAGACATCCTCGCGTAATTTCGACTTTCTTAAATAAAAGGGATCTTTTTCACAACACAGGACACCTACATCGAAAATTGATCAAAATTGCTTAGACAGTTACTAAAAATAATTACACAGGGCGACATATAATATATGTATACTAAAATCACTTTAGACATACATATTATGTATGTCTAAAGTGATTTTAGTCCTTAATATTCCAATTAATAAATAATTTTTTTTTTTTTAACCAGGATTACGAATTAACCTGTTCCCAATACAATACATTCAAACATACAAACGTTTCAATCTTATCTACCTTTACTAAGTCTTCCTTATGTAGATTTATGGAAACTTGAGTGATGGATATACAGACAACTAGTTAGTAGGTGTCTTGTAGTAGCTTGTTTAGTAATGACGCTAGTGGGTGGAAAGCCTTAGGCCGGCGCCAGACTTAGCTTCAAATGTTTGAACAAATGTTTGCACAAATGTGTGGCGCTGGACTTTGCATATTTATTCAACGTTTGCACAAAGCTTTGCACTTTGCCATCCGGTGTCGGTCTTTTTCCACACATCAAAGCGTTCAAAGTTGAATGTGTGCAAATGTTTGCGTGGCTTGCCACACTTGTTCAGTATCCAGTTGCTCGAGCGTTGTCGAGCGGGACGGTTGTGTGCATGTTACACTGCATGCGGCGATATGATGGACTGGGGCAGCGACTGCGTTCTGGAATTTGTAGAGTTGTTACAGGGGCAACTATGTACAAGGAACCCGAAAAATAACAAATAAAAAAAATATAATTACATGCACACAAATAATACAGGCTAACTGAGTCTACAAAATCGTTGTCCATCTTGTTTGTTGTCTACTAGCATACTGTGGAGAAAAGTGTTTGCGAAGCAAGTCTGGCAGGTTACGTCAATATGTGTTCAAATGACTTTGCAAAGTCGTCAAAGATTTGTGCAAATCTTTGAAGCTAAGTGTAGCGCCCGGGTTAGATGTAGTAGGACTAGTTGATAAGGACAGTTACAGACAGTAAGATGTATAAACTCTATGGTTTTCAATAAGGTGACGCAGTCTCTTTATAATGTATAAAGAAAAGTGAAAAATCTTGCTTTGTTAAATAATAATATAAAATAATAATAATAAAAAAAACTTTATTTACGCTACAACAACTTAAGTTTAGATAGCATAGAAATATACACACAAATATAGTTTTACAGAGGCTGGGGCCTAACCTAGGATACCCTGTGTCTTAGGACTCCAAGCGTCTACCTTCGGAAAATTATATAAGATTAGGTTGGTTTAACATAATAATAATTTTAAATAATAGTCTAATGGCGACAACATTGCAAGTAGTATATGTGGTTTATTGTAATGAGTCAGCGTGAAATAAACGTGTTATAATTAATTACTGTAATTGTGAAATGAATATCATTTTTCTGAGATAATTAGCATGTCGTGTGTGAGTATTTAGCACTCATCTTTTGTAAGTGTGAAGTTGATGTTTGACTTAGATTATCTCTTAAAAATCGTGTTTATTTTATATTTTCTCCATGACTAGGTATGACCCCGCGTGTCGTAAATGGCAATAAATCCATGCAACCACCCTTTATAAAATACAGCATCAGCTTAACACCACCCATTATGTGCTCGCTTACCAGTAGTTTAGATAAAAGAAACGCGGTTAAAGTCAAAAATAAAAATAACGTCTAAAGAAGCCCAAAATAGAGCTCGTGATTTAACTGAGGAGCAAGATCAGGATACGCAAATCGCCAAAGCAATGACTGTATAAATGTATAGTGTATACTCCTTAAATATATAGTGTATACACCTTTATGCAGGTGACTGTACGTTTGTTTCTCTGATAAACGGAGCTGGTTTTAGGTTTTAAATATAGTACGGCTAAGTGGTTGTGGGCCGGTAAACTATGGCCTTTAGTTCTGTAATTTCGGATTTAACTTTAGGGTTATTATTAGTTATTATGACCTTTTAAAGAAAAAAATAGTTATATTGTTCTTACGGGGCTAATATGGCTGCTTCTGTGAAGTTTTGTTATGCTGTTATCTCGAGTATACTTAGTTATTTTAATTTAGTTTTGTCGAAGGTTCGATATTATTTACATAATAACAATAATAAATATTTCTGACACTCACACATTATCTAGCCCAAATTAAGTTTCTTAAAGAACTTGTGCTATGGATACTAGATAACGATAGAAATATATAAACATACATATTGAATAAATACATATTTTTTATTAGAATAAACTTAAATAAACATATAAACATCCATGACTTGACGGCTAATATCTGTGTTCATCACACCGATATCCGCAGCCGCGCCGCCGCCGGGATTCGAACCCAGGACCTCTGGCATAGAAGGCAATATATGTTACCACTACACCAGCCGGTCGTATAAGTATGTTAAGTTAACTAATATATGAGAAAATGTCATGTGTTACTCTACTTGCTCGTATAACTGATTTATAACAATTCGGCGGATGTAACAAAATGTGTAGCTACTGATGTTACGGAATATGACAAAATTAGATTAATTGATAAATTTAAGGTTATTTGATAACTTAATAAATCGACTATCGGTATGCGTCCTAATGGTGTATGTAGCGTAGTTTACCTAGGCCTTAGTTAAAATACACTTTATTAAGCAACGGTAAAGTAGGTATATTAGATGAACAGTCAAATGTTTGCATTCAAAAATAAAAAAGTAACACGTGATTACCAAAAACATGTGCGCCCACATAAAGTTAAATGTCTCAAGCTTTATCCAAAATTGAGATTGAAACAATTATCGACTTATTATGCAGACTCGCTAAATCAAGCTATTCGTTTTAAAAAAAATACTTGAATGTTCGTTTTTGATTTAGCCGACAATCAAGCTAAAATATTAGAAGTGAAAAACAAGACATTAACTAATTATAGAGACATTTCTAGCTAACAAGTCAAACTGATAGGCATATTTGATAACCTTCGGCAAGCCTTTTTAGTTAGCCACGAACTGTATTGTACTGTATTTATTAAACCAAAACCTTACAGTATCGCCAAACGATCGATCGACCACGAACACGTGGTAACATTATACTATATAACTATAAAATCCCGCAACACTGGCAACACCATGTTATACTGTACGTGATTTCATATCTCCACAGGCTATTGTAGTAGGTAGTACTTAATTATAACTTGTAGCAGATAATGAATATAAACAGGTTAGATAAGGCGGAAGTATGAGTGTTTGTATAAATAATTTATCATGGCGAAAATTTATTTGCTGAGAATATTATTGAAGTTTTAAAAAAACAGTTTTAAAAAATTTCTTTATTTTATTAAATGGGACTTTAAACAGCAAATTTTTTGTAACCAACCGTTTTTCTAAAAGTAAAATGAAGAACTTATCACAATGGTATATTTTTAAATGTTATTTCAATTATCTGATGTAAAGTGTAGACAATCAAATTCCGTTGTACCTAATTATTTATTTTATGAACCCTAGGACAACATATAGGAAACGCGGGTTTGTCTAATGAAGGTATAGCCTTCTATCCGGAATACAGCCACACACAGCTAAGGTTTTTGGCAGTGGGGTTAAAACCCAAATTCCGGTTGATCCGTCTTCATCCTATGACGTCTCATCCTACTCATTATTTTTTCTTCGCTCATCTTATTAATGTGCCGTATTCATCCTACAGCGAAAATCTCATTTTAAATACCTATCGATATGCCTTGCTCATCCTATTTTAAAAACACCTAAAAAAGTGTAAGATTTGTGTACGGTGTGAACAAAAATACTATTATAAGAAATATTTCGAAGCAGAGTAAATTTTTATCAACCGACTTCCAAAAAAGGAGGAGGTTCTCAATTCGTCTGTATGTATTTTTTTTCCTCTACTCGATTTTAATAATTCTTAATTCATATGATAGAGGATACTTCATAGTTGGTCCCATATCAAAATCGGTTGAGTACTTCGTTGAAAATTTTAAATTTTTGAAACAATATGTATGATTTTGGAGAATGTTTACGTGGATTACATTATTATTAGGGTCGGCCAAAGTTTTGACGTAAGTCGGTTTTTTAATGTTCTGTATTCATTGATTATTTTGAGTTATTCTATTAAATAGAATGGCTGGAAATTTGATGATATTATATATTTAAATTAAGAATAAAATCTTTTTTTTAATAAAATATGAACGAGACGTTTTTCTTCCATGACACTTGATGTTAAGTGAACTAAGGTGGTATACGTTCATCCACAAGAAACCTATTCAATCGACGCTTAAAAGTACTAGGACTATACTGGTCAGGGAAAATAGACGCAGGCAGTTCATTCCAAACCTTGGTGACACGTATCAAAAAGGAACTGTCAAACTTTAAACTTTATCGACTTTATCTACGAAATCGGAAATGAACTTTATTCAATGGACATAAGGAGCTGACAGGACGACATACACTCTTCGGCCGCATAGTAACTTCACAAATCATGTTTTCTCTCGCTTTTTATGGATGACGTCACACCAGAAGGTCCGAATATGCGCGAAGTTCATGTATGTATTTAACTAATTTCTATGCTCATTTAATTATTTATAATATTCGAGTATTTCTATCGTAAACATAAATTGTTTTGCAGTTCGTACTTTTTTTTGGTAAAATTTACTTTAGGATGAGTAAAGAAAAAAAATATTAAAAATTGTCATAGGTGAATACGGAATACCAGTTTAGGATGTGTGAGGAATTAGGATGAGACGTCTTAGGATGAAGATGGAACAACCCAAAAATTCTTGACTATTCATATTCAGCTGGACACGCTTCACAAACCCTAAATTTTATCGTTTTTCTACAGATCTCAGATATATTTATTATATCTGAGATCTGTAGAAAAACGTTTGAATGAAAAGATAATGTGTGTATACCCTTAGTGCTGTATACCCTTGTTCCGCCATTTTGTTTATCCCTACAACTGATTTAAGAATACTTTCAGACATCATCTCAGCTTTGTTCGTTTTATTTTCTATTTTCACCCCTACATGGGTAATCGTATTTTGTAACAACGATTAGCCTTATTGTTATCTAATCGGGTCGATCATATGAAAGCAAGCTTCGTTGGCGCCGACTCAAGGTTTCAAATTGCCTAAGTCGGTACACTCGTGGGCAGGAGAGAGAAGGCCGATTTAACGAAACAGCAGTCTTTATAACAATGTAGGTTGATATCAAAATGGTGATTCAATTGTAGGTGGCTTTGGATTATGGGCACGTTGGGTTTTTAAAGAGGTTAAGGAAAAATTGTGAATTTATGACGGCTATTTGCGATTTTAGCGCGGAAGAATGGCGTTGTTTGTAAGTTTGTTTCGAGAATACTTTAATTTTTTACCAACTTCAACGAAATTGTCTTTGAAGATTAAAATTATAAGAAATTAATACGATTTTTGTTCTGAAATCTCAGACAAATGTAAAAAATCATAAAAACATAGATGAAAATACATATTTCTATCAATGCGGTGATAAATCACTTCACCCTTTCAAGAACAATGAATGGTAGAAGTTTAAATAAAGACATTATAGAAGACTATACTTTTGATTGATTTTGCAATTTTTTTTTTTAAATATTTATTATAAGTTTGTGTTGTGGACACTACACAGCGGAACTACTGGATCGGTATTCTAGTATAAACCCAGACACAAGTCAGCACTACGAGCACAGAACTTTATCGACTCGTATGTTTACGAATGTTCGTATAAGTGGTATGGAGAAGGTTTGTAAGCAATAATTGAAATCTATCCATTGCCGTACGGATAGTTTCAATAAATGTGTGCCTTGTTAATTTTGAATGTTTGTAAACATATTGTACTCTTAAATAACTGTAAAATAAAAAATTACAATGTTACTAAAACTAGCAACCGACTCCATACTATGCAAACATACGTTAACATATGAGTCGATAAAGTTCTGCGCTCGCACCGCTGCTGCTTAGAAAAGTTCGGTTGGGACTAGATCCCAAGACCTCTCACGCTGCCTTGCGTCAAGCCGAACCATGATCAATGCACCATGCAAGAACTGGAGTACCTTATATTTTATGAGTTAAGTTAAGAGACAGCATGAATAAAAATAACGACCACTTTGGCCGACCACTCTGGTCGTGGGTTCGATTCCCGCACGGAACAAAACAAGAAAAAAAAGTTCCGCGTCTGGGTGTTTTATCTATATATGTATTAATGTTCAAGGTTCTCCCCTAGTTCGCTACATGGTATCCCATATTACAAGTTCTACTTAGTTTGGGGCCATGAGGTTGGTGTGATTGTCTGGGGATTTTATTTTTATTATTTATTTATAATTTATTTCAAACACATAATTTCACATGTCTAGTAATAACAATCACATTCCAAATACACAATTCCTTTTGTTTGAGTAGATAAAGGTATTAGTTTTACATTTTACATGTTGTTTGCCTAACCCTAGAGGAAGAAATCTTGTAGGTAATAAAATTCTAAAAACTTACAAATACTAAATATCTCAATAACAACTATACGCCTGAGCTGAGCTGAGTCTGATGAAATTAGGGATGAAAACATGACGAAACAAGTTTTAAGAAATTCGAGATTACCTTAAACCGCAGAACCGCAGGAAAATATAAAAGGCTATATATTTGACCGATTATATAATAGTATGAATGCGATGTCGTACTTGTAAACAATATTCGTTTAGGCATTTTCAAAGACTTACATTCATACAATATTTTCTTTTTACAAAAAAAATTGTATAGGTTGTCTGATTATCCAATAAACGATGGGATTTTGATGTTATCGACAATGCTTTCTAGTTTTATAGATCATTGTGAGTTGAAGTTGGAGCTGGTTGCGTCAGCGATCGCAAATAGATTTATAAATATGAATGTAATTTGCGAATCTTCCATTTAGAAGATAGGAATAAGAGAAGATATGATAAGTAGGATTCAACTCAAAGTAAATATAAATTTTATAGACCAATCGTTGTTTTTTATTGTTCTTCTTTTGTGGGTGCTAGGTTATAGGCTCATAACACTATTGAATTGATATTACTGATAAAGCGTTTCAAATGGCATCTTATTGAAATGAGGAAGAAGATATAATGCGTTCAATCCCATTCACTCGACTTTTGAAATAACGAACACAAACGCACGCACTTTGAGCCACGCTCATACTAATCTAAGCAACTAAAGAAGATATTTCTTTGACATTTTTCAAATATACCGTTACAAGTAAAATTACTTCCATGCTGGACTGGGAGCGAAAGAAAAACATAGAACGTGCCAGCTGCTTCTCTTCCCGGGCATACTGTAAAAGTAAGTTAAGGGACAGAGGTTTTAAAGGCTTTTTGTGGGCGATAGGCTGACCTCCTGTCACTACAATAGTCTCTTTCCATCTTTATAATACCTCCAAATTTGTCAAACGTGACATCCCATCTGATGTAACCTCTGGTGTTCTGCCTACCTCATAAGGGATACAGGCGTGACGTTATGTATGTAAGTAAAATTAATAAAGCAAATAAGTATCTTCTCTACAAACTTCGGTCACAGTTCTTGATATTTTTATAACAGCTGTACCATCAACTATAATTACTTTTATTGCAAGCCTAATATGACCTTGGCATATAAAATACACAGAAATTCTTCATGGTGGATTTGTCGAATCTAAATTTGACTCTTACGTTAGTGACCCTCACTTTTAAAATCGACTCATTAAATAATTTGATTATTTCACAAATAGCTTGCTTAATAAGTAGTCTCTCGTAAAAATAGTAGGTACCTATTTTGAGCATGTTTTGGGAGTGGTTTATTTACAGCAAGTTCCGTTTTGAACAATGTGCTCAATCTTGGAGCATGAAATTTTGACTCAGGCTTACCGTACGAGGTTAAGGCCAGACGCGGATATAGTAGGTAATTTTTTTGTCTCTACTAATAAAGTTTTGCGTTATAAGTAATGTTTCCAAACCACTTGTTTCCAAACCACTGCCACAGAAAGATAAAGACGACCACTTTGGCGATGGGGTAAACCTGTCTGCCTCAGACGCCAGTGGTTGTGGGTACGATACCCGCACGGAACAAGAAAAGAAAATGTTCCGTGTCTGGGTGTTTATCTATTTATGAATTTATATTCTAGGTTCCCCCCTAGTTCGCTACATGGTGCCCCATAACACAAGCTATGTTTACTTTGGGGCTATGTAGTTGGCGTGATTGTCTGGGGATTTTATTATTATTATTTATACTTACTTTACATAGATACGATACTTTATGAATAGATGGCTATCATGGTAACTTCAATTATTTGCGAGTTTATTCGCGAGTGGAAAGCAATTCTGAAACTAAATATATAACCAAAATTCTAAATTCTTGGCTTTTGTATTGGCTATCAACCTATTACTAGTTCCAATTAAATCTTAATTTCTTCGAGACAATATCATTGATTTCCACCAAATAAAACAGAGAGTTGTCCGGACGGACGACTTTCGAATGAAAATGCCGCAATTAAATCGGCTCAACCGTTTAAGACTTCACGCCACAGACAGACAAACATAAAACACCCCTCTTTTACATCCGACTTTAAAAATATTATAAAAAGGCGTTGGTATACTATGACGTCATCTCTGTATCTCCTTTAGTTGCAGGTTAACCCACACTGTCTAAAATCTGTATTTATATCAAAAATCTTATCAAAAAGCCTGTAAGCGCCAGACACCGTGACGGCAACTCCATAGAAATTATAAAATAATTACCTTATGTTATATATTCTGTAGGAAACCGACGTAATAAAGTTCTGCATATTCAGATATGAATGCTTCGATGCTCTTGATAGTTCCGTCCCAGTGGGGTTTAGTATCGCCCGGGCCACCATGGTGTAGAAATAAAAATAAAGCTATTGTAGTTAATGTGTAAATAACATGTTGTCCATTCAAAAAGTAATTAATTCTGTTTTGCACTGCTCATAAAATAACCGACAAAGATCTTACTTTTCTTACGTTTAGTTGAAACATAACAAATCTAAATTGAAATTTGCTTCTTTTTCTGTTCTTTTATTTTTATGGTGAATTAAATAATGAATATTAAAATCGTTTATTTCTGCATAAGTCAAGTAGCGTGTTAAATTCAGTAAGTCAATGTACACAGCACGGCTAATCGTGTGAAATTTTTTTACTAGTAATCTAGCTACCCCACTAATCCTCCCGCTTGGTGATTTATAGCCTTAACTTCCTTCTATATCCAGGGGAGAGATTCGTGTATATGGTAATAAATAAAATGAACTTATAGTATAATTCATATTATCCTATAAGTTCATTTAATTTCGGTTTGTATTTCGAGAGAACCCTAAAAATGGTAACTGTAAAGTTATTATTGTAACATAATTTATCGCGATGAAATCCGTCCAAGAAATTGTTTATTTGAGAGTTTTAATGTTTATAAAGTGGTCCGAGAAATGAGCTTCCCCGCAACGCACCCTAGAAGCAGATAGACACGGTAACGAAGTAATCCGCATCTATACGACTAGAAGACTGTTGCTAAAATTCATACTCTTTTTAATTTGTTACCTGAAGGGGTTTTATCTTCATAATGTAAGATGTATGGTGTTCTCCCCGCCTTGATGCATTAACAAGTTCAAGTAGCATTTACATTTGTTGATATACTCTAGTTACCATATCGGGGTTTTTACAAGGACGAAGCCATGGGTAGGAGCTGGGTGAAAAGACACCATGAAATTAAATATAAACAATAAAATAAATGTTTATAGTGCTTATAAATACGTATTATTTTGTAAGCGTGTTACATTACTTGAAAATGGTGGTGGTAATGTTGACCAGTGATTGTCTTATTTAACGCTTCATGGTTTTAGATTTTTTTGTTCGATTGACTATTATGAAGCAAATTGTTTGGATCATAAATTTTGATTGCTACTTCCAAAGGGTTTGCTTATCTGTTTTATTATTTATAAATTTTACAGACAGGTACAGAACTTTAGCTGTATAACAAGACCAAATTGTATTAAGGAATTAGACTCTTTTGAATTGTATAAAAAAAGCTAAAAGAATTTATCTTAGAATAAGTGTTCATAACGATTAAGTTCAGAAATTTGTCTAAACAATTATTGAATTAAAGTAAGTTATAATGAATAAATTTTAAAATTGTTATCTCATTTTAAGTGCTGTTTTGTGAGAATAAAGATCTTCAAACATAAGAAGATTGATTGTGGACAATTAAGCTAATTTTTTCAAGATCTTCTTATCCAAGGCCTACAAGTTTTAAAATTATAGTCAAACATTTTTTTATTTAAAAGAAAATTTTAATTCATCAAGTCCAAAATATTCGGCCAACTAAATTAAAACTATATTAAAACAAAAATTGGCACTCCAGTAGTATTCTCTAGGTTAGGTCTAGATTTAGGTTATTGTATAGAATATTCACTCGCCCACTCGTATTCATATGAAAACGTTGCTTATCGATTACAGGTAGTTCAAGTTTGTAAACTATAGAAAAATGTTATGTAGAGCATGCTGTTTAAGCTATATTATCTATACAACTATTCTTAACATTTTAATAATAGCTAGTTACCAGTCAGACCTATTTCCTCTGAAGAATTCTATCATAAAGCTATAATATACCTATCACACAATATCGCAGGTTAAGCGACATCCGGCGCGGTCGCTTAAAGGACCGCCGATCATTTATTTCTCACGACGACTTCCGTGCTTCGGAGGGCACGTTAAGCAATCGGTCCCAGGTGCTGTTTACTTGCAAATAGTAGTTGTTAGAGCTTGTCAGAGGCCATTTCGGCGCCCTTAAGATTCTGACATCCAACAATCAGCACTGGGCCGGTTTACGGCCTAAACCTCCTCGTTACTCAGGGGAAACTCATAGACCTGCAGTGGGCTTATTACACAGAGTTGTGATGATGATGATCAGATGCCTTCAAAACCTTTCATTTACTGTATTAGGTTCATTTAGATGAAACTTCCCCTTAGTCCATTCACAGTTGTTATGCCTCAGTCGCATTGTACGAAACCTTTTTTTTACACAAAGGGCGAGATTGAATTGTCTTTTCCAATATAAAACAGTATTATCATTATCAATTCACCAGTCTTCAGCATCATGTAGCTTGTAATAATAACGAAATATTGATAACTTTAAAAATCGAAATCGTTATGCTGAAAAGCTATATGACCTTTTTCACAATTTTGCGCACGAATAATTTTGTTTTTCTTTCTTATTGTTTCTGTACTTATTTTTTTTTACTTACTAAATTACACTAATAAGTTATTTTATTCATTTCATATAAAGCTTCCTGGAGACTTTATAAATTATCATCGAGATTATTATTTACCTTTCCTTTCAAACAAGGCTGAGTACACGCGCCGGAAGCGAACCCTACCCCACTTGCTCACAACCTGTTGGGTAATCAAGCATTGAGCCCCTGTACAAAGGTACACGCAAACCGCAAAAAATGGACGATAGAGCTCTGTGAGCACGATCATTTGTTTTAGGGATTCGTGTGAAAATAAAAAGTAAAACACTTTACTTGGTGTGGATTTGACTATTTTAAATTTTTAATTAACTTAGGAATAACTTAAGATATAAGTCGACTTTTTAAATAGTTTATAGTTTAAAAAATCATAACGTCACGCTTGATCGGCTTTTTAAAGCTCTAGTAAATCGAATAATAGTACGTACTTTAAAGATGCTTCTTTAACTTCTATATTGAACGGACTAAATAAAATAAATTGTCGATTAAGTAATTTTGTAGATAACTTTGAGACTTTCAGTTACGCGATAAATAGTAGAGTGTCAAAGAGTTAAAATCCTGTTTGATTAAATTAAAAAATAAATAGAAAAATATATGGGTTAAAAAGCTGTACAAAAGTAGCAGACTCACGTAATACCTCTCTTTAATGGTTTATGCTATAGCTACATAGATAATACAATATTACATGATGCAACGTCGCATTATCCCAGTAATCCAATTACGCCAACTGTTATTTGAAACTTACTTACTTTTTAGACACTCCTTTTCCTAAGGTTTCTCTCGAGACAAGTAAGGCTTCAAAAACGGTGTTTTCGTGAACAATCCACACGTAATCTTCTTAAAATTTTCAGCAACTTTACTAAAGTTATCGTATAACAAAACTTACGAAGCACGTTTTACGGAACGAAAAACACAATGCACACTTTTAAAACGGCGCGGTTCGATTTTTTCTTTTTAAAATTTTGGGGCACTCTAGAGTTTTCATTCAAAAAGTTTTCGTTCAAAAAGTTTTCATTCTTTTTTGTTTTTTTTTTCGTTGAATTAGATTGGTACGTTTGGTTTTTCGGCGCGGGCGAACGGGGCAGAACTCAGGCGGATGTGCGCAGGCAGTCAGGCTGCTCGACTGCTGCGCTCGCATTTGTTTAGTGTTGCACTGTTGTTCGATTGTTTGTTTGTCGATGTTGCTATGACGATTGTCGTGGTATGTTGTTTAATGTTTATTGATGGAGTAAGTTACAGTGAGACCGCAGAGTAATTTTTTATAATGAAATGTTGTGTTATAAGTTAATGATGGTTAAAAGTATGAAAACAAAAAGTAATAGTATATAATATGATGTTATGTTATGGTTGAGTGTTTCGGTATTCTTTATCATAATTAACGTGATTTGTTATAAAAAAATACTTCTCAACAGTCAATTAGAACTTTAATTAGAATTATTGTTCCTGGAACGAAAATATTGATAACTGAAAAAAATATCTTTTACAGTTTCATAAGTTTACTTTTAAATGAGCCAAATAATTTATTTACAAAATTTGACAGATTTTTAAACACATCAAATTTTAATACTCTCTAACGAAATCATAAATTCATAATCAACGAATGCAGAGCATTAAAAAAACCGACTTTACGTCAAAACTTTGGCTAAGTTGAGAATGTCATCAACGTAAACATTCTCCGAAATCATATATATTTTTCAAAAGTTTAAAATTTTCAATGAAGTAGGTACTCAACCGATTTCGATGAAACCAACTACGAGGTATCCTTTATCATATGAAACAACGATTTTCAAAATCAATTCATAATTGTCCGAAATATCATGTAACAGAGACAAAAAAAAAGACAAAAAAAAACATACAGACGAATTGAAAACCTCGTTCTTTTTTGGCAGTCGGTTGAAAAATACAAAGTTCATGCTTTTTAAATAGTTTTCACTATTCAAATAAGTTTATAAATTAAATATTGTTCCCACACTTTACGTTAAAGTTATCGATAAAATCATCGACCACAGCCAAACATGACTCACCACGCTTCTCAACAACAGAACGTTTCTTACGGGCCAAAGTGACGTAAGCGCCCTCAGAAATTCAAACAAAAACACTTTTCTACATCTCCAATTTGAATACAAAAAAGTGCGCGAGCGCCTGGCATTTATGTTCTCTTTGAATTTGGAACGCTAGGCAGAACAATGAACCTGTATTGGCGAACTAGACCAAACACCGAGTTAAGTTTGTATGAACGCCATATTTCTTTATATTTATGGGAAGCTGGAAAGGTCACGTATGTCTGTTTGTTTGAAAGCCTGGAATTAAAACTTGGTGAAGTTATGGCTTTTGTAGCTTTTATAAGACAGCCGTTGAAAGGTTATTCTAAGGGGAGTTTTATAAATGCTTGCGAATTATTAGAGAGCTGTATTATTAATATTTAAAGTTGAACGTTCATTTCTATGAAAATCCGAATCATTCAACCAGAAAAAAAGATTGTCGGTTTCATCCAGGATGTGGTTTGATTTTTTCATATCAAAGATGTGGGATATTTACTATGTTATTTTATTTATTTTGACTTCTCAATATTTCAGCTCGCGCCATGATCACGACGACGATACAAATAAAGTTTTAAGCTTTCACGATTAGTTATCAATATATATAAAACTGTTCCGTTACTGACTGAGTGACTGAGGTACTGAGTGACTGAGTGACTGAGTGACTGAGTGACTGACAGACAACGTACAGCCGTAACTACTGGGCGTAGAGAGCTAAAATTTGGAACATACATTCTTTAGGAGATGTAGGGGTGCGCTAAGGAAGGAATTCCCGAAATTCCCACGGGAACAGGAAATATAGGACTTTTTAGTTTGTATGAACAATCTTATTCCTTGAGTGCACCGATATGAAACTTGGCGTAAAGGTTTTTCAATGTGTGTCTGGTTGTGTTATGAAAGGAATTTCCGAAATTCCCACGGGAACGGGAAATATATGATGTTTTAGTTTGTATGAAAAAATCCCATCCCTTGAGTGCACGGATGTGATACTTGATATAAAGGTTCCTCAATAAGTGTCTGTTTGTATTATGGTAGGAATTCCCAAAATTCCCACGGGAAGTGGTTGGACTTTTTAGTTTGTATGAAAAATCTTATTCCTTGAGTGTACGGATGTGATACTTGGCATGAAGGTTGTTCAAAGACTGACTGGCTGTGCTTGGAAAAAAATTCCCAAAATTCCCACGGGCACGGGAAATATATGATTTTTAGTTTTTATGAAAAAAACTTATTCCTTGAGTGCATGGGTGTGATACTTGGTATAAAGGTTCTTTCAGTGGGTGTCTGGTTGCACAGTTTCTGAAATTTCCGAGAGAAGGGTAGTTAAGCGCATACAAAGTTGCGAGATAAAGCTAGTCTATAATAATACACTAAATATTACTAAGAAACTAACAGTCGTATTCGAAAAAAAATATTTTTGTACTGACTCTTACGAGATATAATTGACACTCTATCAAGCTTTTTCTATTAATATTAAATAAAAAAATATAAATATATGTATTTAAATGCGTTAAAATTACTTTTATTTACTGTCTTTGCCGTTGAAGTGTTTTTCATCGATATTTTACCGACTTAGTTAACAAAAACTGTCTCGGCCCTTAGATAATGTCTCTGAGCCATAAGAGCTACTTTTAGACTGATGCAAACCATCGATCAAAAGGGCAAAGCTAAGCGACTGCTTGTTAATAAATGGATAATAATACTGTTTTATTGGAAAGCATCCCCGCTGTTACAGCCCCATACAACTCACGTGCCCTAACGCACCCATCGAGTAACCTTGGCGACGAATACGGCGAACCTAATAGAAGGGCTTCCCAAAGGCTTAAAGCTAAAAGTTGGCTACATAATACTGTATTTAGTTTTGTAGGGCCACGGGCTCCAGTGTCCATTCAAGAATAATAGCTTTTCTTTTACTATCAAGAAATAATACAAGTAAATACTTTTCAGTGACGAGGATGTCTGTAAAACACAAAGACGTCGACTTAAAGTCAAGAAAATTAATCGCCATGATTTTCAGTTAAAATGTATTAAATTGAACATTTACTACAGTTTAAAAATGTTTGGAGACTATTTGTAAACCAGAATCTATAAAGACTAATTAATCACATTATCACAACTCCGTGTAATGAGCCCACTGCAGGGCTATGATTCTGTGTGACGAGGAGGTTTCGGCCATAATCCACCAAGCTGGCCTAGTGCTGGTAGGTGGATGTCAGAATTTTCAGAGTCTTGTTTTCAGGGCTTCTGACAAACCCTAACGACTACTGTATACAAATATACAGCACCCGGGGACCGACTGCTTAACGTGCCTTTGACTGAACCACGGAAATCATGGACCCAGTGCCCGCTTGCCTACTTTCATAAAGTGTTATAGCGTATGAATTTTGAAATTTGAATTTTAAAACTTATGAATAAATAAATAAAAAAAAATTTTTTTTTCTAATATTAATTATTTCATTATTTTAAGTAAGGTTACATTTTTTATATTCAACCGACAATACTAATACTCATTTCTCTACATTTTCGTCTTAACTTTAAAATAATACTCTGTGCCTTTAATTTACCTTTCAAACATTACCTTCTATTATTGACCCACCCACGAAAACTATAAAGAAACCAGCATCAAAAGCCTTGTTCAACTCTAATGGTCTGCGTTGTTGTATTTGATTGTCGAATTGTATGTCACTGTCACGTGACACACACCTACGTACGACAGTTAACCAATTATAGGGTACTTGTGAAACTGGTCCAGTAATGAATTGAAAGAGACTATTGAAAGGTTAGAAGAAAACGACAGTGCCAACAAAGAGATCTGGGGCTTTTAAAGTGGCTTGGACTTAATGGGTTATAGCTGGAAAGTTAAGCGTTTTTGAAGTGTCCATAATGTATTTTTAAGATTATTTAGTTAATTAGTATCCTTAAAAAGATCTTTGAATATCCTACCATACAGAACTGAAGATGGCTCAATTTGGAATTCGAAGTGCTATATACTTTATTCCACAGGTAAAATGAGCCATTACATAAAAAAAAAAAACAAGATTGAATTTCTAACTGTCCAATAGAAAGCTCTAATGACAGGATACTTATAATAATAATCAACATAGAGTTATTTTCCAATTGTGGGGGCATATATCTATAGTCTTATCTTTTATACATTATAAGACTATAGATGTATGCCTCCCACACTTTCACCTTTAAATGGAAAAAAAATTATCCAAATCTAATAAAAACTCATGATGTAAAAGAGTGACAAACATTCAATCAACCTCACAAACAGTTACGTTAGCAGTTTACCTAAAATAAAATTTTAAAACAGTTTGCTTTACATAGGTTTTGAAGAAGGCTTCACTGATGAAATACACGGGCTATAATTTGATTTATTCACTTATTCTAAAATCAAATTCATATTGTAGAGTATAACAGCGTGCTGCAGAGTAACAAAATGTCAATGTACAGTCGTCTACCCCTTAAGCCAGGCCGTATAAAGTTTAGATAGCTCTTATTAACAACCCTTAAGATCATATTTCGTGTAGCATCAACCTTCTTGATGTTCAACACCGTATCGAGACATCCTCCATTCAATAAACGAGTACTTTTTACTACCTCTTGTATATAACAGAGACCTTGGACTGTATTCTCAAAGTCATTCATTATGTAATCAATTTAGAATAATAAGTTCTAAACATTTGACTATCATTTTTTGTTTACCAGTCAAGTAATTGAGCGATCGATCTATGAGTTAAGGCTAGGTGGTGGGCAAATAGGAATATAAATAAAAAATAAATAAGAAGAGACACTGATACTCCAACAATGTTGTCCTAAAATAAGTATGTATCATAAAAGCTACAGAGAGAAACCACACTCTTAGTTCGCTTATTCTACTATTAAGTAACCTATAGTTCGTTTTGAGACCCTTTCAATATGTAATTTATCCGGAAAATCCGAACATACCGAACATCCGAACATCTATACCTTAATCTATATCTTAATTTCTGAAACATACGGTCTAATTTGAGAAGAGTCTTTTGCATTTAATGCTCTATGTACGAGTTCTTTCGGGATCAAAAATAAAGTGGGTAAAATCGCGCAAAGCTAAACTTAGAGTTTTTATATGATGAATTGAAAACGCTGACTCGCTTAAAAAAAAATCCTTATTTAAAAAACTGGAAGAGTAAAACAATACATGCTTCATAGTAGGCTTGTAAACAAAAAAGAACCAGTTTTAGGAACTCGCTGTAACAGGCACTACTGCGTACAACCAGCAATTGTTCCTACAAAGACGACTGAAGCTGATCGTAATACAAAAGACATCAACGAAGCAAGACGTTGACCTTTGTGTTACTTGCTGCTTTTGGGCGTAAAAACTTAAATTTAAGTTAACTACGTGATTTTATTCCATTCAATATTTTTTGTTTGTGTAATAAATCTTAAATGGGCAATAATTTTTTTTGTAGTCATTTTAAATTTTAGTAACTTAGATAAAATTCATACGTAAAGTCGTTTTTTGGAGTAGCTACCTACTTCAAATTATTATTATGTATGACAAAATATTTGTATATTTTATTTTTAATGAAGTTACCGATGCCGACTTTATAGTTTAGAATGTCCTTGATACTTTTAAATAAAAACTTAAGGTATATGAGCCGAACGTCCAAATGTACGAGGGAAATCTTATATAATACGAGCGTTTGCCCGCGACTTCGTACACGCATAAACTCAAAAGTCCTATTTTCTGTTCCCGTGGAAATTCCGGGAATTCCTTCCATTATACAAACAGACACTTATTGAGGGACCTTTATACCAAGTATCACATCCGTGCACTCAAAGAATAAGATTTTATCATACATACTAAAACATCATATATTTCCTGTTCCCGTGAGAATTTCGGGAATTCCTTTAATAACTCAACCAGTTTCTTTTTGTAAAACTTTTATGCCAAGTATCATATCCGTGCACTCAAGGAATAAGATTTTTCATACAAACTAAAAACTCCAATAATTCCCGTTCCCGTGGGAATTTCGGGAATTCCATCCTTAGTGCACCCCTACATCCCCTAAAGTATGTATGTTCCAAATTTCAGATCTCTACCTCCAGTAGTTACGGCTGTACATTGTCTGTCAGTCACTCAGTGACTCAGTCAGTAACGGAACAGTTTTATATAATATTGATGAAGTCTGTCGTATAAAATAAAATACGTCAATCAAAAATTTTTAAAATAACAAGGTTTAAGAAATGGCTCGTGGCCACGGGGTCTGCAAAGACACTGAAACGTCGACTTAAATTTAAAATTACGCGATAAATCCGGTTAAAAAGTGTTTTATTTAACCGAAAATACAAATTGAAATTTTTATTATTAATCGATAAAGGTAAGAAACGTCCTTTACATTATTATTTACTTATCATATTAAACTGTCTGTATATTTCTTTATTTAGCTTTACCTATTTACATTATATTCTCTAGTCTTCGAAATAATTTGTTTCACCTGCAGGGCTAGCATGCTACCATCGATAAATAGTCGAATCGACAAGATAAATGTTATTTTAATATTTTATCCTATTCTGTAAGCTAATATGCGCACTATAATAGATAGAATTACTCGATTTGATACCATGATTAAGACCAAAGAACCATATATGTCATAATCTTAATAAATTACATACATTAAATACCATATTCTATGAAAATATCGATAAAAAGCCCGATTTATCGTTGTCGACGGTACCATGCTAGCCCCGCTATAGAGAAATATATTATAGAGAAATCTATAATAGAAGATAGAGATTTTATTGGAACTTGGGAATCTTTAATATAATACCAATTTTGCAATAATTTCCTTTCGTCTCTATGAATCGGTTAAGAATGGTATTTGTATGGGGCTATAGAGTGACATCTCATGCCGATTTAAATGAATGATTTTCTTCTTATACCAGATTTACATATTAGACAGTTGTTAATAGAGCGAAAAGTGTTACGGTCGATAACACTTATGTACTTAGTGGTATACCGTTCGATTCAAAATAAACTCTTCATTGTCTTACACCCTACTGTGTATTTATCATGATTTGTCAATTTCAAAACTACTAGCGCCATCTATCGCAAGTAGCTGAAACTAAATCAATAGAGCTCTATAACCATGAACTATTTTGAATCGAACAAGCTTTGATGCTGATCACTAGAGGTCGTTAGTGTTAATACGAGTTTCTTTAAAATTCAATGTTGTTTTGAAGAATGATTAGAGAATGCCATTAGACATTTATGGTTTACGTTGTTGATTTTCTAAACGTTATTTAGTTTTATTGCCCGATTGTGATTATTGATTTATTTAATTATCTATGTACACACGAGTTAAGATACAATCGAAAGAGAAATTTCTTGCAGCAGATTTAAAGAACGATTTCATTTCTATTACCAAAATATGTGCTTCATATTTTATTAATACTAAACTAGTCTTAATTTTCAGATATTTATCACCCAGTTACTTAAATCGATATGAGGATGCGAGTGTCTGTCTTACACAGTTAATAACCTTATACAATTTGCATACAAGATATTCAGGCAGATTCGATTAACGTTTTAGTCACACTTTCTATGAATTCACAACATGTCTGATGTGAAAATTCGAATAAATAAGTGATAAACAAGGTGTTTTATTTATAATTGTGTGAAGAAAATACAGAATTGTGTAAAAAATAAGGTAAGTACAGACATCAGCAGATCAAACGTTCCAAACCTGTCAAAAAAATGTAATTGAATCTGAACTCTATGCCCTTAACATTAACTTTATTAACCCTTGACATTAACTAGGAGTCAGACAACAGCTACCTGAATAAGAAAATAGACTGCACAATTTAAAAATGAGTACCTACACTCCAATCACGCCGTTCAATATATGACTTAGCTATGTTACATAAAATAACTAACGGTGGACTGCAAAAAGAACTATTAACTCATTTGTCATTTAGATAGGGTATAAGGCGGCTTCCAAAATCATTTTTATACCTACTTGCAACAACAATTTTACAAATATGTAATGACCCTATGAATCGTTCATGTAGACTTAATAACCAGCACTGTAAAGAACTTGACATATTTTCAGTTATACTTACTTATTACCTACTTATTCTATTTGTTATTTTTACCATGACATATTTGATTTTTTTAATTCATTTGTTTATATTTTTTATTTGTTTTTGACTTGATTGACTTTTAATAATAATTATCTAATTTTATTTTTATTTTGTACTGTATTTGTTTCTTCTTTTTTATCAATAATCAATAATATAATAATTTAAAAGCTGTGCGTAACTATAATCTGATTGCAAACTTAAATATAAATGCTATATATAATTTAATTAGAATAAGGAATAGTTTGTTATCTGTTGTTATGCTTAATAAATGAACTTAAAAATTGGTTGGAGAAATAATTAGTAGCAATTTACGGTTTACTTTTTAGTGGTGACTTTATTTACTGAGTTTGCTTGCTCTATAAATAATATCGGATATATTCTTCAAAATCAAGTTGCGAATACAAGTTCTAAGACAGTTATATAGAGTCTAAAAATAAAAGATTGCTTATCTCGAGCATAAAGCGCTCCAACTTCGTAAAAGACTCGTTTTGTTAAGAAGCCATATTCCAGGTTGTTCCGGCTTCATCCAATAACTTTCCTCCCACTATAAATTCACATTCTGTATGTATTTTAATCACAACCGGAATTTATTAAAAAAAAAAAACTTTTTTACCGGACTTTGTTTTATTGCAAAAGTGTTTTTTTAAGATAACGAATCAGAAAAACTCAAGACTATGGGAAGATGAATTAAAACGCCAATGCAGCGATACTGATTTATTCAGTAATAAAACTAGGTCCTCATTGAAATATCCGGGATCTGGACGTCTTTTTATATTCATTCTAATTCTATTATTATCTTGTATCATTTCAATATTTTCTTTGGTGACAGATAAAAAAGATATATGGAGTAATTTCTGGTATTAAGTTTACAGTATATTTAAAGTTATGTGGTTGTTTATATGGGGTTCTCCATTTCTCTTCAGAATGTCTAGTGTGCTGACGACAATCCAGTGCTTTGGTTGTGTGCGGAATGCATTGAAAATCTTAAAGCTGACAACCCTTCTAACCATCCATCGTATTTATTTTGAACCATTAATATTCGACTCTTCATATTTCTATTTTTAATTGAATAAAACGACAGACCAGTCGCTCCTGACCACGGAGTCTGCAAATACACCGAAACGTCGAGTTAAAATGTAAAATATAAATTAAACGCGATAAACCCGGTTAAAAAGTGTTTTATTTAATAGTATAAACCACGAAAACTTAAGACAGTAGTATTTTTAAGTGTTTTGTTACGACTATGTTTTGTTCTGTCTGGGTGATACACAGGGCTAAGTAATTGCTGAATACCGAGGTGTAAAGTAAGCTTTTGCATTACAGCCAAAATAAACTGTGTACCATTATGGCTTGTTATTCTAAGCGGTAGTCCATATTGTAGAAAGATGTGGTTCAATAAGGTTGTGCAGCACTGTTGTTTGAGTGCGAATAATTCTATCCGATCTAATTAAAATAAAGTGGTTTTGGTGTAGTTTCTTTGGTTTTACAGCTTTCGCAATTGCTCCGATACACTCCTGGTGCACCACACCCGTAGCAAGTAATGGTATGCGTTTCTCCTTGATCATCTCCTTTTTTTTGATTTAAAGTAATCTGAGCCAACTTCTTACGGCAATCTTGTATTTTATGACCTCTTCTGCTACAAAATAGACATCTGATTTTCTTGCTTTTAGCTTTCATTGGCTTAGACGATGTTGGGTTGAGCTTATGGACTTCTTTTTCTAGGGCTTCGATATGTCGGGCTCTTTCTAATAGCTGGCTAAAAGTTTTTATATCTGAGCGTGCTATATGCTTTTTGAGCTCATTTCGCAATAACCCAAATATTAAATCCAACTGCTCATCTTCTTTATGCCGCTCTGCTGGAAGTTGTCGCAATAGGGCTCGCTTGTGAATCATAAATTCATCCGTGGACTCATTCTCGCCTTGGGCAGTGGCAAAAATTTCCATATATATATCGTGGGGTTCACGCGGAGGGGCGAATTCCATTTTAAGGCTCTTCAGTGCTGCTGACCACGATCTTGTTTCGGCGCAGACATCTTGCCACCAAGCACTTGCTGTATCTGTGAGCAGCAACGGTAAACTAATTATGGCGTCTTCATCGGATATGTGTTCAAGTTTTTTGTAAATTTCCACACAACTAATAAATTCTTCAACTTTGTTGAAGTTCCTTTCTCCGTTGAATCGGAGTGTACATTGGGCGAAGTTTTTCCTGCTGAATCCGGCTGGTATAAGATTTATCAATTGAGCAAACTGGTCTCCTGTCAGCTGTATATACGTCATTTTTTTACAATCTTCCTCGGAATTCATACTCTAGAGAAAAAAAAACAGATTTTTCCTCGTTGGACACCAATATGTGGGCAAATGAAGTGAGACGCCAATGCAGCAATTTATCGCTATTTTACTTTTGTGTACAGTTTATTATTATGAGAATAGGTAAGTACACTTAGTCTACGTTCCCCTAACCAGGCGTCGGAGCGGACTGCAAGTAGCTATCGCACTCCTAGCCTATACGAAGAATGCCACTAAAGAACCTAATCTAAGTGTCAGAGAGGACTGCGGGGCTATCGCACTCTTTGCTTACTCGACTGACTAGAGGACTGCGGGGCTATCGCTCTAGACGGTCGCTGGCTAACTGAACGTTCCGTCGCCGCGCGGTGGATTTTATAACGCTCGCCTCTTAGTGCTGTGTGCAAAGATTGGTTGGTAAAAAGGGGCATCGTTGGTAAGAGACAATAACGTGTGTGAGCGAGAAAGTATTCGACGCCGTGCGTATGGAAATGGATGGATATTTGGCGCGCTTCAAGACAAAAATATTTATTTTTAAATTTTATCAACTCAACCCTTTGTTTAACTTTTGTAAAATACTGATATTGAAACACCCAGGAAATAAAATGAACCTAATGCCAATTCAAAAACCTCTGTAGTGTAAAGGGATCGTCTCTGTAGTCTCTTTTAATTACTTACATGTTAAGACAAGATTTACTTTTTGATTTTAATCTAGAGATTTTTTTATGAAGTGCATTAAAAATGCTTAATTACTCTTAAATAAATGAAAAAATGTGTTAAATAAAAATCACCTGACCAGGACTCGATTGCCGGACGAGTGCTCTCCCACTGAGCTACCGGGGCCTGGCGGTACGCTTCGAAAATACTTAACACATGTTTGTTTTTACGTTATATTGCTAAGTAATTTCGAGGCGGCCCCAATAGCTCAGTGGGAGAACACTCGTCCGGCAAACGAAAGGTTCCAGGTTCTAGTCCTGGTCGGGTGATTTTTATTTAACACATTTTTTCATTTATTTAAGAGTAATTAAGCATTTTAAATGCAAAAACTTTAAAATATTATTCAACATGTTATTATTTATTGAGTTATAAAAACTTTTCGAATAAATTAACTAATATCTCATAGGATGAGATGACATACGATAAATACCTAATTACCCTGTCAGTTGTTCTGATCAAGGACAAATGTTGCTTGCAAACAAATCTGATTCTTTTTCTTTTTACTATTAGTTCTACTTTCAAACTGCTAATTATTTGAAATGCCAAAGGATTCATGGACATTTGTTTTTTTATATGGGTCTTTTCAGAATATGTTTTAAAATTTAGAATACGAAATAAATTGTTAGTAGATACACAAAGTCATAAACAAGATATTATGTTTATGTTTCACTGTATATTTAGTTCCAAATTCACGAATGAGAATAGATAACGCGTTATATACAATGTCTAGAGTTAAGGAAACAAATGATGTCTACCTAATTTTGTTCTATTGTCAATTTTTTTAAAAAAGCTGTCTTAACCTTATAGGTGTATAGCTTTCTAAATAAAGATTAAAAAAAAAGTGTTTCATTTTTGTCATCATATCGTGATTTTGTTATTTAGGAACAATAGCATTCGATAAAAAAAGATTTTCATTCAATAAAAAGCTATAAGCCGTTAAAACATGCCGGGGTATGAATTATTGTGTGTTAATGTTAGAAATATGTGCTTATTCCTACTCGATTGAATAATAATATGTATTGTAGTATTAACAAGCAACGAAAACTGGGTTACTTGATTCAGACCATAGTCGTTATCGTCAAAATATTTTGTCTTGTCAAAATATCGCACTTCGATTTCAATACATACATACATAACGTCACGCCTGTTTCCCTTATGGGGTAGGAGGTTACATCTGGTGTCACATTTGACAAATTTGGAGGTATTATAAAGACGGGAAGAAACTATTGTAGTGACAGGGGGTCAGCCTATCGCCCACAAAAACGCCTGTATCTCTTAAACCTCTGTCCCTTAACTGATTTTTACAGTATGCCCGGGAAGAGAAGCAGCTGGCACTTTCTACGTTTTTCTTTCGCTCCCAGTCCAGCATGGAAGCATTCAATTTCAAGTGTTCCGAAAAAGCAAAAGCTGTTGAAACTCAAAAGCTTGAGTTTTGAATTAACGAAATACAGAATTCAGTGACATGTGTATCACAAATGGCACTTTAATATTGTAAGGCTTGTTTTTTTATAATTATTTCGAAAAGTTTGCAAAATTTGCAACAGTGCCTAAATATCTAAAACTCAAAAGTAATAAAAAAACATTGTACAGATCCGTTTCGTTTATAAAGTTAATTCAAATGTAATTGAATATAATAGTTTTTCAACATATATAATGGATTTCTTGGCTACAAATCATAAAATTTATTTATCATTCATATTTTATAAAAAAAAAAAAAAAATTACTTTATTCTGGTTTTAAATTTTTCGTTCGGCACCCTTTCGAGAGACTCACGCCCTGCAATGGGCACATTACAAAGAGTTATGATGATGATGATATTAAATTGAGATATACCTACAATGTACATGAATTTACTTCCTTGCTGGACTGGAAACGAAAGAAAAACATCGAATGTACCAGCTGCTTCCAGGTATACTGTAAAAGTCAGATAAGGGACAGAGGTTTTATGAGCATTTTTGTGGGCGATAGGTTGACCCCCTGTCACTGCAATAGTCTTTCTCCATCAAGATAATACCTCCAAACTCGTCAAACGTGACATTAGATGGTTTTGTGGCCCCTGGTGTTTCTGCCTACCCCATAAGGGATACAGGCGTGAAGTTGTGTATGTTTGAATTTGCTTAGCTCCATTGTATCCATGACAAAGACTTACAAGAGCTTGATTAAAAGATGCTTTTAACCAGGCTTCTTCGCGATAAATTATTATATTATGTAGTTCTTTATTCATCAGATGGTTTTAGAACCTCTGGTGTTCTGCCTACACCATCAGGGATACAGGCGTGAAGTAATGTATGTGTATGTAAGTAGTTCTTTATTACCTACATTGCCTAAAGAGAATGCCTTATCACCGATGGTTACTATTGGTCAGTGTCTATAGATAGCAAAACGTCTAGGTCATTGACAACTCATATATTAAAACTGGAAGATAATATAGGAAGTTTATAGATAGAAAACGCATTTTTCCTAACATTTGAGGGAGAATTATATTATAATAATATCTTATTATTTTAACTGAATTAAAGGCATTTGAATTAAACATTAAACATATTTGAAGACCTCTGAGTCAAAAATTATTTTATTTAAGAAACTTATTTATTAAATACACCTAGAATGCAATAAAGTGGCGTGGGGTTTTACTCACGGAAATTCCGTTCCTGTTGAAATTTCAGGATAAAAATGGGTCTATAAAAATCGTTAATAAGACTGTAATCGCAGACACGCTCAATAAACGCAATATATTAACAATGTATAACGTACAATAGAATTAATTGACGACCTCTTGGCAATGGGGTTACACTGTCTGCCCCAGACGCCAGTGGTCGCGGGTTCAATTACGCACGGAACAAGAAAAAAAAATGTCTAGGTCTGGGCGTTTATCTATACATGTATTTATATTCTAGGTTCCCCCTAGTTCGCTACATGGTATCCTATAACACAAGCTCTGCTTAATTTGGGGCCATGTAGTTGGTGTGAGGTGTGATGTTACTTTAAGTACAAATAAATGAATATTATTATAGATTCGGGCAGATTATTATTATTATTAAATGATGTCTAGGGATTTTATGTTTTTTATTTAATTTAAAGAACCTCTGTCCAGTGATAGGTAACGTCACATTTTATTTTCAGGATTAAAGACATCATAAATAAAATTACTAAATATGTATGTAAATGTTTTGGTCATTGAATAAAATACCAATTATCTATAGATAAGTAGCATTATTACTAGATATTTACCTGTTTAAGTAGATATTATATTCAGTGACGATAAAAAATATCTTCTACTCGCCTATTGTTCCATAAATAAATGTATTTCGCAATAGCTTTTTGCAAGAACAAGTCACTTTATAATAATTTCCGCTTCTATTTGTCCTGCCTTGCACTATTCCAACATAATATATTGTTATCATTAAAGTAGGGTTAAGTAATATCAGTTTGTCGGCTTAAGCTACAAGTTAGCGATAATAAAAGGGAAATATTACTGGTTAATGTCTTTACTTCTATGACGAGTTATTTCTATGAATTATTTCGATTGCAACGCCGTGAATGAATTAAGAATCTGCCAAGTGCCAGAGATTAAGTCAGGACCACTGCGGGCATAGTTCGTATAAAATTGTAGAATTGGAAGTTTTGAAACGAATATAGATTTTATTGTAATAATAGCCAGGGTTATAATATCTACGCTCACTGATTTGGTATTTTGTTCACCCGAACTCGTATACATATATATAAATACTGTATAGAACTATTCTTAATTTTTTTAATCTATACACTTCTAAAAATAAACATTGCTTGTTTCTCAAGAATGAAGTGGTAACCAGTAGATAAGCTCATTATTACTAACTTACTGACACAACATATTAAATTAAGTCAATGTTTGAATTTGAAATTAATGTTCTAACATTTTTTATGAATAGGATATTTATTGGATTAAGATTTTTTGCAAATGGATTAAGATTGGTATTTGAGCTATCATTTAATGATAAACTTTTGTTAAATAATCTTGGATCACTTTGAAATTGTGGTAATTAAAATTTTGATTGCTATGGGTCCTATGCCTTCTGAAACAAAGAATTTATTTATTATTATTTAATTTATGACCCTCATTTTATTTCGAATGTGTCCGTAATTATTAAAATCTAATCATATCTATAGTAAAATATATGTGAATGCTGTTCATACGTATAATTGAAGTGCGTAGTTTATTAGAATTTAATATTTTAAAATTTAATGTGAATTTGGTGCATAAAACAGAGACAGAGACGTTGCGTTACAACTTTGCCTTTTGGGTGATACGGCTATTGAAGATGGCGTGTGGGTTTATGGGAAGCATATCCGAAAGTACCTGAAGAACTTGACTATAACTTTGACTTTTTGACTTTGACGTGAAGAACTTGGCCGCAAGCTTTATAATGACCCTTTCTATAAAAGTGTTACAAGCATAGAACTTACTTACATTTTAATTACTGCGACTCGTGTATCGCACAAATCGTATGCGCAGCTGCGATCAAAGAAATGCGCCGAAAGATCACTCGTTTTTCTTGTTTTTAGCGAAAATCTTAGACAACCATTCATTATAAACTATCTAGATTTAAATTCCTGTGCAGATAACATAAAATTGGTTTCATAATTTGATGGAACAGCATGATAATCACCTTTGTAAACTGTCTTCCTAGTAGACGACAACAATTAGTGAACATTAAAATATGGAGTAACAAGCTATAAAAACTATACGATGAGATTTATTAATCTTGGTGTGAGAATTGACTCAGAAAAATACTGATTCGTATAACTCGGTTCATTAAAGAAAGGAATCTTTAATTTCGAAAATTCAAAGAAAAAAAATTCAATTAAAAAGTTATAATAATAACGTATTTATATTACATACACAAAAATTCGATTGCGGAATATAGTACGTTTCAAATAAAAACACACAAAACAAGCACATAAGAAAAAGAGCTTTTAAATAATATTTAATATTTTATTTAAGCCATTTTTCAAAACAGGAGGACTACAGATCTGAATGCATGTTTTCTACGTGCTGATGGATCGCTATCATTGCCTCTTCAGATTTTGTAAAAGTGAAATCTCTCATCAAATCTGTGATTTTGGGTAAAATACAGAAATCACAGCGTGCTAGGTCGGGGCTATGTGCAGGATGGGCGAAGAGTTACGACTACTTTTTCGAAAGCTAAAAATGACTTTGTATTGTTGGCTGCCTATAAAGAAGCGTGGTCATGATGTAGAAGAACGCGGCTTTTTGGTCGTATTTGGTGAACTTTTTCTAACACCTCTACAGGATGACTGGTGACAAATTTTAGATACTGTAGGAGAGCACTCTCTACTCGATTCTGATCATAATTATGTAATAAAAGTAGGTACCTAATTTTTCACGAGAAATCCCTATGAATAAATAAACAGACCTTACTACACTTTTCCCGACGCGCTGCCTCAGTCAACACGCACTCAGATGTGTTCCCGCCACACGCACACAACCACCCGCTAAGTATCTATTGTAACCATGCGGTGCGTAATGATTTCTTAAACTTTCGATTAAGTTTACTGTACTATAATTAATATTTATTTTTTATTTTATTATTTCTCCTCATGTACCCAAACTATCACGTTCTGGAATTTCGAAAGAGACCCACCAGTCACCCTGTATAATTATTAATTATGAATATACTTAACAATTTATTATTAAACTTAAATATTTTTTTACTGACCGTACGCGCGAGAGTGAGTATAGACGGCACTAGTGTGCGAGCGAGAGGACATGATAAGCGCCGCCATTTTCAATTCCTTTCTTTAATGAACCATGTGTAGGTATATAACGTAGACTCTTTGCCTTTAAAAATGAAAAGTCGTGCCGTAGAGGCTTTTGTTTATATCAAACGATACAGAAGGTTAAGCAACGTTCAGCCGAGTCGGTAGGGTGGGTAACGGCCGATGATTAAGTTATCACGACGGTTTCCGTAGCAATCAGAAGGCAATTAAGCTGTCATATTTTAACTTCCGAAAACCAGTACTGAACCAGCTTGGTGGTATAAAGCCTAAAAGCCTAAAAGCCTCCTCGTCATACATGGAAGTTACTTATGGCCTTGCAGTGGGCTTATAATAGAGTGATGATAAATGATATTAGGCCCTAACATGCCGAAAATAGAGTAGTTCACACTTAAAGTCTGAACTTAGCAATGATAATCACATAATTAAAAATTATTTTATTTTGATAGTTGGTAGTTAACCAAATAATATTTGCACCCCTGTTTGCTGTTGTGAATTAAATCAAAAACTTAAATCACTTTGTACACAAATTCTACTAAATGATTTTTATTACTGGACTAAACTGAGACTTAAAGTCGTCTGGGTTTTATAAAATACTTCTTGAGTCCATCGCCACGTTACAAGACGTTAAGTAGCACTTGTCTCAAACAAGTAACGTACAATACGACACACTTATCAGACAGTTACCCTCATAGGTTCCTTACGTAAGTGTGTCATACAAGTTTGCGACACTGTACAGTTTTTTAGCATTGCAAACAACATTACTTTCTTAGCAGAATAGCAGTTGGTGGTCCTTATAGATCCTGAACTAAACCGTCGTTCATACTTTAATATGAATAAATTATTAATCATTTATTTGGAAGAAAGTGTACACAAAATAATGTTTTAAAGTTTTTACATTTAAAATGCTTATTTACTCTTAAATAAATGAAAAAATAATTTCGAGGCATACCGCCAGGCCCCGGTAGCTCAGTGGGCAAACGAGAGGTCCCAGGTTCGCGTGATTTTCTATTTAACACATTTTTTCATTAATTTAAGTGTACGAAAGTTGACATTGAATACAAGTACTCATAGCTCCACTCATATATAGGTAACTTTCATTATAAATAAATATCATTATAAATAAATAAATAAATAAAATCCCCAGACAGTCACACCAACTACATGGCCCCAAAGTAAGCATAGCTTGTGTTATGGGATACCATATAGCGAACTAGGGGGAACCTAGAATATAAATACATAAATAGATAAACACCCAGACACAGAAATTTTTTTTTTCTGGTTCCGTGCGGGGATCGAACCCGCAACCACTGGCTTCTGAGGCAGATAGGTTTACCCCAACGCCAAAGTGGTCGTCAAAACTTAAAATCATTGTTTACTTTTATATTGAATAGTTCACGTTAGAAGCAAGCAATAAGTTCCTTACTTAAGAATAACAAAAGCGACACGTGATTTTAAATATATACAATAAATTTTGCTGTTGTAGTTTGTTATTGAAAAGGACTGGAAAGAAAAACATAGAATGTTCCAGCTGCTTCTCTTTCCGGGCATACTGTAAAAGTCAGTTAAGGGACAGAGGTTTAATTGGCGTTTTTGCAGGTGACAGGCTGACTCCCTGTCACTGCAATAGTCTCTGTCCATCATTATAATACCTCCAAGTTTGTCAAATGTATGTATGTATGTAATAAAAAAAAATCCTTAAATTAGGTATGAACATATTTTGCAGGTCCTGCATAAAAAGCAACTAATCCGAGATTTTGGTAAATTTTACTTTATTTTTTCTCACAAAAAACAATTTACATATTCAGTGATAGGTACAACGTTTTAAGTTTTTGCATTTATTAATACTCAATTATTCTTCAGCATATTCTGTTTTACATTATATTGCTAACGAAGCAGTAAAAAAAGAAAAACAAGTAAATAGTTTAATTCACGTACCTACAATGATTACTTACACAGCAATACTGCTGCCCATTATCTGCTTTATATCGTCAAGAAATCATCAACATGCAGAAAAGATTTTTCAATCTAGGATTGAGGTAAACCAAAGTTAAGGTCATGAAGTAGGTAGTAAATTTCGTAGTGCAATTTCCAAGATTTTACAGGATCTGACTGGGCAAAAATGGGCATGAATCTTATCATCAACATCATAAACTTAAAAAATCTCATCGTACCAGCAAGCAAGCTTTACTATAACGTGAACTTTAACGGTTAAATGCAAACTTGGCTATCAAAGCAGATGATCCAGTTGTTGATAATAATGCAGATTTTATTACGACGACGCGGACGAGACAACTGCATATCTTATGTAACTTGCTCAAATGTGTATTCTATTTAGCTATGACATAAAATTTGAATTTGATATTGCGTTTTCAAACTTTAAGGCAGTATTTAAATATGCAGCGGAACTCTATGCCTTTACATCCTGAATCCAGAAGTAGTTTTGGGGTGCTTATAGGCGATATTTCGTATCATAGACGAAGAGGAGGTTAAACTTTGAAGCCTATGTTTATATGTATAGAGGATTTGTTAGAGGTTTTTTTGTGGGCGATAGGCTGACTCCCTGTCACTAAAATAGTCTCTCAACATCATTATAATGCCTCCAAATTCGTCAAACGTGACATCAGATGGTTTTACAGCCTCTGATGTTTTGCCTACCCCATAAGAGATACAGGCGTGAAGTTATGTATGTATTTATGTTTATATGTATATATTTAAATGTATTTATTACAATCGTTATTTATAAAATCGGCATTAAAATCATAGCAGTCGATTATAAGCTCTTAGTTTTTAAAGTTACTAGCATTACTCGCAGCTATATTTTAAGGTGACCCGTCGAGAACACTTATAATTGATAAACAAAAAGCTATATTAAAAAACAGATCAACCTACGTATTGAACATACATATGCAGTGACAAGGAAATCGTCACTAATTAATTACAGACTCGAAAACTAGTTTGGCAGGCAAATTATCACAAATGCTTCTACTCAAAAAGTACTAGGCTCGCAGAAGTTTATAAGAGGCTTTTTTTGCAAATGCGTACTTAGCATTTTTAATTTTATACAACCATAGGTTTTATATGCTTTTAATATAGAAGTATCAAATCTTAATTGAAATTGGGTGGTTAATTAAATACTGAACTACAAAATGGAAGAACCTGTTTAAATTATTTGATGTATATTTAATTGGCTTTTTAATATTGAAACATGTTATTTTATAGCAAAATCAGCATGGGGTAAGAATGGTCATATTCTGAAGCTTGATTTATATTTTTAAATATGTCATGCTGTTACGACAGTTTTGTATAAGAAACCTATAATAATTTAACCACCTTTTTGTACCGTAGGCAATAAATATTATTTAATTTGAATTCAAGATCAAAAGGTTTAATCAATACGCTTATTTCGATCGTATGAAACTGGCTCTAAATGTGTACACAGAGATATCGTCAAAGCTAAATTATTCTTCACTTTGTATTAATATTGAAAATTACACTTTATTTACAAATAGAAATTAATCATAACAACCGCTACTTCAAAAAGTCGATCTGTGGAGATGAAGTGGTATTACGCATTTTTTTTTTTTTTTTATAAAATATGGATGGGACGTTTGTCTTCCATGACACCTGATGTTATAATAAATAACATTAATAATCAACGAATGCAGAGCACTAAAAAAACCGACTTCACGTCAAAACTTTGGCTGAGTAATAATGTCATCAACGTAAACATTCTCCGAAATCATACATATTTTTGAAAATTTCAATGAAGTACTCAATTGATTTCGATGAAATTTATATGGGAGCAACTATGAAGTATTCTCTATCATATGAGAAAAATTTTCAAAATCGATTCATAATTGTACGAAATATCGTGTAACAAAGACACAAAAAAAACATACAGACGAATTGAGAGCCTCCTCCTTTTTTGGAAGGCGATTGAAAAACCAAGGGATTATAATAGTCATTTCGCATAACAACACAAATTTAGTATGTTTATATTTATCTTGACGTAAAAGTTGAATATTTTTTGAACCCAATGAGGTGCAGTGAATGTTGTCATGAACTCGTATAAACTGGAACTAAAACTATTATAACTGTGATGGTCCACCAGATACTGGTTATTTATAAAACATAAAGACAGTATTGGAAAGATGTAATTTGATAGTTTTTTCAACAAGGGTCGATAAGACCCCTCTTGCTTTGTCTCCAAGATATACTATAACTAAGCCATATTTAATCCAATTAGTTATTACAAGATAATCGGATTAGGGATTCCTCTAAGGCTCAATAAATTAGTAATAAATAGGTAAGCTTATTGCAACCATAGTAATTTAAAGCGATTGTAGGACGTATTTTCTGTAATTACGGAAAATTTTAAAGTATACTTTTAAAGTACAAGTAAGTAATTTTAAAGTACACAATAACAATTAAATAAAAATAATAAATTAGTAAAAAATAACCACAATAACCGAAAAATGGTTGCTTACAGTTTGACCAAATTTCTAGGTTTTCATTTAATGCCCATAATTTTCAAACGGCATGGGATAGATTTTTTTTTCAGATTTTTCTGATGATGGTTACAGTCCATTCTATCATCCCGTTTCGGCTTGACGTTGAGTTTTGGATCACCCTGTATAGATAAAGCGCTTTCTCAGATGTGTTCTTGAAGATAATGAAATAATTGTTTCCGTATTTATCAATAGTAATTGTGAAGTGTTTTTCCGCTCAAAACTCTTCGACACTCGTGAACGTTTAAGACTAGATAAGTTTTTTGGTGCAGATACTGTTATTCTGTTGAAATGTTTCTTTCCAGTTTTATTTCTATTGTTGCGTGAGATGTTAGAATAATTGCTTTATTAAAGACATGTATGTACAAAACATTTTGTATCGCCCTGGGAATAGTACACCTTTTTATAAACGAATTCTCATTTCATTAAAAAGAGGATGAACTGCATTTTATTTTTTACATAATAGTTTACCAAATTGCTTAGTAAACATAAGACATGTTGTGTAAGTTAAATATAAATAACACTTGTGTAGTCTAATAAAGAGAATTAAGTAGAGCATTTTATTAAAGAAAAATGCCATCGGCAAACCGCTTACTAAACGTTTCTTTTTGGGAAGGTGTTATCTAGTGAAAGAAGGTGATTATGTTAACGTATTAATACAGGATAAAATAGGCGTATTGGCGAAGTACCTATGTCTCAAGCTTGAAACAATTAATTTTTGCTCTTTTGTTTATCAATGTGTGCTTCTGGTTGAGTGCTTGAGGAAGTATTATAATTATTTGGCGAAGATCATTTGACTCAATTGAGATCATTTCAGCCAAAGTCTAGATAAAGATTGCGTATCATAGATTTATAATATACACCCGAGAGCAAAGAATTAGGGTCGGAGACAAAACTCATGATATGAGAGATATATAAACTATAAACGCTAGCTTATTCAATAACGACAAAAAAAAAGTAACAGGAAGTGTAACATCAAGTGTAATTCGTGCATATTTATTTTATTTGTTTTTATAAATAATAAAATCAGTTAAATAACAATTTTACAATTAAAAAAAAAAATTTTTTTTATTTAGGTGTTTATTAATTAATTGTTAATTCATCAAGCTAGCATTTATAATTTGCGAGATATCATGGGTCTGACCCTAATTCTTTGCTCTCGAGGGTAGTTTAGATTTCTTAATTTTCTTTACCAAGAAAACTTCTCTTCATAACTCTACTGATTGTCGTCCTATGCTGATACTGATATTTTTTTGTTACTTTGAATAAGAATCGCTCTACCATCTAGAGTATCGTCCCAAGCGACTAATCCAAATGGTTTCAGCTTGACTTTTTCGACTGTTAGAGCAGCTAGATTTAAATATGGATTAGTATACCTACACATAGTCAAGATATTAGCTTAATCCTTAATAATCTTAATAAATTACCTGTTTTCGATGGCATCTTTCGACGTCGTGCCGACGCTCTCCTGACAACGTTGGAAACAATTGACTCCAATTCGCTTCCAGAATCCCATCGCGGTCTATGAGGCAGCGGTTTTCTAACTGCACGTCCGTCGTCCTCCGTGTCTCTATCACTACTGGTGGGTGGCAGGTGGGATTCATCGCTCTCCGGCGGGATTTCTTTAACTACCCTCACTTCTTTATTAAATACGCCTATAGGTACTTCCATATCTTCTATACATGTAAATGGATGGGTCAAAGTCCTTTTTATATTATTCTTTTTGTGCTTTACTTTGACTGAGCCTTCTGATAGAGATCTTTTTCCTACTTTGTTCTCTTTTAAGTCCTTCGTGCATTTTAAGTCTGAAGGTGAGAGGGACTTTTTTCGATAGTTTCTCTTCTTCACGCTTCTTCGTTGTCTGGTTGGGTCTCTTGTAGATAGCATTTCGGCTACATTAGCGGTTTCTGTGAAAGAAAGAATAAAAGTTTATTAGACAATGTTTCTTAGATAAAGGCTGGCCTGCTGCTGTTGGATGTTTCCAATCACGACTAATGTAGTCTTTATATTAGCCTACAAGTAGTCTACAAGAATCACTTAGCCCCCGTAGTATTAGAATAGCCCTATGGCGCTCGGATAAGCATATCGTAAAAAGCAACTAATCCGAGTGGGTCTGGCATTGTGCCAGGACCCCTTTAGGTTCTTCGCTAGTGAACGTCCCTCATAAACATTCTGCTGCCATATATCACCGCTCCTGCACACCGGCAATATTTTATGAAGAGCCAGGATCTCCCTTAACCCGTGTGTATCCATATCATCTTTTACCTCGTCTTCACGTACCAACAGGTGGGATTGATGTCAAAAGCGGATTTAATCAACAATAAAAAAAAACCTTCAAATTGATTGCCTTTTACTATAACATTATATTTATATAAGACGCAGGCGAGAACGACATGAAATACTCAAGGAAGCTGCCTAGAAATTGATGGTTTAAAGGCAATCATATTTTATGTAGGTACTTATTTCAAGAAACAAAAAAACATAATTTTATAATATTTTCCATATGCGATGACAGGGACCTGTCCCTATATTTAATCGCGACCTAAAAAGCTTGTACAATAGAATTCGCTTACTCTTAAGAGCTCTTTAGTGCCTTAGTTTTCTTCTTGTACCTAAATGGTAATTAATATAATAATATTGAATAACTTGTAGCGCATGACTGATATTAAATTACCAGTTTTCCATAAAACTGTATAATCAACGATGTAGTAATATTTTCATTTAAACTTTATTTTAAAAAACACTATTGTTCAGTGTTTTCAAATATAAAATCTTACGCAAGCCAGATTTTAGTGTTATATTACTTAATTATCATTTTACTTATTTTAACTTCATGCATCGTTTCTACACTCAAAATATTTAGGCATCGACTTAGTGTCAAATTAATTTACCTTCAATGGATTTTAAAACATTTCAAAATATTTGAAAGTAACAGCGAGTAAGTACAAACAAATTAAAACCTCTATTAACTACTTGTTGTAGGACTAAGTAGGTAGCTAGAGTCATAACTTTAAAGTAATAAAAGATTTACGCAAATTAAATTTCAGATCCAGTATGAAATACTTAATAACGCAACTAAAATACCTTTCAAAATAACCGCAACCGCAGAGCGAAGAAATTCACGTTATCTACACTTCACAAGCAGACCAGATCAGATATCAGCACTACACAAAATAAACATTCATGAAAACGTCACTTGAATTAACACTTTATTGCATATGCAAATACGTTTTTAGCTAAAACTAAAATTAGAACAATTTTTTTTCGCGCCACTTCACTATCTTTTTTTTTCCAAAGGCACAACCCATGCAGCCTATTGTAAGGCTTGGAATGCACCGCGAATGGAATTTAAAAAGTTAGAGGTCACAGATTGTAGAATCCGCGCGTCTCTTTGTTGCGTGTCGCAAAGCGTCCGCATCCAAGCGATCTGTAAGCCAGACTGGCTTTATAATTTCACACACGACATGGTAACACTACGGTTTAATTATGTATTTAAGCAAAAAAAGAAGACAGTTTGCAATTTTAATGCAGATCTTCGGTTTTTGTCACAATTAAATACAGGTTTGAGGCCCTGCCTTATATATTATAAACGTACTACTGGTTATACATATATTGTGAATAGATGATAAAATTTTGCGCTAAAGATATTTTTTTTTTAATTAGATCATGATGTAGATAATAAAATCGTTTCTCATAGTTAGCTTAGCACGTATTTGTGAAGTGCACAATGCAGTATGGATTTGTGTTATAATTTGTAGAGAATTTCTAATTCTTCTTACAATATACACTAAATATGCATAATTTATACTTCAATGTTTAACTTAACGTTAAATAATAGATTATAATTGATAATAAGTGCATTTTTATTTAAAATAATGGTTTCGGTTATAAAATTGAAAACCAAAATAATTATTAAATTTAAAATGTAGATCATATTGTACTTATTACATATTGTAGGTATATTTTTTGATTTTATTCACATTTTGCTTTCGACAATTTTAAATATAATTTGTTGTTGTTCCAGGAATAAATAAAGAACGTAAAGAGGGGAATAGTATTCATATCATACATATATGTATTAGCAAAGTTCGCAGAAGAATCAGAGTTAGAATCCAGCATACTTCGACTTTTAACGATAACATTAAATGCTACTTAGTAGCGATAAAATATATTTTTAAACTTTAAATTGAAAGACAGAATTCGAATAGGTAATCAGAAAAGCAAATTTATTATTATTTTTTCAGTAAAATGAAAACCACGAATGCATTTAGGACATCTAAAGTTGTACAATATTACGGTTAGAACAAAACTAACGGAACTTTTTCAAATTCGATTGGTTTCCACGACGACCGCAGTGGCGATGAGGTAATACAATCTGCTGCAGACGCCAGGGGTCACCGGTTCATTCCCGCACAATACAATCATTTTTATGCATGCTTGTGTTTGTTTGTATATGTCTTGTTTTTGTTTCATTTATGGCTTTGGTCCCTATTTTTCTTCCATGTAAGGGGAAAAATGGAGGGAAGAGATGGTGAAAAGTGATAATGAAGATGGAATGACCTATGCATCCATATTTGGCTATTCGTTCCCTTTGTCTCTAACACAACTAAACTGCACGTGATTATTATTACAAATAAATTGCGAAGGACTACTGCAGTGCCTATCCAGTCGCTAATCTCTCGAAATAAACGAGAAATCGGAAAAAGAAAAATTATTGGTTGAAAAGGTCGTTGATCTAAATCCCCAGTATTTCGGTGTAGTTTGTTCACGACTTAAAATCTTTACGAAAGTGAAAATTTTGTGCAACTGCAACTTGCCTTGTGAAATATTGACAGTAGCAGGATTTCTTAACTTTTGAAAGGTATAAATTAAGCCTTTGATATAATAATACCAAAAGTAGAGAGATATTAATTGTTACAATATAGTAATAACGTAACATAATCAGCCTCATCACAAGTCTGTAATAAGCCCACTGCATGGCCGTGAGTTTCTAGTCAGGGTGAGGCGGTGGGGTAGGCAATAAACCAACTAGCTGGCCCAGTGCTGGTTAGTAGATGTCAGAATTTTCATGGCTCGAAATGGCCCCTAACAAACCCTAACTATTGCTGTATACTTGTATGCGGCACCCGGGACAGCCGTTTTTAACGTGCCCTCCAAAGCACGAAGTCGTCGTGAGAAATTAATTATTGGCGGTCTGAGGATGTTACATACATACATACATACATAACCTCACGCCTGTCTCCCTTTGGGGTAGGCAGAGACAAGGGAACACCAATTGCTTCGATCCATACATACCTCTTTCGCTTCCTCCACGTTCATTAATCTTTTCATACATGATCGCCGGTTACGGGTACTTTTAACTAGGCCCTTTTTAAGAACGTCGCCAATTTGATCGGCGTACGTTCGCCTAGGGCGGCCCCTTCCGACAGCACCATCCATTCTTGCTCTGTACACCTCTTTCGTAAATCTACTTTCACTCATCCTTTCCAAATGTCCAAACCACCGTAGCATACCCTTTTCAATCTTAGTCACTACATCTTCTTTCAATCCGCATCTCTTTCTTATTTCACTATTGCGCACCCTATCACTCAATTTCACTCCACACATGCTTCTCAACGCTCTCATCTCCACAGCATTAATCTTGCTTTCATGTCTCTTCTGCCACACCCAAGATTCACTACCATACATAAGCGTTGGCGCCAAAACTCCCTCTGAGGATGTTATAAATTAAAAACAGGATAGTTCTAAATGGACAATAACCTTATTTAAACACAACGTGCCACACACACATACAATCTCGTCTTCACATCACTTGACTTAATTATTCATTCATTCTTCGTTTTTTAATTACTCATTCATTCTTCGCTACGTAGATGTACAGTTACAGGCATCAGTGATACCAACTGTGACAGCTCATCTTCCCATAAACACGAGTATTAGGTTACGTACTTCCCATGGTTTCAAACAATGGGACTGGTACTTCAAGTACTCATGTTATCTCTACACTTTGTCGTCAAGTTAAATATTTATGTACCTTATCTTTAAGTTGTCTTTTGCTGACCTTCATTTTTAGGGTTTCGTAGCCAAATGGAGACTTAAACCAAAACCCATTATGAAGTCTACGTTCCTTTGTGTTATCTTTTATGGTACTTATCTATATCTAAACTGTGATAGGAATATTGTAAATTTCACAGAATATGTTTATTTATGGTGATACAATGAATATTAGGAAAATAAATCCAGTCTTTATGCAGAATCAGTGTATTATTTAAGGTTTATAAAATATGAATTATCTAAGGAAGTGAGTTCTGAGGAAATAAAAATAGAAAATAAGAATAAAACCTAGCTGCGCGAGCGACTCTGACTTGAAATTTTTTATTTACTAATGTAGTTCATTCATTACGTTGTTGTGATGGTATTCATTTAGATTCTTACCTACTCTGACGTCATTCAAGTGTAGATAAATATAATTCTAATTTTAGATAAACTAAAGTAATAAATAAAACGATAAATTTAAATTACTAGCTTGACTGTTTACATACTTAAATTCTCACGTATGCTATAGAAGATAGACGGCATTTTCATTATCTTCCATAGTTGGATATTTTTTATTTTATTTTATTCTGTCACTCACACAACATTATCTAGCCCAAATTAAGATTCTTAAAGAACTTGTGTTATGGATACTAGGTAACTGATACGCTTAAGAAATATATAAACATACATATTGAATAAATACATATTTTTTATTAGAATAAACATATAAACATCCATGACTTGACGACTAATATCTGTGTTGATCACACAAATATCCGCCGCCGCCGGGATTCGAACCCAGGACCTCTGGCATAGAAGGCAATGTATGTTACCGCTACACCAGCCGGCCGTTTATTATTAAATGTAAGGGTTTTGAATTACTGGAATTTCTTAAGATCTTAAGTTTCAATAATCAAGGCACATCTAAGAGGCTTGCGGAATCGCTGAATGTATCTCGTCCTTATAAAGCAATGGCGCTTAAACAATTTGCGTCGCACGATAGAGTATCTATTTGTAATTGTAATCGTCGGCTTCTTTATCATGCTAGCTACGTACCATGTTGTTCTTATGTCCTAACACACAAAAGATGGATATAATTGTTTTGTTCATTGAAGACGATCGGAGATTAGGCTTTAGTGATGTGAACCTGTAAAGAGGTCATGATACAAACAGGACGGTCCACTTTCTATGAAATGATAACTGGCTGCAACTTATGACCTCAGTGAAACGCACATTATTTTAAAAACATCAACAGCAACACAAAAATTATAACCTAAAAATTACAATAAAATATTAAACTCAGTCAGAATAGATTTTTCATAGTTTTATCCGAGCTAGCCAGTACAAAAAAGCCCAGAGAGCTTATAGTTAGTCTTAAAAAAATAACAGTAAACAGTCTTAAAACAGACCTAGTAAGACCCAGGCATTGTTTTTAAAATTTACTCGAGGATCTTTCGAGATGGACATGGATATAATATGGTCGCAAGCGAGGTAGTCCCTGAAGAGTTCCTTCCACCTAACCAGGTCACTCAGATAAGTGACTCTTTTTTGGGTCATCTCTTATTTAGTATTTGGTATCAGGTAGCTCGGAAACTACATGGGTAACCGCGTTCCCTTATTACTTTAACTCAATGTTTGTGAATTAGTTTGATTCGCAAAGCTCTATATTTCGACTATTAAATCCTGCAGAGAAATAAAAAGAATTTTTTTTTTATATTACTTTTAAGATAAATTTATATGTCTCTTAAAACTTTTGCAAAAAAAGGAGAGTATTTGTGATTCAGCTTTTTAAACTATTCCCTACATTGATTTAATCTGATATTTTTTTTCCAAAATAAGTTTAGTACATTCCTTGATGTTGGCTTTTGAACGATTCCCACTCACTCTCGATAATAACAATACAATTGAATGTGTACTATTCCATTTACTTTCTTTTCGTAACCAATAAAAGTTTTAAAGTACTACTTTCGAGTTGTTCTACTATTAAGGAGGCCAAGCAAAATCATATCGGTCAGTTTTTTACCAAAGAACGAGTTACTTGTATTTGTAAACGGTTACAAAATTACATTTATCGGTCAGCGAATATAGGTTAAATAAAACATGTGCTCTATGAAACTGATAAAGTCAATTTTGTAAATGTTTTTCTATTGGAATTGAATACTTAATCAGGACATTTTGCCATGTTGTAAAATAAATGCTTATTATGTTTTTTATTTAAAGATTTTGATACGTAGATTCGACTTAGAATACCACTCCTGCAAGGCTAGAATGCGACTATCGATGAAGAATCGAATCGACAAAATAAATATTAATCATTATTTTACCCTGACATGTTAGCTAACATGCGCACCATGTTAGAGAGAATTACTCGATTCGATAGCATGATAAAGTCCTCAGAACCAAAGCTGCCATATGCTAAAAAATACATACTCTAAGTGCCATTTTCTAAGAAAATCTATACTAACGAGGGTGGATTGAAAAGTTCGCGGCTTAGTCAAGAAAACAGAATAAAGTACATACAAAAATATTTTATTTTTCGACGTAATCTCCATTTAGCTCTATGCACTTCTTCCATCTGCTTTCCAGACCTTCCATACCTGTTTTAAAAAAAGATTCCTCAAGGTCTTCAAAATACAGGTTAACAGCGGCTTCGACCTCTTCATTCGTTAAAAATTTCTGCCCACCGAGGTGTTTTTTCAGGTTTGGAAACAGATGAAAGTCCGAAGGTGCCAAATCAGGAGAATAAGCTGGATGTGGCAACAATTCGAAACCACAATCACGAATTTGAGCCATAGACTCGACAGACGAGTGGACTCGGACGTTATCCTGGTGAAACAACACTTTCTTTCTCAGTAGTCCTGGGCGTTTCTGTTTAATTTCTTCACGTAAACGGCGCAGAAGGGTGCTATAGTACGCAGAGTTTATTGTTTCGCCTTTTGGAAGGTAGTCCACCATAATGAGACCCTTAGCATCCCAAAAAACCGATGCCATCACCTTGCCAGCCGACAGAATTGCCTTTGCTTTTTTCGGAGTTGGTTCACCTGATTTTTTCCATTGTTTGGATTGTTGTTTTGATTCTGGGGTATAGTGGTGAACCAGCCTCAAAGATCTCCAAACAGTCGCGAGAAATCGTGAGTCGAATTCGCTTTTGCTCTACTGAAAGCAATCTGGGGACCCACCTAGCCGAAACCTTAGAAAAGCAGAGTTCATGGACAATGATGTTTTGCGTTCGTTCATATGAGATGCCTATAGTGTCTGCAATTTCTCTGATTGTCAATCTACGGTCTTTCAATATGAGATCACACACTTTATTGATGTTTTCTTCGGTCGTAGACGTCATTGGCCTGCCGGAGCGAGGGTCATCTTCGATGTTCTCTCGTCCACGTTTAAATTCTGCAACCCATTTTTTCACAGTGGTATAAGACGGGGCAGATTCCCCTAATGTTGTTTGCATGTCATCATGGATCTCCTTTGGTGTTAATCTTTTTTTAAACAAATATTTAATCACAGCAAGTTGTTCAAATTTCTCCATTAGTGAAAATTTGTTCTACACACGTATTTATATTGTTCGTAAAATTTTATTTAAACAAGATATCAAATTGAAAATTCGCGGGCTGACAATTGAATAATGACAGTTCAAAATGACGGCAGAAAAAATAACAAAAGTTTTTTTTTTAATGGCCAGGCCGCGAACTTTTCAACCAATGTAGTCATATATAAAGCTGAAGAGTTTGTTTGTTTGTTTGAACGCGCTAATCTCAGAAACTACAAGTGGGATTTGAAAAATTATTTTTGCATTTGATAGCCCAACTCTTGAGGAAGGTTATAGGCTATATTTTATCCCGAAATTTCCACGGGATCAAAAGTTACGCGGGTAAAACCGCGCGCGGTGGCTAGTATGGATATAAAGGCACGATTTATCGTTGTGGATGGTCGCATCTAGCCCCGCTGCGTGTCGTGGAAGGCGACTAATTCGAGCGATACCCCTTGGTGTTAGGACTCCTTCAGTGTACCTACGTCTAGTTTCCAACTACCTATCATATTAAGTCAGCCGCCAAATAGCACCGGGTCGTTGGTGATGTGTTCCGTCTATGTTTGGTGAAAAGCCAGTTCCCTCCTAATATAGTCTTTCACCTCATCTTCAATTACCACTTATAGGTAGGATTGGTGATGATGGTGATGGTGATGATGGTGATGATGTTCAAACATAGGTTTAATTGCCACTGAACCTGTGCTATAAACTGAAGAGTATTTAAGTAGCTATAGTTTATTATGCGACTTTGACTCACGTTTATTGTCAGAGGTGTTCGACTAGTTAAAATTATTCTTTATCCACACATATATAAATGAATGTATAGTACTAATACCTACACATTGCGCCGTTCTTTAGGTCCATAATAGAAATAGAACAATTTTTCTCGAAAACTAATTAGTACCTGCCAAATACCTGCCCATTTTTAGAAAAATCGAGAAAGTTTAAGTAAAGTTGAGTAGTTTTCGTGTTTGTGTAAGACCGTTTCGTTATGCATATTAAGTATATGTAAGCATCTGCGTAATGGATCGCTTGTAAATATATATTTTTAACATTCATGTCACAAGCCAAGATACCTAAAATAAGACGGAGATACAAACATTTTAACCCCGAAGTTATTGGTACAGCCTTCCAAATAACTTCATCATTTTCATTTTGTATTAAGTTTTCACGATACATTACATTAAATATTAATCAACTCCATATAAACAGTCACGAAAATTTTATTTTATGCATAATTATATCATCATCACCACTCTTTGTAATGAGCCCACTGCAGGGCTAGGAGCCTCTACCCTGGGTGACGAGGAGGTATAGGCCAAATCAAAATATGCATTTTTTGCTTAAGCATTTTTTATCGTTTTTGTCTTGTATAAATGTTTAGAATTTTTTATGGACAAACTGTAGCCCAAATATAAAGGATTTTTTTGTAGTCGAATGGAGAAAACTAGCCCTAAATGGGATATTTTTCTCCAAAGAACTTTTTGAACACAGTGTATACAAGAAGAAATACAAGAAGTACATATATCTTGGGTAGTAAATACTTAATGGTTATGTCAAGCACAGCGCTTTTGTTTTCAAGTTTCTGTTGCAACGTGTTACACCGGACCGGATTTATTTGTGAGCACCTGTAAATGTCTTTCCATTGTTATTCTGTTTACTTCACAATAATTAAATACAGCAACCACGTAGTAACTTAAAGCATTTTTATGGAGACCAGAAGCATTAGGGGGTGTTAAAATACTCCCGAATGTGCTTAGAAATGTTCGTCTTTGAAAAAAGCACCTCAAAAATTAATTAGCCAATGTTATCAAATCAAATCAAAATCAAAATCAATTTATTTGCAAAATATGGTCGATACAATAGGTGTTATAATTTATTAAGTACATCATATTTAACCGTGTCAAACGGTGTGCAAATCTTTGCGGCGTCATAAAATCAGATCTTAGTCTAATTAAATTATCAAATTATAAATTTTAAAATGTCAACAATTACTACAAAATACATATAAAAATTATATAATAAAGCATTTAAATCTATAATAAATATTCACTTATTGAGTAGTAGCACTTATCTAATAAATAATTAAATAGGTTTATTTTAAATTGTCTACATGTCATATTTTTCATATTATCTGGTATTTTATTATAGATACGCACAGCCATACAATACATATTTCTAGAAAGAATATCAAGTCGTTGAGCAGGTTACATACAGTTTATGTTTATGTCTTCCTCTACAATTAAACATTTAAAAATTTCTTTTTTTTTGTTTTTATTGCGACTGAACCTACAGTTGACTTAATACTCAAATAATGGTGATGTTGAATCTTAAGCATATAGGATCATGGTGGAATAAGCTTTTCATAAAATAATACCGAAAGACATCTTAGCTGGCGAGATATTCCCTATTTTTTATCAAAGTAAACTGTGGTCGTAAGCCAGATAGATATTCAGGAAGAGATCGGTAGGAAGAAGTAGCTATATTGAAGAATAATGGGCGATCATCATCTTCGTGAGCCGAGAGACACACACTGCTGGACTGAGGCCTCCCCCAACAAGATTCTCCACGTCGCGCAGCCCTCATCTACCGTTTGACGTTCATACAGTGTTTTTGGTGTAAACCTATAATGAATAAAAGTTTTTGAATTTTGAATTTAAGCCACCTCTAAAGACATGCTTATCTCTGGATTAGTAGAGCTATACAGGACCCTACAGTTACAAAAGCTATACATGGTCCAGTTTTAATATATCATCTATGGAATTGGCTTTCTGTTTTATGTCGCCGGTAAATAACCATTGCAGTCATTTTCTATGCCTACTTGTTTATTGAATATACAAACCGTACGCAACTGAATAACTCAAAGTCTTGAAACAGCTTATGATACATAACGGTATGTCCTGGTTATACCGCAACAAAGTTTACTTGTTGCTTGATCGACTTTCAGTGACAGTTTGGACTTGAATTGTGTTTAAATTTGGAACGTCGGTATGTGCCACGCCATTTATGTTTTTGGATGCACGTTGCGAAAAGATTTTCAGAAGTTTAAAATTATTATTTCAAAAAAGTGTTATATTAAATAAAATAAGTTCTAAATTATATGCCGCCCGGGGTTTTTCTTTTGACTCTGATTATTTTTAAATTATATGTTTCCAGACACAAATTGAAGAAACTTTTTACCAATTTTCACATCGGTGCAATCATGGAACAAGATTTTTCACACAAACTTAAAAGTCCAAATTTTCCCGTTCCCGTGGGACTTTCGGGAATAACTTCCTTAGTGCAAATGTCAGGTCTTTACGTCACGTGCTTATGGCTGTACATTGTCTGTCTGTCTGTGTAGATAAATTTGATGCCATCCTCAAGCACATACGAAATAAGTAATTACCACCCAAGGCAAGTCAACGTACACAGCGTCATTAACTTGCCTGGTAATCACCAACACACTTTGCCATTTACCACGTCTATTTATACCTAAACTTTCATTCTTGACCTGATAGTAACGACTACTCAAGTTAATAGCTTAGATATGTACCAACATCCGTTGTGTTCCTCTTTGACATATATCACAGGTTTAAGTTGCATGTCTAGTTAGTGCTAAAAAGATTACGGCTAGCAAAATAATGTTAAGTTTTACGTAATGCTATTTTATGTTTTTTTTTTTTTTATAAGTGACTAAACCCGCGTTTGACCTCAATCTCACCTGATGGTAAGTGACGATGAGGTCGAAGATGGAAGCACACGGGTTTAGGAAGGAACTGGCTCTTTATACAATATTGCCGGAACACATTACCGCCGGAGCGGTAACATTTGGCGGCAGACTTTATATAAAGGGTGGTCGCTAGCCAGGCGGACCCAGAAGGGATCCTACCACCAAGCGAAAAGTAGTTTTCTCAATTAATAGGTATTATTTATAATAAATATGATTTAATATCTTTATAATTTTTTCACCACTTATATTGCTAAGTGTCACGTCATACGAAACGTATCGTTGTCTTTAAATACGTTGTATTATAAAATATGGAATGATTAGTAGATTGAGCACGATACAATTCATTTCAAAACGACTTTTGAACAATCAAACGTAATTTTGAATGCCATATTTCTATAATTATTTCTTTACAATGAACTAAGTAGAGGTATTGAAGGCCGAAACATAATACAGAACACCCAACACTATCATAAAATAGTTTAGAGTTAGACTGACCAAAAGACAAAGTATACAATGTATAATTGGACTAAGTCATCATCATCGTTAGTCAGGACCTGAACCTGAGTATTCTCTTTTCAAAAATACATACATACATACATAACGTCACGCCTGTATTCCTTATGGGGTAGGCAGAACAGCAGAGGTTATAAGACCATCTGATATCACGTTTGACAAATTTGGAGGTATTATTAGATGGAGACAGACTATTGTAGTGACATCGCCCACAAAAACGCCTTTACCTCTAAAGGCCCTTAACTGACTTTTACAGTATGCCCGGGAAAAGAAGCAGCTGGCACATTCTATGTTTTTCTTTCGCTCCCAGTCCAGCATGGAAAAATACTAAACAGAATTTTTAAGGAAATCCAGAAAGTAAGTTACCAGTAAATGTTCTCATCACCTCCACCTTGCCCGGCATATCCGTAAATCCTTATCTGCATGTTTCAAAACATTCGGACGGATGAATGCAATTTCATCAATATCGGTATGTATAACAAAAAGTAGCCATTGTTGGTCACGTACTAATCCATGTAGCACTACATGAAATCTAAGTTAACATAATATTTCAATGTACTATTTCTACATTTGATTAGTTTTCACTACATATAGGTGTCTCGATTTTTTTCGATGCAAAAAATGTAGTGCAACCTATTGATGCAGCCGTACTTTAATAAAAATAAAGTAGAGTCGCCTTCATAAAAAAGAACAAAGTTAAGAAGTTTTGCTCTGTCTGCTATATTTGTGGCTTATTTTGAAATGGCCTAGTTAAACAAAAATCGTATCTTATCCGAGATACCTATTAATTTAAAAAAAGTTCATTATGTAAGGTTTTTTGACGCTCAGTATACCTACTTATTTTATACTGCTAATAATATAAACTTGAAAGTGCCGTACGGTGCAAATCAATGCTTGAGATGCAAGATGGAGATATTTTAAGAACAAATATGAAGCGCTGAGAGGTGGTTACACGGCATACGGTGCGTGCAGAGATTGATTTACGCCCTATGATTCCGACAAGGACAATCACTAAAAGTATTCCTTACTAAATTTGAAAATTCACCTCATCATTCTTCGTAATAGTGACAATTACAATTACATTTACATGCATGTATGTGTTAACCAACATGAATATCGTCTTTACATTAATACGACGTCCTTAAAGGATAAAGGTTAAAGCATTGTTGCACCCACGCTGTATTGTTTTTTCATTACTATCACCTTGATCGAATACCCCGCCTCTCTCCTAAACGATGCAAGGTTGTACAATATCATTATTATAATAATAACTTAATTATAATCGATGACTGTACACTATTTAAATTCTAGTGGTACTTTGTAGGTTGTATTAAGTGGCCGTTATGTTTAAATGGGTGATAGGAAAGTGTTATAGTATCTAACAGTATTTTCAAGAAACAAAAGGTGAGCGAAAGAAAAACATAGAATGTACCAGCTGCTTCTCTTCCCGGACATACTGTAAAAGCCAGTTAAGGGGCAGAGGTTTTATTGGCTTTTTTGTGGGCGATAGGTTGACCCTCTGTCATTGCAATAGTCTCTCTCCATCATAATCCGCCTAATTTGGCAAAAGTGACATCAGATGGTTTTATAACCTCTGGTGTTCTGCCTACCCCATAAGGCAGCAAACTGGACGGCAGCGACAGCGACGCTGGGGCGCGTCGAGAACGGCCCAGATTCCCCGCGTCGCTGCCCGCGCCGCTGTCGCTCTCGCTGTCGTCCAGTTTGCAACCTAAAGGATACAGGCGTGATTATGTATGTATGTAAAAAGTGAAATACTGATAAGTATCGTAGTGCATAAAAAGGTAGAAGAAGAAGTATTCCCATGAGATATTCTGTCACTATTAAAGATGTCGCTAAGGTTATCAGTGAATCTGAAACAGACCCTCAAATGAATCAGTCTTCATTAGCGAGTGTTCCCAAACTTTATGAACTTAGGAGTAAATAGACATTCGCTGTTTTTTGGAATTGGTCCAAATTATATCCAACTGTTATTAGTAACGTTATGTGATGATCAATGTATTTCACGGTAATACGGCACATTTCAAACCAATTTTTTAGGAATAATAAGAATAATTCAAGGATTAGTCATAATATTCCGAAATATTTTGTTTTTTGATAATTATATGCGAATCAGGTATTTATAATTAGTACTCCATCAATTTACTAAGCCTCTAAACGGTAAGGTATTTTTTTAGATTTCAAAGGCGAGCTTTTTTAGAGTTTTCTCTGATAAATCGATATTCCTAATTAAATTTTAATGGCTCTCAGGTCATTACAACCGATCTTCTCATGAGGAATAAAACTTGAGTATTAATATTTAGATATACAAAACAATTATCCTATTTTATCACACAGATATTTTAAATACTACCTGCTGTATTTAGTAAGAAACATTGGCGATGGAGCATCCTAAATTCTGGTCCTTCGAGCCAGATATGAACCAATAATCTATAGATAAAATAAACTTAAATATCAAACAAGTTGTATAACAATCTGAATACTCATTCCGTGTCGATAAATCAATCAGATCAGTTATGCAAATAAGTCGTGAGTTCATAGTGCGTGCGCCTGCGCTTAGTGATCTAGTTTTAACTAAAAGGTCATAAATGTCCAGTGAAAGTCATTAAAATTGCACAAGTTGTTACGTTCTAGACACTTTACACGTGCACTGAATGAGGTTAAGCATTTAAGATAGGTTTATCACAAATAAACAAAACAAGCATTTACCTATGTTTTTGTATGCACGTATACGTTTTGGTTTGTAGTATGACCCCTACAGGTTTTACCTGACTAGTGACCACCGTTTATATAAAATGAGCCCCCAAAATATACCCCTCCGGATGTGATGTGTTTCGACAAAATTTTCTGAAGACCCAGTGCCTTCCTAAGCCTATGATATGTCATCTTCGACCTCATGTTCCCTTACCGTCAGGTGAGGTTGAGGTCAAACGCGTGTTTAGTCTCATTCCTACAAAAGGCTTCATGAGAGACGGACAGATAGACGAATAACTAAGTTATCAACTAGAAGCGCTGGACTCCGTTGACCTAAGAGCCCGTAAACTAATTAAGAACGTCGACCTTACGAAAATCTGCAGACCCTAGAGCATCGTCGTAAGGTTGCTTGTTTAACCGTGTACTACAGGATACATTTTGGTTAGTGCGCGAGTGCTCTATTTGAACAAATTGAACCCTCACCCTTTTACCATCGGACTGCTAGACGCAGACAGAACTTCCATCCGTATGTGGTAGATATTCCGAAAAGTCTAACTAAGCGCTTTGACAGTTCCTTTTTGATACGGGTAGCCAAGGTTTGGAAAGAACTGCCTGCGTCTATCTTCCCTAACCAGTATAGTCCTAGTATTTTTAAGCGTCGAGTGAAAAGGTTTCTCGTGGATGGACGTGTACAACCTTAGTCTTCATGTTCACTTAACATCAGGTGTCATGGAAGACAAACGTCCCATCCATATTTTATAAAAACAAACCTAAAGATTTTTCTTTGAGGTACGGGACCCTTCTATCCTACTACCCCCGGGGGCTCTCCGTAAATGTCACTTATAGTGCCCTATACAGGGTTAATTTTAATTAGCGCATCACTTCTTGCAGGCAGCGTCTCCACATCGATCCCAACAACATTTGTTCTACAACTTATTAAAATTATTAGTTTTAAAAAATTTTGTTTTTTCATTTATAACCTTGGTTTAGTGGCGTAGCTCTAATTACTCTGAGCGTAGGTATGTAACGCCCCTGGTGTACCTATTAAAATGTCGCTTCAAAATAATAATAGGTTCTTCTTACAAAATATAGAGTTAGGAGAAAACGCTTTCTTTTTTTTATTTCTGTGTTATTTACCAAGATTTGTAAAAATTCGTAGAACAAAATGTTGTTGAAATGGATATGGAGAGGCTGCCTGCAAGAGGTCACGAGCTAATTAAAATAATTTCTGTATAGGTATGCAAATACAAAATCAAGTGTCAGTGATTAGGATCTACATGTCAACTAATGTCAAACAGAAGCAATTAAAAATCAATAATTACAACCACTACATTTGGAACTAATCAGCAACCAAGTATTTTTAAAACTGTTAATTGACTTAATAACACCAACTCCTGACATACATTTCATTCTTATATGGTAATTTTTAATTGGTGTCAGTAATTAAGTATTTTAAATAAGGGTACGTATCTCAGATCAGTTTATTTTACTAGATTTGCAATATCATTGAATCTGAAGTACTAAGAATGTAGTTATTGATAGCAGTAGCCATTTCTGCATTACGCTGTTATTAAACATGTTAATCCATATTTATAATTACGCGTTTTGCTATGAATTGCTATATATTTTATGAAATAGGAACTACCAGTTATATGTATATGTAATTGTTATCCGTTAGTTGTTGAAGAGGCAAATTTCTCAAAACATAAATTATGGAGACAATTCAGTTCGACTATTATTCTACCAATTATAATAGTATAGGTCTCCTTACATAATCTTCCGAGCCACAGTCGTTTAGTAAAATATCGCTTTCCAAAGTCTTGGGGTCTTACATTTTAGTTCTACAGTCTGAATCAATTGCACAACGATCAGAGGAAAAATCTATTTTCAAAATGAACTGAACAATCCATTTTCTTTTTGAGCAACATGACTGGTTTTTGAAAGATTAGTTTAATCTTATACATTTGCATTATACAGTCTTATTTTGATGAAAATGTTTGACCAGCATAACTTTTAATATTTTAAGTTTATTAAAAGTCAAAATTTATTTTCATATACGAGATTAAACTGATGAGCTTTATATGAGTACCTACTAGAGATTTAGATTCGACATTTCAATGTCTTTGCAAAGTTAAAACTTAAAATATTATACGACGCAATAAAAATCCAGTTAAAATACGATGTAGCAAACTTCGTCTAAATCCATCAGGACTTATTGCGTGTCAGAGTATATTACAATATTCACAAAGTAATTAAAAATTACAATTTTACCAACACCTTCTTTAGTGAAGTTTAACGCCTCAATTGACCTGAATATCACTTGAAATTAATAAATGAATCAAGCGTTACTAAGGAATCGGCTCATCATTCAATCATCATCACATCACACAATGATCTTATTTCAAACATTTTTATAACTAACCTTTAAAATTGATTTCAAAGGTTCAACTAAAGACATTGAAGAATTGATTCTTAAAAGGCACAGTTTCATAAACAATGCTCAATAAAATTATACTTAAGTACATTGAATTTGTCACTGGCACGCTAATAAATATACGGTCAGCACCCAGTCATCAGTTTACATCGACACAAAATTAACTTAAGTGTAAACTTTTAGTATGCTACTTTAGGCTTAAGTATCAAGGAGATAGAGCTGCAAATATATTTTAGTGAGCGAATGGTAGGGACGTGTAGGTGTTAAGGAAGTAACGGTTTAGGCTAAATAGTAATAATTGTCTATGTAAGTTTACTATCGAATAGTTGTTGGTTAAAATAGGTCAGAAAATAATTTTGCTATTTTAGAGTTACAGCTCTTTTGAATATCTGAGTTGAATGTTTATCCAGGTGGCTTGGCGTAACTATATTTTTATTATTATTTTGTATTGTGCAAGTAATAGGCTTTCTCAGACGGAAATGAAGCGACAATCTGATCAGTCGATCGGGGATCAGGAAACTGGCGAACGATTCGGACAGTCTCGAGCAAAGCCGCTTTTTGCATGCGTGCTGGAAGCGAACCACCAACGATTCCCAGCCCTTCAAGGTGCCTAACCAGTAGCTAGGGTCAAACCTTTTGCGGATTTTACAATCAGAATTATGTTCATGAACAAAACTTCCCACATTTCTGTCATATCGAGTGCAAGGTTCAAGTACTTAATTTTTTTTTATATTGTAAGGATAGGATGTTTGTCTTCCATGCCACCTGATGGAAAGTGCGCATGAAGACTATGGTGTTACACGTCCATCCACGAGAAACCTATTCACTCGACACTTAAAAATTCCAGGAAAAAAAAATATCGAGTGCAAGGTTCAAGTACTTAATTCGAGATTAGTCTCTGTTATTTATTCATCATCATCATCATCATCATCATCATCATCATCATCACAACTCCGTGTAATGGGCCCACTGCAGGGCATGAGTCTCTCCTCTGGGTGACGAGGAGGTTTAGGCCATAATCCACCGAGCTGGCCCAGTGCTGGGTGGTGGATGTCAGAATTTTCAGGGTGCCGATATGGCTTCTGACAAACCCTAACGACTACTGTATACTGTTATTTATTACTATAAAAAAATTGGGCGAACCCTTTAGAACTATATGTTTACATTATGTCCACCAGTCCATTTATGAGACATATTATAACACTGTTGTTGCGACACAAGTCACAACACAACGCATGGCCTTTATAGCATTGTGTATCTGTTTTCATACTTTTCGCTTTGTGTATTCAATTTGTTTTCATAATTTTGTGTAATTTTTAATATTAGTTTCCGTTTATATGTTTTTTAATACTTAATATTAATATTAATGGAGGCTAAATTTTAAAACGTTGAACGAATATATTTAACGCAGACTGACAAAAGACAGAAAAGAAAAAAAAAATAGATGTATTCTAGGCATACATCACATTACGCAGATATAACTTTGATTTTCAAAAGCCCTTTAGCACTAATCTCCTATGGCGTGTCTTAAGAGCTGACTAAGTAATCTTTTATCAAGCAATACGCAGCTGCGTAGGAGATTCCGGCTGAACCCACCAAACCACTTGACGGGCAGTCTTGTCCATTGTCACTTGCAACCGAGCCCGTCTTTTGTTTGTTTGATAGGCGTGCTGGTAGACGGAAAAAGTTGGAGTTACACTAAAGTTAAGTAAATTACGAAATCGTTGAACTATTGGGTGTATATTATTAAAACGGTGACTTATCCCTTTTTTGACAAACTCACGCTGTCATTAAATGACGATGAGGTCAATAATGAAGGCATAAGAGTTCTTGTTCTGGGTGAATACTTCTGTAGGTATTCTACATTCATTGCAAGATATGGTCAGGATGCATTTCGGCGTCCTTAAAATTCAACATCCACTTTAATCCATTTATCATTCAAGAAAGATTGCCATGACGTTGTAAAGGATTCTTTAAAAAATATGACAAATGTATAATCTATTTGCAATACCACGTTTAATTAAACGAACTTTCCATCGTTCAATCCCTCTTACAACTAAGAACTGTCACATAGATGTCAGTGTCCTAAATAATAACTATACTTGTATGTTTAACCGTTCTCCGGATGTGAACCTAGTACCTAATTGCGAATTCAGAACATAGCATGGAGACCCTAAATATGTTAATACATAATATTGACATTGATTGTCATACGTTGTTCGTTTAAAACGTGGTCCTGTTTGCATCTTATTGTTTGATATTTTATGAACCTAGTTTATGTTTTAATGATAGAGTTTGGAAATAAACTGAATTCTGAAAAAGTGAAAGCTTTTGTAGCGATATTTATCCACGTTCTATGTAAGTGATGATATCGATGTAACGAATATATCTACATCGCACTATCAAATATATCGTTAGTGATTACAGAATAAGTATAAAGTACTACTCGACAACAGCTATCGTCGCGTCGGGCCGTCTAGCCAGCTTTTCTGGGAACCTTCGTATCCAAAAATTTTGCCAGAATTTTACATAATAAACAACCCACAACTTAAACTTGTCACGTCTTTGTCATTTACTGGAACACAATTTTTATAAGTCATAATTAACTATGGTGGATAAAGTAGGAATTACGGTAGGGTACCAATCAGGCTTCTCGGGTTACGAAACTACCAGTAATTCTAGTTAATAAAAGAAAAATTATGTAAAAAAATTGTGTAAAACACTCATTTAAAATCTTAATTTAACCTAATTAATTTTATTGTTATTTTTGGGTTGTTGTAAGTTCGTCATAATTGTTAGTTCGTCATAGCGCAAAGTATGTGTAAATTTTTATTGCAAATTCGTCACGAGGGTATTTTATATACAGAGAGCAGAAAAATCAAATAACAAATAAATTAAAACTTAAGATATTTATTAATTTTTCTCAACCGAAGCAATATTTATGATTTAACTTGATACTAATATTCTATAATAAAATGGGCGTCTATCCTCAGGAGACGACAGAAAAGCATCGTTATGACGCAATTTGTAACATATGATGAGTCGTAGCCTTTTTTGGCTGGCTCAACACTTGCAATAATTTAAATTTCTGGTGAAACTCATTTATTTTTACTTTGTGAAATTGTCTTCTTGTGATTCTGTTTATTGTATGTTATGTTTTTTCTTTCTTTCTTTTTTATGTTCGAATTAGTTTTTCTTTTTAATATATTATTGTTATGTGTTGTGTCTGTCAATATATATATTTCTACTCTATTCTTTTCTATATCTATAAAAAAAATCACAGATTCACTTATTGGACTAATTACATTATAATTAAAACAATAAATATCAATACTTAGCTTTAAAAATAAAATCACAGATCTTTTATTGTAATTTTGTATCTTATTTAAAATTGCATTCATTTAACCTAATATCTATATAAAAAACACAGATTCACTTACTGGACTAATTGTCTGTTACATTATAATTATAAAAATAAACAAAAATACTGAGTTTTAAAAATAAAATCACAGATCTTTAATTTTACATCTTAATTAAAATCACAAACAAGCTATTTCAGGAGCAAAGGTTATAGTAATAATAATTCTTTATGACATTTTTTTATGACATATTTTTTATTCTTATTTAAAATAAATATACTTATCTTATAATTCAACGGATGATCTTGATGCAACGGAAGACCTTTTAAAAATCTCTAAATAAAGTATCAAATGGATATCCTTTATTAAATGTAAATAAACCTAAACATAGACTTTAAAATAAATATTATGTATCCTAATATATACAAAAGAGCACCTTGTGATTAAAATACCGCAAATGGTTGCTTCAATACAGGCTATGGCCTAGTGAAGCAACCACTAGATAAGTATTTCTTGTAAATTGTGTTCCTGGTTAATAAATATTTTTTCATTTCCATTTTCATTTTCAATTATAAAATAAATCTGACTTAAAAATATAATCCTTGTATATGGCGAAGCATATTGCGGCCTAGCAGTAAAAAATATTTAAAACTAAATAAATAATAATTAAATTTATGCTGCATGACATAAAGTTTTTTAAAATATCAGAAGGAGAAATTAAATTAAATTAAATTTATTTTATATTATTTGGGTGGCCAACAACTTTTACTTAAGAACTAGGTTTAACATATAATGTCGACAAGCCACCGCAGATTATCATAATTGTCTAATATGTTTTTTAATTCTCTATCAAACGCAATAGATCTTCTCGATTTTATCTTTAATTATACCTAACCTAAAATTAGTTAATTTAGAATGTATATGATCAGCCTCCTTAGCATATAGATTTAAATTTTTATTGAGTCTTTACGTAACAATTTCTTTGATATCGGTACTTTTAGTCAAAACAATGGAAAATAAAAACGTATGACGAATTTACAACAAATCTCCCCTACCTGAGACGAATTTACAATCAATGTATGGAGTTTACACATTATGACGAACTTACAATAACCCTTATTTTTTATATTTTACGACAAACCTTCGTTATCGATTTTATGGTCCGTTTTTTATTAAACCTGTTATTAACTAACTGCACGAAGGACTTATTAATTTGTACTTTGTACGGGCACTGTCGATTTCTGAATAGAAGCCTAGAGAATATGGTATGGTTAGACAAGATCAAGGCATCTCAATAGATAAACCAGATCAATAATTAGCTTGAAAATCTTGATCTCTTCTTTAGCAGCATTCCAAGTGTCAAAGCAGCGCTATTGATAAATGCTGTTTTTTACTTATCACATTATTATTTATAAGCTTTGCTATAAACCTGACTGCTTACTTCTTTGTATGCTTCTTAATTTATTTTATTAGATTAGCTATGTAATGTGTAAGAAGTTTGAACGCAGACGTTTGAACGAACCAGTGGCTGCAATCATCTTCCTGCTCACTTCATCATTTGTGGAATCACATATGATGTTTGCAGCCACTGGTTGGTTGAAATGTCTGCGCAATTTCTTGCCAATACCTACCAAAACTTTAATACCCAATCCTTATTCCTTCCTATTTTAGATTATGCTGATTTCTGTTACCTGGATATTACTGAAGCCCACAACTAAACAAACTTGAGCGGCTACAAAATTTATGCATTAGATTTATATTTGGTTTACGCAAATATTATAACTCAGCAATATTTGCAGCTTCATATGAAGGAAAGAGCATTTATAAAGCATTCTTTATTAGCGACCCGGCCCGGCCTCGCGCGGGTGCAATCCTAAGTGTTTGTGTAAATACCAACTGTGTGAACCACGACGGTGTGCTCCTGCCTTGTGAGTATTCCTCCTCCACATTATTCCAGTTTAGGAGTTATTTCTTCTGTCCCTATTTTGAAGTTACTAGGTTAAGATAACCCCTGCTTTGGTAATCTCGGGATACAAACCTTCTATACACGCAAACGTGGAACATTTCGGTCTTAAGCGGCAACAAGCATTTATAAGACATTCTTTACTAGCGAAATACACTACAGAAGAACTGTGAACGTTGTATACAGGGTTACTGGTTAAGTCGACCTAGATCCATTAGGGGCGTGTAGCACCTGTCTTTCCTAACTTATTTCAACATGAAAAACCCTAGCCCAAACCAAACCGTTTACGAGATAATCGACGTTTAATTTTTTTAAATAAAAATTAACGATTTTTACCAATAAATATCATATTTTGAAATTGGTGCGCTTCTTATCAATATTATTTACTTTTTATATGCAAATTAAGATGTTCTATGATCTTAGTAACCAAAATCCTACGTAAGATTACTAAATACAAAGTTCTGAGCGATTGAACGTTCAAAAAATCTGTAGTTTTTTTTACAGTTTACTTTTCTTTTAAGAATATCTCAAAAAGTTATTTTAGCAGTCGTTCGGCAGGTGTGCTTAAAAACATCTACGTTTTGTTAGCTACCTAATAAAGTATAACATATAGGCCCCTCAGGCGGCCCCAGCCGGCCGGTGGTACCACCGCAAAGCTACGTCCCGTAATTTTTAAATCTGTGATATCTTCGAAAATTTTCATTTAAATCATATGCTATAAAGGGCCATATAGATCTATATTAAATCAACAATGTATTAAAGGTATTTAATTGGATAAGGATTAATGCGGTATTGGTTAAAATCGCTTCGAAAACTAGCCATTATTTGTCGTATGTATGTAATGATAAAAAAATGTTATTGTGGGATATCCATAAGAGATAGACATATGCCATCGTGGAGTTTGAAACTGTAGACCTTTTCAATGTGTACAATACTTAGTACATTATTTTGAAAAATCTCGTAGGGTTCAGCCTGCGTTTGCAATGTAAACGGAAAATATGTAACTATTTACGACATCACATTGGAAACCTCAAAAATAACAGTATTTCTTCACTATTTAATGGATGTTATTTTACATAAAAACCTTCCTCTTTAATCACTCTATCTATTAAAAAAACCGCATCAAAATCCGTTGCGTAGTTTTTAAGATTTAAGCGAAAATAAGGACAGAGAAAGCGACTTTGTTTTATACTACCTATAAAGTGATTGTGCATTCGAAAAAAAAACATATAAGTATCTTCTACATAGGTTGTTACGTATCTAAAGGTTAAAGTTTGCATGTAAATTATACAAACATAAAAAAAACAATAGATACTTTGCACCAATAGACGCAGAAAATTCGTATACACCATACGTCATTAATTCTTTTTGAAAGAATAGAATATAGGAAGTTAGTTCGCCTGTATTGTATGTTTATTCCAATAAAGAATATCTCAGGTACTGTATAACTATATGTATACTAGCAGAGTCATGCACTTCCGTTATTATTTCCGACAAGGTAAAAGTAACGTAAACAGGGTGTAAGGGATCCTTATGTAAAACCGAAGTTATAAAATTTATATCTTTGTGAATGGTGCGGTTTTTCCAAACATTTCTAATATACTTACTACCGCACACGGTATACTCCCGCAATCCAAGAAACCCGCAGGAATTTCTTTATGTTCTCTATGGCAGATCAAGCGTTCCAAATCTGTCAAAAATTTTAGTTGAATCTGAACTCTATGTCCTCGATATTAAGTTAAAATTTGGTTGGGGAAATTTGACGATCTGTTGCCTTCTGTACCTAACATAGCCTATCTTTGGTACCTAAGATTTTCGGAAGGTTTTAGGATAGATTGAATCCAACTGCTAATTTCCAAGATTAGTGAGTACAAATAAACATACAAAAAACTTACATTAAGTACATTAGTACATCATCATCATCCACGGCCTGTAGACGTCCAATGCTGGACATAGGCTTCCCCAAGGTCTTCGATTCATAATTTGGGGAGGAAATGCCGTAATCGCCACGCTTGTGGTGTTAATATACACAAAAGGACGCTGCTGCCCGTCCTCTGGTTTGTCCCTTAGTCAGCTCTTACGACACCCACGGGGAGAGATGGGATAGCGCTATTCTTAAGCGACATACAGTCACATCTAATAAGATGTATACATTTTCATTGGAATTTGAACCTTATCACAACAGGAAAAGTTGCGAAGTGAACACATCTTACTCGTGACTGTACAGTTATTAAAATACAATAAAATTTTCACATCTTCAAATTACTTTAATCATTTGTGGGTTTTTGTGATATTTCCCGGTACCCTGAATACTATCGCCCTTTTGTGTAAGAAATAACCACTTTGAATAAGGTTACGAATGGTAGGTATTTATTTAAATCACAAACTTCACAGTAGGGATGCGAATGCCTATTTCGAAGTATGTATTAGATGGACTTAAACCGTATTTGTTGTTTTATCATTGCATAAATGCCAACGCTACTGGGTCACGCGTATCATACAAAACTACGGACGTTTTTTTTTTTCGATTTTAATCGAAGTTTAGCCAAATAGAAACAGCCTTATTCATAAACTCAGACTAGAGTCGGAGCAAAGTTTCGTTCATTTTTAAAATTTTCACTGTGGCATAACATGCACTTTATATAATACTCATTTTAGATTTTTTATTCAAATAATGACTGTTTATCTCAAATATTTTTTGTTTTATATTAAGCCAAGGAGGATTATGTAAAGGGCGTGATAAGTGTCAGTGAAAAATTGAAAATTTAACGTAATTGTAATCTGACCTTAGAGCGAGTTTATTAATAAGGCCGTAAGAGTTTAAGTATTCCATTTTCACGACTGTACAAGCACGATGAAATTTTAATAGAGAAATTGCGCCACGCGTGCCGTACGCTCGTACGATACGGACGTACGATACGTACGGTAGCCCTTAAAACGACCAATATCTGAGTTAGTCGCCAAATATAAATATGTGTAGGAAAGTCCCGTCCATTGTAATGAATATTAATAAGCAGACAGAGCTGAATCAATTATTTTTGTACAAACAAAAATACATTTCTTATGTGTTGTGGAAAAATAAAAATCCTGAAATCTTAAATAATACATACATCACTTCACTTCACTAGGGGGTAGGCAGAACACCAGAGGCTATAAAACCATCTGATGTCAAGGAATTCTACTGATGGAGAGAGACTACTGCAGTGACAGTGGGTCCGCCTATCGTCCACAAAAAAAAACCTCCAGTAATACCTCTTCCCTAAACTGACCTTTACAGTATGCCCGGGAAGAGAAGCAGCTGGCACATTCTATGTTTTTCCTTTGCTCCCATTTTTTTTTTTTTTTATAAGTGACTAAACCCGCGTTTGACCTCAATCTCACCTGATGGTAAGTGACGATGAGGTCGAAGATGAAAGCACACGGGTTTAGGAAGGAACTGGCTCTTTATACAATATTGCCGGAACACATTACCGCCGGAGCGGTAACATTTGGCGGCAGACTTTATATAAAGGGTGGTCGCTAGCCAGGCGGACCCAGAAGGGATCCTACCACCAAGCAAAAAGCATGTATTACCATTCCAGCATGTAAGGAATCTTGAAGAAAAAACACGTTTTAACCGAATTTGCGTATAATTATACTATATTTTACATTTTAACTCGACGTATCAGAATGCACCCGTGGACACGAGTGACAGATGTGACAGGCTTCAAGTGAGTGATAGTTTCCAGTAAGTTTCCAGTAATATATTGCCAAATGAATAGACAATGTATAATAATATCCACACAGACTATAACATATTTGTAATTTAAACACATGCGAGCTCACTTTCCAGTTTGTTTTAAGATGAAACTAGAAAATAAGGAAACGAGGAAATATGAGTTCCTCAAATAACTTAAAGAATATCCCATTACGGCTGAGAGCTAAATTTACAGTAAAGTGAATAAATAAGTAGAAGTGATTGTGTATCCTTCCGGCTTGCTAAGTAGCTGCGTCTGCGCACGTCGATGGTATTGAACATCGGTCATCCCTCGCTCGCTGAGGCTGTTCCGATACGCGACTGTACTTGTGCTCTTATTTTCATTTTTTTGTATACGCTGGTATAGAAGCGGTAAAGCAAATATCCTTACTAATTTCTACGTTCAGCAGGAAAGGAGAATATGGAAATTATTGAAAAGGTTTTAATTATAAATTTAACAGTACTAAATATGCAACAATGTATTAATTCTAGCTTGTTTTACAGTTCTGAGTTGTGGAACGAACTGTGTGCTGTATCTGTTTTTCCTGATGATCAATCGTCGGTGTCTTATAGAAGGACTTCAAACACATTAAAATAACATCGTTTGAAATGGTATCGAATCGAGGACTTCGGCTACAAAAGTAAGTACATTTAAGTAAGTATATGTATAAGTAAGCTAAGTCTTAATTCTTGTTTTCACTGTGTCAGATTTGCTAGGCGCGAAAAATACTTATTATTTTGCATTTCCTAGTACTAATGATATTAATTTGTGTATTGAGAATGTTATTAATGAAACTTTTTTTTTTTTATAAGTGACTAAACCCGTGTTTGACATCAATCTCACATGATGGTAAGTGACGATGAGGTCGAAGATGAAAGCACGGGTTTAGGAAGGAACTGGCTCTTTATACAATATTGCCGGAACACATTACCGCCGGAGCGGTAACATTTGGCGGCAGACTTTATATAAAGGGTGGTCGCTAGCCAGGCGGACCCAGAAGGGATCCTACCACCAAGCGAACTATATTATTCAACATTTTCTCAAAATAAGTAAAAACAGTTGACATCGGAAGCACCCCGAAGGAAGGCTCTACAGGCCAGTCGGAGTGCAACGCCCTGCCTCCGCCATATAAAGCTGCTCGCACGGCGGCTGATTCCACGCCGCATATTAAATGTGCTTCGACTAGCTCCGACAACAGATCGAATAAACGGTAAACCAAGATTGGGTATTAGCGAATCTAGATTTGAGGATTTAAACAACGGTTTTAATATAAATGACTGTTTGTGTTGAAGGAATTTTTGATTAGAAGTCGTTTTGTGTGAAAGATGTTTTTAACCGGTTTTTTTTAGTTTGTTTATATTATAACTCTATGTTAAAGTAGTATTAAGTATTTTCTATGTTTAGTATAATTATCGTAAAATTTAAAGATGATGTGATGGTGTGATCTCAATGTAACATTATAACTTAAAGGTCTATCGTGTCTTTGGTAAGAAAATATTAATGATCTGAAAAAAATACATGTTCTGCCATGATACTTATAAGATAAGAAAGATTTTTCAGCTAAACTAAGGGGTACCCTAGTATGCATTTAGTATTGCACCAAACCCAAGCTGAATAGAAAAGTGTGTTTTCCATAATAGCCCGCCTTCGACCTTTGACGTGAGAGAGGTGACGCCGTATATGACCTCATTGCTATTACCGTCAGGAGAGCGAATGCAATTTCAATATCATTTACTAAACACGTTTGATGTAAGAAACGCATGTTAACAAAGTTAATGAACTATTGAGTTTTGGTAGCTGTTTTGAAATTAAGCTGCAGGGCTGAGAAGCAATCATAGAAAATAACACGAACGACTGCTCTATTTTACTATATTCTCTAATATGAGTTCATAGATTCATAAATTGGAAATAGTAGAACAAAACGACGAAAAATTGTTGATATTATACAGTTCGACATGGATTTCTATCGCAAACATGTAAGAAGCTGTCGACACAACTGTAAACAAATACAAACTTCGATATAGGTAATACCATGAAAAACTTTATCGATGAAACTAAACTCATCTTTTGCATTCAAAACATTGTATATCGATATCGGGTTGAGGGTTCTCTGACGTGCACCCTTTAAATCTCCAAACATCACCGCGCTCCGAAGGTCATGTGTTCCGATTTGACCAAATTTTTACTTACTGTCAGGTTAGATTGAAGTCAAATTCGGGTTTAGTCACTGACAAAAATACTCCTGACGTTCCTAATGTTTGGAACACCTGTTTGATTTTCCGGAGTTCAATACAACGCTTTCCTGAACTGAGTACAATATCGTACTTGCCGATTTTTTTATATTATAATACTATGCCTAGTATTCCACAGTGTTTTGATTCAATGTTTTCTTGAACTGTCTATAAATAAAACCAGTCACATTTGGTATGGTATGACGATCTGTAATGGCGTTGTAATTACAGAAAAACAAGATCTAAGTTGTTGTGCTGAGTTCAGCGGAAAAGCTTAAAGACTTAAAGGTTTTATGGCGTGAAGTGGAAAATTCTTCTTGTACAATTCCTTCTACTCGAATCTATGAACGTGATTAATGGTATAACACAAAAATCGCTTTTAATAGTCAGATTTTATTGCATGTATTTGCAATGTTATTGTCGAGTTAGCGAACTTACACTTTCTTTCAAATGTTTTGTTTAACTCAACATATAAAGTACAATATCATTACTGTATGATTACTTGAATCGTGGTGAGAATTCATAGGTACCATTCTTTATAGTAGATTTCTTAATCAATATATATAAAACTGTTCCGTTACTGACTGAGTGACTGAGGTACTGAGTGACTGAGTGACTGACAGACAACGTACAGCCGTAACTACTGGGCGTAGAGAGCTGAAATTTGGAACATACATTCTTTAGGGGATGTAGGGGTGCACTAAGGAAGGAATTCCCGAAATTCCCACGGGAACGGGAAATATAGGACTTTTTAGTTTGTATGAAAAATCTTATTCCTTGAGTGCACTGATGTGAAACTTGGTGTGAAGGTGTTTCAATGTGTGTCTGGTTGTGTTATGAAAGGAATTCCCGAAATTCCCACGAGAACGAGAAATATATGATGTTTTAGTTTGTATGAAAAAATCCCATCCCTTAAGTGCACGGATGTGATACTTGATATAAAGGTTCCTCAATAAGTGTCTGTTTGTATTATGGAAATTCCTTCCATAATACAAACAGACACTTATTGAGTCCCGAAATTCCCACTGGAAGGTGTTGGACGTTTTAGTTTGTATGAAAAATCTAATTCCTTGAGTGTACGGATGTGATACTTGGCATGAAGGTTCTTCAAAGAGTGACTGGTTGTGCTACGAAAAAAATTCCCAAATTCCCACGGGCACGGGAAATATATAATTTTTAGTTTTTATGAAAAAAACTTATTCCTTGAGTGCATGGGTGTGATACTTGGTATAAAGGTTCTTTCAGTGGGTGTCTGGTTGTATAGTTTCTGACATTTCCACGAGAAGGGTAGTAGAGCGCATACGAAGTTGCGGGATAAAGCTAGTGTGATAATATAATTGTATACAGGAAGAACGACTGCAATCAATACATATGTAACTATATAAAACATTGATTCAAGGTGCAATATGATTTAGATTAGAATCTCACGATTCAGTCAATTCTTTTATCATCCATCAGTCAAGTATAGCTTCGGTATTGTCTTAACCGCGCTCAACATATTAATTTGACGGATTTAATTGATCCCAGAGTGTGCACTTGATTCTTGTGATCCCACATGGTTTCTAAATGCCAGGATAAACTTAAGCAAGGGCTTCCGTTCGTATGAAGCTGCCGACAAAAAACCGAAACTGTGATTACTCGGCCCGTAAGCAATGTATCGTGTTTTTAATCGGCTGCTTTGAGTCCCAAGAACTATTTTTACACTGGTACAAACGAGATCAAAATCTGTAAGTAGTTGCGAAGGTTACCCCAAATGTACAGACACAAAGACATTCCCTCATGTATCCCTAATATATAAAGATGAACTGCAGCCTTGTGGTCGAGGACACTACTATATACTAATTACGTATTTCTTTGAAGGCGTGTGTGGCCCAATGGGCAAATAGCCAGCTGATACACGTGAGGTTGTAGATACAATCTTCGCTGCTTAGCCAATGTTTAATAGATCTGTTCGTATTCTTCAAGGGTCTAGCTGATTTTCCTCGTCAACACGCGTTTGGCTTCAATCTCAGCTGATGGTAAGTAATATTACAGCCGCAGCAGTGTGCTGAGATGGGCCCTATTCGGAAAGCATACTATATAGCATTTATATTTTTATTTATTTAAGCTTTTATTTAATTTTTTTTTCTCTTGTTATTATTTAGTTTTTATGTAATTTTGTGTCAATTGTCAAAGTTATGTTTTTTTTTTAATTTTTGTGTTATCTGTTTAGTCTTTATTTTATGTTTAGTTTTTTGGTTTATGTTTACTTATTCTACTTTGTTGTGTAGTGCTGTCATAGGTTTGCGAATAAATGTTTTGAATTTGAGTTAATACCGGAACACATAACCGCTGGTGGAGTGATATTTGGCGACGGTCTTGGTATGCAGGATGGTCGTTACTTAGGCGAACCCGAAGTGTTCCTGCCACCAAGCGGATGTAGGTCGGATTAGTCGCCTAACAGACTAATCCAGTGGCGGTAGGCTATTTCAAGCTGATCCTACATGCCATTTAAAAAAAAAAGTAATTGATTCGTTTTAATATTTAAGCTTTGCTTAGCTAAGGGCTAGCTAGGCTTCCTCCTAGACGCTGACAATAACGACGCCTCCTGAGGTTCTCGCTCATCCATCAGTGAAATCCAATTACCTTAAGTCGAGGCTAATACCCATTCATTTGATATCATTAGACGAGGTGCTTGCACGTTGAAATTGTTTTAGGATTATCGCATGGCGCCCTCGCGCTGAGTCACCAAACCTGGTGAAATTTAATTATGAGTCAAGGTCAAATGTCGACCTTGGAAATTATCGCAAACAGCTGACAATTAGGTGAAATGTTAAATAACAGTTATGAAAAAAAATTACACATTCACACCAAATTTTTTTGTGTTTTTGCGTTTTTTGCTATAAGTTTAGTTTTATTGTGAAAATAGGTCGATAAAAGTTTGTAAATCATACAAATTTCTACAAAAAATGTTCAGATTTATGTTTTTGCGTACGACTCATGCATGTTCACGACGTTAACGTTAGAACTGTAGTAAAATTCATATTCTAAATACTATGCACCTATATTTTACACACCACCTATGAGGTAACGTACTTGACGCATTTTTTACGTGTTTTCCAAAGTACCAGTTTTTCCCATACTCCACGATCTATTGCAATAAACTTTGATCAGAAGTTTGATTTTTAGTTCCATGCGATTTTGTCCTAGGTTGCCTTATTCTTGTCTATTTTGACTGGACTATATCGTATCGGAAAAATGTTCGGTGCTGTTTTTTTCTTGTGAAAATACATTTTAGCATAATTTATTTATTTCTAGACCAAAGATTTCTATTAAGACTAGCTTCAAGGATATTGGTCATAGTAATCGATGCAAATGACTCAATCCCCTCGTCAATATTTTATTACTGTGAACTTTACTTCTATATACCAGACAAACACGTTTGTTTTACATTAGTCCAATAAATAGTTGATATATGTTGATGCTTGTCAAGTGCCTGGTTTCCCTTAATTTTCTAAGTTTTATTTCAATAATTGTAATAGTTGTGCTTTATAAATAACTTACAAATATGTAGCTCTAGTCAAAAGCGATACTAAAGCTAATTTGAAATCGGGAGTTTAAAATCAATATTTAATATTATAGTGAACTCTAGTGTTCTTATCTAAGTTTAAATATGAGTAAGTTTCAAAAACCAACCATTTGAATATTCTATGTGTAATGCAGTCTGATAGCAAAACATTTGTCTATTTGCAAGGCAGTGCTGTGTTTAATGTTTAGCATAATATATCATCATCAACATCACATAGGTCCACGTTGCTCAATCCCGCATCGCCCTCATCCAGCGTAATGTATACCTACTAATTAATTCTTACAAGGCACGGAATCCCTTAATTTTGATATTTATTTTTGACTCCAAAATTTCGTTGGCTACGGTAATAGGTAACACTAGTCAGGATTTGCAAGAATTCCCCTAAACTTGGTACTCGCTGCAGTACCCGGCTTCTCGTTTCGGGTGCAGTATGGCTTTGTCGTTGAAGTCTTTTCAATTAGACATTTTTACTGACAAAAACCAGATTCAAATAGGTCGCAATAAGGTTTTCCTCGAAGGAACAAACAAACAGGCATTCGGTTTTATTCTTCTGTACATCTCAGAGATAGAAAATCGTGAATACTTGAGACAATATTATGTTGATTTGTAAACTTGGTTGTACTCATTCCTTAACTCTACTCGATCTAGTATCCTCGACATACATGGCTCCCATCCAATAATAGTGCACTTTAGACGATTACCTAGTAATTTTATCTAATAGCATATAATCTTGTGCGTTGGCATTCATTTTTTATAGTTACTAAACGCGAGTTTTACTTGACTCTATCAATACCATTTTAAGAGTTTTATGACAAACTAATTATATAAAAAAATGGTTGCGATGGTTATTCCTGTTAATATTATAAATACACGAATAACTTTTTTATTTTCTTTATTTTTTTTCTTCTTCTCTCGCGGCAACGGAGTAAATCAGAGACATGAGAGTAAGATAGTGCTATTTAATGTCAAGTATATCCGATGCTCTTTAACTGGTTTTTAATTGTATGTAAAAATTTAGTAAAAGTTATGAAACAGGTAAAAATCAACATTATTCCGTGGAAAAATAATCTTGAGCTACCGCCACTATAACTTGGGATAAGCGCCAAAATTGACTTAATTTTTAACCAGCTGTTTCGCGCTGTTCTACTCGCGCAATTTCGAATCCCCTGGGAATATCAGGATGAAAAGCTATTCCAGGCTATTCAGTTTCACGATGACAAATTTCATTCAAATTCGTTGAGCCGTTCTGCCGTGATTGGGGAACAAAACTGTGAAAGTTTACATTTATAGTATTAATAAGATTAAAATTGGCAAAACGATGGTATTTATATAATTTAGATGACTTTAAATATTAAATAAAGAGAAAATAGAAACACATTTGTTTAAAGAGAAAAAGGAGTAAAATTTCAAAAAAACATTAATGATACTATCATATTAAAATATTTTGGAAATGTCCTTTGAAAATCAATGTTTTATGCCTCGTAATTTGAGTCAAATCATATATCTTAATTTTGGACTTTACGAGTATGTAATTTAAGAACGGTATCGGAACAGTTAGGTATATCCAGCTTTTCTGACATATGTTATGGATGTAACGATAAGATTGAAGGCACTATTTGACTAACTTCGTTAAAAACTACAACCCATAAATAGATACGGCTTTTTTCGTCCCATAAATTAATCTTTCCAAGTAAAGATCCAGACATCTATATGGTTAACTGTAGCTCTATGCTCTCTTAATAAACATACAGAAACACATTATAGTCTAGCAAGTATATGTATATTATTAGGAACAGCTTTGCATGTAACTCTTGATATAATCAATGTGACTAGTATAAGCAGCGAACAGAATACCACACCAACCTGCATTTGTAGGTCACTACAAGTTCAAAAAACAGGTATTTAGGGACCCCAACGTTTAAGAATTTGCAACACTCCTATCTTTAAAGCCCGTGAGTCTAATTTACGGCAAAAAAGTGTTCAAAAAAAGTTTTAATTCCTACCAATATAAAGGGCTAAATCTTGTCGTTGGTCATGTAGTTGGTGTATTTAGTTAATTGGCTATTCATTTGTAAAACCATTATTTTAGATTTTAGTAAAAAGTGGAATGCGTGAAGTTTTACTAATACTATATGTGAAAGTTTGGATGTATGAATGGATGTTCCTTCCTCAATAACGGCAGAACGGCTCGATGGATTATGATAGTATATGGTCTGAAATAGTACTGTTTATCCCGCTATTCCTGCGGAATAAGAAATTACGCGACAAAACCACGCGAAATAGCTAGTAGTTCATAACTAAGCATTATTTGAATATATAGAAATATAAAGTGAAACGAACACCGAAATAACCTATAAGTTAAAATGGTATAAGTATGAATGGATAAGATTTATTATAGTGGCCTTACCACCCGTAATTGATCTTAATCTCTGCTGAGGTCCGGGTTTTTTCTGAGTACTCTTATCAACGAACACCCAATTAGTAAACGAACACAAGATTTTTGTTGAAATTCTGCTAAACTACTAAACCTCTTTAGTTTTGTTTGGAAGTGAAAGAATAAAAATGGTAAAGAAAAAAAGAATAAGAGTTTACTACGCATTAATGAACAAAAGTAATTTTCAAATTTTAGTTTAATATTCTATTTGTCAATTTTATATCACCACCTCTACTTAGTCTGGGGTTCGATTTCAAAAAGACTTAAAACCGCAAACTTCTTTTTCGTCTCACCAAATGGAACTTGATGGTAACACAAAAGATGAAGTACTAAATTAGTAAATTCTGTGGCTGGTTCCTGTACCTTCTTTGGTGTAGTGGTAAATAACGTTGATTTTTATATTATCTATCTCTTTTCCAAAGAGCTTCATGTTTACAAAATTGAATTTTTTTAAAATAATTACATTTCTATAGATGTTACTATTTTTATACGACATTATTTCTAATTGGTGTAAGTTTCCCAAGCAGACCTACTATGTAGCTTGGATTCCTTAGTTAAATCATAGGTTTATAATGTCTCCCATGATCGTAAATGTAATTAACAGTTAAGCACTAAAGTTGTAACATCAAGCTGTTACTTTGCATACGCGATTATAACTTGTCACCATATTATGTGAATCTACTTTTAAGTTGTCACATAAGTCTTAAGATATAAGATACCTATACACTAATTGATACTCAGTTCTTAACAAAAAAATTATAATAACTGTGGATTTACGGATTCTCATTTCAAGGAAGTTAATACATCGATAATTTGATTCAATCCATTTTTCAGTATTTATAATATTTAAAAAAACAATAGAATTGTATATTTCCTATTTCCGGATGTTATATGAAAGTCAACCAAAATATAGTTAATACAATCACTTCGCGCTGTATTACCCGCGTAACTTGTGACTCTGTTGATTTATTTTAACAATTTCCTCTATCCTATTCTATACCTACTTTAAAATTAGGGCAAGATAATCTTTCTTTGAAATGAGACTCTTAGTTTTTAAATTAACATACTCTTCAAATACATGATATTGATATAGATAACCATCGTCAGTAAAATGTCCAACAGATATAGGTACCTGCATATGTTTAAAACTCTAGATCAATCTGTATTCTCAACTTTTCAATAATTTGATTTATTTAATTTCATTATCATCATCATCACAACTCTTTGTAATGAGCCCACTGCAGGGAATGAGTTTCCCCCCCGTGTGACGAGGAGGTTTAGGCCATAATCCACCAAGCTGGCCCAGTGCTGGGTGGTGGATGTCATAATTTTCAGGGAGCCAAAGTGGCTTCTGACAAACCCTAACGACTACTGTATACAAGTATACAGCTCCCGGGACCAGCTGCTTAACGTGCCCTCCAAAGCACGGAAGTCGTCGTGAGAAATGAATGGTCGGCGGTCACCCATCCAAGCACCGACCGCACCAAACGTTGCTTAATCTGTGATATCGTATGATACACCCAGTAACCACGGCGCCACGATGACTTCTTTATTTAATTTAATAATTTCAATTCCCCAATTCTCTGTCTTATTCAAATCATGAAACATTATGCAACTTATTTAGATAAAAAGGCAATTAAGAGCTTACCTCGTTTTCCGTTAACTACGACGCATTCGTTTTAATATGAGTATACATTGAGAATTAATTGTATATCAATACATCTTACTATTTTAAAGGAAATGACTCAGTGATACCGGCTCAAATTCTTAGCTCTAATTGGTGGCTAGTGATTTCTTTGGGACAACTTCTGGAATTAATATGTAGAGTCGGCTTTTAATAGAAAAGCTCTTCGCGATGTTTCGGCAGTAAATAGTAAAAGTCCATTAAAGTCTGTAAGACCGTGTACTGAAGTAACCATCACCATGAGGTGTCATTTAAGTCAAACAGGGGTCTCAATTATTAACTCTAATTATTGATAAAAATAATAAAATTTAAATAATGAAATCACAAAGACGCAATATCTTCCAGACAATATTTGTTTTTGCGTTTGAAGTCAAAGCGCGTTGATGTCTAGGGGTAAAAAAATCATTACATACAGTATCTACACTGCGGTAACATGTTCATTATTAAATAGATTATGCTATTTTAAATTTTAATCTATATGAAAACATTTTATGTTTGAATTTAAATGTTAAAAATTCAACCTAGACTTTACGGTGCAATTTTAGAAATCTTTCGTAGGTTTCATTTATTTCATATACCTACTTTGTATTTCTAGACAAACTAAATGAAAATCATAAGTATACAGTATCTTCGTAGATGTTCGTAGATCGTAGATCCAATATAAAATAGTTTAAGATTTATTATATATCAATTAGTATGCATAAATAAAAAATACACTATTTTTTATATATTTACTCTTGACTTTTCGGTACCATTTTAGAAATCTTTTCTTTCGTTTCATTTATTTCATTGAATCTGTATTTCTAGAGTAGATGAAAATATAATCTTTACCTTTGTACATTATGTCTTTAATTAATATTGTATCTTTTAAACTGTGTGTATATAAATAATTTAAAAAAGATACATATTATGAGAGGAATCATTTTATCATCAATGTTCGATATTCAAACTTGGAAGTTGCAACAACTTAACTGCACATAGTAGAGTTAAGAAAAAAGTAAAATTGCTGTATTCTGCTTACTAGGGTGTAAACTATCGCATAAAGTTGCTGTCAAGTCTCTATAGAAAACTGCTCTACAATTTATACTTTGGTAGAGTTGCGGTGTTTAGAATACGAACCTAAGAGATTAAAGTAGAGAACCAGGAATACTTAAACCTGGGGTAAGTATGCAGTTAAGAATTTTTTTTTTTTGTTTATACTTTACTGTATAACATATCAAATTAAATACAATATTATTGTTTTACAAACCCTAGCAATAGCAATGTTATCGCTAGCAAGAGTTTCTTAGACAAACATAAATTTTCGGACTTGTGAAATTAGATATGAGATACAATAATATGAGACTGTGCCTTAAGGCTTTCATGATTTTGGTTTAGTAGATTGAGAGATTCTGATTTTTGTATGATGTTGATGACCTTTAAATCCTGAGTTTGATTCTTAATCTGGTTTTCTGCGGAACTAGTTCATTTTACGACTTTTTCTAAGACCTCAATCATAAGTTCCGCATTGGTTTATAACACTAGCTAGTTACTTTGGTACTACATAGAAGGATACATGTATGATATTGTTTTATGTTTATAGATATCAGGATATTATACTTTTTCCTTCTTATAAATGTAGAGACGCAAATTTGAGCAGTGAATCTGTCCACAGGCCAGCTTGGCTTTAAGATAAATTACTAGGTAAATAGATTTAAATATGAAATCATAAGTGCTAAATTTGTCTGAATAGTTGCATACTAAATTAAAATCTATTGATGTATGTGATAAATGAATGAACTATAGAGTTTGAACTATGTAATAGATTCCGTATTAAAGAATGGAAATTTCATATCAAATTGAAACTTACCAACTTGAATTCACAATCCCTCAGACACAATGTAGCACTTAAACCCCAACACAATAAACCAAATAAACAGTAATTCAAACACACACTCAAGCAAACTCAACAGGTTTTTATATCCTGCAATTCCACATTTAAATCTAGTTTAAGTTAACTCTAATATCTTAACATTTCACTTTATTTATAAGCTAGTCGATGTTAAAATAAAAAGCGTTCGTTCGTTCGTTCGTCTTACAACCGGTATGACGGGGCTAGGTACGTGTACCTGGCTGGGACCCGTTGACTGACTAATCGCCTCTTTACATTTCGAACGCGTGTGTAAACGTGACTTCACGCGTGTAAGTGTGTGTGTGTGAGTGTAAAGGCTGTATGCGCGCGCGCCTTTACAGAGTTGCCAGTTTGCGGGACTTCGGAGAATTTTCGGCCGTTGCTTTGTTTTAATTCTTTTGTGTATTTTCAATAACTAAGTATAAGAATGGATAAAATAACACGGTTAATAATTTATATTTTATAGTGATGATTTTTTCCATCGTCGGGTTTGCGTTGTTATTATTGTTAAACGCTTAAGCTTATGTTGGAGTGGTTAGCAACAGAACAATTGATACTTTAGCTCTTAGAAAGTAGAGATTAGGGTTTAAAATGTGCCTGTTGCTAACTGCTCTTAAACTTTGTAAGAACCTACTTAAGCTCCATTTAATTACGAATATGGTAAAACAGTTAAAATAATTTATTTTTTCTCTGTAAAACAGAAATCTATAATCTCTAAAGACTGCTGTATTCAGGTAGAACTTTTGTGTTAGACAGGTAAAAGTAGCATAAGCTCTGTTTTTATTGCCTATTTGAACAGGAGGACCTATTGAAGCTAACTTCGATCAATAGGAAAATTATAAAAAAATGTGTAGTAAACAAATAGTATGGTACACACATACACACATACCATATGTTATCTGACTCATAAATTATATGTATACATATAATGATTGAACTGCTTATGGTTCGCTGTAGTATTTATAAATTGCCATTTTTACTTCAATTCAATCAATCCATTATTTAACCACTATCCCTACTTAAGATATTACATGTAAAGAGACGGTACTGACATCTAGCATTTAAATATAGAACTAAAAGCTATAGCAGCGACGAGTAAAACTTTATTCCAGTTTCTATAGATGGCACTAGTAGTGCTATTGTTATATGTAATAACATCTAGGCCATTTTATGTGAAAGAAGAGAGCATTCCAGTATGGAAATAGTTCAATTCAATTTGGAAAGGTGGCGCCAGTAGTACTAAAGCTTCAAAGGATCGAATGTAGACTCCTCCGTCGCCAAAAGTGATTACTTGCTGGCAACATTAAGGGAGTAACATACTTTCTTGTAAGTTGTAATAATAATTGAAATAATCCACAAATTTTACGAATTAAGCAAGCAGACACTGTTAATCGCCACTGTTTATCGTTACTCTTAATCCACAGGCCAAAAAGTTAAAAGAACGGTGTTGATAAAATCAAGAATTTACGATTATTCAACAAAATTTAAGTTAACTCGACTGATTTTCGCATCTTACGTATAATCTAGAGTTCTGCGAATTTTTTAATACATTACAAAAGGATTCTGACTAAAAGATCGCTTGTAGACTGTTTTTCATACCTACCTGAAATTCTTTATTACAAAGCTTCAATCCACAATGGGCTGTATTAATTTTATCATTAGCGTTTGCTTTTATTTTACCTTATTGTAATAAATGGGACTGACGAGATCAGGTAGCGATTTCTCTGAATCCCCTTTTGCCGCACGGCGAAGCGGTAGTAACGTTGCTTTATATGACTGACGGTTAGACACTCTTTACCTATGGCAGAACTTTTTACAACATATTTTTATTTCACTATGTTCTATATTCGAACAAAAAGTAGAACCATCACACCATAGAATATCACAGCCTCCAAGCAAGCGTTTAGAAAGTAAGCAAGCATGCCTCGTGCAGGCAAGCATCCAACATGTAGACGTCTCCGGTGCTACGAGATGTGCAGCTTATTCCTTCAGTATGTTCGGATGAAGAAAATTGTACCAAGTATATTATGGGAAACGAATTTTGGAGTCTCGAGTTTCTACCAGATAGAATGCACCCATGAAAAATACATAATCAGTAAATATTTATGTTAAAGAATTTTGTAGCGCGTTTAGATTTTTACGGTCGCGCAGTGGTATAAAAGTAGATCCATATAATGTATCAAATACGCCAAATTATACTTTTATTACTCGTATGTGAAAGGTATTTTAAACGTGGTGTTATGGACATCACACATCGGAACTGGGAGGTATCGAAAATAGGTCGGGTACTCAAATTATTTTTGAATCTGACGCCACCGCTGCTGGTAGAAATATATTATGACACATGCAGGCTTAACATTTTGTAGATATAAGTATTTTTTGACGATAGGTTGGTGCAGTGGTAGCATACATTTCCTTCTATTCCAGAGGTCTTTGGTTCTTATCACGGCGGCGGCGTATATTGCGTATTCAATATTTATTCTTAGGTATACAGGGTAATTTACGAAACAGGAGTGATAGTTTGAGATCATACATGAAGAGAAAAATAAAATAAAAAATAAATATTAATTATTTACTGATTAAACTTAACCGAAAGTTAGAGAATTCATTACGCAACGCATGGTAACATAAGCGTAAAGCAATAGATACTTAGTGGGTGGTGGGTGGTGTGCGTGTGGCGGGAACACTGCTGTGTGCGTGTTGACTGAGGCAGCGCGTCGGGAAAAGTGTAGTTACGTCTCTTTATTTATTTATAGGGATTTCTGGTGACAAATTAAGTACCTACTTTTACTACATAACTGTGATCAGATTCGAGTTCAGAGTGCTCTCCTTCAGTATCTAAAATTTGTCACCAGTCACCTAAGCCAGTCACCCTGTATATTTCTTAAGTTTATAATCCGTGATTTTGTATCCATAACGAATTTAGAGATTCGAAGTTAGGTACATAAATTTTTACCAAACTGAAAATCAGTAAGATTATTTAAAATATGATTAAAAATAAAATTTGAAAGTTAACCATCATTCCCCTGTATGCATTTTTTATTCATGGTCAAACGTCAAAAATATTAGTTTTTTTAGCGAAACTGTAAGTTTTATCATAATAATACCTTACTTAAACAAAAACTGTTTTGATGATATAAGATATAACATTTCAAAAATATGTAATCTTCACAATAGGCACTCGTACTAAAAGAGGAAGTGTACTTAAAGCGTGTGTTTTTGACGTGTTTTTTCTTGTGGTTTCTCCAGTAGGCCTATTCCACAAATCAGTTGCGATCCTGTTTAATATGAAATTATTGCAAAATAACTGGGAGCAAAAGAAAAACATAGAATGTGTCAGCTGCTTCTCTTCCCGGGCATACTGACCCCCGTGTCCCTGCAGTAGTCACTGTCTGCCTCAGATGCCAGTGATCGCGGGTTCGATTCCCTCACGGAACAAGAAAAATAAATGTTCCGGGTCTGGGCGCTCCTAATCTATTTATGAATTTATATTCTAGAGTTCCCCCTAGTCGCTAGTATCATATCACAAGCTCTGCTTAGTTTGGGGCCATGTAGTTGGTGTGATTGTCAGGGGATTTTTTTTTATTATATGCTAGATAGCGATCAAAATTATTGCTGAGAAATGTGTTCCTGCAATTTTTTACGAGTATGAAGAGCTAGTGCCTTCCTGAACACGTGTGATGCCATCTTCGACTTCACCAGATTTCACCAACAGGAGAGATTCAGGTCAGACTCGATGTTAGTGAACGATAGAAAATGGAAGAACGTTTATGTATTCAGGTATATGTAGGTACAGAAAACTGAGAAAAGCAATTTATTAATAAACTATTATTTTATTTTATAAACAACTTACTGCGTTTTGTTCTTAAGTTAACTCAATTATATTTTACTTGTTATGATTCGCAAAATAATATTGCATGCTGTCTTTCTATAAGTGCGGTGGCGCTGGAATTGTATCCCAATTCTATACGATTTTTGGTGTGGTTACCTCCTTATAGAGACCACGGTAACTAGAGACAGTGACTTTAGAACATAGAGTGGTGATGAAAGATCATCACCACTCATGTTCAAAAGTATTTTATTCTAGAGGATTGCAATAATGGGCTTACGAGGTCAAAACATCTTTCAAGTATCTATATTCAAAATAGACGATGGATAAAATGGTAGGGATATAGAGCCATATTGATAGCCGCTTTTAAGTCAAGGTGGGTTAATAGTCAGCAAAGAACCGGTAAAACCCCTGCCTCTGAACGGGACTTACTGCTTGACATCAGGTAGCGGGTAGTTATGCTACCCCTTATAACGCTACAGCTGTCAAGGAAGTGATTTGAATATAGACGATGAGTGCTCTAGATTCCTTAAGGAAAGGTTTGGTCATCTTAGTTAGGTTGTATGTTTTGTTGGAGCATGAAAGAATAAGTTGGATACTTTCGCAACTTAATGTTTCATGCCCGGAAAGATCTCTTAATTCTTTAGGTATGCTTTTGTTAGGCGGAGGAGAAGGAGATACGCTCACCTTCTCCCTCCCGATAGCCAGCCGTAGCAGGTGACCTGCTGGACTATTAGGGTTATGTGTGGGGAAATGGTATCGTGTACTGGACCATTTCCTACGTGGAGGTCGCTCGGCAAAGGCTGAGCGCAATCTGCCGGGGCTCGCGGGTAATGCCAATGGCGGTACCGTGAGCTTTATCTAGGGCGGATGAGGTACACCTTGAGGTTTTTAGTGGGTAGGTGCAGCCTTCTGCCGGATCATCCGCACATACGCCGCCGTTCCCACTTGGGCGGTCGGGGACGTGATTGCACGTTTTCCTCGAGTAAAAAAAAAGGTATGCTTTTGTTGCTGTTCGATCCTATGTGTAAAAGACACTATACACTGATACTCTTGTACCTATTAGGTGCGGTGCGGGCCAATGTAAAAAATGGCTTCTCGGAAATTTAACCAAGGGCGCCGAGTGGTGACCGAGTGTCTAGTTAAAAGACCTACCGCCAATATATGAGAGTGGTTATTGTAGTGGAAACACTCTTCAGTATCCACCTGGATAACGAGCAACATTCAAATAAAGTGTACCACCGAATATCACATCACGGCGTGTTCCGGCCGCGTATTTACAAAAGCTATACCATTAGAGTGAAAGTGCAAACTGAACTGGCTTAGCTTTTGTATGACAAAAACTTGCCCAAACCCTAATCCATTCTAGTACAGAAATTGACCGAAGTCGTGTAGACTTTGTGAGATAACTTCAATTGAACATTGCAGCAACAAAAGCTATCCCATTTGATATCGATATTTACCGATCGTTGGCTTCAATTTGATACTTAAATGGCAATTGTTCTGATTTTCAAAGATAGAAATAAAATGTGCATGCATTATGACCATCGTTATTTTGATGACTTAACGTTTGACTTTTGACCATGTCGGGATTGACCAGGGTTGACTTTAATAGCTGACCAGGTTTATGGCGCTTCGCCGGCCGCTGCCGCGGCACCGCTCGCTTCGCTCGCTCGGCTCGCGCACGTGTATAACTATATGCAACCTAACATGCTCCTCCTCGCTGCGCTCGTCGTCGCACCTAACCGTACTAATTCCGCCTTCCGGTGCGGGAGCCCTTCTCGTAGCTTATCTCTTTCATCGCAATGTATATCAAACAAAGATATACCTACTTTTCATCTTGACAAAAGCTTATCTATTTGAGTGAATATGTATTATACAGTACTAGGTTTTGTCATTGCATTTCTTTGAAAATTACAAGAGCAAAAGCTAATCCATTTCAGTCAATTTTTTTACTGAGTTCGATTAGGTATTGTCGTGTAATATGCATAAACAAAAGCTCCTCTATTAGAGTCTGACTCGTGACTCAAATAGTATAGCCTTTGTATATTCGCGTTCCGGCCGGTATATTTTCATAAGAGCCAGTCCTTTTGAAGTCCGTGTGCAATCATCATCGACCTCATCGTCACTTACTATCACTCAATGTAATATTGAGGTCAAACAAGGGAAAACCTTGGTGGAACAAACAACAAGGAAAAAACAAGGGAAAAATCGTAATCGTAAGCAACGGTGGCAACAAATACAATCGTGTTTTTATCAATAACCTACGCTTAGTTCTACTAAGTTTAATTCATATACTCGTAAATTTATAATCACAGCAAGCGTAATATTCCCTTGCTATTATTAACAGGATCTGATATGTAGAATTGTTTCCTCTCGTGTAAGTTTTAGTACAATTTTGACGACCGGCGGGTATAGGGGTAACGTACATTGCCTTCTATGCCAGAGGGTCCTGGGTTTGAATCCCGGTGGCGACGGATATTTGTGTGATGAACACAGATATAAGTCGTCAAGTCATGGACGTGTATACGTTTATTTAAGTTTGTTATCTAATAAAAAATATGTATTTATTCAATATGTATGTTTATATATTTCTTAAGTATATCAGTTAACTAATATCCATAACAAAAGTTCTTTAAGAAACTTAAATTGGGCTAGATAATGTTGTATGAGTGTCAGAAATATTTATTTATTAATTTAATTGCCATAACTTTTTATCCTCATCCAGCTATACTTTGATGCTTCCATTTTCTTATCCTCCTTTCTCCAGAAGGTCTTATACCTATGTTAGGGATAGAGTAAGTAAGGAACTAACCAAGAAATAAAATACTGTATAATTAATTTTTAGACTCATTTTATTTTCAATAACATAAAAATGTTATGTTTTCATTTTACACATTTTGAAACAAATGTCAGTGGATATTTAAATCTGGTCGCTAAAATGTTCACAGTAAGATAAGAATTTAAATACTATAGTACAGCTTGGCTTAATGTCCGGTCATGGTATGCTTTGTTTCATTAATATTTAGAATTTATTCTTGTTTCACTTATCTCCAAACGTTGTATCTTATTTTTACGTTAGAATACTATAGGCTTCTGCGTTCTTAGCTTCTCATTACAATATTCAACAAAATATATCGTGACTTTGTACTTTTCAACGAATCATACTTCACCGTTTTTGCTTTTTCATTGTGATATGCTATACAAATTTTGTGATATAACATTTTTATAATCAAATCATAAGCGTTACTATTAAATCACCAAAAGGTTAATGTATAAAAAACGTATTTGGTCGTACAAAAATCGGCGAAACGATGATTCGTGAAAAAGTAATTCTCACTACAATAAATAGAACTAGCTAATTGGAATTAAAGGTCCCTTATAAGTATGCAATTAAGTAAAGTCAAAACTGTGATCAATTAGTTCTTACTTGTTTCATTTTGCATAAAAATAACAGATACATGCCGATTTGTTCAGAGTAATTAACCACAGTTTTATATACTTAAACTCTAAATTTATTGTTTTTCCATAATAGTCTAAAATCTAAACAGGCGATCATACTCATAGCATGAAGTCAAGATGCAATCACCAATTTATTTTTTACACAAAGTTACTGAAGACCGATAGTTTTATATAAACTCTAAGTTAGAGACACTATATTTGTAATTTAAAATTTATTAACAGTAAGTTACCGCAGAAGAATTATATTATCTAAATGTGTAATGGAATAATGAATATACAATTGACGGGAACTTAATTCCATTTAGAAATTTCCACAAATTGTTTTTTCTTTTTACTTAGATGAGGCCGAAATGTAAAACGCATTGTTGAACCAAAGATAAACTAAAACAAATGTGAAACGAACAAACACTTGAAAATATGTGAAATAAGAATATGTCAACTCTATGCTCATCACATTTTTTGTTTATTGTAAAATATTAATTAATTTAATATATTTAATAGTAACAACATGATTTCTGTAAATAATACTCTGTACATTGACACAAGATAAACACTTAATATATTTTACTTTGTTTATTGCTTCTCATAAAATGTAATATAAAAAAGGTAGATGAGCACAAATTTCACAGAATAAAAACGTCAAAAATATACCGGGCCTTTCTCAAACATTTTTCTATTCCTACATGATAATGTAAATAATTAAAATAGAAAAATTATCTAAGATGATGTGAAACTCGGCATTACTGCGGCGGGTGGCTATGTATGTAAGTGATTTGATCTATGGGCACCTCAGAATGCAGACATTTAACTTTGTGCTAAATTAAAAAACAAGGAAAATTTTATTAAATATTAAATAAATTGTAAAAACCTAATAAATTGTAAGTCAATTAAATTAAAACATAAAATAAAATTGTAGGATTTAATTAAAGTAAAAATAAATAGCAAAACTTGATTTGAAATTTCGTCTTACAGTTAAACTGACTTTACAAAAAATGTGTCGTTATTGTCTGCACTCCGAATGCAACATTGTCTGCTTGTATCTATTTACATGTAAAACCATGTTTCTATAAATTATATTTAGTAATACTATACTAAACTGGCCATCATATAAGTATCTGCCAAGTTCTCCTAAAATAACTAGTAATATAATAATATTCTTATCTAAACTCATATTTACAAATAATACAATTCTTTATTCAATATAGAAATTAAAATATATTTCTATCATTCTTCGATTCAAATAACGCAAAATAATTTAACAGAGTCATTTTGCACTCACATTTACAATATAAGTAGGTTCATTTGCGGATCTCAAACAGTTCATTTAGAATATATCACCCAAAGAGCGAGCACATAGCTCACGCTTATCATAGCTTACTATTAAAAATGCAGAATATGCGAAAACGTCAAGGAAATGTTTTTTTATAATTAATAGTAAAATGGCAATTGAACATTATAGTTCGCTCGCAATTTTTTTAGGAACTATAAGATTCATAATGCCTCCAAGCGGCCCAGTGCCGCGTATAAACCTATATGTACAACATCGACACAGCAGCCGCTACTAAATCAACTAGCACGAATCAACTTAATTCTTTATTTACAATCGGTGTACTATTCACAAAACGACACAAATCAAAAATGTAGTATTACTATTAAGATATATTGACTCGATTAAGAGAACGCTGATTTGTGTTTAAGTTTATGCTAGAGTTTAGAATTTGCGGGTACATACGTCCCGAACGAACAATGACGCGTGCGAGGAACTAAATGCAAGCCAACGAAGTATGGCCGGCGCCTCACCTTAATACTTTAATAATTACCTAAGCAACATTACCACTAACCGCTCTCCTACGATTGTTTCAACAACCGCTCATGGTTATATTCAATATCGCAATCAGCTAGGAATTTAAGATGCAACTCTTTCAGAGATTCTAAGACCGCTGTATTTAATATAACCACGTATGGAGAAGGAACTAAAATCTAGTATCACAATTTCGGGTTTCGCAGATTTCCCAGAACCTCAGTTTCGCCGCGCCGTTTACTGATGACTCTCGAAAAGTCCAGTAGTGTAGTTAGACCCGTAGAGAGTTAGGTCGGCCAGCTAATCGAACAGGGCTAGGAGGTCATCTGAAGATGGTGCCCTGAGAGGTTGGGAGCCTGCTGAAGATGACGAGGAAGGTGGAGTTGCCAGGAGTTCCCCTAGAGCCGGGGCGTCCAAGTACGACAGTAACTCCATAGGATCCACGCTCGTCTCAGGTAGCAACTGTAAACAAAATTATTATGGTAAGACTTTTAGTTGTTATTAAATGAATGTAAACAAGGCGTGGATTTTCGTGCATTTAATTTATGAATCGGTTCATGAGTTTTCAATTAAATACTCTTTCTGAACTCATTTAGAAATTTCCAATTATTATTGATTTTGGTAAAGGTCTTTTTTAACTAGGTTTATAACCGATATAATAATAGAATAATAATTATGGTATCATTTACATTATTATTAATTCAATTTTATAAGAAAATTATTTATTATGAAACATATTTTTTGCAAAAAATGTGTTTTGGGCCAAGAAACTAAACTGTATATTTCAGAAGTGGTCAAGTTTCTAATACCAGTGTCGTCTTAAAAGGCAACACATAAGAATGCTAGGGCTTTCCATTTTTTTGATCCACATCTTACATTGAGCACTGAAAACAATATCAAAGCAAACTTACATTAAGATTATCCGTGCCCTCGCCATCAATAACTGCCGCGGGATCAAAGTTGAGGTCGCTTGGTATATCCACCTCAGTCAGCGAGTGGTGGTCAACGGAAGGCGGGCCGGGCGTATGGGACGAACCGGGCGTGTGAGCGCCGGTGCCGCCCGGAGTGTGGGCCGAACCGGGCGTGTGTGGTGTGTGGGGGGTGTGCGGCATCTGAGGGGTAAATATGAGGTTAGCAAATCCTCTTTCTTATATATGAATTAAGGAAGCTCGTCTAGCCTGTTTCGTACACAGTATTTTGATAAGGTTTGCAACGAAGACGAGTCTAATTAAGAGACCAGCACGCTTGAATAGACCAAAAATAACGAATCGACATATAACTTTTGAACTATTTGTTTAGTAGGTACATAAATTTACTTCTGAACATTTTCCATTGTCACCTATTGATTTTAATACAAATTTTTTCTTTCAGTATTACCTAGCTACGGCACAAAATTTTATTAAGCTTGTATTAATAAGAAAACAAAGGTATTATCGAAACAACTTACCTGATCATTCAAACTTTTCTCCATCGCGTTGAGAGGATCAAGCGAGTTCACGCTATCATTCAAATGGGACAGAGGCCCATTTCCAGCAAACTCATTACTGCCAGGACCTCCGCTGTTCATCCCATACTCATAGTTCTGACTGTTCGAACCTGCATTCCGATTCTGACTGCTTTGGTTATACGAAGAGATCATGGAACCACTTGCAATGGTGTTCATATCTGGTGGAAGATACGGCGATAACGCTTGATTCATATCCCAATTGTTCATCGTTGGCATATTCATCGACCCAGGAGACACTGCCTTGCTTCGTTTCACACTGTTATCATTGCTATCGTCTTCCTGCTGAGAAGTTAAAATCACGATTAGCTACAATTCGATTGTACAGTTGCATTGTTATAACAGTTGTGTAAATATAACTTACCTTGATGCCAGTGTTGGCTGTGTTTTTAGTAGCCTTCCAATTTGCTCCGCTGTCTATGGTTACTTCGTCGACGTCTGAGCTGTTAAGTGTGTTTAGGATTCCCCACATGTACTGATCTACTTCAAGGCCTTCCAGTTGGGCTGGTTTACTGGAATCAAACACAGAAGAGATTAAATTATAGATCTATGAACATTTATCGACAAAGACTACTATATCTTGATAAGATTCGGTACAGTCACTGGCTGGTGATTACTCTTCTTAATTCAGGCTATATCACAAATCAATTTTGATGTGTAGGACGTTTGAAGACATATTTGTTAATTTTTGTCCAAATCAGAATACTATAAGGTAGGACCGAGTCTTACCCCATAAAATAACTTCACACGAAATATAATCTACTCATAATAATAAAAACAGTTTATCTAACTTACTTGCAAACTGGACACCGCCATGAACCCCGCTCGCAGTTCAGTTGTAAATATGATTCTAAGTCAAAACATTGTATGTGTTTACATTCGTGCCCCCGCGCCGGCAACGTTATTTTCTTAAACGTTATAGGACACTTTAATGACACTTTTAACGCAGTTTGTTCAATACTGTCTCTATCTCCAGAAGGGTTATTTCCATTCGCATTGTTAACTGTAGTTTGATTGAAGTTCATCTTGATTTTCGCAATGCAATGGTCTGCGGTAAGCAACCGCTTTCTGAGTAAACCCTGCAGTACGCTTCGTACGCTAGGTCGGTGGACTAGTTGCAGAACGAACAGATGCGACTGAAAACGAAAATAAAATATGTTATTGTAGCTAATGGACAATCGAGTTACGTACATTCATTCGCTTTTGTTTTAGCAGGTGTTTTGAAATTGAATTCTTTTCACTAGTTAGGAGTTGGAGAGACTTACACAACAGCACGCTGAAACTGTGATCTGGATTGTGTTTCTGCCAGGCTGGCAAACTTCCTTCAGGTACAATGGCTTGTGTGACGTTTTGTTTTCCCCTCTGTCGATAACGAGAGGAGTTGCGTTGACCGACACCTGAACACTTGCTGGCCAGTTCGTATTCATCTGTCTATCCTCATGGTGGAAACACTTCAGTTGTAACTCAAGATCCGACCTGAAAAAACAACAGAAGTTAGCTTTCTTTGCCTCAAAATCCGAACTATAAATCCAATAGTGTTAGTGAAGGCAGGGTTATTTACCTCCATATCAAGGTTGAATGGACCGTGGGTTTTAATTGGAATACGTGATTGCTAACTGCTAAATTGTGTTCTAATCTAAATGGTGGTAGAATAATACCATCTCTTACAGGGAATGTTAACCGGAGCTCATCATCTGTAAATAAAAAGGAATCGTTAGTTGTGAACACGAGATTAAAGAGAATTAAATTTTAACACTTTATGAGTAAAGTCTTACTTTGCATGCCTATCATTGGTTTCATCTCGTTAAAGTGGGGTTTGACGTCAGCATTCGGGCTGATGTAAGGAGGCATGCTGCTCGCAGGAGTTAAAGGAGGTGTAGGGTTTCCTGGCACTGGGCTATGCTGGTAGCTCATGTTCGTTCTCATGGCCACTTCCTGCGCAAATTGCCCTCCGTACTGAGCACCGTATTGGGCATTGCTTCCCTGGTGCTGAGGGAACTGGCCGGGCACTCCACCATTGAAGTACTGCTGTTGGTTAGAGTACGGCGGCGTCGACTGCCTCATGTTGCCTCTCATGGGGAAGTTCCCACTGGGCCCGAGCGGTTGCTGCGGGGGATATTGGCCTTGGAAGCCAGGTCGACCGCCGTAGCCAGAAGGATACTGGCCGGGGCCGAAACTAGGTTGCCCACTCATATACTGCGGTTTACGCTGATTCATGAGCATCGTACCAGAAGGATACGGCGTGTGCCTTCTCTGGTAGCCCGGGCCCATCTTGGCCGAGCCACCCATCTGGGCGGGTCCCATCTGGGACGACATCATATTAGCGTGCATGCCCATATTAGCCATTTGCGCCATGGGGTTCATTCCATTCATGCCGGAGTTGCCCATCTGGCCCATGCTAGTCATGCCGTTCATGGCACCGTTTCCCGCCATGCCCATGCCGGTCATCGCGGGGTTGTGGCTACGTTGTTGTCCGTAGCCATTCATCGCCCCGTACTGGGGGTTACCCATTGTCATGTTGTTTTGCATCTGAAAGGAGAAGACAATATCGTGTTTAATGTTATATCGATTAAGAGTTATTTAATGAAAATAATGACTGATTGTTTAAAGATCTTGCTTGTCTCGAGTGCAAAATTTTACCTGAGAGACTTTCTTTATTGTCTGTCTTCTTACTATGAGTATTATAAGTTTATCCTTTTTATTAGAATAAACTTATAATATTATTTAATATTAATAATACGTATTTAGAAAAAGATGTACTATTTAATTTAGTGGAATTTGAAACTCATGATTAGCGGTTTACCTTTACGTGTCCCTGCACAGGCGTTTTTGTTTAAAACCGCGCCTGCATAACGCAATTTTGGACCTTCCTCAAGGTAAAGTACCAGGAATACATAAACCAGTTGTAGTAGTTACCTGGGAGAACGGCTGCGAGTCTTGCATCGCGGCCGTGGTGGCCGCGGCTACCATGGCGGCGGTGGCGCCGAAGTGGCCGTCGCCGCCGCCGTTCATCCCGCCCGCACCGCCAGAGCACCCATAGCCGCTGTTGACAAGAAACACATCCATTAAGAATCGTGAAAACGTTAGATCATATTGAATGTAGACATATAAGACATACAAATTCTCTAGTAAATAATTAACACCGAAACATCGAGTCAAAAAAAGAGTTTAAAATAAGATTGACAAAACTTAATATTTTGTTGAACAATGTATTTACTAATGCTATGTTAATTGGGCAGAAACTTGGGTGACGTATTTTTATACCTTTCTAAATAAATTTGCTTATATCGACCAAACCCGCGTTCGACCTCAATAACACCTGGTGGTACGTGACGATGAGAAAGGAATCTGGTGTATGAAATATACATTTTTAATGCAAAATATAAGAACCGATTTCGGAACTTAAATAAGTACAGTAAAAGGGACTAGACTCAGCATAATTAAACATAGTTTTACTTTGTCAAAGTTAAAAGAACGCTCATTAAAATCCACTACAGTTATCATGATTTGGCTATTAATTTAATAGATAAATTAGTGCATTGTTATTATTGCTAAATTGTTGACCAATAAATCAAGGTGTTTCTAAACGTCAATGTTAATTGCACAACCTATCTTTGAATTCGATAATCGCTATAGTATTTTACGTCTGAACAATTGAGAGTGTTAACTGTATAATAAAGAAATTCATAACTCGAGTATCTCATTATAATTGTGCAGTAAAATATAGCAGACGTATTAATCTGTGTGAGTATTAAATGTGAAATCGGTCCAGTTAATTTTATTTCACTCACGATACAAGCAGTTTCTATTCTATTGCAAGCGGCCTTGCACGGCTAACATTCCACACATTAACGCTTCGATTATTAATAAACACAGACTCAATATTCAACCCAAATTCTATCAACGTAAGATCTTTTTTTATTACGCAGCCGAGATTTTATTATTTTACGAACAATGAGAGAAAAAATCAATATGGAAGTATGTAGTGGCGCGTTGTTACCCCTGTGTTTCTCTCGGGATGTGTTTGATTTTTTGTTCGGCATCGGAGTGGGAGACGGCATGTGAACCGCTTTTGGGGCGACTTCCCGGGCCTACCCCGAGCCCTTCGTCATAATTCCCATTCGACAAATGCACGGCAAACACTCGCACTCGCTACCCATTGTTACAACGCCTCTGTAGTAGTGCAACAATATTGCCTCTTTGTATCCTATAGCTTTTTCAATAAATACAAACTCACACATGCACAATGCTTCGTGTTAAACGACCAATGTCTTGATTTAATTAAATAGCCACCACCCATTGTATTAGCATCTAAATTATCAAATTAACTTGTTTAAAATAATAAATCTTTTTCACTTAGTGCTGAATGGCCATTTTTGTTTGTTTGGCCTCCTACTTGTGTATTATCATGACTGACTTAACAGATACTTAGTGGCGTCGACAACCAATAAACACAAGAGTCAACAACGCTCGACGTGTCGCTATTCATCGACGCAGCAGATGATTTACAAGGGCCCTTCCTTAGGTAAACTGGGCTCGAACCGCTCTTCTTTTTATAGTTTTGTCTGAACCTTTTTTCTTTTTGCCGACCGATGTGTATTCGACAACAAAAAAAAAACTTTGTGTTCTGTATCCTGCTGCACTTTTTATAAAAGTTGTACCACATCCGAATAATCACTTACGGCCTGCTCAAAATATTTGGGATCTTGAATGCGAGCGACCGTCTCCGGCATTTCTTTTGAGATAATTCTTGGAAATCTTTTTATGTTTGTACCAACGTCAGCTTTCGGTAAATGCAAAGTTTCCTTTATGCTTGAGACCAAATGTCTGCTTGTACTATTGTCAATATTGTCTGTGAAGTAGTGTACCGCGAGATTCGGGGCACGTACAAAATTGTTAAATAGATCGATGTGAATGAGTATGTCGCTATTTCGAGAAGCTGGAAGGTGTTCGGCTGGTATTGAGAGATGGCCGAGTAACGTCGGTAGGTATTTTGATACATAGACTGCAGTTAATTTTAGATTAGTGCGCAGACGTGTCGAATTCTTAGTTAATTGGCTGTGAAGATAACTTCTTGCAACTGAATCTGATTGGCCGGATGGAGTGTTACGTAGCGTTTCGTGTTATGTGAAAGCAATTTGTTTTGTTGTTCGTACTGTGTTTTACATAACGCTTATTATTAGTGGAGTGTTAAATAAGGCATTAATTGTGAGTCTCGTATAGATTACTATCGTGTCAGTGTGAAGCAGTGGCGGCCGCACCCCTGTGTTTCGTCGACAGTTGGTCACCCCCATTTAAATGCCACTTCACATTGTGGCTTGTGCGCACACTGCAATAATAGCGTTAAGTTTTGAATTCATGCTTACTTGCATCAGTTTTGTAGTCTAAAAGTGATATGACAGATAATGTTTATACTTTCGTACATTGTAATTAATTTGATATGTTTATTTTGATAACAAATCGTAAGGTTAAATGAGTTATTTTATACAATGTCACATTAATTGAAGGTAATTAAATTAATTTAGTTACATTTGTTATGTTTAATAAGGATGTAGTTAGTTACTGTACCAGCATTTCTGTAAGAACGTAAACGAAATTGATTTAGCTTCCCACTCGTATTTGATTAATTAACCGAAATATTTCGATAGATATCTCCGCAATTGACGGCGGGGTCGAGAGAATGAATCATGCTCCAAGGAGCGGATTCAGGGGGTTACAAATAGAGGCAAACATTCTGGGGCACAAATGTTAGGGTCGATCGAATAAGGGTAACTTCGGTCACGTTAACATTAGAGCTTTATTACGGCAAATAATTTGTTTATTTTCAACGATAAGGTTTTATGTTAAGAGCTGAGCTAATTGAGTATTCTGAGGCGGTTCGGTGTGAAGAATGCGTTCTGTTCGGGTTTAGTGAGCACGTGGTCGTTGTCTGCAGGTTTCAATGCGTATCCGCCCCCGACCGCCTCGCGCGGGCAACTGACGGGTTTTCCCACGGTTGCTTACAAACTAACAAATCAATCAGTTATTAAGTGTTACTGGCCAGTCTCTCCTACACTTTTTTTCTTTTTTCCCCTGTAGAAAAAAGTTTTGCTTCACACAGCTTTTTAGATCTATGGATAAATTTATGATTTTCAAGATTGGAACGCCGACTTAGCAACTGTATCGGCGGAATGATTGCATACGTTAGTTAACCCCACATCGTTGAATTGAAGTAGACTTCCTGTGTTCTGTTCACACAATCTCGTTACCGGTCCCCACGTATTATTATTTACTTATTGGTTTTGTATAGCAGCCGTCAACAATATGTCGTTTTTAAAGGTGACTACAAAACAATGCCGTTGAGCGCCTTAGTTTAGCACCTGCTCTTTTAAATCATTAAATTTCGTATGTGTTGGTAGTTTAAAAGAATTGAGTCAAATATTTTTGTTTGTTTGTGTGTATAGTGAGCGTTAAAGTGCAGTCACCGCGCGCATTCCCAGCGTCCGCTGGTGTGAGTGTGTGGGTGCGGCTGTGTGAGTGCGGCCGTGCGCTTGTGTGCGTGTTGAGTAAGCGTGTGTGAGTGCGCTCGGGGCGATGTGCGTGTGAATGGAGCACATTTCATTATAATTGCACTTTGCAACGATGCGCCCACAATGTCACACTAAACTTCTGCATTTTCCAGTTGCCCTTGCGAGAATTTATTATTGATTAACCATTTAAGTAAAATATTCTTATTATTTACAAAAAAAAATTTACAAAGCTGTTTTGTGAATGCTTAGCGCGATATATTTCCGTTGTTTTTTGACAAATAGTGCCTATCATTTGATTTAACCGCTAGTTAACAGTTAACTGTAGATCGATAACGACTCAGGTAGGCTAGTCACGTTTTCAGCGTTTTGTTCTAATGAAAACAAACATGTTCCGGATAAGATAAAAACACTGGGCGAATTCCATTAATTATGAAAACAAGGAATTTTTTTTTTTAATTGCAAAAATATGCATTTTTTTGAAAATATTGACTTTATATTATAATAGAAATTTTATTAATGAAATCTAGAAATGCAGCTTATAAACAATTCGCTATGCTGCATTAATTTCAAAATAAACACTAAATCGATTTGTCATTTGAAAATTCAAACACAGAACAATTTTAAAATTTTGGCGCCGAATTTTTTATTATTAAACAAAGAACTCACCTAGGGTTGTTATGGCGGTATCCAAAGTTGTTTGGTAAAAAGTTGTTCTTGTGTCTCTCGGGAGCGCTGGCTCCCGTGTAGTTTGCTTCAGAGCCCGCGAATTCAGTCGAAAAATCAGCAGAGGTCGCCGTCCTGTCGAACTAACTCGAACTCCTGAAAAAGGACGTAGCTATGTAGCTCGGACATTTTTTTTCTTATGTTTTTTTTTGCAATGGCAATCTCATGTCAATGGAGTCGGCCTTGCTTACTTCCCCGTGCCGAGCGCAGGTAGTAATTCGTTTCGCTGTTATCGTAGTTAATGTTAATAGCGTGCAAATTTCGCACTGGCTTCTAGTTGTGATATTTTACGTTGACAATTCACGAACGTTCACCGCTGCTTCAAATGAACACGTATTTTATTTTTAGTAAATTGTGTTTTTTTAGTGTTTTCCCGAAAATCACTTAGGTTTTTATCCACTTTTTGCTGCTGTCTTGAAATTTAAATTTCGAACATTTTTTTCGTTTTTCAATATTTTTTTCATCTTCAAATAAAACAACGGTGAACGTTTTTCTGCGATGCGCGCTGTTTTCATTTTCCTTGCGATCAGCTGAGTTTTCTCTTGGCTCGTATCCTCTTTTGTAACTAAGGCAATTTATTTACCTCGATCCAGTCTTGTTAAGTTATGGTTAAAATATTTTTTTAATAAGTAATAAATTATTTGTTCTCAAATTTCTAGACTATTTCAAATTTTGAAAAATTAGTTAACAAAACTGCATCAAATTAAAAACCACACAAATTTGGATAATTACTTTTAGATCACTTCACTCGTTGAAATCCAATGTATATTCACTTTGTGAACATTTGGTCCATAATCCTTTTTCACTGCAAAAATCCTTTTGGGTAGTTCACTGCACTTTGTAAGTTTTCAGAAATCCGAAAATTTCTCACTTTTCACTAAAAACAGTCATAATCCAAATCCAGGTAATTGTTTATCACTTGTCACTGTGTTCCAAAAAAATGTTGTATTAGTTTATCATTCACTCACGAGTTTGACTTTGAAATCAACGAAACATCATAGACGTGTTTCACGATCGTTAGCGACAGCGTCACTGACGTCGGCGGGCGCGCACTCGACCGTCAAAGGTAACACTGGCTGGCTGCAAGCCGGCGGTCGTCGGTGAGTGAGAGGTTGAGGCGCGGGGCAGGGGCGCGGGGGGCGAGCTGCCGCCCGCGCGACGTTGCCAGCCCGGCGCGATAAGTGGCGCACCCCCGCGTCCCGCGCTCTCGTACGTTGTCGTCTCGACTCTCGATCGGTCCGCAAGTCGGCACTCGGCGATCGGCCGCGTTCGGGCTTTACCGTCACTATGCTATGTCGATTCTCAGCCCCACCCCAACGCTCGACTTTTCACGTAATAACGGTTCTCGCAATCGAGCGTCGGGCATACCGTGGATGCGACGTTCTTTTGTTTGGACGATTTGTATACTCTATGATTTTGACCTTTTTAAGAGTGTCGATCATGCATGAGATCAAACATTCGAATAATAATAATTTATGTAGCAGGTAGTCGGTAAGCTTTGTTTTTGCGCGGAGTACGGTCGTCTCGGCGGCTTACGTCCGAGTGTCTTGTCTGCGTTGGGGCATAATAATTAGCTGCGATAAACAATGGATATACTCTTCGTTCGCTACCTGGGCATGACGACAGTGGACGCTAGGTGACTCCTGCCGTGTCCTTGCCGCGTCCAAGCCTGTAGGCATGTCGCACATCTTTAAAACCATTTATTAAACTGACTTGTTGATTTACGTTCGTGTTGACATTCTTGGCTTATGATGTGTTGTTAAACTGATGCGTTTTGTAACAGATGGAATCTTCAAACTTTATTTAATTTAAGCTTAGGTATATAATTATTAAATCTTTTAGCTACAGGCATGAATAAAACTTTTGGAAATACAAGTTAGGTATATTTTAAGTGTAATTAAGTACACAGTATATTAAAATGGATTTTTCAAAACATACCTACCTACCTATTAATTCCAGAAATTAAATGTTTCTTTAATTGACTGTAAAATCGTAAATGTAGAGTTTGACTTTCCTAAACCATACTGTTTCAGTTACGTCATTTTAGATACAAACGCACGTGTAGACAATAATAGCGCATAACCTGACGCGCATTAAATAAACTAAATCAATACAGGAAAAATAAAAGACAACAGAACTTAAATCACACAGATAATTTATTAATTAATATAAATAAAATGGAAAATAAAAAAAACCTAGGATTCAAGTCATGTAGAGTCGGCTCGGGTTAGCACCGCTCCCATATAAGCGTGTTATATTGTAATATCTATCACTGCTTCGACCTCATTTTCATTTATCATCAGGTGACATTGAGGTCAAAAATGGGTTTTCGAAAACAATCGCATGCATATATAATCAAAATCGACAAAGTGCAATTCGTAAAATTCTCCTTTCCAATCAAAAAAACAATCAATCGTATAAAAAATATGAGTGATCTTTTTTCAGTGCCAACTTTTTTTTGGTAACAAAGTTGGTTTTTTAAATCTTTGAATTCGTTGTTATTAAAAAGTAATGACGGCGCATGGCGGGAAAGCCGGGAAAGCGTGTTTCGCGCATGCGTCGCGGTGACAGCGCGCGTCCGCGTTCCGAAGCGCTCGCGACCAACGACTCAATCCTTCATCGCGCATATTAAACTAATTTATGTATTGCCAGCTATGAACATATTCTCGCTGAATAATGCACAATGATTGCTAGATTATGATTAATAAGAATTTAAGTAGGTAGGTACTTATCTCAATAATATCTGATAGTAAGTGTAGATGAAGTTGTAGAAGATGACAGCATAAGGGTTCAGAAGGGAGATTTTTTCAGGTAATCGTTTCATATTTTATAAAACTAAAGTTTTCCCGATTATTTATTTTAAGTATCACATACTTAATTTTTAAACAGGATTAAAACGAGACACCGTTCGGAAAGACATCGAAACGACGACCGGTTAAAATAAATAATACAAAATTTGAAAACATTCCTAATCAGTTATTACATAACAATTGCAATAATATGATGTAGATAGGCATTTTTGGATAGATAAAAGAACTCTATTGGAACCGAATCTAGTATTAACGAGTTCAAACCTGTTCGCATTACCTTTAAACAATTGTCTTAAATTTTAAGCAATTCAACAATTAATTTTAGAACAGTCTCGTCATTAGGGGTCGGTAAATACACCAAAATGTGGAGTTTAAATAGAAAATATTATTATACGCGTTATTTTCCAGCATATGTTTTTAACAAGCTCTATAAAAAAAATAGGGTAAGGCATTCACCTATATCCAAAATAAACTTGTCTCTACTTGAGCATCAATAGCTGACTCCGCTAAAGCTTAAACGTATAATTAGTTATTAACTTAACTAAAAATATTGGAATGAACGTTAACTTTGCGTTGTTGTCATTATGAAAGTTGGCATACAAATCTTATCATAGATAATTCAAAATACCTTTTATTATTATTTATATTGATATCACCGATAGTCACATAAGTGCACTAGAGTATTTATTACACATAGGCTTTAATAATTAAGTTTTGGCGAACTCTATCAGAATTTTTACGTACCTACCACACCTCAAATTCCACTTGCAATACCTATGACAAAAAATATCATTAAACATTGACAACTGACACATAGTTGAGTCTACAATAAAAATAAAAAACAATTCCAAATTCAAATTTTAAATGATCAAATCGAATCAGATTCGACGTCGCAAAACGCCTCATTTTGTTTCAAGGTGTTTTTCAGCCATCTGTTTTTACGTACATTCTAAAAGTAGAGATTAATTCGAGTTGCGTCTCGATATAACTGCTTCCCTGGAAAACGTTATCGCATTGATAGTTGATTGTGTGACGTTCGCGGCCTTATCAGATACAGAGCTACTTAGCTGTCAGAAAGCACGTAAACATTAAAATGGTATTATTGTACAGTATCATTGTTAGGTTTCGTGTTTGTTTTATCGAAAGGTATGGTTTTTATGAAAATGTTGAAGTGTTTCAATCAATACGCTAATAGTCTGTTTAAGTGTGCCATTAAGTAACCCTATTTGGCATAGCTTTGTGACGAAATTAAGCATTTGAAGAGAAGATAAAAACAAAACACTTAAGGATACATTCGGAAATGAAACCTTAATCAACTGATTTGTTTGTTTCAAAAACATGTAAAAAGACATCATATGAAACACACAAATATTTACTGTGTAGAGTTTACACCAAGTTTTGGTTTAAACTATACTCAAACTTTTAAAAAAAAAATTATTTATCATTTTAACAATTTATAAAATTCTTAATTAATTAGCGTCAAAAACCCACTTAGGTAAACTATATTAGCAGTTGTCACCTACGTTACATTTGATCCCGTATATGTTTTTTGATAAAATATTGCATAATCCAATATAAATAATAGCATAGATTGATTACCAAAAACTAACCTTCCATAAGACCAGGAACAATAAAATTGAAAAATAAATTAAATAATCACAATTAAAATCCGTGTGCACAAAAAATAAAACTTTCAGTTTATTCACATATATTTTATTTTTTGGGGATCATTCAGTTTCTTCTTATACATAATAATATAACATAATAAAAATCTTGTCTTTTTAAAAGGTTTGAGATTCATGTGATATTTTAGAGAAATTTTAGAATATTTTCTTTAATTTTGAATAAAAGTGATAGTGATTGGTACCTAAGTAAAATAAGTTTTATTAAAGTAATAGTAATCTGCAAATAAAAAACGATAAAGGTAAAGGAAAGACGTATAGATAAAAGATAACTTTATTTCGTAATTTTTTGTTTGAATGGATAGCTTTAGTTAGACAATGACATAAGTCTCGTCTTTGGGGTTACGTAACGCTGCTTCACAGGAAAATCATAAAAGTATTACATAAATTATAAATAATATTAAATTGCTAACACAGAATACAACACTAACTTTGCGGTTAAAAATTTAATACTCGTACCATAACATACTTTGTCATATTGAGACTACGCAGCAGTAATAGAAGAATCCTTATCACAATACCTAAACCTGTCTTAAGTTTTTGTTATTTAATCTACCGAAAAATTCTTTGCAATAATGATAGAATTCGTTAGATTGAAAATATATGAAGTGCTCTTCCCAAAACAACTGCGAAAATCAGGAGTCAACTGATAACCAGCGGTGTTTTGGGTTCTATTTATTCGTTCTATTTGTATTCCTTACTAGCTGCTGCCCGCGACGTCGTCTGCGTGAACGCTATGCAGCACCAAACGCACCTACGATTATAACACTGCTAGCGTGATAATATGTAGCCCATATGTTGACCCGACTTCTTAACTATCTTCATGCCAAATTTGAAGTAAATCCATGCAGTACTTTTTGAGTTTATCCCGGAAAGACAAACAGACAAAAATTCTAAAAACTATATTTTTTGTTTCTGTTTCGATTGTAGATCATACCCCAAGTATTCTTTTAAAAAAATATTCAATGTACAGTTTTGACTTTCCTACCATTTTATTATATGTATAGATGGTACGTACCACATTTCACTAAGCCCAAAAAGAGTATTTAGAAAACTCATTGTTTTTTCTTGTTTCTTTGGCCCTTAAGCAGCAACTTCGACGTGAAACCATGATAAGCGTCAAACTAAATGCCCGATGAGAGATTCCCTCGTTTGAGTTAAGGTTTTTCCAGCAGTGGACTCTTCGAGATTAAAATATTGTCTAGGTTCAGGTGCAGAAAAAGAATATTTATTTATTTAACAAGTTTTATACACAGGAGAAAAGACAATTGAAAATAAACATAGAATAAAGTTACAAGAGTCAGCTAATTTCTAAAGAAATTTCTTCCAGCAGACCTGAGACTGGAGAGTTTGGTTAAAATGCAATAATAGTGTGTACGTATAAATATAAATCGAATAAATTACTATTAAAATATATATTTTAAAACCTACATAACAAATTTTACATACAAATACATACATAAGATATATAATATATACCTACATATTATATCATACATAAAAATACATACTTTTAGCATAGAGAAAGGTAGTGATCTCTTACTTATAGTTACTTATGGCAAACATGAGACACATTTATACCGCCACAGTTAAAATTTGTCCGTAGGGTTGACTTAGTAATAGTATAGCTTTACCTCCGCTGGATAAGCATATTATAAAGGGCGACTAATCCGTGTGACCTGTGAGTAAGATCCTCTCAGGGTCCAACTCGCTAGCGACTACAAAATCTGCTGCCAATATTACCGCTCCGGCGGTGATGTGTTCCGGCAATATTTAATGAAGAACCAGTTCTTTCTTAGGCCTGTGCGCTTCTATCTTCGAACTCATCTTCATTTACTAGAGAAGATGAATTAAAAAAAAACATAGAATCTGCCAGCTGCTTCTCTTCCTGGGCATACCGTAAAAGTGAGTTAAGGGACAGAGGTTTTACTGACAGTTTTGCGGGCGATAGGCTGACCTCCTGTCACTGCAATAGTCTCTCCCCATCATTATACCTCTAAATTTGTCAAACGAGACCTCAGGTGGTTTCATAGCCTCTGGTGTTCTGCCTACCCCGTAAGGGACACGGGTGTGAAGTTATGTATGTATGAATTTAAATGCGGGCTTATTCTTTAATAAAAAAGAAAAACGTTTATTTCTTAATTGATGATGATGATGAAGTGTAAATGTTAAGTTTCGACCTAACCTTTCACCTCATCGTCATCCTAGCAGGTATGCAGGTATCTTGAGATCCAATCCGGGTTTAAACTCTTATAAAGACCATATTTATCTTGTTTATATCCGTATCTACGTTATTATAATGCTTCGTTTTATGTCGCTCATACACGTGTTCAGTAAGTACTAGTAACATTTGTATAGTCAGTTACAAGTCACAATGCAAATCAACAATAGCACATCAGAGTGTGGAAATAAAGAGTTTATATCAGTTTTTTCCTCCTTGACACTTGCTATACCTACAATTGATTTGTTAGTTGTTTTGTGATTGCAGTTTGTTTAATGGTCTCTGTAGTGTAATGGTTCATAGCCAAAAGTTTAGGGTTTAATCTCCGCTGCATGAAAAATGTTTGTATGATCTGCAGATATTCGGCATGAATATCTTTCGAATAACAGATATTTAGGCAGAAACATCTTTAAAGTATGGGTAGATTTTTAATTTATTGATCCTGCGCATGAGTTTTAGAAGAAGCATTTTGTTGTAAATATGTCATCGTTTGTTCTATTTCTAAATAGCCTTTCAGAACAATTGAAGATCGATAAATTTACAAATAAACAGCTTTTAATAATGAAAGTCATTTCAACGATATGAAGTGCAAAGTCCTGAATTTCCTCGTTTTTGGTTCTCCGCATTATGAATAAGCTGTTCTTTGACTTTTATAGTTTTAATCACTCATAGTTAAGGTATCCAAAGGTTATTAAATAAAATATCATCAGGACATCAACGATAAGTTTTTAATAATTGTTTAATCGCTCGGTGGTCGAAATTAGAGTAACGTCTTTCACCTGCGTTCCATCGTACGCATCGCAATGAAACATACAAGCATTCGAAAAATTATGAATTTCTTTTACAAAAAAAGTAAAATATATACAGGGTGACTTTCAAAATTCCAGGACGTAATAGTTTAAGATCATACATGAAGAGAAAAAATAAATATTATTATTTACTGAGTGAACTTCTCCGAAAGTTAAAGAATTCATTACGTAACGCATGGTTATATTAGCGTTATACAATAAATTCTTAGCGGGTGCTGGTGTGCGTGTGGCGGGAACACTGCTGTGTGCGTGTTGACTGACGCAGCGTGTCGGGAAAAGTGTATTAAGGTCTCTTTATTTATTCACCAGAAATCCCTGGTGAAAAATTAAGTTGGTTAAATTAAGTAGCTACTTTTATTACATAATTATGATTAGAATCAAGTACAGCGTGCTCTCCTTCAGTATTGAAAATTTGTATATGTTTGTATATGTATGTATCCCTGTATATGTATCATTGTAATACGTGGAGGTGGACTTCTAAAAAAGTACGACATAGTGGACCAACTGCGTACAATGCGAGTCAAGGTTAAGATAATTAACGAATGCAGAGCATTAAATAAACCGACTTCACTGCAAAACTTTGGCTGAGTTATAATGTCATCCGCGTGTAACAAAGACACACAAAAAAACATGCAGACGAATTAAGAACCTCCTCCTTTTTTGAAAGTCGGTCGAAAGTGTGGTAAATTGTAGTGAGAAGGGTACTTCCAACAATTATAGTCACCTAATATTATCCAAACTCTCAAACTGAACCTAAAGGTTTTCCATCGCAGTGCCGGTAGTAGTCTCTAAAATTAAAATTAACAAAAAAAATTAAACATCTTCAAAGCTATATTTTGGAAATAAACCCATTGTAACTTACATTTGTTATTTACCGCGTTAGTCACTTCCTGGTGTGGACATTTCGGTTGCGCACGCGTCTTTACAAAAGGATACTACTCATTTCGGAAAAACACAACTGTTTAAGCTAAATAAAGTAAACCTGGAAATTAGTGGATTGCTAAAATTAAATAATTTCAATCAGGTATCGCCATTTTGTTATAGGCTGTTTATAGGTATATAGATACTTCTCATATAGATACTTCTTATGGAATATTAATGTTATCAATATTTATTTTCTCAAGTTTATCAGATATCCCTGCAATCAACATGCAATCAACATGTTGATTGCTTATGACAATGTTAACAAACACCTTCCAGGAATAACATGCGTCACTGACTGTGGAACATACGATGGGAAGTTCCGGTATTGTCGATCCTAGCGTTCAATCTGAACTTGTCTGTGCAAGCTGTTTTGGGGTGGAAATAAGCAGAAATGTAGCAAACAAAACAAAAATGCACATTTTACACATAGCACCATTTAAACATAAATAATAATAAAATGAAGGAATCCTGCAGCATCATTCATAAATCCGCTAGTAACGTTATTGCTTGATTAGCTCAAACTGCAAATTAATGTCAGTTCATGTGACGAAAAGAAAACACTGCGTAACTATTACATCGGCGGGTAGATAACATTCTGATAGACTTTTTGAATTACTCACGATTATTTGTATGAAATAGAACAGGGCGAATCTATGATAATGAATCATTAGAAGTTTAAAAATATTTATTTTTAAGGTTAGGAATATGTGACGAAACGTACGGCTTTGGGTCCCAAAGGATTTTTTTGGGCTAGATAACTGGGAGCATAATTATCTGGCACTAAAAGAACTATCGTTAAGTCAAAGATCAAAGTCTAAAGTCTAAGTCTAAGTCAAAGAATGCTAGATTTGATGCAATGAAAGTGAGAATCTAAGCCAAGGTTTCCCATAAATATCCATATAGTGCCTATTTAATCTTCCATCAAATCTAAGCGTGGCAATTGTTTTCTAATTAGGGACGATTCTAGCATTTTCCATATTTGAAACTGAATATTCTGATTATATCTTTGAGTTCCTTTTTGGTAAAATGAAGTCATAGCCGTCATACGACCGGCTGGTGTAGCGGTAACATACATTGCCTTCTATGCCAGAGTTCCTGGGTTCGAATCCCAGCGGCGGCGGATATTTGTGTGATGAACACAGATTTTAGTCGTCAAGTCATGGATGTTTATATGTTTATTTAAGTTTATTCTAATAAAAAAAATATGTATTTATTCAATATGTAGGTGTACATATTTCTTAAGTATATCAGTTATCCAGTATCCATAACACAAGTTCTTTAAGAAACTTAATTTGGGCTAGATAATGTTGTGTGAGTGTCAGAAATATTTATTATTTATAGCACAATTTAACCTATCCCCCGGGGCACTCTGTGATGGTGACAGCTAAAAATCAGTGCCACAGTTTAGGCTGTGTGACATAATGCTGAAATGTATTACGGCAAAAATAGTATAAAAATAATTACATAGGCAGAGATAAAAGAGATTTGCCAAATAAATGCTTATTTCATTAATTTCGTGCAAAAAGGAGTTCTTTGCATTAACGCAATCAGGATCATTTCTCATGAACACATGCTTATTCTGCTCAAGTATTTTTAGTAACAAATCATAAGCGGTTTCATGCGAGTACCATCTCCAGTATATTGGTTACTCAGCAGTCTTTCATTGTTACACGAAACATTCCATTCTGGTGAGTGTTTGGCCATAAACTTTACTCGAACAGTAGAGATTGAATTATTTGAAATAATTATATTTTCTATTTTTTAAATTCTTTATAAATGATTAAACAGCTATAAATGTTCGAGCGAAATTCTTCGAAGTTTTATTACACGTCACGGAATAATTTTCCATAATGATTTTCAACAAAACTTATTTATTTTCAGAAATAAAGCCATAATTACTTATTTCAAAGAATATTGCAGTTGTTATAAAGAGTTGCATCATATTAATGTTAAAAGTGAAAAAGTTCACTGGACACAATGTCCGATTTAAGGGTGCACAGGTGGCGGATTTCGGTACGGACAAATCAGCGCGAGTCGGTGCAAGTTCAACTAATAAACTAATAAAGAAACAGGTAAATCTGTCCTAGCGTTGAATCCATATGCTTCGGTCCAGGTATTCGGTGCTGACAAGTTTAGACCTGGGTGCCTAGTGGCTAGTGCGAGTTTTTTTAACTTTACCATCGCGTTACCGTTAATTTCGTTTTGTATGGGATCGAAGCAGCGCCAACTAGTGACTAGAATGGAAAACTGAATTTGTAAGAACGTGATTGGTTGTTTCAAGTGGTTTGCTCGATTAACGCGATGGTAAAGTCAGTCGAATGAAGTCTCACTAGGCCCTCTGTTTCTTTATAAGTGAGTTCCTAAGAATATACTATATCTACAGAGAAATTGTATACCTCTTTTCTAAATACCTCTAAGTGTACCTCATCCGTCATAAGTGGAGTCCACGTTATCACCATTGTCATTTTCAATAGATACAGTTTTATAATATTAATATAGAGAACTACTTAATATAGTCTAGCGAGAGAATCTCTTGTCGGTCTAAACCTATTCCTCTAAAGAGGCACCTTTATTGATGCATACTGCAGTCCTTATTTTAACCGCCGTCATAACCACATTCTGAAGAAAGATGGATCTAAAAGTTAAATAACAGGAACAACAAGCTTTTACATGTTTCACAAGACATATATAACGCATTATTATTCCTTTCAACCATCCAGTAAATTAATGAGGTTCATGAGGTCGGCTGTCATTTAGCATAAAGTTGTGTCATCTGATCGTGTGACGGCTTTCAGAATTTTAAAATAAACAAATATTCCTCGTTTCGTAAAAGTTTAATTCATAAATTTTCCATATATCCTGTCCACTAAATATGCGTTTGGTAAAACCCGGTAGCAATTGCTTATCACCAAATGTTTATTTTGAAAAAGTGGCGATTAGAAATGACGTATCTATTATGAAATAACTTATTTTAAATTAACACACTGCGGAAATTAATCATGATTGTTAACTGAGTACTTATCGAAAACTATTTGCAGACTTTGCGTCTTGATGATTTCCGTGAAACATTTTCTTAAGAAAATAATTCTACAAGATATAGTATAGACATAGCAAGACTCAAAGTTAATTACCTATTTTTATTAAATATATATAACGAGCGTTTGCCCGCGACTTCGTACACGCATAAACTCAAAAGTCCTATATTTTCCTTTCCCGTGGGAATTTCGGGAATTCCTTCCATAATACAAACAGACACTTATTAAGGAACCTTTACACCAAGTATCACATCCGTGCACTCTAGGAATAAGGTTTTTTCATACAAACTAAAACATCATATAGTTCCCGTTTCCGTGGGATTTTCGAGAATTCCTTTCATAAAACAACCAGTCACTTTTTGAAGAACCTTTATGCCAAGTATCGTATCCGTGCACCCAAGGAATAAAATTTTTCATAAAAACTAAAAAGTCCTATATTACCCGTTCCCGTGGGAATTTTGGGAATTCCTTCCTTAGTGCACCAAATTTCCAAATTTCAGCTCTCTACGCCCAGTATTTACGGCTGTACGTTGTCTGTCAGTCACTCAGTCAGTAACGGAACAGATTTATATTTATTGATTTACACAGAAGTAGTAGCTGACAAAACGTAGATGTTTTTAAGCACTTCCGCTGAACATCTTCCATACTAATTTTTTTAGGTATTCTTAAAAGAAAAGTAAACTGTAAAAAACGTTTTGATTATTTCAACTTTCAATCGCTCAGAACTATGTATTTAGTAATCTTACGGAGAATTTTGGTTACTAATAGAGAATATTAATGTGCATGTGAGAATTAAATAATAATAATATAAAAGAGCACCAATTTTAAAATATGACATTTAATGGCAAAAATTCGGCAATTTTTATAAAAAATATTAAAAGCCGTTTATCTTGAAAACGGTTATGTTTGAAGTAGGGTGTTTCATAGTGAAATAAGTTAGAAAAGATGAGTACTATACGCTCTTAATGGATCTAGGTCGACTTAACCAGTAACCCTGTATATAAATAAAATAAAAATCATTTATTTTCAGACAATTAATCCATAGACTGGTAGTAATAATTTATCTTAAAGACTATGTTACTATTCATATCTTAAAAATAATAATAGTGCTAATGTTAGTAACAATATATCTTATACACTGTGTTAGTAAAAAAAATAATACATTAATACAATTTGACTAACTATATAGGTCTTAGAAAACGGATATAAATAAATTTTTTTTCGTGTAAATAATACACCTAGACTAATGTAAACAAATAATTTCATGCACTGACATATTCGCATTGTAGACGGATCGAAAGTGCGACCGCTCACGTCTGAAGCAGAAAGAGTTACCCCATCGCTACAGTACATCGTTCTAGGAATTAAAGGAAATAACGTTGTTCAGGCCCTTTTATTTAGGCACTAGATTTTACGAAAATGATTTCTATTCTTCATTAAAATAAAAAACACTTTTGAAAATGTGGATTAAAGGAATTTTATCAGTCCTGGAAATACTGTCGCAATCACCCATGACTCAACATATTGATAAATATATTGATTTTTTATCAACGCTTGTTCAACATTGTATTTCTTATCTGTTTTAATATAATATATTCCAAAACCTTGTGACTCAATTAGTTTTCGATATGGTCTATCATAATGGGGATTAGGTGAGTAATTAAATTCAAAAATTCAAACCATGATTCTGGTACATTTTTAGGCAAACTGTTAAATTGCCTACATAGGTCCAGTGTTTTTGCTAAGAAGGATTAAAAACTACAAAAAAGAAAAAAAAAAACAAAGGAAAAAAGATTTTGGGTCCTGGATAATACTCGTATTGATAAAAGATGATACGATTTACGTAGGCTAGCTTTTCTTGTTCCTGTATTTTCCCTGTCTGATTCTTGTTTTTATAAAAAAATACGATTGCACGTTGGTTTAAACAATAGAAATAAAAAATAGTAGAAGAATCCAAACAAGCGCCTTTAAACAGTCTCCAGTTGTTCATATGCCTAAATCCTCGCAAATTTTTACATTTGTCTAATAATGAAGCTGAAGAATTTGATATTATGCGCTCATCTCTGAAATATCAATCTAATTTAAATTTGATCTCTAATTTAAATTTGATTCTCTTCTCTTTGCTTCCATGCTGGACTGGGAGCGAAAGAAAAACATAGAATGTGCCAGCTGTTTCTCTTCCCGGGCATACTGTAAAAGTCAGTTAAGGGACAGAGGTTTTATTGGCGTTTTTTGTGGGCGATAGGCTGACTCCCTGTCACTACAATAGTCTCTCTCCATCATTGTAATACCTCGAAATTTGTCAAACGTGACATCAGATGGTTTGATGACCTCTGGTGTTCTGCCTACCCCATAAGGGATACAGGCGTGAAGTTATGTATGTATGTAAATAGATTCTCCCATGATCAAAAGTCAAGGAGACAACGCACGAAATTCCAGTATCCATGTAAAAGACGTTCTAATAGGAGTAAATATCTTTCAGGCACCAAAACATCTAGTTACAATGTAAAATAAAATTAAATCCGAAAAACACAGACACTACAGACAATATTTTTATTAAAAACTAGACACCGCGCGCGGTTTTACCCGCGTAGCTTTTGATTCCGTGGGAATTTCGGGATAAAATATAGCCTATAACCTTCCTCAAGAGTTGGGCTATCAAATGCAAAAAGAATTTTTCAAATCCCACTTGTAGTTTCTGAGATTAGCGCGTTCAAACAAACAAAAAAAACAAACTCTTCAGCTTTATATATTAAGTATAGATATCCTTCATTAGCATAATTGAAACATAATTGAAACGTAAGAATAAATCTAGAAATCTCATGTCCGTCAGTAGTTATTAAATACAAATAATTTCAGCAACCTTGCATTATCGACTACTGGAGACGATTTGGACCTTAATCAGTAAGTAAATGTCAGATTTGTACTCAACGCCCGGGGGTGGCGTTAAACAGGTTCCACTCTTTGCATCAGAATATCCAAAACAACCAAATAATTATCATGATTTCACTCGAGTAAGTAATACTTATGTAAATATTGCAACATGAAACATCTCCTCATCTCATTTGAGAAGTGAAACAGACTGATGTGGAGTTTGTGAAATTGCAAGAATCTCAGGTTAAACAATAACAGGTCATTTCAAAAAAGATTCGGCAATAATTTTAAAATCATGAAATCTGTGAAATTCTTGAATTCTAATCATCTATTTTTCAGAATATATTTATTTTTCTTGAGATAATGATTCCCATAGATGCTTACTCTTTCATGTTAAAATGGTTGTGCGTGGTTAAGTAGTAATGGCATATACAGGTTGAGAATAGTCTAGAAAGACTGTTCCAATACGAGTAACGGACTACTTATCCTTACATTTCCACAAGGCCTAAATTTTCACAGTTAAAGCCACCTCGAAAAGATTTTTTTTATCTGCGTGTGATAATCAATGTTTATAAATAACAAACTAAATATTCTTCGTCTGTTTTTCGTTTGAGACATTACCGATTTCGCTTTTCGACGGCGAAATTACACCACACTGGTATACGGACGTTTGTATTGGAATTAAAAGGAGCTGAAATCTGCAAATGCCAAGAGTTTATTTAACAGGATCTGGCTGAGGTCACTTGTCAAATCAAGCCCAGCTTCCATAACTTAGTACGCTTGCATGATTATCTAAACGCATTATATTTGACATTTTATATTATAAATTACGATTTAGCAGCGGCATATCTTTTGTGACTGTAAATGGCTATTTATGACTTATTGACAGTATGATTGGCCAGTGTTGCAACTTGAGAAAATAACGATAATTTTGTATAGTTACATAAATTTTAATTAAAACGTTTGATGTTATTAGTAAATAGTCGATAGTTTGTAATACGGTTCTATTGAGAATAGATTAGGTAAAAATGTGAACTTTATGTGTTCATGTCTTTTGAATAAATTTTTGACAAATAGTGAAACTGTATAACTTTATTCAATCCATTTAGTTCGTCCTTCAGAATAAACAAGAATGATCGCTTAGAAAGTGCTTTTAAAAGGATATTGATAGTATTAAGGGTAATGAAGTATTAATGTGGTCTCACACATTCTATCTCGAAGATATAGCAGGAATGATTCAAGAAAAAATACTTCCTAACAAAAAACACCTCAGTAAACTGTATACATCGGCAACAAAACCTCCATCTTCAATTGCCCCAGCAGACAATATGGGTAAAGAGTGAAGTTTTACGAAAATAACGAACGAAGATCGAGCACAATGACTCAGGAGGAATTCCTCGCCGCCATACTGTTCTTCGTTGGAATCAGAAATACAAACCTAATTATAATCTCATGCATCCGTCCAGTTTCAATCGGTCGGGAACACGGCGCCGGCGCAGAAACACATCTCGATACATACTTGGCTGGTAATTAACGAGTACTGCTGATACTTTCATATGTATTTAATATTGTTGGGAGATATTTAAATGGAACTATAGTTTTAAGCCATTACAGATATTAGAAACAACTTACTGTTGTAAAAAAGGGTTTAATTAGGTATGGGTTAAATGTGTTTTCTTTTTCAATTTGGTGGATTAGTATTTTTGTACATATTTGTGTCTTGTCCTATCAGTGTAGTAGATATAAGCCTTAATAGTAATTTTTTGCCTTATAAGTCATGTTTTAAAGTCAAGTCATGTAATTTTAAGTCATATTCATACGTTGAGGTTAAATTATAAAAACTTCAAAAACCAAAAACTTCGCATTTTAAAACTTCGTATGCTACCTGAAATTTCATGTTATATAATAATGAAAACAGCATTGATGCCAATTAAAAACAGCTAAGCTCACTAAAGAAGTATCTTTAATCAGTTTAAAAATAACATCTACGCGGTGCTCGTTTCGAATTGCCAAATTTAATGAATAAACAACATATGCGTCCGTTTTTGGACAATCACCAGCTTTGACTAAATTTAAATCTATGAACTTTTGGCGCTATTTGTGAGTTGAATTTACGGGTTAAACCCGTACGCACTGTGATAACTATCCACGCGGTTTTTGCTCAATGGATTTCAAACCGTGAATAATGATTACGTGGTTTCACTTGCTAAACAAAATAATATTATCTTAAGTTTTCGCTTGACATAGTTAAAAGGCGGACTTTTTAATCGAGTTTAATTATATTCAATAAATAAAAAAATACTTCACACCTGAGGTAATCAAGATAGAATGCAGCTAAAATCTCTTTAATTAACAGCAGATTTCTCATTTTCGATCTCTCAATTCTCAGATACCGTACTTTGTTTATTTCTGGTTTGTATTTTAAACGTTTAATCGTGCGTTACCTACGTTTAATCAACTCACACCCAGTAAAAATCACTTTATAAGCATACTTTGCGATGTATAGAACATTATATGTGCTTTTTTTTTTTTTGTTTTTTTTTGTTTTTCCGCCACAGAAAATTTTGGCACCCCCTAAAACAAGCTTTAACCAGTAAAGCAAGCTTTAGTGGGAGGAGGATGAATCCTATTACGGACGAATGGGCATTCTATAAGCTGTTAACCCCAGTGGCTAACGGAAAATAGAATGCCCAGACAGTGTGGAGACTCACTCAGTGAAGCCGAGCATACCCACTAAACATCCCCCTTTACGACCTACCTTGATTCAGGTTCTTGATCATTTATCGGAGCGACAACCAATTGGAGAGAGAGGCTGCGCAGTGAGCGGCATCCGGACGGCTGCCACCAAAAGGAACTGAAAGCGAGAAATTCAAAAGCTAAGACTAGCAGAAATGACAAAGCTGAAACTAAGAGATTATCTAGAGTGATCAGACTCACTCTGAGATAGGAATGCTGGAAAGAAGGACTACGTTTAGAAACGTTGAGCTTGCTGGAGTTTCCTGATAGGGGAGCGAACTTGGTTAGGACTGGAAGAGCACCGTTGAAACCCTCTGGGCTGGCGTCGAGAGCGGCGCCGAAAGCCAGGATCTCGTCGATGGGAGCGAGCTGGATCCAGAACGCCATGCGGTCTTGAGACCCTTTTGCGTTCTGGCACTGGGAAGCCGATTTGGCGACCGGTTGCGATTGAGTCGCGACCCGGCTGCGTTGACCTGAAACAATAGAAGTAGAAGCCTTGGGGGCCTTTGAACTGACTGAACTGACTGGAGGAGCGTCCGAGCTAGGCTGCGATCGCTCTCTCCAGTTCTCGAAGGGCTTCACAGTAGCCCTGGCAGCACGCGGTGCCTTGGGGCAGCCGCGAAAGTTTGCTGTGTGGCCTGACTGGCCGCACAAGACGCAGGACGGAGCGGTGGGCGATTCGGCAGTGCGAGAGCACTCCTTAGTCCCATGCGGGTCTAGGCACTTGACGCACCTAGGGGAAGCAAAACAGTTTGCCGCCGCATGACCATACAATTGGCAGCGGTGGCACTGACCCGGGAAACCACGCTTGTGTGGAACTTCGACGCGGATGTTGGAGAGACCGCACACGGTGGGCATGCCTCTGAAAATGGATTGCCCTTGCGGGCTCTTCGCTAGGATTACTAGCGCAAGTGGGAACTGCTTGCCACGGCGGCTGTGCATTTTGTGCACAGATTCGACGGGGAAGCCTTGAGAAGACAAGTCCTCTTGGATTTGCTCGTTCGAGAGCTCAAACGGCACGTTCCTGAGGACGGCACGAATCTTACGCTCCTCGGGGAGAGCGTAAGTGTGGTACTCGAGCTTTTGATCTGCAAGAAGCCGAGTAAGATTCCTGAAATCGGAAATGGTACTGACAACGACCTTAATAGAGTCGACCACATTGGATGCCTCACTATACTGGATCTTGGGATTGTGCCTACCGCAGAGAGCTGAGACCTCGGTCCAGCGGCTCTTGTTCCGTAGAAAGACGGGCGGCGGAGACTTGACTTTCGGCGGAGCCGAATCTGATTGCGACGCAGGCTGTGACGCCGGGATCACTGAAACAAAAGGCGCAGGAGCAGACGCCGGTGCGACATTGTGCGGAGCAGGAACAGGGGCTGGAGCAGCTGAAACGGACGGAGACGAAGTCGAGGAAGCAGATTGCTTCTTCTTCTTCGATTTCGATTTTTTGCGAACCTCGGTGAACGGAGCAGGAGATTCTGGAGCCAAAGGAACCAAAGGAGCGGAGTCGGAATCACTACTCGGCGGGGTAGTTTTCCGTTTGCATGCGGTGGAGTCTACCAACATGCGATCTGAAAGAGGCTCGACGTACTCAGATGGATCTGGAGACGCCGGAGAAAAAGAGACGACCTGAGGGCGAGCAGACAATTGCTCTCGCAAGGACTCGATTTGAGCGAGAAGGGCAGACTTCTCGGCTTCCAGAGATTGTTTTTCGCTGGACAACTGACTGATTACTGAAGCTGAGGCACCAGATGCCGTCTCCAGTTCTTGAAGTTTAAGGAAGGCTTGGTTGTGGAGAGCCTTCCAGTGATCTTTATTTTTTATTTGATATTGAAGTTCATCAAAGACCTGATCGTAATGATCGCAATGAACGCAATTATCGCAATTATCGCAATCCCCGGGGCACTTAGGGTGAGACATTATGCTGGGCTGAAATAAAGTCTATCGAAGACAAACTGCGCTGAAAAGAATAACGACCTAGTACGGACCTATTGCCGGTGAACGGCGGACGATCAGGCTTCGTTGGCACGGTTACGTATCCACCTGACCAGCGATGCTTCGGCCGGCAGCAGTCGGGTCCGCCCTGAAAAGGGCAGATGAATTAGCCCCGACACCACACAGCCTCCACAAGAGAAAACTTTCCGAAAGAACTTAACTTGGCACCTGACCCGCACGAGTGCGGGGGAGGGAACAAGGGCAGCGCAATACGAACACTCGGGAGCGGCCGCAGACACGACCGTTCGGGAGCGAACGCAAACGGGAAGTGTTATTATATGTGCATCTATACAATTTCTTAAATGCATTTACCTTACCACTCAAAACGATTGCGCAACGGCTTCTAATCCTGTGAACCGCAGCAAAACTTTCGATGCGTTTGTTACTTTTAGGTGAATTTTGGTACACTTTATGTGTGCGTTTGTATATATGTATTATTTTTACTTTCCTTGCAATGTCACTCACAACCATTTGTAATGAACGAGATGCAAAATATACCTACGTCTCTCTCATGGCTAACGAGGAGGTTGCTGACTGGCCCAGTGCCGGTTGTTGTAATTCTTCTACAATGTCATATTGTCTTTATAAATAGATAAGTCACTTGCCTCTCTTATGATTCCAATCAGAGTGAGATTTGAAAAAATCTAAATAAACCGCGTGGTTAAATACCACTGTGTGGTTTACCCTAATGGAATGTCTTTCCACCCTAGTCGCAGAACTGTTAGTCGACCTCAACGCAAGCTATATGACACGGATGGAAACAATTTGGTACATTTATCTAGAATAATAATTACTTAGCTCAGTCTATTTGCTTTATTGTCTACTTAGCTTTAGTCATTTAAAATAATAATTAGTATGGATTTAATGTAGTTTGAGAAATCCATTTCAAGATCAAAATCAAAAACGTCAATCACTGTAAGTAGTTAAGTGCTACGAAATAAACTTCTGGATTTGCAACTTCACAAATAGAAAAATACGACGCTCTTTTTTCGGGGTCAGTTTTTGAAAACCTGTGTTGACAATTTATTGGTTATATTTTTTTTATACAACTTTCATAAAATTCTAAACACTGACGAAGACGTTGTCATAGAATATGAGCCAATGTAGATGATACACAGATGTAATTTGCTGAATTGCAAAATATAATGACTTGAAGTTTGAGCGTACGGTGGAGCCAGTTTTAGGGTAAAAGTTATGACAAAGAACTGCAATGATAATGTATAAATTAAACCGTATACATAAACTACCATTTATTCAGAAAAAAAAAATATTTGCAAAATTTTCACAGTTGTACCTAAGCGTTATACGTCTGAAAACCGTTAAAACCCTTACAGGATACGGCACTAATCTACTTTTGAGGCAGGTTATGCAGTAAGCAAAAGCTTGTTAAACATAGTCAAGAAACCAAATATGTATATTAATTAAAAAATTCCTAACTACTCCTTAACTGTTCTCGCGGTTTCACTCCTCATGATTCCTGCTATAAGCAGCATTTCATTAAAAAGTGTTTCAAAGGCATCAGCAGTCAGCGGTGACTGTGAAAATACTCCTCCACATTCTCATCGTGATAGATGGGACAAAGATACTAGCATTGTACTATGAAAGTTAAATTTAATGTGTTATGTTCTTTATCTGAATATATTATATGTAATTGACTCCTGTATGTAGGTACTGTAGGTAATTCAAGATGTATGATTTACTACCAATGTACAATATTTCAGCTTATTCCGTCAACTTAATAACATTAGTAGGAAGTCGAAAAACTATTTCTAACAGCATCAGTTTAAAAATATCGTGTACAATATTGATGTGAAATCGTAGGTGTATTTTTATCCATAACCCCAGACCAGAATAGTTATACCTCAGGACTTCAGGAGTTAGTATTATGTGTGTACATAGGAACAAGTCTGCCGCAATGCGGGACGAGCATGTGCCGTGCCGACAGCTACTGCCCTTTGCTGAATAAGTTTAAACTCAATATCGCACTTACAAGGAAAAACCAATTTTAACACCCAAAACATATGACATGATCTCCAATAACAACTCCTGATAAATCGGTTACCAATGATTATCTATTTTAGAATTCGTCATATAAAGCTTAGCGCATTTTTTACGAGCGCTGAACTGATTCTTATTTTAAATTTAATTCAGATAACACGTGAAGTTTTTTTTGGTGCTGCCAGTCTGTGTCTGGAATAATTTGGAATATATTTTCAGATCACTCTTGCTGATTATTCAAATAGATATACTGGCTAGGTACGTTACAAGATATTTACGACACATATATGATTAGTCATTTTAATGTTGGTAGGTATCTACTACGAATCAGAAATAGTTATATGCTAATTGCATAATGTTTTATTCTGGCCACATATAATAGATTACAAAAAAAAGAAAAAGAAGAAATCATAAAGCACACATAAAAAAATACTTTTTTTCCAATAATATCCAACCTTTTTGGTCCTTACTCCAATGTAACTGGCCAGAAACACAAGTTAAGCGATGATTACAAGGGTTTTCTATTCATAGAGTCAATGTACTAAATATAGTAGTTATTCTGTAAAAGTTATTTGTTACGCCTGACTCAGGGCGTCGGGGACCTTTTTACAACTATCTCAGAATGCACTGTCTGTCTGGATGCTATCGTGAAAATTGTTTAGGAAAATGACTCACTACTGATATTCACTTTGTAAAGTAGATTATTCTCGTATCAAATCAAATCTTTTTTAATATTACCTTAAGTTGAAACGATTTATTTATAAACAAAGTTTTTAATACAATTTTGTCGGGTATATTTATGACAGAAATACCCAGAAAGTTATAACATGTAGAGCGCTAAATCTATTTAGTGTAAGACTGCCTAAGGAAACTAAAGACCTTCTATTTATTAGTTATATAGGCTTAATTGTAATTAACGCATAATCTCTTGCGGGCAGCTTCTCCGCATCAATCCCAACAACATTTGTTCTACGACTTTTTACAAATCTTGATAAATAACACAAAAAATAAAAACAAAAACATTTTTGCTCCTTACTCTTAATTTTGTAAGAAGTACCTATTATTATTATAAAGCGATATTTTACTTGTTACGTGGCACACCTACGCTCAGAGTAAATAGAGTTACGCCTCTAAACAGAGGCTATTAATATTTTTTGCATGGGAAAGCTAAAATTTTAAAAACTATTAATTTTAAAAAGACGAAGAACAGATATTGTTGGGATTGATGTGGAGAGGCAGCCTGCTAGAGGTAATGCGCTAATTAAAATTAACCCTGTATATCTAATATATACTCGCTTTATTCATAATATATTCCTTAATCACTTGTTGCGATTTAATTCAATTAAAAATTTATTTAATATTATAATACCGATACCCTTAAATTTGAAGTCTGTATTGTGTTCCTAAGTTTTTTAAAAACAAACTATTTTGTCCAGTAAACTTAGCTGCTCACAAGGTTTCAGACGTAGTTGATTTTTATTTATTTATATGGGAACTACCTATGCGCTGTCAACCTTATGACATTAGATACTTAACTCCGTGCAAGTAATTACACTGCCTTTTCTACAAATGGGTAGTACGGTGAAACTATTCTGAGGAGGAAATAATGAAGAGCCAGGTCCTTCCTGAATAACATAAAGTGCAGTTCCATGCTGGACTGGAAGCGAAAGAAAAACATAGAATGTGCCAGCTGCTTCTCTTCCCGGGCATACTGTAAAAGTCAGTTAAGGGACAGAGGTTTTAAAGGCGTTTTTGTGGGCGATAGGCTGACCCCCTGTCACTACAATAGTCTCTCTACATCTTTCTAATACCTCCAAATTTGTCAAACGTGACATCAGATGGTCTTGTAACCTCTGGTGTTCTGCCTACCCCATAAGGGATACAGGCGTGACGTTATGTAACATAAAGTGCTGACCGCTACTTATTTTCAGGCAAAGATTTTCTTTTTAAAATACAAAGTCAATAGATTTTTTTAAACAATTAACATAGAATTAGAAACGAACATAAAATGCATACCAAAGATGACTTGCTTTGTGATAAACTGATAAAATATACGCGCAAATGCCCATACTCATATAACACATTTATATGTATAAAATAGTAGATGTTGCCCGCGCGTCGCCTTGTTCGCGTCTATAATAATTCAATGCAGTAAAATGACATTTCCAGTGTGTCCACTTCAGGGAAGAAAAAAAATTGTGATGTGTTTATGTAATTATTTTTTAAATAATAATATCGTAATGTACGGAAAAAAATATTTTGGCTGACAAGATATTTCTTTTTTATAGTGCTGTTACCGAAGGTATACAGTAGTCGTTAGGGTGTGTCAGAAGCCATTTTCGGCGCCCTGAAAATTCTGACATCCACCACTCAGCACTGGGCCAGCTTGGTGGATTATGGCCTATACCTCCTCGTCACCCAGGAGAGAGACTCATAGCCCTGGGCTCTTTACAAAGAGTCGTGATGATGATGATGTTTGCTAATGTTCGTATATTATGGAGACGGTTTGTAAGCAATAATTAATATATCCATTGCCGCACGGTCAGCTTAAATAAATGTGTGCCTTGTTAATTGTAAATCTTTGTAAAGACGTTGTACTCTTAAATCACTGTAAAATAAAAATTTACAATGTTCTAAAAACTTGCAACCGACTCCATACTATTCGAACATTCGTAGAGATTTGAGTCGACAAAGTTCTGTGCTTGCACCGCAGTTGATCCAGCCTCTCTGAAGAGGTGTCTCAAAGTCACAACCTATCGATGAAACTTTATGTTTTACGATTATTTTTATAAGACAATAAAATTAATAGGAAGATCTATGTGTTCGATTTCCAGTTTGAAAAACATATTTAGTCAACGGCTAGTTCTGGTCTTAATAGTAAGCTAATCGAAGTCTACTTCAGAACTATAGAAGTAGTGTTCGATTTAATATCATGCAATTGAAGTGGCTCTGAAACGTAAATAATAAAACTGCGTTAGCCTTATTAAGTACATAGTTAAAACTATATTTTGTTTGCAAATTAAACTCAATGATATCGTAAAGATAGGATCTTTATATCGAGGATGAATTCCTTTTTCTTTTCTTTTAATCATTAACCATAACATTTAACTGGTGAAGAAGGGTACATGCGCTTTATGCAGCGAGACTCTCTGCTGTGAGTACTTTGCTGAAGAAAAGAGATAGGTACTCAATTATGCTAGCGGAATTATTATTGTTATATTATAACAGACAACAATGAAAATACATGAACGGGTCTAGCATTGTCAGTCAATATATGTATAATTTTTTTGTATTCTTTTCCTTACAAAACTTCATGTTTTAATCCCATTTTTTAAGGCGGCTGTATTCGTGTTTGATCTGAACCTGATGGTAAGAGAAGATACGGTGAAAGAGCACAATTTTTTCAGACAATATGTGTGCACATATTGTCTGACGAAATCACAGCTGATATCTGGCGGCAGAATTTATATAAAGGGTGGTCGCTATCACTACGGACCCTGAAGAAGTCCTTCCTACAACTTACTATAGTAGCATCAACAGGGTGACTGGTGTGTCATTTTCGAAATTCGAGGACGTGATAACTTGAGATCACACATTGAGAGATAAAATAAAATAATAAATAAATATTTATTATTTACTGAGTAAACTTAACCGAAAGTTAAAGAATTCATTACGCAACCCATGGTTACACAAGCGTAATACAATAGATATTTAGCGGGTGGTGGTGTGCATGTGGCGGGAACACTACTGATTGCGTGTTGACTCAGGCGGCGCGTCGGGAAAAGTGTAGTATAGTCTCTTTATTTATTTATAGGGAATTCTGGTGAAAAATTAAGTACCTACTTTTATTACATAATTATGATCAGAATCGAGTATAGAGTGCTCTCCTTCATACATACATACATAACCTCACGCCTGTCTCTCCTTGGGGTAGGCAGAGACAAGGGAACACCAATTGCAGCGATCCAGACATACCTCTTTCGCTTCTTCCACGTTCAGCAATCTTTTCATACATGATCGCCGGTTACGGGTACTTTTGACTAGGCCCTTTTTCAAAATGTCGCCAATTTGATCGTCATACATTTGCCTAGGCCGGCCGGCTCTCCTTTAATATCTAGAATTTGTCACCAGTCACACTGTATATGTCCTATGACGTATAGAGGTCAGAGACACCAAAGTCCTTCTTATTTACACCAAACAGTTTTGTTGTGTTCCGAATAGAAGAGAGGTAATAACTGGCATCTTACCATTCTGTGTTGATAACTTAGCACAAGGTTGCTATTTTATCCTTTGTGACATAAGGTAGAACATTCAATTTAAAATATAAATGAAAGTACCCATCAAAGTTGTTCTATTTAATTAATAATCGTGAATCATAATGTTATTGAACCAGAACGGATACTATGTATTTTCAGTAAGTAGTGGAATAGAGGTAATGAGTATAAATTTGCTGAACATGCTTCTTTATGAGGCAGGGCTTAATACTTTGTTTTTAAGGACACCGCTTATTGGCCTAAAGGTACTTCGATTATTGCTCCCAGTTATGGGATATTAATATACATAAGTTGTGACCTGGTCATGACATTAAGGAGAGCTTCAATGTTATCTGGTAAGTCTTACAGTAGCTATTAGAACTTAATTACCTTTTCAACCGACTTCCAAAAAAGGAGGAGGTTCTCAATTCATCTGTATGTTTTTTTTTGTCTTTGTTACACGATATTTCGTAAATTTATGAATTGATTTTAAAAATTTTTGTTTCATATGATAGAGGATATTTCATAGTTGGTCCCATTTAAATTTCATCGAAATCGGTTGAGTACTTCATTAAAAATTTCAAACTGTTGAAAATATATGTATGTTTACGTTGATGACATTCTCAACTCAGCCAAAGTTTTGACGTGAAGTCGGTTTTTTTAATGCTCTGCATTCGTTGATTATAATAACAAATATTGTAACATGTACACAATTTTTTAAATTCAGAACGTCGTTGTGGGCATAGATATAGGTTTATGCTTAATGACGAAGTGATCGAATTTTATGACGATTTCATGTAATTAGATTTTATGGGTAGACACGGCTGGATTTTCTGAGTTAGAAAGCTTTCTTTGTAAAGAGTAGGTTTACTGTTGATGAGAAATGTTTACGGTTGTGTTTTCTCATGATTATCATTTATGCCAAAGAAATTATACATAGGTACTATCTATGGGATATCAAACTTTGATTAATACCAATTTTTTTTATAATCTTGATAACATTTGCGATAAGTTTTCATTGAATGTCTGTCTATGGTGTTCTTCCAACAAATTTGCTTTACAGTTTCAGGAAGATTGAAAAGAGATATGTTTGTGCTTCGTTCACACTAAAACAGCTGGTTCAAATATTTTGAAATTTCTCACATCAGTAGAGTATAGTCTAAAGTAACACCTTTTATCGTGATATTCTCACAGTATTCTCAAAGTAGTTTATTAATCTTCGCCAAAAGGAAGCAAAATTATAGTGATCTGGAAAAACTTGCAGACCATTCCACATCTTTTTATTTTTTCCATTTTCCACATTTTTTCAGAAAAGAGGTCAATGAGTTAGGGTTGTTCCTGTTAATTATAACTTGTTTCTGTTCATGATGAGCGAACACTCTAGAATTATTGTTTTTCAGGATACATAGAACCACTTCCTGATTTTTGCTATCGCTAAATAGCCCGGATAGAAGAGCATGATAGGTGTAGTAACCTTCACCGCTAGTCATCTTTGGTATATCAAAGCTTGCAATACGTCGGTAGATCCCTAGAGTTGTAAATGTCATAGAGATGTTACGTTATATGAAAGAACCCAAAGCACATTTGCTTCATATGGTAACAAAATATTTGATTTCTGTCATTTCTATTTCATATCTATCTTAACATCAGACTCAAAAGTTACTTTCTGTTTCTTCTCGAACTCGGTGTGTAAATAAAAGTCTCCAAATATCTTCAAGCACAGTATAATATGGATTTCTACAAATTTCTATTTTTTGTAAAACAATTTCATTAAGTGAAGCTCCGAAGATTCGAGAGAAGCGATATAATGTTAAGTGGTTCGACAGGTAGTCTTAAAAAATATTAATATCAAATCTGAACTTTAAAATGTATGGTAGCAAAGTTTGTGTTGAAATTGCTTCGTAAAATGAGTAGGCGTCAACATCCTCCCCTCCGTTGAAAGGCGAAGGATTTCAACTCTTAAAATCTTCAGCAGTAGGTAGAGGGCATATGCGAACTAAAGGCCGTCGCACACAACCACGAGTTGTATTCACATCAGCAACGCGAGAAATGCCGTCTGGTCCGGGAAACAATCTAGCAATGCGACCCAGTCGCCAGCAAAGCGGAGGCACTTCATCTTCTTGCAGAAGTACTAAGTCTCCTATGTTCACTGTCGATGCGTTGGTTTTCCATTTGCGGCGATGCTGTAGTTCAGTGATATAATCACGTTGCCAACGACGCCAAAAATGTTGATAAATTTGTTGTAGCCTTGCGTATCTTTGAAAATTGGTTGTTTGAAGGTCATCCAGCGATGGTGATGGCAGTGCAGCAAGAGCTCGACCAATGAGAAAGTGCCCAGGAGTAAGACAACCGAAGTCATCAGGAGAGGAAGATAAAGGATATAGGGGACGACTGTTCAATATTGCTTCTACTTGCGCGAAAAGAGTACTAATTTCTTCGAAAGTTAAATGCGAATTACCCATGACTCTTTTAACATGATACTTAGCGGACTTAACTCCAGCCTCCCAGATTCCACCAAAGTGAGGAGCGTACGACGGTGAAAATATAAATTTGATGCCTTCCTCACTTGCAAAATCAGATAAGATGTCTTTATTAGCATTAAAAAATTTACTTATTTCCTTAGCACCTGACACGAAATTCCGACCGTTATCGCAAAATACTTCAGCAGGACGACCTCGGCGTGACACAAATCTCCTGAAGGTCATAATGAATGCATCTTTGGAAAGATCACTAACTACCTCAAGGTGCAGACATTTATATCGCAAACAAACGAACAATGCTAAATAACATTTTATTAAACTAGCTCCGCGACCCTTCCTGTTTAATATTGTGAAAGGTCCGGCGTAATCTATCCCTACAGTTTCAAACGGAAAACTTGGCGTCACACGTTGGGGTGGCAAGTTTCCCATCAAGGGGTGTATTGTCTTGCCTTGTAAGCGTCTACATTTAAAACAATTGCGAACTGTCTGGCGTGCTAACTTTCTACCATTGATAGGCCATACATACTCTCGGACTACGGACAACAAGAGCTGTGGTCCAGCGTGTAATGATCGCTTGTGTTCGTAATCAAATATCACCTTTGTAAAATGATGAGAAGAATGCAAAAGAATCGGGTGTTTTTCATTAAAGTTTAAATTGGATGATTCCAAACGCCCTCCCACTCGAATCACCTTGTCATTGCCAATAAATGGTGTCAGCGATAAAATATTTGATTTACTGCTTAGTGATTTATTATTAATTAGTAAATTGTACTCTTTCGGAAAGCATTCTTGTTGAGCAAGTTGACATAAAATCAAGAAAGAAGTTTTAAGTTCATCAACTGTCAAGATACCAGTAATTTTAGTTGTAGGATTTTTAATATTATTAATGAATCTTAGTAAATAAGCAAAGGATCGTTTTAGTTTATTAAAATTTGAATAATTTTTAAATTGTATTATAGGATTAATTTGAGTTGCAATTGTGGATGTTGTGGTCTGAGGTTTTGTTTCTGGCAGGCTGCTAATGTTTATTACCTTATTAAGTGTAGGCCACGAATCTTCAGGTTCTAATAAAAAGGGTGGACCTGACCACCACAGCTTAGATTCGCTCAACTGATCCGGACTAACTCCCCTAGATATTAGGTCTGCAGGATTGACAGAGGTGGGCACATAGCGCCACAATGTAGCATCCGTCAATTCCCATATTTCGGCAACCCTATTTGCTACGTAAGTTTTTAAATTTCTAGTGCTAGTGCGGAGCCACCCGAGTACTACGGTAGAATCGCACCAATGTGTTTGTCTTGCAATTGGAAAATGTTGCGATTGCATAACAGCCTTGCATAGTTGTGCAGCCATCAATGCTGCATTTAGTTCGAGACGTGGAATTGTAGTACCTTTTATTGGTGCTACTTTAGATTTAGATGTAAGTAATCGAACTGTAATTTCACCCTTAGCATTAATGGAACGCAAGAATATACAGGCTCCAAATGCGTTTTGAGAGGCGTCACTAAAAGAATGAAGTTCTATATGAACAGATTCGTCACCAAGTGTCCGCCTGGGAATTTGAAGAGTGGTAAGAGCCGGTAAGGCTCCACAAAATTTATTCCATGCTCTATGAAATTCTGAGGGGACAGGATCGTCCCAAGATAACTTTAATAACCAGAGTTGTTGCAAGAGAATTTTTATTTTTACGACACAAGGACTCAACAACCCCAGTGGATCAAAAAATACCTTAAATAGATGAGATAGCACATTACGCTTAGTTAAATGATTGTTTGATGGGGGTGGAACCTTAATGGAAAAATTTAATTGATCTGTTGCAGGGTTCCAACCTATTCCTAAAGTACTAGATGATTCACTCACAAGCAAATTGTCATTAGACTTACGGAAGTTCAAGTTGAAAATTGAAGGCAAGTTTGTTTTGAATTTTCTCAAATTGAAGCACCCTTGTTTGAGCGCTTGAGATACCCCTTGATGTATGTAGCTTAATTCATCCTCTGTATCTGCTCCACATACCAAATCATCGACAAAAAAAGAATGTTGTATAATGTCTTTGATTATCGGATCCGAACATTCTTCACCAAGCTGCCAAAGACAACGCGTACTTAAATAACTGGAACTTGCCATACCGTAAGTAACAGTATTTAACTGTAGCGTCTTAATGGGCAGAGATTCGTCTTCTCTCCATAAGATTAATTGAAGGTTTCTATCCTCTTTTTTAACGTCTACGCAACGGTACATTTTTTCGACATCACCAGTGAGGAGGTACTTGTATTGCCTAGCTCTTATTAATATCGAAAAAAGAGAATCTTGCATGTTTGGCCCAACTAATAGCAAATCATTAACAGATTGGCCTGAAGACGTCGGAGCTGAGCCGTCAAATACGACTCTAATTTTAGTAGACTCACTACTATTTTTAAAAACTGCATGATGACAGAGGAAGTAGGATGGATCAGGTTTCAGTACAGTGGACTCCGATAAATGGCCTAACTGAGCGTACTCTCGCATGAATTCAATGTATTGAGATTTCATCTCAGGATGCTTACGAAAGCGTTTTTCTAAATTGTACAATCGCCGTTTTGCTAGTGTATATGATTCTCCGAGACAGTCGGGAGAATCCTTCAGAGGTAACCTAACTGAAAATTTACCTGAATCAAGGCGTGATGTGTGAGATAAAAAGTGATTTTCACATGCTCTTTCACTAGGAGTTAAACGTAAATTTTGCGGAATTTGTTCGCTTTCCCAAAATTTCGTAATAAGTTCATGAATATTATCGTCGACTGATTCACCTTGCACAATTGCATAATTGCAGTGAAAAGATTTTGTATTAATTTGTGTATTAATAGGACCTGAAACAAGCCAACCAAATTTGGAACTTCTAAGTTGAGGAAAATTTGGACCAAGAGAAATCTGTTCTCGGCCTAGAATGTCCCAAAAAATATCGGCACCTATCAAAACGTCGATTGGTGCTGGCTGGTGGAAATTTGGGTCTGCTAAGAAAATATCGTTGGGAATATTTAATTGCTGCCTATCTATTGACATCTTAGGTAGGTTACCAGTTATAGCTGGTAACACCATAAAGGTTGATGTGACGTTGAAGTGCTTATGTAACGATTTCAATTGCGCCACACAAGTTTCTGTGACCTGATTGGTTGTATTATTGCCTATGCCAACTACATTGACACAAAAACTAGAATTGGTAGGTAAACAAAGTTTTGATTTTAAAGATTGACTGAAAAAAGATGACATACTACCGCAATCTAAAATAGCACGAACATGTGCAGTTTGGTTTGTCTTGGGATTGCATACTTCAATCAAAGCGGTAGACAGAAGAACTTGATTTAAATTTTGGTTTTGTAAACAAGAAAAAGTATTATCAGCATTGTTAGGCTCTGTGGCGGCCATGCTGGTTGTATTGTTATGCGTTGCATTAGTTTTGTGTATTAGGCTGTTGTGCCTTGACTTACAAATACGACAAGGACCTAATCGGCACTCGCGTACAGAGTGACCAGTCCTTAAGCAGTTGGAGCATAGTTTTAAATTGTGCACCTTGGCTATGCGCTGTTCTATACTCATGGCCTTGAACGTAGGGCAGTCATAAATCCGATGCTCTCCGTCACATACCACACATGAGAGTTTATGCGCATTCGCATCAATAGTTGACGCGAAGGTTCTTGTATAGCCTTGATTTGGCTTAGCACTGGACACAATAGCTTTTGAAGTCGTTGGTTTGTTTGAATAAAAATTTGATCGATTTATGGACTCAAGGACGTCAGCGCGATTGATAAGAAAATTATTAAATTGCTGCAAATTTGGTATTTCATCTAATGTGCCGCGTTGTTCCTCCCACTTCATTAGAGTGTGACTATCAAGCTTCGAACACATAATATGAATTATGAGAACATCCCACTTATGTGTAGGTTGCCCCAGGCTACTCAGTGCACGTAAATTTTTATTTAAGTTATCAACAAAAAACCTTAATGATTTGTCAGACTCTCGTGTGATTTGCTGTACGTTTAACAATGAGTTTAAATGATGATTTATTAACTGACGTTTATTATCGTATCGATCACATAATGATTTCCAAGCGTTATTGTAGTTGGCGCTGGACACCTCCAAGTTAGCAATCATTCGAGCTGCATCTCCTACTAGATATGAGATGAGATAGTGAAACTTGTGAATAGGTACGATGCGATCATTATTGTGCACTAATGAGAGAAATGTGTCACGAAACTCGAGCCAGCGGAAGTATGAACCATCAAATTTATTTATTTGTATTTGAGGTAATTTAAAACTAACTTCATTATGTTCTATATTGTTTCCCTGTGCGGAGGACATATGACTTGAATTAAAATTACTGTCTTCATGGCGGTTCGAGCTATATTTTTGAGTTATACCTTGGGCTATCGCAATATTCGAAATAAATAGCTGCTCAATATCGTCACGTTCATCAATCTCGTTTGCTAAATTATCAGAATTCAAGACCTCTATTTGAATTTGCAAGTCGTCAAAGCGGCTAGAAAGTGATTCAAATTTGTTAAGTTTCAAAGTAAATTCAGCTAACTCAAGAGGAGTTAACGTTTCCTTGGAACGCGCGTGCATTAAAAAATTTTTGAATTTTGTAATTTGTCCCTTTATTGAGCTACGTTTGACTATAAGATCTTGTAGCTCTTCCTTTGTAGAGGTTTCACTTCCATAATCTTTAGGCATCATAAACCCAAACTATTCTTTTATTTAATAAAAACAAAATACACTAGGTGCTATGATTCACTGTATAAATTAAGTATTTAAATACTAAGTTACTTAATCCTAAAACAAATTTGCGACAAAATAGGAAAATGTAATTAATTTATCTGATTATGGAATTGAAACTCTGCACAATATAAATTTTATATTATTATATAAATAATTAAGTTTCGCTCACGTTCCTCGCTTTGGTGGGTTGCCTGGAGTCGACCGCTCGAGGCAGCCAGGCTGGCCGACAGGAGACGGCGGCCGTCGCCGGTATATTTGGACACCAGTCACTGAAACGTTCGGCAAATATGGCTTTAATATTGCAATGACCTATTTGCAAATATCCCTAATAATTAAAAGAATCTGCTAGAATGCTAGGTTACTCAATGATTTTGTTTTTTAAATAAACAATTACTTTCCAAAATAACTACTTCAATATTGATAAAACTTGATATCTTTGAAAAATGTTATAAGTAGTAAAACTAAGGATTTTCTAAATATAATCTTGTAACTTCTGTATTAAGCAATTTGGATTTTAAACCTTCTAAATAGGTACTTAAAAATATAACAATTTAATGTAAGACCTATTATTTAAATTAAATTAGTTTATTATTCTGCATATATTAAATGTACTTTACACCTTCAATTTTACACCGAAACTCGATAGGCAAATATATTTAATAGAAACGCACGTTTGAACATACAAAAACTCCTAAATGAACTCACTAGGTATATTTATTTTATATTACTATTGTTTCTTACTACAAGTTGCTATGAAATGTTGGGTAAATTGTTGGAGAAACAGATGTGTTACGTAATTGCGCAGTTAACAAATTTTACATGAAATTTTAATTACTGACTGTACTAATTGATGGATTATGATTATGACTTATTGATAGATTTAAGTGCTCACTCACTATTGTACAATTAGTAGAAATCGCTTGAAGATGGAGATATGATGTATGAATGTAGTTTAGGTTATCTACGTGGAATCACAAGGAAGGGCACTTAGCTGCATTGGCCTAGCTGCGGCACGACGCTGATGGCTGATCGCGGACCGGCTGCGGCTGCAATGGCTTTATAGATGCTCCTGGATCCCGAAATAGCGGTCTTGCTGGACGAAGGCTGGCTGAGGCGCTGATGCTTGACCCGCTGTCCTTTGTCTCGAAATATCAAACTTCGTATCTTAGATTTGCAGTCCTGTCACGGTCGCCACTTTGTTTCTTCTCGAACTCGGTGTGTAAATAAAAGTCTCCAAATATCTTCAAGCACAGTATAATATGGATTTCTACAAATTTCTATTTTTTGTAAAACAATTTCATTAAGTGAAGCTCCGAAGATTCGAGAGAAGCGATATAATGTTAAGTGGTTCGACAGGTAGTCTTAAAAAATATTAATATCAAATCTGAACTTTAAAATGTATGGTAGCAAAGTTTGTGTTGAAATTGCTTCGTAAAATGAGTAGGCGTCAACACTTTCTATGTGGTGAAATTAACACCAAGAGTAGTTTAGCCACTTTGGTTAAAAATCTAGTCAAACGAGAAAAAAAAGTATCTAAACTTTTAAGACTGTACTAAGATCTTGATGTACATAGTGACTGGTGGGTCACTTTCGAAATTCGAGGATAGTTAAAGTTTTTATACAAAAACGCCACTGTGTCAGTCCATCTTCAGAATCAGAATTCAACTGCAGCGGGGCATCAGACAAGGCGATTTTATATCGCCTAAGCTGTTTACCGCAGCGTTGGAAGATGTCTTCAAGCTTCTGGACTGGGATGGTCTCGTCATCAACGTCAACAGTGAGTACATCACTCACTTTCGATTTGCGGATGACATCGTAGTCATGGCTGAGACACTGCAGGACCTGAGTAAAATGCTCGATGACCTCAGTGGAGCCTCGCAGCGAGTGGGTCTTAAAATGAACATAGATAAGACGAAGATCATGTCGAACGTCCATGTTGCACCTGCTCCTGTGGTAGTTGGAGGCACCACGCTCGAAGTTGTTGACGATTATCTATACCTAGGACATAAAATCCAGTTAGGTAGTTAGTTCGAAGTTGGACCTTCGAGTGAATCGTCGAATCCAACTCGGCTGGGCAGCGTTCGGGCAGCTCCGTAAAATCTTTTCGTCCAAAATACCGCAGTGTCTGAAGACAAAGGTTTTTGTCCAGCAGTGGACGTCTACTGGCTGATGATGATAATAGTTAGAGATCATACATGAAGAGAAAAAATAAAGTAAAAAATAAATATTAATTATTTAGTGAGTAAACTTAACCGAAAGTTAAAGGATTCATTACGCAACGCATGTCTACATAAGTGTAATACAATAGATACTTAGGGGGTGGTGGTGTGCGTGCTGCGGGACCACTACTGTGTGCGTGTAGACTGAATCGCGTCGGGAAAAGTGTAGTAATGTCTCTTTATTTATGAAAAGCGAATTCTGGTGAAAAATTATAAACTAACTTTTAGTACATAATTTTATGATCAGAATCGAGTACAGACTGCTTTCCTTCAAAATTTGTCACCAGTCACCCTATACAGGGTTCATTATAATAAGCACATCAACTCTTGCAGGCAGCCTCTCCACATCCCAACAACATTTGTTCTACAACTTTTTAAAACTAATAGTTTTTATAATGTTTTCTGCAAGTATTTCCATTCAAAAAATATTTGTAGCCTTTGTTTAGAGGTGTAACTCTATTAGCTCTGAGCGTAGGTATGCCACGCACTTTGCGTAGTAAAATATTGCTTGATAATAATAATAGGTAATTCATACAAAATGCAGAGTTAGGAGAAAAATTTTTTTGTTGTTATTTTTTGGGTTATTTATCAAGATTTGTATAAAGTCGTAGAACAAATGTTGTTGGGATTGATGTGGAGATGCTGCTCGCAAGAGTTGATGCGTTAATTATAATTAAGCCTGTATAACCTAATAAATAGACGGTGTTTAGTTTCCTTAGGCAGGCTTACACAAATTAGATTAAGCGCTCTACATGTTATAATTTTCTGAGTATTTCTGTCATTTGTTTTTGAATTTGAAAGGGACAAAACGATTTTTTTAATATGCTTAAAGCTAAATGTGAGATGAAAATCTTTTTGAAAATCTAAAAGAATGAAACTAAAATGAAAATGGCGCTGTATTTGGCATTGATGTTTAATCAACCAAACATTGGACTATTTGCATAGATAACAAATTAAAACACACGTGACGGGCAAGCTAATCTGATAACGTATCTAATAATTTCTTTCACAAGATATTGAAATGTTGCCCGTATGTTACACGAATATTTTAATGTTTATGAAAGAGTAATTTAAGGATCAAAGGGCACATAGTTGGGTAAAACCGTGCGGGGATGTCAATATGAAGTGTAAGAGAACTGCAGTCTGCAAAGAAATCGAGTTGATATGTATGGCTGAGTTCAACAGCGCGTTCAGGGTGCTGAAGGCGCTGCTTTAGTTACAATGTCTGTTTGAATGCTATTTGATATCAAAATAATGATACATCGATTCATTTTTTGCTCTCTTATTATACACATATAAAATTTGTACAGGTAAAATATTGACATGGTCTGATATAAAATGATTTTATATATTTATTACCTAAATACTTCATTAAAAATCCATTTTCTAATCAAATCGTCAAAAACGATAACTGCAACGATGATATCAAACATCTTCAATAATGAGAAGAGCATCATAAAATGCTGGTTCATTACGGAAGACTTTTTTTTTTCAAATAAATAACCTATGAATATTCATTTCGTTCATGTATTACCAAATTGTGTTTAAAAATGGCCTTGAATACCAAATGTTCCGCGATGATCATTTCAAAGGTTAAGCTAAATATCGACTGATATTTGTGCTGATTTTAAATCATCATAGATAATACTAGTAGCCCTCTCTTTACAATCAAGTTAAGTTGTACCTACTATTAATAAAAAAAATATACTTCAATTTATAAATCAATACTAACATGATAAACAAAGGTGTTTGTTTGTTCCAACGCGCTTATCTCAGCAACTTTAGTCGGATTTAAAAAAGTATTTTTGCTCTCTAAGAAAAGGGGTAAACTACTAGGCTACTTTAATTGGTTTAAAAAACAATGTTTGCTCCGCTCGACTCTTCTCAAAGAACCAATCGTAAGGCCATTTATCTCGTACGTGGACGACGAGAAGATGGGCTGTAAGAATTTTCAGGACATCGAAATTTCTTTCATAGACCCTAACGATCACTTAATAAAAAACGTATGATCAAACTGACATAAACCAAAACGTAATGTAACATTAACAAAACTTATAAGCATGTAACGAAAATGTCAAAAATTTCAAACAATCCTAAAACTGACGTCATGACAAACCACAAATAACTATCGACACAGCCCTCACTAGCGGGCGGTAGACGTGTGAGTTGCGCGGACGCATCTGCCAACTCCAGCGCGTGGCGGTGTTGCACCCGTCCACAGGGGTCGATGAGCGAGTTAGAGGCGATAGCGATTTTAATTGAAACTTTTAGACGAGAAAAATTGACTGTTTTAAATTAAAGGCCAAAGTTAGGTGAAATAACAAAAGTAAATCATCAATAAAACAAAATAAAAGACTTTTTGTAAATATAAAGATTTTGAACGATATGGCTCTACAGTCTCCTTAACTTAATTCTACGGTCTTCATATGACCAACCCTGTATATCGGTTAAAAAAATATACACTATATAATAGTTCAATTTAAAATTTACAACAAGTCCACATTTCAAAATTATAACACAAAAAGCGAAGCAAATTGCATCCGAAAAAAATAATAATCATTGTTTCACTCCACGGTTTTTAGATAAATTTCTTACATTTGTGTCTCAAAAATATCATATCCAGACAAAAAATACCCTGCTTAAGCTTGTAACTTGGAACATAAAAATGTCGAGAGCGCGGCTAATTATAATCAACTAAACTTCATCGAGAATTTTAAGTTAGGGTCGCACCTCGTCAGTTTTATTTTAAAACTCCTCTATGCTCATTTTATATTTAAACAATGCCAATTTATTAGTTAACTTGTAATACGTAAATATATTCAATTAATTAATTTGTAGGTTTTATTGGAGATTCGTTTTGTGGGCGATAGGCTGACCCCCTGTCACTGCAAGAGTCTCTCTCCATCGTTATAATGCCACCAAATGTGATATCAGATGGTTTTATAACCTCTGGTGTTCTGCCTACCCCGTGAGGGATACAGGCGTGAAGTTATGTATGTATATATGTAACTTATTTGCATTAGAACAAATACTTATTGCGCGCATGAATATGCAATATTTTATCAGTTATCATAATCAATGCGAGGACTTTCCATACCTAATCATAGATATAAGTGATGCTATTTACGTGATATTGTGTGAAATAAGGAAGAAGACATACAGTCTGGATTCCTGTATAACAAAAAAATTAGAACTGTCAATTGTTTCAGAAATATTAATTCATAGTATCCAGCAATTCAAATTTATTTAAATCGATTTTTCCCCGACTGTATTGACAAACACTTTGATAGCACGGCTCATAGATAATGTATTATGAAAACTACTTTAAACTGGTGCAAACAGATCCAAATCGGTTTAGAATTTTCAATGTTTGCCCTGACCATACAGACAGAGAGAATTTTCTTTCATACGGGGTAGAGATAATAAGATATTTTTTCATTGAAATTTGATTTAATAAATAACATTTTTATCCTTTATATATTACTTATATGAAAACGTAATTAATTAGCTGCAAGAATTGGAATCTTTAGAATGATTAATACATATCGTCACTTCCAAATAAGACTCGAGACTGCCTTATAAAAAAGCGTATTCAAAGTTAATTTCATAAGAACTTTTTTAACCGGACATTACACGTCGATGTTTTGGAGTCTTCGGAAACCTCATCAAAAATATCTAGTAAAATCCGCGATAACAAAGTCGTCTTTTGAATCGTGAAAGCTTTACACAATACAAAAACCAATTTTCAACGCAAGCGCAGTTTTCCAATTTATAAAACTAATTCTAATTTGCTGGAATCATATGTTATTGTAATAACTAATCTACCTACTAGTGTTCCATTTATCTGGAACATTGGGCGCCGGCCAGGTATTCGAATAGCTCGCTGTGGGCAGCTTCATTGAAAACTCACAGAAATAATACGTGTGTTCCAGGTAGCGATCGGCTATTTTGGTAAGACTTTTGAGTTAGTAGGATTTTTATAAGATTGTGCGTAATTAAGAAAAGTTTTACCATTTAAAGCGATTTTTGGTGTTTGGGGTTTCGCTTGTGAAATTGCGTTATATTTTAACCGTACGTAAGTACGCAAGGCGATGAGGAAATATAGAACGCATAGGATATTTTTCTATTGCACTGACGAGGTACAGACTGCAGCTTGTTGTAAATAATACATACATACATAACTTCACGCCTGTATCCCTTGTGGGGTAGGCAGAACACCAAAGGTCATAAGACCATCTGATGTCACTTTTGACAAAGGATGTATTACAAAGACGGAGAGAGGCTGTTGCAGTGACAGGGGGTCAGCCTATCGCCCACAAAAAAGCCTCCCATAGCACCTCGTAAATAATATATGAATTAATATAAGTTACCTTTTACAGATGTCAAAATGACTAAAAACAGTAATAAGCTAAACAGATAATCAATAAAGGTGTCCTAATCCGTCTATGGAAAATGCATGTTAATGCCTGCACTTTGCATATTCTTCAATGAACAAGTCACAAAATAAACATAATAATTTCATTAAAAAAGACCTTAATAAGATCAGCTGTTTCCTCCGACTGTTTATTTGTGTTGTCCTTATATTTTAATAGACCTGTACTTGACAGATGGTATTTCGATCTTTACGTTACATGTAGGCAGGTCGTGCGCAAACGCAGGCAGCGACACCGGCCGTCAATTCACGGAAACAACGAAGACTTTTTGTTTAAAAACACTCCGAGTATATTTTCATAAAAGCGTCGATGCAAATGCAAGCGTTTTAAATTCATAAATGTACAGTTTTCTTGCCGAAGCACCAGTGTCGTTCGGTCAATCCAATAAATCAATCAGTCGTCACTGCTCACTTCTTGGCACCTTATATTTCAACACTCAAAAGCAAGGATTATCTGAGTAAGTATTAAAACTTGATTCCATACAAATTGTAGAGCGGTACCTTATAAATCTCAAGAAATGTGGGTTCCGTTACAGTAATTTTCGCATGTGGACGTATGAGCGTACATTTTTTGGACATTTCTCTGGGAAGTTATCACCTTGTCGTTGGAGGTGCAATTAAAAAGCGAGAAGACGAAATCTGCGGCACTTTTCTCGAAATGATGGCAGCGGTCGTCGACCCGTGCGATCTGACGACACCACCCGTCTGGTATATCTCGAGAGATTTTCTCATTTTTATATTCATACTTTTTTAGATATTTTTTCTGAATTAAGAATTCTATTTTTGTTTTTCATGTTAATTTGTTTGTTTTCAGCTGGGTATTAGAGGTTACTTTTGTAAGATACTTAGGGTTATAAACACCTTGTTGCGTAGTGGGTACGTACTGTTTCTAAGGACTTCCTTTATTGATCTTCAAATTCTTACTCTAACCCGCTTATACAGGCAGTAATAGAAGTTACTTATAAATGTATTAACTTTTGTAGGTACTACAAATTAAAAAAGTTATATTAAGGACGGAAAAGTGACAAATCAGGCTTAACAACATGACACACAAAACAGTAGCTGGTTACCAGTTAGCTAGAGAATTAATTCGTTCAATAGTACCCGCTACCCGACGGCCTACTTACTTTCTACCGCCTATACCTAAGTATTATAGACGTTTATTGCGTTTATTTGAACAACATTCGAAACTTAAAAACGAAGAATAAAAATATCAACGAACGTTGAAATAAATAAAAGACAGTCGGGCAGGTGCGGCGGGGGCAGGTGGATAATTGGCAATTCTTTGTCTTGATACGCTACACACCGACGAAAACCTACAACGCTCACTTCAATGTTTTTTATGTCATCAAATCCTCTTTTTTTAAACATAATTATAGTCAACGTTTGTCGGTAAACGAGTCTACGCAAACTAATCACCGTATCCTCAGACGATTAACGACTTATTATATCTCTCATACACATTAGATTGGTACTGTTTTTTTAAATCAAATTATTATAATTCTAGTAGGTGTTTAATTTTGACATTTGTATGTCTACGTCAGTCTTAATAGTTGAGCCGATATTCAAATTAATTAGGAAGCACTTAATTATAGATGAATGTGTAATAAATGAAGTATTCTTGCTATTAGCGAAATTATTATCAGTATCTGAATTGTTATTCAATTCTAAACTAAATATAGCAACCTTGAAAAAGTAAAATAATATATTTACGTAAATTATCAAATGGCTTAAGAAATATTTTATAGTCATGTGACCGCCCAGTTCTATATTTAATTCTTGTATGACTTGTACGACAATAATTGATACGGAAGTAAAGAGTTCTTTATTTGTCTTAAAGATTGAACCTCTTTGATGTGGTCTCAAAAAAAAAAGTATTCAATTTAAAATAAACCAAACGCAAGTTCAAATTTCGAACACAGGTCAGCAAATTGGCTCAATATTCAGCATCAACAGTCATTGTATCAATGCAGTGCCCAGTCGAGTGTCAACGTGAAATTCCGGAAGGCAAGAATGTGGGTGAGACAGTCCTCCAATCGGTCGCAACGCATGCGTTGTACCCGCCGCGATTTCTGCTATAACACGCCCGATTCCGAAAGCTTAGAACCAACTAAACGTTGCAATAACATTGAGTTTATCTCCAACTCGGCTGGATGTTAACCTCATTGTGCGAGTACGTATCGCAACCCGGTCACTTAGGCTGTACTTACGCATATTATATACATTTGCATAGTTCGGACAAGTAGCGGTGTTCACTACTTAAGTGTTGCCGGTGAACTAAACAATGAAATTATATTACTTATACATTAATTGTCTTTATTTATAAATATTTTTATACTCTGATAAGATAAACACAGTCAGTATTTTAAAGAATTTAATTGCAGAGCTTATAGTTGGTATTGCGGAACGGAAATGTCTGAATATTACTAGATTTTATTAACAGACTCTATGTGTAAATTTTCAAGCAATTCGACCTTATTTTTATTTGATGGTGAGGCCGAAAATGTTGTAGATGGTCAAGGATAAAATCTAAAAAACTCACTAACGGAAATAAAATCGAAATCAAAAATTGTCGACATTATGTGATTTGAGTGATCATCAAATAGATAGAACTTTATATTTACTAACAAAACTAACTTAAACAATAACTTATCTCAATAAAACTCTAATCTAAGGTTGACAGAAAAGTTCTAACAACAAAAATAAGCGTGATTCTTTCAACTTTACATACAAATCAGTCAACGACAAATAAAAAAAAAACAAATCAAATAAACAAATTTTCCACATGACATCGCCACAACATCTAGATTTTGACGACGTAGTCTTTCCGCGAACAACTATGTAGGTACCTCATATTAATGTTTTTGTCAATTTTAGTAATTTAAATTACAAATATGACCTTCTAATTCTCGTTTTAGTGGATACTTGTAACCAAGTCAACGGCGCATAATATTTATACGTATGTATTTCTGTACCTACCTGTGTGTGACATTGAGAATGACACGCAGTCACACACAATAGAATCACATCAATAAGTCGGTTTATATATATTTGTTTCGCCTTCCGCTTATATGACGACATTTCATAAAACGTATACGAAGTGCGCGCTCCAGAATTTTGCTAGAATATTGTTTTCATTTGCAATAGTTTGAATGGTGCGACGTTTCGCTTTTTAAAGAGCTTCTCTACTCGTAGTTCTCTACTTCTCTTCTCTACTAAGGGATAAGGATTATGAAGCACAGGATCTGTGGGTTGTCATTCTGCTTAGATGACTACTCTTGTAGCTAATATAGTCCTACGCAATACGTATTAGACCAAGGCGCGGTCCCGGGGGCTGGGGCCGGGTCACAGGGGACATGACCCCCCCAAAATCATGAAAAGATGAACCTCGTAGAAGAAAAGAAGCTAGAAAAAGATACCTACTTGTGATTAAAAATTTCGTTGTGACTCTCCCCAAAATTTCAGCCTGCGACCGCTGATTAGACCTATCCTATGTATCATTCAGAAGTGACAAAATAGGTGACAGAATTGAATAAGCAGAGTCGTGGTGGGATATCTAGTGGAAAGGTATATCCAGAACAAAGTTAAAAGTAGCAAGGACTTCGATTTAACGTTTAAAATTATTATCTTTCTTATTTCCTTGATAATAGCTTCGTGAGACATCTAATATATAAAATTTTCGTGTCACAGTTTTCGTTGCCATACTCCTCCGAAACGGCTTGACCGATTTTGATGAAATTTTTTGTGCTTATCCGGTATCTATGAGAATCGGCCAACATCTATTTTTTTTTTTTATTTATATGGCAAAACAACTTTTGCCGGGTCAGCTAGTATTCGTATAAATTAAGAAGTTGCAGATTTAATCTCAGGGTTGTTATTGTTTTGATTTTTTTTATTTAATGATTTAAGCAACAAGCTATTCTGTTTTCAAACAGTCCAACACGTATGCAAAGAAAGAAATAGCATGAATGAAATTGCATGGTCACGCAACTGATAACATACTTCAAAATATAGAGTAGATTGTAGAACTGAAAAGGACTAGGCAATTTTTTTACGCAGTTATTAAAGTAATGTTCTTATTTTAACTTGTGATACATACCTTATAATATATTTGAATATATGACTTACGACAATTTTTTACATGATCAAACTCCAGTTTATTATTTCCTACAATATATTTTATTTCACGTTTATAAAAATTGCCGTGATGATTTGAATTTATGAAGACTGCTCGTCTTAAACTTAGCCAATATTTTTTTTTCTCTGTAATCACACTTATTAATATCTACATAAGAGTTTTATTGTAAACCTTCCTTAAGTTCTGCGTTACACAAAATTAATAATTTTATTTTTGCTCATTTAAATTCTTAGAATATATATTTTACATTATTTGTATAAAGTCGTACGGCTCGTTCAAATAACAACTTTTAAGGTACGCTTATGTGTACCTTAACATATTACTAACCTTGTAAATTTAAAGCTATATCATAATACTAATGGAGACTGTTTATCTATAATCCTTTTGAGGATATTTACAATAGTAATTATCGTTTAACAACAAATATTCGTTTCAGATAGAAATTTTTCACGTGATTTTTACTCCTACATGTTTTAACACATCAATATCTTAAGTAACTATACAACAACAAATTTATTTAGGAGGTAATTTTATATAAGGTTTATATGTTATTCTCTGGGACACACACTATAAGTTGTTATATTTCATTGGACTCGTAAACAGTAGTTGAAAATACAAGATCTCAAGTCACCTATTTAAAATTTAAATTGCATTTACTCACTTTTGAAATTAGCATTTCTTATAAACATATTTCTCTTAATCATTCAATAGAATATGAGATAATCCGCATACATATTTAAAGGATCATTCTTTAAACAAACACTTCTGAATGAGACAGTAGATAATTCTTGTGTCCTTGTCACAATTTCTGCGGTCGTACCTGTCAGGCATTGTTGTTTATCGGACTGTATGCAAACATGCGCAAGAGCATATGCACTTATGTTGATGTCCGATCATCAATTGAATGAATTGTTGATCGCGGATCTTATGAGCTCTATCAACTAGTACGCCTCAAATGACTTTCGCTTCTGCTCTCTCGTTCACTGAACGATATTGAAACATCGTAATCGTAAAACAAATGAATCGCTTACATAATATTAAAACAAGATGTTAAATCTCTCGTAACAACGATCGAAGAGTTTGCACGGCGATGAAAGTGACCGTAACATACTAGAACACAGCTAATTATACCTACATCAAGTAAAAGTCATTCACTTTGTTATCAACAGTGTTTGTCTCAGAGTTATAAAGATAAAATTGAAAATTTTTCATCACAAAAAACTATCAGGAAGCCAGACAATGTAGCTGCAAGAGGAAAGATTTTTAATATAATATTTTATCTCGCACCTATAGCAGGTAGATAATAATGTCAACTAATAAGGAAGATGTGTTAACAATTCAAGTAAAACCATTAAAACATTGTTGCTTCAACAAAAAAGGGTAGACCTTCACGTAACCAGCTCATCGTACTCGGTAATCTCAAAGTGTTAAGCTGCGTAAATACCTCTAAGTATTTGTTTCTTTGATGTTACTCAAAACTCAAAATTTTTTATGCAAAACATGAGACAAAGGACGTCAAATTTTCGGTTTAGCAACACTTGGGTAGGTAAAAATGTGAATGTGACCGTATGAGGTCATTTAGTTGTTTGGACTCTTTGGTCCAATGAGTCAGCGCGAGCGGTCAACTTCAAAGTATATTTGTTACATCTTTGACGTCTCGAGGACGGCCGACATGATTGAATTATGAATACTTTATAATTCTAGTTTATGCATCGGTTTCAAATGATTTCGGTAGGTCAATATAATTTACTGCCATCGAATGTCGATTGAATTAAAAATTGATGATTACTTGATTGGTTGGAGTTGAAGTCAATAACAAAAATAGCGCTTTCACGCTCTGCAAGTCGATTAAGTGCTTTATTTCCAACAATATATTTTACGGCGTTAACTTTATTTTTATAGTTTAATATAATAGTGCTACAAGCATTTGGAATATGCGCGTGTCCAGTTCGCAAGTTGGTTTTTAAACGTCTTTGTTATGGTTTGGTTTTATGTGCGCACGGCAGTTGAGTGATTTTTCCACGCTCACTGTACAGCGGGCGTTAATTTTCAGAGTTTTTTTCCATTGGCGTGGAACTAAGTTGTGTGTAAACAAATGTGATTGTGTGTAAATGACGTCTTGTGTGACAGAGACGTAGTCGTTAGTATTGAAAGTTGTGTTATCAGTTTATACGACTTTAATCCAACTCTTATAGAAAGCGATATTGGTGTGAGTAATTATAACCGAAGTAAAAAAATGATTGGATAATGGCAGCCGTCATAACAAGGTAGCTACTGTTGGTACCGATACTTGATTAACAAGTTTATATTGGACGTTTGTTGAGCAATTGATATGTTAGTATTTCCGTTTCCTTCGTTTGAATAATTGCTTAAGGAATTTTATCAACTGCATTTGAAATAATACTTCAATTGAAAATGCAATCAATTTCTCTGAATCCGCTAAATTTCATTTACTTTGGTTATTTTTAACTCGCAGTTCATTTTTGTTTAGCTCGTAAAGTAACCGTTTATCTGCGATAAAGATTTCATTAAAACCTGAACGATTTAAGGACTTTTTTTCTTTGTACTGGCTTGACACGTGTAAGTTAATAACGCACTAAACACGTGAAGAGAAATAAATGGTTATATGAGCATACATACTCGTATATACGTAAACGTTATTTACAATTTTCCTTGCGATTGTACCTCCGTAGATCAACACTTAGAGGTTTTTTTTTTAAATATTTTACCTTATGGTTAGTTATTTCTTTAAAGCTCTTACTAATATGGTTTGAGTTAAATTCGTCAGTTTCTCAAATCGTTTCAGAAATCACAAATAACTCGTGAACCATTACATTCATTGGAGCCAATTTGTTAGTTGCAAAATCTAGTATATACAATGCCGACTTTAGACAGGTATTATTGTATATTGTATATCATGTGTGAGTTTGGTTGTTTGCAACAACTGTTACGTGAGGTTCGCTTGCGACATAGAAGCGGGGGGGGGGAATGGATTTAGTGCGGTATGAGGAAGCGGTGATCTACTCTTTTCACTGGAAACGACTGGAGATTAGATCTTCTTTATAATTAAGAGTTTTGATTTAATTGTTTTTGGATATCTTCGCTGATTTTTTAAAAGAATTTGCCTTAAAAGTCAAAACGATAAAACTCTCTCTTTTTATAGCTATTCAAACTCGTGATTTAATAAGAGAGGTTGTTCGCTAGCCAGGCAAACTTAGAAGGAGCCCAGATATTCGCTTATTTTGCTCAGACTAGTCGCTTTTGCTTATCCAAAGCTATTTTAAGCAAAAATACTAATATTTTAGCTTAACGTTTTCAATGATATCAGGAAGAACTGCCAAGCGAACTATATTCCACACATCGATCTCCACATCTAGTTGAACATATCTCTGCATTTGGTAAGCGTCTAGTGAAAGTGATTACGCTGATGTCGCAGCAACCGACCTTGCCTTATCGGCGTGTGCGCGTGCGCTGGGCGCATGCAATGCACCTTGAGCGTTTTTCTGTTCATTAACCGGGTCTTAGGCAGGTTTGTTTTGAGGAGTTGAACGTTTATGAGAAAATAATAGGTGCGGAGAGTATTTACACTATTTTGGTGTAAGGGGTAAATAGAGTAATTTTAACTGCGAATCGAAGGATATTTTTTTTTGTTATTTTATCTTTTGAAATATCGTGTATATTGCTAAAACAGAGATGTTACTATTTCTTTTTGCTATTTTAAAATTTGATTGTCATTAATGTTATGACTAAGCCAGTTCTACTACATACTTACTGATTAGAGTATAACGCAGATTTTGAAACCATTTAAAAGAAAATTATTCCTGATTATAGATATAAAACATAAAAATTTCTTATTTCGTATAGAAAATAAGATCGGCATACGATTAATCTAAAATGAAATTCATCCTCAACTATTACCAAAAAAAAAATCTTTAAGTATACTTTACGAAAAAAAATCGCACACATAACCCAACCAAAAAAAAGATACAACGCCCAATAGAAAGCAGAAGGTGAAATGCAAATATCGAAACTGTAGCAACTTTCATTAGTTGCTGCAACGCGCGGAGCACTCGACATTCAGTACATCGGTGCAGTGATGTAACACGCTGTCAAACGGTGTTACGTGGTCGCGGGTTCGCTGACTGGCGTTACATCTTGCGTTGAGCTTTATTAGATTTAGTAGCTGAGTGATATTATGAACGTGAGAATTTAAATAAATAAATATATTGTTTTACATCGGCCATGCTGGACTGGGAGCGAAAGAAGAACATAGAATGTACCAGCTGCTTCTCTTCCCGGGCATACTGTAAAAGTCAGTAAAGGCAGAGAGGTTTTATTGACGTTTTTGTGGCCCTGTCACTGCAAACAATAATCCATCATAATACCTCCAAAGTCAAACGCGACCTCAGATGGTCTTATAACCTCTGGTGTTCTGCCTAACCCATAAGGGGCAATACAGGCGTGAAGTTATGTATGTATGTTTTAAAGGATGCAATGTTTCTCTTTCATGTCATATGATTGAAAGTCCTCATGTAAACTATGATGGTATACGTCCATCCATGAGAAACCTGTTCACTCGAAACTTAAAAGTATCAGGACTATGGTGCCCAGATAAAACAGATGCAGACAGTTCATTTCACACCTTGGCAAACCGTACCAAAAAGCAACTGTCGAATATTCGAATAGTCGTGTTATGAATACAAGATAACGGATAAATAAACATTTAAATAACCCGTAACCGGCGATTATGTATGAAAAATTTAATGAATGTGGAGGAAGCGAAAGAGATATGTCTGGATCGTAGCGTGTCTCTTGTCAAGGAGACAGGCGTGAGGTTATGCATGCATGTAAACATCCATGACTTGCCTAGCTACAAGCTACAATCGGTGCTAATCACACTACCTCCTCCACCGAGATTACAACTCAAGAATTTTCAGCATTACACGTGCCAGTCGTCAAATTTGCAGGATGGTATAAATTTTTGTTGATGTTTCCAGAAAATGACGACTCGTATTTTGCTGAATTTTTGCACACAAGTTGGGCACAACCTGAAATTCTGTAAATTTCACACAGCACATCGGTGCAGTGATGTAACACGCGGCTGTCAAACCGTGTTACGTGGTCGTGGGTTTGGTAACTGGGATTACGCTTTATTAGATTGAGTGATATCAACGTGAGAATTTAAATATATACATAACATTCCTGTCAATCACGTCACATTATCCAGCCCAAATTGAGATTCAATTCTTAAAGGACTTTTGCTGTGGCCAATAGATAAAAATACATTATAAACATCCATGACTTGATACCTAGTATCTGTGTTCCCCACATAAATATCTACCCCCAAAGAGATTTAAAGTGAGGGCATTCTGGCATAGATGGTAATGCATTTTATCACAGCACATCGGTGCAGTGATGTAACACGCGGCTGTCAAACCGTGTTACGTGGTCGTGGGTTAGGTGACTGGGATTACGCTTTATTAGATTGAGTGATATCAACGTGAGAATTTAAATATATACATAACATTCCTGTCAATCACGTCACATTATCCAGCCCAAATTGAGATTCAATTCTTAAAGGACTTTTGCTGTGGCCAATAGATAAAAATACATTATAAACATCCATGACTTGATACCTAGTATCTGTGTTCCCCACATAAATATCTACCCCCAAAGAGATTTAAAGTGAGGGCATTCTGGCATAGATGGTAATGCATTTTACCATTACACGTCCTGGCCATCAAATTTATCAGAGTGGATGTTAGCTCCTGCTTCACATTGCAATGCCAGGGTGGATAATTTTGAAATTTCGTACACGAGTAGGGCAAAGCCTGAAATTTAACACAGAATATTTTTAATTCCGATATTCCAATGAGATACGGATAAATATATGTATCCATTATGTGTTTTGGCAATTAGCCACTTTTTTCGTGAACCGATGTGTTACCTTTTCGTCACTAACCATAAGATGAGGTTGAGGTTGAAACCTCCAAGGTAAGTAAAAAAATAGTAGATTTTCTATGACGGATGTATGAAGGGCTGCTCAGGCGGATTTGTCCTTATAAACTCGGTCTACTTGTATAAGTTGCCATTTAAGACAGGCATATTAAAAGGCGTGAGTCTCACAACAAGAAAGAGCACCATTATAGTTCTCTTCTCAAACCACCACACCTACAATGTATTTGCTTTTAATCGAACTTGTATCCTTCACTTGTTATTAATAGTTAATAATCAACACCTTAACCCTCAACACCTTTAACAGTCCCCACCTTAGAACATCAAATATACAAACTTTACAAGTGTAATGTAATAAAATTGGTAATAAAGTACATAATTCAGTTGTGATCACACAGAAAGATTTCTGAGCGTATTGGCAAATATACGTATTGGATTCGGGGCCGCGTTAGAATGGTCGACCTCTGCCGTGCTCAGGCCTCCTCCGCCCGACTGAAGGGCGCTGCACAAGGCTAAGATACTATTATATTTTATCTCAACGTTTTATATTAATATACATAAATGAGGATATAATTGACGACGACGATACGATAATATATAATTTGCCATACGAATTCGCACCAAACATGTACGTACAAATCTCAAAATCCTGTAGTCATCTAATATATAAAATTCTCGTTTCACAGATTTCGTTGCCATACTCCTCCGAAACGGCTTGACCGATTTTGATGAATTTTTTTGTGCTTATCCGGTATCTATGAGAATCGGCCAACATCTATTTTTTTTTCTGGGTCAGCTATTATTATGTATATGTTATGTTATGTTATGTTACGATAAATTCTCAGATCAAACTTTATCTTAAGATTCGAAAGTATGAAATGTATAATATCTTCGTCGTGTGTGATGATCCACTGAATTGTATGGCGAGCGATATCGTATTTTAAGCAGGGACCGGAAAACCCCTTTATTTGATTAAGCCTATTGATAGGGTAACCCTATCAAAATCTTACCATATGGAAGTGTAACCCTATTGATATGGTAAGCCTATCGACGTGGTAACACTTTGAATAAAGTTAACTACTTTCGGATGCGCTTACCCTGTGATAGGGTTAGCCTATTTCTATCTCTTTCCGCGTATGCTGTTGAATTCGGAAGTATAATTCGAAGTGCGAGATTGAATAGATGGTGATATTTTTGATAATTTGATATTCTTAGAGATTAAATTTGCCTGCAGGTTTTAAAACCCTATTGAATCGGTAACCTTCAATAGGGTTTTCGATAGGCTTACTGCTTACATGAAGCTAACTCTATTGATATGGTAAGCCTTAAATTAGGGTAAGTCTTCGATACGGTTACCAAATTGATAGGGTTTTTTAAAACAAGTCTATGAAAAACCCAATCAAAAACCTCTTTAAGGGTAAGCGGTTCCGGTCCCTGATTTTAAGATAAAATATGATAGTATGAGTATCTTAGCCAAGTGTAGCGCCCTTAACTAACATCAAATTGAGGCGCCGCCGTTGTACACGCAGACACTCATACAGCTTGTCAAGTTTGACAGATGCAGATTTATTGAGATTATCGATCAGTAAGCAGTTTTAAATCTTGTGTCTGTTGTCAAAGGTTTGAGTTTGTTTGTTGAAAGTTCATGTATAAAAGCTATGCCGAAGTTGAAGTCAGTATTAAGTAGTAGTTAAGTAAGGTAAGCTTCAGTTAAACAAGACCCCTGGATTCGTTGATGAAGTAAAAGTTTTATAGAATATAGCACACTTCATGGCCTGAGCTTGACTTAGTAACTCAAGGTTATATATGGTCCGAATTAAAAAAAAAATTGAAATTTTATTGAATTACTTTAATTCTAAATGTGGGTACAGATTAGTGTAATCCGATATGCAATGCAACCAATTCTCAACCAAAAAGGCGTATTTCGAGCGTGCGAGACGTCCAAACTATGAGTTGCATTGCATATTTAGTGTTTACATCACCACTGTGTATCCACCTTTGCACTATGAGTGGGTACCTCAGAAGCAGACTGTACATGTACTTACTTTCATTATTAATCATATTATTTATGAACTTAAGAACATCTTTCTGTTATGCGTTATAGTCGTGAACGGGTGCTACTAGCGGTGCCAGGTTGTTTTGCTAATGATACTATGACTATTTTATTCCATTCTTGTTCAAATACTCTGGTCCCAGTTTGTCATGTTCGTATTGTGCATCCATAGCTCATTACACCTACTATGTAAGCAATTTGGTTGTGGCATCACATTAGCTCTCACAATTAGCTGTCTTGTGTTTGTTTTTTTTTCATGTCACGGTCAATTTGTATTGGATCCTGGTCTACTGTTATATCTTATTTAACAACTATCAACAACTAGTTAAAGCCGAAGTATGTGATGACTGACTTCATCAAGTGTTTTGTGAAATTCCTAAGATGAATAAAACTTTTTGTTTTTTTTTTGTTAAATTCGCATATGAGCACTATAGCCCCAAGTACTCCACTAACCTCATGCTAAGCGCAGGGACTTCAAATCTTGTCGCTAGATAAACATAACATACTTTAGAAATGAAGATCAACGAGGCATTACCAAATTAAATCTTGAACTGGAAAAGTTTATACTTCCTGTAATTTCACCAGCTGATTCTTTCGTATATGCGGAACAAAACTACGCTTACACGTGCTTGCTTATGCATAAATAGGAAAGACGGTATTCACGTCATCGCTTACACGAAGCTACCGGTAATAGGTAAACTACTTTCATTTTGCACCTTTATTTATAGAAGATTAACATTTAAATTTGATTGTACTTTTTTAGGCGCATTAAAAGTGAATTCGAGTTAGATTTGAAGGCGAGTGTACTTGCAGTTGCCTCAATAGTTCACAATTATGTTTACTAGTGTTTGACAAATGTTACTTTGTGTTTGTGAGATTTATACTCTAAGTTTTGTATAAGTAGCGACTTAGTAATTTATGCCGTATTAGGATATTTTCTTTAACTTGTCTTGTATTTGAACATATGGCTAGTGTAGTAAAGAGGTACTTAAATAACCAAAAAGCTTTTCATAAGGCCCTATACATTTATTTCATTTTTTTTATAAATAAATTTATTAGTGTATGGTGTTCATACAACAGGCCTATCGCTGCAGTTGTCTTCTAGACAACCTTACTTTATGTACTAAAACTTCCCAACGAAACCGTTGGCTTAGCGTACCACTCTAATGCTAAACTAAACTAAAATACTTAATACATATTCTTTTATAAATAATTCATTTGTTTTATCATAAAAAATGAATAAACAAGCAGACACCCAAAGTTTTTAAACCGTTTTGTACTGTTTTTGCTCTACCACAGGCTCTCCCCAAATATTTTTGTATCCTCTTAATTCCTTCTTTACTCCGTATACGTAGAGCTATGAACAAAATGTTCAAATCGCACAGCCATTTCACCGTAAAATGTTACAAACCTTCTACATATCTCACAAACTTTTACATTTATAATCTTACTAGGGTTTTTAGATTACATAGCAGGTACCTGAAAACTGTCATATATATTAAGCTTATCGAGACCAAAGCAGTTAAACTTTGACAGAACGAGTAAAACGGTTCATACCAAGTAAGACTTATATGGACACTTGCTGATCTAGAGAGCTTTAGTGACCCCATAAGATAATCTTCCGTCCCTTAAGGAAGTTATTTCACACATATCTTTGATTTTAGACCTTATTTTACAGGTTGTTCTGAGAAATATATGAGAAAATCGCTTGCGCAGTCGTAGCAAGTACAGCTCGCATTTTATTGTGAAATCTAATCTGATGTGCTATTATTATTATTAAGATAGAAAGGTTTAGCTGAGTTTATTTTATTGTTCAAAACGACGTTAGATCAGAAAGGATTAACAATTTTTGGTACTGTCTGTATCTGCCAGTATCTACTGATCGTAATACCGTCCATTTTCAACTAATGAAATCGGTCCAGATCCCGTACCTTCACTGCTTAGGTAATTTGAGAATTGACGTACCTAATAATGCCTTATGCTAGTTGATAAACAACACATCACGTATCGCTCACAAATTAGCCCTACATTTGACTCTTCTATTTATTGTTTAAAGGTCCGTTAAGTTGGGTATTTGACCGCAAGACTCAGTAGCTAAAAATCTTTGCGTGAATACTTGAAATTGAGTATAGCTTTACACAAAATATTAATATAGGTTTTAAAGGATTTTATGCCACTTAATTCTCCATCAACCAGCACTGGTCTAGACTAGTGGTTTATGGCGCAAACTTCTTCATAAAATTAAAAAAAAAAAATTGTAGTGATGATGATAATATGACTGTCTAACTTAATTTGCGCTACATAATATAATCTGATGAAATGTAAGAAATGTACAGAACTTCACGCCTGTATCCCTAATGGGGTAGGTAGAACACCAGAGGCTATAAAACCATCTCATGTCACGTTTGACAAATATGCACGTATTTTAATGACAGAGAGTGACTATTGCAGTATAACCTATAAAAAAATTTACTGAAATTGTTTGAGTCCTTTACAAAAAATTTCTAATTTTCGAAAAAATATGTTTGAATACTGAGATTATTTACATTGATGACCTAATATTTCAACCAAAGTTGACAAGGGTATGAAAATGTTAGTGAAGTCGGTTTTTTCGACAGACTTCCAAAAAAGGAGGAGGTTCTTAAGTCGTTTGTATGTTTTTTTTTGTGTCTTTGTTACACGATAATTCGACCAATTATAAATTGATTTTGAAAATTCTTGTTTTATATGATAGAAGACACTTCATAGCTGGTCCCATATAAATTTCATCGAAATCGGTTTAGTTCTTCATTGAAAATTTCATTTTTTTTTAAAGAATATGTATGATTTCGGAGAACGTTTAAGTTGATGACATTATAACTCTGCCAAAGTTTTGACGTGAAGTCGGTTTTTTTAATGCTCTGCATTCGTTGATTATTTCAATTCCTATTTTAAAATTGGTTTTCCATTATTCATATCAGATCTACACCTAACACTCGTACTAAACGAGTATCAGTTATTTATTAGTATTGCGCAGAATGTTGGATCAAATGAAACGAGTAATTCGCATTTGGTCCACTTAATGTTTGCCTGCATACCCGTGGCTTGTATGGCAAGTAACGTAGCTAGAACGTGATAGGGCTGTTCGTTTTACATTTTAGCAGTGTATAACCGGTTGCATTTGTCCAAATATAGGATATATAGGGTATGATAATGTTAATTTAAATTCAGTAATATTTACCAACTTTAAATTTAAGTAAAATATATTTTTATGTAACTAAGTATAAATATACGTTTTGTAACGAGCTTCAGTGTTTTTTTTAAATGTCAATATGCAGCACAAATATTTTACTTTTTTATGTCGTATGGAATCGGCCTAAAATGGATAGAAAAAAAGGAACCTTTTGCATAATTTTGGGAAACATTGGGTTGGTAAAAATAATAGGTGATATGGCTACCCAAAGTATTCTTCTATGTTGCTTTTATAGATATTTTTTTTTATTTTTATGCTAATGTCAATAAAGAGTATTTGTGATTGTATAATTAAATGACATTGAAATTTATAAGCAAGTAACAGTCAAATTCTGTAAAACGTGAGCCTAAAAGCAGTTCAGGATTGATGTATATCCCGCTTTGTAATGTCTGCAATTTCTAACTTATATTCTTAAGCGTCCAGTGTCATGTGATTTAGAATGAATATAGTTTATACATACATACATAACTTCACGCCTGTATCCCTTATGGGGTAGGCAGAACACCAGAGGTTATAAGACCATCTGATGTCAAGTTTGACAAATGAGGTGTTATAATGATGGAGAGAGGCTATTGCAGTGACAGGGGGTCAGCCTATCGCCCACCAAAATGCCAATAAAACCTCTGTCCCTTAACTGACTTTTACAGTATGCCCGGGAAGAGAAGCAGCTGGTACATTCTATGTTTTATTTTTGCTCCCAGTCCAGCATGGAAGCTTAAAATTATAATTTGTAATTTACTAAATAAAACAAAAAATATATAGAAACAGATATGTTGAGTATAAAAATACAAGAAATAATCTTATTTAAGCGTACAAAAATCTTTGACGTGACGGTTCATATCTTTATTCACAAATATTGACCCGAACCAGGACAAAGGATTGGTACTATGATTTAATGTATTTACGGGATTCTTACCACGATTTTTAATTATATTTTCGCACGTCCGATATTTCGATGCTGTTACAAGCACCATGATCGCGGACAGTCCGCGATCAATAAAATTAAAAATCGTGGTAAGAATCCCATAAATACATTAAATCATTGTGAAAATAACCGCGATAGTTTAAAACATTTAAACGGGTTACCTGCAAGAAATAACCTGAAGCGATAACGCCGCCAAAATTGTCCAATTTTGTCTGTATTAATTCTGATGTATTTGCTTTGTGACAGTAAAGTTATTAGCGCATATAATTACATGCGAAAAACACGTGCAAAAAGATCTACCCTAATTAACATACAGAATTCTGTTTAATAATTAAAACTACTGTTTAAATTTAATGATTAATTAAAATCAACGCGTGTTTAATTTATGGGAGAACTAGAGTCATTAATTAAAAAAACAAAATTGATTGCGAGCAGAATATTAAATAGTAGAGCTGTTTTAACTTATTTAGAAGGTCATATCACAGATGATAGATAATGATTTAGCTTGACTTAAATGTAACAAAAACTGTCACAGATATGTGTCTTCATAGATAATGAAAGTGTTTCTATTGCGCATGTCTTGTAAGGTTACAACTCTAACTAGACAAAATAAATTATTTATTATTTTTATATCAAAATATACGCCGACCCTTTCCTTTAATACAAGCTTTTTATATTAGTTGCATCTGACCAGAGTGACGTCGTGGAGTTTAAATGTAAAATATAATTAAACACATGAAAATTATCTAAACATATTAAATCTTTTTTTGTATCAGATGACTGCTATTAAACTGTCTCGCTAAAAAGTGTCAAATTGCTACTGTGTAACTAAAGCCAACCGTATACTGCACTACAGACGCTAGTAAAATACTTGAGCAATGTAAGGACAGTTCCGTATCTGCCGTATTCTACAGATAAACTTCTCCTTTTTTTGAATTCCTTTCTCAGATACGCAAAATTTAAATAAAGAACTCTATTTAATATTGTTTTCGATACTTATGCAGCCAGGAAAACAGTTGATATAACGAAATGTAAGGACTGCAGAGAATATTAAAATATTTTAGTTTCATATAATAAATGTGTGTAATTTATAACTGAGGCTATATTTTACCGTCACAAGTTTCACAAAAAAAAAACTGATGTTGTTTCCTCCTCTGTAAATAGCATAAATTCGAAGCAGACAATGAAATTTAAATTCGCATAATAAGTATATCAACACACTGACAATTTCAAAGACTTGTGTGGATTTAAATCAATATAAATACAAGTGTTTTTGTTGCAGTCACTGTTTTACAGAAGTTAATTGTTTAGGTAATTTATTTATTTATACAGAACCAACAGCAATTTAACATTATAAAATAATCTGAAAAATACAATTCTTACTGCCAATTACAGGTTCACAACTTTCAAATAAATTACAGAATAGAATAATGCTTGAAGTGGACTACTGTACATTATTAAAATTATTGATTTTCTAATTGACAACTAATTATTGATTGATTAAATTGACATAATGAGAATGAAATTTATTAAAATATAGTAATTACAGCAAATTTGAGAGAACAGATTAGATATTCGATAAAAAGATGCATAGTACCTGCAGTCTTAGTGTGTGTGTGTGTATATTTATATGCGTGCATGATCATGAATGTGTGAATGCTTGGAAAAGTAAGAAAATGTGATATGATTAAATATTTATAAGAACGTACACACTATTATACTGAATATTTATATTGATAAAATACAATTAAAATTACCCCTTTATTTAAGTGAATTGTTGTACTTATATTATTATCATTTTTAAATGTTTCGTAATCGACAAACCTGACCTTTATTTTCATCTCATCATCACCTTCGTAATTAGCCACATGGAGGGCACTGAGTTTCTCTCCGGGTTGACAAGACAATCATGTTTAGGCCTTTAACAACCAATAAAATAGTAAAATAAAATCCCCAGACAATCACACCAACTACATGGCCCCAAACAAAGCAGACCTTGTGATATGGGATACCATGTAGCGAACTAGGGGCGAACCTGGAATATAAATACGTTCCGCAGGTTCGTATATAATACGAACCTGCGACCACTGGCGTCTGAGGCTGACAGTGTTATCCCATCGCCAAAGTGGTCGTCAAACAACCAAGCTTTCGCAGTGCTAATTAATAATTGTGTTGGAGAGATTAATGAAATGAAGATATGGGAAACGTCAGCAACCCTGAAACGTGAGATGATAAGTAATAACTTCACACTGATTTTATTCCATTAGGAACCAAGGTCTTTGGTGGTGCTAATATCCATGACGGCGGTATCAACGGGCATACTTCACGAAGCAGTTTAAAGCAACCATCACTAAAAACAGCAGAAGAAAAAATCCTTTACCGAGAAAATACTTATAATAACCGGGATTTGGCGGTGGTTCGCTTCCAGCACGTATGCAGAAAGCGGTATTGCTCGATACTGACCGAATCGTTCGCCGGTTTCTTTCTCTCTTGCCCTGATACTCGACCGACTGGTCCGATTGTCGGGTCTTTTCCGCCGAAAGGCGTGTAGTTATAAGAATGCATAATAATAACTCTTTATTGCCAAAGATCAATGTCATAGAAGTGACTAAGTTAACAGGAAATAAAACATTCAACTAGTAGAGTCATTTACTCAGGAAGATGAGGAAGAAGAGATGATACTTTAGCCGATATGTTTTTTATAGCATATCGGTCTAAAAACTACGGTTCTAACTTTTCTTTCAGGTTTTCCTTCACCACGTCATACAATTCATAAAAAAATCAACAATCTCACGTTTTTCTTGGTTTACGTCTTAAATTCTGTTCCCGTACAATCTTTCCTGGTTGTAAAAGGGCTTTCAAACACAATATATATTTTTCAAACCAGACTATTAGTTCCAAAAAACAAAACAAATAAAAGGTATCATAAATTTGCCAAATTTGTTTCCACGTTTATGATACCTATGTACCTATGTAACGGAAAGTCAACTGAACGAGATTTTTATCAGTTTTAATGGAGTATTTTTATGTCCAATTTAATTAGATTATGGTGTTTTGTAATTATGTCAAAAGGTGTTGTTAAAATTTGATGTAGGAAGCGAGTGTGAAAACATTATTAACTTATTCATGGCTGTTATTAATATCACTGTATGGAAGTTTATTACAGGTTGTAAGCTGTCTCTTTAAATTATTACGTGTTCTATAAATAGCAGACAATGACGTATTTATATATGTTTTTGTGGATTATGTTTTTTGGTTTTATACAGGGCGACTGGGTACAAATTCTAGATACTGAAGGAGAGCACTCTGTGTTCGATTCTGATCATAATTATGTAATAAAAGTAGGTACTTAATTTTTCACTAGATTTCCCCATAAGTTAATACTACTAAGTATGTTACTATTTAATTTACTTACGCCTGAGTCAATCGCGGCACGCGTATCGCTGCCAACGCTCGTGTAACCATGCGTTGCGTAATCAATTCTTTAACTTTCGGTTAAGTTTACTCAGTAAATAATTAATATTTTTTTAAATTTATATTCTTTCTCTTTATGTATGATCTCAAACTATTACGTATTTCAATTTGAAATGTGAACCAGCAGTCACCCTGTATATGGGTAAAGTATGGAGTGCTCCGTATTCCTAAGATTTTTTTTTATTTCGCTTTATATACCATAAGAAACTATTTCAGTATTTTATTTTTTATTTTTGAAAAACATTTAGTTGTCGTTTGATCCCTAAATGGTTTGTAATTTACATAAAAACTCAAACGCTGTATTTGTTAGAGTCTTTATTTTTATATAAAGAACATAAGAAATATTAAAAAAATATTGCTGTTGTTATGAATTAAGATATTTTGTAGATATTTCAGTCATTTATTTTTAAGATACAAGTTGACTTGTTAATATTAGGGTACTTTTTTCTATACTCTTTTACCAACAAAAGCAAATATTGCTTTTGTTCTTCGTTGGTTGTCATTAATTTATTATATTCTTCCATTAAAGCAACACCGATCTCAGCTATTACGTTCACTACTCGCGAAGTTGCTACCAGCTGTCAAAAATTTTGACAACTGGTAGCGACCTCTAAATCTTAACATCAAATGAAAAAGTGCCTCGGGCATAATTCAAAAATCGAAAAATAAGGACCACTCTAATGGGTAAACCAAACTAATTATACAGAAATAACGTGAGTATTAGACCTAAGCCAACACTTGATCAATACCACCTGGAATAAGTGACAATAAGATCGAAGACACAGAAAAGTGGAAAAAAAAATAAGAAATTCCAATCCGTATACCACCAACAGCTTACAATATTCCAACGAAATAAATTACAATTAAAGGTAATAAATAAATACAGTAGGCAAAGATAAATATCGTCATATCGTCATACAGGCGACATTGAACGCGACCCCATTGTGCATCAGCGGAGTGACATCGGCGAGGCCGTCGGCGCAGGCGCAGGTCGACGCCGGCCTACTGTCTTGGCATCACTAAATTCCTTAAGACATCTTACTAATATTGGATAGATAGATTATGTTTAATAAAGTTTGCAGTGGAATCTTGTTCCTAAATTAAAGGATTCAACTAAATCAAATCAAAACAAAACAAAATATTTGTACGAATATAGGGAAATACATAAGATGTTTCACAATGTTTACATAAATTGAACTCATGCTATTTTCTACATTTGTGGCGTGTACATAAGTAATATTATAGTCGTTTTTATAATTTTTTAATGTGTAAGTCCGCGTTTGACCGTAATCTTACCAGAGGCTAACCGTACATGAGGTCGAAGATGCCAGCTCATAGATTTGGGAAGAAACTAGCTCTTTTAAACATTAAAGCTTCACCGCCGCTGGAGCGGTGATATTTGGCCTGTACTCTTTCTTAAATCATTTCCTTTTATGTATTGAATTACTTATGTATACGCATAGACAAAATAAAAGTATTGCTTTTTACACTAATCATAGTTTAAGTCACTTGGTATTTGATAAACCGAAACTGACACTTATCAGACCTTGAAGTAAGCAGACCCGAATTTAAACTATGAATCGGATTAGTTACACAGTCAAAGAAACACCCTCAGCTTAAGCTCGCTCAGAAATAAATAGTTAATAATAATAGTTTTAACTGAGACCGACATGGAATCGAACACAGAATGCCATAGTAACTGACAATGCTGCATTAAAATACCGTAATGACCAACTTCTAACAACAACATGCAAAGATTTGAACCTGAAATCGGCGCCGGCGCCGTTTCTTTATAGTTGTCAGTGATAAACCAAAGATTAAATAAAAATGCTCGTCATTCTTACTAGTCAGATTTGACATATTATTTAATGCCCCATGGATTTACTTGCTTGAACCTTCAGCAATATATTATCTTCAGGAAGCTTTTCAGTCTACATCGTTTACACCTAGATTAGTCCATGATACTTTTTTTGGAGGTCACTACAAAACCTTTTGCAAACGCTAAAGTCTAATGTATAGGGACGCACCCGTGACTGTCGCTCAAGTAGGTATGGTTCAAATCTAGTGCTTCATATATATATATGATCTCATTTAATCGGTTTTTTATTATTGTATGAACTATCATTCATTATGTTTTTACTTAAGTCTATAGTCTTGAGTCTGCGGGTAGAACGTTTGATATAAGCTGTAACTGTTTACTTACTTTATGATCAATGCAAAAATAAATAAAATTAATTAAAAAAAAAAAAAAAAACAATTAATTTTCCGGGCTAAAGGTAAATCCCACACAATTAACACATTTTAAATAATTATCACCCAAGTTAAATCCATGGGGAAAAAGAGTACATAATGAGATCCTTTTAATGGTTACGTCAAATGTGACGTACAGGTATTAATTAACCTGTGGTTTAAATGTTCATAATAAACAAGTAAGAGAACTTTAGACTTCGTACATCTTTTATTACATAAATATGCTCAAGTAGGTAACGAATATGACTTTGCACAAAACACTGAAATTAATTAGCTTAAGAATAAATCAATTTAAGGTCAAGTATGGTTGTCCTACTGAGAAAACATCTTTTTCGTATGTTTTGTTCGAACATACAATATAGTGACACGAATCTTAGTAAGTTATTGCAGAAAAATTTACGTAATTAAGCAATTAATGTAGGTACTACATATATTATGTCCTGTGGATTTTAATAATGGATACTAATTTATATTCAAATTAATGAAAAACAAATTAAGCCTAAGCTTACTAAAATATTCACTAGTTCACATTTCTAATTCAAGACCCTAAACGAAAATAATAAATTTAATGATACTCTAAATCTTAATCTTTCCTAATATTAAGGATATCAATAAAAATCTTACAGAAACCTCAGAGCTGATCCTGTTGCGGCAGACGAGGCACGCGACCACTTGGAACCGGCGGCACCGGTCGCGGCGACAACTGGAAAGTCTTGATGCCTGAGGACCAAGGCATGAGATCTAGCGATTTTTATTTAAATAGAGCAGAAGTTTGCTCGCTAATGTACGCCTTTGAAGATACGCCTATATCTTGGTTAAAAACGAGACTGAAGATTTTAATAAACGTGTAGCTGAAGAGTATTAATACCAAAACTACACATCAGAACATCGTGGAGATTCAAATTGTATTTTTGATATTTGTGTTTATGTACAATAAAGGGAAAGGTAGATTCTACTTAAATGCAGTTCTATTTTTAAATGATTTGTTATAAAACGAACAAATGTATTTTAAGAAAATTCTTCTTTTACTTAAACAAAAGTCGTAGTCGACAAAATTGCTGAGTGGACTTCAGCTCACTATTTGACTTAGGTAGTTAATAAATGGTCTGCTGTAAGAAATTTCAATAGAGATAAGCTGTACCTTTGTACTTATTTTGTTCTATGTATCCTTATATTGTATCTTAACTTATGTGTAGGTACATAAATTGTTAAATAAATAAATTAAATATTATATAGGATTTTATTTGAAAAAATATTACTACTGCTCTTGTAATCAATCTGATTTACTTAAGAGTGTTTGTTTGGTTTGAGAAAAGCTAGATTTTCAATAAAAATAACTGAAGTTACTATCGTTGAACCCAGATACTTAAAAAGGTCACACATATAACCTCAAAATACCGCTATATCTTATACTTCGCGCCTGGTTGCATATTATGACATGCGTGACACAAAACTGCAAGGCGTGCGTCCGCGCTGAATATCCCAACTCCTTTTATGGCTGTTTATTTTTGGCCAGTTTCGTCAATAGCTAATTGTTTTACCGTGTTAAAAAATTATTTTTAGATCGAAAGATAAATAGGTACTAGAGTTTCATATGGAAATTAATTTATTCTGATTCTAGAAACGAGTTGCAGCTGATGGAAAGGTTAAACAGATCGAATCTTGAATTGGGATGAAAAGGCACAAGGTTTTTGTTTTCTTAAAGTACTGTTTTTTTAGGGAACATTATTTGACTATTAATAATCTCCAAAATCTGATATTCGGTGACACCTTCAATTAGCTTCCTTATATTTGTATTAGAACGGCCCAACAGGAAGTGAAATAGGTACAACAATATAGGCAAAGTCTTACAGTGTTGATATCATGCCAGATGCGGCATCGTAACGCTCCAAAAGAATTTCTCAATAGTAAAGTTCTTTTTAATCTCCTAATTTAGTATCACCATGTCGGTGACATCGTAACTGCCGCATAGACGGTCATAACAAGATCAGGTTTCGACGAATGGGTGGCCAATTAATTCTTCACACGATAAGCCGGTAACGATCATCACGTGTCATTGTAAATCAATATGACAAAGCATTATAAAGTTGATGTAAATCGCCGTGATTGTTATCCACACAGAGGTATTAAAGGGCTTCGTAATATAGGGCAGTTGGTTAAAGATGACATCAATAAGTAAAGATTGAACCGCTGTGATAACGGATAGTGATTAGATAAGTTTCAATGCAAAAGCTTTTTGGCCACAAAACAATACGACGCTTTGTAATCAGCTATCAACATGTTCTTTATTTGTTTGATCTCTACCTCGACTTTGACAGTTGGATCAATTTAAAATCACAGGGATGATTTTTTTGACGGTTTTAATCCTGAGTTTGACCTCAATTTTTTGCGGTTCTGGAAATTACATAACAACGTTGATATTGGGCGTTGGACTTTGAAGGGTGTTCTTAGACTTGAAGGGTGATCGCTTTCCAAGCGAACCCTGAAGGGTTATTCTAAGTCAATCCTACATGGAAGATCTCTTCATAATATTGCTGAAAAACATCATCAGATTAGCACTTTTTATCACTTATGAAGAGTAGTACTAGCAAACCTCCAAGGGCAATTAAAGCAATAGACTGTTTAAACAGATCGTAAGCAGCTAACGCGCCTGCTGCTGGGTAATATTGAAAGCTTTGGTCTTTCCTCTTTTGACAGTAAATATAGTCGAGTCCTAATTAATGGTCCACTCTTTGATCAATTCACAACTTTTCTGAAATCTATCGGTGTACGTGTCTCTCAATCAATAACTATACTTTTATTCGTTTTTTTTTGGAAATAAATTGTCTAGTCTTAATCTTTATTTATCGAATTTAAGATTTGTTTTAAAACCAACATTAGGTTTTTTTTTGGTAACTAATAGTAGAAATTGACGAAGAGCCTCAGGAGGATTACCGCGTAGCTATCTCCGAAGTGCAATAAAATATACCAGTTTTCCGAACATTTTAGTTTTGAAAGCATTAAAAATTTAAGCTTTCCTACCTAATCATATCTCCTCTATAATCCTCGAACACATCAATTCCCAGCTCTGTTGTAATCTAGGTAGTATGATGTCACAGCCGCGCGCGCCGTCGAGGCCTTGCGAGAGTAGATCGACTTGTTATTATCGCCATTGTTACAACTAACATCATAAATTATATTTAGAACCAATATTGTGACGGTATTGACAAGTTTAGAGTTTTTGCCCAGTTTCTGCTATGTTTGCTGATAGGTTAATTGTAGATCAGGCTTTTCTTTTGATTTATGAGCTGAATACATGTAGAGGCAGAGAGAATACGTTGGATGGGATTTTCTTGGACATCTCTTGATGTATGGTGTAGTCGTATGGTGAAGTCGTTTTGATTGGCTTATCGTACGTGTGTATCAAACTTAGTTATACGAAAAGAGCTCACCTGGTTGCCTCTAAGTATTTCGTTGTTTTTGTTGTGTTAAGAAGAAAACCTACACTTTTTCTTCTAAATATATTGTCATTTACCTGTGTGATTTTTTTTATATTCAGTTCGAGTTACTAACAGTGTTGAGGTTTGGATGTTGCCATATATCTGATTCATCTTTATAAAGTTAACGTGATGATTAAAATTAAAAACAAGTATTTAAGAACTAGCGTCTCAGAGTATATTTCGGAGAAGGCACGTGTGGTTACTGCGTTTACTCAAACTCGCGGAGAAATTTCTAAGGCCTATTTCTAGTATTTTTTAACGATTACTAATCCCGCGATTGATCCTAATCTCCCATAAGGGTAAGAAACACACGAGTTAATAAAACATTGCCGAAATACAAGACTGCCGTAGCTTGATATTTGGCAAATCCTGAAAAGCTCAGATTGGTCGCTGCTCAGATTGGTCGCTGAAAAGCATGCTTATCCAGGACAGTGGACGTTTTCATGAGACCTTATCCTCAATGATAAATTTCCGCGAATACGGTAGAAAAACTTACTTTCTCATTTTTTTTAAGTTTTGTAGATTTAAAATTCCGCAATTGAAATAAAAAGTGAAGTCCTTGGAAGTTTAAGTTTTTAAAACTGCAGTCGCAATTCTTTTACATCAATTTCATGTGTTTATTGTTCTTTTCACGACGCATTTTGAGCCTTTGTATGGTATATTATATTGTGCGGTTATTTCCAGTCCAAAGTAAAACACGTATACTTATTATTTTGGACAAAATCTCATATTGTGTTCAGTTCCGTCTCATGCCATAATCACAGCTCGTTATGAACTGGTTTTTTAGGTTTGAACTGAATTTTTTTATATATTCATCTTGCTTTGTTCAGCGTTTAAGAGCAATTTTCTCGACAAAAACTGTTATATTACATGATAATTATTTGAACCTCATTATAAAATTACACATCATGCATGTCAGTACGTAAATATTTATGAGTTTTGTTATGAACTTGAATGGAAACATTTTTGACACAGATGTGGAATAATTTATGGAAAATTGAAGGTCACAATGGAAGACATTTTACTATTCAACTTCAATCTCATTTAGAGGTAGCAATGTGACTTAAGATTAAACAGAAGGGAAGCAGCTATTTCTTAATTCAACTTAATATGACATATTTCTCTGTTGAAGCGTTGAGAATCGTCGGTCGACCTCAAAACTGAAGTAGCCGTAAACCAGATGGATCTTAAAGGAACCAAGCAGCAGTAAAAACTTGTTAATTATCTTAAAAATTTACAAAAACAGATCAATGATTCTTTCTTCTCTCCAGCCTTTTAGCCACGTAGATGTCACTTTTTTCAGGGCATTGGAATTGATTTTGATAAACCCTTATGACCTTTGCATTCAAGAATCCAACGATGTGATCACCGTTGTATTTTTGATTTTTTGGTATTTCCGTGTACTAAATGAATGCTCTGAGATGGTAAATATTGTATGAAAAGGCATGGCTAAAGATTTTCCCTTTAAGCAATTATTCTTGACGGATTGTTTGAACGATAGGAGTGACAAATCCTCAGGCAATGCAAAGACTTGTAGGTCTAGGCAAGAGTATTACAGAATTGTCTTAATTACTAACGATTCAATTAATTTAATACTGAAGTTCCATTGCTTTTGCAAACACTGTAATTACGAGTGTGAAATGAAAAGTATTTTAATGACAGCAAAAGCAATCAGTCATCTAGATTTGTTTCTCTTCTTGTGCAATTTTCGGGATTCACATAAAAGTTCTTTCAGTTCTTTCTAGTGGGATGGTGTTTCATATTTTTCAGCATAAGATACTATGCTTTGAAAAGCTTGCAACCATCTTCTCTATTTCAATAAATTGATTGAAAAATGGATTATGTCTACGAAAAATTTTAGACGCTTAAAAAGTCTATAATGTGTAATAGTAATTATGGTATTAGTATATTTTTGGGCGAAACTGTGCTACCAAGTAATTTTATTTTTGCACCTTGCATCAAATTAACCTTCATCATTGCGAGGTTCCGTATCTTGTCGGTACCGAGTTTTTTTATTTACTTTTAACAAGTTTTTATTTAGCTTTTCCCAGTTCTGTTACTACCGTATTTGTAGGTCAAATTTTGCATCTGCGTTTCAAAAACCAGGTTCAACCAACGGAACTAATGTTTTGCAAATACCTTTAATTTGGTTTGAAGCTTGTGTTTTGGGCAGATACGAAGAAGTATAGTTCATGTCTCAAGATGACCGTGCTTCGGAGCACAAGGGTGCCAAATACTTTATAAAGTGTTAGTTAAGATATGCTAGAAATCATTTTGGCGAACTGAATATTTTGACATCCACCAACTATTTAGCATTGGGCTAGATTAAAAGCCTTTGGTCTAAAACCTCTTCGTCACTTTGGGAGCATCCTTCCTGATTTAAAGTAGTTTTATAATAATGAATGTTATTATTATCATAGCATATTACTTTCTTGGTCTTGATTCTTGTTTTATTTTGGATTTGGAAGCCCAAAAACATATAATTTGACCTGAATTGACATCCATATTAATCAAACACTTTGAAACCTCTTACATTACAGAGGTTGTCATTCCCAATACACTCTATTTCTTATTAAGGTTAACCTTTACCTAGTTGGTGTCGCATCGATTTATTTATCCAGCCCAAGATCACGGAGTGGTGGTGGGCGTACCAGTTCTAACGGATACGATACAAGTAATTCTACTGAATTTAGATACATTCTTGGGACATTACAGATTTACCTATTTGACATAACTTTGGGCCCGAAGTGACTTTGACATTCTTTAACTTCAGCTTAGCCGCGTAGGGTAGGCTTACTACCACCCCTGGATAATCTAAAAGGCGACTAATCCGAACATAGTGGTGGAACCCTTTCAGTAATCGCTTGGCTTCGTATGAAATCGGCTGCCAAATATCACTGCTCCAGCGGTGATATGTTCCGGCCATTTTTTATGAAGAATTAGTTCCATTCTAAGCTCGTGTACTGACAGTTTGATTTCATCTTCACTTACCATCAGGTGAAATTGAGTTCACACTCGGATTTAGTTCCTAATTTAAAAAATTCGCAGGAATAACCAAGTTTTGAATTGAAACAGCCATTCTAGATCATGATTCCATTAAGTGTAGGGTCATTTTCTACTGACCTTGTAGGGAATTTATGAATCGTGCGACGTTCAAAGTCCGTATAAAAGCTCGATTTGAACAACTGTACTTGAGTCTAGATTTTTAGACTGTTCTCTAGACATGCTTGGTAGTTCATACTCAAAATCTCCTCTGACCTTGGGAAGAGTGTAGTGGGCTCATTTTAAATGTTTGCGATGATGACGAAGACGACCACTTTGGCGTTGGGGTAAACCTATCTGCCTCAAACGCCAGCGGTTGCGGGTTCGATCCCCGCACGGAACAAGAAAAAAAATAGGTTCCGTGTCTGGGTGTTTATCTATTTATGTATTTATATTCTAGGTTCCCCCTAGTTCGCTATATGGTATCCCACAACACAAGCTATGCTTACTTTGGGGCCATGTAGTTGGTGTGATTGTCTGGGGATTTATTTATTTATTTTATGACCGCGTCTACATAATATAGCTCTACATAATTTCGGGCGATTCAATATAGCGATAGATTTATGATTATGACTCTTATTGAAGTTAATTTAATCACTGGTTTAACAACAAATCATCTATTTACATTGATGCTGTTAACAGCGCCAAATATCGAATAAACAATACATACGTGTGATAGAATTGGTTTATAGACTAGGTTATTACTAATTTAGTTACATGCTACATGGTTATACATGAACTATTATAGTAGCCGTAAAAAAGGAAAGAGTAAATAATTTCACCGAATATTATTATGAAGAAGACTGCATTTCATCATTTTTAAATGCGTACAGTTTTGCATATGTTTGGTACGTACAAAACTTTCTTTTGATAGCAGCAAGAATTTGTATGATTTTCACTTTGAATGTCTGCTTTCGTATTAAATTTCTTATTACAGTACTTTTAAAAAGTAGGTGTATTTCGTATTATAAAGTAAAAAGGTATATATAAAGTAAACCGGCTGGTTCAGTGGTAACATACGTTGCCTTCTATGCCAGCGGTCCTGGGTTCGAATCCCGGCTCCGCGGCGGCGGATATTTGTGTGATGAACACAGATATTAGTCGTCAAGTCTTGGATGATTTTATGTTTTTTTAAGTTTATATTCTAATAAAAAAAATATGTTTTCATTCAATATGTATGGTTATATATTTCTTAAATATATCAGTTATCTGGTATCCATAACACAAGTTCTTTAAGAAACTTAATTTGGGCTAGATAATGCTGTGTGAGTGTCAGAAATATTTATTAAAAAAAAAAGGTTACGCACCCACGAATATCAATCAGTTAAAAATGTTATTGATTGTTCTTCAGCTTTTAAGATTTTAATTCTAGAAACAAGAGGTCGAACGCAGTTTCACCCACGATACTTTTGATCCTGAAGTTAAAGTTTAGTCACGCATTAATAGTATACACTTCGCAACTTATTCGGTTGTGATAAGGATCAAATTCCAATGAAAATGTAAACATATTATTATTTATTTATTTACAAATTTTAGGAAAACTTACAGCTAGACACATAATAAACGGAAAATATAGGAAAATGATAGCCAATTAAAAGGTTCCACATATAGTTGACAAAATAAATAAAGAAAGAACAATTACAAAACTAAAATCACAATATTGATACCTAATACATCAGTTAAATGAAAAATGATTTAGAAAGGGTCGCATTAATACTTGGTATGCTGCAAAAGAATAAGTCAGAATAGGACAAAGCTTCAAAGATTTAATTAAATATCAGAAATAGATCAAAAGAGCAAGACATTTTTCCATAAGTTTCATTACAGGTGTGCGATCACAGAACTTTATCGAATCGTTTGTTAACGAATGTTCGTATAGTATGGAGACGGTTTTTAAGAAAAAAATTAAATCTATCCATTGCCGCACGGCCAGTTTAAATAAATGTGTGCCTTGTTAATTTTGAATGTTTGTAAACATGTTGTACTCATAAATATCTGTAAAATAAAAAAAAACAATGTAACTCAAAACTTGCAACCGACTCCATACTATACGAGCATTCGTAAACATTCGTTAATATACGATTCGATAAAGTTCTGTGATCGCAATGCAGATTTGACGTGACTATTCAAGTTGTTGGGGCGCGGATTCTCCTGCATATATCAATCGATATTGCAGGTTACGGGTGACCGTCGAGTCGATCATTAATTTCACACGGTGACATCCGTGCTTCAGAGGGAAAGTTAAGCAGTCGATCCCAGATGCTGTATACTTGTATACAGTAGTGGTAAGGTTTTTTAAAGCCATTTTGGCACCCTGAAATTTGACATCCACCAACCAGCACTGGGCCAGCTTGGTGGCTTACGGCCAAAACCTCCTCGTCACCTACGAGAGAGACTCAGCCCTGCAGTGGACTCATTACAAATCCCTAAAAATTTCATGATAACATATACCCATGCTGGACTGGGAGCGAAAGAAAAACATAGAATGTGCCAGCTGCTTCTCTTCCCGGGCATACTGTAAAATTCAGTTAAGGGATAGCGGTTTTAAAGGCGTTTTTGTGGGCGATAGGCTGACCCCCTGTCACTACAATAGTCTCTCTCCATCTTTATAATACCTCCAAATTTGTCAAACGTGACATCAGATAGTCTTGTAACCTCTGATGTTCGGCCTACTCCATAAGGGATACAGGCGTGACGTTATGTATGTATGTTCCCTCACCAAGCTGGGACACTAATTGCGAAATGTGTTTCTGTGAATCGGACAAAGCTTCAAAGATTTAATTAAATATGAGAAATAGATCAAAAGAGCAAGACATTTTTCCATAAGTTTCATTACTAATTTGCAATCACTGGCCCAAAATATTCTAAAAGGCAAATGCTTATTTGCAGGTTAATAAAAAAAAAATAACAGCCTATCATTGAAGTTTGCATTATATTAGACCACTCATTGGATTGAGGAGCTGAATAGTCTGTAAATGGATATGAAATTCAAATCTTAATATGAATATCAGATATTCACTCCTGGTTATTAAAATGGAGCTAAGAACATTCTAGATTCGACCTTTAAGAAAATGCAAAAGGGAATAATGGCGCATCTTAACACAAATGTGTTATACGTTAGTGGCATCCGTAATGCATTGTGTAAATTGTAGGATAAGAGGCACAAGATTGATGAATGTGTCAAAATTAGTTTGTATGATCTGCAGAATTAGATCTAAGTTTTGGTAGTGGCATAATAAGCCTTACGTCAAAAACAAAAAGGATCTTCGATCCGAAGCAGAGCTCTACTTGGCCAAGCTAGATTGAAGTGAATTCCAGTACTATTACTCACATAAAAAAATACTTTTTGAGCTACTATTGACATCTGATTAAAAAGTAACATAATTATTCGTACTGTGACAAGTTACAATAACTCGTATGACAACCTCATGACAGCTACTGTCAAACAATTAGTGAATAAGGACGCGTTTTCTGACAGAAACAATATTTTAAGCGACTGCATATCCGTGATTGGTAGATACTGATCTGACATGAGCCAATACATTCGTGGGTTTCCAACTTAATTATTCCGAATACCTCTTTCTTATTAAAATAATGTTCCCAAGCGGGCTGTTCTTTTAAAGATAACATCTAAACTTAAATGAATTAATGTAAAAGCGGTATAAGTGTGTTTTTTTAAATCGTTACAAAGTGTGAATTACAGTGAACCGTGTGATGTTTTTTGAAATGAGCATCGTATTATTTTCCCTAGCTTCCTCACACAGGAACAAAGCGTACTTTTACACACATATTTGCTCACTTGTGTGAGTGAAAACCCGTATGTATACAAAACGTAGTTGATTTACAAACATTAAGAGTAGTTGCGCATTGCGTAGTCCTAATGCCTACAGGTTTAAGGTTGAAATTAGTTTGTGTAGTTTATTATTTGGTTGTTGTTTTCGTGTACCGTATTGTTTCACGTTTACGCTTCTCTGTGTGTCCGAGGTTAAGTAGAGCGGCGTTATCTCCGAACAAGGATGCCGTAGAGTAGGATTATTGTTCAGTGTAATTAAATGAATAATTATTCGTGTGATTTTGATTGATCATTCGAATTAATTTAAATACTCGAATGGGATTGCGATCTGTTGTTGAAAAGAACTGTGTTACTCTTTACTGTTATTTAGAATGAATATAAGGTGAATTTTGTTTTTTTTTTGTATATTTGAAAGAGTTGACGAGTGCGTTTCAAATTCAAAATATCATACTAAGATGTAGGTAACTTTACATACTGAAAAATATTTAAAGTAACTTCAATTATTATATTTATGTTTTGAAATTAAAATGTATTCCATATAATAATTACTATGTGAACTTTACATGTTTCATATTATTTACCACCCAGCATCATGGCGCAAGAGTTGTCATTCTGAAGTAGTCACCTACTTTCGCAGCATTAAATGACCACATTCACCGAGCCTAAGCTAGCCTCTACGCAACAATTGTTTCTATAGGAATCTTTTATTTATGGACGCGATTGTACTTGTGTGCGTCCGTAGCCAAGTGGCTCGTGTCTTACCTGTACGTAAAGTAACACAGAGGAATTTCAACTGTAGTTTTAAGCACGTAGGGTTTATTTTAGGTTGTAGGGTTTTGTATACAGAATCGTATGCCGACAGTAAGTCAACGCTCGAACTCGCCTGTTTGACAAGATTCCAACCGCGTCTCTGCTGTTTGCTTATTGTAATCGGTTTGACAATGATCTTAAGGTGCGGTTTCCAATGCGCGCGCGTCCCTGTAATTGCCCGCCGCTACTTAGCGACTGTTTCTGTTTGTGTTGGTATGATACGTCATTTATACATACCGATATACTGTGGATTTGATATTCTGTTTCTTAGCATCCGTATTTGCTTGGCGACAGCGATTTTTGTAATTCTTTGTTTAAATAATGCTGTTTATGGATACAATGTTTTTTATAATAAGTATTTATTTCTCATGGTAACTCTACTTTAAGTAAAGATCTATAAAGTTTAATTTACAATACGTATTTTATTGAGTACAAAAAAACTTTACAAACCTACTTAATTGCAACAAAGCCATCAATCAAATTTAAAATACCGTTTTAAAACGAGCAATTAAATCTTAAAAGCGTCGTTTACCAAAATTGGCGGGAAAAGTATCAAAACGCCGATCGATACATCATCGCAGGTGTCAATATGAAGCTAAATCGCTTCGCTTACACGACAAATTGACAGATTGTCGGCCGCGGGCCGGTTCGCGCAGAAACTGCTCGCTCGCGACAATCGCACAGAGCACAGATAACGGAAGGTCAATGAAAAGACGTCAGGCGATTAAAACGGCGCGCGGCGGGAACAGAAAGGGAGGGGGGAACTACAGCCGTCTCGCTCGCGCGCGTGCTCACCCGACCTCCTTGGATGTGCGGCCTGCAAGGTCGGGGCGCCATAATTAATAAACTCAACGTAAAGTATCTGAGGCCGATCGGAGAAGCGCCTACAATCTCACTCAGCCTTTGTCTAGTTATTGATCTGGCTGAGCCGACAAAAGATTTTTTGTCCGAATTATACGACGCCTCTTAAAGTCACTCCAACGGATTTATGGTACAATATTGCTTAAATCATAACGAATAATTAATCGGTCAGGTAGGAATCTAGTTTTGATAACGAGTTTATCTTCTCAATCCATGGGAATATAAGCTTTGGAATCAGACGTATCTCGTAAGAAGTAACTGTTCTCGCAAGAGCTACTTGCTCGCTCAATAACCTATGATTGATCTAGTAACTGCTCCTAACACAGACCTGCTTATGGAATTGCTATAAATAGCGGTTTTGCAAATAACTGGACCGAACGCACCAGAAACCGTATCCATATCGCGAATGCGACTTAGCATGTTGCACAGTTTGCTAAACATTAGGTACAAAATAAAACTTTTCACTTAATAGCTCAGGTTAAATCAAAGTCAAAGAGAACAATTGTTGCGAACAAAGTTTATTGGCATTTTTGTGAGGATTTGAATACGGTTTGAATGATAATGATGAAAAAAATGTTTTAAATAAGTCGCATTTCGTTAAGCAGTGGAAAATTACATGTTCGAAATAAATAAGCAACGCCCACTTCGGTATCTGGTGCATCGTGAATACAGAGATACGGCACAGGCCCAGATAAGGTCAAATACCTCTTATGTTTTTATAATCCATATTCAAACTGGGACAGAAGTGAGACTGGTATTCAGTGGATAACTTGCAATACTTGGCTAAGCAAACCCTTTACGTAAGTTCAAAAAATGCAAGAATTTTGTTATTGCAGGAGATGGTTTGATAGGTCAGCAAAGATTGACCCCTTGAAGCTAGGTAGATAGAAGTGGAAATGTATTTGATATAATATAAATACATACATTTGTATTTTATGTAACCTGAAAAAAAATACATTTTCCTGTGACTACTTCAGTAATAATGTAAACAAAACAGTATCATCCGATAGAAATAGCTTTTATAAATATTTATGATACATCTACATATCAGAACGGTGACTCTTTCTGCTTACTTTTTAATGTACTTCGACTAATATTGTTTTTCAATAGGCAAACTTAGAATAAATTTGCAACTTTGATTTGATTAGGGCAACAATTCTGCAGACTGCGATGGTCATACGTCTTGTATTTTTAGTAAAATAAAAATAAATTGCTTAAATTAATTTAAGCATGAGTACTATAGTCTAGACACGTCACATTTCAAGATAGGTCATCAGATCTAGGTAAATTGTATTCTATACTAACGTTACCTTTTTTTTACGTCTTGAGATTGAATTACAGGTTCAGTTAAAGAATAAAAAGTCAACCATGTTACCATCAAAAAGATTTGTAAAGCATTTATCGCGTTAAATTATACTTTACATTTTTGCCTGACACCGTAACTCGAAGTTTCTATATCTTTACAGCTTAAATCGCACTAGATATCGATAGGTTCTACATTCAATAATACATAGTCAATAACGTTACCATTAAAATTAATTTAAACACTTTTTGCCGCGTAAAATTATATTTTACACTTTTACATGACACTGAAACTCGAAGTCTCGATGTTTTTACAAACCTGACCTATAGGTCATAGTCCAAAATATTGGTCATAGGTTCTACATTCAATAACGTTACCATTAAAAGTTAATAGTAATTGAAATGAGTGATCTACGAATGCGCGTCGCCTCGGTTCACATTGTTGCCCGCTTATGTAAGGCGGAGCGTCTTCGACTTTCGAATCAGGTTTATTGACACGGCGAGCTCGACAAATGCCGCCCGCTTTGCCTTTTAACAGTATACGAAGGAACAGTAAGGTAACCACTCTAGACTTTTGCTGTATACAGTTTAATTAAGAAATTTAATTAAAGGGTTAGATGGTGTTTTTTTATATGTAAAGGATTGGCCGTTTGTCTTCTATGACACCTGGTGCAAAGTGATCATGAAAAATATGGTGGAATATAGTGGAATCAAAAACGAGTCATCTTCGCTTAATAGTAAAAGTCTCATTGTTTAAAATGTTGTTGGTTGTTTTTTAGAATAACAAATAAAAAATATTCTTAGCTTCTTTATCTTTTCTGCATATTTTCTAAATGGATCAATCAGTAACGCAAATCTATAATATAAGCAAGATTTATACAATAAATAATACTGAGTAAAACAAAATTAACTATCTCATTAAAAATAAATAAATCAACAAAAACAAAACTCAAGGTTATATACATTCTTCTGTATCAATATCTATACTGCGTGACAAATGCCCATCCGTTTCACAGTTACATTACATCGACGCAAGCGCAGGCACCGACGGCACCGCTTTGATTGTGTGGAGCACCAACCAAGTGCGTGAACCATTGTACAGCCGATTTCGAAATCGTTCTACTACTCATTACGTATAAGTCACATTCCATTTGATGAGTTTCTAAATTATATTTACGAAATTGTTTACTTTATACCCAATGAGATTAACCTATTTAAAAGTTGCGTTATTGATTGATTGATTGAATGACATGCATTGGGTTCATCACCTTTAGGAACATACGTCTTCATTAATTTGCTAAAACTTATCCTTAGTATAAATCTCTATTTGTCATTGAATAAATTTGTTAAAATATACCAGAATAGAGTCATCACAGAATTGAAATTATACGTTGTAAATCAGCCATAAATTAATTCTCAAAAAGATTTATTCGTACTAACAAGTTTTATGATAATTTTATGTATGATCCGCCTCCTACCGCATTAATATTAAGAGTTAAACTCTTTGTACTCAGCCATTAGGTTTTTAGCAGCTATAAATTAACCTGTGCAAACTGTTTTGTCGCCGGAACTACAGTTAACGCGCCACCGAAACCTTTGATAGTCGGCAATTAATTTGCCCAGTCTTAATCGACTGGTAGAGGTTGTGCAACTGCTCCTGGCTTCTAAATTTGAATGGGATTTTGAATTCGGAATGCACTCGATCGATTGTGCTTTAGGACTGCATGGTTAAGGACATTCAGATTTAGCAAACAAAGCAATTTGATATTTATTGAGTCTACATAGAGATGTGTTTTCCAAGTGTGGTTATTATAGTTTATACTATTTCTTATTCGGTAGTAGACTTCTTTATGCTGATGTGATGAGAGACAGATTTATATGTGTATTGTTATTTGAGACTTATTTCTTTAATCTAAAATCCTATTACTAATGTTCCTACAACTCCTATCATCAGCAACTAATAGAACGCCTTCTTATCAATAAATGTCTCCCGCAAAAGTCGTTATACTTCAAAATATCGATTTACATTAAAATAAACATCACATTTGAGTGGGATAGACTAATTGTTATTGAAATCTCTTCAAACTTGTAAATCCCTCGCTTTTTTGCGCTCAGCATTCACGCCGCAGGTAAAGATTCCATTCTTTTATCTTTGGTATACCAAAGGGTCGAACCAATTACCTCGGCAGTTCTGTATTGATATTAGTTGGCGAGTAGTGAAATTATTTAATCCAAATATTTTTTCATAAAGCTACGATCTTGCTCCTGTTTAGTAGTTGAGATTAATCCTTCTCATATAGAGGCTTAAACTTTTTTTTTTTCTTCAGAATTGGAAATTGTTGTCCATGAGGCTGAACCATTGACCATCGTCGACAGATATCACCCACCACTCGAATTTGAAATTAAAGCAGGCTCTTTTTCTCATTTGCAATCACTACGCATACCAAGACTTAATTATTATAAAGCCAATTATGAAAAAATTATCCAGGAATTAAATAATATAAATTGGATAGACATATTTGCAAAATGTGATAACGTTGACGTAATGGTTGAAAAATTCTATTTTATTATACGCACTATCATCAGTAAGTGGGTACCATCTTCAAAGCCAAAAAATAATAAATTCCCTGTCTGGTTCTCTAGAAGTCTTATAAGAATTCTAAATGAAAAAAATAAATTTAGATTACGATTTAAAAAATACAAGAATCCAATGGATAAAATAACACTCCAACTACTTAAGGTACGGGCTGATGAAGTGATGCGTCAGTGCTATAATAGTTATATTGATCGGCTTGAGCACTGTGTGCTGTCCAATCCTAAATACTTCTGGACATTTATTAAGGACAAGCGCAAACGTAACAGCGATATACCTTCCCGTATGTGTTTAAGCGAAGAAGTAGCGAGCGATGAAACCAGTATATCACAGTTATTTGCGGACAATTTTGCAACTAATTTTAATAAAGTGATTCCAAAGGCAGATGTTTCTAATGACAACCTTATTTCATGCTCTGATGTCCTAAGTTCTATAGTCTTGCCTGAATGTTTGGTCCTTAAAAAACTAAAAAGACTTGATATAACTAAGGGGCCTGGACCGGATGGTTTGCCACCAATTTTTATACGTCGTTGCGCTAATCAACTGTCAGGTCCTCTCACTTATATCTTTAATGAATCGCTTCGTACTGGAGTATTTCCGATGTATTGGAAATTGGCTAAAATTGTACCGATATTTAAAGAGGGGAAAAAATCAGATATCAAAAACTATAGACCGATATCTATTTTGTCGGTTCTCCCAAAAATATTTGAGGTGCTAGTGTATCCATATCTCTATACTCAGGTTAAATTGCAGTTAACTGATCGTCAACATGGGTTCATTCCTAATAGGTCGACAACAACGAATCTTATTTCATTTGTTGAATCAGTAGTTCGAAACGTCGATCAGGGCACTCAAGTTCATGCTATTTATGCTGATTTAAGTAAGGCTTTTGACCGTGTGGACCACAATATACTTTTAAGAAGACTGCGCAGCAACGGGGTCACTGGAACCATCCTTCATTGGTTCGAATCCTACTTGACAAGTCGGAAATCATACGTAGTCGTTAACGGATCCCAATCCACACCATTCGCTGTAACTTCCGGTGTTCCACAGGGATCACATTTAGGACCTCTTTTGTTTCTTATTTTGATAAATACTGTTGTAGATTGTTTCCAAAACTCTGAGGTCTTCTTATTCGCCGACGACTTAAAACTAATAAGGCCCATTACATCATTGGAGGACTGCGTTCTACTCCAGGCTGACTTAAATAGACTAGCCAGGTGGTGTGAAAATAATAATATGCTGTTAAATACAGACAAATGTTACCACGTATCTTTTACACGCAAAAAAAATCCTATAACAGCTAGCTATGTAGTTAAAAACACAACACTTAAAAAAATAGACTGTGTGCGTGATCTAGGCATATATGTTGATAGCAAATTATCTTTTGTTCAGCACGTAGACACTATTATAACTAAAGCTTACAAAATGTACGGTTTTATAGTTCGGAATACTAAATGCTTCAAAAAACCTAAAACCTTGATACTTCTTTATAACAGTTTAGTACGCAGCATTTTAGAATACAGCTCGCAGGTATGGTCCCCATTTTACGAGGTGCATAAGAACCGAATTGAAAGAATTCAACGGAGATTTCTCGGCATTCTGGCATTTAAAGCTAATCAACACCGTGTACTGAAATCTTACCGCGAGCGACTTGATTACTTTCGCGTAACTTCACTGACCAACAGGCGTAAACTTCTCGATATTTCTTTTCTTTACAAGATTTTAAACAACCAAATAAATTGTCCAGACTTGTTGTCGAGGATTAATATATGCGCTCCTAGCAGATTGCCGCGTGTCTGCGCCTACAAGCTGTTCAGTATTTCGCGATACAAAACCAATTTAGGCTTCAACTCACCCTTAGCCCGAATGTTGAAAATATACAACGATTTTTCCAAATTTACCGATATAGACATGTTTTCTGATAGAATTGATAAGTTTAAACTAAAAATGCTAAATTACTTAAATGCCAAATGTAAACCTTTTTGATATTATACCTATACATAATTTTACTAAATGCTGTAAGAACTTAAAATCTAAATTTTTTATGTTTATGTATGTATTAAAAGATAGCTATAATTTAAATTCCTTGTACTTAACTATTTAAATGTTTGCTGTGGTTACCTGTAACTAGGTGAGCACAATGTTAATAATTTGTATTTGTTAATAAGTTTTGTTATGTGTATCATCTGTTGGTAATCCTTAATATAATAATAAAAATAAATAAACTAACTAGAATGAGAAGAATCCTCAGCTTTGGCTTTCTTCTGTCATCTACGTGCCTTAAGTTTTAAAATAATGGAGTTAAATTTGACTTCAAATTCACAGCATAAACTTTTAATTTTATAATGTTAACCAAGGTATTTTTTTAAGCAGTGATATTTTAAATAATAAATAAATATTTCTGACACTCACACAACATTATCTAGCCCAAATTAAGTTTCTTAAAGAACTTGTGTTATGGATACTAGATAACTGATATACTTAAGAAATATATAAACATATATATTGAATAAATACATATTTTTTATTAGAATAAACTTAAATAAACATATAAACATCCATGACTTGACGACTAATATCTGTGTTCATCACACAAATATCCGCCGCCGCCGGGATTCGAACCCAGGACCTCTGGCATAGAAGGCAATTTATGTTACCGCTACACCAGCCGGTCGTCAAATGAAATTAAATAAATTTTTGTTATTTCAAAATCACATCGCTCGTGAACACGCTCTCTGGAATGTCATCAAAACGTCGATTGGTGTTAAATTGTGCTAATAAATTAAACGGAATAAAACCCTTTATTGTTTTAAAATATTTAATTCGAACAAATTTAACCTCTATCAACACTCCCTAAGTGAAGCATGTACCTGAACATTACAAAGTGTCCGCTAAGACTATCCACTCACAGCGATAATTGTCTACTATTTCTTTTATTACGTTTTTCAGTAGTCTGTAAATGGAGTAAAAAATATCGGATCACACACGACTGGTACCAGCCAGCTGGAGTGGCTGTGTCGTACAAGCACACTCGCACAAACAAAGAAAGCATAGTGGTAGAGGTATCACAGACGTAAACATCGGAAGACATGTTAAGGAGAATTCACAATATACGAAAAATGTATTCTGTATTCTTATTTTGCATTTTTTGGAGAAATGGAAGGCGAGGCGTGGTGTGAGAGGTTTTTCTTGTGTAAAAAGTGTTCGTGTAGTAAATTGTATTTTAATATTTTTAAATAAATATATTTATTAAAAAATATAATAAAAACTATTAGAGCTTGCGATTTAACATCACATTTTACAAGACATATTTTTAAGGCCAGCCTAGACGAATAATTAGTGAAGTCTATTGTGAAACCTTCTTTATATTTAAATGCAAATGGTTTACAATAGTTTATGGTATGCAGTAGTATATAAGAAAAATGTATTCTGTATTCATATTTTGCATTTTTGGGAAAATTGAAGGCGGGGCGTGGTGTGAGAAGTTTTTCTTGTATAAAGACTGTTCGTGTAGTAAATTGTATTTTTTTTATAAATATAACAAAAAAAAAATTACAATAAGAACTATTAGAGCGAGTTTTTTAGTTACACATTTTACAAGCCATATTTTAAGGCCTAGACGAATAAGAAATGAAGTCTATTGTGAAACGTTCTTTATATTTAAATGCAAATGGTATACAATAGTTTATGATCTAGACGGGTGTTCGCAAAGTAGCTCTGTAATCGTTGCTACAAAGAAAAGAGGATTATATCCAATGTGTTAAAATTTACTATGAAAGAGAGAGACTATTTCATTTTTGGCTTTATTTTGTTGTGATTGTAAAACAGTTATACTAGTTATATTTCAAGACCTATTACACTATCCAATTTTTAGGGACTAACCCTAACTAAGTTAGGGTCCCTAAATAGGGCGAGCGGTCGGGTTCGGCATCCTTGCTCCCTGACTGCGCCCTTACGATCGAGTAGCAAAATAATACTTAGGGCAGTTAGAGAACTCACTCAGTCGTCGCGCGACTAGCGTGGAGTGTGCATGTGCGGGGGATGAGACTCGATGCAAGAAAAAAGCAAAAGTCATCGGCCGCCATTTTGATTAGACGCCATTTCACGCCATGTGCTCGAATAGACACAAAGTTTTAATAAAAATGATAGATGTGTATAAAGATATGCCGTACCTTTGGGATAAAGACCACAGTGATTATTGGAACAAAGATCTCAAGGCCGATGGATACAGAGTTTTGCTGGAAATCTACAAAAATTTCGATAAAAAAGCAACACTGAAAACTGTAAGGAAAAAAATGCAAAATATGCGCAATGGTTATGCCAAAGAATTGAAGAAGGTATGTGTTTATTATGCGACTACAAATGCCACGTGTGTAGGTTTAATTACCCTCCATTATCTTAATTACTATTAATAAATACCTAATTTAGATTTTTGTATTTATTATGTATGTGGGCCGTTTCTTGAAAAGATGTAGTTGTCTGTCAATCAATATTTATTATTTATTTTAGGTGTTGGCATCAAAACGTACAGGCGCTGGAGAAGATGAAGTTTATAAACCATCTCTGTGGTATTTTGATGCATTTAGTTCTTTGGAAAACGGAATTGAATCACGTAGTACTGTCACAGACTCTTTAGAAGATGAGGTAAGTTAAACAACTAATAGTAATGTAACAAGTGAGCTAAGTTGCTAATTACAGTCAAGGCTGTGATTTGAGACCGAGCCGCAGGTGAGGACTTTATATTGAGCCGAGACTGTAATTAGCAACGCTTACGAGTTACATACGTCGTTTTATGGTCGTTTTTCAACACACTTGTGAGTAAAAAACAGACACACGTGGTCATAAAATCTCTTTGTTGTTTCTGAAAATATTTTATAGTTGTCTTTGTTAGTTCCACTTAACGCACTAGATGGCGTTGATTGTCTTTTAAATCGCGCATAAACTGAAATAAATAAAATTATGTATACATGTTTTAAGGTTGTTAAATTGTTCTCAAATAAAGAAAGTGGTTTCCTTTAATATACATACGTATGAGTGGTTTCATTAGTGGTGTAATAGTTTATAATGTATAACCCGGATCAATAAAATATGTTTACTCGCATGTAATTTGCACTAAGGTACAATTCAACTTTGTAGGATTAATTATATTATGCACTAGGGTATAATAATTTATTAAACACACGTGACTATAGCCCAGTTTATAGTTCTAAATTCAATAGAATAAGGCTCACTTCACGAGCAAGTGTGTTGAAAACCAAACGTTGATTTAGCCAGACTCAGGGCGGTTTCAAGAACTGAATCTGGAGCGTGGCTGCAGGCGTTGTCTTCGCCCTACATGGGAACTCTGCTTGACAGCGACTCAATGCGTGTGGCAGTAGCACTTCGCCTGGGCTGTGATGTCTGTGAACCTCAACAATGCATTTGCGGGTCCAGGGTGGAGGCGAATGGTCATCACGCATTGAGTTGCTGTCGTTGTGCAGGTACATTCCCCCGTCACCACGCTCTAAATGAAATCGTCCGGAGAGTGTTGATTTCGGCGTGTATTTATACTTAAGAATTTAATTTATTCCACATTATTAACTTGGCACTACATTTATCATTCTATCTTGAAAGTCGACTCTGCATTCCGAAACGAAGTGGCTCGTGAATTTGTCTCGTATGATAGTCGCCTCATTATTCCTTTGGTTATTGTGTTGTATTATTAGTATCTGTGTGTTGTAATGAAGTAAAACCATCTGATGTTGTCCTCCAATTCCCTTGTTCAAATGCAGGTACAGTGTACATTTGCAGTGTTTTCTTGGTCAACATTGTTCTGGGATATATAATTTGTTCCCTGTTTCCTTAAATAATTGCGCAAAGCACAAAACGCCATTATTGTAGCGTCGGTGGTGTCTAGGTCTGTATTAAGATTCATTCGTAACACCCGGAATCTTGGCGATAAAATTTCAAACGCGTTCTCCACAACTCGTCTGGCTTAGCTCGATTATCGACAAGTAAAGATGCGTTGTTCATAAGTTATGCTACAGTTATACTATAACGTCCAAATCAAACTTCGGACAACAAATTGAGTCTATGGCTAAAATGGCTTCCAAAAAATTGGGTATCATCTCGAAGGTCCGGCGATACTTCAGCCCTAAACGGCTGCTCAACTTATACACAGCCCAAGTGAGGTCGTGCATGGAGTACTGTAGTCACCTTTGGGATGGTTCTGCCAAATACCAGCTCGAAGCGCTAGACTCTGTTGACCGAGAGCCCGTAAACTCATAAATAACAACAACCTTACAAATAAAAAATTGCAGACGCTGGAGCATCGTCGTAAGGTTGCTTGTTTGACAATATTTTATCGGTTACATTTTGGTGAGTGTGCGAGTGCTCTTTTTGACCAAATTGAACCCACTCCTTTTTACCACCGGACTACCCGAGGCAGACAGAACTTCCATCCCTATATAGTGGATTTACCAAGAAGTCGAACAAAATGCTTCGATAGTTCCTTTTTGGTATGGATTGCCAAGGTGGAACAATCTGCCTGCGTCTGTTTTTCCTGACCACTGCAGTCCTGGAACTTTTAAGTGTCGAGTGAATAGGTTTCTCGTGGATGGACGTGTAATACCATAGTCTTCAAGTGCACTTTCCATCAGGTGGCATGGAAAACAAACGTCCTATCCATACAATATAAAAAAATGCTGTGAAAGGGAAACAGCTTCATCAAGATTTATTTTATGCAAAAGCGCTGTCACCTAGGAACACATATGGTACAACTACATCTTCAGTGCCTGACAGCGCTGAAGTTAATGGCAATTTTAAATCATTATTATTCATCTTCTGATAAAATCGAGTGCAGTTTAAAAGCGATTCATCTGTAACGGATCTGTAAGTGCACGAAAAGAAACGCATAGTTTGCGTTTACAACAGCACAATGCTAAAGAACCCTTTATAATTATAAAACAAGGAGCCACTTTTAGGGGGTTTTTCGATTGCAATATGTTTATCCATCACATGCTCCGACACAGTCACTAAAATTCCACTTCTGCGCAAACTGTTCTGCTGTTTCTTTTTCCACTCGGTTTCAGTCGTAGGCATTTGGAAATTAATAATATATTTTTTTTATTTACAGAGTTCATCATCAGACGATGACAATGTCAGTGTAGCAACGTCAAACAGGAGTCAAAAAAGAAGAAGAAAGGAATCGCTGATAGAAAAACAACGACAATTTATTAATACTGCAGAAAAAAATATTGAAAACTTTTCGCAAAAAGACGAAAAGTGGGAAGTGTTTGGAAAATCTATAGGGTATCAAATGAAAGATTTGAATGAAAAGCAGTTGGTAATTTGTCAAAAACTTATATCAGATGTCATATATTGTGCTAAACTCGGTAAACTAAATGAAAATTCATACATTGTAAACCCATCAAACGAACCCACTTTTCAGCCACATAATTTATCAGCACCCAGTGTAACAGAAGATTCAGCAGGAAATTTAGAAATTTTCGTACTTAAAAAAGAACCAGTTTAAAAACCCGCCTCCTTTTTATACGTCATAATAACAGAGATATGTTTACAGTATAGTCGTGATCATATGCCACTGTAGGATTTTATTTTATGCTTTTAGCAGGTATTAAAATGAATCTGTTTTGCGAAATAGGTGGCATACGACCACGGCTATCCTGTGAACATATCTGTATCAGTATAACTTCTAACTTTGTAGAGCGTGTTTCAGTAGTCGAGTTTTCGTTTTAAAACTTTTTTTTTTCACTTTAACAAGCGGGTTGACTTGACTGATGAAAAATAATAAATATAATGATTTGGTCAACTCAGCCCGCGGGATAAGTTTCGAGCGGCCTCAGTTGACCAACGAGCCCTTTGTATAGGGCATCTTAAATGTTATAATGAATGTGTTAAGTGTGTGTAATATTAAATGTTGCAAACTTATATTTCTTTATTTTCCCTTTTGTGAGACTTGATGAAGTCATCCAATAGTTTTATTTTAATTAATTTATGAATAAGAAACTCTGGCCTTTTATTTTATTGACTTAGCCTAGGAGGCAGTACTTTTTCAGGAGTTGTCCGGGTAGCGATTGCCCTGAACATAAAGTTGCCATCAAATATCATTCTCAATCGCCAAAATTCTCTTCGGAGAAATTATTTGTCATCGTAGGCCTCATCATTTAATCAATGGTTTGTATAAACATAAATTAAAATAAGATAAAACGCGGCTTTCGTCATTAATAAAATGTGGATATATGTATATTTTAAATGTAGGAAAATGTTTGTTAACAAAGTCAATAGTTTTGAATTCACGGGTGAGTTTATTTTCCTCAAAATTATATTTTAATTATTTGGTTTTTTTCATATTCCATAAGTGTATTCATAGTCTCATTACGCTTTATCCAGAAAAAAAAACCATCAGGAGTTATTAAGGATCACATAATTGGTTTGTGCTACAAGATAAACTAAGAATCGAAAAAGAATAAGCTCTCAACATCTTCTTTTAATATATTAGTAAAAGCCTGAATTTTTATTGATTTCTTCCAACTCGTACGCAGCAATCCGTAAGTAATTCAAGTGTTTAAAACTAAACTAAAGTGTGTCGGTAGATATTCTGCTCTTTGATTATAATCTTGAACTATCATCGCGTAAGTAGGCGAGCTAGCACAGCTGTAGAGTGATAATATTGGGAACGCGAATCTTTATCAGTTTATTAAATGATATTGAATCTGTCACCAAAAGATTGACAAATCAATTTTTACATTGTTGTATTCTGATTACAAGTGGTGCCGAAAGCTTCAATTATAGATTTAAAGAAGCGTTGCCTATCGAAATATTAGTCGAAACAGCCAAAGGTTCTGCAATTTCACTAGACTATGCCTTAAACCCCTAGATAACTTTATGCTCCGCAGTCCAATTAATAATTGAAATGTCCAATCATTGAAATAATAACATTCTAACTTCAATCACAAGGCATCGATTGATCTATGAGTTACGTCGTATTATAAAAAAATAATAACTCGACATTACCCAGATTTTTCGCCGGTTTTTGTCTCTCCTGCACTGATCCCGGAACAAGTGGACAGATTGTCTGCCTAAGAAGCCGTGTAGATGTTTAAGTATCAAATAATCATATAAATATTGTGAACAGTCAAGGGATGAAGTGTCACAGTGACGTCTACCTTTCTTTTTTTCTGCTTCCTCTTTCCTCATCTCACATCAACCAAAACCTCTACCGTCTCCTAGCTCAACAACCATAAGCGTGTAAGTAGTGAGTCCATGGATTTTCGCCGCGCTATTACAACCATTACCCGCCCCAGTTGAGACGTTGACAAGTGCAATGATAATGTGCCGGCGATGCGTCCATCCTTACTGACTCGTATTTGACTGGCCTGGACAGGTTCTTAGGTGCAGGAATGCATGGGGTGTTCTCGGTTGGTTTTATTCAAATTGTAATAGAATTTTCGTAAATAAAATAATTTTATGAGGATATTTATGTTTGACATTTCAACTCGACTTTGGGATTCTTTTCAGGAGCCGCTCGGTCACCCATGGTGGGTTTTTTTAAATTATGAATAGTGAAAACTAAGACAGTAGAATGTATTAAAGACCTGAATATTTTTTATTTTTTTTCAATCTGTTGAAATCATAAAATTCAAACAAAAATGGGTCAATGTAATTATAATAATTTGATAAACGAAAACTATTGTTGTCGTGATTGATGTCCCCAGAGGTTATTTCTCACTATGTAAGCGTATGTATGTGACATGATATTGGCAAGCACGAATAGCTATCTTCAGTTTGTTTGTTCATGTCAGAGCAGAGCTGTATTTCTGCCAAATTGTACCTATAATAAGCACTTTTTACAAAAGAGTGCCGAGAGTTTTTTTTTCGCCGGCTTTTTTCCTCTCGGTCTACCTAGGGTTCTACTTTCATTTCGTTTATTTAAAGTCGAAGAAAAAGTAGTAGTAGATAACACCAACACATTGGTGCATAATGGGCGATCATTATCTTCATGAGCCGAGAGATGCACACTTCTCGACGGAGGTCTCCCCCAGGATTCGTCATGTCGTCTTGACCCGCGCCGCCCTCATCCAGCGTTTAACGTTCGTTAAGTGTATAAAAATACCTACTGTGAATAAAAAAGTTTTCATTTTCATTCAAAATTAGCACCGAAACATCAAGTTAAATGTCAAACGCGATATCCAGTTAAAATATATAATATTTAATATACCTGCTGCTAAATGATTCATTTCTATTTTATGAATATTTTTTCGTGTTCTTCATAATAATAAAACCATTTACACCTCCTTCACTTAGCTGTGGTCCTTATAAATTTAAGTTATAATGGCCGCTGAAGAGTAACGCTGCACATATTCCACTGCTAACCAATCTACATAATAAAAAGATACATATTTAATACACCACTACACAAAAACACTACTTCCATGTTTTAATTGAGAGAACCTGCAAAGTCCTCACTGGTAGCGACCCACGTGGCATACAGTAGAGGTTAATAAAGCGCACACTCGTTCCAACTTTATTATTTTTTATGGCAATAAATAAAAATCGCTTTCGAAAAATAACAAATTTATGTAGTATCGATTTTGTTGATTTTGAAAACTTTGTATTTTGCACCGAGAATATGTTTGTAGTCAACCTCTTGCTTGAGTATTATTAATTCTACAATGTTATTTTAAAATTCGAATGCGTTGTTCGTATTTTGTTGTTTACTTGTAGATTTATTCGTGAATTATTCAAAGTAGTGACTTTTGCTAGTAGCTTCGGTCATATACCATAAGATGGGGATGGTTATTTACAATCTAACGTAACCTACGGTACTTTTTTATTCAAAACAAAATGAAAATAAACAATCATCATATCATGAAAGAAAATAATAGTTAGGTAATTGATTTCATTAATAAAAGATGTATGATATTTGCAGAGTTAAGGTTTAAGTTCAAATGTCAAGTTGGATTTTCGCAACGTCAAATATACAAAACCGCCTATGTTGATGTACAATTTGTTTACGTTTGATGCCTGAAATAAAAACAACACAAAACTCTCAAGAACACAAACAAACTTTTAACTTACATAAGTAAAAGCTCTTCTAAAAATACTTTCCCGGAAAAAAAAGATGTTTCGAACGTTCCTAGACGCGCCATGTCTACGCAGTTTCGTAGCATCCGTAGGCGTCGGGTGGACAGCCCAGTAGAAGGCCTTGCTACGAACGTTTACATCCCATCGCACAGCTATTGATATAAAAATAGAAAACCTATGTAGATAAATTAAAAATAGAAAATTCCTATCTTAGTATAAGTTCTTGCGTAGATTATATTTGTCCTGATTGTGAGAAAAAGATGTAGAAAAATAAGCGAGTTCTGTTTTGTTTTATTTGTGCTATTATAATGCTTGCCTGTTGCAACAAAATTAAGTATTTCTATATTAAATTCTTTAGCTCATTGTGTTTAAATATTTATCACTTTAAAATAATTGAAATGTTATATAATAAGGGCTGTTTTTATTCACTACATTTAACTAATTGTAAGCATAGAACAGAGTTTAAAATTTTATGCTTGATTATTACAGTACACATAATATATTCATAGAGGCGATCTTAATATAGGACCTATAAAAATACAGATCTCTGATTTGTTTTTTGAAACTCGGATTTAGTTCCTTTCATGCCGGAACAGTATAGCAGTTTTATTTTTTGTTTTTAAACTGTTTTATACAGGGTGACTGGTGGGTCACTTTCTCAGTCTGGTTTCTGTGCATATCAAACGATATCGCAGGTTAAGCGCGCTCGGTGCGGCCGGTGTTAGGATGGGTGACCGCCGACCATATATTTCTCACGACGACTTCCATGCTTCGGAGGGCACGTTAAGCAGTCGGTACCGGGTGCTGTATACTTGTATACAGTAGTCGTTAGGGTTTGTCAGAAGCAATTTCGGCACCCTGAAATATCTGACATCCACCAACCAGTACTGGGCCAGCTTGGTGGATTACGGCCTAAACCTCCTCGTCACCCAGAGGAGAGACTCATAGCCCTGCAATGGGTTCATTACACGGAGTTGTGGTGATGATAGTTTGAGATGAAGATAAAAAATAAAATTAAAATTAAAAACTTAACTGAACTGAGTAAAAGTTAAAGAATTCATTACGCAACGCATGGTTACACTACTGGTACGGACGCACGTACGTCGCTATCAAGTAAGCTGTCTATACCTACCTACCTACCTATTCTGTACACAGAATAGGTACAGCTTCACGAACGGTCGTCGACCTAATAAAACTCTTCATTTATCTATAGGGAATTCTAATGACAAATAAAGTACCTACTTTTATTGCATAATTATGATCAGAATCGAGTAATATCCTTCAAATTCTAAAATTTGTCACCAGTCACTAGATATGTCTACACAGATTTTATATGTCATCGTGCGTAATAGGTGTTAGTTCTTTAAAAGTGGACTGAAAAGTCTGATCATTGCTACCACTTTTCACATAAATAGTCCTGGGCTGAAATTTTCTATATTACCAAAGTTAGAAAATTGAGGTCAACAAAGTAAAATTTTTCGAAAATACAATTTTTTAACATGGTGGTAGACCTATATATTATTAAATAGGCCACTGGTTATTTATCTTAAAGAATTTCTTGATTAAATATAGTATTCCTATAACGCAAAAGCCGGGCTTTAAGACAAAAAAAAATATTATTTAAAATCAAACTAGCAAGAGTTTTATATTGAAGCAAGTTCACAAAAACAAAACCTTTCAGCTTTATTATATTAAGTACATACGACACGTGCATTAATATGTACACACTTATGATAAACTTACCGAACCCACTCGTAAAATAATAAGTAAACACTGATTGGTTGAATAAGTCACGTGTTCTAATTTCAAAAAACAAATGTACTGGAAAGCTAACGTTAGGTTAGGTTAAGGTGTGACGACGACGAGCGCAGCAAGGAGCAGTAGTTAGGTTGCATATAGTAATACACATGCGCGTGCCGAGCGAGCGAAGCGAGCGGTGCCGCGGCAGCGGCCGGCGAAGTGCCATAAACCATTAGTGTAGATAAACCAAATTTTGTAATTGTTTGTCTTCTTGACCAATCAGCGAGCAGTGCATTATTTTCTGTGTTTAAAAAAAAGCGTAACTTTAAAAGCTCTTCTGTGATTGGTCGAACCGTTTAGAATCTTACGAATGAATATCCGTAAGTTTATAAATTTACCACGAGACATCGTAAATTGATGAATTTGCGAAAATGTGAGCGTAAAATAATACAATTTATCTCTCGATTAGAATCTTACGAAAGTTTATTATTTCCCGGTATTGAAATGGCAATAATAAATTTTCAAATTACAATAGGTATTAAATACTTTCGAAGCCAGTTAAATTCATCAGGTTAGTAATCAATGTCAAAATCAAATTTCGCAAAAATTAACCCCAAAAATCGCTTTTACAAAATTTTAGACGACATTCCAAACAGCTAAGTAAATATTCCCCAATGATAAACGCAGCAGTTACCTGTCGCGACCACAGCGCAAGTTTCAATAATAACCGTGATATTGCGATGATACCAACAGGAAAAACTTGTTCGGGTGATGTCGATATCCTTACTTACAAGTTAACTGAAATATTTAACAAAATTATCTGAACATTTGCAGTACATTGCTGGTTTTGTTTCAACCTAGTTTATTTTTGTCTCTGAAAACAAGCAATGTATGTTAAACATTTTAATCTTTTCAAGGTTTTGTCAGCTTAAACGACTGTTAACGCAAAGTCAGTGAGCGACTTTCATTCATACCGCCTCAGGCCACGTTCCATACGAGATTCATCTGCCAATTATACTGCCGGCTCCGTTTAAATAGTGCTTTTTTGTTGTTTTGTTTTTTGTTCTACGTTTGAAAAATATGTTGCAATATGGATATTGTCATTATCCACAATTATGGATTTGGATAAACCTATGCTAATGAAATTTTCTTTTTGTATAGTTGATGTTTTAGGGAATTAAAACGAATTGACTCCATTTTGTTTATTTAAGAGTCTACATATTTTATGACAGACTTAAATTAATATTTCCGGGTAGCTTTTTTATTTCCAAAAAGTGTTATTACTGCTTACAACTTTTGAAAAATATTTAACTTAATAAGACACATTATTTAATTTAAAATGTTAATCAATAATATATTTTAAATACTTATGTAGGATTACAGAGCAGGTTTAAATTGATATCCAAATTACGGTATGTGAAGCCTCATAATCCACCTACAGACTCTATTGTAAATCTACACTCAAATATGACCTTCAAATAACAAAAAAGAAATCAAAATACCTTACAACACACGTATATCAAAATTTGAGAGCCGATAGTACTCACAGCACAGTTGAGGTTACACAAACCGAACGCAATACCTACATTTCACAATCGCGGGGTCACTGACCGACACCAATACCTAAATTAATACTTTTTCGTCCTCGGCTCTCATTGTTCAATTGGTTACTTCGCTGATTGCCAACCGTGTTACATTTGGCGACAAACCTGAATGAAAGTAGCTTTTATAACGCTTGCAGTTTGATAACTGCGATAGGATATGAAGGTTGTCTGGAAGAAATCGCTTATAGCGATAAAGATACCTACTTGAGATTTTTCGTGCTTTTTATTTTTATGAATAGACTGTACTTTATAATAACATTAAATAGTTATTATTATTATGTGTTTTATCGTAACTTTCAATCATATTGGAAGTTCTTAATATTAGGAACACATATGACCTACCTCAAGAATTAGGCTATGATCCAAAAAATACTCATACAAAAGTTGACTGATAGTTCGAAAAATCAGAAGGGTAATTTTTTTAAATGTTTTTGTATATTGGTACCTAAATATTGCGCAATAGAACTCACAATTTTGGATAGCGCCACAAGTATGAATTTCGATCCCGTGTTTAATGTGACCTATTCTCTTAAGTTAAGAAGTCCAGACATATTGTATCCAGACTATCTATCGCTTCCATGCTGGACTGGGAGCGAAAGAAAAACGTAGAATGCGCCAGCTGCTTCTCTTCCCGGGCATACTGTAAAAGTCAGTTAAGGGACAGAGGTTTTAGAGGCGTTTTTGTGGGCGATAGGCTGACCCCCCTGTCACTACAATAGTCTCTCTCCATCTTTTTAATACCTCCAAATTTGTCAAACGTGACATCAGATAGTCTTGTAACCGCTGGTGTTCTGCCTACCCCATAAGGGATACAGGCGTGACGTTATGTATGTATGTATAATAATAATAATAATAATAAAATCCCCAGACAATCACACCAACTACATGGCCCCAAAGTAAGCATAGCTTGTGTTATGGGATACCATATAGCGAACTAGGGGGGAACCTAGAATATAAATACATAAATAGATAAACACCCAGACACGGAACATTTTTTTTTTTTTCTGGTTCCGTGCGGGGATCGAACCCGCAACCACTGGCGTCTGAGGCAGATAGGTTTACCCCAACGCCATAGTGGTCGTCGAATGTATGTACTATCTATCCTCACAGACATTCACGTGTATGACATGAGCGGGATTTTTAAGAGTGTATAAGAGATATACCTACCCATTTTTTCTTACACACTGTTTTATGTTAAAAAATTCAAAAAAACAACAATTTCAACAAATTTTATTATGCTAAAGTAAATTTAAATCATTAAGGCAATTGGCATAACGTTAAAAACGTTACCTACGAAGATGCTCATTACAGTAGCTCAGTAAAGGTAACCGCCGGATTTAAAGGTGAAGGATAAATACAAGGAGAAAAGTGAATTATTTGAACGTAAACAGTGTTGGACAGACGAAAATAACGCTAACCAGTTTCAACTCTCAAATACGTACACGAGTATGACATTTTATAACTGTAACAAGGTTAAATATTAATGACGAATTATTATTTTATGTAATGCGTTGCTTCTCGAATATTCGGGTATTTTTATGTGATAGCTGTTGTTTAAGCTGTTAGATAGTTTGTTATTTTAACAATAACAGGTTTTGCTGTTATTTTGGCTTTGTAAGTAATGCTTAATTTTTCAAAATACATAATACATAATAAACTAAAAAAATGCAAAGCCACAAACTTAATAAATTAATCATCAAAATATCGATAATTTATTAATTTATGACTTTGTAACTTGGTTTAATGCATCTATTGTTGACCACCATTTATTCTAAACTCCGCGCACCTATAAATATTTGTTTACTCTTATTAAAAATTTCCCACTAACGACCAAGTTCTTTTAGTAACTGCTAATTTTGAACAACCATAGCTAACCTTTAGACCTCGCAATACAAGACCGGTATTACAATCCCTTAGAATTAAGAAAGATGGCGGAAGAATGCAATATTTAAATCAAGATTCCCGCGCAAAGATGGCATCTCAGTTTCCTCCGCTGCTTGCGTCGCACTCCAAGAAGTACCTACGTGATCCGCCATTACGACATTTTGACAATCCGTCTACCTCCCGTAGTTTACGTAACGGTGCTCAGTAATTTTGAGGCATTCTGTATTTGTTATGCGCCTGAGTTCCGATATAATAACAATTTGAGCAGTTTTAAGAAATGATATTAGTACGTTTTTGTCAATATGCGTTCTTGACAATAAGTTTTTTTAAATGTTTATAAATTTGGAATCTATACTAATATATAAAGCTGAAGAGTTTGTTTTTTGTTTGTTTGTTTGTTTGAACGCGCTAATCTCAGAAACTACAAGTGGGCATTGGTAGTCCAATTCTTGAGGAAGGTTATAGGCTACATTTTATCCCGAAATTGGTGGCTAGTAATACATAATTAGGAAAGCCTAAAAATTTCTTCACTGTAACTGAGTTTATTGTTTTATGTTACTATTAATTTAATGATATTAAACTGGTTAAAATATTTTTTATAATTAACATTAGAATTAAAATGACTGTCTGTCTGACTGTACCTATATAGTAAATTTTGACAGATTCCGTTGCGCCTGCGCCGCGTCGTTTGGAAATCCGCTTTATAACCTTGGGATTTGTTTTAAGAATATTAAGTTGTTAGGTCCGTAAGGTCTGACCTTTTTAATTTATACAGTGCATTTGGTTTGAAGTAATTAATATTCTGTATATATGAGGCAGATTATAATTTGCGTATGTGCCTATTTTAAAATTGTTTGAATACGTTAAAGTTGATAAAATCGCAGAAATAAAGATCTAGTAGCCAAAATTAAGTAAAGATCATATAAAATATGAAAAAAATAAAATTAATAAAATTAAATATGAAAAGTAAGCAGTTAAAGAAACAGACAGCGAATTTTTATTTAATTTTGTTTTAAAGTTGCATACTGCAGATGTGCAAAATGTATAAAATTGCTATTGAGTCAATTTATCTACCTTTCAGGTAGGACATATTTTCTGTACCCCAGTGTATGTTACGTATAACCATAAACTACAAAATTTCAATGTCTTGTTAAAAAAATAAGAAAGTAACAAAAAAGTATTTAATCGAATTACAACGTCATTCTATGTAATCAAGTTAAAAAATAATAGTATTCAAAAATTAAATAAAAAAAAAGTAAGAACAAGCACCAAAAAGTATTTATTCGAATTAAAACATATCATCCTATGTAAGCAATCGCGTTACGTGACGCCCCCCCTCTCCGCACGGCTATTGTGAATGTGCGATACGCATGTCGTCTGCGCAAACGCAACTAACTAAACGGAGAAAGCAACTGGTTAAAGGATGTGCTCTATATCGCTTCCTATTTGGTTACAGAACTATTGTCTGAAGGTGGAAGTTTGTGTAGATGTTTGTATAGGGACAGTGTGTTTTTGATTTAGATCGTAAAGTGCATGACCTCTTGGTTTACTCTGTTATGATATGTTTATTTCATCAAGTTTATTAGGAGTCGTAGTAAATTTAAAATATTTTTTTTTTTAGAATTGACTCTAGCAGGTAGGTAGTACATTTTTTTTTATTCTGAAACGTTTAAAACATAAAACTGTTTAAAACTCATATTACTATTACTCAGACATTATGCAGAAAATCTAAATGGATATAAAGTCAAAATATACCCTTTAGATTAACTACTACAAATTTAAGCGAATCTACAAACACTTTAGAAGATCGATATGTTGTAAAGAAGTGGCAAGAATGCAGCAGCAATTGTAAACTTTGAATCATTGTCACTATTATCATTGTTCCACCGTTGGGATCATTTGGATTCATTGCCTTTTATAATGCCCAACCATGTATATTATCTAAACGATATTAATAATTTGGATTCGTTTTTTACGATCCATCTAGTAAAATTAACGATCATCATTGATTTACGTAACATTTCCCAAAAATACATAGTGAAAGCCTACGTGGATTTCCCGGTAACAGGTGTCTATTTGTATAGGTAATTGTTTTCACGAAAATACCTTTAAAGGTCACGTTATATTTATCCACCTACGCGCTTTATTTTCATTCAGTCGTAACAGTCGGCATTTCCCTACCCACAGCTATAACCAACTCCAAATTAAATTCTTCAATTACTACCTTTTTTACTCCATTATACCTTTTTACTTATTAGATGAACTCAATTAGTTAAATAAAATAATGTTATTTTTATAAAATTTTAATTAAAAACCAAATAAATGTTGTATTGGCACAAAATCTGTTACAAGAACGTCCAATTAAGTCGAAAACAAATTAATAAAATATCCAGAGTATTGGATTTGAAATGTGATGTATGGAAATAATTAGGAATTCCATCAGTGAAAGTAATATTGAGATAAAACAATACATATTTAATTCACTAAGAGCTCACAAAAATTGTTACTCCAATTGCAACCTCAAGATAGATTCTGCATACCCGGTATAAGTTCTATGCATAGTAGATACTGAACGATAAATGGACCTTTAATTATAATAATTAGCCTTCCGCCAAATATCATAGCCTTTGTCATGTTACAGGATGCCTAGTCAAAGGCCAATCCCGTCCTTACCTAACTTATTTACTTCTAATTCAGTCGTTCTCATTATCTCTTGCCGTCATCAGGTAGAAATAAATTAAAATTACGCCATGAACATAAAAAAAACATAAGTATTTACATTGAGTTACTATGTATTAATTTATACATAGTTATACACATAAATTGGCATAATAATCTTTAATCTATGACGTCTTTGACGGTGTCAAATCGTTTATCTTACGATTATGCGCTGAAAATTAAAGAATCGAAAACAGTCACAATGCAGTAACGTCACACGGGTCTAATGAATTACTTAATTTAAATATATTTAACGTATTGCTTGCGGAATCAAAAATGTTGTTTTATGATGAAATTGGTAAGTACAATAAAACTGAAATTTGTTTTTTTTTTTAATTGAACAATTATATCTGCTAAGTGTTAGTATACTTTAAGAAATTTACAGAGACGACGCCTCATCAAGAAAAAGGAGAAATCAGAGAAGAAAATCTTTATATACCAAGCCTGGGTAGGAATAAAACCTTCAAATAACAAGTAAAAGAGGCTAAAACCGCTACAGCGCAAAACCAAACAATCTTAAGATTGTGTAAGGTTGACAAAGAATAGTGCCGTACTGTCCATGGATGAGCGTGACAAAAGAGGTATCTTGTCCAAGTGGTTCTCGATTAGTGTTATTCTTCAAAATACATTTGACTAGCGACTTATTTTGATTAAAGCTTCACGCGAAATAATAATGCAGCGTGTTTACAAAAATGACATTGAGGTTCTAACAATAACCTGAAGAAGGCAACGCCTTCCGTGAATTTCGGGCGCTTATCTTTAACATCTTAAAAAATCATACTACAAGTCCAAATTTTTATCGAACCTATTAAATGAACACTCAACAAAAGTTTATCTCATGACAAAGATAAACAATAAGCACAACTTAGCAAACAAACATATCTAAATCGCTTAATCCAACTTCAAATTAACTATATCTTACCTGCTTCTTACTTCAACTAGTGAATGAGACACCTACATTCCCAGTACTCACTCTTTTACATTCCTACAAAAGAAGCGAGATAGCGAGACCTGCAAGTTTCGTTTCGGCGAATAGACCTTAGTTTTGCCACGTTTTGCTACCAACCAAGCGTATGCGCATCTGCATAACTGAACGGCGCTCTCATTAGGGGTCCGTTAGACCGACCGAACGAACCAAACAAGAAAACGGGATCAAGTCGACCTAAGCTCTGTGCTCGGTGACTGCTAAAGTTTTGTTAAGTAAACTATTCTTATTGTTGAACTTTGGTTTCGAGGTTTGGTAAAAAGTACTTGTTTGGTAGAGATACTACAGAAATAGCAACCTCATTCTTGTCATATTTATTAAATCAAAAATAAAATTGAAACTAAAACAATAGAGTACAATAATAAAAAAATGTGACCTGTGATTTCGCATACTTGGCTTATTGCGAGTTTTGAACGTAGTTAGTTCCTTGTACTATTTATTACTGAAGCGATATATTTTATTTTATTTAAAACGGTGGTGATCCTCATTGTCAGATACGTCACTTTTTACTTCACATGCAGCGTCGATATGTACGAGTATATGCACGATATGCAGAGCTTATCTTTTTATCTCTATGCGAAGTCCAGTCTCTATGTCACTTATCATCTAGCCAAAGGTCACGCTAGGGGCGTTGTTACTTCTTACCTGATGCACTATGTACTTGTGCCTGATGTTGATAGTAAATTCAAAATGAAACCTACTGTGATTGTAAAAATGTGTTTATTTTCGGTTGTGATCTAAACGATACACACGAAAAACAAACGTCGAATGTCATATCATATACAACGAAATTGATTACAAATTCCATCAAAAATACAATAAGAATTAATAATTAACAATGAAAAAGTACTTTATAATGTGTTACGTGAGTAACAATCACGTGTTTTTTTAACACAGTAAAATCTCTTATCTAATTTCGTTATCAGTAACACAGCGTATGGTTTTCAATTTAGAACAATATCATACTGAGGTAATCGTACTGCGCGAGACGATTGATATTTAAGTATTTGCTTTTGTAAGCAAAACTTTAACTATGGCAAGCCCTTTATGGGTCGAAAAGGCTTTCTCTATACTGTATAGTGTACAGAAAACGTGATTATGGCTCTTTAGTTAATCGAATATAAACATGATGCTTGTTGTGCGCTGTTCGGTTTGTAGGAAGAAAGTATAAAGAGAGGGGCCTAGTAGAAAGTGTGATGGCATTGTTTTCGACACTTTACGATGATTTGCCGCATCACTTTGTATCGTAAGTAAATGCAGTTTTGGCGGGAAAATGAAATCGTAGAGATTTAATAAGATGCATCTGCGCAGTGCCAGATTTCATTATTTATGTACCTGCCTACTTTTCCTTTTGTATTCTTAGAGGTTACGATACGTCGTTACTACTCTCTTAGACTTAAATTACATATATTTTCACAGAAATTATGGTATTTAGATTAGTGAAAACTAAGTAGTTACCTTGAATTAACGTCTTGTAATAGTCCTAAGGTTTAATCTCGGCTGCGCGAATGTTTAACTAACATTAAGACATTTGTCATGGGTCCAGCAGTTTTAGTATATATTTATAAACAGATAAGGCATAGTGATTTGTCATGTTGTTTTGGCTCTAGATAGCTCTTAGTAAACGTGTATTCCTTGACAACAAGTTTTGATCAGCAGGCAGGACTAAAGCTGAAGTAAATCAGTTCGTTGTGAAATTAATTTCAGTTTAAATTAGATCAGTAAGCTTCAGGTAATTGTGTTGTTACATAAAATGAACGAACATTTTCATTTATCACCTTATCAAAGTCAATAAGTCAAATTAATTTGAAGGTGAAAAGGAAGAACATAGGGCACAAATAAAACACTTTTTAACCGGATTTATCCGGAATTTATGCTCACGAGCGACTCTACAAAGACACCGAAACGTCGAGTAAAAATATAAATTAAACGCGATAAATGCGGTTAAAAAGTGTTTTATTTGATAGTATCAATCGCGAAAACTTTTGATAATATTAACATAGGGCACGTTAACTGCTGTATAAGTCTCTCTCTCAAATAGGACGCAAATGAAATAGTCTAAGATTACCACCAGTTCAACAACTCTAAAGGGCTCCAATTCTTCTACAGTTTTTCAAATACCTGCCGATGATTAAATATCAAAACTTAACAAAATTTTACCTATAAGTGAACTCTAATTAATACTTCCAACTAACGGTCACTTTTACTATTCACCTCGCTCTTGCCAGTGAAGATTATAGACTACGCATGTTTACAAACAAAATTCACTAAACGTTTTAGCATATCAGTATTTGTAAGCACCCAATTAAAATATATACCTATTGCTAAATATATATACTATCTAAATATTAAAAAGCTTGATAACAATGTTATTGTTTACAATGAAATGTATTTTACCAGATATAACGGTACAACGAGTCTATGTAGGCCTTTTTAAGAAATTTAAGAGCATATAAAATTAGTTGATTTTATTTTGATTCATAGAAATAAAGCAGGGTTGAAGAAATACTATTTGAGGCATTGAATTACGTTAAAGTTTGGTAGGAAAGTAGATAGTTTAACCAAAACAAAATGGCCAGTTTGAAAAAACAGTTTCCAATCACGCATCTAAAGGTAGCCTGGAAAAGATTGCTCTTTGGCTTGTATTTATAATGTTTAGAATGAGGTTTAAATTAATTAATATCTAGTATCTAGTTACTTTCGTAATAAAGCTATTGACAAGTACGCTTTGATGTAGATATGCACCAGTCGAGTGTATTGAAGGAGTAACTAAATCAGTATTAGTCAAGACTACATCTATATACAGATAGAATCTAGATATTGATCACGGTATTAAAAGGCAAATCAAAATACCGTAAAAATCTGTTCCAAAACATTCAAAAGTAATTGTAAACTATATCAAACTACCTTTACTATGAAGATATTTCCGTATTTTTTCCATCAAACCAAAACGCCAAGAGGAGACAGACCGTGTCGAGACAAGAAGATAGATTTGAAGAACACATTGGCAAACGGACAACTGAACCAATCCATTGTCAGTGTGGGAAATATGCAAATGAGTGTCTTCGCTATTTCTTTGTTTGATTTCGTGAAAGTTTACACGATCGAATAGGAAACGCGGCCGAACGGCGACGTGGACGCCATATTTATGTAATTGTTACGTCGTACTTTTGCTGCCCAAGTTAAAGGAAACGGCGGGTAAGTAGGAACAGGAAGAAGTTGAAGGATTTTTATGCTGGTGATGTGTTGAGCAACGGAATTTATAGAGTAAATAAACTTATTGTTCTGATTTTAAATATGAGATTCCAAAATTAGTTTTGAGACGTAGAAACTTCGAAAAATTATAATATGTAGTTTTATTCACAGAGCCGCGCTTTTGACCAGTATGTACGCAATATTTAAAATTAGTATCATCGTTACGTTACAATTAATTCCAGATAAAATCTTTATATACCGTAGTTCAGTGTCACAAAATAGGAACAGATTTTGACCTGTATAAGATTAATCTCGTTAATGATTTGTCCAGATGACGCGTTATATCACGTAAAACGTGCGACTGCATGTGGACAGAACGTATGACACTCTAGTACCTATCTCACGATCGCGCGACGCAAAACGCGCCAGTTAAATCGCGCGTATAACGCATCATCATAAAAAGCAGCTTAGAAGAGCTCATATAATAGTTTTTGATACCTTACCTTAACCTATGCAAGTAAAATAATTTTATAATCGTGAACTTAAGACAGTATTATAATTTGCGTAAAAGCTGGTCTTTTATAGCTTGCGCCACAAGACGTAATCGCGCGTTACCAAGGGGAACGCCCTTTATGAAATCAGCCTCTGGCTCCCGGGTCAACTGATCTAAGATTTTTGACTTTCGAGGGGAATCTGAAACCAAAACCTGTTATTTAACGTAACATTGTGTTTATACGGAAGGGGCTTTAAATATTATGCGCTAATTGAAGGATTTGTATATCAAAAATGAATTAATTTTAACGTATTTTTATTTCTCATGGCATTTTTTATGACGAGACGTACGTGACTTGGTACTTAGGTGTTTAGAATTTGTACGCATTTTTTATATTATATTTATATTGTTTGCGTAATTTATGTAAATACCTTAGATTTTTTTTTGATTTACACTTCTTTAATTTCGGCTTAAACGTTCATTGAACTAGAATGTTGATTAGTATCTAGAGATTAAAAATCAATAATAAGTAGCCCAAGTTGCAGTCAAAATCATGTCTAAATAAACTACGGGCATTCACTTACTAGCCTGTTTATCGCTTAAATGGAGTGTACAATTAATCGAGTAATGTACCATTGCAGATTGCGACATATTCTCGGTCAAGTCAAAACATTAGTTGACTGGCAGCACTCAAAACTGCAACCAAAATGGACGACCTACTTTTGTTCAAAGTCCATCACTACTCTTGCATGCACAATTCTAACATTTGTCTTTCAGAAGCAGCGATGTATTTAAAACAAGTTGTAAAGCTGTGTGATTAGCATGACCTGTGATAGTTTATAGTAGAAAAATTACTACGAAAGGTATGTCATGGCATCCACTCACTAAGCCAAGATTTACTCAGTTCACTTGATTTTCGCAACTTATATTTACAAAGCTTGAGCAGTTATTATATTGTTAGATGAATTACATTGAAGCTAAATATAGTTAGAGCTGCTTATTAGGTATGTAGCTACCTGAATATTGCTTATAAACAGTTGAGCTTTGTTATAAATGAATTACGGTTCTTGAGTAAAGGATGGGTGAAAAAGGGTTTCTGACATCTTAAACTTTTACTTTCATTCATCAAAATAGTGTCAGGGCTTAAACTCGCATCAAGTTTCTTTGTTGGTTTCTGAGTGCTCTTTGGTTCCGTAAGACTTTCTTTTATAATGTATTTGATAGCAATGATAAAATGCTTACGTAAAACTAGATGTGAGGTATATTGATGCAAGTTATAAAAGTATATAGATACGTACTGTACTCCAGAGTTATGAAAACTTTGAACTTCCAGGTTTTAAATAATTTCATTCTCTATCTATTTAAGAAGCAGGTATGTCTAAAATTTTCAGTCGTAGACCACATGTATTTTTCGATTCGAATAATTCGAATTACTCAACATTCGTGGTACTCAAACTATTATATAATATTTATTTATTTATTTATTACATTAGACACACCAGCAACATATATATTAAATACGTCGTTATGAAATTACATGCCTGTGAAATTATTATTGTGATACATATGTTATTGTAGGTATGTAAAGCATTTGCACTATTAAACAATATAAGCGTTAAAAATATTAAATTACATTACTTACATGAACAATGAAATAAAATCAGAATTAAATTGCATAATACCGAAAAAGAGACGTGGAAGATCAGGCTTTGGATCATGAGCTGTTTTAACAAATAAATATTATGAACAACATGCGTGAGATATAGGACTATTAGTTCCTACATTGGTTTTGCAACAAGGCATGTAGAAAGTTTGCGTTATAGATTTTCGGTGAGATGGACGTGGAACGTTTATATTTAAGCTCGAGATGAGTTTAGCGGTGGCCTCGTTCAAAGATTTATAAAAAAATAATATATATCATCTTAACTACCAGTTCAGTGGCTGTTTCATAGTGTTCATGCATAGCATACCAATTTTGCCTGGTCAGCAAACTTTCAGGTGCCCTAACCCCAAAAAGAATTTGAATCAACACATCGATTAAGTCAACACATCGTCATATTCTTTTGAAAAATTTACGACCACTGTACAGTAGGTTCCATGAGCTTTTTAAACTATGGAATTTGTCATGATGTTGAACGGTCACCCATCCCTTTACCAAAAGAGTTAAACATTGATTTAGGTACTTCTTATTGATTTGGTACATTTGAAAGATATGGACTGAAGCTGCTTGGTTACGACGACTTCTCCACACATTTCACTGAGTATTGCACTAATTATCTTGAGGTTAACTTTAGTAAGTATAATTTAAATGAACTAACCTTCCTCGTCCTATCTTCCAGATGTGGACCCAAAACCTAAGATATTATTAAAAACATTAAAACCTATAGACTAGTACATTTACTATTTTAAAATACTATACACATTGAATGAATTGAATTAATATCAAATTGTTTCCATACCGCTCATTTTAGGAGGCTATGAGATATATAGAACTTTAATAAACAGCGGTCTCTTTCGTCTGCTTAGAAAAAGAGCGAGATGAACAGGCGTATTTTTAAAGAAGAGATACCTACAATACGTGGGAAACGTATTATTAAGGCGTGAAGATCATTGGAAGCTAAGAAGACTTTAGTGCAAGAATCAGCTAAGTATGAATTTATTATTTTAAAGTACCTACTTTTAGAACTGCGACTATTTATAATTTTCAGGGTTAGAATCCTGTTTCAGAATGCTAACGTGCATTATAGCATTCTACGTGAAAGTTTGTTAATTTGATTGAGGTAGGTCGAGCAGAACTTTTGCATTCACTGTTTGGGTGTAAAGTAAAACCTAGAAACTGTGGGTGTTTATAAAAAAAAATCCAGTTAATCGTAAAACGAAACCTATGCTCAGAAAAACCAGTAAAAACCAAACTTAGTTCTCTATAAGCCTCAATAAAGCCCGCTATTTTAATAACATCGATAGCTATAGTTGCGCACTTGTTGCGTCGGCGCCTCTACCCGCCAAGGTGATGCATGCGCCCGCGCAGCGCAGCCTTGCAGATTAGTCAACCGTAGCAGATGCATCCATGATGCAAACAGCAATTATATTTGTATTACGTTCTAGGTTAAGTAGAATTAAATAAATATAGACGAAATCTAGAAAAGATGACTGCCTAAAAAATATCGTTTAATTTAGGTAATTTTGCTGTTTCCTTGCTTCGTTTTCTTTGAAATTGAGCTTAACTAAACAGTGTTTTTTTCATATGAAAATAATGTAAACGAAATATTTACATCTTCCATTTATATTATAGCTCCACAACCATATGTTATAGATATTGGGAATAATTTTAATGGTTTTTAAACCTATTTTAGGCCGAAACCATTCATCTAAATAATACAAAAGGCTAAACAAATATAATAGGTTAAAGGTGTGTAATTTCCAAGAACAAACTTATTTTTTTTATTAATAATATTGATAAACATGTTAATTTGTCTTGTAAGTCTTAACACATAAAATAAATACAGACATTTATTGAACATTTAAGCTCAAACTATATCTTAAACTGTAATCAAACTATATTTAACATTTCTAATAAATACTAGCTCCGTTATGACCAATCACAGATACTAAACAGTGTGGGAGCGCAAGCGCATCGTGAGAAGACGCCACAATAGTTACACTCCACAACAACTATTGTCTCAACTCCGATCTACATCCGCATACTGATAATGTTGATACTTACGTTGTAAGCTATACATATGAGCTGTATACTATTAGTATATGGGGTCAAACACTTTGATTGTATTAAATCAATTCACTGCCCTCTCGATTGATATTTAAGTGAATTGTGTTTTTAGTTTATGATTCGATTCTTTAAATGACAATTTGTTTGTCAAGCTCGCAATTAATGGTATATTCTATAGTTTCGTTTCCTGCAGATAAATTTACGTAAATACAGTATGTGCAGTTTTTCTTTGAGGTCTTTATTGACGTTGACGTAAATAAACAAAGTTATGATAAATTGTGTGTATAAGTAAACTTGCATTTTAATTTTGTGTAGGTATGGAGTGGAGGTAAAAATGTTAGACAGTTTAAAGCAAAACTATTGATACATTACGACATAATGAATTACGAATGTGAAACGAAGTGAATACGTAGAGTTCAAGGGCGTGGTGCAGTGAGGTGAATATTATCATCTAATTTCTCCTCTTGGGGATAGAAAAAGAAAAAGAACAATTCAATTGGTCCTTGGGAAATGATTGTTTCTAGACCGGCCATTTTTTTTAACACGCAAGCGAAATCCGTCTTCGGTTCTGTAACGATCCTTTAATACTTCAAGAGCCTTTGCGGTTGGAATTGATATTCTTCGTATAACTGCATTAGCCGTTTCTTCTCTTCAATTGAAATGTAGCCATGCTTACATATGATTATTCATAATTATGAATCAAAAGAGGCTGCTGGACAAACAGTTTCTATGCTGCTCGGTCTTTTCCACCTTATAGGAGGTTAGTACCTATATTTGTTTATTACAGTGGCTAAACTGTATAACCTACACATTGAAAGTCTTAACAAAGAAACGTAATGGCGAGTAAAAGCTCTATTTTTGTCAACAGTCTGACATCAAAGCTCGCGTGACGTCACGTCGGGTCCTAATAGATAGTTCAGTAAAGCCACGAATCTGTCCTCAAATTGAATGTACTGAAAATAGACACAATGTCTATTAAATAATACTAATACTAATTTCTATTAAATAATACTAATACTAATTTCTATTAAATAATACTACAGATTGTACGTGTAGAGTCGGCTTAGAAAAGCCCTACCACCCATGAATGCTCGTGTCGTAAAAGGCGAATAATCCGAGTGACCCCCGCTTGGTGGTAGGATCCCGTCAGGGTCCGACTGGCTAGCGACCACCCTTCATATAAAATCTGCCGCCAAATATTACCGCTCCGGCGGTGATGTGTTCCGTCAGTATTTTATGAAGAGCCAGTTCTTTCCTAAGCCCATGGGCTTTCATCTTCGGCCTCATCTTCATTTACCATCACATGAGATTGAGACCAAACACGGTTTAATCTTACATAACAAAAAAAACAGAGTATAAAAGCTTAATTATATACAGGGTTGATTTGTGGTCACCGGCCAAATTTTTTTACGCAATGAGTATCATTTATAGAAACGATTTTTGCAAAAAAAAGTATTTTTTTTTACAAGGAAATTAATATATCCGCTACCATTAAAACCGCAACGCAACCATTAAAATAAAGACAAATACGCGGTACTACGAAACATCTTTTAGTACTACATCGTAGTATTTCAATGAAGTGCCGCTTCGTAGTAGCTATGTTCATCAACAGCGACTATTTTTTTAAAAGTTTGTGGTTACATATTTCTACTTTTTTGTACTGAGCGACGCTAAAATAAATATGCAGGTATGTTTATACTGTAACAAAGAAACTAACATTTAAATTTGGCTGGTGACTAAAAAACAACCCTTTATATTTTCACCGTGTTAATACCGATTCATGTAACTTCACCATGTTATAAAGCTGTGATTAAGTTAGAAGCAAATATGACGCGGCCGTGACCGATTGCTGCACCCACACTAGTTAGACATTCGGCCGCGAGCTTTGCGTACAATGTTGCACTTGCATATTAACAGAACAAACTTGAATATAGACTATTAATACTGGATCTTACTTTTCGTTAAAACAAGCTGCTTGATCAAAGGGTCCTAATACGCAAAGTCACTCGGATTATTCGATTTCTAGAAAAATCTTATACAGGGGCGGTAACGCTATTGCGTATTTTTTGGCTGTGTCCATGTGAGATCGGATAGGTTTGTTTAGATCATTGCTGATAGATAAGCATCAAAGCAATTTGTATACGTATCAAAAAAAAGGTGATCTTTTCGGCGATGACGTATTTCATTAGGGTTATATGAGGTCAAACAAAACAAAACAAACAACAAAACAATTTTTTATTATTATTTAATTAAAAAGAATGAATTTATCTCACTTATCGTCAAGTAAATTTGAGGTCAAATGAGGATATATTTTTTGCATTTATTGAAGTTGCTTCCTGCATTGAAATTAAAACGAATACATACAAGGGCATAGGAACGAATAAATTTAAGATTTCGCAAATAAAGAAGGTATTCAAACGACACTACAACTTCCTTCAAAGTTACAGATACCGAATAAAACACTTTGTGATCGCATATGTACACAATAGACATAAGCTATAAAAAAAACCTATAACTATAAATACAGATGTTACATCTTCTCAGATTTTTCAACAAATCCCTAATGGTGATTTCTTTTTATGATATAACGGACAGGCCAGCATGTGGGTGCCCTAAAGTTAAGTCACTCTAAGGAGATACAAGTAAACACCATGAATGGAGATGATCTGTTGACGACACGCAGCATCGTACGGTATGAAGAGTTGTAGGTTGTATACCAACAAACTAGCCAAGGGCTGGTTGGTGGATGCCAGAATTTTTAGGGCGCCAAAAAAAAAAGTTTTATTCATCTTAGGAATTTTACAATTCACTTAATGACGTCATTATATACTTCGGCTTTAACTAGTTGTTGAATAAGATATTACAGCAGACCATGAGACAAAAAAAGCCGACGGAAAAAACTCCTGGGGCATTAAGGAAGGAATTTCCGAAATTCCCACGGGAACGGGAATTATTGGACTTTTTTGTTTGTATGTAAAATCTTATTCCTTGAGTGCACGGATATGATACTTGGCATAAAAGTCCTTCAAAGAGACTGATTCTGACTGGTTGTGTTATGGAAGGAATTTCCGAAATTCCCACGGGAACGGGAAATATATGATGTATAAGTTTGTATAAAAAATCTTATTCCTGGAGTACACTGACTTGTTACTTGGTATAAAGGTTCTTCAATGAGTGGTTTTATTATGGAAGAAATTCCCGAAATTTCACGGGTTCGGGAAAAATAAATATATAATAACTTTTATGTTTATGCGAGAAAAAGCTCGTTAAATATAATATTCTAGTGAACTATTTTCAGTTTTTGTAAATATAATTAATATTCATTAATTTATTTCGAGTTTATCAATCGTAAATATATAATGATAACACACGCAAATGTCTACGTAGCTATCACCAAAACAGAAAAGAATTTTCAAAACTGACCTACCTTAGTCATAAGTCCACCGACTATTCGCAAGTACACCCAACGCAATGAAATTATAGTCATTTAATTTTTATAGTTCTTCTTACCTTGCAGTTAACTGTAACAAGGATAATTTCATTCCGCTGTAGGTTAATATTGTGTGTTGAGTGATGAAAATAGACGTCGAGATTATTTTCTGATCCAGTTTCTCAGTTGTTCAATAACCTAAATTATAACTAGTTTAGTTAGTGGCATTTTAATGATTATAAAACTTCTAAGCTTCTTACGAATCTTCTTTTTTTAATTAAAGTCTAAGCTCGCGTTTCACCTCAATTTCACCTGATGGTAAATGCACAAGGGCTTAGGAAAGAACTGGCTCTTCATAAAATACTGCCGGAACACATCACACCCGGAGCGGTAATTTTTTTTTTGTTTTTCCGCTCTAGCAGGAGGAGGATGAATCCTGTTACGGACGAATGAGCATTCTATATTCTGTTAACCCCAGTGGCTAACAGATATAGAGTGCCCAGACAGTGTGGGGACCGAAAGTTCGGCCACGAGACTCACTCAGCCGGCTGAGTATACCCACTAAACATCCTCCTATTATGACCCTCCTTGATTAAGGCCACTGATCATCATCGGAGCGACAGCCAATCGGTAGATAGAGGCTGCGCAGCGAGCGGCATCCTGACGGCTGCCACCAAAAGAAACTGAAAGCTTTTGGCGGCAGATTTTATATGAAGGGTGGTCGCTGTCTAGTCGGACCCTGACGGGATCCTACCACCAAGCGGGGTTACTCGGATTTTTCGCCTTTTACGACACGATTATCTAAAGGCGGTGGGGCTATTGTGAGCCTCACCGCCTCACAGTGCAGAACGACATATTTTGCACTTCATAAAACGTAACCGAAAATAAGGCTAGTACAAACCGACGATATACTTTGTCCGGGATGAAGACTAAATTCTATATAGCTTAACCATAAATAAATAAAATAATAAAATCCCCAGACAATCACACCAACTACGTGGCCCCAAAGTAAGCATAGCTTGTGTTATGGGATACCATGTAGCCAACTAGGGGGAACCTAGAATATAAATACATAAATAGATAAACACTCAGACACGGAACATATTTTTTCTTGTTCCGTGTGGGAATCCAACCCGCAACCACTAGCGTCTGAGGCAGACAGGTTTATCCCATCACCAAAGTGGTAGTGGTTTACCATTCTTTCACTACTGCGAACATGGGCTTATGAGTGGATATATCACATCTTCTTAAATATATTCAGGTATCATATCAGTATGAAGGCCACATGGGGAAAATTAAATTGTTATTCAATTCAATTAGCGTAGTTTAGAGCTGATATTATATTTTCAGTAAACAACTTTAGGCAAATAAAATACTACAGGAGCATTTCAAATAGAAACCTGACGATTTCCGTGGTGTTGGTCTATGGTGTGAGAGGTCTGGACTGTGGATTCAGTATCGGTTACGATATATTTATATGTGGCTCATTTCTAGATGTATACTGACTGGGATACCCCTTATTTTCCTTTAGGCGATCTCTAATACACAAATTTAAATTAGCTTGCTTTGGCGCCACATAGAAGGTGTGTCAGTATTGGTAATTTATTTTTAAAGATACACGGTAACTTTTTCATGTTACATTACGGTCAAATCTCTTAGTTTACCAGCGTCAACAGCAACATGTAGCATTAGATTGGTACACACCGATATTATTTATATTAATTATTTAAAAAAACATTAATCACTATGTAAGCAGCTTGGCTGCGACATGATTTTGGCAAGCACGAATAGCTGTCTTCTGTTTGTTTGGTCATGTCATAGCAGAGCTGTATTTCTGCCACATTGTACCTATAGTAAGCACTTTTTATAAAAGAGTGCCGAGAGTTTTTTTCCCGCCGGCTTTTTATTCTCTCGGTCTACCTAGGGTTCTACTTTCTTTTCGTTTTTTAAAGCCGAAGAAGTAGTAGTAGACAACAGCAAGACATTGGTGGATAATGGGCGATCATTAGAGTCACACTTCTCGACGCGACGGAGGCCTTTCCCAGCATTCGTCATGTCGTCCGGACCCGCGCCGTCCTCATCCAGCGTTTGACCGTGCGTACCGTATGTCTGTATCGTATGCGCGTACGGCACGCATGACGACATTATGCTAGTAAAATTTCAATACTGTGCTTGTACAGTCGTGTCAATGGAATATTTAACCTCTTAATGTATGGCTACATTTCGATGAAAATCGAAAAACGATGTACGGGCGTGCACGCGGGAGCTAGACACGTCCGTAGCCGCCGCCCCGTACGCGCGAAGCTAGGTCCGTAGCAGTTTTATATGAATAGACGCGTAGACATGTGTGACGCAGCGGTAATCGGTTTCACACTTGTAAATAGCGATTCCTTGGGAATAACAGGTTGAAAAGTATTCTAAAGATTAACGCTGCCTGCAAGAAAGGTTTAGGAAAATTCTTCAAACCCTTTCAAGCACCTATAGCTAAAAGTAACAAGTATCCATTCTTATTCACAAACACATGTATAATATGATTTCTTCCATGCTGGACTGGGAGTGAAAGAAAACATACAATGTGCCAGCAGCTTCTCTTCCCGGGCATGCCGTAAAAGTCAGTTAAGGGACAGAGGTGTTAACAGTTTTGTGGGCGATAGGCTGATCCCCTGTCACTGCAATAGTCTCTCTCCATCATTATAATACCTCTAAATTTGTCAAACGAGACCTCAGATGATTTCATAGCCTCTGGTGTTCTGCCTACCCCGTAAGGGATACAGGCGTGAAGTTATCTATGTATGTATGTATAATATGAGTAGAATGATACTATCATAAGTAATCATTGCTTCTCTCTCATCTTTATTACTTACCTTGATTTGGACAGATTTTAATAAAATTCTTTTTATGTATGAGTGATCCAAAAACAAATATTTTTACGTAATCCAGTGCACATGGGTTCAGTGAGTTTACGTAACCATTGGAAGTAAAGTTTACAGAACCGTCGTCGTCGCGGCGTTCATGCAATGCAATTTCTATTAACCATGTGGTCTAATTGGTGAGAGGCGGCGTTGTTACAACGCGGGCGAACTATGAAGGACTTTGATGGTTTGTACAGTTTTTAATTGTAATTTACATCAAGAACAAATATTGGTTTAACAGTAAAGACCCAAAGATACGTCTTTTCAACGATCATTTAACATATTTATTTGCTATCTGGTATAATAGTTTGAATAAAATTCAGGGTAAGTAATTTCTTTTGAATATTCAACTGCGTTCTTCAGACTATAGTTTGAATTAATTATTTTTTTCAGAACATTACTCTTCTATTAGTTAACTTTAAATCTATCGTTCTTACCCTATGTTCACTCGTAACGTAAGTAAACGATTGACTTGAATTTTATCTGATTTTAAATTATTGGTTACTTAGTCCAAGAAGGGAGAAATATAACTAGGTTGAGCGAACAAAGGGTTTGTTCGCTCAAACAACGATGGATTTCAAGTAAACTAATAGAAGAGAAATGATCTGAAAAAAATATTAATTCAAACTATAGTTTGAAGAACGCAGTTGAATATTCAAAATAAATTACTGACCTTGATTTTCATTCAAACTACGTAGATAGCAAATAAATATGTTAAATAATCGTTTAAAAGACGGATCTTTTATATATTCTTGATATAAATTACCACGCAATCTACAAACAAATCGTGTTTCTGGACTGGCCACTCACATGTTTTCGGACTGGCCACAAGCTGTCAGTCGCCGTCAGTTTCCCCCTTGCACGCCACCTGCCGACGGATATGAGGTCTCGCTGCGACCCTGACCGACCGCGCCAGTATGTAGGTGACCTCAGGAGGAACCTTCGACTTTTCGTTTGTGTATTGACATCTTTGCTAAATAAGTAAATGAAGTTATGAAGAATGCTGATAAGGATAAGCAAGGTGAGAGGTAAGGACTTAGACGATAAGTTGAGGATATGACTTCGCTGTGGTGATTTAGGTTTTAGGTGCTTTTGGTGGGTTCTTTTTGAAGAAAGGTTCAGTTGTTTTTGAATTTACAGCTCATTTTGTAAGTAGCGCAAAGCGCAACAGACTTATTTATTTAATTATTTTACATAGAAACCAGCCTATGAACATAATTTAAAAAAAAAAACATGCGGCGAGGATTGAACACCCATGACCTCTCGCTGATTGAGATCCATCGTCTCACTGTTTTCAACTGTATATAGCCACTTATTCTAATAATCTCAGCTGAGTGGTAGCCACCATTTTAACATTGGTATGTAAAAATGTTTTTCAACAACTAAACCTGAGTCAACTTTGGTCATACATACCTGATACACATCGTCAGTGAAGATGATCGTGATGATGATTCATCTAAGAAATGTTTTTTTATGAAATTGTGCTGCTAAAAAGCTGATATATGGAAGTAGACATAATGGTGGTTGCTAACCCGGTAGTACCTGTATTCCTGCCATAAAGCATGGTCACCAAATTGATTTCTCATCTCCTCACAGCTCTTTGTAATGAGCCACTGCAGGTCTATGAGTCTCTCCCTGGGTGACGAGGAGGTTTAGGCCATAATCCGCCAGGCTGGCACAGTGCTGGTTGAAGGATGTCAGAATTTTCAGGGCGCCGAAATGGCTTCTGAAAAGTATACAGCACCCGGGGCCGACTGCTTAACTTGCCCTCCGAAGCTCGGAAGTCACCGTAAGAATATAAATGGCCGGCGGTCACCCATCCAAGTACCGACTGCGCCGAAAGTTGCTTAACCTGCGATATCGTATGATATAAACTTATTTATTGCTTTCTACATCACGCTTATCTTGGGCTTAAAGACAGTATTTTGCTAACTCTACACGAGGTTCTCGGCTCAATTTCCGTCTGGGTCAGTTTGTCAAATGAAGTAAATTATACAAAAGTATGCCAAGAACTCAGTCTTCTTTTAATTCGATTTTTTAACAACATGTCATACTTACCTTAGTTATGGTCTAGGCAAGTTAACCTACTAGAACAAATAGGGTTTTTTTCTGATACCACTAAGCTAACTTTGCGTATAAAGGCTTAATATTTCGTTTTCCAGTTTGACTGCCAAATTCCACTTACAGAAATCTCCAAAAGTACCCTATTTATGAAGAAAAATTTCATTGAAAACAACCTTCTAGCAAAACATTACAAATTCTGAAGCCCTGACAAAGGACGTGTCAGTAGTACACTCATGACCGATGGCCGTTACTTACCAGAACTCGGTGACCTTTTACAAGTTTCATCAACTTTCCCGAGCCAGTTTTGTAATACACTTGACAATTGTGATGTTTTACCCATTTATGGAATAAAATCTTCATTTTTAACTCTGTATTACGTATTCAAGAATATTCCGATCATTATTATTCTGAATGAATTTTATTGAAGGAGTTGCGGTATGATAATACTTATTTCTTTGAGTTTTTTACTTTGCGTTGATTTTTATTTAGTGACTTAACCTAGTTTTTAAGGGTCAAATAGGTCACAGTCGGAATACTTATACGGATCGAAAAAAGGAACTCTGTGGTGCAGTGGTGTGCGGGTGTTACCATACTAATCCACCGGTTTTTTTAGCCTAAAAAAACTATCGATCTACGTTAACTGTTCCATTCTGCCATCGATGGATGTCGTCAATCGACGGTCGATTAATTGGTGTGGGTTAAATCCCCGCTCGGAATAATAAGAAAAAACTATTCTGGGTCTCATCATCATCATCATCATCATCATCATCATCACAACTCTTTGTAATGAGCCCACTGCAAGGCTATGAGTCTCTCCCCTGGGTGACGAGGAGGTATAGGCCATAATCCACCAAGCTGGCCCAGTGCTGGGTGGTGGATGTCAGAATTTTCAGGGCGCCAAAGAGGCTTCTGACAAGCCCTAACGACTACTGTATACAAGTATACAGCACCCGGGACCGACGTGCCCTCCGAAGCACGGAACTCGTCATGAGAAAAGAATGATCGGCGGTCTCCCATCCAAGCACCGACCGCACCAAACGTTGCTTAATCTGTGATATCATATGATACACAGACAGATACGTATATAGACATTCTGGGTCTATATACGTATTAATTTTCTATTCACCAACCAGCACTGGGCCAGCTTGATGGGTTACGGCCTATACCTCCTCGTCATAAAGGGGAGAGACTCATGGCCCTGCTGTGGGCGAGTTACAAACAATTGTGATACTGGTATTTATATTCTACTACATTATATTCGCTACATAGTAAGCCATATCACAAGCTCTACTCAGTTGTGGGCCATGCAATTGATGTCCAGCTCTCTTCCTGTAAACCACTATCTGTAACGCGCCGTTTCACCGGCGCAGCTTCTGATCCTGTAAAAATGTCTAAGCAAAATATACTATACAGCAAATACAAAAGATACTCCTGGACGTAGCTTCCTTAAGTGATTATGAAATCATTTAATTGTTTATCTATCACAAAAAAAGGACTAAAATTCAAATTAAGACATTTTTGGTCCTTTCGTTAGTATCCATCTCATTATCAACATTATTTATCTTTGTATGAGCTACAAATTGGATCCAAATTAAATCAAGCATTTAACAAAATATATCATTTTCCTTTTAAAAAAAGCCGTCTCACATATAATCAGGTATATCATTCATAGGTTTAAGTGAGTGAATCAATAACTCAGATCTCTACTTTACCGATAACAATCCTATCACAACTCAATTTTATAAAGATGAACAATTAAAACGATATTTTACAAAGTGCAGTGAATTCACAAGTTTTGCACACTTCACTTAATTTACACGTAACAATTGTTCCGCCCAATAAGTGACACACGGCCATACCACGTGCCCTCCGTGGCACGTGTCAAGTATTTATATACAGGTATCGCGTGATATGGCTTAGAAATCGTGGTATTTACTGGCCATAAATCTTTCTTATCATGTTTGTCTCTGTACTGAAACATCTTTTATAGCAAATCTGAATCTTTGGTTGTAAAATAGAAAAGAATTTGTTTTTTGTGTAAAATCAATTGAATAATTAAATTCAAAGAAAACTTATATATTATCCCTTATTGTTCTCGTATACTTGTAAAACTTATGAAATATAATCATGAAACTAAAACTATGCCAACTCTCCTTTAATAAATAAATAATTAAAAAAAAGAAAAAAACTATGCCAATAGATGTTCTTGTCGCTGCGCGGCTTGTAAGCCGTTTCTACCAGGCAACCGTGATTAAAAACATATTTATTCTGTAAGACATTTATTTCTTTATAAAAATGCATAAACTACTGTTATAGTTAGTTATACCTTCCATGCTGGACTGGGAGCCAAAGAAAAACATAGAGTGTGACAGCTGCTTCTCTTCCCGGGCACACTGTAAAAGTCAGTTAAGGGACGGAGGTTTGGCGGCAGACTTTATATAAAGGGTGGTCGCTAGCCAGGCGGACCCAGAAGGGATCCTACCACCAAGCAAAAGTAGTTAAAACAACCGTTATCTTCTGCCGGATCATCCCCACATACCCCGTCGCTCCCCGTTAGGCGGTCGGCGACGTGATAGCACGTTTTCCTCCAATCAAAAAAAAAAGGTCACATTATGAGACATGATAGGTATGAGCTGTCGCAACTATTGACGACGGGAAAAGTCAAGTAGCAAGAGAAGTGGGTCGAAGAAAGAAATCTCGGTTACATAAAATAAGGGAATGGACAGGAATACCTACTTCTGATCAATTGTATTGCCTCGATAAAGGCAGAAATGCCTTTGCCAAATTGACTGCAAACCTTCGCTAGTCGGAGAGGATCTTAGAAGAAGCTAGCGATCAAAGCCTGCCAGTTTTTGCCTAGTTTTGGCAAATTTGAAACCACCACTGAAGACCAATTAATTGTTTAGTGGTTTTTATAGTGGATATGATATTTGCTGATTTTTATATCTTCCATGCTGGACTGGGAGCAAACAGAGGTTTCACAGGAAGTTTTTTTGTGGGCGATAGGCTGACCTCCTGTCACTGCAATAGCCTCATCTCCACCATAAGCCTTCAAATTTGTCAAACGTGACATCAGATGGCTTTATAACCTCTGGTGTTCTGCCTACCCCATAAAGGATACAGGCGTGAAGTTATGTATGTATTTCGGCGGGAACCGAAATCTGCCGTAAAATTGGCGATAGCGGGCGGTGATGATCGTCTTCGTCTTCAGACATGATAATAGAAACACTTCACTTTGTTTGAAATATAGTTTATTAGATTAACTTAGAACAATTAAAAGCAAATCACAAGTATAAATAATCAATAATGAATGTAATAACAATAATTTGAACAATTACTAATAATCAAGACTCAGGCGTGAACCGTGTCACAATTAAGAGGTGTGGACGGAGCGAGCCCCCAAGCAAGAATAATCGTGGCCCAGCAATGAACGTTCCGTCCCCCACCTCCCCTGACTCATAGAGTGGTATGATAATAACATGTTTACGTAACGTGTTGACTTGTTTTGACGATGCCAGGTGCAGTTCCCGGAATTGAGTGTCTGGGTGCGCAAACAATTACGTAACATGTTTAAGTAAACAACTTTACTGTACGCGCCGAGACGGCCATTCTGCATCATGGTCGCCCTCGACCTGTAAAGAAACATGTAAAGCACAGTATATTGCAATCCAATTTAGGCTCTGCCTTCAGTTTTGACTGAAGAAATTCTAAAAAATTATTGTATTTGTAAGGAGGCCCCTGTCCTCGACTTACATCTCACATTTCACAAACAAGTAAGGAGGCCCCTGTCCTCAACTTAGGTATCTCATTTCAAAAACAAGTAAACTGAATTCTAAAAATTCGTTGTGATAGTAAGGAGGCCCCTGTCCTCGACTTACGTCTCACATTTCACAAACAAGTAAGGAGGCCCCTGTCCTCAACTTACGTCACACACAAATTTAAGATCAGGAAACATTACAAAATGAGTAATCTAGGGTGCTTCAGGTGGGACTCGGACCCGCAAACTCTGACGTCACAAATTTCAGAAACAAGTAAGAAGGCCTCTGTCTTCAACTTACTACATAAATTCATAAATAGGTACATTTAAAATCAAAAATATTATGCAATAAATTACCTTTTAGTGTGTTGTACTGTCTTGAACTTGAATGAGGCTATCGGTAGCCCCAAGCTGGGCTGCACCGGGTTCTGGTGTCAAAGTGGTTTCGTCTTGTGCAGACTTGTCATCTTGATTAATCCCCCCATTTGGGTTGGGTGCAAGTCGCAGTTGATCGTGGGCAACCTTCTTTGGACGTCCTCGTCCCGTAATCTTCTTAACTTGATAACGATCGTTTGGCAGTACTTTCCAAATTACGTATGCATCCGGATATTTTAAGTCAAGTCCAATTTGGGACCTAGGATTAGTTTTAAACAAAACGATATCTTCTTTTTGGAATCTCTTTACTTTAGCCTTCCCACTGTCGTGTCTTGCCTTATCTTCCTTCCCTCTTAGATCTATTTTCTTATGTATATAGCAGTCCAGTTGACTTCGATCTACTATTCCTTCTTCGTCAATCAAGGATACTAACTCTGGTGGTACTGCACACTGTCTTCCTGTAAGGGCTTTAATCGGACTTACATTCGTTGTTTTATTTTTGGTACAATTGATAGCCAGCTGAAGCGCTTCTAGGCCCTTCTTCCAGTCTTGAGTTTCGTAATTGCGAATTATAGTTAATCCGTTTTTTACAACCGCCATTATCCGCTCCACCTGACCATTAGCTCGGCTAACTCCTGGAGCTATAAAATGCTGGTGAATATTATAATTTTTACAAAACTCTTCGAATTCAGCTTTGAAGGCCGTGTCTTGATCACTTATGATTTGCCTTGGAGCTCCGAAAAGAGAAACAACGTGTTTTAGCGCACGCAGCATTGCAATAGCCGTTTTGTTGGTTGCATAAGTCAATGTTACAAACTTAGTATAAGCATCTATAACCACGATAACGTATTCGTGCTTGTTATTCCTCTTGGTAAGATGACCCGTCATATCTATATGGATTGTATCAAAAGGAACAGGTTTTTTCTCAATAGGATACATTTCCACCTGTTTGGCTCCAGAAGGATTTTTACTGGTTTTACATATTACGCAATTATCAATGAATCTTCTCACTGTTGTGGACATCTCTGGAAACCAGTAACTTTCTCGAATCTTGCTTAGAGTCTTTTCCCACCCGAAATGTTTAAGTGCAGTATGATAAGCGTTAATGATGCTCCATTGGTACGACTTAGGAACAACCTTTCTCCACATCTTACTGCCAGGTTCTTCTTCTTCATTACGGTGCTCTAAAACAAGGTCATTAATGCGATAATCACTCATATCCTCATTGTTTTCCAACTTTTTTATAATTCGAGCTAATTCAGCATCACGCCTTTGTTCAACTTTCAACCATGTATCCACGTTCTGAGCCAAATTAATACACGCCAGAGGATTGCGGCTAAAAAAGTCTGCATGTTTCATTCGGTGTCCTTGACGATATTCAATTTTAAAGTCGTAATGCTGGAGAAACGACCACCATCTGTGAATTCTGGGTAGTAGTTCATGTTTGCTTGATGATGACTTAATTGCATTGCAATCAGTAACAATCGTGAAAAATCTACCGTAAAGGTACTGCCGAAAATGTTTGATTGCTCGTACTATAGCAAGCGTTTCCAATTCATAGGAATGATAGTGACTCTCTGGTTCGGTAGTTCTCATACTCATGTATGCAATAACATGCTGTCGGCCGTCCTGTATTTGAATAAGAACGGCACCTAGTCCGGTGCTGCTGGCATCTGTATGCAGTTCTGTAGGCAGTCCTTCTTGGAAAATGACTAGGACTGGTACTGAAGTCAATCGTCGAATTATATCAAGACGGACGTTCTCGCATTCTGGGGTCCATTGAAATCGGGCGTCCTTCTTTGTGAGGTTGTAAAGCGGAATTAATCGTTCAGAAAAAGATGGTATAAAACGTCTGAAGTATCCAGCTAAGCCACAAAACTGACGTACCTGTTTTACGTTTGTAGGTACTGCTGATTTTTCCAAAGCTTCTACCTTCCTTGGGCTTGGACGAACAGTACCTTTGGAGATAATATTGCCAAGATATTCAATGGACGTCTTGAAAAATGAGCATTTCTTCGCATTTATAGTAAAGCCTGCTTCAGTCAAGGCAGCCAAAACCTTGTCCAAAATCTGTAACCCCTCGGTGAATGATTTGCACTTTATTAGAACGTCATCCATGTAGACCAAGATATGATCTAGCAAAGGTCGTAGTGCAGTCATTATGGCCCGTTGAAATACAGCGGGAGCATTCATAAGTCCAAATGGCATTCTTACATACTCGTATAGGCCATCAGGTGTTATAAAGGCAGTTTTAGGTATTGATTCCTCTTTGATAGGTAATTGATAAAATCCTTGGGCCATGTCAAGGCTGATAAAATAAGTCGCATCTGACAGTCGATCAATTTGATCCGAAATAATTGGAAGTGGAAATTTGATAGGTACAGTATTCTTATTCAGCTCTCTATAATCCGTGCACATTCTATCTTCACCGTTCTTTTTCTTAACGAGAATCACGGGACTGGCAAAGTTTGACGTACTTTCTCTAACGATCCCGTTTATAATCAACTCATTGATGATGTCTTTTAATTTCTGTCTCTCTACTGGAGCCATTCGGTAGGGTCTTCTTGATACTACTTTGGTTTGATCCTTCAATTGAATTTCCAAAATACCCGTTTTGACCGGATGCTTGGGAATACCAATAGCAAAAGCTTTATTGTATTTTGACAGTACCTTTTTCAAGTGATGTATTTCCTCTGCAGCAGTTAAGTCAGTGTCCAAGTCCTTTAATGGGTCTTCAGTCTCACTGATGCTCAGGAATGTAGAATGCCTCATTATTGATGCACCCATCTCAGTAATAAGCACGCTTATTCCAGTCCCTTTCACTATTTCTGCTCCTATCAAAATACCACAAGGTGTTTCGTGGTCCTCTACAATATGAAAAGCAACTTCGATAAAAATGCCATTTATATCACATGCTACAGTAACTTTTTGGCAGGATAAAATCGGAACACTTTCACTGCCAATGCCTTTCAACATCAAAGTGCAATCCTCACGTTTCCCAGGTATAGATAGGCTGACGGAACGTTTCATCAAAGATCTTGCGGCACCACTATCGTAAAAGGCTGTAAATTTATGATATCCGATTCTTACAATCATTGGTGTTAGTATTTCATCATGTTCCCCAGCTAAATTAACCTTATCGGCGTCATCTGCCATCTTCTTAAAACACACAGGTTCCATATGACCAAGTTTGCCACAATATGTGCATTTAGGTTTAAAGTGTTCTGTTCGGTCTAACGATGGCTTTGAACTAGTGGAACTCAATAATGGTTTAGGACCATGTGTCTCATCGCTTCCTTTAGTACATTGTGCCCTCAAATGTCCATATTTCCCACAATTGAAACAGTGTGTGTTGTCTCTATTATTCCTTAATCTTGGCCGCTTGGCAGGCGGTTCACCGCGTCTAGGTTCTCGTTGTTTAATCGTGGCTACTACTGAAATCAATTCTGGTACTGAAGAACACTTACTAGATAATAGACGTAACCGGAGGTATTCATCATCTATGCAACCAATTACCGCTTCCACAGCATCTTTATCTTGGTCACCAGCGACAACTCTTTTCCAGATATTCCAAGCTTTTGTAATGGATTCAGCTGGTTTTGACATATTAAATTCAAAATTGCGTAGTTTCACTATATCGTTTGAATATCGTGCCTCAGGTTCAAATGTTTGTATCAATGCTACACGCATGTCAGACCAAATAGGCGATTTCACTAACCATGTATCTCCAAGGGTTTTTGCTCTTCCTTGCAATAAAGCGGCTATTTTAGTACACACTTCATAATCAGTTAGTTGCCAATGGGTTTTGGCTCTGTCCACGTGCTCGCACCAATCTCTTATGGGCACATCACCATCGGGATCAAACGGTGCAATATATACATCGCTAAGTCTTGGGCGTTTAGTTGGAGCCACTGCCTGGTTCACAAGTCCTGCGAGAATATCATGGTTAGCTTGCATACTCGCTTGCTGTTGTCGGGTTAGACTTTCTATGATACTGGTCAACATTTTCAGCGTCTGGTTTGTGCCTTCATTAGTATTGTTTTCTTCAACGCGGGCAGCTGGAGCCGGGGAAGCCCCATTCTCAATCCCACTTCTGATTTCGGCGGGAACCGAAATCTGCCGTAAAATTGGCGATAGCGGGCGGTGATGATCGTCTTCGTCTTCAGACATGATAATAGAAACACTTCACTTTGTTTGAAATATAGTTTATTAGATTAACTTAGAACAATTAAAAGCAAATCACAAGTATAAATAATCAATAATGAATGTAATAACAATAATTTGAACAATTACTAATAATCAAGACTCAGGCGTGAACCGTGTCACAATTAAGAGGTGTGGACGGAGCGAGCCCCCAAGCAAGAATAATCGTGGCCCAGCAATGAACGTTCCGTCCCCCACCTCCCCTGACTCATAGAGTGGTATGATAATAACATGTTTACGTAACGTGTTGACTTGTTTTGACGATGCCAGGTGCAGTTCCCGGAATTGAGTGTCTGGGTGCGCAAACAATTACGTAACATGTTTAAGTAAACAACTTTACTGTACGCGCCGAGATGTATGTACGATTTTATTATTATTTTGATTTTTTTATGATAAGTATATGAAGTTGCTGGCTCTGCAAAGTTTTGCGAGCTGTTTAAATGTGGTTTCTAATTTTCTATTTCAATAAGTAAGTAAGAATTTGGTAAGCATAAGCGGCCACTTTGGCGATGGGGTAAACCTGTCTGCCTCAGACGCCAGTGGTTGCGAGTACGATTTCCGCACGGAACAAGAAAAAAATGTTCCGTGTCTGGGTGTTTATCTATTATGTATTTATATTCTAGGTTCCCCCTAGTTCGCTATATGGTATCCCATAACACAAGCTATGCTTACTTAGGAGCCATGTAGTTGGTGTGATTTGTCTGAGGATCTTTTTTTAATTTTTAAATTGTTTCGACGGACGAGTATCAGTTAACTTGAAAATTAGTTGCATTCGTAATTGAAACACATAATATGTTTTGTCCCGTTAATATTTTATGGAGAGCCAGTTCCGTTCAGAACCCGTGTGTTCCATTTTCCCTTCGTGAGAGGAAGACCAGACGCGGATTAAGTTAACATTTAATTAATACGCGATAAGTAGCTAAATGAAGTGAACACTGATAATAAGTTCAAAGAAATTTATAACTGTAGAATGGACTTGCAAAGTTTATCGGGGACATTGACCGTCGTATTGAATAAGGTTATGACCCCAAACCCCGCTTATGAGTTACCATAGTGATTCAATAAGGCTACGAAGTCAGTACCATAGGCACCTTTACACCATGATAGGATGTTAGACTATAGCCTCTTTAGCTTTAGTAGAAATCATTATTTCCACAAAATCGTGTATCAGTTTTAATCGCACGTGGCAAAAACCTCATACACTACGTACACATGGTAACTTCCTTCTGTAGCGTAAACATAAATTAGTACTTAACACAAATGAGATAAAGGTGAAATTAAAGTGTGTCATAGGTATTTTTTTACCGTGAAATCGACCTTGTGATTGCTGTGCCTGCGTCGAACACTGATTTGTACTTGATTTGATTTCTATGACGAGAAATATAGAGTTTATGAAATGAATGAGGACTTTAAATTGTCCATATACAAACCATTGTGAATTATTAATTAATATCAGATGCCTTATATTGGCTCATATCATGTTGGTGCTATTAACTCCTTAATCACAGGCATTTTCTTTTTTCATTTCATTTTCGGTAGATCACACAGGGTGACAAATTTTAGATACTTAAATAGAGCAATCTGTACTCGATTCTGGTCATTATTATGTTTATTTATCGCATTATATTTATTAATTTATTATTTTAAGGTACTTAATTTTTCTCTAGAGCTCCCTAAAAATAAATAATGTTTTGTAACTATTTAATTTACTTACGTCTGAATCAATCGCGGCACGTGACCTGGAACAAGGATGGCTGCCAACGCTAGTGTAACTATGCGCTGCGTAATCAATTTTTTAACTTTCGGTTAGGTTTACTCAGTAAATATTTTCTAGTTTCAGTATGATCTCAAACTATCACGTCTTCGAATTTCAAAAGTGACCCACCAGTCACCCTGTGTATTGGGCCTCAAAAACTTGAAAAAGTATTATTTTTCACAAAAATAGTTACTACGGATATGCCGTCGTAAATTCACGAAGCGTGCTTTTTGATAAAAACTGTGATCCTTTTGGCTACGATAAGTAAATCAAATCACTAAGCAATATTAAAATTGATATGACCTCACGAAATTCCAGTCCAAGTAAATCATTATCGAGTAGATATAACAGGTTTTATAGACATAATTAGCGTTTACGCACGGAATTCGCTATGTAAGAAGAGTGTAGTCAGACGGAACTGCAAATATTTAGAATAGCTACAATTACAAATACTACCGCAAAGAGTAAATACACTCCATGTTTAACATACATTACTCGCAACGTTCCCCAATTATTATAATTCGATTAATAAAAGCGGTAATGTACGTTAAAATGTAATATCGATTTATGGTGTCACGCGTTCGTGCTGAATGACACAAATTATTTACATTTAAAATGAGCTCCAAAACTGTCTTAAACGGAAAGGTGTTTAAAGTTATTTTAAAGTGTGAAATTACCCTCTGGACGACAGTGTATCGTAGGTCATTTTAAAGGTCGGTGTTAAGTATATTCTTTTTTATTGTTTCAAAATTAGGTTCAGAATTGTATAACGCAGTTGCAGATAGAGATTTGGTTATGATTTTCTTTCAGGGACCACTTCGTTTGCGACCACAATTCATATAAAATCTTACGCTAAATAGTATCACCAATAGCTTCGGCAATTATGTAATCTGGCTATGTTTTTTGATGAGTTAGTTTAAACTCGATGACATTTGAATGTTACGAATTATGAAAATATAGTTAAATCGAGACATTTTATCGGCACGAACGACTAATGAAGATACTATAAAAGTACCTACTTGAATGAGTCTAAACTGTTTTTCGTAATTCTTAATTTTCGTGTTCCAACGAGTTAACAATATGATTTATTTAGAACCTACCTAGTCGTAAAATAAAGCTGATTTTCACCTTGACATTTCCTGAACAGCTAATTTCTTCTAAGAATAACCTATATGTATTAAATCGTAGAAATAAACCATTATTACTAAGCGTTGACTATGCAAATACGTTAACATCCTGGACACGCGAAGCGAATACTAAACTGTCGTCTAAATATAACTATTGTATAATCGACGCCTGTCATTTATAATGCTCCAGATATGAATTGGCTTTTATTAATAAAGTCGTAATACGTATTACGTGTTTCTTCTTTAAAATGACATCATTGTTTAAGGCGTTGTGTTTACCTGAGCGGGTTTCTTGAAGAGGAGTGATTTGGATCTTTTTAAAGTTTATTTTACGTATTAATTTATGTAATGGGGTGATAAATAGCCATGTTTATGGTTTTAAACTACAATTATAGAGTAAGTGGCAAGTAAGCCCTGATTTGATAAAAAGCGACTAATCCGAGAAATGTCGACTACTAATCCGAGAGTTGCCAAGGTTTGGAATGAACTGCCTGCGTCTATTTTCCCTGACCAGTATAGTCCTAGTACTTTTAAGCGTCGAGTGAATAGGTTTCTCGTGGATGGACGTGTAACACCTTAGTCTTCATGTTCACTTAACATCAGGTGGCATGGAAGACAAAGGTCCGATCAATAATACATAAAAAAAAAGAAAAAACTTGGTAGCCCAAAAGCCTTTGCCTTGTTAGCGAAAACCGTTCATGTAAATTTGAAGGCCAATCGTAGTTTCTCGCCAATTTAACAAATAATATGTAATCCAAAAAAAATTACAAATAAGCGTCTCAGACCACGACCACTTTGGCGATGGGGTATACCTATCTGCCTCAGACGCCAGTGGTAGCGGGTTCGATTCCCGCACGGGAAAAGAAAAAAAAAAGTGTTCCGGGTCTGGGCGTTTATCTATACATATTATGTTTATTTAAGTTTATTCTAATAAAAAATATGTATCTATTCAATATCTATGTTTATATATTTCTTGAGTAAATCCTCTTTATGAAACTTAATTTGGGCTAGATAATGTTGTGTGAGTGTCAGAAATATTTATTTATTTTATATTCTGGGTTTCTCGCTAGCTTGCTACATGGTATCTCATGACACAAGCTTTGCTTACTTTGAGGCCATGTAGTTGGTGTGATTGTCTGTGGATTTTATTTATCATACACTTTTATTTACTCTCAAATAACTATGCTATCAACATTGTTTATCAATTGTTATATTGACTGTTGCACTACTTTTTTTTAAATAAAAGTAAAATGTGTGAAGAGTGATTTTTTTCCTGAATCATAGGGCTCTCTCTATGTTTGAGCTCATCGTCATTCAATCAGAAGAAAATGAACTGAATGAAATGAACATTCGTTGTACCCAGAGAGCAGCCTGATAATTAAGAAGAATAATAGTGGTTTTCTACCAGTATTCAGTATTCAGTTAAAAAAAATGTTAATGAAGAATAATAAAAAGAAAAAATATCTGAATTCCAATAGTTGCTGGAATTGAATTCGTTGCTGGCAGAGTCTAAATATTTCAAATAGGTATTTTTTTCTATAAAATTATTTCATGGTTTTTATACAAAACTAATCTTGCATATTATGTTAATTACCCTCGTAAATTTAAACGCTATATTAGTAAAACTTGTTAAACCAAGTCTCGTATGCAAATTATCTATCATCAATCAATCAAATGTATCATAACAGAGATTATTGAGTGTTAATTTAGTAACGAATACCCAATAGAAAGTAATAGGCGTTGTATATTGTACGAGTTTAGTTCGATAGGCGAGAGGTTTTAGATAGTTGTATGAAGTTATTAAACTATCGATAAAGGACCACACAGGGAGTTAGCAGGTAGGATCTATTTTTAAGGTTCCGTCCGTACCTGAAAACGGAATCTTATTAGATCAAATAAAACACTTTATATTTACATTTTAATTTTTTTAAATTTTGACTCGACGTTTCGGTGTCTTTGCAGACCCCGTGGTCACGAACGACTGAGGTGTCAAGCGTCGGATTGATAGATTGAAAAAGTTATACATCATCATCTCCATCTGTTTCTCAGTCTTCGAGCGTAGCGTTCTGGATTGACACAAAACGAGCTGACAGTATCTTCAGTTACAGGTCGTGCAGCTTGCTGGATGTTAGATTTAATGTTTTTCAGGATAGGGTCCCATGTTGGTGATAGTTTCCATCTTCTTTATTGAAATTAGGGTGTTTTTTTAATTTCAATCGCTTCTCTGATCATTCTAGGAATGTAATGCTTCTCTCTAGATAAAATTTTTACAGAGTCAAACCTTAAGTAGTGGTTGGGCTTGTCCATGGAAAGCTCACAAACTGCAGACTTTGAAGCTCTTCGATTTTTAACATCAGCTATGTGTTCTTTTACGAGGGTTGATACGTTTCTTTTAGTTTGACCAATGTAGGAAAGCCCACAGCCGCAGTCAATCTTATAAACTCCTGGGTCTTGTAAAAGGTTGCTGCTTATTAGATCACTTTGTTGTCAGTCTGTCTGCCTCTGCCCAATTTACTTTATCTTATGAACGCGTCAAGGTATAAGATGAAGAAGTGAGAATTTTCACAACAAATGAAAACTGAATTGGTATCGAATTTAAGTCCGGAACCCTCACTGTGCTAGTCAAATTCAAACTTGAATCGTTTTTAATTTAATTTAAAGAATATTGAATTAAGTTTCCTAAAAACTTATTTTGTGGAAAATAATAATAAATATAAAATTCCCAGACAATCACACCAACTACATGGCCCCAAGATAAGCATAGCTTGTGTTATGGAATACCATGTAGCGAACTAAGGGGGAACCTAGAATATCAATAGATAAACACCCAGACACGGAACATTGTTTTTTTCTTATTCCGTGCGGGAATCGAACCCGCAACCACTGGCGTCTAAGGCAGACAGGTTTACCCCATCGCCAAAGTGGTCGATTAAATAGATAACATATTAATATTGTTTTTATGACAGAAATATTTCCCCTACCTGGTTTTGAAGTCAAACTTCTGGCATAGAAGAGTATAGAGTTGTTCTCAAAAACTCTTTCAGCCAGCTTCGTTGATCGGCCACCCTTCTGACAGTGACATCTGTCAAATAAACTCCAGTAATGTTCAAAAAGTGCCCATCATGCAAGTTCCTCCACAAACTCTCGTGCTCCACGTGGCACTCTACTATCACTCACCATTACGGATCCAGGCCCGCATTTATGAAACGCACACATTTTGGAGAGTGGTCTTATGTGAGCGAATTCAATACGCGCAGAGCTACTTAAGATTGGCCTAATACTGGCCTAAGGCCAAATGCGGCTTAGACAAACAACAAAAATTATTAATTTGGTTTCGCTCTATTCGTTGGGAGTCCATCCAGTCACCTATTTCCAAGAAAAATGCGAATAGCTGAAATTTTTGACCTGTGAACTTTGCCTCGAATATCTTTTTTGCATTCATAGAATCGACGCGACGAGAACTTTTGACATTTCATTTGTTATTTTCGTAAAACCTCCACAATTTCTGTGCGAAAGTATACAATTTCAGATATCTATTTTGATCAAACTATTAATTAACTTCGTCAAAAGTGGCCGTTATCCTTTGAAACAGCAAACATACAAACTTTTTCCTTAAACCCTATATCTAACTGCATGTTTAAAAATTCTCGATAAAAACACATCTTAATAAGCGGTGTTTTTGATGTTCATAAAGCTCTAATCCTTCAAGAGCAAGGGGCAGGTAGTTGGAAAAAAGTGTCTTCGTTGATACCGTCGGCGAGTTCAAAGGCACGGGACGAGCTCCCACGACATGATTTTTTAAATATATCTGATTTTTTGGGGTTCGGTACCGAAATGTTGAATTTGAGACTGTTATATAAGGGAGTTTTGAGAAATACGTAGTTATTTTAAAAATCGAATAATCGAGCAAAAAGCCTACAGTTTTAAATTTTCACTTGATTCTTTTATGTACTGCTTTGACATTTTCCATGATTGTCGATAGTGGAGATTGCTGTTTTTTTTTTGGATACATACAAAGTTATTTAGTTACAAACAAAGGAAAATTTTGTAAATGTTTTTAATAACATTTTATTATTTCACCTACTTATAAACAAATTTGCTAGTACCGGTGTCATATATTAAGATTAAATAATCCTTCTGATGCAGCATGAAGTTTTACCAAACAGACTCCTACTTGGCCGTATTTTTAGATTTATTGAGTTTTTTAAAAAGGTACCATATTGGTGTTTCACCGTCTTTTTGTTTGTCGGTAGTACATGGTATTTGAGCATTTGTAATGGTTCAATGTTGTGTATACTTTCACGTGGGACTCAAGTAGGGGTTGGATGTGGGTAGCCTTTTTCATTCGTGTTCATTGCATTCGCTCCCAGTGTCAGCTCTCCCCGTTTCAGTTGCTCACTGTCTCATTTCCCCCCGAATAAAGGAACAACTGCCAAATTTTGATGTACTGTTAAGTAAAAAGATCTTTTTTCTACATCAACGTTTTTATTATTAGTTACAGATTCTGCCCACATAGGATGGACTGATTTGTTTTTATCAAAGCCTGAAAAACAGGATTATCCTAGTTCAGGCATCATGTTCTATCCTTCCTTGTATATTTAAGCCAATATTTGTAATTTATGCTTTTCTGAAATTAATAAACATTTTTATTTATTTATTATTTATTTAAAAAAAGACTAAGCCCGTGTCTGAAGATGAGATCGAAGATGAAAACACGGGATTAGGAAAGGACTGGTATATGAAGGGTGGTCGCTAGCAACAGCGACCGACTGCTTAACGTGGCCTTCGAAGCACGGAAGTCGCCGTGAGAAATGAATGGTCGGCGGTCATCCATCCTAGCCCTGATCGCGCAGAGCGTTGCTTAACCTGCCATATCGATTGATAAGCACAGGAGCCACGAAGACTGCGCCATCGACGACTTCACTACTTCTTTCTTACCACCTACCAAGTAGTAGTTGATCGGATGCGGTGAATCAGATCATATCTTTATTCATTGGCAGAAGGAACTGCTAGTCTAAACAATATTTTCACAGCCTTATCTTGTATTTGCTGAAAATTATAGGAAGCCTTTTTTCCGATTTTAAATGAAGGTATTGTATAAAAATTTAATCACCAAAATAGCTAAGTAATCATAAACTACTAAACTAAAAATATCATCGTAGACCTTTTCTTAGCTGAACCACGCCAAGCCTGTGAACAGAAATAAGTTAAATACGAAACCCGGTATCAAATAAAACCTTTAGAAATCTTCTTCAACATGTCGATGATTCGTGAACTAAACTCGTCTGCATTCAAAATCGAAGCTTCTAGTTCTAAACATATGCAGTATGCAGTAATAAAATAAAGGTACGCACACACGGACACAATATGTCGAAACTTCAATATTTCACATCGGTCGCTTCGAGGTATAAATAGTAAACCAAATGTGGTACGAGAGGAGCGGTCGGCCGTTGCATAGAATGCATTGAGATACACTGAGTGTATTTTCGAATTTGAATTGAGAATTAGTTAGTTCGATTTTTGAATTTTTAAATGTTTAGAATTGGATTGATTATTAACTGAGGTTGACATTTATGAAGACAAATTGTAGAGTTGTGCACCGTTGAATGAATGACTTTCCTACAAAGATAGGTACGTCAATATTGTCGTTAATTCAACAAGATTTTCTTCTCTATCAATGAAAAGCAATTAAATACTTAGCAGAAGGAAGGAACCTTTAAGGCCAATAGATGTTTAGGTTGACGGTAGTATTTACAGATCCATTTGATTTTCACGTCAGTTATAATAACGGCTACATACCTACAATCAAGGCTGTATGTTTTCCTTGTAAATAAAAGAAAAAATTATGATCCAAACAAATGTGGTCGCGGTATAAGATAATTCTATAATCTAGAGAAAAAGACCTGCCTTTCAATAAAAAAATCTAAGTTTTTGGATGAGCCAAGTATGCTTCTTTCATGCCATAAATGAAAACTACGATTCGGTTCAGTTTTTTTTTTGCATTCAGTATTTTTATTTTTGACGAAAGTTTTACTATATTTATTCTCGTCATATTTTCAGTCTGAACGTATCTATGTGTTCCATGGTTAACCTCATATTTTATCTAGAGTTCCAGTGGGCCAGGTTGGTGGTTAATGGCCTAAGCCGCGTCGCCCAGGGAGAGACTAATGTCACTGCTGAGGGCTAATCAAAGAGTTATGACGGTTTACTTTACTCATGTCAACTTTTAAGCTCTAATTCGAAGGATGGCGATTTTTGTTTGTATTTCTGTAGGATCCATTTGGCTGGAGGTTAATTCGTAAATGACCCAGATCTCATCAACCAAAGATGCTTTAGCGAGTTCGCCTGTGATATTGTCCAATACAGCGGTTAAGCAACGTTTTGTCCGCTCTGTACGAGGATGGGTGACCGCCCACCGTAAATTTATCACCTTAAATAATCACGCTGACGTCGGTGCTTCCAAAGGCACGTTTATTCGCCAAAAAAACTTTACCTTCATATCCTACTTAGTAATTATAGAGCTCTAAACTCAAATATCTCTATATTTTGATATATTCCAAGAACATATCAAAAATCCATAAATAAATCCATTTTCTATAAACTCACCTCTTTCAAAACATTCCTAACTAAGCATCAAATGTTATACCCACCTCGTACTTTCATCGTATAATGCTAAGAAATTCAAAATGTCACTAGCCCGTATTAAATCGTATTCGGAAGGATACATTAGTATGTCATAGCATAATGAGAGCGCTAACACTACGCGTCGCCCACTTGAAAAGCATGTGGTTTGACGAGTCCGAGCCGTGCGGTGCAGCGAAGTACCGACAGCAAAACTATATTCTGTAAGTAGCAACTTTATAAGGAAAATTGGTTTATTTATTTATATCAAATTATAATAAATTTTTCACAAATTACTTTGTTTTTAGCATTTTATTTTACTTATAGTATGTATGCCTTTAAGACACCGTTGTCTTTTGACAGCGGTGTCTGAAGAGGCTATGGTGATGCATAGTTGACAGCTCGGAAGGCAAATATTCTCTAAGTAATTTGTGATCATTGGATTGAATTAATATTAGATCCAATGATCGAATCTTAATGGTGGATGAGTTACCTATGTTATGTGAGCTTAATTTTTTTTACGAGGTATTTACGAAACCCATATCATAATCCAGCGTTAGACATTGTCTAAAGGAAATAAACAAGCTTAAGTCATCCGGATGATTTGAATTTGAATGGTCCTTACATGAAGATGTTGGATAATGAAAAAAATATATTTTGAAACATAAAATATTAACCGTAATGTTGGTATAATACGTTCATATAAATGCAAAATGCAACGCTTAAAGCCAAAACAAAGAACAGTTTTCAAGTTTATTACCGTCGCGTGGCAGTATAAAGCGGCACCGTTAACATCATTAAAACAATAACTTCACTCCATTCATCCAATTATTGAATGCAATTTTATTTGCGAACCATACTTTACAGTATCGATGCGAGCGTGTGAACGCATCGCGATAATTGGCGAGCGCGGAGTGCCCAACTGTCTTCGCGCCACGCGCCCCGCGCCACCACCGCCAAGAACCGGTCGCGTTTAAATTTAGAACAATAACTTTTTAATACTGGAATTACGAATGCGAAGGAGGTTGCATTCGTGATATGCAAACTCTTCTTTATGCACCTACTAAGTAGTAAAGAGTTTTTAAAAATGAAATTAGGTACACGGGTTTCTTGGAATGACATAAATTTTTTATAATTTGATTTAACGGGTTTTGACATGTTTGACACGGAAACATTATGTTTCCTCCTGATTTATTGCGTAAATACAGAATTCAATTCAAATTTTGACTTTCGAGATACCAGTAGAACTAAAGAGATCTATTGCTTATATCATTGCTTTCGTTTCTTTTTTATCTAGTTTAATTTTCGTTTCAATCCATCTCGCCATCATCATTAGCGGAGATAAAAGATTTAGAAGAATTTCTTTCATTGTTTTTTTTTTTGATTTTATTAATTTTTTGTGGTGATTTCTGATTACAGGACTGAGGAATACAAGTCCTTTATGACAGCATACGTGAAAAGAATTAGGGCAGTCTGAATGCCACTGAGGAGCGCGAGACGTGTGCCGGCGCAGGTGCCGTCACGCGATATAACTTTGTAGTAACGTGCCTGCGCGTGGCGCGAATACACACATACTGTCAACTCAAACATTACAGGCACTACTACACTACACTCAAAGATTATTTAGATGACAAAAGAGCGTGGGATTGATGTCTCCACAGGTTATTTCCAAATATTAAACATGTAAGAAGTGCATAGTGCATGTAATGCACTATGTAAGCAGCTTGGCTGCGACATGATATTGGCAAGCCAGAATAGCTGTCTTCTGTTTGTTTGTTCATGTCAGCCAAATTGTACCCATAATAAGCACTTTTTACAAAAGAGTGCCAAGAGTTTTTTTTTCCGCCGGCTTTTTTCCTCTCGGTCTACCTAAGGTTCTACTTTCATTTCGTTTTTTAAAGCCGAAAAGAAGTAGTAGTAGACAACACCAAGACATTGGTGGATAATGGGCGATCATTATCTTCATGAGCCGAGAGATGCACACTTCTCGACGGAGGCCTTAACCAGGATTCGACATGTCGTCCGGACCCGCGCCGCCCTCATCCAGCGTTTGACGTTCGTAAAGTGTATAAAATTACCTACTACGAATAAAGTTTTCATTTTGATTACTACCTTGTGTATACTAAAGAGAGCGTTCATATCTCTGTAACATTTTTGTTTACTCCTATAGATTATATATCCGTATGTTTTGGCTCTTAGTTTTCTTATGCTTAATTTATTATTTGTTAATATTTATTATATATAGATATATATATTTTTTCTTTAAAAATTTTTTTTGTTTTTTTTTTTTTTTGTCAAAGAATAAATAATATGTAGGTTCTTATGACTGTGAATAGTCTTTACCTAAACTGTATATTTTTAGAGGTGAAAACTTGTTTTGGCTTTCTATCTCTACAAAATTGTTATTGTATTTCCTAGCTGTAAGTTTTCCCAAAGATTGTAAATAAATAAATAATAAACATAAGGGCGATATTACCTCCGACGCTATAGAGGGATTTTTTTATTATAGACTAAGTCCGCTTTGACCTCAATCTCACCTGATGGTAAGTGAAGATGGGATGGGGCTTTGAAAAGAACCGGCTCTTCATAAAATATTGCTGGAACACATTACCGCTGGAGCTTTAATTTAATATGAAGGGTGGTCGCTATCCAGGCGGACCCTGACGGGATCTACCACCAAGCGGTGGTCACTCGTATTAGTCGCCTTCTACGACACGCTAATCCAGGGACATTAGGGCTATTTTAAGCCGATCTACCCTACAAATGTATATAGCAGTCTGTCTTTGGCAACGTTACTCTTAAACGGACAAACCGATTTTAGTGCAGTGTTACTTATTAATAACTAAACTTGTTTGTTGAAATACTTTTTTGCACTTCTAATATTCAATATACAGGGTGACTGGTGAAAAATTTTACCGAAGGAGAGCACTCTGGACTTGACGTAGTTATGTAATAAAAATAGATATTTAATTTTTCACCAGAAATCCCCATGAATAAATAAAGAGACCTACACTTTTCCCGACGGGATGCCTCAGTCAACACGCACACAGCAGTGTTTCCACCACACGCACACCACCACCCGCTAAGTATCTATTGAATTTCGGTTATGTAACCATGCGTTGCGTAAAGAATTCTCTAACTTTAGTTCAAGTTTACTCAGTAAATAATCAATATTTAATTTTTATTTATTTTTTTCTCTTCATGTGTAATCTCAAACTATCACGTCCCGGAATTTTGAAAATGACCCACCAGTCACCCTGTATATGAATGAGCTTGATCAGTCCATCGGTCGATCTTACAGGTGCCTGACCACGTTCTGTCTTTGGGCAGGTGGTCGCCATTTCAGAATTTGACTGCCCCAAACGCAATTCGTCCTTAAAGCTATGTGGCATGCTCATTGCCACTTCAATTTGGCGATCCTTTGTGCTATATTGGACTATGGTCTGTCAGTGATTAAAGAAGCATAAAAAACAATAATTCAGTAACCGTATCAAAAAAGTTAGTATTCAACTTCGAACATATAAACAGAATAAACCTGGATTCAAGATAATCTAGGCGGGCTTATCTACTCAAGATCGATCTCTTCCAGACACCCTTTATTCACACACCTTTATACACATAGGACATACTTAATATTGGAAGGGTTCATGTTGGGGCTAATACACTAGAATTTGTTTTAAAGATTTGTAAAATTACTTAATATTTAACGAATAGTACTTAAATAATCGATCTTTAATAGGCTATTGCATAATATTTTTGGAAAATTCCACTTTGTAACTAAACAGGATATGCGGTAAGTTACTATCAAAGGCCTTGTACGACTTTGTACCTACATCGATAACGGCTGTACCACAATTGATAAAACGTAGGTAACAGTAGCTGTTGTGCCATATGCTCCATATTTATGTTTTTGCAATTGATAAACACATTTAGGCATGATAATATGCGTTTAAATTATTCAGTCGATTTGTTCAAACAGTTGAGGAAAAGTTTTCACGAAGAGCTTATTATTATCTGCATAGAAACCCCAGGTACCTATTTCATAATGGATGGAAAAAAAATGTAAATACTATTAAAAATAAACAGTTAAATACTTTGCCTAAGTTACTTTCTTCGTAATCAATTTACTTCAATTAATTAGTTCATTAACTTTTATATTGGTCCACTCCCTGATGTTTCTTAACCACGAATTTTCCTTTTTCCAGCACGTCGCTTGCCCAATAGCTGCGCCAAAGTAGTTGGTGAACAAAGTTTTTTTTTCATACAAATCGTACTGCTTGTATGACATATCAGTGTTGTCATAAACACGCCAGTGTTGATGACCTGTACGCGTCTTTGCAAGCTTTCTTTGATCTACTCTCTATACGGGAAGTGAAGTCGTCGTGGCGCCAAGGTTACTGTGTGTATCACACAATATCATAGGTCAAGCAACGCCCAGCGCGATCGGTACTTCGATAGGTGACCGCCAAACATTCATTTCTCATGACGACTGCCGTACTTCGGGGTCACGTTAAGCAGTCGGTATACAGTAGTCGTGAGGGTATGTCAGAAGCCATTTCGGCTCCCTGAAAATTCTGACATAATGGCCTATACCTCCTCATCACCCAGGGGACAGCTAGTCGCTATGGAGTTGTATGTGCATATTTTAGATTTAAGAGATAAAGCAATGTTGGAATTCCAGCTAGGTTGGAATGGGAGACGTTCATCATTTATTAATAGCAACAACTTATGTGTGCCGGAGGACAAATGATGTGGTCAGTCACAGTTGCATTTTAAAGATTGTCGTTAGGGATTCTAAGAAGCTACTTCAGGTCCCTAGAATTCTTAAATCCACCCGCCAGCCTGTGCCAGCTTACTGGTTTAAGGCTTATATCTTCTCGTCAGCAATGGGAGATTCTTCTTTTTCATCTTCTTAACTTCACGCCTATATCCTTTATATGGTAGGCAGAACACCAGAGGTTATACAACGATTTGATGTCATGTTGACAAATTTGGAGGCATTATAATGGTGGAGATAGACTATACAGTATGCCCAGGAAAAGGAGCAGCTGGCACATTCTATGTTTTTCCTTTGCTCGTACAGTCCGGCATGGAAGAAATTCTCGTAGCCCTATAAGCTCATTAAGGAGTGTGACGAAATCTCAATGCTTAAGTCATTGTTTTCTTTTAATTTTTCAATCCCACCTGATAACAAGTGACGATTATGTTGAAAATAGAACGCGTAGGTTTTAGAAAGCGAAGGCTTTTTGCGAAAGTATGTGGGTTACCTGATGATTAGTAACCACCACTGGCTATGAAGAAGAGACTCCCAGCGCTAATGTTTATACTTGTTTACAATGTTTACTATTTCAACCCTTGTTACCACAACATACAGCTATTTGTGGAAATAAATAGGATGGTGTTTGAACCCCGTGTATCGTAAGATACAATTTCTAAATAGAATTAGCATAATCTGACATTCATTAAAGGTACAATTTTATTTTTGATATAGTTTTTGCAAGTGATACAACTAATATCTTATAAAGTAGTTAATAAAAAGTATAAAAAGATCGGCAACTATTTAACAATCAACAACATTGACAGATATCTAATTAATAGATAAATTTGAGGAATTTTTTTTAATATTCATAATCTCTATTTATGGTAAGTCATGATGAGGGGAGGTTTCACATTTGCTGGTTGGTTTGCATGTTTTTTTTTATTAAAGACCGTGTTAGGCATTAATCTCACCTTATAAGTAAATCAGAGATTAAAGACAAAAGTACAAGGCAAGGAAAGAAAAATATTGTTTTAAAATCAATATTACTAATCAATATCACGAAGTCTGGCATTACTAATGAACGGTAGCCCGAATGGAAACTAATGCTTTAAATAAATTTACGATTATTTAGAAGCATCCGTGCCAACGCGACGTTCAAGGAAGGATGAATACTTAGATGCAAGTTATTATTTGGATGTGTTATATTGAAGTCTAATCAATAAATTTACAATAAGTTTACAGTTACAGTAAGGCCTTTTATATGGCACTTCAGGTACATTGGTCGCTTTGCAGGGTGACTAGGCCATAAGCCACCAAGCTTACCTATATTTATTTAGTTAATAAATACGAAAATTAAAAGAGTATATATAACCTTATATATCTAATAAGGCACCTAAAAAGTTCCCACGACCACTGTTAAAGTTAAACAGCTCTGCTAAACGTTTATGGACACCTGTTACCTGGTCCTGACATACACATAAACTCTCGATATTTTTTTCGAAGTTTTTCATTATTCATATGATTTTTTCTCTCAATATAGGTATACAACTTCTACCCTCTCATTTACAACTGATTCTGTTTCCACGACAATACTAAAAATAAAAAGAAAAGAATATCCAAATATCCCACCTCCACGGCTCCAGTTCATGCGTACAAGTACACTTCGGTTATAGTTTAACGACGTAGCTGACATTTCGTTCGTCTGAGGTATAAGGCGAGACGCCCACTGAAACACAATTTGATGATACAGGCTATCGCAGGGCAATATGGGCAGCGTGGGAGCTAGCCCACGCGACAGAAAATGTTTTCATCAACCTTTCTGTTCGGAGATAAGACTTCGAAATTCAAAGTAATTGAGCTATTTTAAGGTTTTGTTTTTAATAAACAAAATACAGAAGTGTTTTGTTTTACATATTTTTTATGTTTTTGGTCTATACTTGAACTATACTTTTGAATTATAATCATTGAAGAGTTTGCATAAAAACTCCAGAAACATCAGTCCCTCGCCAAGGCTAGACTTCGAAGCATATTCAACTGCAGCGGGGTGTCAGGCGAGGTGATGTTACACCGTATAAGGATGCGTTTCCACTTTGTCGTGAAGACAGATGGAAACGTACCATTGGCTTATATATTTAAATCGAGGTGTTCACATATAGAACGAGACAATTGACGGTCGTCTATGACTTTTTTTGCAGTGTCGACAGATTGTACTTACAGTGTGACCAGTCAATGTAATGGGACAGATAGATTAACGGACAATAAATTAACTGCACGACATAGTGGGAACGCACCTTAAACTATTTACTGCGTTGGAAGTCTTCAGGCTACAGGACTGGGATGGACTGGGCATTAACATCAACGGTGACAGACTTTGATAATACAGGCGAACGCAGGGCTATGGCCAGGGTGGGAGCAAGCCCACGCGTCAGAAAATGTTTTCATCAACCATTCTGTTCGGAGGTCAGACTTCGAAATTCGAAGTAATTGAGCTATTTTATGGTGTTTTAATAAATATGATACAGGAATGCTTTGCTAAACATGTTTTTTCATAGCTTCGCATACTGGTTCGATTGAGACCTGGGCTGTACTCTAACGGTGCCAAATGGACTGTTAATATATCAAAGCATTGAATAGTTTGTCCGAAAATGCCACAATGTCAGTTCCTATCCAGGGCCAGAATTTGCTGTTTATCCAACAGCAGCGGGGCATCAGGCAAAGCCATGTTATATATGCGGTTCATTGTTGCATTGGACGATATCTTCAAGCTTCTGGAAAGGGATGGACTTTACATAAACCTCAAAAGTAACAGAATTTGATGATACAAATCGCAGGACAATATGGGCAGCGTGGGAGCTAGCCCACGCGACAGAAAATGTTTTCATCAGAAGTAATTGAGCAATTTTAAGGTTTTGTTTTAATAAGCAAGATACAGAACTGTTTTGTTTTACATATTTTTCGTTTTTTTGCAGCTTCGCATTAAAGACCTGGGCTGTACTTAGTATTTGCGGTGCCAAGTGGATTATCAATTCCTTTCGTGTGCTGTAATCTTCAACCTCATGTTCACTTAGTACCTTGGTGAGCTAAAAAGCAAACGCGAAAAAGATAAAATGATTTGTATATCTATTTAAAGAATCAAATTCCCAGACTAATTCACTGCTGCTTGACTGCTCCACTACAATACAGTTGACCCACAGGATACAATCAAATTGAACAGCACACTACGCGATTGAATTGATTGACAGTAATATTCACAATTGACATTGACCTAAGTGCGTCTAGCACGAATATTAGGCTGCAAGTTCAATTAATTTCTTTACCTTTGCAATAGACTATTATATCCGTTTGTTAGCTTTTATGGTATTATTTTCTGGTTTTAAAATTCCCTTATCAACCCTTGCAAGTAATGTGTCTAATTCCCGGACACGCAGTGTAATAATAAATTCCGTAAATTTATAAATTTCATCTTAACTAATTCTTATAAACTTTATCAAAATAATATACTTAGTATTGTAAACATTGAAAAGGTCTACAGAAAACTTCGGGATCGTAAATGTCTATCTTTTATGGATATCCCACAATATTTTTTTTTGTCATTTACTTTTTACAACAAATAATGCCTAATTTTCGCAGCGATTTTAAGCAATACAAAAATAATTCATATACAATTAAACACCTTTAATACTTTGTGGATTTAATATAGATCTATATGGCCTTTTACAGCATATGATTTAAATAAATATTTTCGAAGATGTTACAGATTTATAAATTCTGGGACGTAGCGTTTGCGGCCGTGCCGGCCGGCCGGAGCGGAATAGCGCGTCGAAGGCAGCGGTTCTCCCTATCTATAATAGCTCTTTTAATTTAGCCTTCGAAGCCGGAGCGGCTCGCTATGTTTTTACATACAACGTTCACAGTTTTTCTGTAGTGTATCAGCATTTAGTATCAGCATTGCACCCGTGCGAAGCCGGGGCGGGTCGCTAGTTTTTTTTATAAATAAATGATAGCCCGATAGTAAGCTGGCATATGAGCTTCTATAATGGAGACTGAACTATCCCAGTATACGTTCAGATTCGAGTCTGCTCAGTAAAGGTCGTTTGCTGCTGCCGGCTGGGACTCGAACCGAGAACATCTCATGCGCAATGCATCACGCAGGCCACAGTTATGGTTGCAAACTTTATTTTCTAGAAATAAAGTACATACATACATAACGTATGTATCCCTTAAGGGGTAGGCAGAACACCAGAGGTTATATGACCATCTGATGTCACGTTTGACTTTGGAGGTATTATAATGATGGATATGGATAGAGATTGTAGTGACAGGGGGTCAGCCAACCCTGACATTTTTGTTATCGCCCACAAAAATGCCAATAAAACCTCTCTTCCTTAAGTGACTTTGACAGTATGCTCGGGAAGAGAAGCAGCTGGTACATTCTATGTTTTCTTTCGCTCCCAGTCCAGCATCGAAGTATATTTGAGTTTGAAAAGAATATCAAACAGTTATTGGAAAAATAAAAAGTGTTCAATTTTTCGAATGTTTTAAACGCATATTTTTGCTTTTTATGCTGAAAATAGTATTTTTGTATTCTTTTTTTTTTTCAACAGTAATCAATCAATCATAATGCCCATCCCTATTTTGACGGCCGGCTGGTGTAGCGGTTACATACATTACATTCTATGCCAGAGGTTGTGGATTCGAATCCCGGCGGCGGTGGATATTTGTGTGATGAACAGATATAAGTGTCAAGTCATGGATGTTATTTGAGTTTATATTCCAATAAAAAATATCTATTTATTTATTTACACTTCATTTTACACCAAGTAATAGAACAATAAAAAAATATGTATTTATTTATTTAATAAGTATATCAGATAACTGATATACAAGTTCTTTAAGTAACTTAATTTGGGCTAGATAATGTGTGAGTGTCTGAAATATTTATTATTATAATTACTGTAACCAACAGTTTACCTCTATGTCGCCAGTAAAGCTAGAACTATAAAACTCACACTTGAATAAATAAAGACAAGTGTAAAATTGTCTGTCAACAATGCTTAAACTAGCATTCATTAATAAAGCAAAAATTAATAAGGCTTTGGCGAAGTATAATATTGATTTTTATTTTCCACGCTAAAGTCAAGGTTAGAGACAGTCACGTTAATTATTTAAAAGTTTCTATTGAAAAATGAAATCCAGGGTTGTTTCGTTTCATACCTTTTATTTTTCAGATAATTATAGGTAAAATTAGGAATCTTGTACTGTCTCGAGTTTTCAAGAGGTACTTAAACCGAATTAATAGCTTTTAATGATCTGTTTCAAAATTATAAACAATAAAGATTAATTTTTTTGTTTGGATTTATAGATTTTAAACATTATTCTACCATTTGACACAACCCTTTTAAGGAGCCCACTACAGGGTCATAAGTCTCTTCCCTGGGTGAAGGTCCGTAAGTCGAACAAAGCGAAATGTCTCTGAATAGGCATCGAAATGTCAAGTTCAATTCTAAGGTACCATAACGAATCTGAAGGGTTTGGAAAAGGGTTTTTGGAAAATACCAGTTGGATTGTTAATCCTGTTTTTGGAGATGCAGATCAAGTTCAACAAGAAATTCCCACGGGGTTAACTTTCCGCGTGCTAGTGTAGGGTACAGAGGGCTGCAGGTCAAGCATTCCCAACCTGTCAAAAATTTTTAATTGAAACTCTATGCCCTTGACATTAACTTAAAATTTGGTTAAGGAAATTCGTCAAGCTTGTAACGCTATTTCTGCTGCCTCCTGTAAAATAATACTGATCGCTTTAGGGCTGACGCAATTTTGGTTGTAAAATTTAATTAGTGTGTTTGTACAGTCGTGTCAATGGAATACTAAGCTAAGCCCCGACATCCTTCTGAGCCTAGAATAACAAATCTCGGCTCTGACTGAAGAAAACTTGAAGGTGGAACTGGGTTTAACGCGTAAGCCGAGTTCAACTCGAATTGATCGCGTTTTGTTACAAGTCGAAATTGGGGCTTAACCTCTTACTACTAAGCTAAACTTCGATTAAAATCAAAAACCGATGTACTCGCGACGTAGTACAAGCGGGAACTAGCCACGTCCCACGCGTGCGTAGCACGTACCGTACGCGCGTAGCTACGTCCGTAGCAGTTTTGTATGGATACGCCCGTGACTTACCATTGGCCCTTATAATCCGGGTAAACACATCTTTCATTTAATAAAATTAACCATACCACCTTATGACAATACAAGGTACACAAAATCAATAGGCCATTTCTATTATAACGTAACAGTTTCGGTTCATACGTTAGTGACTGCGTTACTTATGATTGTGCAATTACTTACGTAAGTGGTATTTTTACGCGGAGTGGAAAGTCAATTATTATTGTACTCAATGCCATTGTTATCTGTACAGTTTGTATGACATTTACTACGTCTATGCTAATTGTGTGGTGTTGAGAGACGTTGAGCGAAATTTAACTTTTTAAAACATTTATTTTGATCTAGATCTTAGCACGATGAATTGCTTAAAATATTTCTGTTTATTTAATATCGATAAATAATTTAATAATTTAATAAGTATGGTAAAAAAATTGTATTGAGACTTCCACACCCACGTAATGATGAATTTCAGGTAAATATTTTTCTTATATGCTCTGTAATTTTTTATATTTTCCCAGTGAATAGGTCTACTCGATGATTTTTTAAATAAACGGTGCGTACTAGCGTTGCTGCGAATAGTTGTTGTAGCGAATAGTCGAATACCGATTAACCTCCATTCACTGTGGCGAATAGTCGAATAACTCGACATTACTATTCGACATGAATAAGGCACATTAAAAATATTTCTAACTTCTGCTAAGGTTGTGTGTTAAAAGGCAGTTTATTTACTAGAAATTAGAAATTCCATGGCAGGTTTAATTTATGAAGAAAAACCGACTTGCTCCCGAACAACGTACAGAAAAAAAATGATTTTGTGCACCACAATCTGCCTCTGTTGAATTTTAAATATGAATTTAAAAGCCTCACTAATTTATTTACGTAAATATGATAGTCACAGGCACATATTACAGATAATAATTGATACTGTGTATTATTTTAGTAAGGAAAATAATAAAAATTGATAATTTTTATCTAATTAGTTATTTTTTTCTTTAAAAGTTTATTTTAGACGACTATTCGCCGAATGTCGAATAATATAAGGTATTATTCGGTATTCGTTTACTTCTCGCAATCCATTATTTAAGCAAATTAATTGATATAAATTATCAATCAAGCTATACCCCAGAGTTATATGACCTGTAATTATTGAGCATACTGTGATTGTCACTCATTCAACTACTAAGGTAATGCTAGCTAATAGATGTAAACCTTCGCCTCGTTTGGCTTATTAAGTTGAGAATTATTATAATCTAGATTTAAAGAACTAACTCACTTGAAGGTTTTTTTGAAGAATTTAAATCTGTTTGTTGAACTCTATTTTACTTAATAATTAAAAGCTGACTTTGATTTTTAGTAAGAGATAATGAGGGCGATAACGAAGAGTTCTTTATTTGTGCGTACGAGTACAGATGAATGGGTGTTAGTATCTCTTTCACGCTTTGCCCCCAACTTGACTAGTAATTTCGACGTGAAAGAACAAGAACATCAGTCCACATAAACTTTCACGTGCACAGTATCACGAGGATTCAAATAACAAAAAAAAAAAACAAAGCCTGAAATCTGTTTATCCAGAATAAAAAATTACGCAAATTCTTTTATTTTCTATTTTAAACTACAAAGTACTTAATAACATGTATATTTAACTTAGATGTTTTATAGCTGAAAATGTAAAGTTGAGAATTTTTTCCCGAACGCAAGTGGTGATGAGGACGAGATACTTTTTATTTAGCACTGATAGAGCACGTCATATTTAAATTAGAGATGATTGGAAGTGCATTTTAAATAAAGATGGTCGCAGCCAGGTAGGCACAATCTCTGCAACCAAGTCGGTATTATATGAATTTAACGTCTACTTTGTTTAAAAATTACATCTTTTTACTGCCTCCGCGGTGTAGTGACTAAATAAATAAATACACATTATTTCCAGTGCGGGTTTGACACCTGTTATGTGATAAAATGTACATTTCTAATTTCTATTCATAGCTGATTAGCGTTCCTTATCTTTAAGGTATCATAAAAGGCAATTCCACGTGAATCCATCTAGCATGATACCTACCCTTCAAATAAAGTTCGAGACAGTTTGCCGCCACTTTAATAGCTCAAGTGATGACGCGTTTTATGCAAGTAAAATGGAGAGTCAGTTCTTAGCTTGAAGTTTTGTACACTATCTTTTGTCTCACCATCATCAGCACCATCAGGTGAGATGACGATATGGGGTAGGAAAACTCAGGACTGCTAAACAGAAGCCAACGGTGTAATTTAATACCAGTTTATCTATAGGTCTATCGTTTATGGTACCTAAAATGAAAATTGGAAAGTAAATATGATCGGAGTAAGTGCGTAAACGAGTGCGCTAGTTTTCACCGCGTTGTCAATGGGAGTTGATCTAATTCGAAAGTGAAATAGTGAGGTCTAGAGGCTCATTAAATACGTATTCTAATCGCTTTCCCTTAATTCAAATCACAGATTGATATTTAAAATAAAGTTATCTACCTACTTAAAATATCACTGTATAATTTTCTCGGGATTGGATGCCCAATTTTTCGCCAATTCAACAATTTGGAAAAAGATCGGGGTCCTTTGAGAAGAGACCAAGTTCCTTTGAGAAGAGACCTTCTTTGAGAAGAGATTCATTTGGAAAGTAACCATTTTTTTTAAAAGGACCCATCTCCTTTGGCCTCTCCTGCTGGTTGACTCGCAACTTTCAACACTGCCAATTTTATCGGATCAATCAATAAAAAGACTTTTAAGCATGGATTAAGGCCTTATAACACAAGAATCCTTGACAATAACGTCAACTAGAAACCGACTGAAATGATTTATGCACACTTTTATGGTCTAGTGGTTGAAATGTCATTCAGGCGGTAGACTTTCAAGGGTGGAACAAGGACTCCTAACGCGATACTTTTATATTATTTCAATTTTAAACAAGATTTGTACACGGGCCGCGAAATTCATTTTAAATAAAACACATAGATTTTTTATTTATTTATTTATTATCAATAACAAAATGCACAGACCTTAAGTATAGTTAGATAGTTACATTATGCACACTAAGATTGTCTGGTGGTTGAAATATCAATCTGGCGATAGACTTTCAATGATGGATCAAGGACTTACATTACAACACGGCAATCGTTAACAATAAAATATTTTTTAACACGATTTGATAATGTCACGTGATATCTATGACAATTAAAACTGATTGTATTGATTTATGCAGACCGGAATTGTCTGGTGGTTGAAATGTCAATCTGGCCATCATAGATTTTCAATGATAAATCAAGGACTGCGACACTTCTCGACAATAAATCCAATTGAATTTCCAATTTTGAACAAGATTTGAACACGGCACGCGATATCAATGTCACCTAGCAACTGATTGTAATGATTTATTTACTCTTGTATCTATTTATTTAGTATTTTTACTATTTATATATTTATTTAGTCTTGTTCAAATACGACCATAAGACTATAACTTCTCATCTGCCTTCGTTTGAATTGCAATAATACATACATTCGAAAAATTTGAATTGTACTGTGAAATTGCGATACGTGGAGGGAACATTCTTAATTCCTAAAATATTTAACGCCCACTTTTTGAAGGAAAAGTCAAAAAAAGCGGATGATATTTCGAATATTTCGATTAGATCGACAATACCTATCTAAGTATTTTGTGATCATTAATAACCAATGTACGGAAAACTCTTCAATTAGGTATAATCATAAACTTAAATAACAATAAATCACAAATTTTCAAAAAACTAAAATTCTCAAGTATCATCCAGCATTAAACTTATTCTTCTCAAGTTGAACATTTCAAAACACGAATCAAAGTAAGTACCTACTAATCAAAAACACAACTGCCTACAAGTACACTTAAACCCGGATTTTTGTATTAGAAACTAGATCGTAAACTCTGGCCATGATCGTACACCTTTCACTCGAGTGATCTGTGCCTTATGCTGATGAGGTTCCATACTTTAGTTTCGTCTGACCTCGAGATAAAAGTAAATATTAGATGGTTTATTGTTTGGATAAAAGTAGAACGTTGGAGATACGCAGTGATAACTAGGTCATTAACCGTAGCGAGTTAGTGTGTTTGCTCAGGCTTAAGTTGTTAACATTGAAAAACGAACTAAATTAACGTAGTTTTTAACTCCAGTCGATTTTTTATCCAACAAAATAACAATTGAGTAATTTGATTAAAATTTAAGATAACGCCATCTAGCGCAGGGCTGTTAAAGTAAATTAAATAAGTTTTCATGAGAGTGTTACTTGAATAAAAGTTATGATGTAATGCCGTGCTTTTCCATTTGCTTAGCTAGAATCGGTTTAACATTTTATAAAAAGCAAACTGCGACTTATTATATAAAAACGTAGCTAAAGGTTGATACGTTTATCAGTAGAATTTTTTTTTCTACTTTCTTAAAGCTGCCTTAGCGCCAAATTTGCAAGATTTAAAATATCCACAGAGACTATCACTTTCATATCATTGTATCTTCTTCAAGATATTCATAGAAACATACATAGAATTGTTTTTTATTTGGCAATAAAGTGAATACCTTACAAATTGAGGACCCTAAGAGTGCATACAAGGTGGCACAATGTTCTAGGTTTTCCATACATTTTAAAGTATAAGAAGCATATAGGTACTAATCTCGGAGGACCAAATAAGCTTTGAAATACTTGCAACGACAATCGCTAGCTATCAAATCTAGCTTAATAATTAAAGTTTTTGTTACTCGGCCTGGTCATTTCAAAGGCTAATATTGTTAAGAAATTTACGAGTCTAAATTTTTAAGAACAGTATATCTTGAGAGTTCGACTGACTCGCAACTATTCTTATTAATACATACAAAACTTCACGCCTGTATCCCTTATGGGGTAGGCAGAAAACCATCTAATGTCCCGTTTGACAAATTTGGAGGCTTTATAATGATAGAGACAGACTATTGTAGTAATAAGGGGTCAGCCTATCGTCTTCAAAAAACAAAACTCAATTTAAACCTCTGTCCCTTAAATGTTTTGGGGACTGAAAACTGCTCGTGGCCGCAAAGTTTAGCCCTCGATGCCTTGTACGTGGTCCCTGGGTGGTGCTAAACGAGCAGTAAAATCTGGTGGTAGGCTTCAGACGTGGCTTGTCACCACCCACTAGACAAAACCATGCCTCCAAGTAACCTAGTTGCGTTCCGGCATGATGTATTAATGAGAATAGGATCCTTACTATATAAAAAAAAACTGACTTTCACAGTATGCCCGGAAAGAGAAGCAGCTGGCACATTCTATGTTTTTTACTATGCTCCCAGTCCAGCATGGAAGAATCTTCCATTCTGCACTGTGATAATTTTAATGTAAATTATATTTTTTTTAATAAAACTTTATTTGGAGGAACCACAAATAAATAAACAATTCTTGGTCAATACGTCACACAGCGCTATCTAGCCCTAAATTTATTAATTTCAATGTTAAACCTAATTTTCTGATGTTATAGGCTTATGTTTCACCTGCAAGTATATTTTTTGACAGTTCAGTTTTCCTCTTTCAGAGTTAAACAAACATGTACAGGCTCAGACATGAAGCCCGTTTATAAACTGAGTAGGAAAATCTCTCGTATTCCCTTAATTTTTAGATTATGCCGGAATAGCTTAAACCGCGCACTCGCCGCAGTGACCTATATCCCATTAATAGCGCTTGATTGCTTATAATCAACAATTAATACGAAGTCAATCCGAAGTCAGTCGCTTCGTTGTAGCTGAAGTGTTTATTTTGCTTCGTGACCTCCATTTGATTAATTGAAGTAGAGTGTAATTACTTATGACTTTCAATGAAGTTAATGCGTCCTTCGACAATGATCTAAGCCCTCTTCTAAGGCTTAGATCATTCTTGATCCTTTTTGATCTAAAAAGCAGTGACCTTTGTACTGTCTTGTTAAAGGTTTGGGTCAAATACTAAGAATACTAAGATACTAAGAATTATCAGATTTAATATTACACAAAAAGATAACAATTTTTTGGGTAAGAATGTACCAAAATTAATTACATTTATTACTTTTAAATAACTGAAAGAATATGCTACATATAAAATCATCACCTGACCTGGACTCGAACCTGGGACCTCCAGTTTGCTGGACGAGTGCTCTTCTACTGAGCTACCGGGGTCTGGCGACAAGCCACGAAATTACTTATCATACTTTTTGTTTTTACGTTATATTGCTAACGTAGCCCCATTTAATGGATAGGTTTGCAGCTAAACCATGTACTGGTCGGGTGATAATTTTATTAAGTATTTTTTTCAGTTATTTAAGCTTAAAGAAAGTTCTTAGTTCATGTGTGGGTTCAAAACCAATGTTCAAGTGTATGATATTTTATTAGCTTATATTTTTTTTTCATCATCATCAACATCCACTAGAGGTACAGTAGAGGCCTGCTGGACATAGGCCTTCCCCAAGGTTTTCCACGTCGCTCAGTCCCGCGCCGTCTTCATCCAGCGTTTACCGGCTACTTTAACCAGATGGTCGGTCCATCTTGCGGGGGCTTGCCTACGCTGCACCTCCAAGTACGTGGCAGCCACTCGAGAACTTTTCAGACCCTACGGTCATCTATTCTGCAGGATATGTACCTTGCCCATTGCTATTTCAGCTTTGCAATCCTTTTGGCTATGTCAGTGATTTTGGTTCACCTGCGAATCTCCTCATTCCTGATTCGATCCCGCAGGAAAACTCCGAGCATAGCCCTCTTCCATTGCCCACTGAGCGACTTTAATCATTATTGCTCCTGAATTCTCTATACTTTTCAATGCCTAATAAGGAATCATTAGCTAAGTATAGCAAATATAGTGCAGTAGTGATGTACAGTTCTGTTTAATAATTATTTCAAAGCAAGTGCTAACTTGTATCTCCTAACTCAAACTTATAAACGTTTGTTTATAAGAAATTACTGATTCTGCAAAAGCACTTCCGAAATACATTTTAAAGTTTTATTATATATGACCTACCACTATTAGGTAGGTCATACATACATCAAATTGTAAATCCAGACAAATTATTACAATGGAATGAATGATCTCATTAAAACTTAGTTTCCTATCGATAAAGTAGTGTAGCAATCCAACCTTACGTGATAGACCAAGGAGCTGCCATTGGTTCCAAAGTGAAAGTTTACTTTCTTGTGCCTTGTCTAAGAGTCTAATGAGGAGATTGCTGTACTGGAAGTGCCGTGGAAATTCGTGATGGTTTATTTTTATTTACCTACCTTTGAATATTCTTTTAGATTCGAAGAAGAAGGCAAATTTAATAGAAGTCTCTTTTATTTGGAGGAGCTCAGATGATTATTATTTATGACAGTTGCTTGTTTAACCGTGTACTACAGAATACATTTTGGTGAGTGCGCGAGTGCTCTGTTTGAACAAATTGAACCCTCACCCTTTTACCATCGGACTACTAGACGCAGACAGAACTTCCATCCGTATGTGGTAGATTTTCCGAGAAGTCGAACTAAGCGCTTTGACAGTTCCTTTTTGATACCGGGTGCCAAGGTTTGGAATAAACTGCCTGCGTCTATTTCCCCTGAACAGTATAGTCCTGGTACTTTTAAGCGTCTAGTGAATAGGTTTCTCGTGGATGGACGTGTACCACCTTAATGTTCATGTTCACTTAACATCAGGTGTCATGGAAGACAAACGTCCAATCCATACTTTATAAAAAAAGTCTCTTCCAGTCCTTGCGTAAGACTACATCCATGTTCACTTTATAATTGAGCTAAACTTGTGCGACTGTTTTCCCTACGACACCATGTAGTGGGTTAATGTATGGCAGCTTTCGTCTTTCGTCCATCGAATGGATAATTCACGATTGTTAACCTACTAATTTCAATCTGTTTGGAAAACACCATAATTAGTACGAACTAAACGTTGCTGACTTAGTTTAGCAATTAAGGAGTTACGATAGTTTTGTTATTTAACGAGGATTAATAGTTTACTCACGTACGTATTATTTTTGGTCCAAGGATGGTATTTCCCGTAACGTTTTATTGCTGTTAAGTGTTGTAGATCTTGTATTCGTAAGAATTATCTAAAAAAAAAACATTTTAAAACTTAGTTCAAAACTTTATTCAAAGGATTCATTTCGAAGAAGAAGAAAGATACCTACTACATAAATACTCAAAAATGAGTGGAAATTTATGGGATTTTCATACGTACACACCTTCAAAAAAGTATAGTGAAGTTATCAGTACGTACCCTTACTCCTGATACTCGGTTGTCACAGCTTTATCTAGAAATAGTAGTAGTGATACAGGACTTTGGATAAACTAGAGCGCATTGCTGGATAATTAGGTTTCGTTAACAGTTTACTGGGTTAAGGAAAAAAGTACTTTGTATGAGCTTGATGAAAAGCTTAGCGCTTTCAGTCGTAAGTAACGGTCGGGTCGTACCTATTTTTGAATCTGTTATCCGAAATATAAACAAAAAGAATATCTTCATGAATCAAATCTTATGCTATACCTAATTTATTGATTTATTTAAAAATGTATATATACTACCCACAGTGCGCACAATTTAAGATAAAAATAAAAGTAAAAAAAAAGTTCAAAGTAAGTTCAAAGGTACAGCATATTTCTAAAAAGATTTTTGCCATCGGACTCAAGTCAGGAGAGTTAGGTAAAATTGAAATAAAACCGTGCTCTTATAAAAATTAACATATAAACTCCTAAATTTTATACTTCTATTACAACTAGTCTTTTACACTACATATACAAACAAATTGTTTTCTTTTTAATTAATAACTCAAACCAAGCCACAAACTACAGGTAAAGATTATGTTATAGAGACTACACAGGACTAAGAATAAATTCCTGAACCAGTGAAGAAACAATTCTACATTTTCCAGGCTTGAACTTGAAAGTAAGACTTCTCATGCGAAATCTCGACCAACTTTCCACCATGGAGACTGTCAAAATCAGCTTCCTTCCATTCCCATATCATGTCGTATCAAAATTTATAATTGAACAAGACTAGTTAGAAAAGACAGCTCGGAAACTTTTAAGACACACCTCAGAAATCAAACCAACTGTTCTATATGTAACGGACCTAGATTTTAAGACATACGTCAAACTGGTGTTAAATTATTTCGCGCTAAAAAGTTTCCGCGTCTCAAACGTCCTCTACATATATCATTCTATTTTAATGCAAAGTGGGCTAAATACGTGAAAAATGTATTTTAATTTATCGTTAATGAATTATCCGTGAAATATATCCGTCGATACGAGCTGCTGGCAGTTGTTCAAGAGTACACTGCAAATGTTTGCCTCGCTCATGATTTTAGATTTCGTTTTGTAGCTTTTTAATTAAATGCTGGATTGTTATTAGGAGTTTTCGTGTATTTTACATTCAGTCCTAGTAGAATTCTGTCATTGAAATGGCAACGATTGTTAATACCCCATCGAGGTTACTGTTTGAAAGGTGTCGTAATAGTAGACTAAAGATCTTACAAATATGTATAACCACGTAAAGTGTATAAGAATACCTACTGCGAATAAAAAGTTTTCATTTCCATTTTTCATTTACAGTTAAAAAAGTTACAAGCACACTTGTAGCATATATCATACATATTTAAAATGTTCATTTTAAAATAACAGTTCTTAATTTGATTTTTGTAAACCTGTTTTGAATAGTATTACTGTAAACAACGAACATCATATCAAAATTAGAACAGTAGTTTACGAAAACAGAATATCTTTTTTGAAGTTTTTTTTTTAACTAAAACACTCGTATGAAGATTTCAGTCGTCATTTCATTTCAGAGTCACCTTGCTGACCCATCATGGCAGCGATGTTTTCAAAACCAATTTCAATTAAAAACATACCGACTTTGAATAGGTGAACTTGGGTGACCTTAGGAAATGATTGTGCGTAGGAGTAACCTAAGCTTCGACTTGTTGCTCTGAGGCACCAGACCAGAGAATTTAAAAAGGGCTTAATTGAGAGTAAAATTAAAAACCTTTGCTTTTAACGCAATAGGTTTTTAAAGACGAGGACATAAACCTACACACAAAAACAACGTAGTTCGTTCCAGAACAAATTTTCGCATATCAGGAGCAAATGATGGGAATATAAAAGGATACGAGTATGAAAGGATACGAATATCTGGATCAAATGTATCATACATAAGTAACCCAGAATATCCAGTGCTTAACTTATAATGCTAATAATCCTGTGCTAATAACCCAGAATATGTGCAAAATTTCATCTCAATCAGTCGACCCCTTTCAGCATGGAGAAAAAACAATCATCTATGAATTCTTACATACTTTCCCATTTATAATATAACTAGAATGGGATGTGTAATAAAGTGATAGCTCCAGTAAATTTTCCTTCGTTGTAAAAGCCTATGGCAACAAGCGAGTTGGGTTCGCCGGGGGTCGGGAGCTGGGCGCCTGAGCGTCGCCCGCCTTACCTAAATACGATGTTAGGTAAGTACCTAGCCCCTTTGTATGTAATGATGCCTGGAAATAATAAACTATTGACAACGTTAACGATAGCTAATAAATTTGTTGAGTAAATTTTGCCTGTGTCGTACTCTTGGATAAGCGTTGAAGGCGACTAATCCATGTAATTCTATTTATTTATTTATGCAGTACCCAAACTTAATATGGAGACCCCATAGAGGAACTGGGATATCTGGAGTTTCTGTATTTAATATTAGGGAACCTAACCTATTGAATCTTATTATGTAAATAAAAACGAATTTCTTTGCGACAGCAGTGGGTTGATAGGTTGCCCAGACGCGCGAAGCGAGGCTTTGATACGATCCATGACAAAATGTTTGTGTAGGTATAATCTATTCAAAAAATTCACATAAAATCTAACATCTTAAGTCTAAAGAATCTAAAGTCTTTTATCTCGCAATCTTGGAGATTGGAGACAGTGGGTCTGAGCGATTTCCTTATATTTTCACTTATACATAATAAAGCTGCAGCATTTGTTCGTTTGTTTGAACGTAATTTTGACTGAAACTAGCAGAAACTTGTTTGTTTTGCACTTTTAGGCTTTTGAGGTTATAGACAATTATGCGGAAGTTCTTACAATATCAAAACTTAAAAACCGAGCAAAGTTTTATTTTTGTTACAAAAATGTATTAACAAAACCAAACCAAAATGAGTATTAAATATTAGTATTATTTACATGAATTCCATTTAAAATTCGCATCACAATCTCTGCTCATTTTAAACCGAGATAGGTTAAATATCCAACATAATTTATTATTAAAGAAAACAATCCCTATCATTCTAAGTTGGAGCTTGCTTATTCTACTCCATAGATACTAATAGTATTATAGTATATTTAGTTATTATAGTATAGTATAGTATAGTACAGTCAGGAATTTTAGCTTCTTAGAACCTCCAGACATGTTGCTATAAGATGATTAAGTCTTTAACACAATTTGCGAAATAGGTCAGGCATCAATAATTTGACGAATCAGTATGGAGCGGGCTATTATTATTCCGGGCGTATTGCGGAGACCTGCAAATAATTACGTCATTGCAGGTCCCTGACCTTAATCCAGATTTTGGCTGAAGACTGTTATACTCACCTATATAGTTGCGTAGAGATGGTTCAATTTAGAAATCTGGTGAAGACACCAGATTTTTTTTAATTTTTGTTAGATAAATCGAGATGAAATTATGTATTATATTCAAATTTACAAAGTTACAAAAGGGTTAAGTTTTATAGATTAACTGAAATTATTGTTAAATCCAATTACTACAGAAAAAAAACATGGCGTCTTCTTAAATATAAAACTCAATTGAATACAGTTTGTCCATTTTGTCAGAACGATAATGCAACTAGGTCAGTACGTATGGTTATTCACTGCATGAGATAAAATGTCGTCATGAATAGGTGAAACGATGCATGTCGCAATTTTACTAAGATTAGTTCTAAGCGTTTGCTAATATGTGATTTGTCCCAGCTTGGATTATTTGAAAAAGGTTACTGATGATAAAGTTCGCGGTTTCTTCATGTCTAGGATAGGATATGAGAATCTTGTTTTCGAATATGGTGTTGTGTTTTCGTGATGATGGAAAATGGATAAGATATATTCCAGCAGAGGGCGTCTCCTGGAAGAATGATGATAATAATCTGATTATCTATGTTTAAATTTTATGTATGGTTATCGCAGTGGTTTAGGAATTAGGTCTAACTGATTGGAGAAGGTGTTTTTTTTGTGGATAGATAGTTGAATGTTTTTAGATTTTTTTGCGTTCAGGCAGATTTTTTCTAACTTAAGCACGTAGGTAGGGCAAAATCTAAAAGTGTGCTTCGAAAACTTTAGTTTCTTTATTCCCGAAACTTATAAGCGGGTGAAAAAGACTATTACATGACAGCAATATAAGTACAAAATCAAATGAAAAACGAATTACTTCAACGGTTGTCGCTGCATAGAAGAACTGTGTCACCAAGATCTGGTCAGTATTAAATAGAAAACTTACAAAGCTTGACAAACTTAATATGCTAACTTACATATAGGTTAGCTTGTCTTTAGTATTTATATTTTAATAAATATCAGAAAGGGGAAAGATTTGATTTCTTATAATTTTTTATATAGCAAACTCAAAAACTAGTGACCCAAATATAAAAGTTTCTTTAACCATTAGTGAACTATGGTGTATATTATCATCAGGTGTATATTTCGCTGTAATTTTTCCAGAAATTCCTACTGGTTCAGAAGCTAGTATTCAGTCAATGAAAGAGTGAAATGAAAATCAGACGAGATTCATCATCATCATCATAACTCATTGTAAAGAGCCCACTGCAGGGCTATGAGTCTCTACCCTGGGTGTCGAGGAGGTATAGGCCATAATCCACCAAGCTGGGCCAGTGCCGGGGTTGTGGATGTCAGAATTTTCAGGGCTCCAAAAATGGCTTTTGACAAACCCTAACGACTACTGTATACAAGTATACAGCACCCGGGACCGACAGCTTAACGTGCCCTCCGAAGCACGGAAGTCGCCGTGAGAAATGATTGTTCGGCGGTCACCCATCCAAATACCGGCCGCGACGAACGTTGCTTGACCTGTGATATCGTTTGATACACACAGTAACCACTGCGCCACGACGACTTCACAAGATTGATTACTACTTACTTTCATTACGGTCATCTTGACGCCTACGACTATATTCACCACAAGTCGTGACCATGGTGTCTGAAAAGTCATCGAAATGTCAAGTTTAAATAAATACCTATTAATTACTAAAACACCATTAATTACGTTACATTACACTGAACCTTCATCTGTTTTGGGCGTATCATAGAAAATTTCCAATTTAGATTTCTGAACAAAAATACAAACAAAATGTATATCGGTTTGGTTCAGTTATTAAATACAGTGATAAGCGTATTTCTACTTCTAGGTATACTTTTATCTGGATCTTTTATCTCCTTCACTCACAGATAATAGTTTCCATGATGAAGCTCTGACGAACGACCTATACAAGAATCATCGTTCCGCAAACTTACATGACTCACTCTTGTTCATGGAAGCCTAGTACTATGAGTAACTTTATAAAGCGTTGGTAAAAAGGATATAGGCAATCATTTTCGGTGACAACGTTCTACATTAATCTAAATTATTGTTACTGAAACTCTCAAAGATTTAGGTTATTTACTTATTTAGTTGTTATTATTTATTTGTTGTAAAAGTCCTGTTTTTTTGTTCCGGTTGTGGGATGGAATGGAAATCAAAGTCATTCCATTGAAATATATGTTTCGAATGAAAAGAAATTCAAAATTAATCTAAAATATAAACTAGTGATAACTTTTATTGTATTTTTTAATAAAATACAGGCTTAGTTGCTAGTTTCAGTGTGTTGTCTTACACAATGAAACTATTGCGGATTGTTGAGAACATGTTATAATAAAACAGGCAATCAAGCAAGTGGATACAACAAATATCGGATTTATAGTAAGTAGAACTTTAAATTCGTAAACGTAATAAATTTTTGTATTTTCTTCTTACAACTTTCGTTGTTTATGTTATAACCTTCATTCGGCCTCAAACTTATTTGATGGCAAAGAACGATAAAAATAGAGATGGACTTAGAACGAAAAATTTATGTCGATCTGTCAACATACGTCACACAAATGTATGAGTCAGTGGCTATGATGTCCGTCAGGTAATTCAGTAATATGCTCTAACGCAAATCGTGCCACTTTTGATAACGTCAACTGAATGTATGACGTTTTTTGTTTTACCTACTTATATGTATATAAACTACTATAGGTCTACCAGGATATGATGGCATAACATACATACATACACAACTTCACGCCTGTTTCCCGTATGGGGTAGGCAGAACACCAGAGGTAATAAAACCATCTGATGTCACGTTTGACAAATTTGGAGGCATTATAATAGTGAAGAGAGACTATTGCAGTGACAGGGGGTCAGCCTATCGCCCACAAAAAAGCCTCCCATAACACCTCGGTCCCTTAACTGACTTTTACAGTATGCTCGGGAAGAGAAGCAGCTGGCACATTCTATGTTTTTCTTTCGCTCCCAGTCGAGCATAGAAGCTGATGATGGCATAACAAAGTTTAAAAAAAAGCGATTTTCATTGGGCAATAAAAAAAAAATTATCTGTCAACTGAAATTTCGAGGAATTGTTTTTGGTTTGGCTTCAAAGGACAATGACCACGTAGTATAAAAATGTAACCCAGGCCCGGTGCAAAAGAAATTTATCTCAAAATACTGTCAATGTTGAGTAATTAATTACTGCATATAGGGTAGGACTGAGATATTTTTTCTAAATGTTTATTTATTTTTTAACTTTTCTCCGCTTCTTCATCTGAACGACTCAATTGATTTGAATGAAACTTGGTACTTAGATAGATAAGGGCCTGAATTAACATCGCTCATGAAAACGAAGGCAGATGTTTCTTTAAAAATGTTTCAGTAAAATGGTATTAATGAAACCTCTGCCTAAATTCAAAAGATATTTCTCACATATTTCGGTCATTCCAACAATACAGTATTTAATTTACACATTTTAGTAATAACCCGAGACACATATCATTGCCACCGGGCATGGGCTTTTTTAGCTATTGTCCTTTCCTTTACAAATTTCCACAGTATTGCAAGCGTCAATTTCTTTTATCCCTTTTTGCCATCAGATTCTTGTAGACCTATATCTACTGCTACTAGCCTACTATTGCTACTAATCCTTTTGTTTAAGTATCAGGCAGGACTACAGCAAGTATCTTGCATACAAAATTTCACGTAGAGTGAATATAATAGACTAACTGTAGCTAAAGAAGTATAATAGTCGTGAAAGATGACCTATGCTCTGTTAAGTGGTATATCCGATTTAGCTACCGCTTTTCTAACCGACTACCATTTGCAGTCGGCCGCCACATAGGGGATATAATTCTAATATAATATTAATATTCTAATAATATTCTATAATTCTTTTCTAGGGCTCCTTTTCACTTACCATATCACCACTAACAGTCAAGTTAGATTGGAGTCAAACATGGCTTTAGTAACCGATGGATAAAAAAGGCTTTTTGATATGAATTTTCAAACTAACGTATGTATCCAGAAGGATGTGTAGTCTGCCATTTTACCTAAAGTTTAATTGACAAATGAGTCATGTAGTATGCAAATAAAGCCTATTTAAAATGTAACTAAACCCGTGTTAAATCTTTATCTGATGATCAAGTGGCGATGGGGTTAAAGATAGGCATGATTAAGAAGGGAACTGGCTTTTCGGTAATGTTTTGCGAAACTTGACCGCGTGGGGTCGATTTAGAAAAGCCTTTTGGTTCCTGGATAAGTGTTTTGTAGAAAGCGACTTTTTCGATTTAACCTCCAATTTGGTGAGTGTGTGAATGAGTGCTCTTTTCAACCGATCAAATTTCAATTCATCTGTATGTTTTGTTATCTCATAACTTTTGACTGGGTAAACCGATTTTGATGATTCTTGTTTCATATGAGAGAGCATACTTTCCATTTAAATTTCATCGAAATCAATTGAGTAGTATTTATACAAATATGTATGAATTCGGAAATTGTTTGCCTTGACGATCTTATACTTCAGCCAAAGTTTTGACGTGAAATCGGTTTTTTAATGCTCTACATTCATTGATTATTGAACGAATTAGACCCACTACTTTTACCACCGGACTTCTAGACGCAGACATAACTTCCATCCCTATATACTGGACTTATCAAAAAGTCTTTGAAACACTTTGAAACATTATGCCTCGATAGTTCCTTTTTGGTATGGGTTGCCAAGGTGTGGAGCAAACTGCCCTTCTGTTTTTCCTGACCACTAAAGTTCAAAAAATTGGTGGTATTAACACTTCGAGGCACAAATGGCGTGTTAACCTACGGTGACAATAACCTACGCCACGGAGTCGTATGACGACAATGTTTCTTTATAAATCACAAACATAAAAATCGCAAGTATTTTCCCCATTTTACTTATAATGACGCAATTCAAAGTATAATGTCTGTTTGCTCGGTATTCGGCTGACGTCATATGCTAAAGTAAACACTTTGGTCTTGGTTACAAAGATTGTCATTGTAAACCATTTTAACAAAGTATATGAATCCACGTGATCATCATTACGTTACTGTTTACAAGTTTAAATCTGAATATATGAAAGGAATATGTATATTATATGAATAAATATGTAAAGTATTTGAGAATATTAGGACAGATGTTCGTTTCTGTTTCACGCTAAAATTACAGGTCACTTTATGCTGGAATATTGCAAAAAAGTATATTTAGTGCAAGATACTATATGTCCTGATGTTTTTACGGTATTGAGATGCTAGCAAGTGAAGCCGGTGATTCAGGTAAAAGACATCCGCTGTCAAAAAACGTTAATTTTAAGTTTACGTCACTAAATCTCGTTACAGCCAACAACGCATCAAACGATTCATGCGTTTCTGTGACGTATGTAGCGTGATCCACGGATATTTTGTTACGCTTTAGCATTATGTGCAGTGGAAAATAGGTACAGTTACGCTCGATTTATGACGTTTAGATTTGAAAATGTACGATGCAGTGTTCCAATTTTTGTATTAATAATTGGAATCGTAAACAAGAAAGAAGTCAACAGATTGATTTCGTGGGGCCTTCGCTTGCAAAATCGATCCTGAAAAATGTAATTGAAATTTGGAAATAAAGAATTGAATGGTTCCTTCGGAGTGTTCTTACAGTCATCATCATCAGAACTATTTGTAATGATGGTCTCATTTACATTTTTCAGGATCGATTTTGCAAGCGAAGGCCCCACGAAATCAATCTCTTGACTTCTTTCTTGTTTACGATTCCAATTATTAATACAAAAATTGGAACACTGCATCGTACATTTTCAAATCTAAACGTCTGCGAGCCAATAAGAGTCTCCCTGGTTTGACGAGGAGTTTTTAGGCCATAATCTACCAAGCTGGCCCAGTGCTTGTTGGTGGATGTCAGACTTTTAGGGCGCAGAAAATTTTTCTTCCAGTGCTCCCAAAAAATTCAGTTTCTTCTTAAAAACTTTCAGTCAAGTCAAATAGACTCCTCGTCACTTATCATCAGAGGATGTTGCAGATTAAATAAATAAATTTTAATTTTTGAAAGATTTAAGTTTAGAGTAGACTAAAAACCATTATTTTTCATTGATTAAACACTAGATGAAGTATTGTTATATGTATTTTAATATCATGTATCCATACTTATTTATATATGTATGTATGTATATATTTATATATTATTATAGGAATATGTACTATTCGTATATATTTTATTCAAAAGTGTAGTAATTACTTATATTAATAAAATTACAACATGTGTTCTGTTGATGACCTGCAGATGTCTCCATACATTTTTTTAATACTATTGTAGGTTGTCTGGTAAAATCGCTTTATATCGATAAGGCCACCAGTTGTGCCTTTCAAAACTGCTTTTGTTTAAATGTATTTTTTCCTTTTGTTATCTATACTAATATTATAAAGAGGAAACCTTTGTATTTTTGTATGTTTGTATTGAATAGGCTCAAAAACTACTGGACCGATTTCAAAATTTTATTTTACCATTACTTAGAGGGATTCTTCCGAATCCGTATAGGCTACTTTTTATCCCGAAAATCCCGCGGGAGTCGAAGCAGCTAGTATATATATAAATAAATAAGTAATTTACAACAAATAAACATAGCTAGGGTGATAAAGCACGATGAACCAGTTTTCTCCTTAGTCCTTGTGCTTCTACTTCGTATTATCACATATATCAGATGAGATTCAGGTCTAGAGTGGGTGCATAGAGCCTCAGATACAAAAAAAAATACTGTCATAAAATAAATAGGTATTATATCAAAATAGTACTCGGAGAAAGTAAAAAAGTGAGTAGGTACTTGTTTGTCATAGCTTTCGAATTGTGAATTAGATAAAAATAAGCTCAGTGCATTATAGAGATAGTGTTTGCCAAATTTTAAACGAATGAAAGTTGTTTGTGCTTTTTTGTGTAAGGAAACTTTGGTGCCAATGACACAGTGCAGCATTAGATACTATTATTGTAGTGTTTTTTTTTGTTTAAGACTTAAATCACGTTTGACCTTAATATTACCGGATAGATAAAAATAAATAAATAAATAAATATTTCTGACACTCACACAACATTATCTAGCCCAAATTAAGTTTCTTAAAGAACTTGTGTTATGGATACTAGATAACTGTTATACTTAAGAAATATATAAACATACATATTGAATAAATACATATTTTTTATTAGAATAAACTTAAATAAACATATAAACATCCATGACTTGACGACTAATATCTGTGTTCATCACACAAATATCCGCCGCCGCCGGGATTCGAACCCAGGACCTCTGGCATAGAAGGCAATGTATGTTACCGCTACACCAGCCGGTCGTCTGGTGACGATAGGGTCGATAGGGTCCGAGATTGAGATGGTTTCATGAAATGTTACTGGTTTATATCATCAGCCGAGCGGTCATTGTCGATAGTTGATTTTACATGATGGGTGGTCGTAGTAGGGGTAACTGATTTGCCTCTTACAACACGTTTAACCAAGTTTTAGAGGACTCGATATGGACAGAACTCCTGAATTTTAAATACAGGAAGATAAGGAGACTTTTACTTTAAAGAGCGATAAATTAAAAAATTGCAGACGCTGGAGCATCGTCGTAAGGTTGCTTGTTTGACAGTATTTATCAGCTACATTTTGGTGAGTGTGCGAGTGCTCTTTTTGACCAAATTGAACCCACCCCTTTTTACCACCGGACTACCAGACGCAGACAGAACTTCCATCCCTATATAGTGGATTTACCAAGAAGTCGAACAAAACGCTTCGATAGTTCCTTTTTGGTACGGATTGCCAAGGTGTGGAACAATCTGTCTGCGTCTGTTTTTCCTGACCACTACAGTCCGGGAACTTTTAAGTGTCGAGTGAACAGGTTTCTCGTGGATGGACGTGTACCACTATAGTCTTCATGCGCACTTTCCATCAGATGGCATTGAAGACAAACGTCCTATCCATACAATAAAAAAAGGTGTTTATTTTTTACCCGACTACGGCATAGCAAAAAGGAGGATTATGATTTTGACCTGTATGAATGTAAGTGGGTAAAGATGTTCATCTCTTATCGGGCTATCCTTTCAACATATTTCTATCAGTATAACGTATAAAAATACATAAATATTTCAGCGGAGAGTATTTTCTTGTTTCTTACTTTTTAGAGCGCGTTTTGAATAGTCGGGTTTCAGTTTCTAAACATATTTTTTCACTTGGATTTTTCTCATAGCACTTATATGTTCAGTTTGGATTCTTGAGCCAGAGTTAATCTGAAATACGGACTGGTTCGGGTATTGGCGCATAGTGGAGCGTTCCACGGAATAGTGCTCATTACACCAGCTTACTAAAGTTCAATTTGGGGTGATAAGGTAAGTGTGTCATTAATAATAATAATAAATATTCTTTATAGCCACAGAACTTAAAAAATAAACATTTTATCAATATTATCAACGATGTGGGCGGCCTTATTGCTTAAAGCGATTTCTACCAGGCAACCCGGTCATACTCATTGAATAAAATATATCGGTCCTTAACTTGCTTAAAAAAACACTATTTCTGTCTCTCTTCTATAAATAATACTTGCATAGAGATAATCAAACCATAATTTGCTGTAAATAAATAAAATTACTTCCATGCTGGATTGGGACCGAAAGAAAAACATAGAATGTGCCAGCTGCTTCTCTTCCCGTGCATACTGTTAAAGTCAGTTAAGGGATGGAGGTTTAATTGGCATTTTTTTTTTGCGGGCGATAGGTTGAGGTTGACCTCCTGTCACTGCAATAGTCTCTCTCCATCATAATTATACCTCCAAATTTGTCAAACGTGACATCAGATGGTTTTATAGCCTACCTCATTAGGGATACAGGCGTGAAGTCATGTATGTATGTAAATTCAATTACTTAAATTGAATCATCAACTACATAATCATACATATTATGTAAGTTTTTGGAGGAAGGTGTTCGTCCCAATCCCAAGAAAAGTGATGGCAGTGCGCTGCCCCACGCGGCCAGGACACGACGACGGTTGTTCTCGGCAAGTATTACTCATGGTTACCTGGTAGATAGATCGTCACAGCACGATTTAGGTAAGTAATTTGTCAAATTGCCTTCGCCGTTGATATGTGTCATGAATGAGTTTCGCTGAATTTGCGTGTCTTCAAAATATTCAGCTCTTATTGCAATCGGTTTCAAAGCAAAAATTGAAGGTACGAATTAAAATAAATTTGTACGATTTTCTTGTTACAAAGAATGACCCTCTAGTTTATTTATTTATTAAGGAGAAAAAACAGACAATATACATTAAAATAACTTATAAATAAAAGCATTTACAGTAGGAAATGTATTTGTCCTCAACATTCTCACTGAGATTCAATAGAGATAGAAAAAAATTAGATGATCTTATGGACATAAATCAATTTAACTAAACCAATCATTATTAAGACGAAAAGAAAAACACAATTTAAGAAATTAAAACAAAATTAAATACACAAAATAAAAAGAGATATAAACCAAATGTAGGCAACAAGTAGTAGACAATTACTCAGTTTAAAATTAATTAATTAGGTAGTTGAAAAGTAAACAAAAACAAAAATAATTTTGTAATAAACTTACCTACTTTTCTCGCTAAGACGGTTTTTTGGCTCAAAATTACCCAGCCATCCTTCTTGTAGATGAATAATTTGACTGGTCTGGCTTGGTGGTTGAGTCTCTTGGTGGTTGAGTATTGGTTTAGTAAGAAAAAATATTGCCACCGAATTTTATCGATTTAGTGATGATGTGTATTTTCTTTTCATTTCAAATTTTCTTAACATAAGTTCAATTTAATGCAATGTTTTTGCAATTCAATTGTTTAATGCAATTTAAGTTCGGTTTTTTATCGAAAGTCTTATTAAAAATATTTAGATTTCATTAGAACCAAAAATATTAAAGGCAAGAATTTCAGAACACTAGGTAGTATACGCCCCAAATTATGTAAAAGTGTTTTCTAAATTTATCATTCTCTATTTTATAGTCTACTTTTCTCTATTTTTTACTATAAGTTTGAAAGACACGACTGCAAATTAAATAAGAATATTATATTGGTAATCTTTATACACTCAGAGCTGCGACATCCTCAACTTATCTTCTGTCCTTATTAATGTCTGAAATATGTAGGCAGGAGGGTATTTGTAGACATTTTCGGCGGGTCCCGGGTGGCGACCGAGGGTTCCAAGATTTATGGAAGAACGGAGTTCCATCTAACCGCTCCAATACTAGGAGAGGTTTAAGTGATAAGCGATTTGGGTTTTTTAGAGAAATGATTTTTATATTCCGTTTCTAATATGATTAATAATGAAGAAGAAACAATATTTTGCTAAATAGTCGTAGAACTTTATCTGGTCAACAGTTAAATTATTCCAAATGATCGTTGTATTTGGTAAAGTTTTCTAGGATTCAGTTTTTATTCATTGTAACTTATAAAAAAAAAAAAAAAATTGTATCAAATAAAAGACGTTCTTGCCCGAGTATTATCAAGCTCGTGAATGCTTGTGGCTACGGTGTCTGTAAAGCTGACGTTATCGAACGTCAAGTTTCGAAAATCAATCAACGAATTCAGAGCATTAAAAAACCGACTTCACGTCAATACTTTGGCTGACGTATGAGGTCGTCAAGGTAAACTATCTCCGAATTCATACATATACCTACATATGAAAAAAACATTTAAAGTTTTCATAAAGTTCTCAACCGATTTCAATGAAATTTATTGAGGATACTTGTAATATATATTATAATCTATAAGTATCCTCTATCATATGAAACAAGAATCGTCAAAATTGGTTAACCCAGTCAAAAGTTATGAGGTAACAAACAAAAAAAAAACGTACAGACGAATTGAGAACCTCCTTACTTTTGTAAAGGAAGTTGAAAATGTAATATAAATTTAGATGCAAACTCTAGATAAATTGTCATAACTAAGGATTTATAATTTAAGGAATTAAAATGAGGTTCACACTAATAAATGTGTTTATAAAAGTGTAAGACCATGCTATACTACTATATAAAAATTTTATTTAGTAAAGATAAAGCGGTGTTGTTTGAATGTTAGAAATATTATCTTAAAACACATTCTCGGTATTACGATCAAGTGTTTTATTCACTTCAGTTACATAATTAGCAGCCTCATAGTTTTCCCGCGTAACAGTTAACCAAAAACAAATGTGACTGAGAGTTTCAGGAAGAACAAAGCAATCTTCAGATTGCTTTATACATTATGTTGTAAATTGTATTAATTATTATCTCTCGTTTGTTACAAACGGAGATGTATCTTTGGAGATGATAGCAAATAAGAGATTTAATTATGTATAATTAAATCTCTTATTTGCTATCTCAAATAATCTTTTGTAATTCAGTTTGGTTAATCGATAAACCCTATTAAATAAATGTTCATATTAATGATGGACGCTGAAGTGACCGCTGCGGCAAGTTTATTGTTATGCGCATTCGCATAATATATTTTTTTACTTATGCGTATATTAAAAAGAAGCACACAAGGAATATAAAGCCTTGAGATCAAAATGTTCTTATCACAATTTATCTTTATTTGTTAGTAAATATACAAATTAAACATATGAGAAATTAATTTGTATGCTCCTGGACCATTTTTAATACTAAGAATATAAAAAAATAAACAAAAACTCTTAAAATCTATTACGAGTTACTTCAAAACTATCTCTCTCTCGAAGGGAGTAAAGCGGGTAAAACCGCAGGCAAAAGCTGTCTATCAATGCATTCAGTCATTCAACTAATCCATTCGAATCCTGTCTTTCAAGGTCATTCCATAGTGAAGTCAATACACGTTCTCGTGGCGAGAATTTCACCTGTTCTCGTGTTCTCGCGCTCCTTTGTCTCGCGCAAATAACCGACAAAAAGTGGAGAAACACGCGAAAGCTTGAGAAGAATACGAGAATCGGCTCCACATCCTCGTTTCTCGCGTGTTTCTCGCGAGATTCTCGCAAGAGAGTGGAACAGCTATTATATTCATTTCATTAAGAACAAACCACTTTTCGGATACATAAAAATATTGTGTTAATTATTATCTTTCGTTTGCACTCACTACAATAAAATCTCTGAGTGTCTTTTGGTTAATCGATACATCAGCGGATTAAATACATTTAAAATGAATATCCGCGTTTTCTTGATATTTGGACCATACCCGACCAGGCTCACACCCTTCAAGCAAAGGGCAACTCATTTCGTTCCTCTCGTCGAGACGTTTTTCCTTTGTAATTTCATTGAAGCAGTAGGTGTGGCTACTACGATGGTTTGCTATTGATTTAATACGTATTATCTTTAGATTTTTATTTAACATTGACTGATACAGTGTGAATGATTTTAAAACTATGATACCCATGGATATTTGAATGAATTTTGGAAACGAAATATTAAATAGTTTCTTATCTGTATCGTATGGGTGTTACCATGGGTGTTGCCGATCGACGGCGTCGTTCAACGGCGGTCGACGTCTATTGGATTTTTTTTCCTAGTTGGTGTGGTACAGAGCCATAGTAAAGAGAAATCAAAATAAATAAAACACTCGGAAAATATTTCGTTGCTAACGTCATTTCAAATTAACTGATATGCTACTTATTGATTGTTTATTAAACCAATTGGGTTGATAAACAATTATACATATATCACAATATACATTTTGCTGTTTTGAAAAATAAATTTTAAGCTTCACACTGACTTGAATAGAATCCACAATCACTGGTGTCTTATGAAGGTTGCGTAACTCAATTTCCACAATGTACCGCTTGTCATAATAGAATAGCTTTGAGGAAAATCCTTTCAAAAACAAAAGAAACGAACCCACATTTCCGATATATTAATGTAAAGCCATAAAATCGGTAACTCAAGTATGTACCAAGTATCAGAAGGATGTGTAACAGTGTGAAGGTCTCCATAAACATTAATTATATTTTTACGACAATTTGTAGTAATAAATCAAAACGGCACGAGTTTGTACTGTAAACATGTCATGAGAATGAGATTCCATGTGTTAAGTAGAGATTCACTGCATCTGCGAAGAAGTTTAGTAATCAGTTAACTAAGTTTTACACGCGGATGCACTTGCGTGAATTTTTTAAGTAAAACTTTACCTACACGTATACAAATTATAAAAGCTTTGTATAAAATATTTAAAAAAATAAAATCTCCAGACAATCGCACCAACTACATAGTCTCAAAGTAAGCGAAGCTTGTGTTTTGAGATACTATTTAACGAACTAGGGTGGAACCTAGAATATAAATACATATATAGATAAACGACCAGAACCAGTTTTTTTTCTTGTTCTGTGCGGGAATCGACCACTGGCGTCTGAGGCAGATAGGTTTACCCCAATGGAAAGGTGGTCGTCAGGACATATGCAACTCCAGGACAAGTACCGGAAAGATACCGACTCTAGGTATATCCTAAAGGTTAGTAATACTATTTTTTCCTTTTAACAAAAACTAAGCACACTTATGAGATACCATTGATATATGCAACGATCATTAGAAACAAATATACAATACACATATATCGTATGTCATCCTCATCATCTGTATCTCCTTGTTATTTTATCCATTTGTCCTTTTCAAAAGTTATTAATAATACGAGTCTGTAGTTACTTACATTGTTAAATAAATAAACATTTGAAACTTAACAGAAATCTATTTCATTTAAAATGTTTACATGATTATAAACAAATTGAAAGTTTTAGGACTTTTTCGTTGTTCACGTGGATATATTTTAAGACCAAATATTCTCAAATGTAGCTGAGTATTTTTATAAACATCTTTTGTATTAGAATTGTACATGTAACATTAATCAATCAATAACAAATAACAAATTTGTAAGATTTTTTACAGTTTTAAGTTACAATCATCTCACCACCGCCCTAGGTAATACTAGTAATACTATTTAGTTCTTTTAAGCAAAACTCAGCACGCTTGTTTGGCATCAGAAATGAGCAGGTTATTCGGTTTAACGGTTTGACAACCACTTTGGCGATGGGGTAAACCTATCTGCCTCAGACGTCAGTGGTCAAGGGTTCAATTCCCGCCCGCAAAAAGAAAAAAAAATGTTTCGGGTCTGGGTGTTTATCTAGTTTCCCCCCGAGTTCGCTACATGGTATCTCATAACACAAGCTTCGCTTACTTTGAGGCCATGTAGTTGGTGTGATTGTCTGGAGATTTTATTTATGTATTTATTCTCACAAAACTGTTATAAATAGTATTAAGTAAATAGTTATGACAGATATAAATCATCTACAAGTACCCTTCTCTCACCCGAGTAAAAAATGCGCAAAACTTCTTTCCACGACTTTTTATATATCCAAAATCCTATCCAGTAACACTTTAAATCATTCCAAGACACTATTTCGTGTAAAACACAAAAATTAGTCCTTATGAGTACCAAACATAAACATCCTTAATATTTACTGACAGATACAATTCACTAGGGGATCCAGAAGGATCTACTATTTAGTATAATGAACGACAACGCAAGCTGCGATGCGCGGGCGCACGTGGCAATGATCCTTTCCGCCATTTAACAGCAGGTAAACTTTTTTTTCAACAAATTAGAAATGCTGAATGTTCTAGGCGGGGCTTTGGGTCACAGTTGTTAAATAAAAGAGTTTTGTGGTGCCTCTAAGTATTACTTAATTTTAAGTGTTATTGCTTTGATACCAAAATAGATTTAACACCAATAAACAAACTTTTAGTTCAATGCACATATTTTAAGAAGTTACAAAACTAATTTTAATGTAACAAAAATTAAGGAAATTAAAATTCTTTTCAAAAACACATATCAAATAAACATAAAAAAACCTGCCAATAATTATTGCTAAAATTTAAATCGTCTGAATATTAATTCGCATTGTACAATTCAGTTTTTTCTCTGTCTAAGGATTTGAATATACGTATCCTTACCAACCATGGATGAGAAACTTCGGGCTTACCAAATACTGGTAAGTTGACCACTGTCCTTTTAAAAGGCTAACATGTTTGTTTGTATTTTGAAAAGACTCACTTCATTCCTACAGCCAGCGCTACGCATTTATCGTCTTTATTACCATCAGTATCAGCTCAAGATCAAACGCGGGCTTGTACACCGAATAAAAGAGCAGTCAATTGGTATTACGATTCATAATATTCTACAAAACGCACCTTAACGCCTAATAAATGAGGACCACCTAACAGAGTATCGAGTAAAAAACAAGTCAAACCATTCCAAATGTTTTATATTTTAGCCTGCGTTACGGGTGCAACATTCCAACTGCCTAATTTGTGGTCCTTTCTCTCTGTTTTATGTTTTTTGCTGGGAAAGGACTGTGCCGACTACACCAAAGGTCTTTTTTGCTGATGACAAAAGGCTACCCTAACGGTTTTGGTGGCGCTGCATCTTGCTCGGTCACTTATTTTGATGCTTATGGGAAAATTTTGAAATATTTTTTTCATGGGAGGATTCCAATTTGTAAGGAATTAAATGTAAGCTTGTTTTGTTTGATTTGTTTTGGTTTTATCTTGAACCAGGATTAAAATGGTAATGGCATGATAATGAAAATGAAAAACTCATATTCACTGTAGGTATAAAATATAATCTTATTGCAAGTCAAATCCTGGATGAGGGCGGCGCGGGATCGGGTGACAAAAACATTGCCTTTCTGCAGTAGTGACACCAATACTTTGTTTTTCAATTAACGTCTCGTCAACTGTGGTAATTTGATTTTTGTTAGACTAATTTGCATTTAACAGAACCTTAAACCCTATTTTGTTGAATATAACAACTAAGATTATGTACATTATGTGCACTAATCAGTTTAAGTCTGAAGCTTTTTGAACAGAAGTTTTCAGGTTGTGTGTATATCTAGGCTTCGTCAGAAGCCGTTGCAGCGCTCTGAAAATTGACATCCACCAACCAGCACAAAGCCAGCTTCGTGGCTTACGGCGTTAATAGGCTATAAACATAGTGGCCTAATGGACTCATTTAAAAGTGTTGTGATGATGGTGGTAATGAAACAGTCTCCAGCTAAATGTACCTGTTGGCATTCTGCAACCTTAGCCATGTTGCTGGTTTAATGGGTGATGCATAACAAGCGTTTTATATTTCAAAGCGCATGGTTTCCATATAAGAATCATTCTGTCTCAACGGCAATTGGTCTTTCACAATTTGTATTGCCAATTCTTTGCACTATGTTTGTGACTCCTTATAACTTCCTTATATTTGCCTCGACTCCGGCCTAAAGCTTCAGACATTGATCTTTTCATGGTTTTCCCGATAGTACCATGTAGAGTAAGCATACCTCAGCATGCTGTTGAAAGAGTCATCATCATCATCACAACTCTTTGTAATGAGCCCACTGCAGGTCATTAGTCTCTCTCCTGGGTGACGAGAAGGTATATGCCATAATCCACCAAGCTGGCCCAGTGCTGGGTGGTGGAGGTCAGAATTTCCAGGGCGCCGAAATAGCTTATCCTGGGTTATTTGTAGCCAAACCTATGTGCATACAACAGTCTAAAGATAACACTAGAAAAATGACGTCGTATTTGGTATTAAGCCCGAGAATACATTACAGAGCATCTCCAATACTCTTAAGCTAAGGAACTCCGCTCAAGTAATGATGATAACTTAATATCCTTAACCCATGAGCTCGTTTTTCTAATTATAAACTTTTATTATATTTACCCATATCGAGCCATTGCCAGTTTCTGCCGAGCATTCCAAAATTGTATGTAAATTAAATATCGGAATCCGCAAAAAGCCAAGGTTAAGACGAGAAGTTTAGTAAATGCTCAAAGTCTGCAATCCAATATGTTAGCTTTTATGGTGGCGTTCCAATGTTAAAGCTATGTCAAAAAGGAAAACGAAAAGAATGAAGATTTGAAGATGAAGAAGTTACAGATATAAGAGTTCGTGGCACTTATTTTATACGTAGAGCTGTTATATGAAAACCGAATAAAAAATGGAACATAGAAGAGGTGATAATACAATACAGAATTTATGTTGAAAGACAGTATCTATTTATTTAACTAATATAGACGCTTCATTAATATTTCAGTAAACTAATTGTTCAACATTCTCTCTTTTATTTCGTTAAGAAATAAATATAAGTAGATTATTTTGTGTTACGTCAGCTAAGCACATCAGTCACGTGTTTTTACATGTTGTTCTACATAATTAGGAGTACAGATAGGATATCCCTTCACGTTAGTAGCAAGGGTGACTTTCAATCCCTAAAAAGCAATGCATCTACCTATTTTCGGACTAAGAATAAATATTTTCAAATAAGGAAGTGCAGTTCCGAGTCCTAACCAATATGGTAACGAAAATAGCTTCAATGCGCCACGTTTAGGAGACGTGGAGTGATCGCCCTCCATCAACTATTTTGGGAATTCTGATGAACAGCTTCTATTGATCAAAATTCTTTTAAACACCTTTTATTAGATACTTTCACGTGGTTAGTTAGGTAATCCTACTAATATTGTATTCGTTGAAGTTTATGACTTATGGAGGCGTGTATGTTTGTATGTTTGTATGTTTGTTCGTCTTTCATGCTAACACGGTTTTGTAAATTGAGCTGAAATGTCACACACAAGTAGAACCTAGCTTTGAAAACCATAAAAAAAATGTTTGTCCCCCTATTCTCAGTGGGTAACTTACAATCTTACACGGATGCAGGCACGAGAACAGCTTAAAGAAATGTAAATCCACATTTTTATTGCAGGTATTATGTATATTTTTTATTTTTACTCACACATATAGCTTCACGCCTGTATCCCCTTATTGGGTCGGCAAAACACCAGAAGTAGTACATAAAACCATCTGATGTCACATTTGACAAATTAGGAGGTATTATAATGATGGAGAGAGACTATTGCAGTGACAGGTGGTCAACCTATCACCCGCAAAAATGCCAATAAAACCTGTGTCCCTTAACTGACTTTTACAGTGTGCTCGGGAAGAGAAGCCGCATGCACATTCTATGTTTTCTTTCGTTCCCAGTCCAGCATGGAAGTTTTTATTTTTATAAATGTCTTATGTCAATGGGAGAGTGAAAATTAGATCGGACATAGATAGCACCTGAAAATTAAACTGAGACTTTTTCAATAAATAGAGTTTACTGTAAATATTTAAACAAATAAAAGCTAGTATATTTATTATATGAAAATAAAAATAACTTTTTACAATAACTGTCAATCAGTGTTTAAACAAGGATGTGCACAAATATTAGGGACTTACTAATACATTATTGACAAAAATGGAGTATTTAAATTTAGCTCACAAACAATCATGACTTAGCAAAGAACTAATGTACATAAAATTAATATTGAAACTTGTACTTAAAAACAGTGAACTACTGTGTAGTTTACACAGTTCAATAACAACTAAAGGACATAGTTAAATGAGTCATCAAGTTAATAGTGTCCAATGCTTGCAAACAAAGAACAACTGTGATTTCCTTTTGTTTCTTTATAAATTAAACACAATGAATATCTTGTTTCTGTATAAAAAAGTGTTTTTATAGTAACATGTAAACACGCGCAGTGGGAGGGGAACACTTGATGAGACTTTCTGTGGACACCCTGCGGCTTCCGAAAGTTTTAACATTTTTGTCTTTCCTACAGCATTGAAGACTCATTCATAAGTTTTTGTGTGTGTTAAGCTTCATTTGGGTGTTATTAAATAAGTTGTCTTTACTTTCTGCTCCATATCAGTTGAACTGATTTGTATTTAATGATTTTGAGGGAGTAACAAGGTTTGAGGCAATGATATCATAGTAACAAGAGGTAGAATGCTAATTAGTGTCATCAGCATTGGAAAAGTTTAAGTTAGTTTACTTTTGGCTAGTGTAGGGTGTAGTAAGCTTGCTTTATTTAAAAATGGTCTCTAATGTGAAAATACTACAATTTTGATGTATTGGTTCACAGGATAAAATACGATATTGTTTGGTTCTGTCGAATCGTTTCGTTTCGAGTATTTTAACAGTTTATATTAGAAATAGTAATATACTTACTTAAACATATGTTGAATAATTCTATTGACGAGTCTTTATATCTACTTGGGTTGAAACAAAGTCATACAGCTTCAAACTATTAAACATTATTTCAATTCCTTGCCCGATTATACGAAATCAGCTATTTTCTCGAAAGCAGCTTTATAAGCACCGTGACAAGTTAATGCAGACCCCAATGTCTCCATTAGTTCAGAAGTGTCCAAAAGTATCAAGTTTTAGCAGGGTTTGTTTCCAGTAACGATATAAATAAATTTTAATTATGAACAGCCAAGCTTGGCTACCGGAAAAACGAAAGCTAAATAGGCCAGAAGGATGGGAAGCTACCTAATTGTAAATTAAAAAGTTCGCAGAGTTACGACACCACAGTCCACAATGACACCCCGCTAGTCTAAATGGGGTGAATTCGAGGGTGAGACGGGAGAGCCTTCCCCGTCGCCCCCCGCCCAGGGGGTGTATCCGTGGAAAGCGTGTGACATTTTGTTTTAAAATATTGTCCGCGCGAATACATTCACGTGGATCATTTTTAATCGTCTCTTTTTCCTTTTTTTTTTGCTTTTTACCTCTCTTGATAAAATGAAAAGTTTTTTACATTTTCAATTCTGGTTATGGTCTGTCAGCGTCGTAGCTGTTTTTTGCGTGTCTATTATTTTGAATATCAGTTGATGCGAACTATGAATTTTTATTTAAAGTTGGTGGTCATCGAAATTTTCGTTTATATAAAAAGCTTCTACCCTTCAAGTTCGTACCTAATTTTGGACCACAGTGTATCTACGACTAATGTTTGAATACTATCAAACTGTGCATGTTTAGTATAACAATTTGGTAAATTTCTAAGCTGTAACAGTAGGGTACCCGAACCATTTACTGTCATGTCAAGGCCGTCGGCTTTCCTGCGACATTCTTCTCGCCCACCGGGATATCTCACACTAACCAACGTTGTGTAATACTTTCATTTCATAGAGATTCGGTTACAATTGACACCATAAATTTACTTATTCCTGTTTCGTTGAATATGTTAATGTTGGATATAAAAATAACTATTTGTTTATTGACCTTAGGAGTACAATTATAGAAGCATTTTTTTATATTGCAACGTCATAATATTAGTATTACTTTACTCACTACATAATAATATTACTTCTTGGTGCATTTGCAGAAATATGAGGTTAGAAACTAAGCTGTAAGATGGTTTATTTATTTTCCTGTTTTAAACCTCCCATAAACTTTACTGGTATAATAATAAAATGATATAAGTAGAAGAGACACAGTTATCTGTAACGGGATTTTAGTCAACGCTCCTCCTTTCACCCTCTGAGCTACCTCCCGGGAACCTGATCCAAGTATTGCCATGTTGACCGGACAAAATTCCCGGAATAGAAATTTTCCCTAGAATAAATGAAAGCGGCTCACGAAAAATCTTTTTGATTTTGAGGAAAACTTTGATTTAATTTTTAACTGGATTTCAACCTTATAAAGTCAGATCATTTATATGAAGCCATCGTTTTAATTTGCAATCTATTTTCTTAAACAGGTAAAAAAAATGTAGCCAGTAGTAAAATAAAAAGCAGGAAGAATTATTTTTTATAGCTTTCAGATGTACCTTTGGACATTCTTTAGTATTTACGTTATTTTTTTTCTAGCCCTCTGGTGTACCTAGGTAAATAATGAAATAAGTACATACGTTAAAGCTAATAAATACAAAAATCCAAGATTTTTTCAATTTTATTAAAATACAAAAATCAAAGAAAAAAAAACATCTAAATATGTGTAGCTGGCAACTGGCAACCCCACTGGAGTTTAAGCGTAGAAAGCTTGAGGCGGGCAGTGCACCTTATTGACTGCGGGCGAGCCGCCGACCCATCCCGACGTATCCCGACCATTACCCGACGAAGACTTATTCTGGACAGCTCCTTAAAATGCCACCAGTTTATTTTCTGAACACAAAAATATGTCATAGAGTTATTTTTAATATAGATTCACATCGTCTTTTTAAGTTACATGTTAGAATCACGTATAATTTTAAGAGTTCTAGTTTTGTTTTTAACTGGCAACACAAAAAGGTATCTTTAAAGTATTAAATTCATAGAATGATTTATTTCGATTATTTTTGGCTTGCAAATAGGTAATTAAATTTAATTATGATCTCTTATTTATTTCATCCATAGTGACGAGAAAATTAAAGAAAACTAAGATAAATCTTCATTTTGTTTCGTGCAATAACGCGGCTTCACCAAACGATAAGATTTAATTTTCTTTAGACTTGAAGTAAAATAAAATAAGATCATTACATAAATTGAATAAAGTTTGTGTTCCTTTTTTTATACCTAACTGTATATGTTACAAAGAAATGTATTCAAATAAAAACAACACTTCAAATAAAAATATCGACTATATTTCACATCACTTTACAGAATACGCGCCCCTATTTGACAGTGTAACCACTACAAGGTTGAAAGTTATGAACTTTTTGTTGACACAAGAGAATGAATACCTTTAATCGTGCTCATATTGCTTTAAGTGTCTTTTTCTTTTATATGATAAAATAGGTTTTTTTATGTTTTTTTTTTATAAGAATATCAAGTACAAGTTAACAGTACAGAACTGCCTAAACTTCACGATTAATTATTTTAATTATAATATACTCTGTGGTCGCAAAGACAATGAAACGTCAAACATGTGACATACAAGAAGACAATCAAAAAGTTTTACATATTAACAATGTGCTAGTAAAAATACTAAACTCACAAATTACCAAAGCTGTACAAAGCGACACCCGATTCACTTATAATTCGAGATTCATAGCAGAGGCTTATTTTCATAAAAAGTTGGTCCCTTCAAACATAGTAATTTCACTGGAAGGGAGTACCCACCCGCCCCCTCCTACTCTCTCGCCAATCTACTCGGGTTGGCCTTTTAACGCGGTATATTGTCTCTCAAGTTAGATCTGTATTTACCGAATGGAATAAACCTGTGTTCTTTTGCGTTGTAAGTTAATAAAAAAAAATCAATATAGATTAGTCTGTGGTTTTTTGTTTAAATTTTTGACAGATGGTTTTTATAAGGCATAATTCTATTCTAATCAAAGTTTTCTATTCAAAATTGAAACTATTCTAATTTTGAAATATAATGTTAAAAAATAATATTTTTCGAACAGGCAATAACAACACAAAATCTTCAGATATGTAAGATGTTTATTTGTTTCCGTTCCTGTGTAATTTGACGCTTTGTTCGAATTGTAAACAGACGCAACTAGCGCCATCTATAATTTTATGATGATAAACTATTCAGCTTGACAAACCAAGTGCTTTGTATAAGTTTTGTTTATTTTTAAATGAACTAGTATTAGTATTTTAATTTAATAAGATTTAGAAACTTTCAAGAATCTTTAGCGAAAAAAGATAAAAGATTATGAAATGTAATAAATAAATATAATATCACGGTTGATTAATGCGTCAAATTTGCAAACCTCTTTTTTACATTGCTTAAATCTAGAGACGAACGTTAAAGAGTTCCAATTACAAATACATTCCGCAAAAATGGCATTACAAAGCCAACATTGTTGGCCAAACACATCATATTCAAATCATCACCAAACATAATCAGGGCTTTTGAAAAATCTCTATCGTTAACTTTTTAAATCTGTCCCGAGGCTCAGTAATACGTTATTGATATTTGTGAGCGAACTGGATAATAATATTTGTATACTATCAGCCAGTTTAAATTGAGCTTCCCTGCCTCTCTGAGGCCGTGAAACGTTTTAAGTGTTGAAGGTTTTTTTCGAGTTAGTATAGGTCTTGACATACTGGGTGGTGCATTGTGGTGTCCACAATAGATTGAGTGGTAGGGTCGAACACAATGAGCCCTACTGCGTAATTGTTAAGCCGAAAGGGGGTTGCACGCCCTGTCAACTGTTCCTTCATAGTAAATGAGAATTTTGTTTTTGATTCTTAAATTCGACTAATTAAGTAGGAATGAATGAAATAAATTGATAACGAGGTTTTCCATTGTGAGGAAAATGTAATGGTTGTTATGAACAGATTGGTGGGTGTATTTAAGTTTGTATGGAATTTGCTGTTTGAGATATTTTAGAGCGGAGATTTTTTTGCAGATATATAAAAAAAAATTATGCTTGTTATTTATTTTTTGCAAAACAAATAAACGTTGTATTTAATAATGAAATTAAATAACAGTAATTTGAAATAGGTACCTATGTTTCATGTAATATTCATTTTCGCTTTTATGACTCAAAGTATTTGTAAAGGTTATTTTTATTTTAACAGTTAAAGTGACTTTGTTGTGTGTTACAAGAAAAACAACAAACTTTATTAATAAATAAACCAATTGAAACCTAAATAAAGGTAAGTGTTTCGATACCAATCTCTAGCGCAACAATACACTTTATCCCTTATTAATTATTTTATTGTAGCATAAAGGATGTCGTAATACTCTGAATAATAATATCATCGTGTAAAGAACCCTGCATAACGACAACACAAGCGTAAAAATGACAAGCCGTGCTACCAATATGTTTGTGTGTATAACATTAGATTTATTCGACTAGGTCACGCACACTTGCAAATAACGGCTACCCCGAAATGGGGTGAGCGTTTGGTATGGGGGCATCACTACTATAGGCGCAGGGCTGTCACCCGACGGTGTATACATCCATCTGGTTGTACACACAGACGTGGCGTGAAAGGGAAAGCTACATTGTGTAAACAAGTCGCCGGCGAAGAATGCTGTCCCTCTCAGTCACAAAGCCGTGTGTGTCGCATCATTGTGTGCTGTCGGCGCGATTCAACGAAGATTGTTCTGTGAAATTGCCAGGTAATAGGCCGAGGGACTATAGCATTACACTTACTTATTGGTGGGTTTACCCGCTCAACTGCCTAATCGAATTGAATATTGGCGACGTATTAGCTTTCTGATTATTTTATTAACGGGTTATAAAAGTAATGATAAAGTGAGCAATCTAATGTCAAGCAGGAATTTCAATTATACCTATAATAAATCATAAATTGTTTACAAACTAAACAACAACATAAGGCATTAGTAAAAAAGGATAAAGATTTGTTATTTTGTTGTAGGTATTCCAAATAAAAAATCTACAAAAACCAAAATGCTCCAATTACAAAAACATTCGTAATCAAACCTCTAATCTCTAACTAATCCTTTGCAGCGATTATTTTCCGATTTTACACAAATTAGTTTTGATTGATGTCTTAGATCCAGCGCTATGAATGGCATATTTTGACGGCTAATGAAAAGAACAAGAGCGTGTAGGTTTAGATTGGACTGACGTCAGTTGACAGGTCGGTGTAAGCGGAGTTCGGGGCGTGACGTAGATTGGAATTGATCTGAGTAAGACGCCAAGCGGGACTTGAGTCTCGACACCTATTTGTGTACGTTATTACCGTCTGAGCAGCGCCACCCCTGAATTGAGTGGCGTGTGGATAGTGATGCGATAATCTTGAGTGTTAGATGTCGATTGTCGATAATTAAGTGGATGTTTTTGTTTAATTAGCTACCTTCTATTTTTTAAATAATGTCATATTTTGTTACACAGATTATTATTTTTCTTCAGTTTTCTTTATTGCCAATTAAATAAACAATGAAATAACATATGAAAGATTGGTCTAGAAAATAAACAATTAAACCGAGACCGAGTTTATTAGGGATGTAGAGAATTCCCAATAAATTCAGTTGCATGTCATTATCTGTATTTTAGTAACATAATTAGAAACAATATGTTTTTTTTTTATAACTTAGTATCATCATAACACCAATTATAATACCAACACTAAAAATGTTATAAAATTTGTATAGCCAACAGTAAATAAATATGTTCAGTGATATCTAAAAGTAGGTACTTAACAATTAAGCCCCGGTACAAAATAATAAATTAACAATTATTAACACGTACAATTAAAAGCTGGGCACTTCATCAAAAAATTAACATCGACTATAATCGGAAGTATCTCTCGACGATAAAATGAACACAGTCATCAAATATAGCGATAACATCCCCGCAATACTATCCGAATTATGACTACGGTATTGTTAATTTGGACTCCGAAGTTGCCCCAAAATTTATTACAACTCCGCACAGCGAAACAACCCTATAGCAAAACCTGTAAGTGCGAAAGAGACGCTTGACCTCTATCTGTGGGGGTGTCATAAATAATTTTTACGTTTACGCTGACAAGGTCTTTTATCAATCGAGTTTGTTATTCTAAAATCAACCGTATACTACATGTTATTTAAAGTTTATTTTAGGATGTAATAGGTCCTGTTGAAGTTCAACGCGGTCTTGTACTATGCGGAAACGGATCACGAGTGAGTGTCAGAAGCTTTCATCGTATTTAACGGAGATTACAATGGCTTTTTATTTGGTTTTGGAGTTAATAATTTCCTTATTCTCAAATAGATGCTAATAAGCGTAGTTTTCTCATTGAAAGGTGATTTTATTATTTCAGATTAAAGATAGCTTATTGAAGTAGGTATTATAAGTTTAATGAGTTCATTTAAGTACTGTAAGTTTTGCTTTTTTGTGGCTTAATATCGCTGAATGTTAACAAATTATAACATAATTTATTTCAATCATTAACAGCAGTTTTTTTAGCATTGTAACCTGAAATGTTAAATATTTGTTTGCCAAAGTATTCATAAAGAGGAATAGTACAATCTGATGACTACGGTCATAAATCATGATATTATATGATTATTCATAACAGCTTTGCGGCGCACGCGTGCCATTTGGATTAGTTCTGTTTGCAGTGCACCTAACGCCATCTGTTGATATTGCACTTATCTATTAAGAGATAACATTATGTTTTACCACTGTTTTAAATTTATTTTTTAGAAAATAAATAAATAAATAATAAATAAATAAATATTTCTGACACTCACAAAACATGTGTTATGGATACTAGATAACTTATATACTTAAGAAAAATATAAACTTACATATTGATTAAATACATATTTTTTATTAGAATAAACTTAAATAAACATCCATGACTTGACGGCTAATGTTCATCACGAAAATAGCCGCCGCCGCCGGGATTCGAACCCAGGACCTCTGGCATAGAAGGCAATGTATGTTACCACTACACCAGCCCGTCGTAGTGGTAACATACATTGTCGTCTTGACAACTTTTATTTTAACTTTGCAAATAGTTAAGTCTTGCAAATAGTTATGACCCGCGCAAGAAAAAGCCAGGCCCTTTGTAAGCCCTTGTGCTATCATTTTCGACCTCATCTTCACTCGCCTTCAGATGAGATTCAGGTCAAAAGCTGGCTAGGTCAACAATAAAAAAACATATTTTCCTACTGGATTAGGATCCATAAAAAATTCAGTTACTCATGACTACTACGAATGAAAAGGCACAGAAAAGTTGAGTCGATATAATCTAGTTAAAGCGGTACTTTGCTAAATATAATTCATACATACAGAACTTCACGCCTGTATCCCTTATGGGGTAGGCAGAACACTAGAGGCTTTAAAACCATCTGATGTCACGTTTGACAAATTTGGAGGTATAATGATGGAGAGAGACTATTACTGTGACAGGGAGTCAGCCTATCGCCCGCAAAAACGATTTTTACAGTATGCTCGGGAAGAGAAGCAGCTGGTACATTCTATGTTTTTCTTTCGCTCTCAGTCCAGCATGGAATAAATGAATCATTAAAACATAAGAATATATTAAGTACGTTTTCATTATTTAAAACATAATAACACATTTAATCTAAACCACCACACACCCAAGTGTTACTTCTCCCTGCCAAGAAGGTTTTCTCAATTTGGCGGGAGTACTTGAGATGCTAATCATAATCGAATCTGTGAGAGATTTAAATGAAACGATCAATCAGCGCCACAGCTTTGACTGATAGCCAAGGATTTACAAAAAACACCCTCCTTTTGTCACTAGGTAAACGTTTTATCTGATGAATATCGTAGAGAAAATTTCTGTAGATATTTTTATCTATAGAAATTAAGATAATTTTAGATAGTTTTTATCTTTTTGACACGAAAAAAATATAACCCGAAGTGATTCAGTGAAGATGGGATTGACAATTGAATCCTCATAAAAAAAATACCGTTATATATCATCGTCGGAGTAGTGACTTTTGGAGACAGGGTGGTCGATAGCCAGGCGAATCCTAAAGCAGTCCTACCACCAAGCGGGAGCGCTCGGATTAGTCGCTATTTACTTACTTTTAAGCGTTAGAGAAGTGAAAAGTGAAGGTCATAAGTGAGAAATTAAAAAAGATATCAACAATTTTAATCGAAAAACATTATAACAAGCTTGTCCAGGTGATACTATGTTGACTATTCATTGCGGTTTCTGTGTCCCTATCGTTATCGTTTTTGCGAAATTGGTACTTAAATATCAACTAAGAAATTGTGAACTAAGAGAATATTTCATTTTACAACATGAATTGACTTGGATGGGACTCAATAAAGGGATGCCGTTGACTATTTATTTATTAGAAGGAAGGATTACGAGTGGTTATTACAGATTATCAGACTTTCCTTAGGGTTTCCTGAAATCTACCAAACAGTAATGGGCCCTGTTTTTTTTTTATATAAATATGGATGGGACGTTTGTCTTCCATGACTGTCTTTCATGACTGATGTTAAGTGAACATGAAGTTTAAGGCGGTACACGTCCATCTACGAGAAACCTATTCACTCGACGCTTAAAAGTACTAGGACTATACTGGTCAGGGAAAATAGACGCAGGCAGTTCGACTTTACGGAATATCAACCACATACGTATGGAAGTTCTGTCTGCGTCTTGTAGTCCGATGGTAAAAGGGTGAGGGTTCAATTTGCTCAAACAGAGCACTCGCGCACTCACCAAAATGTATCCTGTAGTACACGGTTAAACAAGCAACCTTACGACGATGCTCTAGGGTCTGCAGTTTTTTGGTCGTAAGGTCGACGTTGTTAATTAGATTACGGGCTCTTCGGTCAACGGAGTCCAGCGCTTCTAGTTGATATTTGGCTGAACCATCCCAAAGATGACTGCAGTACTCCATGCATGATCGCACTTGAGCTGTATATAAGTTAAGAAGCTGTGCAGGGCTGAAGTACCGCCGTACCTTCGAGATGATTCCCAACTTTTTCGAAGCTACTTGAGCCATGGACACAATTTTTTGACCGAAGTTTAAACTGGATGTTATAGTTGCGCCTAAAAGCCCTAGATGGTCAGTTATGGGGACATATACATTTAGGAAAGTGGCCGTTAATGTAATTTTACGGCCTAAGCCTCTTCGTCACCCGGGAGTAAAAGCCATGGGCACTGTTGTTGGGCTTAACAAAAAGGTTTTCGATGTTGGTGTAACCTATGATAAACGAATGTTATTTCTAGACATTACATTAAAAACAGCGTTACTAGAAACGTTGTTTTTAAATATTTTGTTTTAATACAGACTTCTTAACAGAGTGACAATTATCATACATCTATGTTTTGCATTTTATTTTACGTAGAATGAATTAGTATGTTATTATCCTTATATTTTTCCTAACAGGTGTATAATTAAACTTGAATATAATATTGTTGACAAACCAATAAATGTATTTCAAAAATTTCGTGTGCTTGAAAGATTATGAAAATCATAATTACAAGGAAATATCTTATAAAGGTTGTAAACAGAGGATGAAGAGGTATTATTTGACTTTATTTTTTTCCCTATACGAGTATTTTTCTAATGTTTAAATCCTGTAATTCCTGTAATTGCCACGTTAGGTAAGTTTGGTGGAACAAGAAATCTGGCTCAAGGACATTCGGGAATGGACTGGAGTAGGTACCGACGCTGCAGAGTTATTTCGTCTAGCAAGAGAAACGGCACGTTGTGCGGAGCTGACTGCTAACATTCGCCAGTTGGAGAGGCAAACGAAAAAGATGATAAATCACCTCAATGTGTATTTTAGGATCCATAGCAATTACATTGATTATTAAAACCAGTCCTCACCTATGATAATCAAACGCATCTTTCAAACTTTTGTCACTGCTTGAAGAGTTGCAATCCAGTTACCGGGCGTAGCTATTCTGTTCAGAGAGGAAGGTAATTCATTCCTTCCTATTTAAACCTCCATAATAACTACATGTTAGAGTTGTTGTGGTCCAGATTGAAAAAAGAATTGGCCAGCAAAACAAGCGGCCATTCCAGTATAAGTTGTGAGTCGAAAACTCATCTATAATGAATCATGTCCAGAGACCATTTCGCAAAGGTAGTCCTGAGTCTCGACTTTCTAAATATTGAAGGTAGCTGAGTTCTGAATATAGAACCCATAGGTTAGTTGCATGCTCTAAGATTGCAAAAGTCATTATTCCTAGACGTTTTCTCTTCGTTCGTGTTCTTTCTTTTTTTCTCGTAGCAGATGCCTTTTACTCTTCAGTAAGAGGCATCATTTAAGTCAATATTGAAGAAATATTCGTTAAGGCAGAGAGGAATTTTTGAGTCCAGTTTAAAAAGCCTTGGTGAGTTGTTTGGAATCCACATAATAGACGATATATTCAGGACATTTTATAGAGCATACATATGCTCCTTTAATCATGCCATATCACAATATAAACTATTGAGTGTTGTGGATTGAAAAATATCTAAAGGTATGATTCATTTTCACTCTGATAAAACTCCCATGTAAATTTCTGCGAACAACAAAATTTTGTTTACCGATATTGTGAGTACATTGATTGTTTACGAAATAGTTAAAACTAAATGAAACAAAGGGTTGATAAATGGATTTACCCTTTGCATAGCAAACTACCTGATGACTAATGGACAAATACAATAGTTTCAAATAGAGCCTCATTATTTTACTCATAGTTAAATGTAAAAACGGTTATTTATTAAATGGCACTTAAACTAAATTATTTTACTACGAATAAAGCGATGTATTAAATGTATTAAAAGGAAACTGTAATTTGGTAACCTACAGCCTACTTATCGTAATAAAAATTACAAAATGTTTCAGCTTGCAATGATGAATATAACTTTCTCTAAAAGCTGCAGCTTTTTGGATTTAGCCGAAATTTTGCACTGTTTGGGCAATGAAATCATAGTAGGTGAAATTGAAAGACAGCTATTATTTTAACGTGAAAGTTTGCGAGGATGTATGGACGTTTGTTGTATGGACGTTGGTTCACATCTGTATCGGTATCTGTATCTTGGGTATGCATAAAAAACTTTTAAGTTCTTTCATAGGCTCCCATAGGACTTTTACATCTTGTTTTTACGGGTTCCAAACAATGGGCAATAGCTTGTATAAACTCCCAGCTTTAAATATTTTCCTTACTTCTAAACTATTACTATAAATAGTAATAGATGATAATAATGATAGATGAGAAAAAAACGTTAATATATTCAATTAGGTCAAATTTTAACTATTATGTAAGTATTATAAAATAGTTTAAATATTAGTTTATAAGTTTAACTAGTTTATTTTATTAAGTTTACTTGAATTTAAAGATAGGAGATGATAAGATTGATTAACGAATGCAGAGCATTAAAAAACTAGCTTCATCAATATTTACATGACTTTGCCAATACTTTGGCTTCACTTCAGCCTCTGCATCTGCAGATAAATTTCAATTTTCATTCATATTTTTTTTTTTTCAAAAAGCTATTTATTTATGTAGATGATATTAATATAGGAACACCTCTGAAGTCATGATCACGACTCTTTGTAATGAGCCCAATGCAGGGCTATGAGTCTCTCCCCTGGGTGACGAGGAGGTATAGGCCATAACCCATCAAGCTGGCCCAGTGCTGGGTGGTGGATCTCAGAATTTTCAGGGCGCCGAAAATGGCTTCTGACAAACCCTAACGACTACTGTATACAAGTTTACAGCACCTGGGACCGACTGCTTAACGTGCCCTCCGAAGCACGGAAGTCGCCGTGAGAAATGAATGGTTGGCGGTCACCCATCCAAGTACCGACCGTGCCGAGCGTTGCTTGACCTGTGATATCGTTTGATACACACAGTAACCATGGCGCCACGACGACTTCTCTGAAGTACCTTCTATCAAACACTGAACATGCCAATCGCATAACAAACTTACACACTAGTTAAGAACCTCCGCTTTTTGAAAGCCGATTGAAAATAAAAAACATGATGAAGTCGCCTCCTGTCAATATGGCAACTAGCCTGGGGGACTCAAGGGCCTGGCACCAAGCGGGTTCACTGAGATCACACTAACGACTCACTCATCATATTTACCTTAATTTGCATAACTTTCTGTTAAAACTGAAGACATAAGCGTATTAACGACCTCAGACGACCGGCTGGTGTAGCGGTAACATACATTGCCTTCTATGCCAGAGGTCCTGGGTTCGAATCCCGGCGGCGGCGGATATTTGTGTGATGAACACAGATATTAGTCGTCAAGTCATGGATGTTTATATGTTTATTTAAGTTTATTCTAATAAAAAATATGTATATATTCAATATGTATGTTTATTTATTTCTTAAGTATATCAGTTATCTAGTATCCATAACACAAGTTCTTTAAGAAACTTAATTTGGGCTAGATAATGTTGTGTAAGTGTCAGAAATATTAAAAAAAAAAAAAACTGAACATATCAATGTACTGAGCTCTTGAAATATCTAGCTATAATAGCATTTCGGAGGAGGCATAATATAAACATAAAATCATACACAAAAGCTATTCGATGTTACTAAGGTATTTCTTAAACTATATTAGTTAAAAAGTGTACTCAAAAGACCTCCTAATGTAAACCCAATGCAAAGTAACCGGGTTATCTCTAAAAGTGAAATTTGTAAATTGTCCTTATCAGTTAAACGTAAAAATGTCAATGACCTCATCCTAATACTTATTACTGTGTGCAGTGACATAAACGTAGAAAGTTGTTTGTATTCAAATTAACTTGTCCACTTCTAACCAACGTATATGATTCAGTTTGAGTTTATCGTGTGATGATTCAAGGATAAAGGTTTTGTCAGATGTTATCTTTACTTACGGCCTTCGTGAAGCATTGGTCGAGTGGTCATCTAGGTATGAGAGGTCTGGACTTCAAGATTCAGCAGGCCAGTTTAGGTCTGGTTATACAGGGTTAATTTTAATTAGCACATCATCTCTTGCAGGCCTCCTCTCCACGTCAATCCCAACAACATTTGTACCACGACTTTTTTAAATTAATAGTTTTTAAAATTTTAGTTTTCACGTAAAGAAACAAATTATGGCCTCGGCTTATAGGAGTTACTCTATTTACTCTGAGCATAGGTATGTTACCTTGCATAGTAAAATATCGCTTCATAATAATAATAAAAGGTACTTCGTGGCGCCGTGGTTACCAAGTCGTCGTGGCGCCGTGGTTACTGTGTGTATCATACGTTATCACAGGTTAAGCAACGTTTGGCGCGGTCGGTACTTGGATGGGTGACCGCCGACCATTCATTTCTCACGACGACTTCCGTGCTTCGGAGGGCACGTTATGCAGTCGGTCCCGGGTGCTGTATAAATTGTATACAGTAGTCGTTAGGGTTTGTTAGAAGCTATCTAGGCGCCCTGAAAATTCTGGCATCCACCACCCAGCACTGGGACAGCTTGGTGGATTATGGCCTATACCTCCTCTTCACCCAGGGGAGAGACTCATGCCCTGCAGTGGGCTCATTACAAAGAGTTGTGATGATGATGATGACTTCTAACAAAATGTAGAGTCAGGAGTAAACAAAAAAAGAGTTGAAGTTTTTAATTTTTGTGTTGTTTATCAAGATTTGTAAAAAGTCGTTGAACAAATTTTGTTGGGATTGATGTAGAGAGACTGCTACAAGAGGTGATGCTTTAATTAAAATTAACCCTGTATACAAGGATATACCTAGTTCCTCTGTATAGGGTCCAAAGCACAATCTTATTATAGCTCACTTTGAGGTTTCATTGTTTATATTTACCAACCTATTATTTGTATTTACCTACGTATTTCAGATTTTTTAAATGAAAATAAAAATGAAAAAAATATTTATTAACCAGGAACACAATTTACAAGAAATACTTAATATCTAGTGGTTGCTTCACTAGGCCATAGCCTGTATCGAAGCAACCATTTGCGGTATTTTAATCACTAGGTGCTCTTTTGTATATATTTGGATACATAATATTTATTTTAAAGTCTATGCTTAGGTTTATTTACATTTAATAAAGGATATCCATTTGATACTTTATTTAAAGATTTTTAAAAGGTCTTCCGTTGCATCATAGGATAACGTATGCAGCCATGTTACCATAATGAATTTAGTTTCTAAATTTAAGTAAATACATCTTATATATATAATCATCATCATCTCATCTCATATCATCATATAATATTACATTCGTTTAACTAAATTGTGCATTTTGACTGAGCAGTACGTAGATGAGACCGTGCCCAAGTAGCCGAGACACTGTGAGATATTCTAAAATACTATTCTTATATATTCTAGGTTAGTGTCGATTTTGGACATTTGCTATAAACTGCGTCAATCTAGCAAATCCTATGAAACGGGTTATCTTTGAAAATCATAAAGAAAAACTACATTCAGAAAATTTTAATACTTATAAATTGCACGAGTTAACAATCAACTTAAAACAATACTTAAACCAAGTGAATATTAAAGCCAACGACGAATCCATTCACTGTAACTAGATACTCTAGTATATATACCAGGGTACGATAAGTGCGCACAACCCTCTCCCCAAGAAACAATACCAATTAGCACGTTAAATGCCACCAGTGGACCCCCAGAGTCTCCTTGGCAGGCATCTCTGGGTGGATTGCTACCACCAGCGCATATCATTTCAGGATAAATAGCACCGATATTGCGATATGCCTGGGAGCAAGCTCCTTGGTCGATTATCTGGACTCTTGCAGCAAGAAGATTCCTTGGTGCTTCGCCTCCATACTAGAATCAAACAGTTTTGATCTTTTTATATTGTGATTTGAAGAGATTTAAAAAGGAAAACGATAGGCTACAAGATCAAGATCTTATATGATTTTGGCCTCTGGAATGCAATAAAAAATAAATATTTGAGGTTATATGAATACTATAATAAACTTACCGAAGTAGTTCCAAATCCAGAAACTAAAGCCTCAGTTCCCGTGGGTAATAATAATCTTTGTGGCGCAATTGCTATTGCCTTAGTATTCGAGTCAAATAATATTTTGTTGACAGTAATTAAAACAGCAATATCGGCTATTAAAGTGATTGGCGAATAGGCTTCATGAACAACGATTCGCGATAGATCGTAAGATTTGCCACCGCTTAAACGCGAAGAAGTTCCAACAATAACTCTTATTAATGGCGTTTGACTGACGTAACTGAAATTAAACAAGACAATTCACTAATGTATCGATATCTGATAACTTACGTATAACAACATGAAAAAATAAGACTATGGGAGAAAAACGAGATACATGCATACATAACTTCACGCCTGTATCTCTTATGGGGTAGGCAGAACACCAGAGGTTATAAGACCATCTGATGTCACATTTGACAAATTTGGAAGTAATTTGAATGTACATAATATACATAACTTCACGCCTGTATCCCTAATGGTAGGCAGAACACTAGAGTAACCTCTAAAATCATCTGACGTCATGTTTGACAAATTTGGAGGCATTATAATAGTGGAGAGAGACTATTGCAGTGACAGGGGGTCAGTGTATCGCCCACAAAAAATCTCCAATCAAACCTCTGTCCCTTAACTGACTTTTACAGTATACCCGGGAAGAAAGTACCTGGTATTCTGTGTTTTTCCTTTGCTCCCAGTCCAGCATGGAAATTTGAATGTATTTATATCTAATGGTACAGAAGGCTAACCAACAACGTTCAGGTTCACGGATGATACTGGGTAGTCGGTTCTAGGTATTGTATCAGAAGAAATTTCAGCACCTTGAAAATTCTAATCTACCAACTATCACTGGGCTTCACCACTAAGGTTCATTATGCCCAAAACCTAGTCGTCACCTGGAAGAGACTCATTGCTCTTCAATGGACTTATTCTAAAAAGGTTGTGATGCTTATCAGTAGCTTCAAAAAGATAAAATGGTTTAAAAATAAATAAATGATTATTTAAAATACTGATACTCACTCAGAAACACAATGAGCGGCAGTCAACACACAGTTTTCGGATATAACTGAAGCACCACAAATATGCGCCCAATTATTGCTAGTACGTCTCCTGATCGATGCTTGATACGGTATGTGTTTTATATTTACTGATTGACCATTCACGATTCTCGAAGAAACTTCATTCGTGAATAAACCGGGACTTGGAAGAGATGTTGATCTGGATATCACTGAAATAAACGTAAAGAACGGTCAAACTATATCGCTATCTGTTTTGGATAATTGTATACGAGTATTTATCTCAATCAGCAGTCAAATCATAAGCCTAAACAATCTCCCTTTTATATTTTGGCGTTTAATTCTTTTCAAGCCTTAGTTAATTTACATCATTATACATATTTAGGCTTATTAATAATATCTTATTTATAAAACTTACACAATAAGAGAGATGTAACAAAACAGATCTTCATTTTCAGAATGTAAAACTAATACTAACCATTTCAGTTTTTGATAAAAGATTTGTTTATCTTTAAGCATTAAGATTATGTCAATCATTTAGTTTGAAGTGAGTCATCTATATACTGTAGTGCAACTATTGTTACGTTTATTGAGCTGCAAAAATTTATTTCAAAATAAATAATCAATTCATATCTCCATCTAAACACCTGCCACCTGGGAAAGATCTGCGTTGGACAATCTATAAGTCCCTCAACAGTGGCAGGACCCAGGTCGGTCGAAGCAAACAATACTGAGTTAAATGAGGATTTAGCGCCGACAGAGACAACTATTACTTGTTCGCACCCCACCAACTATGTCACTCCACCAACTATGCTGCACCGATTGTCCTGCCCTCTATGCCCGAAAAGCTGCACTTTTGTGGACCTCGCACTTTCCACCGAATACACCATAAAGGTGGCAACTTTTTGGACGAGAAAAATATTAATTTTTTTCAATACTTGTTTATGTATCGACACGATAAAAAGAGGACGAAGAATGTATGATCTTTGCCTACAATACCAATGATTCAAAGAAGCTATATGATGATTACTTGTAAACAACGTGAAGTTACTTGTGAAGTTGAAGTAAGAAACCTTTCCAAAGATAGGATTTTTGAGTTAACCCAAGACTTCAGTCAGCCTTAGCTATTTTTCTGCAATTTTACTGACTGAGTCTTCAATTGAACTGTTTACACTTAGACGTTCTAATGACAGCAAAGGTTGGCTAAGCTCTGGATTCACAAGTTGTAAAAGGCAAAATTTGCTATAGCAAAGTTTCCAGTCCATTGTTACCGTTCCTGTGGTGATGTGTTCCAGTAATTTTTGATATTTAGTCTTCTGATTTATCACTCACCAGGTGAAATTGAAGTGAAACTCTGAGAAAATACCAAACAATAAAAGAAATTAATTTAGAGATGATTGTTACAAAAAAAATAGACTACAAGGTGTTTTTCGACGCAAAAATGGGCTGTTGTTGTTGCGGAAAAGAATTAGTTTTTTCAACAAAATTTACCTGTTATAATACTTTTGCATGACAAAGTTTTCGTCATTTATCCTGAAATTTGCTTAATTTATCAAACTCAGAGCGAAAGTCGGTGACAATATAATGAAATAAATTGTCAGATTCTGATGATGTTTTTTATCCGATTAGGTTATAATTTAAGCCAAGGTGTCTGGGGCAACAATTTTTGTTACTGAAGTTATTACTTTTGTATATTTACAGGATGACTCTTGGATGTAAGAACATATATATTTTTTATTCATGTTGTACATATTTTTGTTTTTACTATTTTTATGGTAAAACGGACGTGCGTATCATTGTACCTATAATAAGCACTTTTTGCAAAAGATTGCCGAGAGTTTGTTTTTCCGCCGGCTTTTTTCCTCTCAGTCTACCTAGGGTTCTACTTTCATTTCGTTTTTTTAAAGCCGTAAAAGTAGTAGTAGACAACACCAAGACATTGGTGGATAATGGGCGATCATTTTCCTCATGAGCCGAGAGATGCACACTTCTCGACGGAGGCCTCCCCCAGGATTCGTCATGTCGTCCGGACACGCGCCGCCCTCATCCAGCGTTTGACGATCGTAAAGTGTATAAAAATAAAAAAGTATTCATTTTTATTTTCATCTTCACTTACATCCTACTATGTTAGTTTATTCAATCAAGACTGAGTATATAATATGTCGTTATATAAAAGTTAGTATTCCATATCACCATAGCAGGTAGTCAAACCCAGACCAATGAGGTATCGGAACTTTCAAAACAATCTCGACGACCACTTCGGTGATGGGGTAACATATAACACTGTCTGCCTCAGACGCCAGTGGTCGCGGGTTCGATCGATTCCCGCATGAAACAAGATAAATAAAATGCTCCGGGTCTGGGCGTGTATCTATATATGTATTTATATTCTAGGTTCCCCCATAGTTTGCTACATGGTATCCCATATCACAAACTCTGCTTAGTTTGGGGCCTTGTAGTAAGTGTAATTGTCTGGGGATACGTACATCCTATTAATATTATAATTGTGAAAGTGAGAACGAATAATTGTAGTCCATAACGTAAATATAGCTAAGTCATTTATAACTCTTCTTGCGCGATCTAATCGACGTACAGCGACATATATCGAATAAAAGCAAACAAAAATTTTGTATATTATAAATGTCAAAGTTTGGATGGATGGATGTATGCATGTTTGTTACTCTAGAAAGAAAGAAAGAAAGAAAGAAAATATTTATTTGTCAGAATGTGGTAAATAGGTACAGTTCTTATAATTAATTTCAGTGCAGACACATTCACCCGTTTAGGGCATACAAAAATTTAACTCTAACAAAGTTTAAGTAAATTTATTATAATATTATTATCTAATTAATTGCTTAATATATAGGTACATATAACATACTATTTCATGTCAATTTAGGATTAAATGTCAACTTTTGTGATTAAAATATTCATTCAAGTCATAAAAACAATTTTGGACTAGCCACATCTTAAGTCTATATTTAAATTTATTACATACAAGATTTTTTATGTCATTAGGTAATTTATTATAGATTTTTACGGCCATTGATGTACAGTTTCTAGATTTCATGGCGGTCCGCATAGTTGGTAACAATAACCTATTTGGGCGCCTACAGCTGTAAGGTCGTGGATCATCATATAAACATTCGAATAAGTTCAAATGGTTCTTAACAAAAATACAAATTTCATAAATATATAAACTAGGAACTGTTAAGATTTTAAGGCTTTTGTATATAGGTCTACATGAAACCCAGTTTTCAATGTCATGTATGGCCCGAATGCATGCTTTTTGTGCTAAAAAAACTTTATTTACATGACATGAGTTTCCCCATAGAACTATGCCATACCTTAAAATGGAGGAGACGTTTCCGTAATATGCCTGAAGGGCTGTTTCTTTGCTAGCAGTTTTTCCGAGTTTCCATAGGGCATAAGCATAAGAATTTATTTTATTGCTCAATTTCACAATATGTTGTTCCCATGTGCATTTGTCGTCTAGTACCATACCGAGAAAAGTAATGTCATTTGCGTGTTTAAAGAATTCGTTGTCATAACATATATTTAGGTCTTTTTTGTTCCCATTTTTATTAGTAAACTGAACATATTTTGTTTTACTTAAGTTTACCTTTAGATTGTTTAGTTTAAGCCAGTCAATAACTGATTGTAATGTTTCATTAATTTCTGTATTATAGTCATTTTGATTGAGGCATGGTATCACTACAGATATGTCATCAGCAAAAAGGACACAAGGGTAATTTATATTAACAGGAAGATCGTTAATATAAATAAGAAAGAGTAGAGGCCCGAGAATACTACCCTGAGGCACACCAAAGCTATTTACTTTAATGTCAGATCTGTGAGACTTAAGTATTTTATGTTTATCTAAGCTTGACATTTCAACATATTGGCTTCGATTTTTAAATATGTTTTAATCCAATCATAGGCCAAGCCTCTAATGCCGTAACGCTCACATTTGAAAAGGAGTAGCTCATGAGAGACGTAGTCAAAAGCTTTGCTCATGTCAAAAAAGATGGTTGTTACAGGGATACGCTTATCCACATGTTCAATTATTTTGGATACTAAAGAAAAGGCAGCTAGCGTGGTGGATTTTCCTTTTTGAAAGCCGTTTTGTTCCCCTTTTATAATATTATTTTTTTCTAAGAAACCCATCAATCTGATCTGCATAGCCTTTTCAAAAATTTTTGACCATATAGATATCAAAGATATTGGTCTGTAGTTGCTAGCTTCATCCTTGACTCCTTTTTTAAATATAGGCTTAACAACTGAAGTTTTTAAAATTTTCGGAAATCGGCCAGAGTCGAATGAAAGATTTATTAGATAACAAAGTACTGCTGCTATCTCATCTTTGACAAACTTAATGATATTTGTAGATATTCCATCATAGCCTGTGGAATTTGTAGGATTTAATGAATTGATAATCTTTTTCGTTTCATAAATGTCAATTGGATTTAAGAATATACTTGAAATGTTAGATTCTATTTTATTAAATAAAGATTGGTCAGATTTAAAATTAAAATTATTGTTACATGTCAGATTTATATAATAATTATTAAAATGATTTGCAATGTCATTAGGGTTTGAAATTTGTCCCGTCGTAGTGTTTAGTTTTTTTATTACATAATTGTCATTCATTTGTCCGTTTTTATTATTAATAACTTCCCATGTCGCTTTCATTTTATTTTTTGCGTTAGAAACGTATTTAGCGTTGCTTAATTTTTGTGCATGAAAAATACATTTCCTTAACAATTTTGTATAACTCCGATATTTATTTTTACTGTCACTAGTAGGGTTTTTATAATAGAGAAAACGTATATTTCTTTTTGTTTTTGAGGATTTTTTTAAGCCTGCCGTAAGCCATGGTAGTTTTGTACCCTTAGTTTTATAATTAATTTTAATAATAGGAAAGCAAAGATCGTAATATAACTTAAATTCAGTATGGAAATAGTTAAAAGCCGAGTCGATATCTGAATCCAGTAAAATTTCCGACCAAGACAAGGCACGCAAACATTCTTTGAATTTAAGTTTGTTTTCCTTGCTATAGTCACGCTTATATTGGTACCATGTTTTAGTTTCTCTTTCAATGCGCCCACACTCAAACGTAAGAAATTGAGCTGTATTATGGTCGGAGAGACCCAAATTATGAAGATATCCTCTGGCTTTAGGAATATTGCTCATTATGTGGTCAATGCATGTTTTTTTCCGCGTAGGCTCAGTGATATGTAGTTTCAAGTTATAATTTTTAGCAATTGCTTTTAATTTTTCTGAATCATTTGACGTTTTAAGTGTATCAATGTTAAAATCTCCTGTTACAATAATTTTGTGTTTGGTCTTATATCTGAGCCTTTTCAACAACGATTCCAATTTGGATAGGAAGAGTTCTGGTTTGGAATTTGGTATACGGTACACGCAAATTATGATACACTTAATTGATACCAACTCAATACCGCAACATTCAAAAATATAATCAGTAGCAAAGTCATTTACGAAATTAAGTTCCTTTACTTCTAAAAAATCTTTACATAGTATGCAAACCCCGCCTCGTTTATGGTGCTTTCTAGAGTAGCTAGAAACTAATTTATATGAAGATAGATTTATATTTCTTTCACTACCAGATTTAACGAAAGTTTCTGAAAAACAAAGGACATCTAAGTTGGAATGTTTGTTTTCAAGATCTTCCAAAGTCAATTCAAGGATGTCTTTTTTGTTAAAGAAACCCGCAACATTTTGATGAAAAATAGTTAAGTTATTGCAATTGTGATCGAAAAAATGTATTTTCATCTTGTATGCCGTCAACTTGATTTGTCAATTTTATCAAAGGGAAATAGTCGTTAATGGATTTTTGAATTTTTCTTTTTATTATGTTGTGTTTTTCGTTGTTAACATTTTTATTTGTACATGATTTCTTAATGTGTTGTCGAGTATAATTGATTATATTTGCATTGGTTTTGGTAATTAAAAAATTGTTCTCATAATCTATTGAATCTATTAAAATATTTAGGATTTGTGATATTTTTTTAAGTTTAGGTAGTTTTGTCAAAAGTTTTAATGTACTATCAAGGTGTACAAAAAAGCAATTTTTAAAATATTTACATGTCAATTTTAGATTATAGTTTAATAATCTTTCATTCAAAAAGTTATTATTTAAGACACTCAAAACTATTACTGTGTTATTTGTAAGTTTTTTTAGCGTAGAGTACAATTCGGATGTTACTTTCATACAATTTTTGTCATTTTCACCAATACATAAAATTATTTTGTCGTGACTACAAAGTTCCTGGTTTGATATTGTTTGCAGAATTTCATCAGTTAGCGCATAGGGTTTGGTCATAGCACTTATTTCATAGTTTTCATAGTCAGTATATATACGTGATTTCACCAGGGAGATTGCTAAGCCGACGCACTGTTGTGATCCATATATCAAAATCTTCTTTTTTGTTGGTAATTCATTTATTTTTAAAGGTTCCGGAGTTATGTATATGTTTGTTTCATTGTTTATTTGGATTTTTTTGTTTCTTCTAAGTTTTCATTGTTCTGTAATGTTGTGTTAAACAATTGATTTTTATTTATATTCGTGCAATTAGTTTTATTTCGTTTCTTTTTTGTGCTAGAAAGACATATGTTAGACAGTTTTTTTATTTTAGTATCTTGCTCCTGAATTATATTTTTTAATGAATGATTTTCTTCGTGTAAGTTTTCAATTTCGGAGTGTGCGCTTACTAGCTGTATTTGTAGGTCTTGAATATATTTTTTTAATGAAGTAATATATAACGGCTTATTGGATTTGGATCAAATTTGGCATAGTGATAGTTTACAGTCTGGAATAATCGCGCGGGTAAAATCGCGTGAAACAGCTAGTACATACATAACAGCACGCCTGTATCCCTTATGGGGTAGGCGGAACATCAGAGGTTATAAGACCATCTGATGTCACATTTGACAAAATAGAAGGTATTATAAAGATGTTGACAGACTATTGTAGTGATCAGCCTATCGCCCACAAAAACGACTTTAAAACCTTTACTGACTTTTACAGTATGCCCGGGAAGAGATGCAGCTGGTACATTCTATGTTTTTCTTTCACTCTCAGTCCAGCATGGAAGACATTTATTTTATTTATTTATTTATAATCTCTAAGTACCTATGTATCATTAGGAAAATCTCAAGCAACATTTAAATATAGTGCAAGGTTAGTATAAATTATTAATTAGTTTTTCTAATTGTATTGATTAAATACATAAAAAACTATAAAATAAAAGGTAATTTATAGAAAATATTATCATATAAATGCAAATACAGAATTTAAAATTGGCTTAAAGTTTAAAAAAAGTGTTACTTGGCACTTCGTTTTAATTTCTTGATCGATTAGGAATTAAGATTAAATTAAGATTAAGAGATTTTAATTACAACTAAAATCAAAGTCTGTATAAACTATGTGACAGTCATAGATTGAGAACAAAGGTGAATTATGTAAATTTACAAAGAATCGTTTCATACTTCCCTTCCATCCTTTCCAGCTATCCCTTGATAACAGGTTCAACATTTGTAAAAAACATATTCAATTTTATTGACTTATCCAAATTTATTCTAACCACTCCAAATAAAGTCAAAGGTCTCAGTATTTCGTAACTTCCCAATTGAGCGATTCAGTTTAAAAACACATCTAGGTAGATTGAGCGTAATAAGGCCATTGGGCAAGATAAGATAGCGTTCATTAAATCAATAGAAAGCGTATGGGAGCCAGACACCCACGCTTCGCATTCTTCAGAGGCAAAGACCTCTGTTCCTGGACGAAGGGACGGGAACTACTCTTGGCATTCGGTTTATTGTTTTACATGATTACGAAATGTTACTTCATTATCATTTTTGAATTTATTTTCTGTTTGTTTAGTAAAAGATACATATTGTGTCTTGTAATAGTTATAAGTATTCCTTTTACGATTGATCAAAGTGCCCAAAAAGACATCAAAACTTAGAGTTAAATTGTATTATTAAATTACATGCAAAAAAGCATGCTTGTTTAATTCTACTTATGGTGAAGACAACACTTAAATATGTATACCTAATTGTATCCGGCTTCTCCTAACAAGGAGACAAAGTTTTTTAACTTAACGCAGCGCAGGTTAGAAGTTGTAGTAGTGTCACGGTTTGATTTTATATAGCCGGTTGAACCAAGTCATTTGGTACAAGAACGGGTGACCGACAAATATAAATTTATAACGACGAATCTTGTATTGCAAGTCTTTGTCATGTGCTCTGTACTCAAGGTAAGTAGAAGGTATTTGTGCTGCCTGATTATTTTGGATTCTATTAATTTGCTCTAAGTTCTGGTTAACGGCCCAAACCTGATCATCCTCCAGAGTATGAAACCCATGCCTTTTAAACAGCACATGTATCCCAAATTTGTTTATTAATACCTGTGTGGTATATAACAGACATCAACAGGCTATGATCTTTAGATATTTTGTATATTTTATATTTTTCTGACAACAATAACGATTAGACATAAAGATATTACTTCCATGGTGGACTGGGAGCGAAAGAAAAACATAGAATGTCCCAGCTGCTTCTCTTCCCGGGCATACTGTAAAAGTCAGTTAAGGGACAGAGGTTTTATTGGCATTTTTGTGGGCGATAGACTGACCCTCTGTCACTGCAATAGCCTCTCTCCATCATTATAATACCTCATTTCTCAAACGTGACATCAGACGGTCTTATAACCACTGATGTTCTGCCTACCCGATAAGGGATACAGGCGTGAAGTTATGTATGTATGTATGTGTATATTACTATAGTTATTCAGAGGTAATAACAGTTAAGGCAGGGTAAGCTACTAAGGAATAACTTTTTCATAGGTACTCCTTTCATTAAAAAGTATTCTAGTTTATTTTCCTTATGTATGCGTAAAGCCTAAAATTCGAAAATATTCACAAATCTTTCAATATATTTTAAGCATTTCAAATATTCCTTACAGCCTCTGTCTCGTATGGTCGGTTTGATTAACTTTAAAGGCATTTTCAAACAGTTTTTGCATAATTGTATGCAAATTGAACTCATCCAACCATGACCTACGCCTATCCTGACGCAGACATACACGAATCAAATGTAACACTACACTGTTTCAATCATTGACAGAGTCTGCCAATCTCTTGTAAAATATACGATTATAATGCTTAAGTGTATGCGCGTGAGTCGTTCCCGAGAGCGCGTAACCATGAAGGAGATGAATAACTGTGGTGTCGATGTTATCAAATACGTTTTACTGGTTTTAATAGAAAAAGTTTATACGTTTTTGGTCTTTTTTCCTGTATGGAGCGATTTTTAGTAATTATAACGGGATTTTGATTTAAAGTGGGAAACTGTTAGAATTTATTTTAATTTGCTAGCTTAATATTCTTACTGAATTTGTGGTTAGTAAGTTGTAATCAGTTATATTGTGGTGATAAACCAATTAAGACTGTAAACGCACTTTGTACTGGTTCATTATTACATTTTCTTTTGGTGATCAAACTCGCGTTTAACCTAAATCTCATCTTATGGTTAGTTAAAATGAGGTCCAATATAAAAGCACGCGGGTATAGAAACGACCTATAGGGCTTTGGCGGCCTATCTTATATGAGAGGTGGTCGCTGGCCAGGTGTTACCAAGATCTTTCCAGCTCGTTTTTACATACCTATTCAACTTTTCTGTGCCGTTTCTGACTACCTACAAAAGTATTGAACGCGACGATATTAAAAAGAAAACATTTTCACCTTCATCTAAAAATCTTTTTTTAGTACCAAAGTTAACTTTAAACTAACCGTTCAAGTATTACCAAAACCCAAATAGTCATTGACGTCTATTCATGACCTCCTTTCAATTTGAACAATAAGCAGATAATCTCGAAACATAACCAATTATTTTCGATTCGAAACTTCGAGACTTACACCGATTGCAACTACTAAACGTAAGCGAATAACTAATGAAGGCAACCTCTCGTCAATTCGTTGTCAGCCAAGTCTTAGTTAAATCTTTAGCAAGAAGTTTTAAATCAATTCATCAATTGCGTATTATGGGAATGTTCCTTTTATAGACTTTTATTACCACAGCGATGACTTAACAACTTTGTTACTGTAAGTTTTGCGTACTGTAGAGCTGATACATGACCTTTAAGATATTTTCTATGAAATGATATTAACAAAAGTAGAATTTAAAGACTGTCAAAGCTATTCGATACTTATTTTGAGCTCTGTTAATCTGAAATCAATACACTACAACCTTATCAATACTTGTCTACAGATTCTAAAAATATATTCTATTCTAATTAAATTTTACGTAGAATGTATAAATCAGGTTGTCAAACACCTAAATACATTAGAAACCACGGCGGACATTTGCCTCTGACTGAATGACCGGATCTTCTCAATGTGAATCACTACGAAACGTCCTGTGCCTACATTCACGTCCCGTCACATCATATAGATAAGTCAGAGGAATTCCCAGCTTTTGAATGACAGCTCAGCTCGTATCAGATATTGGTGAAGTTGTTGTTGTGAATTACCATCTGTATAGTTACTTGAGATAGTGCTCAAAACCTTTATTTGTTGATTTCATTCTTTAAACTGAGTATTTTTAAATATTAATAATTTGGACAATACTTAGTAGGTTGTGACCAAAACTTAGAGGAAGACTAACGATACAAGGAAGAAGGTACTTTGTGCTGCCGATAAAATTTTACTCATGTATACTATTAATTATTAATTTGCAACGGTAAATATAAGTAAACAAATGGCTGAGACCTCAAAAACTCGACCAGAAAAACAAGGATGTCGTCAAATAAATGCTCATGGATCTGGATACGGTAGCACTTTTAGTTTAGTTCCGCCTAAGTGTTCTCGGCACCTTAACTCGACAACTAAAGTGGAGTCATTTTAATAGGTAACATTTGACAAGTCGGTTTTATACATTTACTTACACCACAACCAAAAATGAACTTTATTTAGCTGACATAAGGAAACGTCAAGTGTGGTCTCTTAATATGGCTCTACTTTAGTGTCAAACTAAACGAGCCTGTTGTATATCCGCTTTGATGGTTTAAGTGGAAAAATCCTGGATTTTCAAATGTGTGACTTTTTCTAAAGCAACTGGAGTTTCGATATTATACTGCTAAGTTCCGCTAATAGGTGGGTCTCTGAAAAATAAGATATATGAAATGATTACACTGTGTAAAAAAAATAGAAGAGGTATCTGAAAATTCAGAAACGTTAAGTAAAACTATAAGATAAAATTATTTAATTTACTAAGGTATTTGCCAATTTCATGCGTTAAATTTCAATTGAACAGTTTCACCACCAACATCGCATCATCTTAATAATCTCAAGATACTAATAGCTCAACAAATAAGTTTAGAAGCATTGTTTTACCTAACTTAACATACCTAGGTTTCTTAGCAGCTTAGCCGTGTCTAAAAATAAACTGCTTAAAGCAGATTCCACAGTTAAAGCCTTCACTTGTCCACATTTAAATACTTAGGAATCTAATATTAGTGTGCATTGAAAGGTTAATTTCGAATGTGGAATTTACATACAAAATTACGATTTTCTGTTGTTAGTGAATTATCCGAGTCACTGGAGCGGTTGTTGTGGTCTTTGCAACACGGTGTTGATTTTGATCGAGATGTGTAGAGGTTAATAAGTGCAGCTGTTTATTTAGATTTCGCGATTTTGTTGTTGCATTTTTAATGCGTCACGATAGAGTGGTTAAGGCTTCTGGGTTCGGTTCTGACTTCTGAGTTATTTCGAAGTTTCTTATTTCAAAACCTAGATATGTTCACTTTTTTTATTAGTGACTGAATTGAGTGTTGCTATAATGTAACCTAATGGTATATGATATTGACGCTGAAGATCACCTACGGCGAAACCTAAAGATGTTCCTTAAAACCGTTTAAATCCTAGGTAATTTGTATATGTGTAGGAGTTAAGACTAGTATACTGAGCTAATTAAATAAACCATATACACAATAAAACTCAAACACGCCATTAAAAGTTTATTAACGATTATTTTAAGTTTTGATAAGTTAATTATCTGAGTTCACGATCATAAATTAAAAATAAGAGAGTAAAACAAACATAAGCAATAAATGAAAAACAGCACTTTAAAGACATTTGAATGGTCCTATAAAATAAACAAGTACTAAACTTGCTTTACTACACATCGAACAGGCCATAAATTAATTTCAGCATCAACCCAGATGGTTAATTGCATTAGAATACAATGTAATTATTACGCTGGTAAATTCAAGAGTCCGATGTGACAGTAGATTTACACGAGGCATCGTTGCACATTTTCTATTTTTCAAACGTTCCGCCTTTCAATACTTTCCTATACTGGATAAAGATGTCCAATGAACAGTGGACTCTAGATAGAGGCAGGATTAGTAAGTGAGCAGGTCTAGATGTGGTGGTTGGTGGTATGCGGAAGGTATGCCTTCGGACAATGGCCCAGCGCAGCGGTGGACGAACACCGCTACGTTCTCAGCTCATTACGTATTTACTATAAAACTTGTACTATTTTAGACTTTGTTTGTCGTGAGAATTACTTGCGTTATTCGATTTCGTTGTTAGAAAAACTGGTGGACAATTAATTTCATAACTGTGCCCTTTTCGTGGAAAAGGTTATGTTGGTTTTATTATTTGTTTTTAATGAGATTGAGGCTGGCTAATTTAATGCAAATAATTAACTAATACTTGTTTTTATCTATCAATTTCACGTTGTAAGTTGAATATCCTTGTATAATTTTTTTTATAGAACTTTGACGTTCATCATACCTGATGGTAGGTGAGGTTGAGGTCGAAGATGAATGCACACGTGCTGAGGAAAGACCTAGCGCTTCCCACAATAGTGCCGGAGGACATCACCGCGGGACCGATGATATTTGGCACCGGATTTTAAATGAAGGGTGGTCGCTTGCCCGGCGAACCCTGAAGAGTGTCTACCACCAAGTAAACGTAATACACTGTAAACAGGATTGAATTGTAGTCACCGGCCAAATTTTTTTACACAATAAGTATCACATATAGAATCGATTTTGCAAAAAAAAAATTTCAAAGAAATAAATATATCCGGTAACATATTAAGCAAACAATGGTCACTCTAAATTACCATTAAAATAAAAACAACTACGTGCTACTAAAAACATCTTGCAGTACTACATCGTAGTATTATCAAAGAAATGCCGTGTCGTAGTAGCTATGTTCATCAACAGCGACTATTTGTATAAAAGTTTGTGGTGCCATATCTTATTTTTTTTGTACTGAGCTGTACTAAAATAAATATGCAGGTACGTTTATATCGTATCAAATAAACTAACATTTAAATTTGGCTGGTGACTACAAATCAAACCTATATAACTCTACTAAAAAACGAATTCTACTCTATGATGCAGTCGATTCTAACTTAAAACAATAACACATAAATACAGGCTGAGTCAGAGGAAGGATTACAAACCAACCAATCCCTCCTTATAAATGCTATAAAGAGTTAGCTTAACTAGTATCAATTAAACGTTTTTCGCTATAAATCGAAGCTTAAGTATAAAGATATAATTTTATTATCAAGTCCAATACCAATGCTGAAATAATTGTTAATTTACTATAAACTGAATCATTTAATTATAAGTTCAGGGCTTTGGAAAACTCAACAAGTTATCTGTAATAGCTCTTTTAGTACGAGTAGTAGTAGTCAAAGTTTAGAATAAAACATTTGCGTAATTTTTATCCTATCACCAAATTCTTAATTCTTCCAAGTGTTAAATGAACAGGTAAATTGTGGATAAATGTGCATTTCATTTATTTATTTTTATTTATTTAATTATTTTTTTAGTTCATCTATTTCATCGTCACTTAGTCTTGCCACTGAGTGACGAGGAGGTTTGTTTCATAAAAGTCCGTGTGCTTAGGAACAGTTTCATCTCAATATCACTTCCCAACATGTGAGACTGAGGTCTACACGGGTTTAACTGCTGCTGGACAGAGGCGTCCCCAAGACGTTGACATCGTCGTCGTCGCTCGGTCCCGCGTCGCTCTCATACAGTGTTTGACATCACTTAGGCTGCAAACTGGACGGCAGCGACAGTGACAGCGGCGTGGCAGCGATTTCCGCGACACGATAGATAGTATTGAGTTTGTATGAAACCAAGACAAATCGCTCAAGCGCCCGCTGGCGTCAAGTACGGAACAGATTCCCCACGTCTCGTCGCTGCCGGCGCCGCTGTCGCTTTCGCTGTCGCTGCCGTCCAGTTTGCAACCTAAGAGTATTTGTACTTACTTAAAGTGAATAAAAACTTTTGTATTTGATTTTCAAATAAATACCAAAAAACCTATAAACGTTGACGTATGCAGTAGAGTAAAGTCATATAAAAATATGATATAGAGGCACTTCATTTTAGACAGTTTTTTTACATCAAACATAAAGTAAGTTATTTATTTGAAACAAAATAATACCTGTGGCCTCCAAACCTGCGAATGAAGGCTGTAATACTATCATTTTATTATAAAAAAATAAGCCAGAGTCAAGCGTGGGTTTGGGTAACTAAGCGTAATGGACCACATTGTCTTATTACTTAAAATGGCAGTACAAGTTTTTTCTGCTGTCTGTACGTAAAACACATGTAAATTGCGGAGTGGGCGAGTTTCCGCTATCGGTCTATCTATGTAGGCTGCTAATTTCATCTTTTGAGGTATACCTATACGATGTATTTTTCTTGCATAGTAGCGTAAAATGAAGTACGTGTTTGAGTTATGAATGGCTGTATGCGTCATAGGTGCAAGTTTGAGCCAAGCATTCGTTAAACAACTAAGTTATGGTCTATGGATATTATGCAAGTATGAAAAATTTTCTTTGTATTTACAAAAAATGGAAAAAAATATTATCATAAGAAAGCTAGTTATTCATCTAGTATTTTTTTATTATAATCTGGGTATTTATTCTGAATCTACACGTTAACTAGAGGTACGTTACCACAACTCTGAATACTACAACTCTGACTTCTGTCACCTATCGATAAAAAAACTGCAACTCAAGCTAAAACCTTCAATTTCAGTTAAAATATCATAATTACATGAATTCTCAATTGATTCAGTGATGGTCATATGAATATGAGAATACTTATAAGTAAATGACATTATGACGTAAGAAAATTTATAATACATATCTAAGCAACATTTTTGATCTAAAATTTGGCAAATTTTAGTTCGCCTTACTTCCTTAAAAGATTCTAGAAATAAAATGTCACGTAGTATGTTTGAGGATGCTGTTGAGGAGTATGTAGATTTTCGACAATCACATTAACCAGTAATACTTCGTACCATGTCAATAGAACAACAAGTGACGTAATGCTTGAATCAACACTATAGAATTTATCCAGTTTACGTCTTAACAGCTTATTAAAAAGGTCTTTACTTGTCATCGCCTGGATGGCAAGAACTTTGATCTAAGATATCTATATTATCTTTATTTAATGTGACATTTCTACAACTGCTTCTACAATTTATACACATATAAACGACTACTGAGACGTTAATACATGGATTGCTGTGTATTTGAGAAATAATTTTACTTGATATGGTCAGGCCTTGGAACCCACGTTCATTATTTGAAGTATTTATGTTAGTAATTGCGGTCTTATTAAGAATTGTTTCGTCCACATCGCCGCCCACTCGGATTGATTCGCGTTCAGACTAATTTGTTTCTTTTTTTTTAATCAAAAAGGTTGCGAAGCCCTGGTCCGGTGGGATGTTTTTTGTCAGTTTAACAAATTTAAGGCGGTTGAATTGACTTCTTTATTTTGTTTACTTATTTTAGAATTGAGTATTTTTATTTAGCCTGGAACATAACCGAAAAAATATGCTATAGAAAATACACCTTTCATTTAAGAAACACTTACTCGTACTTATGAGATAATGCCTTCAATTGTCGTGAAAGTTTAAAGTACCTATTCATGTATGGCGCGAATCCGCGAAAATACAAGGTTCGACTCCCAGCCAAGCTGGCTTGGAAAATCAGCTGGAGAAATTCAGACTCGGTAGTAAGTACAATATGATCATCCATCATCCATCCACAGCCAGTAGACGTCCACTGCTGGACATCATCCAGCGTTTACCGGTGACTTTGACCAGGTCGTCGTCGGTCCATCGGGAGGCCTAGGTATATGATAACATTTATTTATTTATTTATTGATAAAACACAAAAACAAATTATTAAACATTACCGAACAAACTTTGCACTGTCTCCAATGTACAAGCTAACTACCTAAGGAAATGCATAAATAACTCAATAATCAATTAACTCTTATCACTGAAAACTGCTTAGCCCTACTTGAAATCCTATAGTGATCACGGCATAATGCTGAGGATATTTTTCCTATACCTGTACTATTCTTAAAGAGGTTAAATTCTTGTATTTTTTTATTGCAATAGAAAATCTCAAAAAGAACTAAATCGAATTTAAAAATGATTTCAATATTAGAAATCTTCCATGCTGGACTGGGAGCGAAAGAAAAACATAGAATGTACCAGCTGCTTCTCTTCCCGGGCATACTGTCAGTCAGTTAAGGCACAGAGGTTTTATTGGCATTTTTGTGGGCGATAGGCTGACCCCCTGTCACTGCAATAGCCTCTCTCCATCATTATAATACCTCATTTGTCAAACGTGACATCAGACGGTCTTATAACCACTGGTGTTCTGCCTACCCCATAAGGGATACAGGCGTGAAGTTATGTACGTATGTATGTATTTATTAGAAATCTACATCATTAACGATAAATAAACACTCTTTTTATAAAGAAATTCTTATTTAGGTATTTTATGTGTTTTTATTTATGTATTTGAGCGAGTGAACCCGCGTGAAACTGATAGTATCTATTAGTATTCTTTTACAACCTTTTTTTATGTTGTGACAGTTTTAGCAAAATAAGAATTATTTTGGTGATTTTGGTAATTAATAGCTACATTCACAAATGTCTGTAGTAAGTAATGACATATCTTAATTAATACCCACGTATTGTTATTTGGTTTAGGTTATCATGATTACATAGGAAGTGCAAACACGAGATCATCAATAGTTTATGAAGACAATGGACGGACTGTTGTAGTGATCGGTAATCTAACTAATATTATAGATGGATGTTTGTTTGTTTTTTTTAACACTTATATGGCCAGATAGCTTGAAGTACATACTTCACGCCTGTATCCCTTATGGAGTAGGCAGAACACCAGAGGTCATCAAACCATCTGATGTCACGTTTGACAAATTTCGAGGTAAGTATTATAATGATGGAGAGAGACTATTACAGTGACAGGGAGTCAGCCTATCGTCCACAAAACGCCAACAAAACCTATATCCCGTAACTGACATTTACAGTATGCCCGGGAAGAGAAGCAGCTGGCACGGCACATTCTATGTTTTTCTTTCGCTCCCAGTCCAGTATGAAAGCAAACATGTTAAGTAAACATGGGTTATTTTACACATCATCAACTTTACTCTTTGGTCCACGGCACGAATTTCTCAGCAAGAAAAGGATAAGGCCACTAGCCAACAAGCTAGCCCAATGCTGGTTAGTAGATTTAAGAGTTTTTAGGGCCCATAAAGCTTCACGACTAGTGTATACAGCCGGGACCCCAAGCTTAACATGCTCCGCGAAGTGATTTGGAATTTGTGACACACAACGCTTATCGGAAATTACACATTACATACATACAAAGCATAACATTGTAACCTAACATTTCCATAGTATAAGAATCTAAGGTCGGCTAATTATTATAGGTATAGGCTTACTTATAGGTGCCTATAGCTTTATTGAATAAAGTGCATCTACAAATTGATGCGTGACGATTTTGACACAGGAGTTTTACTACCTGCTTTAGTGTTTTACCACACCAATAGATCGCAGTCGACGGGTCAGTGTGTTAACACTCTGAGCTACGCCACGGATTTCGTATACGCAAACTCAAACTCAAATATTCTTTATTTCGCAAGTATTTAAATACATTTGAAATAAGTCAAACAATTTAAAAATTGAACTGAATCTACCACCACTTCGGAAAGTCGATCTGTTGAGAAGAAGTGGCAAGAAACTCAACAGCAATCATCTTTTAAAAATAAGAGAAAAAAAAATACACTATAACAATTTACAGCCAGGGAATCCCATCTTCTTGCATCTGGATAGCTTATAGAAATAGAAATAAAGAAATAGAAATAAAGTTTGTAAGCTTATAGCAAACCTTTTCACATAACGCTTATCCTTAAATCTATCGATCAACCCATCTTAAATATTTTGGAATTTTTGAAATGAAATGTCTTTATTTGCCAGGAAGTTGGTACATTTTAGGTCTTTAAAGTAAAGTAAGTTTCACAAGATCCTACCAACAGGTGTTGGTGTGCAAAATTTGGTGAAATGCAATATAATTTTAAAATGTCATAGTATTGAATTCGTCTTGATGTCACAAAGAAAAGGTTACAATTAGAAAAAAATAAAATACATTAATATAAATTGAATGTCTTTAAGCACTTCTCATTTAAAAAATCTGTTACTTTGCAAAAGAGTTTGTATAGAAGTAATTCAAAAAATCTTTTTTTAAATAAAGTCATTGGCAAATTCTTACTATCTAGGGGATTTTATTAAATATTTTTACCGCCGTAAAAACAATATTTTTTTGAAAAACATAGCCTCTGGGCTGTAGTATAAAGCATTTCTGCATGTCTACTATGTCCAGAAATCATGTCCCGATTTTTGGGGAACAAATTTGGATGCTTTTTAACAAATAAGCATACCTCGTAAATATAAAGGCAAGGCAATAGAAAAATTTTTAAGTTTTTGAAAATCGGTCTGCCACTATCCGTATAATCGGCAGTTGCTAACACCCGCACGCATCGATGTGACTTGATCATGTTTTACGGCATTATCTCATGATTTCAAGAAGAGGTATTTTAAAAAGTAACAGAAGTATGTATGTTCATTATATTGTAGGTATCACACCAAATTACTTACCTCAGAGCTTAACGGCATTTTGTGAATAAATATACAAAAACATGACTTCACAGTTCACCATCTCACGCCGTAGACTGTACAAGCTCTTTTGTCTTTGACCGGTCATACATAAACACTTATGTGCTTGTCGGTCGGTGCGTCGTATACAGTCGTATTGTTATGAGATGTGTGGCCTCAGTTTGTCGTTTTGTGTCGTTACCTGCCACCGCGACCCGAGGGAGCTCGCCCGCCGACGCGTCCAGGATGCTTTTCACAGGGGGTTTCTTAAACGTCGAATTTTAAAAATAAAATGTTGAAAAAAATTATGGTTTGTCTTAAATTGTTGTAATAAATTGACTTTTCGATATATTTACAGATACCATAATTTTATATACTGTTTACTTAAGATATTTATTATGTTAAAGTGCAACTTAAAATTCAATGTCATCCGAAAATAAGTAACGGTTAAGACATGATATTTTTTTCTTTTCCTACTCAAACTGACACACCAGCAGTGTAGCTCCTAAATAAGTTATATTTAGGAGCTACACTGTTATATTTTTTTAGTTATATTTTTGCTATGGAAACCATATAGCGAGGATAGGCACACCTAGGTCAGGGCCCATTTAGAAAAAAAAAATCATAAACTTGAGGGGCTGGGAATCGAACCCAAGACCTCTCACGCTCGACAACGGAGGTGCAGTTTTTTTAATTAGCGTACACCCAATTTCCGTAAAACAAACACATTTATAAATAAAATAGACAATTTACATTTAAAAAATTACTAAATCGAAAAATAGCAGACATTATTAAAAAAATCCTCAAAAAATAAACGCATACTTTGACACTCACGTCTTAAAACGCTCGTGTGAAAGGCGTGTTAACTCAGAATTTGTCTTATTGGGCAATGAGAATGATATGCAGCTACAAAAGATTCCGAGAACAGACGACCCAAGCCCCTACATGTCAGACCTATTGAGTCACCTTTGTGTATCATTTAATAATAACCACCGTACGAAGGTTTGACTTCATAAGTATTTTATGCTTCGAAAGAATCATTAGGTATTCTCAGTTGAGAGACAATGTTAAACTGGTGACATTTGAAGGGCGAACGTTTATTTGAAATTAAATTTATTTCAGTTCCTCCGTTTCAATCGAATTTATTTCTTATTATAGAGTCGGGTTTATCCTTAATCTAAAATTAATTGAAGATCATAAAAAAACATATGTTTGAAATTTCATATGTATCATAAGTCAGTTATGCTCAGTATTTCTTTTCAATATCGACTTAAATGGAACCTAAAACTCTGTTTACTGTTTACACCTATCGTATGAGCTCAAAGCTCATCAAAGCAAAGATTTCATACCAACGCAAACAGACCAGGAAGAAAAACAATCCATGCAACCTCCCAATTCTACGTAATTTTACGGTCAAATCAGCCTAGGATTACGCAACAGACTTTCACCTTATTCACAGCGAGAGTCCCTATGAGATTAACTATTACTAGATTACTCAAGAACTTCGGATATAAGAAAGTGTGTAATGTGTCCCAGCACACGAGGCATACGCAAGACGGTAGGTTTCACTCGCGCCGACTTTCATTTGTTTACTGACGACGGATTTCCACCCACGGCGCGTGGCTTGCTGTGGTTGTTTCTGTATGTCTGCGTAATTGTTTTGGAATTATATTCCTAGTCAGTATATAAAAAATTTAAAAGATTAGTGTGATAGTTTAATGTCTAAACTGAATTGGGTACATCGTCTTTATACCTATAACAATATTGAATGATTTGCAGTGGTTCAACTTTGTTCCTTTGTTGTTGTTCATAGAACTTGATATTATATGTGTAAATAAATAAACAGAGGACAATTCATATACTGATATTCTTATGTAAATGGAATTTCCAATCAGCTATCATTAAATAAGCTTACATCACGACTACCTAGTTTATATGTTAATAAGTCGTTCTATGTAAAGGGTTACAGAAAATGCTAACAAAGCTTAAATATATAAATTAAAAGCTGAAAAATTTGGTTCTTTGTCTTTGTTAAAATTTATTGAAGTTTCAACTGCTCTTTGCGATGAATGGCTTTCGGTCATTCACAAATCTTTAAGGATCACCCTATCAGAGCATAAAAAAGATATCAAAGCATAAAAGGTATCGAAGAGAAGGCGTAAATTAATTTGATAACCATTAAAATGGTAGAAAGAATGAGTCAGAGTAGGAGTATAATGAAATCTTTAGAGTGAGATTAAGGTTGGATTCTACCTCCAGAAGATGTGATGTTTTAGTATTCCATATTCCAGTCTATACCAGCAAAACTTGTCCAAAAAAATTAAAAGCTACTACTAAAATTGTGGATTTAAATACATACATTAAACTAAGATTTTTTTATACAAAATAAAATTACAAAATGTTATGAACATTGTATTTATTATGATTTCTTATTTTATTTAGTATATCTATAAAAATAAAAAATGAAACATGAATATAAATCGATGTATTTTGTAGGGTCCGCGCCCGAAACTATGGGTGCAAAAGACAGCATTATTTAACAGTTCATCGAACATATCATTCGATTGTACCTGAGAAACTTCAGCAGGGTAGGCACAATTTTTAACGTAAAAAAAAAATAGCCAACATTTTCAGTGTTCAGTGGTTTAGGTGTGAAAATGTGTGAGGATAATAATTACTCTAGAATCCAAATCCACACGAGCAGCGCTTGTAGCTTGCGTTATTGGGAGCTCACTTGTTTAGAAAATTTACTTGGGAAATAAGATTCGTAAATATAGCGCAGGGTTCACCAATATTCCAAGGAGACCATCTAAAGAAATAATTTTCACCTGAACCCATATGTCCCATGACTAACCGTATCACCGCTTTGCATCAGGCAAAATTGAGGTCAACACGGGTTCAGTCACCAATAAAATAAATCTCGGAAGTGTATTATACAGTTCTGGAATGTTCCGTTCCTTGAAATTCCGGAATCAAGGCAAATGTGCTTGGTGAGTCAGCTGAAGCATAAAAAGGTTTGACCAATCAAAAAACCGATAAGTTTCAACCATAAGGATCTTTGCGTACAAACGTGAAGGTTATGGAAATATATTTTACAGTCACTAAATCAGCCAGAAAATTACTAAGAACTTACATAGTTGATCCATATTTTACATTTAGTGGATTTATAAAATAAAAATGGAAGCATTGTTCAAAAATCAGAAAATCATAATTTTTATGTGTGGGTATTATAAAAATCTGATCCTGCCCTGAATTAGAATATCAGGACAAAAGTATCCTTTGTGCTATTTTGGATTATTTATTTCATATAACCGTTAGCAAGTCAAGATAATCTATCTATTATGTATGTCTCACAAACTTTTACGTTCATGATTTTATTAGAATATGCCAAAGAGCCAAAGAGCCTTTGATTGCTATTAGTTAAATAAACTTTTAGCATGTACCTGTAGTAGCTATACTCAAAAATAAACAACGACAAAAAGCTATGAAAAGTCAAAAATAGTGTATTTATTTAGACACTGACCTCTGGCCAGCAAGGTCGCTGCGCAAGCGCTTCAGGAAGGAGGAAGTTTGGATGGCATTGTTGCTAAAGGCGACAACCTTCGTGTATTGTTGCAGTGCATCGGTCGTTTGATGTTATCTGTGAACTGCATTTAATAATCTTTCTATACGTATTGTACGACCAGTGAGCACTGAGCATTAGCATTAGTATAAGTATTATGAAGATCATTGTAGAAGATGTAAAGAAACAGAGTGCAGAGGTTGGGTTTGTGAGGCCGGGACGACTCACACGGGCATGGGGATGTCTTTTTTAAAAAGATGCTGAAATTTATTCAAGCTTGGAATGAGTCATAGAGTATTTTTATACATATCTAATAATGGGACTCATTATTTTGCTTATTATAAAATTGCGATACATGATGGTAGTGCAGTTGTACTCATTGTTTAGACGCAATTTGATTCTGTTTGTAAGTGCCGAGGGTAAGATCTGTTTACGATCGACTTCGGACTATGCGTCGATCAATAATTTTCAAAAGATACTTATGGACGTAAAGTAAGAGGAAAAAAATACTCATGTATTTTATCAAATATATGTAGAATCCGCGTTGGTAAGTTTTATAATTTAGGTTTCAGAAATGATTTTTTTCTTAAAAATTTCGCGGAGCTCAACAACTTTGAAATGATATGAGACCGCCAGATTAAAAGAAAAGTATACCTTTTGCAAGAGAGGACAAACACCAGCGCCAGTTTATTTCTAAACCCACGTGGCAAATAACAAAAATGCATCTAGATTTGTAAACAATCAATCAAAATTCTGAATGTATACCTACCTAACAAGCAATTTGTACAGCTCTTAAAATGTCAAAGAAATCACGATACCAGCGAAACTAAACGAAATAATGTTGCCATTCTCTGAAACATACCTTCCTCCATATAATATTTATTTATGGGACATTTGAAGTAGTGTAGATATCCCGAGAACTTAAACATAAAAGCATATGCCTCACACTTGGATCATAAAACATTTTACATGTTAAAAAAAAGTCACAAATCCGAGCTCCACATTATGCGGACGATGAAAATTAACAGGCAACTTTAACGAAACAGTTTTCGCCAGTTGAGACATTTTCTTTAATAGCAATAAGGTTGAAATTTCATTGTGGACTCCCAGATTCATAGCAGGGTTTTTTACTAAAGAATGTGTTATAAAGAGTATGTTTAAGTTGCTCATCGGTACACTTTGGTAAGTCGCGTTTTGCGATGTTATGCGAAATACGACTTTATAACTTGATAATAAGACCTGGGTAAATCTTAATTGACTCACGCTTAAGATATGCTTTATTTTGTATGGGTATTTAAACTAATAAGGTGAGTTTTGCGTTAAGGGACTCAAGAGGTCTAGAAAGCGTCTTGTAGTTGTTAAATGATACGGCACACTAAGTACAAAGTAAGTGTGTGCGATGTCCTTTATGCTGTGGATAAATATAAATAGTGATCGATAAAAGGAAGCTTTGTTTGTATTTGAAGTCTTCTTAAATGAAAACTATTGAACAGACAAGAATAAACTTTTCACTATTCATTTTATGTAGTAAATATAAAATACATAATTTTGAAGTTTCATCACTATATTTCATCTCGATTTTTTGGCGCCTTTGTAGAAGTAAAGGTAGAACCTTTGCTAATACATATAATAGTATTAGCAAATGGCTTGTTTATTTGAATCTGCGTGGTAATCTGGAAAAAACTTTTTTTTTGAACAAAATATGGATAGGACGTTTGTCATGACACCTGATGTAAAGTTAACATGAAGACTAAGGTGGTACACGTCCATCCACGAGAAACGTGTTCACAAAAAGAGACTCCAGGATATAGCCTGGGTAACCAAGGTATGCCGAGTCTGACGGATCGCAAATCTGCGTCTCCGTTAGAAAGAGTAGGTGTTGGTGGACATCATTCAGATTGGAGTGAACTCCTCAGATGTTACAGAAGTGCACTTTGAGGGAGAGGAAGTGTGAATTACCTTTCATTGTGAATTGGTAGTGGAGTGAATAGGGAGGAGAATAGAAGTTAAGTGAAGCGCTGCAAATGAAATTAAGTAACTCGTAGGGAACAACGCACCATTGGGGAACTCGCCTGGAGACTACGAGGACGCCCGAACCCCCCCGAGGTCGCCACCGTGTCCTCTCCAACCGATTGCCAACAGGCACGATGGAGCCTCCCGGGATTTTTCGAGAGGTGGCGGGGCAGTCTTTCGCATGTGGCTGGTATGGTATGTATGTGGGCCACCTACTACCTGCGGTCGGCCAGCGGTGCATCGTGCTTCGGATCCCGATACCCTCCGAAATGAGTTTAACGGTGAGTCACTATCCTACGAGTTGAAAATAGTTCTCCAATGCAGCAGGATTACTCAGATCTATCCTCCTCAATGGCTACACTAAACATCATGCCGGAACGCGGCTAAGTCACTTGGCAGCATGGTTTTGTCTATTGGGTGGTGACAAGTCACGGCCGAAACCTACCACCAGATAATACTGCTCGTTTAGCGCCACCCAGGGACCACGTACAAGGCATCGAGGCAGTCCCCAAAAAAGTAATGTGTGTAAGTAATGTGGAAAATGGCCCATATGGCTATACTAACAGTTTCGAAATATAGAAGTTTCTTTTCTGCGATGTACCAAAGGCTGCGTTACTATTTTTTTTATTCCCCCAATCACACCAACTACATGGCCCCAAACTAAACATAGCTTGTGTTATGGGATACCATGTAGCGAACTAGGGGGAACCTAGAATATAAATACATAAACACCCAGACACGGAACCTTTTTTTTTCTTGTTCCGTGCGGGAATCGAACGCGCAACCACTGGCGTCTGAGGCAGATAGGTTTACCTCTTCGCCAAAGTGGTCGTCGACTATTGAGGAGAAACCTGGTAACCAAATAAGTTTCGAATTTTTATGTAGAGGCAGGTTACATTTATACTCCCATCACTCTAAACTAAAATTTTTACCTTTCTATATTATTAAAGACCGCCTAAAAAAGGAAGAATAACGTCTGCGATGGGCGCCAAAATTAAATGACACCCTAATTAAAAGTGTTCGATTCAACCTCCCAAAAACATATAAAAACCAAGTGAGTCGATTTTATATGTATACCTTCTTTGAGTCAAGAGCCCAATAAGACTTAGTCCGGTGTTAAGTCGGCCTCTATTGGTGCTTGCTGATCCCAGAATTGTTCTGGTACGTAAATATTTATACATACCATTTGAAATCCTTGCAGGTTTCAACCTATCAGTGGTACTACTGTTGTACCAGATGTACCAATGGTTAATGAATGGAAACGCCCGAGCCCATCCGATTTTTACTAAACACATAAAATGATATTATCTACTCAAAATTAGCCGAAGGAGATGCCTCATATCATAAGCATTAATAATTCAGTTTTTAACATTGTTTTCATCCAGAAAGCTTCACGCATCGCATTAACAGGTCTCCTTTATGGAATTAATGATTAAACTTAACACGCTCCCATAAAATACTTAATTTAATTCTACAAGTAAGTAGGCATAAAATCAGCTCGGATATTACTTGTGTGGGTGAATATCATTGGCAGGTCTCGACCAACATAACGTGTTAACGCTGGCTGTTCATGTCAGTGCTAAATTAGAAGTTGACGTAACGCAAAATTGCACCTTTTGTAATGGTTTTGTAAAGGAGGTTTTGGAGTACCACGCGTTGATAGCTGTAAGTAGCCCCGTGGCAGGCTAGCTTTACTCAGGAAGGTTCCACAAATAAAATATGTGACTGGAAGGCGCCGTTCGAATGAGGCTGCGCGGCTAGGAGGGAGGGGGAGGGATGTATTAGTTATTGTGAGAGGAAAAGAGATGAAGGAGTCGTGCTTGGCTATCTGGAGAAACGCGAGCAACTCATTTAATCGGTACGCGCCTCGGTTTATGGGATAAGAGGAAATTTGCGATGTTTTAGATACAGTTGTACCGTGTTTTCTAAATCGTATTTTATTTTCTTATAGGAGTTTGCTGTTAAAAAGCCAATTTCGGAACTTACAAAATTTTGTGTAGGTAATACTTACGTAATTTATTTGCGAATTTTTGTCTTTTGTCATTGCCTTTGTCATTGTATTTAAATATTAAAGGTGCATATTTTCGGTTTTGATTTAATATTAAAATATGTATACTATTTTCACATACATCAGCTAAATTTTATTATTAATTCAAATTTGGAGTTACCAGGATTTTTGATAAAGCTATCAAAACATTTCGGAATAAAAAGCCGTAAAAGCCGTCGTTATAAAGTTGTTTGGCAAAAATTAGCAACGCATACTTACCAGACTGCAGACGGGTAACTTTTTTTCAGTGACAAGTATTGCCATTAAAAAAGCAAAATATCAAAGGTTCATTTGATCTTTTTATACCTTTGTCGTTTCGAAAATACGGGTCTGCGATACAGTGATAATGGCTTAAGATTTTGCATCTTAAACCTTGGTGCACTAAGGTAGGCCATGTTGTATTATTCCTTAAGTTAAAGCAAGATTCAAATAATGCACTTTTGTTTATATAGCAAGCGACCTTCGGGTGCATCCTGCTAGCTTGTAGGAATATTAAAAAGCACGGAAGATCACGTTTTTTATAAATGGTCCGAGTTAAGTTATGCGCTTCTATAAAAATAACCTCTTTCCAAGGTTTTTCATATTGCCATTTAAATAAAATAAAGTTTAAATGAAACGTAGAATTCATTTTTGAATGTTTCCTTGTTTTTATTATTCTTTTACACTGTCATATTTAATTAGTATTTGGTAAATATTTGTCAAATATCAGATTTTATTCATGCTTAGCTTTATGATTTTTGCGGTTGTGTAGTTCCAAACTAAGTAATCCCTGTGATATAGAAACCAGATAACTTCTTTTGGTAAAAGTAAACACAATAGTTTTTCCTAACCACTATAATTATGTAGTCCTAGTACTTTAAAGTATCGAGTGAATAGGTTTCTCATCGTAGGACGTGTACCATCTTAGTTCTCATGCTCACTGTCCTCCAGACGCTCCTTATATGTATAAAAAAATCACCCAAGATCGTCTATCCTATGTCATAATAATATGTCTGTAGCTCTTTCAAAAATTCGCCCCACAGTGGGCATCGAACCTCCTAAATTATTACCTACCTTCAATATAGATTAATTAACGAATGTATTTCCTTTATTTATAGATATACTATTTTTAAGATGCTGAAAGATATCGTGATGTTTAATAGTCTATAATGAACCCCGAGACTCCTGGACCGGAGTCTCCTGGTCAATACGTACATTAACAAAATTCCGAAGTCAATTCATTAAAAACACTCTATCCCAAAAAGCTTATTATAAAACTAAAGATTACTTCAATATTCTAAAAGTTTGCTTAATAATTTTGTTTACGGCTTGGCTGTGCAGTATACGTATAGCATACTGGTGACTGTCTCACTCACTTATTTTCTTGTCAAGACAACAGCAAGAACGTCATGCTCCCATCCCTCAGGCGGCATGGCTAGTGGTAGCGTCGGGTATCGGGTCACTCTCTTCCCTAAAATATGATTGAGGAGGGCGATGGCTTGTGCTTGCGTTATACTCGTGAACGGGTGCTGCTAGCGGTGCCAGGTCGTATTGCTAATGATACTATGACTATTTTATTCCAATCTTGTTTAAATACTATGGTCCCAGTTTGTCATGTTCGTATTGTGGATTCCATAACTCATTGCAACTTCTATGTAAGTAATTTGGTTGTGGCATGACATTGCCTCTCACAATTAGCTGTCTTGTGTTTTTTTTTCATGTCACGGTCAATTTTTACTGTGCCTATTTGTATTAATTTGATAATTCTGACTGAAAAAGAGTGCCAAGAGTTTTTTCCGCGGGCTTTTTTTGTCTCTTGGTCTACTGTAATATCTTATTTAACAACTATCAACAACTAGTTAAAGCCAAAGTAAGTGATGACTGACTTCATCAAGTGTTTTGTGAAATTCCTAAGACGAATAAAACTTTTTGAATTTTGAATTTTTACCCCGAACATACAGACAGCCGTACATGATGTAGCGATAAAGAGTTAAAATTTAGCATTGCACAACTAATAGAGACTGGACACTAGTTTCTGTGGATTATTATCTGTATACAGTTACATACAGGTCAAGATTGACAGTTGACCTTTCTGTCGATTTCGTGAACTTTAATTAAGCTGTCTCATATTTATAGGTATCTCTTGTTTTTTTCAAACTATTACATAATTTGTATGTTTTTTGCTGTCGGTATTTGATGTAGGTAGATAAGTATTAAAAAAGAAATAAAGCCCTTCTTCGAGTAGAAACGAGGTAATGCGTTCGAATCCTGGTAGCACTCATATAGTAGATGTTAGTTTTATTTGATAGAATATTTAAATATTTCTCAAGTTTGTGCTTATTTTAGTCTTTTTGTCAAAACTTAATTTCCGAAAGTGGCTCATGATAAAATGTTCCGTGTAGTTATTGTGAAAATCATTGCTCGTATAAAAATTATCATTTGACGAATATGTAGCTAAGTTGAACTACTTAGTTATGCTTCAAGTAAAAAAGCAAACCCACGATTTCTTTACAAGCTTAAACAAAAGCTTAAATTAACTACACTGCAGAAATTAACACATAAACCCTACTAAGAATCAATGTAATTAGAACTTACCATTGACTAATAAATCTAATCAAAACATAAAAGTACTTACTGATCTATTACCTCCAAGAGAACCTTATAACTCTTACTCGAAAGCTTGTAATAAATATCTCAGGCATATCGTTAAACAATAAATACCGAGGCGCCGCATCTCGTTCCTGGTGGTTGCAGAGTTACTGATCATAAGCCCTGATCCGAATTCCCTTAGACTGGAGGTCAGCGCGTTCCCGCAACTCGGTGCCTAAACGGGTTTCAACATTTCAATATCAAATAGATATATACAACCTGTTTGATACGAGTATTTATTGCACTGGATGTGAAAAAACAAATGATCTGTTTAGTTCGCTGCGAACTTTGGGAGTAATTTTTTTTTTACAAAGGAGGTGCGGTTTGTTTTGTTACGAACTCTTTTATGAGCAAAGAGTTTGTTGTACTTTTTCATAAAGCTACTTTTGATGCATTTTTTTAAATTTGGAATTTCATATTTTAATATCAAAATAGATGAACGAAATTTGAATCACTTTAAATTATTGGTGTCTAAAGCCACCTTAGTCGAAAATGAAGCATAAGGATTTATTGATGAACTGTCTCTTTGTAAAATAATGATTGGCTAATGGGTTGTCCTGAAGGTTGTGCTAATGAGCTTGGATCAGTCCAATTAGTCGCCTTTAACGATATGCTTAACCAGACAACAACGCTCACAAAAACATAAATAATTTGTGCCTTAAGTTGCTCTCTTGCAGAAGATATTTTTTGGTATAGAGATGCATTGGTGCGTTTTGTACCAGTGGTCCTGGGTTCGAAACAGGCTATAAGCGGTGAATACTTGTGTGACGAACAAAGCTAGTTGCATTTTGTATATTTATTTGAGTTTATTTTTAATATTGTATATTTAGAAATGTGCAGATTAATTTTTAAGGTTATTTATTTTCTATTGTCCAAGTTCTTAACAAAATTTCATGGTTGATAAGGTTGTGTTACACTTATTCCTTAATTGATATGTCTCGTAGACCAAAAGAAAGGGGCTTTCTAAATCATGAAGTTAAAATATTTTACATATTATATTTAGTAGCCACAACCTTCGACCCTCCAGAAGGCATCTATTGCTTATAAACCTCACGTATCAATCTATATATGTATCCGCCAAACATGAATCGATCTTCAAATCCAGTTTTGAATTTACGACTGTAAACGTTCTCAAATACATCCGTATCGATTGACTTAGTGACTAATTGTACAGATCAATAACTTTTCGAGGCTAGACTAAAAGCCTTACATTTATAAATTGTACCGATGATAGAATAAGGAATGTTGATTTTAAATGTTCCATCAAACAAACGCGTGAGGACCGGTTTGTCGAATGATTTCTTTAGTTTTTAAATGGTTATTTTGTCCCATCTGTACGCTGATTTGGGCGACCTTTTATAAGAGTTCTTAAAAATATTTAGACAGAATTATTGCAAAGTGTCAATGTGTTATCAATTTATTGTTTTAGATATTCAATTTCGATATTCCTTTTTTTGGAGATTGAATGCAGAGGTAACCTTTATTACTAATGCGTAGTAAATTTATGCTATAAAAATTATAAAATTATAAAATGGTAATATCGTCATGGCGCCGTGGTTACTGTGTGTATAATACGATATCGCAGGTTAAGCAACGTTAGGCGCGGTCGGTACTTGGATGGGTGACCGCCGATCATTCATATCTCACGGCGACTTCCGTGCTTCGGAGGGCACGTTAAGCTGTCGGTCCCGGGTGCTGTATACTTGTATACAGTAGTCGTTAGGGTTTGTCAGAAGCCGTATCGGCACCCTGAAAATTCTGACATCCACCACCCAGCACTGGGCCAGCTTGGTGGATTATGGCCTAAACCTCCTCATCACCCAGGGGAGAGACTCATACCCTGCAGTGGGCTCATTACAAAGAGTTGTGATGATGAAATATTAAAACTTTATTAATTTTATAAATAAATAAGTACTATTATCTACATTAACAGACCTTAAAGTTATGTCTCCTAAAAGTAAACTTAGTAGTTAATCAAACTAGAATTTGTATTACTATTTCCCATAAATAATCAACTACTTACCTTACTCGCTACCTTAAAAAAAACAACTAAATGTTTCAAACAACGTCTCTGTTGTCTTTCTATTCCATGTTATAAGCTTTTCTCAGTTTTGCATATAAGAAGCTTTAGTATGAAAACCTTCTTTGTTTGTTTTTTGAGACACAGGTTTTACGTGGTCAAGTGGAATTCGCTAGCAGGCTCTGCTGTATTCATGGGGCCAAGGGAATGTGCGGATCGCAGAGAAGCGGGTATTAAATAAATGTTTTTAACTTTCACACTACATTATCTAGACCGGACTAGGTCTCTTTAAAAGGATAACAGATAAAAAAATTAAGATTAATTGAATAAATATTAATTTAAGTTAAATATTGGATGTCATTTTACATGATTATTAAAGTTTATTTATAGCTTCCATGTTGGACTGGGAGCTTCCCGGGCTTACTGTAAAAGTCAGTTAAGGGCCAGAGGTGTTATGGTAAGTTTTTTTGCGGGTGACAGACTGCAATAGTCTCTCTCCATCATTATAATGCCTCCAAATTTGTCAAACTTGACATCAGATGGTTTTATAACCTCTGGTTTTGCGCCAACCTCATAAGGGATACAGGCGTGAAGTTATGTTTGTATGTACTAAAATGACTTGACGGCTTATGTCTGTGTTCATCACACAAGAATCCAGCCCAAACCAGCTTGGTTGCAGAGTTTAACTATTTTTCAAGACTAAGATCGTGTTTCAGCTCCATGTTACCTGATGGTAAGTGATGTTAAGGTCGAAGATAAAGAAAGTAGGGTTAGGGAGGAACTAACTCTTCATGAAAAGCTACCGGAAGACCCGGGAATTTGATGTTTGCGACAGACTATATGAAGAAGTCCAGTCCAGGTAGATCCTTAGGAGATTCTATAGTTGAATGGCTACTCAAATTGGCTAGCTTGCGAATTAGCCGTCTTTAACCTCACAGATATTCAATGTAGGTTACGGTATTCTAAGCCAACCCTACACGATATTTATGTTAAATATTGATATAATTATAAAACAATACCTAAACTATAGCTCATATTTAGTAAATCTTCTCAAAACGGCACTAAAATAGTGATGGCCACCACTAAACATCACTTTGGTGCTGCTGGGGTAAACCTATCTGCCTCAGACGCCAGTGGTTGCGGGTTCGATTCCTACCCGAAACAAGATGAAAAATGTTCCGGGTCTGGGTGTTTATCTATGTATATGTATTTATATTCAAGTTTCCCTCTAGTTCGCTACATGGTATCTTATAACACAAGCTTCGCTTACCTTGAGGCCACGTATTTGGTGTGATTGTCTGGGGATTAAAAAGATTAGTTGGGATCTACAGTCCTATTGCCAAATAAGTATAAAATCCTATCCATTTCACTGCTTCTCATTTCACTAGTTTCTACTTTTGTTTCCATCAAAGATCGCTTATAAACATCTGAATAGATTAAATATAGCACTAAAACCAGTTTATCTGTTCAGGATCTACGATACCATAGACAGACAAACAAGATACACATGATAAACTTATAACACCCCTCACAGTCAAACGTGACCACGGTGTCTGCAGATACACTTAAACGTTAAGTAAAATGAATAATATATTTAACTAGATGTTTCGCGCGGTTTTACCCGCGCCTTGAAATCCCGCTGGAATATCGATATAAAAAGTAGCTTATTTTGTATTCCAGACTGTAAACTATCACTATGCCAAATTTCATCCAAATCCACTAAGCCGTTTTGCCGTGATAGAGTAACAAATACCCATCCATCCAAACTTCCACATTTATAATATACAAAATTTTAGTTTGCTTTTATTCGATAGATGTCACTGTATGTCGATTAAATCGCGCAAGAAGAGTTATAAAATGACTTAGCTATATTTACTTTGTAGACTACAACTAATCGTCCTCACTTTCACAATTATAATATTAGTAGGAAGTATGATTAACCGCGAAGGAAACAGGCGCAGTCGCAGACTGAAGTTTTGGGAGTCACGACTGAACTTTTAATCGCAAGTTATTTTTTCTAGTTTTTAATAGCAACTTTTTACTGTTAAGGGGTTCATCTTTACATGATTATGGGAGGGGGGCATGTGACCTCACCCCCCTGGGACCGCGACTGGAAAGAAATCGCTAAAACATCTTTTCTTAATAGTGAAGATTTAAGACAAAGAATATTTTAGGATATTAGAGAAAAATAAAAGGTATTTTTTATTTATTTTGAGCTTGAGTACTCTTGCAATTGCCATAAATATATCGTAGAATAACAAACATGGTTATTTTTCCATATCTAAATTTTTATGAATGCTAATGATCATGATAGTTTAAGAGCTTAAAATTTAAGAAAACATTTTAACATCCTTTGTTTGCGTTAGGGCTTAAGAAATTACTAATCTATTGGAGTTTACGAGTGGAAACCGGTGTTAAATCGTGAAGCAGATAACCAGATGCTACGTCGGTACTACCAACTGACTAAAACGTAAACGCTTCCGTAAAAGCCTTGCTGTGGCTGCAAAGTATCTTAGGTCTCATTGAACCCGTGGGAACCTACGGACGCAGGCTTCATATGCCTTTTAAAGGTATATTATACTGTGTGTCATTATCTTAATCCCGCTTGACTCTAGTTAGTCGCTAATGGAATCATTAATAAGGTTTATTTTAAGCGTAATGAGGAATCAAGTTTCAGGAAATGTTAGGTTTTTTTTTTATACAAGGGATATTTTTTTAATAACTAGTCATATATTATTGAGATTCGGGTAAAATTTTTGTATATAGGGTCGCCTGATGAGCGGGTCATAATTACGAAAAAAAAAATGATTTTAAATATTTTTCATAACTTTAAATTTCAAAATTGTTTTAAGTGATCAAAATTTAAGTTTGATCTGTAGTTTATGACTACACAACAAGTAATAAAAACGTGTCCATCTAATTGTTTATAGTCATAAAATGTAGAATAATCTTAAATTTTACTGACAGAGAAGAATTGTGAAATTTTAATTTATGAAAAATATTAAAAAAAAAATTTTTTTTAGTTTTCAAAATTTAGACCCACTCATCATTCCTAATCTGCTATTCAAATATTATAAGCGCTATTATAAGTGGACCCTGTATTATCAACAATATGTTATTGTATGATAGAACTTTTAGATTTGACGTGGTGTGTAATAGGTTACTATTCGTTGTATTCTTAAAGCGTGCTTTGGTACTAACAAGATTACTCAAGGATGATAATGTTATGCCGACTCTACATAAGTGAGAAAAATTAGGAAGCAAGGCGACAAAGATTTGAAAACGGGACTATCAACTGCTATTGCTATCACCATGTATTATTATCACTAGCAGTCTAAGCTTTACGTCAACATGTTTAAATTTAGAACACATGTATTTCAAATAAAATTAACGCACAGAGAAGGAGAGTAGATAAATAATTCTAACGTCAGACTAACAAATAGACAAGTTTGTTTCAATTCTTCAGGGAATCAGTTTGGAAGTCATTTTAATCTAAGCACTTGTAGTTTTTGGTGATACTAGAAAGCAATTCTACTGCTATAGTCCTGCTGCAACATAGATAAAAAAAATGAAAAAAAAAATGACAATCGAAATAAGGACCACAATTGAAACAGTTTAATATCGCAATGAATTTTTTTTTTTTCAAATTTAGAACTTACATCTACACACAGTTTTGGATACGACATTTAATTCTCTGATTTCGATAATAGTGAATAAATAGTATGATGAGTTATCCGGTGATCTTCGCTCGGGTCGTCGGCCGCGGTCCCGTTCTGGCTCGAACAACATTGGGTCTGCCGTGGATGCGTGCGCGCATGGATGTTCTAAGCTTTGTTGTTTTCTTGTCTGGCAATGTTTTTGTGATTGAATGATGAACTTATTTAGTTAGTACGTTTTGCGAAGAGTTTTATTCCGTTTCCCAGTGACTTTTAGGGTCAATGAGGACAGATTAAATCTAATTATAACTATTTTTATGTTTTTGAAGCTGTGAAGAAATTATTCAGTTGAAATAATATAGAAAGAAATGGTTTGATCACATTAAGCCCCAATTTTACCCCCCCAAGTTTTAACCCCCAATTTAAAAAGTGAAATAAAATGCGATCAATTCGATTTGAACTCGGCTTACGCATTAAAACGAGTTCCGCCTCCAATTTTTCTTCAGTCAGAGCCGAGATTTGTTAATCTAGGCTCGGAAGGAAATCGGTGAAATCGGGGCTAAGTATTGTTTTGAAAAGTTAATCCAAAAATAGAGTTCATGTTTTAATGTTTGTCATGCAATTTGTTACTTAACATAAGTTGTACTAAGTTTTTGATCCCGTAGAGTCTTATAGTAATTAAGTTGTTGTAAGATCAAATATTTTTTTGGTAGACTGCTCTGTCTCTACTAAACCAATGTAAATGATTTTACTAGTTAATAATGTCTAAGATATCAAAAAGTACTCCATTAAAAAAATCTTTTAAAGACTTTCAAACTTGAAATGCATTCTAACAATAAGCTATAAAGAAGATCAACTTGTAAATAAAAACAGATGCCATATCTACAATTTCACACAGCCACCATCACCGTCAGCAGTCGAATTCCTCCGTGGTCGCCGCTAATCAAATTTTGTAACTGCGGTATTGTAACTATTACTGTTTTTTTTTTCAGACGACTTCGTACGTTGCCATCAATTATTTGTTACCGTTAAACGGATACCTTACAGTCTGTTACCATTGCCATTGGCAGCGATGATCTTAATAATTGTAACAAAAACACAGTTTATTGTATCCGTTTCAATTGGACGTGACTCATTTGTTTATTGGTAACTAAAACTGACCTCCATTTCATCTGATGGTAAGTGATGAGGTTGAAGATGACAGCATACGGGTTGCGGAAGGAACTGGCTCTTCATACAATATTGCCGGAATACGGCAACGCTGTGTGGAGCAATGATTTGGGCGGGAAATTTTAAATGAATAAATAAATAAAATCCCCAGACAATCACACCAACTATATGGCCCCAAAGTAAGCATAGCTTGTGTTATTGGATACTATATAGCGAACTAGGGGGAACCTAGAATATAAATACATAAATAGATAAACACCCAGACACGGAACATTTTTTTTCTTGTTCTGTGCGGGGATCGAACCCGCAACCACTGGCGTCTGAGGCAGATAGGTTTACTAGGATTACCCATCGCCAAAGTGGTCATCACGTAAGAGTGGACGTAAGCACGACGGATGGATGAGTCGCCCATTACGCTAATCTAGAGGCGATACAGCTATTTCTGTGCTTCAGAGTATGTATACTTGTATATGTCGCAGTCATCTGGTTGAATTTGCTATTTAATTGAATTACTAGCGCGTTCATTGAATGACGACATTTAATTGAATCACTAGGCCGAACGTTGATTGAAAAAGCGTCACTCAACGTCCAACTAGTTAGCGGATTGTAACATAGCCCTTTGAACAGAGCGGACGTCAAATCAGTCAGGTGATTGAAATTTAGTTAATTTTTTCAATCCGATAAGTAAAAAAATTGTTACAATAATACAAGAAAGAATAGGGCCTTACAATTTTTTTACAAGGGATCATATTTTGTCTCAGACTCTGTTTTGTGCGATTATAAAAAAATAACCCTCGGAGGTTAATGCAAGGAGCGAAGCAAAGCGGAGCTAACCTAACCTAACCGGTCCATGTCGGTTTTCAGGCAGTTATAACTATCGTTTAAGACCAAAATTATTCATGAAATAGTGCGGACAGATATAAGAGCCAACATTACAAAGTCGGCTATATCCCATTCAACAACTTCGCTAAATAATGTTCAGTCAAGACGTTAAACGTTACATTCAGCGACTTGACGAGTTGTCCTTTAGTCATTCAATTAAATGTCGTAATTTAATGAACGCGCTAGTCATTCAATTAAATAGCAAATTCAACCAGATGACTGCGACATATACATTAGCCGTTAGGGTCTGTTAAAAGCCATTTCGGCACCCTGCAAATGCTAACATCCACCATTCAGCACTGGGCCAGCTTGGTTGATTATGACCTATACCTCCTCGTCACCCAGTCAAGAGACTCATACCCTGTAGTGGGCTCATTATCAAAGGCGACCTAACATGGGTTTATCTTAATAATTGTAACATAAACAAAGTTTATTGTATCTGTTTCGATTGAGTATGACTCACTGTATTGAGTTTAATATGCAACCAGTTTAAGAAGTTATCTATTTGCTGGCTATGGTCAGTTATCTTAAGGCATTTCTTGATATAATTAGCTTAGCTTTCCCTTCAATAACGGAACAAAACTACGTTACTATGAATAGTTATTTAAATATCTATCCTCTTTTGATTTTTAACTAAACGCCTATGTGTAACTTTTGATATCGTAAGAATTTCCTTATAAATTGATAAATTTTAACAGTCGAGATACTACATAAACAAATCCTACTGTTATATTCAGAGGATATATACCGGATCTCCAACTCTTTAAAAACAAACAGACCTCAACCAAATTACAATATTTTTTCTCAATTAGTTTCATAAAGTAAATTTGGACATTATTTCAATGTCAAACTCGAAACAAACAAACCTATCCTATTACGTTGCTAAATAATTTTATTTTCGAGTTTAACTTCGTTTAGATCTGTTATCTAAAGTACAAAAGTCATAGTACCTTAAACGACCTTGTATTGATTACGTTCATAGCTAGTCACACAGGCACACACACAACTCTGATAATGCCGATAGTCATAAAGTAACGAACGAAAAAGAACACCTAACGCCATCTATCGCAGACTGTTGTTAACATTTCGCAGACGTTACTTTGAAACGTGAGTTAGAAAATTACTTCTAGATAATATTTGATTATAGCATTTAAAATTTATTTAGTATAAATACAGTTATAAAGCTAAGCTACTTAATACACCAATGTTCTATCCTTACTTGTATATTTAAGCCAATTTTTGTAATTTATGCTTTTCTGAAATTAATAAACATTTTTATTTAATTTATTTTAATTCTTAAGTTTATTCGAGTACGTGTATGCCAGACAACACTTAAGTATTTAGGTACCTAAGGTATACAATTCAATGTTGATTTATTTGTCAAAAGAGTACATTACTTTTTGAATAGAATATCTCTATCGATCACCAGTGAGTATATACAGGGTGTCCCGCTTACCCTATATAATACCTTTTCGGAGGTATTCGATTACCCATAAGGATTACAGAAAAAATATGAAAAAAAGAAAAATTCGAAATTTATTTTTCAATTTTTGTATGTCAACAATAAATTTCGACATTTTATTTCATACAAAAATTTAAAAATAAATTTTGAATTTTTCTTTTTTTATATTTTTTCTGTTATCTGCATGGGTACTAGAATACCTCCGAGAAAGTATTATATAGGGTAAGCGGGACACCCTGTATGATTTTATAAATCAATATTAATTTTAATACAATCAATTATATTTTATATAATAATTTTATGCAAAATACAAGCAATAAGTAGGTATAAGAACTTCAGTAATCTTCTGTGTTTAGTTCTAAGAAATCCTCTAGAAAATTGAGGAGTGCCTACCTACGTAGGTATCAAACGATTTTTCCTAGAACGTTTTCTTGAGTTGTTTGTTGACTTTACATAATTGCGAGAACTTATATTTTTTTTATTGCAAGATTTGTGGACTATGGCAATATACACTGGTATACTAAAGTACCAAAAATATTGGTCTAATGTCGCGTACGACGTAAATGTACAAAAAATTTAGACAAAGGTAATTAATTTTTGACGGCCAGCTGGTGTAGCGGTAACATACATTGCCTTCTATGCCAGAGGTCCTGGGTTCGAATCCCGGCGGCGGCGGATATTTGTGTGATGAACACAGATATTAGTCGTCAAGTCATGGATGTTTATATGTTTATTTAAGTTTATTCTTATAAAAAATATGTATTTATTCAATATGTATGTTTATATATATCAGTATGTATATCAGTTATCTAGTAGCCATAACACAAGTTCTTTAAGAAACTTAATTTGGGCTAGATAATGTTGTGTGAGTGTCAGAAATATTTATTTATTTATTTTATTTATTATTTAATTAAATGAACAATAATAATGTTTCTAAGTTGGTATGTCAGACAGACCAACCAATATCCCTGAAGTATTTTGAATAAGCTTGCTACTCTAAGTAGGGTTATCCTTGAGTGCAACTGCTCAGAAAATTGCGGGTCAGGTTTCATTACTGGCCAGCTGAAAATTGAACCCAGACATCTGGCATTACAGGTGAGATCTTAAGCTTGCGCCATTGAGGTAGTCAATAAAAGTGATAATAATTCTAACTAATGATTAGTGAAAATGTAAGTATGAATTTAATAATTTTTAAGTGTTTTTTCTTTGATTTAGGTACTGTTGAACTTTTGGTTATTTGCATTTTATTATTGCTTCTGGTGATATATTTTACTTGTTTATAAAAAATAAGGTTCAATAAATTTTATTTCGTTTATGTTTATCATGATTTTTACACACGTGACGTTTGTTATCTGTATCTCTTATCTCCAACGCGAGATAAGCTATAGTTATTCGAACGGAAGGTATTTCTTAATGTCACCCTTAAGAGATTATTGTAACAATCTTACAGGTAAAGTTCTGTGTGATGATGATAATTCTAGTACAAATATTCAAGGCCAAAATACGTCCGATACAATTCCAAGACCTTTAACGGGAAAGTGGAATAATTCATACCTACTTTTTAGGCGATAATAAACACTACCGCCATCAATTTTCATGGAAAGATAATTTTGGTTTTGGAATGCCAAACTAATAATCTCATCGTAAATAAAGATCCAGTAAAATTCGTTTCCTTGGTATTGTTTACCCAATACGAAAGCCAAATTCAAATCTTAGCTTTCCAACCAAAATGACCTCAAATCAGGCATTGACAAGCCAATCGTAGATAAGTATCCACTAATGATCAAACAGCCTACAGGGATATAGTAAGCTCGGCGCGTCGCGGCGCGGTAACAATGGCTATAATAAATGCCATAAACGTCACCTAGTGCTGTACCCCGCGGTGCTGCGCCGATCTGTTAACGAGAACAGAAACATGTCCTAGACTATGCGGCATAGATCAAAGCTGAGGTAGATATGAATGTTAGATATACTTAAATACCTATTTTCTTAAGAGTTTTTTTATTAGACAAACCTGCAACCGCGTCTGAAGAAGACAGTGTCACATTACTTATTGCTACTGCGGTCGTCAAATGTACTTACTATGTTTGATAGAATTAATTAATTTATTATCATTTTTGGGATACATACATATAACATATGTGTCTTCACTAAACACAACGGCGCCGCCGGTCATATATAAGATTGAAAACCTATGTATTTTTATATAAATCTGTTACTAGATATCGTCATTAAGTAAAGGGAAAAAATTAAGAACACAGTAAGTACCTGCCATTATTTTTTTATTATTTTATTCATAGAACTTTTGTAGAAAGAAATTTAATGGAATATAAAATGATATAAAACATCTTAAGAGTTAATCTAGCTAAGGTACATAATTTTTCACCGCAATCATGAAAGAATACTATTGAGTTAATATTTTGACAAATCTAATGTTCTATAATACTAATCAAAATATAAACATTTGATTTAAACTGTAACAAAGGAGATAATTGTATTATAGAAAGTGAATACACATATTATTTTGTTGGAAAAATCAGAAAAAAATTCTAATCAACCTTCAAACAACGTGTCTCTTCTACGATCATTTGTCTATGACGCTGCGAGTAGGCGCTTGCGCCGGTCGGAGGTCATTGTCCGGTCCGATACGCGGTTACGTAACAACGTAGCGCAAGTTACGTTTCGTAGTCATTCGCTTACGTTCTGTGAACCGTAGTAACTAAGATGTGACATTTTTTTTTTATTTGAAATTTTCGCTTGTTATTTCTGTTATAAAACCGCAGATTAATCGCGTTTGCAAAAATAAATAATAACATAAAGCCAAAATATGCGATGCCGACAATTTATTTCATATTCCCACGATATAAATCTAAACAACAATGCGCTGTGGTGCTAATTGTTTTAATAATATAATTATAACAATGAAACTACAACACATCTTTAAACTATAACTTATGTTCACTAATCTTTTTTCAAGTTAAAGAGCTATAAATTAACACTTTTATCTTAAATTGGTGATTAGAATCAATGATGCTGTTTAAAGCCTTTTATTATTCATTAGTTATGACGTAGCAAAGATGATTTATTCGTCATTCGCAAAATAAACAAATTATGGTAATGTATTACGAATCATAGTTGCGAATATTGGAACATTTATCATTCCGTCCCTTTTATTAAGACGCGAGTACCACCTAACTCAAACTATTAAAGGGATCAATATCGGATACAATGGGATAGTAAAAAGGGGCTCATATTTTGATATTCACAAAAAAGCTAACTCTTCAACAGGGTCTTACTGCATTCTCTCGCAGTAAAACTTCAACCTTAAGTGTAATAAAAATAAAGCTAAAATCCCGTTACCGGCGCAATTTGTTATTGTGATGCACGAAAAATTTTTTTGTATGTTATAGCAAATTTAGCTTTGTTATGTTTTGATAGAGTTGTTTTTAGAATAGAATAGTTAAGAAGAAAGCTTTTACTTGTAGTATCGCGTATTGATTGTAGTGAGTCACGTTACATTTAAACATAATTTTGTCTTTCATAGGGGTGGACATGTCTGGCTTGACCGTGCGTAGGGTAGCATATTTCGTATGTATTAGGCGATAATCTGTTTACGGTCTGTCTGATATTCATCATTCATTTTCTACCTAATTAAAAAGGTTTTTGAGATGAAAAATGAAAAGAAATGATGATGATGATTTAAATTGTATTAGTTTTAACCTGCGATTACAGCCCAGTGAATATAGTGAAGATCATATTACCTGAATAAATAATAACATTATTCGTAAATTCTGGATGCCATGTGCCTACCTGTGTATCAAATGTCATCCACATTTGTTTAATTTTCGCAGGAAAAAAACGGAAAACCAATCATACAACGATCATATGTTTCGAAAAGTTAATTCATCTCTACATTTGTCCCCATGAGTCCTATACGAGCTGCCTTAAGCCAATTTCTTTAGAATTACCTCAAGATGCAACAGATACATATCTGAATAAATATGACGAATGTAAATTTAACAAAAAATCTTCCCAAATTCGGTGAGAATATTTTGAAAAAGCTGTGATAGACACCAATGCTGGTGCTAGCTAAGTTCAATTGAATAAACTGATTCCCACCAAAGTATTTAAAGAAAGGAACAAAGTCATAACCCGTCAAATATGAGTGTTGTTATCAAGCAAAAGGGCGCACAAATTATGCGGGCATACATTTTCCAAACACATCACGTCCTCACCATACAGAATAACGCGCTAAAATTCGATAAACGAGCATTTTAACCCTAAAAGTAGTACAAAAATACCAACAATGAGCACGGTCTGTTCCGTGGGGTCGTTCAGGCCGCTCATTTTTTATTGCCCCCTTTTTATTTATTACATTGGAGATTGAAAGGGGACTCTCGGACGCTGGATGATGCGAGCCATCACACTGTGCGCATGATCCAAGGGGTTAACAAATCATGTGACGTAAACTTGTGGATACTCGCACACTTTTATGATGTTGACATGGTTTTCTACTTTATATTATTAATGTGTTGACTTTAACTTTGTAATGTACCAGCGCAACTGAATCATGACCCACAACAAGCTCATTTTGGCAAACCGTCTAAATGCTAGTAGGTCGAAATTCGCTTGAACATACCTTAGTGACGAACTTGTTATCAACCTTACAAGTTTGACAGTTTCAAACGAATTTTCAGCAAAGTGGCTTATGATTCAGTTGTTTCGATAGTACAACTTTGCAGAGACGATATGACCAATGGTTCATCAGTGGTGCGATTATTGCGAGTCTATATGATTAGACGTAGAGCAAATAATAGAACTATATAATTTTTAGACGTCTGCTAAAAATAGTGCATACATACATAACGTCACGCCTGTCACCAAAAGCTATAAACCATCTGATGCCACATTTGACAAAATATTAATTGGAGAGAGACTTGCAGTGATAGGGGGTCAGCCTATCCCCCGCAAAAACGTCAATAAAACCTCCGTCCCTTAACTGACTTATACAGTATGTCCGGGAAGAGAAGCAGCTGGCACATTCTATGTTTTTCTTTTGCTCCCAGTCCAGCATGGAAGGAATAATACAGAAGTAAATTAAATACAAAATGTAAAATGTTGGATCGAATCCAATTTAATAATGTTGAAAGAGAATATTCTAAATTTTGTTACTATTTAACTATTTTTGCTTCAAGTCTCATGATATCTAAAATGAAAGCAATCACATAACAGTTTACAAGATAATTAATTCTATAGAGTATCTAAACTAAGTATACCATGATATTTATACTAATATTAAATTTATTAATTTATTTATTTAACAATAAATAAATAAATATCATTTAACTGAAAAGTCAGTTTGCTGACTAATAGTGTAAGTTGGTTTTATAATTTTAAAAATTTAATAAAAATTGGGCAATGGTAAGTGACGTCGTTATATTATTATGTTGATATTTTTTAATTGACACTAAACACTACATATACCTACCAGGAAAAACAGACGTGACATTTTTTCAATTTATAGAAAAAAAATTTACGAATTTTTAAATTGTATTTGAGCTTTCATATTTTATAACTTTGGCTTCTGCTTATCTGCATAAGAGTAAGCTGACATTAAATAAAAAGGAAAAAAATTGCTTCCGTAATTATTACAAATAAATAAAAGTTCTTATTTTGTGATTGTCATTTTTCAAATTATTGCCAATGATAACTGATAACCCTTGAGAACACAATTTACATGTTGAGTAACAAAGATGCTGCCTCATATCATTGCAATGTCTGAAAATATTTCGGCATCAAAGTGTATGAAACAAAATAAAATTTGAAAAATCAAATTTTGTCTTCAACTTGCCCCTTACTTAAATGATGAAAAGGCAACCAACAAAGCCCACTTAATTAAGGCTAGAGTACACAAAATTTTAGGCTTTCAAGCTCTTTTATCATCATATTAGAAGCAGTTTTGATCAAAATTTTATCCAACTAAAACACACATGAAAGTTTTTTAGCTTGTGCGGATACACTTTCCCTCTATACGTACTAAATAAGTTAAGAACTATCAAGTGATATGATGATAGATTAACAACGCATTCAATAATTGCTATTGACGCGTTTCCAAAAATCCTACAACATTACAAACAAAGTGAAATCTTTTTAAACACGACAAAATCAATACCTTTGTATCGAAACACATTTTACCTTTTCATAAAAGCAATGCACTTCTCCAAATTTATGTATCGGGGGTGTCTCCCCATAAAGTTGGGATGCAATAACGACCCGAATAGGTTTAAACCACCAATATTAACAGCCATTTTGAAATATTGATGTGTGATCGGCTACAGTGCGACAATATTGTTACTGAAACGAGTTAAATGCTTAATTATTCTGTAGAATAGTAGAATGTTATTTATGCTTGTAAAGAAAATAAAAGAACAACAATCTAATACATTTTTTTATAATGGTAAAATGTCAAAGAACAGAACACCAGAGGTTACAAGACCATCTGATGTCACGTTTGACAAATTCGGAGGTATTATAAAGATGGAGAGAGACTATTGTAGTGACAGGGGGTCACCCTTTTGCCCACAAAAACGCCTTTAAACCCTCTGTTATAATAAATGCAAATAATAAATGTAAATAATAAATGCAATTCAGTAAAATACGTTTTAGACCAGATTTTATTGCGTTAAATTATATTTATGACTTAAACTCAACGTATGCAGCCACCATGGTTACTACTTACTACTACTTTTTTTTATTTAATATAAGGAATTACTCAAACTTAAGAAAATATTGCCTTGTTTTATAAATTTGTCATTATGAAGTGTGACGATGATGATAAAAATTTCACACACCCAATCAAGAGACACTTATTCACTCGAAACTTGAAAGAGCAGGCAACTTTAATAATATTCTACAAAATCGGATGCAGGCACTTCATTTCATACTGCGAACCCTTCCGAAAAGGAACTATCAAACCGTTTCCTCGGCTCTTTCGAATAACCACTCAGTATGTAGAGATGAAAGTCCAGTCTGAGCCTTGTTGTCTGATCGTAAAAAGTCAAATCAGATTTCAACCTTATTAACATTACTACTACGACATTAAATTACTCATGAACACTAGAATTCAGAATAATATCTATATCATATTAAAGACATTACTAGCAAAGATATTTAGCAATAGATAGTTTGTCCACTTAGTTTTGTTTACGTAAATCACTCAAAAACTACCTACGTATATTTTTTATTACATATTGTCATGCAGTGTATAATATGAAAATGAAACAGTATTTAATAGTATATGCTAGTTATCACACAATCGCTGCAGCGTTATCACTTGAATAATAGATGGGAGTGTTACAACTATCAATGATAGTTTATCATAGAACTATAGACATGAGTAAACCAACGATCGATTTATGCTTTGAATTATTAATTTATAGCATTGAATAAACATAAACGCTTGTTAAGGTAAAACAGTTTTTAAAAATAACTTTTTTCTTCTACAGTTCTAGATTCTTTGCATTATTTTCATACAGTTTAAACAAGATCTATTAGAATACTTTGTTCTAGGAGTTATGGAGATTAATGGTTCTTTAATCAAAGAAAAGTTATGGTGTCTCAGTCTGTGTATGGGACATATGACGAAAGCCTACACACGAAAAGAATCGAAAGTAATAATAATAATAAAATACAGAGACTTCCCAGTGAGTAGTCGAATAACACTCGTAGTGGGAATGACTCGTTACTTCCTTTGAGGACAGCGGTGAGGAACCCCTTTTTGTGTGATCTCACTTGATGTTAAAAGACTCTCATATACCTATATGACTTCAGAATCATATCTTCAATAAGAATATGGTTGAACTGCGTTCAATCTTATTAACAACAAGCATTTTGAGCTTCCCAAAATTCGGTATTCCCAAAATCAATTTTAAACTTCCTTGTATTTATTTTAGCAACAGTTACGTCCTCGTATGCCGATATATTTATCATAAATAACAGTGTTCGCATGAAGCGCGGGTGCTGCAGGTTGCAAATGCCAATGCCGTACTGCTCGAATGAAATATAGAGGAGATTCACGCATAGAATAACAGAGGTGCAGAATGGACTATGACATTTATATGCCTATCAAAGCTGCTTATACAATTGCGATTTCTGCAATCAGAAGTTTTCTTAAGCTTAAGCAGACAATATTGTTTTAAATAATAAAAACCAACCAGCCTCACACTAAGCACAGCATAGCCCAGATTAAGAATAGATCTATGGTCGAATATTTAATTTTGATTGACATGTTTTTACTTTTATTTCTGTTTATGTACTTAAAAAAGTTGAGCCATATTATACCACCTGTAACACGTTTATATTGTTACTACACCATATTATTATATGAAGTTTATCATGCACGTGCTATCTATATTATAAATGGTTATATGACCACATATAAAATGATACAACATATAAGAAATAAAACTATTTCGAAATTAAGTAATGTTCGTTAGAAAGAGTAGGTAGGTACTTACATACGCAATATATCCATCGTTGACCGTTGATACAGCGCCATCTACTAAGCGATTTGTTTATGCTAAAAGTGCCAATCATATGATATTATATTTTTCTAAATATCTACTATACAAGTTTTTCGACAATATTCTTGTATTCTACAATAAACAAGAATATTGTCGAAAAACTTATTTGGAAGTTCAGCGTTTGGCGTTATTATAACTAACCAGTAACATCTCTGATGAGTTCAAACACTCCTACACAAAACGATGAATAATTGTTTTTGTATTGTTTCTAATAATTTTGTTATGCATATAAAATAAGCTACATAACTGCAAGTAATATTGAAATTTACCAATTGTTCAATGAAACTACGAGAATATAAAAAAAAAAATACTTAAATCAAACATTCCAATCTGAAAATTATCAATAATATTCTTTGATATTCATAACTGGATTAGTGTCCGCCATGGTGCGTATCGATGCAATATATCGTTTCGTTTGAGCTTTGGCTGCATCATTCTAGGAATCAAACTCCGTTCCCTACCAGTACTTACCACCCTCACCCTGTCGAGGGTGACATACGTCACAGTTATATTTTCTAACATATCAGTATTGCGGTGTGCGAAACACGCGGTCAGTTTTGGCATATTTGAATCCATCATTCCTTTTTTAAATTCCCCGATCGACTTTTGTTATTGATTTTCTGACTGTACTGGCCATTTTACAAACAAATAAAATATGTATGAAATCTGCGATGAGTAACCATATTATTGTGGAACAATGATGTGTTATTTTATGAGCCATAGACATAATTAGAGTATGATTAACAGCTCTGCATTCTACATATTAATTAGTCCTAGTTCAAGGATCTTCAAGTAGAGTTTGCGGATTACGTATGCCTTCTCCGTCGCATATTCTTGATACTTGCATATATCATATCTAGTTATAAGTAATTGGTGTTCCCTTGTCTCTGCCTACCTAAAGGAGACAGGCGTGAGGTCATGTGTATGTAAGTAAATTATAATCTTGAATCCATATCAATCGGTTTATGGTTATCTGTAGAAATGTCCCTATGAGGATCTCAATCAATAGATACAAAATTATAAAGCCAACTATCAGTATAATTTACCGAATTCTCAAAGAAGTTTTATCACGAGCAAATACGGAGCAATTAATTTTGATAGTTCCGGTTTTATCAAAAATGTGAAGAAAAATAATTACTGATAAAATAAATTAATCTCTCCTTAGAAACACTGGTGTATAATAAAATAATTTCACTCATAACATAAAACGTGGGTCTATACTGGGCCTGCGCCAAAATTGTATTGTAGCAACCAAAGACATACCTTATATAATATGATTATAGCTATGAGTGGACTTATGTATTTAATTTGTTACTTAACTAAGAAAATTTCATATACCTGTGACATATTTTGTGTTAAAACTAATTTTCATTACTTATTTCAATTGTAAACTTTTTATTTGAACTTACGTGATATATTCGTCAATAAATGTAGTTAGATTTCTAAACAGACAAGTCAGTGTTATGAAATTTTCGTGACTTAGGTATACTTAAAGAAAAGAGATGACTTGTGATTTAGTTGACCAACAAAATAACTAGTGAAAACGTCAATAAGTTACATTACCTACGCTGGTTTAGGGTTATCAATGCTATGAAGATACTTTTTGAAATGAAAGTGTAGTACGTCAAAAATTACAAATTTCAGGTTATCAAATCTATGAAAGAATGGTTTTGAAACAAAACCGTCGTCTACATTAAAACATAAATATAACTTTTAAGTTTAATACAAAAAAGACACGATATAATAAAAAATAAGTTCTTTGACTTCCATTAAAAACCTAAGCACTCAAAACAAGATATTAAAACACATTCGTTCTCACCAAAACAATAATCATAAAGAATGATTTGTGAAGTGAGTAAAATTATTTACGTAGTCTCGCGGACGGTGACAGCCCTATTCGAGGGCAGCTACACCGCTTCCCCCAAAACATTGTCATCTGAATTCGGGGTAAATAAGAATCCTGGGGAGTCTTGTGCACTAATGGCGGTAGATTTATAGATTTTCCTGGGATCCCGTCGCGTTCGGATTAAATTACCAGTGGCGTATTGGCCGGGCGGAATATTAGCACATCTATTTGTCTTGCATTCAACTGTTTGGTAATTTTCAGATAGTCTTTTGGTTTGTTGCAAAGGCGTTTTATTTTTCTTTCAATGGAAAGTCTATTTTTATATCCGTTAACGCTTTCTCGCTGTATAAAATAAAAAAAATATATCGTACTTTATCGAGTATAATTGACAATAAAAAATTGATATTTATTCTCGATGTTTCGGTGTCATTGGAGACACCGTGGACATAAGTGGCTGAGATGGTAGGAGTTAAGTGAGCAACCAAAGTTGTCAATCATCACTCCCATTGGATTCACGATCTATCAGTGTAGGTACTGACAGTTTCTTAAATACCAAAGTCTTTCTTTTATTAATTAATTCCATAAAATAAAATCTAATCTCGTCACAGATTTATGAACAAAATCGCTTCCATGCTGGACTGGAAGCGAAAGAAAAACATAGAATGTGCCAGCTGCTTCTCTTTCCGGATATACTGTAAAAGTCTGTTAAGGGACAGAGGTGTTATTGGAGTTTTTGCGGGCGATATTCATAGTCTCTGTCCTCCAAATTTATTAAATGTGACATCAGATGGTTTTACAGCCTCTGGTATTCTGCCTTCCCCATACGGGATACAGGCAAGAAGTTATGTATGTATGAACAAAATTGAACTAATAAATATTAAGAACAATGTATAGTCACATCTAGTATCTAAGTTATGATCTCGTCAAGTAGGTTAGCAATACTCCAAAAAGAATTCTTAAACAAAATTATATCAAAACAACTGGAAAATCTCAAGCATAAATACAACCAAAGCATCTTTACTCATAACTGTAAATTATTTAATTCTAAACAACAGACAGTTTCTTAATTCTAATCTCCAGTGTTTTAATAACAGTTTTCTTCTACCCAGCCCCTTTGGTTCAACCCTTCATCGGGGGTGAAACACCCTCAATGATTTTTAGAATCACAGATGGCAAAGGGTGTTCACTTTGAAGATGTTTGCTGTAACTGTGATCTAGACAGTGGAGAGTTCGAGAATATTCTAGATGAGTTTAGTTAATTTGTAAGTAATGTGCATTGATTTGATACAAAAAAATTGATTTTTTTTTATAAACAACAGTAAACTAAAAAACTACGTAATAGAGAACAAATATTTATTATTTTATTAATATGATCACAAATTGTAGTTACCTATATAATTAATATGATATTTCTTTTCCAGGCAATTTGGAGTCATTTAGTGCACAATTTAAGTGTCTTCTTTACAAATTTAATATAGCCACCAAGTTAGTTTTTTTTTGTGAGATTGCACTTAATTCAAATACTACCAAAATAAGGAACTTTCGTATTTCATAGGACATTTACTAAGGAAACTCAGATGACTTAAAGGTAAACAACGCACTGGCTGCTACCCTAAAGTTTTTGATTAATGGTGAATATTGCGTAATATTAGGTAAGCATCATTTCCTATTATATCTTTGAATATAAAGGCCAGAAACTTTTTATTATAAGCAATACATTTTTTTTAAAACAAATAAAACAAAAAAAAATATGAAAAGTAGATCGAATTTAAACTTCACAAAATAGACTTAAGTTTTTTTTAGACAATGCAATGCATATTTTAAAACATACAAGAGTAAAGATATAATTAACCCTAATTTAATTGTAAGCCTTCTATAACAAAAGTCTACAAAAACAAAAACCTATAAACTTTTGTAAATGCAATTTAGATAAATTAACTCATTTTTAAAACTCATGACATGATTTCGTGACCGTTAAATAGCGTAACAAACACAAAATGCCACACTCTGAGAATTAGCTGTCTAGCCTCATTGTAAATACGTAGGTACTTCAGCCACTGGACAAATAACAGAACTGGGTTAATCTCTCACCACCCGCGATACCAGGAGGTTGAGGTTCACCCTCATTCCCTCCCTTTCATTTTACATGAAAACTGAAAAGGATAGAACATAGAACCAACACTAAAAAAGTTATAAAGTCAAACGCAGTCAAGTGAACCTTAGACTGTGTTGGTTAGAAGTAAGGTTTACTTTCGAGTGTGATTAAAAACTTTTTACCTTGAATATCCAAAAAAGGTTCCCAGAATATTTCATTCTGGACCTTGTTTTTAACGATTTTGAGTCGACATTGTCGTCAAAAGCTTCAGTTTAAGATTTTTATTTGTTCCATCACGTTTGAAATGAAAATGTCATGAAAACTTCGTCTCTGTTACACTTATGGAATTGGAGCGAGAGAGACAGCTAAGTTGTATTAAGTTGCAGTGTAGTATTAAGCTACCACTTATTTACTGTATTTACAGTAGGAAATTTAAAGCGACACCAATTTTCTTTTGAATGTTAATCTTTACTGTTAATGAAATGTTGAATTCCATCTTCAAAGTGGAAAATGCATGTTTGACAAATTTTTGTCTTTTACAGTTAAATTAAGTTACTGCAGTAATGAAGTCTTAATAAACACTCATACTAACTAGGTACATTAAAATTACAAAAAAAAATCTTTATAAATGTGTGGTTTGGAAAGTGGAAAAACTATATAAATACAGGGCCAAATTAAAATGTTATTTTTATTGGTACGATATATGGTTCTACAAACTTTTTTAAAAATAGTTGCTGTTGATGAACATAGCTACTACGACGCGGCATTTCATTGATAATATTTCGACGTATTACTACAAGATGTATTGAGGTAGAACGTAGTTATTTTATTGGCATTCTAAATTTCAATGAACTATGCTTTGCTTATTAATATATTCGTGCAGATAATTAGTTTCCCTTTTTTAAAAAAAATACATACCTCTTTTTTTGCAAAAATTGTTTCAATAAATGATACTTATTGTGTAAAAAAATTTGGCCGGTGACTACAAAACAACACTGTATAATAAAGGTTAATTTTATTTGTTTGTTTTTTTTTTGGTTGAACACGTCAAAACTCTCTAACTACTTGCATAACTTTTTTAATTTGGTATCCTAATTCTTAATCACGAGATCAAAAGACAAGCAGATAGAACCGCACGAAGTGGCTAGTGGTATAATTTGTAAATCATATGTACGTGTACGAGCACTAGATATTGCTTTGTTCACTAAGGCGCCTTCACAGTATTCACACATATGCAATTTCGCTATACAGTATGTTCAAAAATAAATGATTTTGATTCAAAATGCGACTTTAATTTAAGTGTTGACTAGGGTTAGGTTTTAGCAAGATGGGCGCGTTGTAGATAAATAAATACAATTAATCATATGTGTTACTAGTAAAAATTTATTATGATTATTAGATTATTGCTTTAATCTTGCATTTATATTATGCAGGTGCGAATAATAGGTAAATATTAGAATTTTCAGGACTCTAAAACAGTTTCAACAACCTTTCACGACAACTGCCTACAAATATTCAAAACCCGAAACTTACTGCCGAACTCAAAATAGTATTTTGTTTAATAGTAAAATAGCTTCTTTCTTTCATCTTTTAATTTTTCTAATCTTACAGTTGAATTACAAGTGGTGTTGAGTACAAGATGGACCTTACTGATTTGGGTTCTCTTATCGACGGATAATCACCGGAGATTACACTACGCAGCAAGCTTTTGTAGAAAGGTTGTCACTAGCAAACCAGACCGATTAGTCGCCTTTCACGACATACTTATCGAAGGTGTGCTGGTCTATTCTTAAGCAACCCTAAAGATATTAAAACTTATTCTTAAGGATTTTTTGAATATCAAAAGAGCAGTAACCGCTTTGGGAACGGACGTTTGTTCCAACACCCCTGAAGAGGCTGAATGGCCGCGACCCACGGCCCGACGGTTGATGTCGGGATGTTGTATATATGCTAGTCGCTATAAGAACTTTGATAGCGCGATGCAGGAATTATGTCGTGTCGTCATCATTCTATGGAGCGTCGCTAGATGTCGCTACACTGGACTGGGAGTGAAAGAAAAACTCAGAATTTAACAGCTCCTTCTTTTCCCGGGCATACTGTAAAAGTCAGTCAAGGGACGGAGGTTTTATTGACGTTTTTGTGGGCGATAGGCTGACCCCATGTTACTGCAAAAGTCTCTCTTCATCATTGTAATACCTCAAAATTTTGTCAAACGTGACATCAAATAGTTTTATAGACTCTGCCTACCCTATAAAGGATTCAAGCGTGAAGTTATATATGTATGTAGTAACCGCAATATTGTGATTAAAAGATCAATGAGGAACTTTAAAACAGATTATAATATAGAAACAATTACTTATATTTCTACAATGTCTAATTATAGTCCATATAATAAACTTGAAATTTAAATTTATTATTCACGTAAGTATCTCAATATCTTAATTTTTTACTCAAAATAATAAGCACTTTTTCTTATAAAAGCTTTTTCAAAGAGTTTTTTCTTATCTTTTAATTTTAAGTTGAACCCATTAAGTATCTCAATTATTTGACCTTCAGACGTCCAGACGATTGTCTTTGTAAAACTTTGAAAAGCTAGAGACGATTTTGTTAACGAAATCTATACAGACAATCTATTAATTTCTTTAACTTTTGTTGTATTTTTTAGCAGTCATACCATGAATTAATTTTCGCTATTTGCACATAGACTTATGATGAAACACACTGTACATATTATAAGTATTTTAAACTTTTCCGTATATTCCTGAAATCTAATTTTCTGGTGAAGTTGAATAGATTAAATTATGTAAAGCAGTTAAATATGAAAAGCCCAAAGGCCAAGTTCAGATTACACGCACCCGCCCAGCGCCCGCGCCCAGCTAACGCACTTCGCCCACTCTGCCCCTGCGCCCACCCGGCACATCCCTATTTGAGATCTATTGATGTGTTAAATAGGATTCAAATTGACGACTAATTTGGCGATGTGGTCAGAAGGCAAGTGGTTGCGGGCTCGATTCCCGAACGGAACAAGAAAAAAAAAAATTCTGGGTCTGGCTTTTTATCAATAATGTATTTATATTCTAGGCTCGCTACATGGTATCTCATACATAACACAAGCTTCACTTACTTTGAGGCCATGTAGTTGGTGCGATTGTCTGGGGATTATATAAATATAGTTTGTTTATTAATTAATCACACAAAAAAAATGTAAAGCGTGTTGGTCGCATTTTAGACGTGGGTGTTACGTGGTGCGTGCGCGTGCGCAGACGGGCGCGGCGCTTGCGCATGTAATCGCAACGTGGCCTTACAGTGATCGTGTTCATTAAGTCATGTGTTTAATTTACGACGGAATGTATGGTTTTAAAGTTCTCCTAGTTTAAATAATAATAATTATAAATTTAAAATTGACACAATTTCCTATTTTATTTTTATTTCTTAAGAATAGTTAAATAGATTCTACTATGTTTATATTTAAGATCCATATTTTATTTTATAGAAGTTATATTTAATTTGAATGATTTTTAAATGTTATTTTAGCACGCTCCAGCCTGGAAAACAGGATTATCCTAGTTCAGGCACCAATGTTCTATCCTTACTTGTATATTTAAGCCAATATTTGTAATTTATACTTTTCTGAAATTAATAAACATTTTTATTTATTATTATTTTATAGTACCTACCTACAAACACCATTCATGTTAAAAGTTGAGTTTAATGTGGGCGCTCAAATGGCTTTTAACAAACCCTAACGTTTACTTTATACAAGTACATAGCACACGGGATCGACCACTAATCACTAATCACATAATAAAAAAATATAGCTTCCATGCTGGAATGGGAGCAAAGAGAAAACATAGAATGTACCAGCTGCTTCTCTTCCCGGGCATACTGTAAAAGTCATTGAAGAGACAGAGTTTTGCTCTCGTTTTTGTGGGCGATACGCTAACCCTTGTCACTGCAATAGTCTCTATCCATTATAATACCTCGCTAGTCAAAAGCAACATCAGATGGTCTTACTACCTCTGGTGTTCTGCCTGTCCCATAATGGATACAGGTGTGAAGTTATGTATGTAATCTTGAAATAGGTCGATAATTTATTTATTTTATATCGTTTTATTTTGCTCACAACATCGCGTGGGAATTTACTCGAAAACTAATACCAACAAAAAAACATATCATTTAACATATTTAACTGCAGATCAATTCATAACCTTTTGAAGATAATTTCAAGCCAATCCAGACCATTAAATTACTATAAACAAAGAAACCTAAAAAAGTTTTAAATGCCTAAAACTGTATCTTTCGAGGAGTAATGTTGAAATATTATAATATCTCTCAACCTATAATTTGATTAAATTCGAGTCAAAAAGAAAAGGAGTTGATCCAAATGGGTCTTTAGAATTTCGGGTTGGTAATGATCAGGGGCAGGTTTTTGATTTCGTTTTCTGTTAACTTCAGTAAATCGCTCGGGTGTATTAAATTGTTTTTGTGTGTGATCTTGGAAATAAAGTTTTGATTTTGTGAATTGCAACGATCAATTTATAACTATTGAGCATTTGATTGTGGAAGAGTTATTTCAAAAGGTCGAGTAAGAAAGGGTCATTTTACTTGATACAATGATTTTAATCGTTGCAATTGGTGATTGTGCAAATAAATAAAGTACCTATGATGTATAAATTGCTTTGGGGCGCCCGTTAAGCAGTAATAGTTCAGTCAAGCAGTGCCAGTATTAGGCCAACTTGGTGGTATATGCTTTAACTAAACCTCTTCGTTTATTAGGGACGAGATTTATTTCTCAGTGGGCTCTTTCCTTTTTGATATTTGTTGATATAATGGTTGTCTGATATTATGATGACATGAAGTGTAATACTCGATGTTATATTTCTACTTAATTTTTGAAGCAAATCCTAAAAGTTAGGATTATCCATTATCCATTTAGATAACAATTATCGATGACCACCTTCCATGCTGGACTGGCAGCAAAGGGAAAACATAGAATGTACCAGCTGCTTCTCTTCCCGGGCATACTGTAAAAGTCAGTTAAGGGACAGAGTTTTTATTGGCATTTTTGTGGGCGATAGGCTGACTCCCTGTCACTGCAATAGCCTCTATCCATCATTATAATGCCTCCAAAGTCAAACGTGACATCAGTTGGTCTTGTAACCTCTGGTGTTCTGCCTACCCCATAATGGATACAGGCGTGAAGTTATGTAGGGCATTCAAAATACAAACAAACACGTAAAAAAATTACTGGGAGCGAAAGAAAAACATACAATGTACCAGCTGCTTCTCTTCCCGGGCATACTGTGAAAGTCAGTTAATTGACAGAGGTTTTATCGGCGTTTTTGTGGACGATAGGCCGACCCCCACTGCTATAGTCTGTATCCATCATTGTAAAACCTCCAAAGCTTGAAGAATATAGGCAATTTTATGAAAATATACGAAATTTTCTCGTTTTATTTTGCATGTTCCGTGAAAGACATTATGTAAAAGACATGTATTTTCAATGACATGTGAGTGAAAATATTGGTTTGAAACATAATGAAATGAAATGAAATTTATTTATTTGATAAGATTTTCAAACACTTATATGGTCTTAGACAATAAAATGTAGTCGATAGAAAATCTGCCATCCAGGCGTTCAAATTAAGACAATTTATACTTATTACTAGGTTGAAGACATTAAATTCATAATTATATTGTTTTATTATTATATTTGACATAATTGAATTCAATTTATATTTAATTAATCCATTCAAAAATACATTAATAATGTCAAAATATATTATGATATAGTATAACAATATTATTGATTGGAAAACGGATAGGCTTGCTTTTTAATTATCTATACATATAATAAAATGGTAGGAAAGTCAAAACTGTACATTGAATATTTTTTTAAAAGAATACTTGGGGTATGATCTACAATCGAAACAGAAACAAAAAATATAGTTTTTAGAATTTTTGTCTGTTTGTCTGTTTGTCTGTTTGTCTTTCCGGGATAAACTCAAAAATTACTGCATGGATTTACTTCAAATTTGGCATGAAGATAGTTAAGAAGTCGGGTCAACATATAGGCTACATATTATCACGCTAGCAGTGTTATAATCGTAGGTGCGTTTGGTGCTGCATAGCGTTCACGCAGACGACGTCGAGGGCAGCAGCTAGTTAGTCAATATTAGTTCGAATTATAAAATTATGTCAAGGGTTTATTATGCTGAGTCATATATTCAGTGGCTTAGATTAAGTTACATATACATATCATACTTTTATATATATAAATTTTCTTAAATATTTAAACATTAAAATACTGTTGTTGCATTAAATATTTATTTTATAATTCTTAATTGAAAAAAAAAACTCCATAGTATAATGAATTATCATAGTAGTAGATTCTCCTACTGTGTCGTTTACGACACACCAATTTCCATCTTTTCTGGAAATCTAATATTTTTTAAATATTTTTTTGTTATTATACATACATACATACATAACGTCACGCCTGTATCCCTTATGGGGTAGGCAGAACACCAGAGGTTACAAGACCATCTGATGTCACGTTTGACAAATTTGGAGGTATTATAAAGATGGAAAGAGACTACTGTAGTGACAGGGGGTCAGCCTATCGCCCACAAAAACGCCTTTAAAACCTCTGTCCCTTAACTGACTTTTACAGTATGCCCGGGAAGAGAAGCAGCTGGTACATTCTACGTTTTTCTTTCGCTCCCAGTCCAGCATGGAAGCAATTGTTATTATATATCACATAAATAGAAGGTGTACAAAGTTTCAAGTCGATAACGTAAAAAAAGTTTATTCAGGTGCAAGTGGGTTAAAATTTAAAACAACGCTTTTGCTACTTCCTCAGTTACTTATTGAGTATTATTGTAATTTGTTAGATATCTTGGTGAATTTGAGCAGCTCAAACATGACAAAAAAAGTCTGCTCTTTAGTGAGCCAATGTTGGGAACACACTGTTGAAAAATTACTATCCTACCAATTATAAGCTTGAAAATATGAGTGAGTTGTTGTAATCGACGTACGTTCGAGTCTTTCAGGCTGACATGGCTTGCCAAATCGAACACATAGGTAGAAAATAATGTTGAATCTGTACTGTGAATTAATACAAATATTAATTCATATGATCCTGGCTGAAAAAGACTGCCAAGAGTTTTTTTCCGCCGGCTTTTTTTGTCTCTTGGTCTACTGTTATATCTTATTCAATAACTATCAACACCTTGATAGTTATTGAATAAGATATAACAGTAAAGCCGAAGTACAAAATTGTGACCTCATTATTAATGAGTCATTAAGCGGCCATTCAATGGTATTATGATGAATAAAAAAAGTAATTTCATTTAAGTTAACTCCAAGTCAGCTTAAAAGTCCAATCTTCATAACAAACCAAATCTCCCCTCCACAGCTGTAAATAAAAATACAATCCCTATCAATTGTTACCAGAAATATTCAACGTAGTAGGTAGGTATTTCAACATTTTGTGCTGAACATTCTGGGTGCATAATATATATATCGTAGCAGTGTCGTAGCTAGCTTATTTCTGCTGGACTTTTGCCAATAGCACAGTAAAATTGCTTTTGCCGAGCCCCCAACATGATACGGGGAGAGAGTTGCCTTGATATGAAAACTACTTAAAATGCTGCCATAGGCTGTCGTTACAGATAACAGTTTTAAGTATAAAGAGATGTTTTTTCTTCATAAATGAAGAAAACATAAAGTATTGAAGAAGATATTAACGTTTCCACGAATTATATTGCATAATTTTTGCTGCGTGACTTAGAATATCTCTATATAGGTGTGTAGTAAAAAGCGACTAATCCTAGTGGCCTATACCTGGTACCAGGACCCTTTCAGGGTCCGCCTGGTTGGTGACCACCCTTCACATAAAATCTGTCTCCAAATATCACCGCTCTTGCAGTGGTGAGTTCTGGAATTATTTTGTGAAGGGCCAATTCCTCCCTATGCCCGTATGTTGACATTTTCGACCTCATTTTCACTTAACATCAGGTGAGATTGAAGTCAAACAAGGGTTTAGAAACCAATAAACATTAAAAAAAATGACTTATAAGACAGGCACGAAAAATATATTGAAAGAATCAAAATTTGAAATGTTTTAATAGCTGTCACTGAAAAGAAATTGATAACTCGGTGTCTATAAAATAGTAAATAAAAATTAAATTAGGTAATAACCAAAGTTCGTGTTCAGATCTGTTGCTAGGACTATGTTATTGACCGTGAAAAAGGAAAGGACCTTGGAAGCACCTTGGAAGCAGACATTTCTTTTTAAAATATCAGCTAATAAAAATATTTCATTCTTGTCGACCACTTTGGAGATGGGGTAAATCTGTCTGCCTCAGACGCCAGTGGTTGCGGGTTCGATACCCGCATGGAACATGAAAAAAAATAATGTTCCGTGTCTGTGTGTTTATCTATTTGTGTATTTATATTCTAGGTTCCCCCCTAGTCCGCTACATGGTATCCTATAACACAAGCTATGCTTACTTTGGGTCCATGAAGTTGGTGTGATTGCCTGGGGATTTTATAGATTTAAATTTATATTTTTATATAAATTTATCTAGAAGGAATGTCTAAAATATAAATGTGTGAAGTAAAATCCCACAAAATCACAAACTTTTTGCACGTAAGGATTGATGATAATGGAGCTCTATGATGCTGAAACAGATTGTCGGATTTGTACCCATTGAGGGAAAAACCAACAAGACAGCGAATAGGTATCATCATCACAACTCTTTGTAATGAGCCCACTGCAGGGCATGAGTCTCTCCCCTGGGTGAAGAGGAGATATAGGCCATAATCCACCAAGCTGGCCCAGTGCTGGGTGGTGGAATAGGTATATTCAAGGATAAAATCGCATGAAAATCAATCTTGTATATTTTGTGACTTAAACTTGTATCTTTCTCGATGGGAAGTTGCAAAAAGAAACAAGAAAGAAAAAACGCAACTAAACAAAGTATATACGTCGTTCACTTAAACCTTGACATTAGAACAAAAACGTCCTATAATCAGATCAACAAATGCGTTGTTACCCCTTAAGTGTTTGTCCTGTATGCTTTGTAAAGCAGCTAAAAGTACATACCTAAGTTTATTGCTTGGTGCAAAGTTAAAGCAAGCTTATTTCCGAATATCACATAAGTTAAGGGGGTGCGCCCTCAACGCAAGTTACTCTGGCTTTCGGCCAGAGAAGCTGCATCGCAGATAAGCTGAACTGAGACGAATCTTTAACTTTTTAATAAGTACTTATAGCTTTAGCTAAGTTGGATGGTTCAGGTTGTTTGGAAGACTATGTTTTGTTTGACTGTAAAGTGCTCGTTGCATTTGTTCATGTCGGAAAAGGGTTTCGATGATTCTTAAAATAAGTACTTAAAGCCAGTAATTAAAATATTTTTTTAAGCAGCCAGACAATATAAAAATAACGCATAGCATTAGATATTTTTTCTTCTTTTGACATTTGCAACATTGAAATTTACACATTTTATTGACTTGGCGTTGATATTAATGCCAATTATTTTGTATTTGGCAAGTACTTTTAAAGAGTTTTACGTTCAACAAATCATCACACTTTTCTCTTTTAATGGATTAGTAAAAAATATCGGAATACACAATCACTATGGTAAGGATATTCGGTAGTGACAGGGGCTAGGGCCGTAATTAGAAACCGCTCTTGACTCTAAGAGTGAATTTAAGTGAGTGAATTCTATACATTTAGCAGAACTTAAGAGCAGTCCTTGAGCAGTTGAGAGTATTTTATTAATATGGGCTTAAGCAGCCAAGCAGCTGACGCTTGGGTGAGTTGCCTCTTACAATACACACGAGTATATTCAAGGGCAGTAGCCTGTTTCCAGAGGATCCTACACAGACTAAAGTTTCTTCAAAGAAGTAAAAATTTCATTGGTATCGAGGTAACTGTACCTGCTTTACTCACCTGATGCTAAAAACGGCGCTCTACACAAACACTTTAACGTTACTCCTACCGTTACACCTACCGTTTATGATGTTTTGTAGCATTTGTAAAAAGAGTGATCTCGCTAAGAATCAATTCAAAGCAAAGCAAAAATCTACCCGGAAAAAAAATTAAGTATAAAACACACAAAAACATACACAGAGTCCTTGCAAATATTTTACATACATTTTCCAAATAGTGGAGATCGAACCCCGCTGCGTTTCAGCTGACTATTCGCACACTGCACCATGGTGCCTGTCAGCGATGAAAGGTTATGCTATTACCATAAATCAGACGAGAGGAAGCATAAAAGGGACATTTTTAGGGCTTATAAAGGTATCCCGCCTGGCAGGAGTAGCGACTGGATGATTCTCTTCGTTTGTCCACGGGTGACTGTGAATACAGCATGCTGATAAGAAACATACTTAGCTCTTTAAAAGCCATTTCTGTATAAAAGAAACCTAGGAATTTAGTTCTGTTAAAGTCATTTCTGCCTTAAAGAAAAAATAAAGTACAGTCATGTCTAAAAATATGTATACATTGTAATATTGTCTTAAGTTCTCGCGATTTATACATTCATACATACAAAACTCCACGCCTGTATCCCTTATGGGCTAGGCAGAACACCAGAGGTTATAAGACCATCTGATGTCACGTTTGACAAGTTTGGAGGCATAATAATGGTGGAGAGAGGCTATAGCAATGACAGGGGGTCAGCCCATCGCCCACGAAAAACCTCTAATAGAACCTCTGTCCCTTAACTGACTTTTACAGCATGCCCCGGAAGAGACGCAGCTGGTAAATTCTATGTTTTTCCTTTGCTCCCAGTCCACCATGGAAGAAAATTCATACTATTAAATAAAACACTTTTTAACCGGATTTATCGCTATATTTACCGGATATAATATATTTTAAATTTTAAATTTTTAACTCGACGTTTCGGTGTCTTTGCAGACCCCGTGGTCACGAGCGACTTCATTTGTATTCATTTTCATTGGAATTTGAACGTCATGACAACCAAGTAAGTTACGAAGTGTGAATCTAAATAGACGTGACTGTACATATCAAAACGAACCTCATCATTACCTGATGTTAGATAATCAGCACTGCTCATGAACGTATTGCATATACCTGCCCCGGTGCCTTTATTACCTTACCCCAATTCATACTACAATTACCTTACCTGCACTTTCCAAAACCTAGCAATGCTGATTGGTTATGGAAATAGTAAAGATGATGGTACTCAGACAAGAATGCCTCAAAGAGTGCGTATACTTCACCGTATCCCTAAGATTCAAAGGCATATCTGAAAACTTTTGCCTTTATTTACGGATCTAGCATACTTTTATACAGGTGATTGATTGAATCTATTTAACATAACCACTAAGTACAGTTAAAATGTGCTTATTTTCTCGCTTGTATTGTAACATTATTAACTTGTTTTATTAGATAATCACTTTGTTATAATAAACGCCATAACATATCCCCATTACGTATTTAACGTAGAAAATCAGTTTAAATAATCAATCAACATGAATAATCGTACACGCTTACCAATGATTCAACTCCATATTATTATAAATAAATCCCTCATAATCCCTTGTTCTGCAGCATTTGTGAATTAATTAATACAATGCATGCAGTAAAGAGTTTGTGTGGATCCAGGCGGAATCAATTTGAGGGTGGCTCGTTGGCAGGAGTCCAGCGTTTGATGCCCAGTGTCCAACAGCCAAGTGGTTCTGTTGCTGGTTGTTACACACGTAATGTGCCGGGGTTTGTAAAATTGCTGTTTGGATTGGATTAAATTGGATTTTTAAATTTAAATTTGGAATTTTATAACTAAGCTAGTGATTGCTTATTTATTTATTTCACAAATCAAACACCTTGATTACAATTCAATAAATTTTGAAGGAAAAAAATATTATTTTGATCAGGATTGCAGCCCAGATGTACCTACTTACACAAGCAGTTATAGAACATTGATGTTAGTTATATTTTGTAAGTGTGTAAGCATTATTTTGACTATATCAAATTACTGTTGAAGTTTTTACTTGCAATTTGGATTTGATAAGTGCCTTGATGCTTTGACATTTGATTCAAATAAAATACAAGTAGAAACTTTCCTTCTAATTTGTGAGTAGACATCATTGCCATTATCACAAAATATAAAATACAACACAAATGTAACATAAAAGGCGTTAATTTTGGGCGGCCTCATTACTTCAAAGCATAAACTTGTCTATTATTGCAATCTAGATACAAGGCGTTTTAACCGAATTGTTATTCCCAAAAATCGCAATTCCCAAAAAAAAATTTTAAATTCAATCCATAACGTCTTTTATTTAAAATTAAACAGATTTAAAAACAAAAAATAACTAATCCTTAATAAAAACCACTAAAAGAACTAATCGACTCAACAAATTCTTCAAAACACCAAAGCAAGCATAAACAATTCGAAAAAAGAATTCCACTTTCCCGCCAGGCACGGCTGTCATTCATCTGACATCTGTGGCATCTGACGCATGCGTGCCTGTGCTATATGCCCGTGCGCACATCTCCGCTACTTCGGAAGCCACCGGCGCAGAATTCAGAACACAATTACAGATCAATTTCTATAAATTTAAATGTTATTTACATTTTTAATGTGGGAACTGAAATTGGAAAATATTTTTTTTTAAGGAATTTTAAGATGGATCATAAGCTGAGTCATAAGATTGCAAGGTTTAATAAAACAGCAAGTTTTAATTAAATAAGGTTTATTTACAATTGTTTTAAATTTTGAGGATTTATTATGAATACAAAAATGAAGAACATATTTAAATCAATTCGAAAGTAAATCTGCAGGGCTAGCATGCAACCATCGACAAATAATCGAATCGACTAGATAAATATTATTTTGTTGTTTTATCCTATTATGTAAGCTAATATGCGCACCATAATAGATAGAAATACTCGATTTGATACTATGATTAAGACCACAGAACCAAATATGTCATAATCTTAATAAATTATTATAATAATATTAATATTATTAAATTAAATAATAAATATTAAATATTTCTGACACTCACACAACATTATCTAGGCCAAATTAAGTTTCTTCCATAACTTTTGTTATGGATACTAGATAACTGATATACTTAAGAAATATATAAACATACATATTGAATAAATACATATTTTTTATTAGAATAAACTTAAATAAACATATAAACATCCATGACTTGACTGCTAATATCTCTGTTCATCACACAAATATCCGCCGCCGCCGGGATTCGAACCCAGGACCTCTAAATATACACTAAATACCATATTCTAAGAAAATATCGATAAAAGACCCGATTTGTCGTTGTCGACGGTAGTATGCTAGCCCCGCTGAATAGAATTCGAATTATCGAAATAAAGATTATTCAATTTAATACAAAAAATCTGGATAAAAGGGTTTTGTAATACAATAGATTTTATGATTAAATCACCTATTGAATTAAACTGAAATTATCATAGTTTTTAATTGCATGAGTTATAAAATATATTACAAATTTAGTTTTCATTTTCATATTTATTAATACCTCTTCTAGCAGTAAACCGTGTGGAGCTAGCTGCTACTTATCTTCAATTGGATCTTGATCATGTTTTGGGAAGAAAAATATTTTTATCTTAACATCTTTTTCTCAAGAGTCATCATCGTTTTAGCTAGCAACAGTGCTAATAACCTAGCATCCTAATAATTGCCAGGAATAAAAAAAATCCTTTAGTAGTAATTTCTGTTCCCGTATTTTATTTTCAGTTTTTACTGTATAGGTAGTTACTTTTTGAATGTCTCTTCCACAAACCCGGATACTACGGCACAGCTATACGAGTATAGTTATTTTTCAAGTAACATTTTCTGACTGACTACATAAATCAAGTATAGAGTAAGCTTTAACTTCAAGAAGGACATAGTTATATTATTTATCCAATCGCAATTACCGATATTCAGGCGAAGTCAGACATTTAAAAACCGGATTTTATTATTTATTATACATTTCACCCCCTTTTCAATAATGTGGTAAAATGCAGCTAATCCTGTTGACCTGACTAGCAACCACCTCTCATATAAAATCACCCTCCAAATATCACTACTTAGGCGGTGATAAAAGTCATATTTAATCGTTTGATGTGGTAACATTTTCAGACATTTACATTCACAGTGATACTTTTACACTGCTAACTTTACGGCACAATGTCTTCAATGGACAATATCTTCATATATATTTTTTTTAACAATAACCATAGTATCTTCTTCAGTATTCCAGCTTTTTTATGATCAAGTGTCTGCAACAAATATTTTATAACTACGTTTTAGATCTAATCTGAATTTTCTAAATAAGCTTACACAAAATTTCGCTTTCATTTTATTGATGACCGACCAAATTCTCTTTCAAAAACTATTATTTCCATTAGCTATTTTGAAAATTTCTGTGAAAATATGCTGTTTCTATAATTTACCTATGTTGATTATTTATTTGATCGATATATTTTTCTCATTACAGACAGCAATCGATACAAAAACTGTATACTGAGGTATTTATAAGAGTGTTATACTCCTACATGCCAAAAGCATTGATTCAAAACGCTCCGGTACTTTACGACTTTATTTCTGGCAAGCTTGTTTTCTTTGACTGTAAGGTTGGGACTGCGCTCACAGTATTGGATAAATATTAATAAATCGGTCGACCTCATTTCTTGGAAGTTCCGAAGATCTTATTATAACCGCAATAGCACCTATAATTAGTAGCATCAAAATTACTCGTGGCGTGTACACGTTGCGCCAGATTTCAGTGTAACGTGCTACTGCAATCGCCTCTAAAGTTATCGATTTCCTTTTAAATCGATTAACATATTATTATCAAGAATAAAACGATGATCGCATCTCGTGCAGAGAAACACGCCAAGTCCTGTCTGACCTTTACAAGTTTATAAAAATCAGGATATCATTCGCACGTCAACTCGGTAGCTTTAATAGCTCTAAAGTATTTACCTTTGTCAAGATTTGCATTTAAGAAAAAAAAAACAATAGGATTATTCGGTTTCATTTTAAAAAACATACAAAAATGAGTCAGAGATGCCAACGACCGGTACTCCAGGGTGATCTTTCGAAATTCCCAAGTAATTGTCTGCTCGTAAGTCGGGGACGAAAATAAAACCGTGATGCGGAGTCGTTCCCCCTTTGTAACAAATTAATTTTATTTTTATATTGATGAATTGCATTATTTGCTGCGTTCGGTACCTCAGCTTTGAACGTTTCCACAATGTTTGGATCACGGCCAATAAGCTTCTCTATTTGCACTACAAATTCTAGTGTTTGTGATCATTTGTATGGGAAACGCTTTGAAAAACGTTACTCATAATTTGATGGCACGTTTACGTATTGAAAAACAGATTTTGTTGTTGATATTTTATGAAGCGTTGCTATTTTATTCGTAACCAAATCTGGTTAACGCTACATATTAAGTGCATATATTATAATAGCCAATAAATAGATGTTGCCTGTTTGACAGCGGTATTGACACTAAGCCCGTGCGGCTTATTGTACAAATACGGAAAAGTGGAGGGGGAAAGCGTGGGAAAGCTTGCGTATAATGCGGTAATACCAATACCGCTACGTTACGCTACTTTTGTTTGATATTTAATTGGTACTATCCTAGGTATTTACTAAGCTTGTCATCAAGTTTGATTATTCATTTATAATTGACGAATTATTCACGACTGGCATATAGTCTACAGATATAATTAGCAGTTAATTAATTAACTCATCCTTTGATTAGCCCATAACAATTCGGTTATAACCAACTACGCCCTCATCAATTTATATAGACAATATATATATTAATTAATACAATGTTGGTAATAATATTCCGTGAAACTCACTGCATACACCCACACATGTGCACGTATGTCCGAATCGAGGTTACACACATTGACAACAAACACGGGTAATGTTCACGTGGAAAATAAACATACACCTGACAATTTTGTGTTGAGCTCTGGCAGAACGTAGCTCTCTCCGGACAAGTTCGTGTCTAAATAGAAAGTGGGGGGGCGAGGAAGATCTTGTTGAATTGGCTGGAGAAGCGTAAGGCAGACGTCACCATATCGGCCTTATTCAGTTAGTGATGCATCTTTTTGTTAACGTCTGTTTTGGTTATTAGCTTTTTAACACTATTTTTGTTCCGAAGTAGAATGTTGTTGGGTTAGATCTCTGGTATTATACGCAGATGTAGAAGATTGATCTATTTCAAATTATTGAAAAAAAAAATACCACGTATTAGCAAAAGAACAGTTAACAATTTCGTTTCTACGACTGTTAATTAACAGTTCTTTGATTTCAGTTCTTTTGATATCCTATGTAATTTAAAATAATTGAATTCTTTATCGAATACAATAAAATATTTGAACTAACAAATAACTATTTATTCAAAAGTAAAAAAATGCCTTTGACGTTAAATTGATGTTAAAAAAATGTAAATCTACTAAATTTAGATTAAAAAAATTAAGTAACGGCTACATTTGACATTGAAAACCAATGAAAATAACTCCCCTAGTTAGTGAATACGGCCGCAGCACACATCAAAGTTTCACACAGACGTGGATGACCGTGGCATTCCTCGGTGCTCAATGTACTAACATGCACAGTACGCCTTATTAAAACGAGACTCAATCGGCGACTTATCGGGCAATTAGTCGCGCCTGTCGGGACTACCTGGCGATAGGCGGTTTTTAGTTGCATTGAAGTGGGCGATTTTTTTGGTTTGGTTTTAGCAACTTCTTTTAGTAATTTTGTTGTTTTCTTTAAATCGGCCTTTAGTTTAAAGACTTTTGTTTACTCATAATGGATATTGAATCAGACATGGTCCCAAGGGGGGTTCAAAGAAGACATAATCCTACCTAAAATCGTACATTGCAAATTTGAAAATCCAAGAACCACTAAAAAGAGTACAGGCCAGAAAAATAATCTGCTCAGTTTCCATAATTCTTCAATCGATATAAGACATCAAATATCACCAACAAAGACCAACATTAAATATTTAATATAATATTATGTCGTATGTATGCAATGTAGGAATATTGTGCATTAAAGACTAATTTAATCGTAATTTTTTTCTATTAGTGATCTCCTCCAAAAGTCCATCCTGCGACCGCGGACTTATGGAATACTGTTTTTTCGTCAAATAAAAATTTGGCACCCAATAGAGAAAGCTCTATTAGGAAGAGGGTGAATGCATTACGCACAAAAGGGCAACTTTTAACCTAAAGGTATTTTTATCCATAGGTATATTTCCTGACAGTGTGGAAAGGCTGTCTCAGCTGAACTGAGCATACATACTAATCATCTCCATTTCCTGATGGTACCTTTGTAGGGGCAAAGGGTCATCGTCGGAGCAACAGCCAATCGGTTTATAGAGGCTGCGTAGCGGGCGGCAAGCTGATGGGTTGCCCGCATGGACGAGGTGAAAGTTGAAAATGACAAAGCTGAGACTAAGAGATTATCTTCTTCTTCTTTAGGTGTCTCTCCACTACTGGAGGTTGGGCGTCAGCTCAGCGAACTTATTTCTGTCCAGAGATTATCTAGAGTTATGGAAAATAGACGGACGTAGAGAAACTTTGTGCTTGAAGTTTCCTAATTAGGGCAGCGAACTGGGTTAGGACCGGAAGGGATTAAAACCCTCAGAGCGGGACCGAAAGCCAGGATTTCGTCGATGGGAGCGAGTTGGATCCAAAAAACCATGTAGACATGGGAGATCTGGTGCGTGGAAGACGGTCGGGCAGGCGATTGTGATTGAGTCGCAACGTGGTTGCTCAAACCCCATGGTTTGGGAGCTGAACTAGCCTGAGGGGTCTTCGGGACGGCTGGAGAACCGCTCGAGGTAGGCTGAGGATACTCTCTCCAGTTCTCGAAGGGCTTTGTAGTAGCTCTGGAGCACGGTCTTTTGGAGCATCCGCAATTGTTAGCAGGGGGGCCTGTTTGGCCGCAGAAAACACAAGACAGCTTTGAGGTGGACTCAGGTATGCGAGAGCACTTTTTAGTGGCACGAGAGTTAAAACGCTTTACGCACCTAGGCGTAGCGAAGCAGTTTGCTGCCTCGTGGCCATAAATTTAGCAGCAGTGGCAATGACCGGGGTAACCTCTTTTGTGTGGTTTTTCGACGAGGACGTTTGAGAGACCGCACATGGTGCGAACGCCTTGAAAGATGAACTTCTTTTTGCGGTTGTTTTTTTGGACTTTAAGTTCTCTTGAACTTGCTTATTCGACAGCTCAAACGGCACCGGCACGTTTCCGATAACAGCATGAATCTTCCGCTCAAGAAGAGTGTGTTCCATTTATAATTAATAATACATTGATATTTCATGTGCTCCATCGTAAACCTCAATATCACTTCATAAGCCATGAAATATTTCTGTTGGCAAAGAATAATACCGCCCTTATAAGCATGTCGTAATCGGCGACTTATCCGAGCTTGACCTCAAAAATCGTTCAGGATCCACCAACCCTTCATACTAGGTCTATGTCTAAAACTATATTGTTTATGATTTGTAGGTAGAGAACTCTTTAAACGTACTAAAATAAAATCTCTTAACTATAAATTAGAGTAAAAACTACGCCATAATAGCCTAGTAAGAAGAATTTTAAAATGCCTTTTTCCATGTTTTTCAGACATTACAATAAATATTCTTGAAAATATGAGATACTAATATATTACTGCCGATGTTAATAGAAACATAACATTATGCATATTGCTTTGAGACACCCACTTAAGTGTTGCCGAAGTGAGAACACGACGATTTCCTAATTTTTTTATGAATATATCTTTATTTATTTTAAGGTGACTTATTATATTGATATAAGACTCCGTTTGTCAGGAAATTTCAGCAAAATTATCGACTTAATTTAAAAGCATTTTAATTACTACTGCGGTTATTTAAACTGTAATTGAATGAATTCGCGGAATTACTACTGATTACTACTATTCTGATCTATATTATCAAGTTTATGTCTCTTCGACTAGCAAAGATTAACAATCAACTCTGCATAACAAGTCCTGTCTCTTTCGAGGCGAAACAGCTCTTCTGCGCACGCTACTCCAGTCCATTCCCGAATCTTCCTGAGCCAAGACTTCTTTCTCCGCGGAACTTATCTTTTGCCAATAACTTTACCCATCATTATTAAGTGCTGAGGAACGTATCACTTATGTCTAAGCATACGTTTTTAGTGATATTATTTTTTTGATGGTTTGCTGAAGATGCGATGCAGGACTTCGTTGGTAATTTGATTACCATTATCAACTTATTCTTAACATTCGTTTGTAAGGCTACACGTCAAATGCTGGTATGGTAGGACTCTTCTTAGATGCGACTTTCATATGAATTGTAAGAATTTGTAAGTCGTAAGTGTCAAAAAGTATCCAAAATTGGGAAGTCTCTTTTTTTAAGTATACTTTACCAACTTGAAATTATAAGGACTGGACTAGCAACCAATAAACATACATATTTAAATTAACCATAAATATTTACTAGGTTAATTAATAATAAATTTTAAATATTCTAGTCATGGTTTCATAAAAGTGCCGTCGAATAAAAAAAAAACAAATATTGTGTAAAAATGCAAAATGCTTGTTATAACTTAATTGTGAAATATGTAAATCATATCGCCCGAAAGAATTAAAAGCTACTTAAATTAATTATCTCTCTATAAAATTTATACGCGAATAATGCTAAATTATTCAATAGAGACATAATTTATATGAAGCTTACTTACATTAACTAAACATACAAGTATTAATAATGCGCCACCTAACGCCATCTAGTGATAAATGTAGAAAACTATTTGGCAACAGAAATGGCGGGAAAACATAGACAGCAGTTAAGCGGTCCGACTCGAAGTTGTAATCGTTATAAAGCACTATTTTTAACAGTCTCTATTATGTAGTTAGCGACTCTGTAATCAATGAACAAACATTTTCAGTGATCTAGAGAGGTTAAAATTTACTGAAGTAACAAATCGGTTCTTGAATCTTTAATTTTTAGTATATTTGTTTTTTGCAGATTCAGTATATTCCTATAACTTCTGAAGTCCTAAATGCGTTTTTCTTTTGAAAAAAACACTTGAATAAATTGACGTGTTTAGGTTGTAAATTGGAAAAGCCTCCAGTTTTACTAAGTCATAGCCCTGTTAAAACTTGATTCGGAGCTGAAAATAATATTAATTCTTTATTTTTCTGTAAGGACGAGTTGAAAAAAAACACATTTTACTCTGGCAAATAATTCAATGCACTAAACTGACAGTTTGAAATGTGAAACAGAAAAAAAATTATACCAGTTAAAAACTTCGTAGTGTAAGCACTGAATGAGAATGATTGAAAACGAATGAGACTTTGTCATTCGTTTTGTATAAAATTTTAAAGAAATTTATAAATAAGTGAAATTTAAGTGTGTATTTAAGGTAACTTTAATGAAAATAATTAATTACCATACTTGTGCTATAAAATAGTTACAGTAGAAGTAAAATCGACTTAATAACTTATTGATTTTTAAAATTGTTTTGTTGTTAAAAATGAAATTTCAATAATAGTTGCTCCTCGTTAAAAGCACCATAAAAAAATATATTGTCAGCCAAAATATTGTTTTCCATACATTAAAATATTATTATTGAAACAATAATTACATTCATTCTCTTAAACCACATCTCTATTTTTTTCTTCCCGATAGTGGGCACACTGGAACTGTCATTTTACTGCATTGAATTATTTCCCAGGGTATAATACTCATTTATAGAAAAAGACACCGCACGCAGTAAAAAAAAGGTTCTTTTTTCAAAATCCACACTCAAAAACATGTACACAAAATCAATTAAAAACTGAGCTCATTTAACGATAATACCACAGCAATTACTTACAACAATAAAGGAGCTGTTTGTACCTGCAGTCTATTTATACACGCGGAACTCGCGAGGCGCGCGAACACTTCGGTTGAACTGCGCCTGCGTTGAAATGTTCTATGAAATACTATTTATCTGTAATGATCCTGCGCATGTTATGATTGCAATTAAATAATTAATATGAATTTAATTTTGAAGTTTTGCTGTAGAAACTAGGGTTAAGAGTGTATTATGTAATAATTTTGACAATAATACTTTTAACAAAACTAAAACGTGTAAAACATATAAATCTATAGGTATATCTAAGAATATTTTTTACAAGATAGGCAAAGTAACAACATTGTAAAAATTAAAATAATATCCGTTAGTACAAAATTTTCAAGATTTGTCGTACGCCGGGTAGTAGGGCAGGGTAAGGTTAATAATAATATAATCGGGACTTAAAAGCTAATGTGAAAGACTTAGCAACGTATCTTATTAGTGCTAATTATGTCACATTACAGGACACGCTCATTTACCATCAGACTACTAGACGCAGACAGAACTCCCATCCGTAGATAATCCAAAAAGTCGAACTAAGCGCGTTGACAGTTCAAATCAAATCATTTTATTGCTTTTTGTATGGTACTACATTGGTTGAAAAGTTCGCGGCCTGGCCATTAAAAAAAAACTTTTGTTATTTTTTCTGCCGTCATTTTGAACTGTCATTATTCAATTGTCAGCCCGCGAATTTTCAATTCGATATCTTGTTTAAATAAAATTTTACGAACAATATAAATACGTGTGTAGAACAAATTTTCACTAATGGAGAAATTTGAACTACGTGCTGTGATTAAATATTTGTTTAAAAAAAGATTAACACCAAAGGAGATCCATGATGACATGCAAACAACATTAGGGGAATCTGCCGCGTCTTATACCACTGTGAAAAAATGGGTTGCAGAATTTAAACGTGGACGAGAGAACATCGAAGATGACCCTCGCTCCGGCAGGCCAATGACGTCTACGACCGAAGAAAACATCAATAAAGTGTGTGATCTCATATTGAAAGACCGTAGATTGACTATCAGAGAACATGCAGACACTATAGGCATCTCATATGAACGAACGCAAAACATCATTGTCCATGAACTCGGCTATTCTAAGGTTTCGGCTAGGTGGGTCCCCAGATTGCTTTCAGTAGAGCAAAAGCGAATTCGACTCACGATTTCTCGCGACTGTTTGGAGATGTTCGAGGCTGATCCACAAGGGTTTCTTGACAGATTTGTGACAATTGATGAAACCTGGGTTCACCACTATACCCCAGAATCAAAACAACAATCCAAACAATGGAAAAAATCAGGTGAACCAACTCCGAAAAAAGCAAAGGCAATTCTGTCGGCTGGCAAGGTGATGGCATCGGTTTTTTGGGATGCTAAGGGTGTCATTATGGTGGACTACCTTCCAAAAGGCGAAACAATAAACTCTGCGTACTATAGCACCCTTCTGCGCCGTTTACGTGAAGAAATTAAACAGAAACGCCCAGGATTACTGAGAAAGAAAGTGTTGTTTCACCAGGACAACGCCCGAGTCCACACGTCTGTCGAGTCTATGGCTCAAATTCGTGATTGTGGTTTCGAATTGTTGCCACATCCAGCTTATTCTCCTGATTTGGCACCTTCGGACTTTCATCTGTTTCCAAACCTGAAAAAACACCTTGGTGGGCAGAAATTTTTAACGAATGAAGAGGTCGAAGCCGCTGTTAACCTGTATTTTGAAGACTTTGAGGAATCTTTTTTTAAAACAGGTATGGAAGCTCTGGAAAGCAGATGGAAGAAGTGCATAGAGCTAAATGGAGATTACGTCGAAAAATAAAAATATTTTTGTATGTACTTTATTCTGTTTTCTTGACTAGGCCGCGAACTTTTCAATCCACCCTCGTACAAATAAGGTGTTACAATATAGTAGAGGTTCACATACAAAACTGTAATCAGCATGCAATTAGTCATATAGGTACATAATATAATTTAACAAATTTCAATAATATAAATGTCAAAACAATAATGTCATTATATCTAGCCATGTCATTATCTACATTATTCTAAAATTTTAAACTCTGATAGGGAATAAAAACAGTTTTCCTTCAGTCAATGAGATAATTCTGTTTTAAGTTTATTTGCTGTTAACAGCTTAAAGTTCCTTTTTGATACGGTTCGCCAAGTTTGGAATGAACTGCCTGGGCCTATTCTTCTGACCAGTATAATTCTAGTTATTTTAAGCATCAAGAGAATAAATACCTTTAGTGACAAACGTCCGATTCCTTTTTTAAAAAAAAATCGCTAAATCAATTGAAAACTTTTTGCCAGAGCAATTTTCTGTTAATGAACAAATCCTAATGGTGCGTAATGTAACATTCTGCACACGTTGTATATTTGGTTGTTTAGTGCGCAGAATGTCATATTAGGTACAAGTTCCATTACAGCAATTTGTACGCACCAAAGGGGGAGGGAGCTACTTGTATTGGTCGCTTGTCTTGCAATTTCTTAGTCAAAACAGACCCGGCACTACCTTCACGAACGTAACAGCTAATGTAACCGCTGTTATAGTGTTAGTTCCAAATTAAGCCTAGAAGCGGTAAAAATTTATAATGTTAATTATAATTCCTTAACGCTATGTAATATACAAATATTACATACATACATACATATATAACGTCACGCCTGTATCCCTTAAAACACCAGAGGTTACAAGACCATCTGATGACACGTTTGACAAATTTGGAGGTATTATAAAGATGGAAAGAGACTATTGTAGTGACAGGGGGTCAGCCTATCGCCCACAAAAACACCTTTAAAAGGTCTGTCCCTTAACTGACTTTTACAGTATGCATGGGAAGAGAAGCAGCTGGCACATTCTACGTTTTTCTTTCGCTCCCAGTCCAGCATAAAAGCAGACTATTATTATATTTATAAAATACTGAGCCTACGGGCTTTGTCAATACCTCATAAAAAATATTTTCCTTAAACGCTCTAGAGCTTACTTTTAATTTAATTAAAGTTCATAGTAGCTACATAATTTAAGCCACTGTAAAAGCCTTAGCAATTTTCAACCACACCTTACACCAAGAAAACCGGTTTTAATGTCATCAAATCAGTATAGTATCTAAGTTAATATATGTGCTAAAATATACTTACTCAATGGTCTATACAAAGATATGTAGAACTACTGGAATGGGTGAACCAAGGTACACTCAAATCTCACTCAACAACACAATTTAAATATGTACGTATTAAGCTGAACATTTGGAAATTAAAATCGACTTTGTTACCTGGATACAAGGTGGAATTTCGCAGAGTTGTTTTGATCTCAATGTGGACCAGAAAGTTTGCTAAATTTTGATGTGCTTCCGAGTGTACACTCTGGCTGGTTGGAATCTGGAATCTTCGTTGGCTGGAAAAGCACGATACAACATCGCTCGTAAACTCTTAGCTGCGACACGGCACAACTGATAGAGCTAAGAAAGATTAGAAATGTCTTATTTATGTTTTGTCACAAAACGTATAATTTTTTCAGGATGAATGGAAAGATATCTGCTGCGTTTTATACGCGGTGAACATGACAATTATTTTTAAACTAAATATTTTTGCAACATGCAACATTCTACCTGATGATGACCCTGAACATATCTTCGGTTCACCACTACTATAATGATACACCGCTCATGATCAAATCAATCCAGTACGTGGTTGTCACTTAAAGTTCTTTCCCTCTACTTCTTTTCCTTAAGCACTTTAATTTGGTTCTTTATAAATTTTGGACATCTCCGACAGTAAACAGTTTCTTAAAAGCCGTATTTCAATTAATTAATCTCAACAGAAACATTCTTTATCGAACTAATGCAACGATTTCAACTATCCCATATTTCTTTATGCATTTGCATTTTTATTTCTTTTGATTTTTCACAGGACAGATGTAAATATTTGTAACTCTATGAAGTTTGATTGCTTGGTCACTCGGCGGTAGGCACTGTCCACTTCGCGAGCACTAAACATTTTCTGCTGCAATATTATGGGAATTTAAACCTGCAACGGTAATGAAATACCTTATAATATTATTTAACATATTTTATTTCAAATATGCTTAAGTTAAAAGTGAGAAAATCTTCTTAAAGGAATCTCGAGTTATATAGGTCGATAGAGCCTATGGCCATATTTTATTGTAATAGAATAATTAATGAGAAATAAATTCGAGGCTTATTTTAGTCAGAAACATTATCAGACGTCTAATATCCATATCCATTGCATTGGAGGATTCGATTCGACATCCAGTCGCGACATATGAAAAACTCAATAAGTTCGCTTCTTACCAATAAAAAGAAAGCTTAGAATTCAACTAGGTACTCCTTTTTAGCGCTTTTTGATACTTAACTTTTATTTAATTAATTACAATATTATGAAATAAAGCTATTGATGTATTTAGTTTGATAAGACCCCACAACTCTCAACATTTTATAGAAGAAAAGAATAACAATAATACTCCGTTTTTTGTATACCATGTATGTTGACCTTCGGTAAACTTTCACATTAAACTAAACCACAAATACTGATACTCATTTCAATTATCGAATTCCGATCCAAGCATAAACCAGTTGGCAGAACATACTGGCCAGTAATAACCGCTTGAACACAAACAATGAGGTTTCAAGCAAAGAGGTTAGCTGCGCTGCACCCACGCCTGCTCGAGATAAATTTCCTTTATGTTTCTATGTCTTTTTACACCGAAACACTTTACGCAGTAGGCTCTTGGTAGGATAGTTAAAGGAGCGTAAGTTGGAAGCGATATCGGTATTATTTTATAAGTAGAAGTCAAATATTTTTTAACGTAATCACCGTAAGATATGTACCGGAATGTATCATTATTGCTAGAAATTTATCGACTGATCAGCATTTAGACATATCTTCAAATCATAATTTTAGATAATAACTAGCTGATCCGGCAAACTTTGTTTCGACATATAAATAAAAAAAAAATAGATGTTGGCCGACTCTCATAGATACCGGATAAGCACAAAAAATTTAATCAAAATCGGTCAAGCCGTTTCGGAGGAGTATGGCAACGAAAACTGTGACACGAGAATTTTATATATTAGATAATTATTTTAAGTAGTCCCGAATTAGAATTTGTTTCCAAGCAGAAAACTACTTTTACTGTAGGTAGTAGAAAAAAGCAATTTATACGATCTCTCACCCTTATAATACACTTACCATCTCATTGTTTGCCATTTTTCAACCGACTTCCAAAAAAGGAGTAGGTTCTCAATTCGTCTGTATGTTTTTTTTGTGTCTTTGTTACCCGATATTTCGGACAATTATAAATCGATTTTAAAAATTCTTGATTCATATCATAGAGGATACTTCATAGTTGGTCTCATATAAGTTTCATCAAAATTTTGAAAAAATATGTATGATTTCGGAGAATCATGTTGATGACATTATAAATCAGCCAAAGTTTTGACGTGAAGTCGTTTTTTTTAATGCTCTGCATTCTTTAATTATCTGGATTATTCACTTACAGCAAAAAAACATTTACCCTAATTTATTCTAATATAAAAAAAAAATTATGACCTTGTTCAAACATAATCTATTCGCGGGAGACTCAAATTTTAAACGAGTTTGACAGTTGTTTCTATTTTAATTGCCATAAACAAAAATATGTTTGCTCATTTTAAGATTCACAAAAAGTGTGTATTAGGGAATTTTTCTAACTCGAACTATATGGTATCACTTCTAAAACCCAATTCCAATTTAAAAACTCAAAAGTAAAAGTCTCTCTCCAAAAAAGAAAACAAATTAATAATCTTAAAACATGGCCCACACACCAAACTAGAATCATGCGTACATCTATGCGGGGCGCAGTCAATGAACCAGTAGAGGTCAGGTGAAATTATCTTATTCCCCTTTATGCGACATCTAAGTAACAATGCCTGGATACCCATTTATCTGACTATGAGATGCTCAACTATTTTGACGACAATTAAGACATTGTTGGGACAGACAACGGTATAGGTGCGCTTGCGTCGAAAGAAGAAAAGACTCAGGTCAAAGATTGTGTCGATAATGTTGTGGTTTGCATGTGAACTACTGATTACGTTTAGTTTGTTTCTGTTTAACGGAATGGATAGTTGAGATTAAGATCGGATTACTTTGTATTTTGCTTGTTTATTATTTTTTTGGTTTTGAACTTTTTTAAAAGACGTGTTTGAAGTAAAGATAAATAATTTGAATATGGCAAAAATATACAATTTCATTAAAAAGCTTCTTTAAATCTTTTATAAATATTACATTTTGTAAGCAAGATCTGCATATTTTAAAATAATGGATTGCTTTAATTTGTACACACTTGTAAAAGGGTCACATTGCACAATTTATATCTTAATTGGTCTCGAAATTACATTTAATCATGTTGGAAATGTGTATACTGAACTGTGGAAACTGTACATATAAATAAATAGATAGAATCCCCAGACATTCACACCAAGTACTCTACTATATTCTATGTGATCTCTGAAGTGTCAATGTAGTATTCAGAAGCTCTTATATTATTTCACTAAAAAAAGATTCAAAGTCAAACGTTATCCAGGAAGCCCTTCAGCACCACACAGTCAAAGCCTATGATATAAAATATCAACCACTGAAATAAATGTTTTAAACTATGAGCTACAATAACAGATGACGGAATTCCAAGAAAGTTCAACTTCGCAAAATCTAAGCTAGAATTCTCACTTAGCTTAGTAAAGTTATGTGACCTAGCCTTTGTTTCATTGTATTTTGCATTAGAGAAGATTCCTATTGGCCAGTGCAAGACGTTCAATGACTTCAGCGGGGCGCGGGGGGAGGCTGCAGTCGACATCTCGCCAGCTATCGGCCCGAGATCTGTCCACATATTCTTATGTATTTTTATGGAGTTGATGCTTCGAGTGTTTATTAAAAAGAAATAATTTCTTCCACTGTTTTTTTTTTATATAAAATAAATGCGACTAAAACTCTGATATAGAACTAGATATAGGTAAATCCGAAAGTAGCAGGAATTTTCTGACAACAAAAATCGCATATGATGTAATTTTTGTAAAGATTTCCATGGGGAGGTTCCTTATCATTTTGATATTTCATAATAATTTATTTGGATAAATAAAACGAATTATGTAATGTTTAAAAAAACTTAAATATGACAAAAGTAAATACATCATAAACTATCTCGGGACTGATTTTTTAATTTTTAATTATTTGTTCAAGTTTAAATTCTGTTTATCAACCAGTTTGTTTAATTACTTTAAAAAGTTACCTGGAAAATATCATCTTTCGATAATAAGGCCACCTTTTGTGCTCTAGATCTGTATTTTCTTTGTAAAAATATTCCTTATGATATTCCATGCACAGTGAAGAATAAATAAATAAATAACCAGCACACTCAAAAATAAATCAGAGTCTTGCTAACCGGATTGTATTATTAAATACACGGAAAGGTTCAGTATAATATTACAAGCGATTAAATCCGGCTAAAAGGGTATTTTATTTTATCTAAGTACTAAGTTGTGACAACCTAAGACAATAATAAACTCAATTTTTTTCCTTAAAATCAATTTGACCACCTAAAGTAACAACTCCCTAAACATACTAGTTAATCGTGGTACATGCTTGGCTCACTCGTTGCGTCGATAACCGCCCTCCGAGCAGCGCCTCAGAAACCACTCTGTGCAGTCATCTAGTTATAGGTACCTTTTTGTATACGATTTGTTTCTCGTCTAAGTGCTTTCTCTGGATAGCGATTTATTTTTAAATACCTTAAGTCGAAGCGGTCGCCTCAAGGGCGACAATTCTTTCATCGCTATTCTTAAGGCTTGCCATATGAAATGCCATTGGTAGAAATATGAATTTTGAAAGACACTTATTTTTTTTTTCTAATCAATCTGTCTCAACTATTATAGAAAACACCTTGAACTCTCTTTAGAATTTGAGATAAGTAAAATTTAATTATGTTTATTAAGGACTTGGTAAAATTTTAGGATATTTTGGGCTACCTACATCATCGATTTTTGTTGAAAATATCAAATTGAGATCGATTTCAAAAAAGTTACGAAACTACCCAAATAATATAGCACGGTACCTATGTACCTTGTAAGTCAAAGACGCGCAACATTTTATCTAGCATCACAACTAACTAACGGTTACCTATGGACTTTCAAAGATAAGAAGTCTGTTAACGCGGTACACAACTATTATAACCTACATTACAAGCGGAACACGCTGCAGAAAAAAATTTAAATATGCCTTGTAACTTTTTTACTGGTGACAATACTCGAAAAGCATCTTTGTCTCACTTGATGGTAAGTGAGCATGCATTGAAGCTGAAGCATTCAGGATAAGGAATACACTTTCCCGATGGAATATTTTTTTATTGGTGACTAAGCCCGCGTTTCCTCATGGTAGGTGAAGATGAGGTAGAAGATGACAGCATCAGGAGTTTGGTAAGATCCTGGCTTATCATAAAATATTCCTGGAACACATCACTGTAGCGGTGAGATTTACAATTAAAACAGGGTTTAAATTATAAGTACATTATAAATATCATGAAATTTAATATAGTTGATTGCACTAGACCAGAGGTTCCCAAACTATTTCGGTTTCGGTAGACTGTCTACTTACCTAATTTCTAACTGAAGTATTTTTAGTGTCAAAAACACATATTAAGTGTCATAGATTTACCAAATTTAATAATTATATTATATATATATATATATTTTATCTTACACCCATTTTCAACTCATGAACCTCCGAATTTTACTGACGTAGACCCCTTGCAGTTTGCATGCTGGACTGGGAGCGAAAGAAAAACGTAGAATGTGCCAGCTGCTTCTCTTCCCGGGCAAACTGTATAAGTCAGTTAAGGGACGGAGGATTTATTGGCGATTCTGCGGGCGTCAGGCTGACCCCCTGTCACTGCTATAGTCTCTCTCCATCACAATAATACCTCCGAATATGTCAAACGTGACATCAGATGGTTTTTATAGCCTCTGGTGTTCTGCATACTCCATTAGGGATACAGGTGTGAAGTTATGTATGTATGTCCTTTTTAGCCGACTGTAAGAAAATAGGTACTATAAGTCTATTTTCAGATCCACTATCGTGGACACCCATTTTCAACTCATGAACCTCCGAATTTCGCTGACGTAGACCCCTTGCAGTTTGTCATAGACCCCAGGGGGTCGATATAGACCACTTTGGTAATCACTGCACTAGACAATGCAATTTGTATAAGAAAACTTATTGCGAGATCTACAGCATTTTCCTTCAGCTAATCTTTGTGTTTTGGTAATGCATTGTTTTGGTGAAATTAAAAAGTATCGTTATTTTGTTGTATATTAATATTATCTTTATAATATTTCCTACGACATATTTAGAATTTAGACGCAAATATCAAAAGAAAACCACTCTAAAGATTTTCTGAAAAACTTACACATGCCACTCTAAATTTGGTCACACTCATGTAATAATTAAGTAATCCTACAACAGCTTAAGGTTCTGGCCGTTATCGCAGAACAATTTGTTCCAAGTGATATTTCAAACAAAACACTGCATTAATACAAAGAGTGCCTTTCTCCTTACATAATAGGAAGTATTTGGCAATCGCTCGCTTTGTCCATGGAAGCAGTGCAACGTTGTAATTTTTCAAATTGCGTCATTTAGCTGAGCAAAGTGAAAACAAACAAGGTTTTTTCTCGTTTCATAACCTTATGAAGTAATAGTTTATTAACGATTTGCTACTGTCACATAGAAATGTTTCATTACAAATAGTTTAATACGTTCTTTTATTAGTTAATCTATCCGAATTCACGTCTCACCTCATTGTTAAGTTAGAATGAAGTTGAAAATGAAGTACAAAGGTCCAAGATAGAGCGAGATACTCGTGAAACTATGACAGTCCACAACATTTTGAAAGACTCTGGATCTGACAAATGTACTCATGGCTGCCAAAAACTAATAGCTACTCACTTCTAGTTTCGCTTCCGTGGCTTTTTTCTGGGAGAGACCTGTGAGTGTTTCCCATTTACAGTCTTTATTATTAGATTGGCTGTCACTCCAGTTTAGACCATCATGTCCTAACAAGACCTTGATCAGGGACGGTCGTGTTTAGTTGGTACATTCATGGATTCGCTCGGTCAGTGCAAGCAACCTCCTGGAGACTTTGATCTGCATTCACTATCTCCTGCACTGAACTGAAACATTTTGAGTAATCTTTCCACCCACGCAGGAAAAAACTGGACGGCAAAAGACAACTATATCTTTAATGGATTACAAGCATAGGTCACTTAGATTAGGCACCGGCTGAAACACGCTAATCAACGGGCTTTGAGACTTTTGGAGACCCTACAAGAAAAATGTACCGGGTCAATAGAATTTTGATAGGGATGTCATCCGAAGTCATCATTATTACCTGCGTTACTCAGTATTTAAAAATGTCTTTACATAACTAATATGATTTTGGAATAGAAAAGAAAATGCTTTCGATGATGTGCAAAGAAAGTAACTAATTTGAGCTGTGTTGCGATTATCCCATGTTTTTAGGGTTTTACATGAAATGTGTCGAATCTTAATACTCTAAAGGAAGGAAAATTCATTGATAGATATTTTAGTAAACATCACCTATATTGTAGAAAAGAATTAACTCGATAATCGATAATATTATAACCCAGCTTTGGGTAAAATTATGTTCAGAAGGCAGCAGATCAAGCGTTAGATTACCTGTCAAATTTCCCCAAACCATTTTCAACTTAATGTCCAGGGCATAGAGTTCAGATTCAAGTAATTTTTTTTGACAGATTTGTCACGCTTGATGTGCTGCCTGTACCTAAGTAGTCAAATCATGTTTTTTTATATTTACAACAGAACTTTGGTATGCCAAATATCCTTTATTATCCTATATCAATACCATACGTTGCCTGTAAGAAATCGCTTCCTTTCATATAAAATTCACCATTTCATAACTTATCTCATTAAACATTTTTTTGTATTTTTACGCAATTTTCAGGAATAAATATTTTTTTATACAGATTCTGTCGTCTAATTACTTTATTTGAGTCTTCACTATATGTTGGCCTAAAAATCATACTTTTTCAGGAAAAACAAAAATCCCTCAGAGCTTTTACAGAGTGAAATCTACGTGGAAATATCAGCCAAGAGGACTGCGATGATGACGTGTTAGTGCAGTCTGAGCACGATGAAATAATATCGACGAACTCAATAAGTATCGATAAAAACTAAGAGTGTTGTGTGTTTTCATTTACTTTTGATCTTTTAATTCATTTCTAGGTTCAAAAAAATAAACAATGGTTCACACGTAATAAAATATTATTATATAATACAAATAAAAATGTGGTTTAGCTAAGGTAAGGACTGTATTGCAAAGCACAATATAAACGTAATACTTATATCCGTAACATTGTCATCTCATTGCATATTTTTATGACATAAGCGACTAATGAGCATGTACAAAGTTTAGTTGAATCATTACCTATTGACAGGATGCAATATTAGATGGACTCTGGGACATTAGATGAAAAGTTCCGTTGTAGAAGTTTAGTAAGTGTTCCGGTACCAGTGATTTAAATGCCCACTCTTCTCTTCTTTCTAAAATACATTTTGGCGGTGTAAATCAGCAGAGCGAAGGTTTCAGAAGAACCAAAAACAAATCAAAAAGTTTTATTCACCTTAGGAATTTCACAAAATACTTGATGAAGTCAGTCATCACATACTTCGGCTTTAACTACATAGTTGGTGATAGTTGTTACCACAAAGGTTGTTACATAAGATATTACAGTAGACCAAGAAACAAAAAAAGCCGGCGGGAAAAACTCTTGGCACTCTGTTTCAGTCAGAATTATCAAATGAATACAAATAGGCACAGTACAAATTGATCGTGACATGAAAAAAAAAACAAACACGAGACAGCTAATTGTGAGAGCCATGTCATGACACAACTAAATTGCTTACATAGTAGGTGCAATGAGCTATGGATGCAAAATACGAACATGACAAACTGGGACCAGAGTATTTGAACAAGAATGGAATAAAATAATCATAATCATAGTATCATTAGCAACCTTTGCAGACGTTCATGTTAACCAAAAATATATGGCCCTTTTTTAAAGGTGAGTAAACACATGTTTGACCTCAATTTTCCCTGATGGTAAGTAAACATGAGTTTGAAGATAGCAGACGGTCTGAAAACGGAATTGGCTCTTGCAATGAAAACATTGCCGAAACATATCAAAACATTGCCGATAGTCAATGTCAGGTGAATTAGTTGCTTTTTATGACACATGTGCAGAGAAAATAGAATTATTATTAACTGATCCTACCTAGCTGCACCCCTCTCACCAGTATGTAATTCTTTGTAAAGAAAAACATTACAAATCTCTCTCAAACTTCATTTCGAAGAAACAACATTTTCAATTAAAACTCATCAACAGATATTTTTAAAATCTCTATAAATAATTAACTCTTGATTGCTAAGGTGACTGCGTACGTAATGTAGTCAGTTCAATGTATTTACGGACTTGCACTTATATTACACTGGGCATATTAGTTACGCAAATTTAGCGCTTATGTCATCAGCGCGACGGCACGTGATACGCTTCTTTAATTAGTCTGATGTGTAAAAACATACGATGCGGTGATGTTTTGTTGATAAGGTTTATTATTGTTTGATCAAAAGCATATTTTTTTCGTTTTGTTTATTGGTAGGTAAAAATAAATTATTGAAACTGACACAAATATGTGGCTCTCTTTGATACAAGCTTATTCTAAGCCTAAGCAGGGTGTCTGGTGGGTCACTTTCGATATTCAACGACTTGATAGTTTGAGATCATACATGAAGTGAAAATATAAAATAAAAAATAAATATTGATAATTTACTGAATAAACTAAACCGAAAGTTAAAGAATTCGTGACAAGTGACAAATATTTGTTATTGAAGGAGAGCCCTCTGTTCTCGATTCTAAACATAATTATGTTATAAAAGTAGGTACTTCATTTGTCGCCAGAATTCCCTATAAATAAATAAAGAGTTCACTAACGCTTCACGGCTCGACGACCTTTTCTGAATTCGTCTATACCAACCTATTGTGTGTGTGTTGATAGCGCCATGCGTAATTCCGTGGTTAGCAGGTACCAGTGTACCCATGCGTTGCGTAATGATTTCTTTAACCCTCGGTTAAGTTTACTTATTAAATAATTAATATCTGTTTTTTATTTTATGTTTTCTTTTCGTGTATGATCTCAAACTATCACGTCCTCGAATTTCGAAAGTGACCCACCAGTCACCCTGTTTATGGAGATATTTAGTAGAGAGAGACATTCTGACAATTATCTTTTCGCAATTGGTCTCACCGCTAAATGTCATTGTGGTTAATTACTTCTATGTTCATATAATGAGGTAAAATTAAGATAGGTGCAAGTTACGTCACAAAAATTGAAACGACTCTTTGTTCGTAAGATTAAAGTAATTGTTTATGTACTTCTGATAGCTCTGTTTTCGAGAATGGTTGGTAAAGAAAACTATCAAAAAGACGTTTTTTGTGAACATCCATAGTCAATCCACAAAAAAAAAGTTTATTTCTACTTAATAAACCCATAATAGCAAAAAAGTCAGTGTAACAAAATTCGGTCACAAACCTACGACAATCTATAAAAGAGAAATATCCGTAACATAAGAGGGTCGATTTAAGGTTTCCCCTCACTAAAGGTGGTTAAGTTCTCCGTTGTTGCTTTTTTCCCATTTACGAGTTTCACGGAGACCGTTGCCTGAAACTTACACGTATCCAGAATATAAATGCTCGACTATCGCTATCCTTTTTCATTACCAACAACCTGTGTTACTCGCGCTCTTTCTACTCACAAATAAAAATGCGTAGAGCCACCTCGGTGTTCAAACAGAAATTGCAATATCCTTTTCAGATGGGTATTTAGATTAAAACTCTATTTAGAGGAGTTAAGCTAGCTTTTTAGATGACCAACATTTAAACATAGGTCGGTGTAAGTGTTAGAAGGAAAATGTTGTCTTTTTCGAACCAGTTGCATTTTAAATCCTCCATCTCTGTTGCCTGACCGTTGTGGCATATCTAAAATCATCTGGTTCGAGTAAAACGATTACTCCGGCATAGGTTTTATGAAAATGCGCAAAGTTAATAATAATGGAAGGTAGAAAAATAAACTTTTTCTGATTTTCCAGTACGACCGAAGGACAAAGGTATTTTGAAATATGGACTCGGTAATAGAAAGATATTGTGCATAAGAAGTATAGTTTTATTTTAATTCAGTTTCCTAGTCTTCATCTAACTAAAGACTAAAATCGATCTTTTAAAGTTAGAATGATTTTTTTTGAATGATGAAGCTCTTTTAAATACTGCTGAATTTTCAGTGACCCATCTGTCTTTACTGTTGGTTATGCAAGATCAATTTTAATATTCCGCAAGGATGAGTGATTGCTAAACATTTATATATCAAAGACATCTTTCAGAATAAAGGTCAAGGTAAAGGTCAATGTTTGGTACCAGTTTCTACTTGTGTTCAGTGGTTTTTAAAAATTTTCATCCAGAATTTCCCACGCTTTGGTAGAATATGATCGAGTTCTCGTAATATGCCTAAATTGATATCGATCACATTAAACACAAGTTTATCAAAAGTACGGAATGATTTACATTATAAAATTTCATATTTTTAATTAAAATTTTTGAATTAACCTTCTTTTGATTTATGCTGCCGATAATTTACTGCCCAATTCAAAGACACTATTTTCTCGTTCAAAAACAAAAGATATTGAAATATTTATTAGGAATCTTTGATTTAACATTAGTTTTTATTTTTATATACATACTAGCTTTATCCCGCAACTTCGTATGCGCTTAACTACCCTTCTCGTGGAAATTTCAGAAACTATACAACCAGACACCCACTCAAAGAACCTTTATACCAAGTATCACACCCATGCACTCAAGGAATAAGTTTTTTTCATACAAACTAAAAATCATATATTTCCCGTGCCCGTGGGAATTTCGGGAATTCCTTTCATAAACAAACCAGACACACATTGAAAAACCTTTACACCAAGTTTCACATCGGTGCACTTAAGGAATAAGATTTTTCATATAAACTAAAAAGTCCTATATTTCCCTTTCCCGTGGGAATTTCGGGAATTCCTTCCTTAGTGCATCTCCTACATCTCCTAAAGAATGTATGTTCCAAATTTCAGCTCTCTACGCCCAGTAGTTACGGCTGTACGTTGTCTGTCAGTCACTCAGTCACTCAGTCACTCAGTACCTCAGTCACACAGTCAGTAACGGAACAGTTTTATATATATTGATAATAACTTCACGCCTGTATAGGGTATGCAGAATACTATAGGATATTAAAGCATCTGATGTCACAAATTAGGAGATTTTTGTAAGTATGGAGAGATAGACTATCGTAGAGACAAGGGGTTGGCCTATCGCCCGCAATAGCACCAATAAAACCTCTGTACCATAACTGACTTTTACAGTATGGCCGGGAAGAGAAGCAGCTGGCATTCTATGTTTTTCTTTTGGTTTCCAGCATGGTTTATATTTCTTGCATTTTAATCAACATATGCCATACAAATAGCTAGATGCTGATAGTTTAACCTACAAGTGTCCTCTAGTTCAAATGCTAACTCGGAAAACCCCAGTTATAAGGCAACAGCTATATGGCTTCTAGCGTTCCGATAGACACACAAACTCACCAAAGATAGGGCTCTTTATTATTCCGTTTAAACTCCTTTATTTTTAAAGACCACTTTCCAGCTGTTGGAAATGACACAAAAGGTAATAAGAAAGCATACTTAGATAAAATATTTATCTAATTATAAATACTTTGGCCATTAATAGTCAAACAATAATTAATATTAACAATGTTTTTGAACTCGAAACCCGCATTTCTACCAAAAAGAATATCTTAGAAAAGGTTTTTCTTTAATTGTCATTTGGACAAAATGTAAAAATCTTTGAGGTATATTTTGGAATATTTAATTACAGTTAAGGAGTGGACTGAAGCAGCGGGCACTGCAGACCTATTTCACCTCGTTATACAGATCTCACTGCTAGCCTTTGCTTGCTAGGTTAGCAGTCAACTCCACATAACGAGGCAGAGGCACGTTAAGAAGAAGAATTACAGTTCCAAACCACTGCTGAAAAGGAGTTATCAAATTTTATTTACTTCGTTAAGATATTATCTTAAATTTCTACGATTCATAATCTGAAATAAAACACTTTTCAACCGGATTTGTCGTGTATAATTTTTTTTTTTTTTTCATTAAAACTCAACGTTTCAGTATTTTTGCAGACTTTGTTGTCACTAGCGACTTATATGAAATACGATTGCGCTTGTTTATACAGGGTGACTGGTGGCAAATTTTAGACACTGAAGGAGAGCACTCTGTACTCGATTCCGATCATAATTATGTATTTAAAGTAGGTACTTAATTTTTCACTCGAATTCCCTATAAATAAATACTACTATATTACTCTTGACTTAACATACAACTGAGTCAATTGCGGCATGTAACCATGCGTGGCGTAATCAATTCTTTAACTTTCGGTTAAGTTTACTAAGTAAATAATTAATATTTAGTTTTCAAAATATTTTTTCTCTTCATGTATGATTTCAAACTATCACGTCCTTGAATTTCAAAGGGGAACCAGCAGTCACCCTATATCTATACATATAATAAAATGGTAGGAAAGTCAAAACTCTACATTGAATATTTTTTTAAAAGAATACTTGGGGTATGATCTACAATCGAAACAGAAACAAAAAATATAGTTTTTAGAATTTTTGTCTGTTTGTCTTTCCGGGATAAACTCAAAAAGTACTGCATGGATTTACTTCAAATTTGGCATGAAGATAGTTAAGAAGTCGGGTCAACATATAGGCTACATATTATCACGCTAGCAGTGTTATAATCGTAGGTGCGTTTGGTGCTGCATAGCGTTCACGCAGACGACGTCGCGGGCAGCAGCTAGTACAAGAATATATGTTGAAAACTTAAGGCCTAATCTAAAGAAATGTCGGATGACTTTTGCTCAGAAGTGCGCGACTGATGGCTCATGATGATGATATTATATTGAAAGTTTATTATGTCCATGTTAAGTACATAATTACTATTTGACGTCAAACTCATTTCAAATTGAAATGAAAATGCCACTGAACAAAGGTTTCACATCACATCTAACTCAAACAGTTCTGGGTGCATATTTATTCGCTTGTCAGTTCCCCTATGATGTCAAATGGCTGCTAGAGCTATTATAAACCGACCCAATACAACAATGAAGGCAACATTCACTATCAACACTATTCCTCTTCATTTCATAAACACCCGAAGAGACCAGTAAATTCACAGCAATTTAGATTTAGCCCTACAAAATTGTATATACATTTCACCGTTTTACATACGTGGTTATGTCACGCATATATCTAACCTATTTACATTGGCCGTATACAGACTATACAGTTTATGACTGCATCAATTATGCTTCAGCATATCCTAATTACTATAATGGCATTAGTTCAGAGAACGGGGAGGGGAAACAGGGGAGGTACGTGCCCTGAAAGCCTGATGCGGCTATATGTTAACTGGTACATTATAACTAGCTAGTAATTCATCGAATACCAACATTAGTACATATAACAGTACAAATTGTATTGCTGATTCGTGATGCTCGATGTTGATCGATAACGAATTTGATTGTGTTAAGGATATGCAGTGATTTCTCTGTTTAATGTCGATAATCTAGGCTTTTAATCGGTTTGTTTAGTGTTTGAAGTTATGTCAAGTTGCTTAAAGTATTTGTTTACTTTGCGAACCAAAGTATATCATCGCAAAACTGTGAAATATATATAGAGAATATTTTTATAGAGTCGTCTAAGAATAGCCCTACCACCCTATATAAGCGTGTAGGAGCCAACGAGCGATCCCGCATTTTGATAGACCTTCTTCAGGGCTCGTTTGGCCAGCGACCAACCATCATATAAAAAAAAAAAAAACAAAAAGTTTTATTCATCTTAGGAATTTCACAAAACACTTGATGAAGTCAGTCATCACATACTTCGGCATTAACTAATTGTTGATAGTTGTTAAATAAGATATTACAGTAGACCAAGAGACAAAAAAAGCCGGCGGAAAAAAACTCTTGGCACTCTTTTTCAGTCAGAATTATCAAATTAATACAAATAGGTACAGTACTCCTGTAAGATTTAATGAAAATTTGGTCCTTTCTTAAGTCACGAAACATAATATTTGTACCAGCTATATTATATCCGTACGAATGGTGCATGATCGAAACCAAAATTTAAAAATTATAATCCATATAAAAATTTTAAAAAATATTATGTACGAGTAAAGTCATTACGTCTAAATAATATGCAAAGTGGAGGTCTCGGAAACTAGCGATATTTTACCAAAGTCATATTATGATAATTATTTTTAACAGTAATAAGCAGGTCTAATAGCCTACGTGAGGATGATGTTGGCTTTTAGGACACCCTGTATAAAACTGAAATAATTTTATGTCTATAGTATTTTAATCAATGTTTAAGGACCACTTTGGCGATGGGGAAAACCTATCTGCCTCAGACACCAGTGGTTGCGGGTTCGATTCCCACACGGAACAAGAAAAAAAAATGTTCCGGGTCTGAGCGTTTATTTATACAGGGTGTCCCGCTTACCCTATATAATACCTTCTCGAAGGTATTCTATTACCCATAAGAATTACAGATAAAATATGAAAAAAAGAAAAATTCGAAATTTATTTTTCAATTTTTGTATGAAAGAAAATGTCAAAATTTATTGCTGACATACAAAAATTGAAAAATAAATTTTGAATTTTTCTTTTTTTATATTTTTTCTGTTATCTTTATGGGTACTAGAATACCTCCGAGAAGGTATTATATAGGGTAAGCGGGACACCCTGTATACGTATTTTCTATTCTAAGTTCCCCCCTAGTTCGCTACATGGTATCTCATAACACAAGCTTTGCTTCCTTTGAGGCCATGTAGTTGGTGGGATTGTCTGGAGGTTATCAATCGATATCGCAGCTTAAGCAACGCTCGGCTGGTTCGATACTAGGATGTGTGACTGCAAAACATTCATTTCTCACGGCGGAGCGAGGACTTCTGGACTTCGGAGGATACGTTATGCAGTCGGTCCCGGATACTGTATCGATGCAGTACACAGTGACATCTGTGACAGTAACATTCTGACATCCATCAACCGGCACTGGAGCAGTTTGTTGTTTTACGGCCTAAACCACCTCGTCACCCAGGGTAGAGACTCATTGCCGTTGGGATGATAGAATGTTTTGAAGAGATAAGTTTCATAAAACCAGTGTTTCTTATACGCAAAAGGCAAAGTAGAACTTTAAAAGACTTTTCAGGTACATTACTCGTAGAGGCTCTATTTTCAATTACTCTGTCTCACCCTATATAAGGTTTGCATGTGGTTTACTAAAAACTGCCTCCACATTTCTAACAAAAATCTGTTATTAGGTGAACCAAATGTTATTAAGTAATTGATAGACTTTTCAGCAAATTGGCTTCTTAATGGACATGCTAGGCATTTTACTATTCATATCACATGTTGATAATTACAGTTTCATGTGATTTGAAGGACGTAGCCATAAAACTTACCTAGTGTTGTTAATCAAGAAAGTAGAATTCATGAAACGGAGTCCAATTAAGTTATTTTCGTAATTAACATTTCTTTGCCCCAATATTTTATTGATTGATCGTTTAAAGGTCAAATTTTAGGAAAAAACATTTTATAGGATGTTATGTAAGTTAGTTATCTTCACGAATTTAACTGTCTGCAGCTGTTTTATGAAAGATCAAAGAAAAAAATATTACGATTGATTCAAGGTTAGATGTACTCGTATATGCTACGGTTTGAAGTAGGTAGTCCGGTTAGGTCACCAAGCCGCGTCCACTACCATCTGAAGTGAAGATGAGGTTAAAGATGACAGCACTAAACCAAGGACAGGGGTTAACCAAGGAAATAGATATTCATAAAACATAGCAGGAATACCTACATCGACCGCGAGTCGGAAATATTTGACGGCTCTTATGAATGGCTAGGCAAACCCTGAAGCAGGTGCCGGTAGAACTATTCTAAGATGACCCTTTGCGAAGTGGTTTTGGTAGTAGATCTTAGCAAGCATGTTGTTTTCATCTACGACTTCATTTTCTTATTTCAGCTAAATTACAAAAGCCACTGAATTTCTTCTCATTATGATATTCAAATAGCACTGGGCCTTAGTTCTGTCAGTTAGCATGTGAGATTTACTTTTATAGGCATTTCTTTTTAAAATAGCCTATTTCATCTTGATGAATTGTGCATACTTTAAGATTAATTAAGTAAGAAATAGAGCCATTATAACATGCTAGTCTTACTTTTTATAAATATTATAAATGTGAAAGTTTGGATGTATGGATGTTTGTTCCTCAACCACGGCTGAATGGCATAATGGATTCTGATGAAATTTGGCTTAGTGATAGTGTATAGTCTGGAATAGCGCATAGGCTACATTTTATCACGATTTTCCAACGGAACTCGAAATTTCGTGGGTGAAACCGCGCGACACAGCTAGTAATAGTAAAAATCTGCAAATTCGGTATATATAGTATACGGTTAGCCTATATTTTACTTCGATGCATTAAACATATACACATTTAAGGTATTATATACTTTTTTTTTTATTCTAAGGATAGGACAATTGTCTTCCATGCCACATGATGGAAAGTGCGCATGAAGACTATGGTGTTACACGTCCATCCACGAGAAACCTATTCACACGACACTTAAAAGTTCCAGGACTGTAGTGGTCAAGAAAAACAGACGCAGGCAGATTGTTCCACTCCTTGGCAATCCGTACCAAAAAGGTACTATCGAAGCATTGTGTTCTACTTCTTGGTAAATCCACTATATAGGGATGGAAGTTCTGTCTGCGTCTGGTAGTCCGGTGGTAAAAGTGAGTTCAATTTGTTCAAAAAGAGCACTCGCACACTCATCAAAATGTAGCCTACAAAATACTGTTTATTTATAGTAGTAGTATAGAAGTAGTACTTTTTTTAAGTATTTGATAGTAGGTATCAGTAAATACTGGATTATTTACTGATACCTACTATTGTAGGAAAAATATCACCTATACCAATCAAATAATTGAAAATCCGTCTTTAAACAAGCCACAGCCGATTCCAACACAAATCAACTGAAAAATCTTTTCTACAAACTTCCCGAATGAAACTTACATTAACACAACTATTGAAAAGCCAAAGGTAATTAAGTGAAGAAGGCGTCAGAAGACGAAGGGCTGCTCGCAGAATGTTCTCTAAATCTCATCTCCATGCAAATGAGGGGAGGATGATACTCGAGCTATGTTATACGAATATTAGGAGGCAGCCTCACACTATAACTAGCTAGTCTTGATTTAATCAATAACTTTAGGGATCCTTAATTGAAGATATGCAAAAAGGATGAATTGTGATCGTGGTATCTAATAAGCACTTGAAGTATGGGGGTAAAGTATACAATGTAAATAAATAAATATTTCTGACACTCACACAACATTATCTAGCCCAAAGTAAGTTTCTTAAAGAACTTGTGTTATGGATACTAGATAACTGATATACTTAAGAAATATATAAACATACATATTGAATAAATACATATTTTTTATTAGAATAAACTTAAATAAACATATAAACATCCATGACTTGAACTTATCTGTGTTCATCACACAAATATCCGCCGCCGCCGGGATTCGAACCCAGGACCTCTCGCATAGAAGGCAGTGTATGCTACCGACACACCAGCCGGTCGTCACTAAATAAACACTGTTTTCAACCGACTTCAAAAAAACAAGGAGGTACTCAATTCGTCTGTATGTTTTTTATGTTTGTTACCTCATAACTTTTGACTGGGTGAACCGATTTTGGTGATTATTGTTTCATATGATAGATGATACTTCCCATTTAAATTTGATCGAAATTGATTAAGTAGTTCTTGTTTATTTTATGTATGAACTTCTACTTCTCCTTCAGCCAAAGTTTTGACGTGAATATGTCTGTTTATTAGTTGTTATTTATCGGTTGCTGCTTTGACAATTGTGTAAAAATGAATAGCCATGGTACCTTGGAACTATTTAACGCAGTTGGTGTATAGTCAACGGATAGGCAGGTGGTTTTGTGGAAGTGTTACAAGAACATAAATATTTGTTCATAAATACTGAGGCAGGTAAATAAATAAAATTGCACACAATTAGGACATAACATGGATGTATTTTTATTATGATATTTTCTCGGGAATATCAATCTATAAACAGCTTCACTAACCATTGCTTTCTTTTAACCAATTTACTCAAAATATTAATAAATTATACTCCTTTAACCATTCAAGTGAATCTTGTTCATTTGTATATTTTTATATAAATGGTTAAATAGTAGAACTATATAAGCAGATAGGTAGCGACCACAGACATACATCTACATAGATAACGCAAGGAGCACGATTTGTATTGAAACCAAGCGTGTCGACTTTTTAACACCTACTGTGACGTCACAGCTGATATTTAGTAATGGGAAATACAAACCGAAATCAATTATTAAGAATGATTTTCTTACAGACATACATACGCCCGGACTGAATCTAGTAGCGACCAACCTTGACGCTTAGTCGGGGTTCGGACACACGAAGTACATGCATTTGCGTTATCTACGTAGATTTACGTCTATGGTAGCGACCAACTTATTTTACAAATGCAATTTTATTAGACAGACCGCTCATGAGGTGTATCGACGATCTTGATGGCCTCCTTGGCGCAGTGGTCGAATGTTCGACTGCTGAAGTATACTGGGTTTGAGAGTCAATTTAGGAAACGAACTTTTTTAAACTGGCTCGATATAAGATACCCACTAGTTCCGCTTTGTATTTGTATCCATGTCACAAGCTTTTATAAAAAGTAATACTTTGAGGTCACATGGTGGTTAGTGCGTCAGTTTCGGTAATTTATTTATTATACAGAGTGACTGGTGGGTCACTTTCGAAATTCGAGTGATGTTAAATAAAAAATAACTATAAATTATTTACAGATTAAATTGAACGGAAAGTTACGCAACGCATGGTTACATAAGCGTAATATCATAGATATTACGCTTATGTAATTATGTAATATCATAGATACTTAGCGGCTTGTGGTGTGCGTGTGGCGGGAACACTTCTGTGTGCGTGTTGACTGAGGCGACGCATCGGGAAAAGTGTAGTATAATGTCTCTTTATTTATTTATTGGGGATTTGGGTGAAAAATGAAGTACCTACTTCTATTACATAATTATGATCAGAATCAAGTACAGACTGCTCTCCTTCAATATCTAAAATTTGCCACCAGTCACCCTGTATATCGTCGGTCGCCAAGGTCGCCGGTACACGATGCATGCGGGCAGCGCTTGACCGACTTACGTCGAAATCCTTTGGGAGCGACCATTTGCCAGCTTTACATCTGTCATTTTTAATATCAAGATTGTTATGTATGTATTGAATTCGACATGTTATAAAAATTTACATTTGATTCTTAGTTTATATAAACAAAACACTAATTTATCTTGTTTAGTTTTTTTTGTTAATTATCATAGTCGTTTTAAAGAACCCTTCCCCTGATCCAGTTCTGATAGAATTCTTAATCTGATAGTTGATAGAATTCCAAAGAGATCATGATATATGCGGAAGTACTGAAACAGGGAAACAGATAAAAGACTCATTAAATTAACTATGAGAAATAATAAGTCCAGCCACAGAATATTTTTTTTGGCCACGTGATCAAGCTTCTATTTTCATAACTTAGCCACGAGATTACAACTTTTGCGAAAAATGTGTCTTGAAGTAATTATACTAGGTAATATATTTATTAACATTGCGATGAAAAATATTATGCGACAAGAAGAGCTCCCGTTCCGGAATACGTAATCGGTACGGTTAGGTGCGACGACGAGCGCAGTGAGGAGGAGCAGTTAGGTTGCATATAGCGGAGCGAGCGGTGCCACGGCAGAGGCCGGCGAAGCGTCATGAACCCTAGAGCTTTTTTAAATAACCCCGACATGGTTTGTAGCACGGATTGTGGCTGACATAGTAATTTAGAAGGCAACTTAGATTTTTCGAGGGGAATAATGCTATTTTAAAAAGTCTGTTTAATTAGCACCCATTAACTATTAGGACAATGTTGATCTTATTTCCACGCAAGAACAGGAGTGACTTAAAAAGCTGGAATAGCAAAAGCAAGCAAGCAAAGCACAAACTAAAGAACGAAGGCTAACCTAAACTCAAAAAAAAATGCATATTCGTATTCAAATATATCAGTTAAACAGTTTCTCAAATTTCAACATAATACCGAAGCCCGCTAATTCCGCCATACTTGAAGCATTCGGTCGATCGACGACATCTGCGCCGACGCACGTGTCCCGAACACCTTTTGTCTACCGGCCGCCAACTGCACCACCTTTTTTTATCAATAATCCTATTTTTAACACTGGCACAGTTCTATTTTTAAAACTAGGGAATATTATAATGCAGGTCTAGAATTTTATTTTGAAATGAATGTTTTATGAGTAAATAGGTTGTTGAAATTATAAGGTGCTAATGTAAAATAATGTGTTATCTGAATTTCAGAATTTGGAACAATTAGGTTCTAAATCACACGTGTTATTGTATTGTATAGTTACCTTGCCTATAACATTAGCCCATCCTGTTGATTACTTATACCTAATAGGAAATGTATTTGAGCTGGTTAAGTTTTTTTTGTATATGTTTTCCATGAACGTAAATTAAATTAATTTATATTTTTTTTAATTTAATGGTTTCCATGTCTCATGCTCTGCTGGCGCTGTGTGAAAATGATGACCAGCATATAGGGATTTTCAAATCTAATCATCCGGCATTTCTGCAAGTAGCGTTAATCAACTCAGTAGGTACGATGCATTACTATTAGAACATTTTTTTGTATAAAAAAATAGAAAAAGTTTCGGTGCTTTTACAGCCTCGTGACCACTGGTTCTAATCCAATATCTGTTGAAGTTAAGTCCGGTTAAAAAAGAGTTTTATTTCATAAAAGTCCTTTTGAGGTGTTTCTTTATAAAAAGCGAGTTTAAGTTTCAATGCATCTGAGTAACTTGTTAAAATACTTTTAAAAATATACACAAAATCTGAGGTACAGAAAACAGCACATCAAGTGTTACAAATCGGCCAGTTTTTTTACTTGAATCTAAACTTTATGCCCTTGTCCTTAAATTAAAATTGGTTGGGGAAATTTGACAGGTAATGTAACGTTTGATCTGCCGCCTTCTGTACCTACATGCAGACAGACGATATAATTTTAGATAAATAATCATAAACCCCTCAAAAAACTTAGTCTTCCACGAAAGTTTAAGAAAATAAAATCTCAACCAAATAAAAATAAGAACAAACAAAAACAAAGCTTAAGAAATTTCCGTTGACTTAACCAAAAGCGAATTCACTTGAAAACCGATCAAAATCTAGTTTATTAAGTGTCAATTTTACAATCCAATGAAAACTAAACCTCGCACAACATACATAAAGTTATGCAAAATTGACCTTGAACTTCATGCTAATAGGACCATTTATAAGCGAATGCGCGTATAATACTCATACAATTATAATAAAAAATATGAAACAGACAGCCGTCTGTCTACTGTCTCATTCATTGCTGTAGTTTGTTTCCACTGACAAAACGATATTGTAGAATAGCTATAAATTATGTTTACGTAAATTACATATTTTTTTGGTTTAGCTTCACTTCATTTTTTATTCAAATACAAGCCACTGCGTGCGGTTTTACCCGCGTAACTTTTGATCCCGTGGGAATTTCAGGATAAAATATAGCCTAGAACCTTCCTCAAGAGTTGGGCTATCAAATGCAAAAAGAATTGTTCAAATCCCACTTGTAGTTTCTGAGATTAGAGCGTTCAAACAAACAAAAAACAAACTCTTCAGCTTTATTTATTAGTATAGATAATAATGCCTCAAGTAGGTAGCACAAAATGTACAGTTAACTGAAATAAAACCGTAATCTTCAGCACTATTTTTTTTAAGAATTTAGTCGTTGTTTTGAGTTTTTAGTTCAACACAATCAAATTTTACATCTTTTTACTTACATCAAAGTATTAGATAGGTATTCTTCCTTATTTTCAGGTAGATTTTATCGTTGTTTTTCATCACAGTCCATTCATTCTAGAATTCAATGTATGGGGAAAGCGGCAAAATTTCGATTTCGTCTGAGCTTCTATAGTTTTGCTGAAAATTTAAATAAACTGAAAAACGGGACACATTTCAAGGAGGGAGGGGGTGAAGCCGAACCCGGAGGGGAAGGAAGAGTATTGTAATGCACTCACCTCAAGGTATAATATAGCGGCAGAAACAAAATTTTACCGCCAAAACTTTTTCTTTCGTTTTTAAAAAAATAAGATCATTAACATACCTTTTTTATTTATTTTTTTGAAGCACTAGGATATTAGCTAAATATTCAAAACAATAATTAAATAGTCACAACTCCTAAACTTGGAATTGTGATTTGAAGATTAGGTCTTGACATAGTTTTTAGCTGATTTCCCAGCGCTTCAAAAAAATAAATAAAAAAGTTATGGTAATGATCCAATTTTTTTGTCGATAAAATTTATCACATTACTTCGCCTAAACGGGTCCGAGACCGGTGACCAGACACACTGTATATTATGTATATTATGTGACCGTGAATAAATAAAAAAAAAAGTAAATTCATAATACTTTTTTTATCCGCGTGAACCTGATTTTTAGGGAATTTGTACCCTGATATTCCCTGAAAATTAGAATTACGTGGGTAAAGTCAGGAATATCTTGTGTTCATGATATTCCAAACCAAAACACACTCGATCCCAAAACATCTCGATGAATAATCGTGTCGTCCTAGGCCTGTGGAAATAAACATTAAGAACGACAAATAGCGTGGCACATGTAACAGAGGATGAGACCTATACTGCAGCAGGTGAATTAAGGGCAGGTGATCCTGAACTTATGAAGTATATAACTCATTTTGCAAAGAAACCCTACTACAAGCTTACATACTTTGATGTTTCAACTAAAGAACTTCACACGTGCGACTTATCTTCATACACAACCAGCAACTATACATACATACATATATATCTTTGCGCCTTTATATTTATGGGGTAGGCAAAACAAAATGAAACTCAAGATACTGTCAGCTCGTTTTGTGTCAACCCAGAACGCTACGCTCGAAGACTGAGAAACAGATGGAGATGATGATGTATAACTTTTTCAATCTATCAATCCGACGCTTGACACCTCAGTCGCTCGTGACTACGGGGTCTGCAAAGACACCGAAACGTCGAGTAAAAATTTAAAAATCGACCACAAAACGCTCATAAAACCTCACTTAACTGACTTTCACAGTACGGGAAGAAAAGCAGTTGGCACATTCGATGTTTTTCTTTCGCTCCCAGTCCAGCATGAAAGCTACTACCTACTGTGTAATTCAATCTATTTGAATCTCAAGCACATGGGCAAAGGAAGGAATTAACTCTTCTTAAAATATTATCGGAACAAATTGCCGCAGAAGCAGTGATATTTTTCTGCGGATTTTGGTTATATGAAGTGTGGTCTTTAGCGAGGCAGATTCTGAATTAAGGTTTATCATCTCATTTGTTAAATGTTTTGACATCACATGTACAGTCATGTATGTACGAACCTGCCCGTGATTTTGACGACTACTATGGCGTTGGGGTAAACCTATCTGCCTCAGACGCCAGTGGTTGCGGGTTCGATCCCCGCACGGAACCAGAAAAAAAAAATGTTCCGTGTCTGGGTGTTTATCTATTTATGTATTTATATTCTAGGTTCCCCCCTAGTTCGCTATATGGTATCCCATAACACAAGCTATGCTTACTTTGGGGCTATGTAGTTGGTGTGATTGTCTGGGGATTTTATTATTTATTTACCAAAGAATGAACTTTTTTCAATAAGCTCTCAATATTTTGATTATAATTAGTATCAAATATAGCTAGTTAATTCGATTTATATTAATTCTGCAAAATAACCACATTTTAGGCCATGCAGTTAAAAGAAAGCCAAAAGGAAAGCTTATTTTAAAAGTAAAGAGTTTCATTATCAACAAAGTAACTAAATTGAAACCGTCTTACAAATAATTGATCATAAACTGTAACAAAGTGTGCAATCCAAGGAATAAAATATTCCGAAGTGGAACAGACATATGTTCAACACCTTTCATAACCGGTCGATCGAAGGACATCCTCTTTTTGGGAAAAAAATCGGGATCCACATTCTCACAGGAACCAAATCATATCCGGCGCAGGCGCGGAATTAAAATCATTTGTTATTTGTGTCAGTATGGGAGCCACAGGTAAAAACATTGCGATTAACGCGAATACAAAGTTTTATATCAAAGTGGTTTTATTTGATATTGATGGAAAAAAATCGTATTCATTTTTTATGATAACTATGCCATTTTTTGTAGTGCCATTTTTTTTGTGAAAATACCATGTTACTTACCATTAACTACCTACTGACTAATATACATAGTAAAGCTGTAGGGTTTGTTTGAACGGGATAATCTGAGAACTACCAGTTGTACTCAAAAAATGTTTTTACTTTTAATAGTCCAATACTTGGAGAATTTTATAGGGTATATTTCACTTAGAAATTCCCACGGAATCATAAGTTAAGCGATAAAAAAAAATCAAAAGAAGATATTTTTCATATTATAATATTCTTTGATATCTCAGAACTTTTTCCATATATATTTGATATACTCTTCATGCTATTCAGTACTATTTCTGTTTGTTTTTTTTCTATACCTGATTGCTGACTGAGTTACTAAACCTCGTGTTCTATCACCTCAGACTTGAACTCTGTTAAAAGTGTTTTGTCAGTTCTATATGAAGAATTGAGAATAATCTATGCTTTAGGGTTGAGTATTTTTCCAGAATACCACCCTAAGCCACATGTGGCCACGATGTCTGCATAAATATGGCCTCAAAATATAATCTACATGTAAACCAATATGAACTATCTATTGATTTCATTACTTGAGCTAAAGTTAAGTTTCGTAAACATCGATGTTCGTTAGGAGGTCCTGTATGCTAGCTAGAGCAACAACATGTTTTAAAATCGGCGGGTCAGCGATTTCGTGTTTGGGCGCTGCACATCAAGAGAAAATCTTTCAAAACAACGTTTTTGACTTCGTAAAATGATTCCTTTCAAAATAAAATAATACCTTTGTTACTAATCTGATTAGTTTTTGTTATTTTCTGCCAATAGAATGACAGTCAAACATACCTACTGATTTCTGGATGTAAGAAAGGATAGATATTATGTCGTATCTTTATGTAAGTATAATTAGCATACTAGAGCATTTTCTGTTTTTTTTTTTATAAGAGATTATTAAGCCGGCCTTTAAACACAACCTGACCTGATGGTGAGTGTAAATAAGGTCGAAAATAACACCAGATGAGTTAAGAAAGGACTAGCTCTTCACAAAGTTTTGCCAGACATATCACCGCTAATTATAAATAATTGCCTAAGTCTGACAAGGCCGTCTAGATAATTACAATTCTGTTTTTTCCCTATGATGGTACTATGTTTTTTTTTTTGTATTTTCATAAAGCTTTATATTGTGTATCAAATTATGAAATAATAAGCAACTGAATAGCTAAATGATTAAGTAATAACTAGTAACGTTGTATAAGTTCACATAATCTGAAATGAAATGGAAGCAAAAGAAATAATTAACATTCTAGAGACAAAATTTGTGAATGCTTTCACAAATTACAGCATCATAAAAATAATCAAGGAAAAGAAACTGTATTTCATCAGCCAGTGAACACAATAAACTATGAGATAGTACGTTGACCTCTACTCGACTTAGCAAACGAATCTTGCGCATGGATAATTCAAATTTCGAACATTTCTCCGACTCCGACGCAACAATAGACATAAAGAACACACTGTCTAACTGTGACCAAAATGTGAAGCAAACTGGATCACTCAATGCATACATCTGATTCCCAAAACCAAGATCTGAAATTTCGACTTCGAAACTCTAAATTCCATACACAGTTTTAACAATACCATCTTTGGTTTACACTTCTCGAATATTTTATTCGTGAATTGTGTCACAATAATGACAAGTGAAAGGCATAACGTGAGAAAAAAAACGCCTAGCTCAACAATGCGATACAAATTTTGGAAGTCGTCATTTACTTCATGATCGATATGAGTAAATAAATCACATTTGCCGTGGCAAAAGTAATTGTATGTTACGAGTTATTAGGTTAATTTCAGTGTACCAAAAGTTTACGATTACTATAAATTAGGCACAGAAATTTACTAGTTCCTACCAAGAATTTGTTTTATAAGTTTGATAAAATTCGTGATGTGCATATGTTATGAATTAGTCTAAGCGATAAAGGTTATCGTGGTAGGTTTTTTTCAGTATTTCGTCGATAAGTTAATTACAATTATCCTATAAATAAACTTGGGTAAGATTTATAGTTCTGAAAGACTCACAGAAATATGGTCATGCGATCTAGTATTTAACATTGTTTGCCTTACTTACGCGGTTGAGTTCAAGTAAACTATCAGGCAGGCATTTGAAATAGGCAATGATAAAAAGTTGGTTACTTTTCAACCGACTTCCAAAAAAGGAGGAGGTTCTCAATTCGTCTGTATGTTTTTTTTGTGTCTGTTACACAATATTTCAGACAATTATGATAAAGGATACTAAATAGTTGGTCCCATATAAATTTCATCGAAATCGGTTGGGTATTTCACTGAAAATTTCAAATTTTTGAAACAATATGTATGATTGCGGAAAATGTTTACGTGGATGACATTATTAGTTGGGCAAAGTGTTGAAGTGAAGTCGGTTTTTTTAATGCTCTGCATTCGTTGATTATTTTGTCATAAGAATTTTAAATCAAATATATTAAAAGGTCTGGATATATCTGGATTAGTCTGGAAGCCATGATGAAATAGATAGACGTGTTAAACGTATGCAGGTACATACCCTTCGCTTTGTCAAAAATAATAAAATCTAGCTTTGTAAAGCGATATTTTTGCTAGCTTTAAATAAGAAAGAAGATTTAAAGAGTATCAATGAATTTCATAGAGTTCTTAAAATATCGGTTAAGATGGTAAAAAACTGCGACTGGAATAAAGATTTCAAAGAAGCTCTCACTATCATCTTTATAAGGGTGTTACCACACCAATCGATCGACGTTTGGTGTCCGATTGGGGCGAATCTATCATCATCATCATCATCACAACTCTTTTGTAATGAGCCCACTGCAGGGCATGAGTCTCTCCCCTGGGTGAAGAGGAGGTATAGGCCATAATCCACCAAGCTGGCCCAGTGCTGGGTGGTGGATGCCAGAATTTTTAGGGCGCCTAGATGGCTTCTGACGAACCCTAACGACTACTGTATACAAGTATACAGCACCCGGTACCGACTGCTTAACGTGCCCTCCGAAGCACGGAAGTCGTGAGATATGAATGGTTGGCGGTCACCCATCCAAGCACCGACCGCGCCGAACGTTGCTTAACCTGTGATTAAGCAACGTTCGGTGTGTGATATTTTATGTGATATCGTATGATACACACAGTAACACAGTAACCACGGCGCCAGGTGGGCTAACCTGGTCAAATTCAACGCCTCCAAAACACAAGCGTGTCTATTCTCCGCCCACTTTCCAGAATGTATCTGTACCCACCACCGACCATCTAGGGCTCTTGAGCGTCACTATAACGTCCAAATTAAACTTCGGACAACAAATTGAGTCCAGACTAAAACGGCTTCCAAAAAATTGGGCATCATCTCGAAGGTCCGGCGGCACTTCAGCCCTGAATGGCTGCTCAACTTATACAGAGCCCAAGTGAGGTCGTGCATGGAGTACTGTAGTAACCTTTGGGATGGTTCTGCCAAATACCAGCTCAAGGCGCTGGACTCTGTTGACCGAAGAGCCCGTAAACTCATAAATAGCAACAATCTTACAAATAAAAAATTGCAGACGCTGAAGCAGCATCGTAAGGTTGCTTGTTTGACAGTATTTTATCGGCTACATATTGGTAAGAGTGCGAATGCTCTTTTTGACCGAACTGAACCCACTCCTATCTACCACCGGACTACCAGACGCAGACAGAACTTCCATCCCTATATAGTGGATTTACCAAGAAGTCGAACAAAATGCTTCGATAGTTCCTTTTTGGTACGGATTGCCAAGGTGTGGAACAATCTGCCTGCGTCTGTTTTTCCTGACCACTACAGTCCTGGAACTTTTAAGTGTCGATAGAGAGGTTCTCTTGGATGGACGTGTAACACCATAGTCTTCATGCGGACTTTCCATCAGGTGGCATGGAAGACAAACGTCCTTTCCTTACAATATAAAAAAAACTGACGTCGGTCGACGTCGACCTGATTTTTTGCATAGAAAAACCATCGATCGAAGTCAACTGTTTGTTTAGTCGTTGCAAAGAAGAAACAAAGAGTTTTGATGAGAATAATTTATTCCCACATAAATCAAATCTTTATAAATGATTGTTTTTTTGTTGCGCATCGTCATGAGTCCGATACAGAATTGGGAGCGGAAACGGCGGCGCAGGCGCCGAGGAACTTACCTGCATGCATTGTGCGACCGGAACAACGACTGGCCACTTCCCGTCTCACACTCGACAAGAAGGCTTTTTGAGGTTTGAATTGGGTTTTTTAAATTTAGAATAGTTATTTCGATGAGCTTCTTAATACATGCTTACTCCTTATTAGTTTACTTAAACTGTCATAGATATAAAAATTATATTTAATTAAAATACCCTAATATTATCATGTTTATTTTAGCACTATCAGAGACCAGTAAAAGATTTCTGGCACGATGCAAGCTCCATGATCTGGATGATCATTATGGTTAAAATCGTGTTTAAAATTAATTGAAACTCGCATGGAAGAGAAACGTTTTATCGTTATTAAAGAAACAGTATGTGTTTCAGGAATTGTTACTTCCTGTTTCTTATTGATATAGTTATGACATAGGTTTTTAAAATTCATATTATTTTAAAAAACTATGCTTTCATTAGTTCTTGTTTTTTTATGTACTGTGCACATGAGTGGTTATTGAGAAACATGAGCGGTAATTGTCAGCATAAAAAAACTACAGCAGCTAATTGGTAGAAATATTTATACACTTATTTTATTTCTCTCAATTCTCATTACAAAGAATATAAGTAATACGTGTAAATACTGTTATTTTTTACGATAATTTATTTTTATTATTATAGAATTTAGCAAAAATACAGTAGGTAATGCTATTTAATGATGCAAACGCAAGAATTATTAACGCATGATATTAATAAAATTTTGGAATAATTTTGAGCCACGAGTTAAGTTAGTCAATGAAGATAATTCATTTAAAAAAACTTTATTTATTACAAATTAAGTATAATGTTTACAGTTGAAAGTATTCTACAAGACTGAGATTGATTAAATACAATAATTTGTAATTGATTAATAGAAATAAGCACTTCCGTTGTTTTTCGGAAAACGAACCTAGGTGGTCAGCAACATGGTCAGCGTTCCTATGGCTGGCACGTGTCAGGCGGTTGCCTCATTCACGTAGGGCCGACTTATAATTTTCCTACCGCCTTCGTTATAATAAGCGTGTTGTAAAAGGGTTCTAATCGGAGTGAGCCCCGTTTCAGAATTCGCCTTGCTGACCGGGTGACCACCGACCGCCCTTCTTATAAAGTTAACTACCAAATATCATCGCTTCGGCGCAGATATGTTGCAGCAATGTTTTATGAAGAAACATTTCCGTCCTAAGCCTGAGTGCTTTCATCGTCCTCATCTTTATTATTATCATTATGTAATTCTTTTTTTTAATTCTAGTACAAATGGTTTTATATTGATTACCTGCATCCTTCATATTTGTTTTAACCAAACTTCACCTAAAAGAATTATATAAATAACGAATGAATAAAAAAATATATAAATATTAAGCACAATAGAAAAACTAATCAAATGATATCGATAAAATATACCAAGCCATCATAAAACTGAACGCTCATCTCAACGATATTCAAACGGTGTTAACCTATAAATCCGTAAATAATTTAGGCATTACGCCATCTTGGCAATTGTTTTTCCACTTGAGCATTCTGCGAGACGCTATGAACGCCTAGCACGTATGTCCACTGGGGGACCCCCTAGGGGGTGGCGTGGTATGAGGGCTCACAACAACAGATTTTTTTGCGATAATCAACCGCTTTTGCAACTTATTTTAACCTGGATTACTGTACTTTTATTTTTACGCCTTACGGATTAAGTTTGTTCCGGAAATAAATAGTTAGTTAGCTAGAAAAAAATATCCTGACTGACATAAAAGTTCTGTGGACCCAAATAAGCCAACATAAGCTTTTGTTATAAAGACTCCACAGTGGAACTAAGGGGTATTTTAGTATATGCCCAGACTCAACTCGGTTGACACAATATAATTTCCGAAACGCACAGTTGGGGCTCAAACTCAAGACCTATCACTGAAGGTGATCACGGAGTCCGTGAAACCGTTTATCTGGTGAGCAACAAAAAGTGTTAATGAAAGTGATAAGTAAATTACCTTTTATCGGTCCTTTCAATCAATGAGATCACTATACCCAGCATGCATAATAAACATTCAAACATCAAAAAATATTTACGCCTTAATTTAAGAGCATTCTTTTCAGCATCAAAATTGCTCGTTCAAGTAAATAAAATGAAGATAACCATGAAAGCGAATAGCAAATGTATCAACAGTTCGTGGCAGCCTCCGAAATGGCGTTTCTATTCAATTTTCGATAGAGATTTTTTACCAACCCACAGTTTTGCGTACGGCGGAACCAATAAATCTCCTTGAGGTAAGGGGTCGAATTAATCTCCAGACTTGTTGCCCAACTGGTTGACTAACTAAAACTGTATGTTCCTTTCGAGTATGAGCTCTATTACGGGATGCTTTAAGGTTGATTTTGGAATGTGAATAGAGCTTATATTTACCTTTCCAAAGGTGAAAATAAGAAAGAATATAAATAGGAGAGCCTCCAGAACCGATACACTTCGTAGAGATTAAAGTGTTCAGGATCAGCGGTAAGATATAAATTAGGGAAATGGTTCGATTCTTTGATTGGGGAATAGTAAATATTTAAGTTGTTTTTCCGAGCATTGAGATGATAATAAACGGTTTGACTTTTTCCTTGACCTTTAAATGGTTCTACTAGTTTTTGCCTTTTATTTTTGTTCATGTATTTTTGGTCAAAATGTTAAAAGTCCCACAGGTTTGGTGGCACAAGGCGATGGACCAAGACTGCTCCCCATATAAAGAATAAAAGCACATTCAAGGATTCGATTTTAGACTCAAGTATGCTTTGTTTTAAACTTGCATACAAACATACATACACAACCTCACGCCTGTCTCCTTTAAACCAGCAATGATTATGAAATCGTTGTGACTTTGAATTCGCAGACATTTATTTGATATTGTTAAATGTCGCCAGATAAAAGTCACTATGTATAAATAACGATGTATTGCTGTTATGCATGATCGCCAAAGCAGTTGTATTTAGAGGCAGATTCTTTTTCTGGTATATTTACTAACAATACTTGACTGAAAGTATCAAGATTTAGTTTTCTCATAGACATGTTACCTCATCCTACCATCTTAACCCATGAGATAAGAGTCAAACGCAGTTAATCTTAAAAAAATACTAATAGAATCGTTATTATAAAAACAAATATGATTAATATTTATCCTTTTATGACTGTAAATGTACATTCCAAATAATATATTACCGTACCTTTATTCCTCCCTTACTCTCCTAAAGAAAACAATAAGAGATAATGAAAAAGTCTCCGAGATGTATGTGGAGGGTGCCGAAGCACATACAAACCTACCGACGTATAAATCAGTATAGTCACCGGTACTAAGGATTATCCCTTTTGGTATTTCTACTACACATTGTTCTTTGTAATAGATGTGATACATAATAATCAACGAATGCAGAGCATTAAAAAAACCACGTCAAAACTTTGGCTGAGTTATAATGTCATCCACGTAAACATTCTCCGAAATCATACATATATTTTCAAAAATTTTAAATTTTCAATGAAGTCAATTTTGATAAAATTTGTACGGGACCAATTATGGAGTATCTTCTACCATATGAAACAAGAAAATTGATTCATAATTGTCCGAAATATCGTGTAACAAAGACACAAAAAAAAACATCCAATTGAGAATTGTCGAAGTTTGTTGTTACCTTCTTGCTCATATTGGCAATAAAATGACTTATCTTTATTTGTGCATTTGAACTAATAAATTACCTAATAAATTATTTTAAATAAGAAGTGCTTTTGTACTCTTAACAAGATAATATTCTATTATTTCACAAAGAGGTGGCAAATATTCCTCCCTAGTTCGCTACATGGTATGCCATATCACAAGCTATGTTCACTTTGGAGCCATGTAGTTGGTGTGATCGTCTGGGGAGTTAATTTTTATTTTTAGATAACGCAAATGTATGTACTTCGCGTGTCCGAACCCCGACCAAGCGTCAAGGTTGGTCGCCGCTAGATTCAGTCCGCGCGTATATATGTCTGTTAGAAAATCGATATGACAATATCGATATCGTTCTTAATAATCGATTTCATCGGCGGCATCGTTGTCTTTAAATTGATTTGTATTTCCCATCAGCTGTGACTCACAGTGGGTGTTATATCGTGACACTTGCGCTATCTATGTAGATGTATGATGTGTTATCATAACTCAGTTTTATCTTGGTATTCCATCTTGTGCCTTATCTTCGACTTCATGGTGAAAAGCGAGCCTAGCAACTTATCAAAAATTGACCACCACAGAATATGCCAGCCAAAATGGCAACCAATCCTGCAGGTATTCCGGTAATTAATCCGAGCAGCTCGCGCTTGTGGGCAGAACTTTTTTGGGTTGTTATATCCTTATCGTTACTCACAATTAGGTGAGATTAGAGTTGAATCGCACCTAACCGTGAGTATCTGGCTCGTGTAGCGGTAACATACATTGCCTTCTATGCCAGTGGTCCTGGTTTCGAATCCCGACAGATATTTGTGTGATGAACACAGATATTAGTGGTCAAGTCATGGATGTTTATATGTTTATATTCTTATAAAAAAAATATGTATTCAAAATGTATGTTTATATTTTCTTAAGTATATAAGTTATCTAGTCTCTATAACACAAGTTCTTTAAGAAACCTAATTTGGGCTTGATAATGTTGTATGAGTGTCAGAAATATTTATTTATTAATTTATAAAAAAGGCAAAAAATATCTTCTTTTAGAAATAAAGTTCTAAATTATAAATAGTTACTTAGAGCTATTAAAATTATAATAAAGAGCTTAACAATCAATTGATCTGCCAAATTAGCTGAAAAACTTTATCGGTTTTATCTAAACCACCAATCATGAAAAAATCCTTCATGTAAAACCTCTAATGATGCTTACAAGATCGGAAATCTTCAATTTGCTGTAAAATTTAACATCACTTCCAAGAAAACGATGTCATTCAAAATCAAACCACGTGTCCAATATTTCATCATCAAGAATGGGGAGCCCCGGGTACTCTCGGGGACTCCCGCAATACTGCGACTGCCCCTTTTCCCCCCTTCGACCCCTACCTCACCCCTCCACGAAAAGTCTATCTGCACTTGACATAAGAGAAAACGAGACAGATTAACCGTAGTGAAGGAAGCACAGTTAAATATATTCTGAACTGATACTAACACCGTAGTGTAGGTGAAAATTTCAGATGGTACATCACGACATTCACGACACTTGTAAGTGTAAGCTTGTGGTTTTATACGTATCTGTTAATTAATACTTGAATTAAATTAAAAGTACACATTTTTTATAAATTTTATATAATAAAGTTATACAGTTAGATGTGAATATAGATTTTTCATTTAATGATATGATAGATAAAACGAATTTAGTCAGAATTTGTCAGATTTTTTGATTATAAACCAAAACAGGAGAGTGTGTTCACATCGATTAATTTAATTAACATAAATGCTAGATTATAGATTGGTTTTTTGGCGTCGACAAAGTGAAAACGATTCATCAAAAATACTTTTAGGCAGAGTTAATTAGTATTGATAATTAACTATCCACAGATAAATGCGGTTAATGTGATTCATTGGCGTTTATCGATATGTCTGGTTTTCTCCGTTATTAGAGCAAAAATTTATTTATTATATTATTAATTTATGTATACTTTCGAGTTACATACTCGTATCATTCACATAAAAACCATAACAAACATTAATCCATTGCAAAAATCTTAAGTTCAGACATTTTAGTAAAATAACAAATAATTCCAACCAAAAATTAAAAAACAAAACATTCCATCTAACAATTTACATAAATTAAAACATTTTAAATAAACAGCCGAAAATCTTTCCCAGAAACATCGCAAAACTCTGCAACAGTTACCCTGAAAAAGGAAGGTGGCATGAAATGATGAAACCATTTTCAGCTATCCCGAAACCCCTACTACGAGAACTCTACACAGACACGCTTTCACGCACACTGGTTAACTCCCCAACGTTAAAAGTTTAAGCAGTAATTTATATGACGGTTTAAATAATTATTCGCAGTTTTTGGCTCAATTTGTTGATGAGGCGTGGATCTGCTGGTGACATTTATGTTCCAATCATTTTGTGTAGCTGTAAATCTGCGAACAGGTTTGATATGTGGTGATTAATTTGATTACTTTATAGATAGGTTGTTTTTAAGCTGTAGGGTAGCCTGTTGATGAAAGTAATTAATGTTAAGTTGGGGAAAATGTGAGATCATGAATCTTTAGCTTTCTATTTAATTATTAAGTTAATGTCACGACTTAGGAACTAAATAGGTGCTTTTCTGACAGTAGGTTATTCTAAGCTGTTTTAGCAAGTATCAATTAACTTTTTAATGACAGAAATTCAAATTTTATGTATTGCTTTGTTAGATGTTAAGTGGCAAGGCAATTCCTAGTTAAAACAGAGATCTGGTGTAAACAAAGCAACATAGATTTTTCGAATAGATAGATTGAAAAAATATTTTCAAGAATTGTAAATAACGTTTGCGTTTTCAATACCTAGAGTGGATGTCAATAAAAATGTAAATTTGCTACTTCAGCTGTCAGCTAATTCATTTCCCAATGGAAAATCCGGCAAGCTTCACCGGAGATAGATCGGCCGTTCATTTTGCAAACTAGTTTTTTTGTACGATTTTTTGGGGTTCCCAGACGAAATGTGTGATTGGGATACACGGTAAACAAAGTTTAACTTATTAAGAATATCTAAGATTTTAAGAAAGCTGAATAAATTTTTTCTCAAAATACAATCATGTGAGCATGTGAACATAGGAACATCGTGGTTAAAATAAGAAAGGGTCCTTTAATCTGAACACAATCAGGATGAACTCAACTGGATTAGCATGTACTTACAATATTTTGAAGAATGTGGATCCTAAATTATGCCTGACTCCATTATCATCATCATCATCATCACAACTCCGTGTAATGGGCCCACTGCAGGGCATGAGTCTCTCCTCTGGGTGACGAGGAGGTTTAGGCCATAATCCACCGAGCTGGCCCAGTGCTGGGTAGTGGATGTCAGAATTTTCAGGGTGCCGATATGGCTTCTGACAAACCCTAATGACTACTGTATACAAGTATACAGCACCCGGGACCGACAGCTTAACGTGCCCTCCGAAGCACGGAAGTCGCCGTGAGAAACGAATGGTCGGCGGTCACCCATCCAAGTACCGACCGCGCCGAACGTTGCTTAACCTGTGATATCGTAAGATACACACAGTAACCACGGCGCCACGACGACTCCATTATATTAAGTGCTTAAATTACCTTCATACAAAAACAGAGTCGAGGAAGTTATATTAGTCCTACAACTAGATCTCAAGAGCACGGCGCAATAATATAAATGTCTGAATAATAAAAAAAAAAACATTCAGCTCAAGGTATCTCTTGTCGTTTTCAAGAAGTTATTATTTTGAAATTTGAAATTTTGTAAAGCTTGTGTTACTCAGATGTGATGTCACCCTTTGAAAAGGTTCATTATCAATTTACATAACGGAGCCTTACCGATCTTTTACTCAATTTAGAATCATCTGTTGTTTTAGTTATAACTCTTCTCGTTCTCTTATAAAACATCTCACAATTTTTGAACTCTGATAATAACTGTTTATATGAATTTGGGAGTCATATTAAACTAATTATTATAACGCGGCTTTTACTCTCATTTACTGTCGGAGGTGTCCGACTAGTTTCGAACTCTTATGGAGTCCTTCATCAGGGGTGAGCAGTCGACAATAAATATGAGTAAAAGTCACGTTATAAACAACTGTATAGATCTTTAAATAAACATTTTGTACGGAACACTCTAAATTCAAATATAATTCGTGAGCACGAATCCATTTTTAGTTTCATAACCGTCATCCATTGACTAGACACAGTTTACATAGTCGGGATTGACTATGACAATATCGCATATATGTACACACTGTGTATACAGCGCTCGTGTATTAAAGTCCCATGTTTTTTATGATTTTTTCCGAAGAATTCGCCGTCTTTTTGTGTGATTTATAGACCTACATGAACAGAATGAAGGGCTTTGGAGATACTCGATATGAATTCTAATATGTTTCGTATGTAATATATTACGGGTTTCATTTCATGATAATGTTTCTGATTAAGTATTTTTTTATATTATGTAAGTTGGTTGATAAGTTGTTTTGGCACGTTTTTATGAGTTTACTTTTTACTTTTCCGAGACATAACTTTCATTTGATTTCATTTCATTTTCAATTGATAAAAAAAATGAAGTTTATATGTACTTATATCAAAAGGCGTAGCTGCATATAGTTTCATATCAGAACTAGCAACATTCGATAAAATTGTTATTGATCAGTGACCATTAATTTAAAACTATATCTACCATGCTTTACAGGGCAGGTAGAGCCTTTAGCTTTCAGTATTATGTAAGTATAGTATTCTTTATATTTTGTCTAACAAAAGAAACCGTGCCGCACCGAATATTACGTCTTAAATAAGACATTACCATTTTATTATATTCGTATTGCCCTCATAACTGTTAATTAGGTGCCACAGTAATAAATCTATGACCCTCTGCCAAAAAAAATAATAATGGCCTTTTTCTAAAACCTCCGTGTAACCGAAAATTGTACGCAAATTAGATCCCACACTGTATCCCGTACGCTCACAGCGGTGATACTCCTGCCACTCTAATCAAATAAGTACCTTTTACCGGGAACCATCTCTCAGCGAATTCAAAGCCTATCTTATTTACTACACATAAAGTTTAAATTGCATTGACTAGCAGAGTAGAAGCTTCCGTATAAAATGTATTTGTTGTAAGGACGACCCAGAAAATAGGTACAATACACTCACACAATGGTGCGTTCCTTTTCGCGCGTCCCATAGGAGTTACGTATTTATGGAACAAGCTATCTCAGCATGGTTGTTTTTAAAACAAAGAAGAATAATATTTTGTATTGTTTGTTACTTATTTGACACTATTATATTTAAAGAAAAGTATTAAAATATAACTGAAACCGGCAACATAATGTCTTCTTAATTAGCCTATCTAATGAAGGCCATAGGTATCCTTAAATAAACTTGAGATACGCATGAACAACAAATTCTGTGTGTAAATCCTAGCCGGACCATTAAAGGAGGCTTGCTCTTATAAATTGACTTGTGTTTGGGTGTTGTTTAGTTGCAACTAATAGTTTTATTCTGGGGTCTCCATAAATTAAACAAAATGGTACTATGGGGTCGCATGGTTTAAATCTAAATCATATTTTGATATTGGTTTCAGGGATACAGATCTTAGATATCGTAAGAAGATAAAAATAAACTAGTTAATTGCAATTCACATTGCATTTAAAACTTAAAACGACAAAATATAGTTCACAAAGAATATCAACAAGTTCAAAAAAACACTTAAATACCCAAAATATGTTTTCACAATAAAGCAAATCACAATATCCAAAATGGCGTCCAAATTTAAGTGTTATGATCCAATTTATCAATAGGTCTAAAAACGTAAGCTATCAAGCTAAATGAGAGTGGGGTCGCCTCCACCCGCGTCTGACCTGTTCTCATTACGAACTTACTTTACCACTACTACGAAATTAAGTCGAAAATTACGATAGTGCTGTTATACTGGGATTTTATACATATTTTTATGAGGTGTGTTTGCATCGTAGTAATTGGCGTTCTCTAGACTCTGTCTATCCCAAAGGGAGACAGGCCTAAAGTTAAGTATATGTATTTTATGTTAATCTATAGTTTTCTTCGGCTATTTAAATATCTTTTTGTTTCTTGTCCCTTTTACTTTATTGTTTGCGTTACAGAAGCAGATGACGTTTTATGATTCATTATATAAGGAAAATTATGGGCGAATGGAGTGATGATGGCAGTTTGTTGCTTATGTTCCCAGAAAGAGGGTTCCTTATGTTTTTTTGATAAAAAAATGAGACGTTTTGTGTTCATAAAAATATGGCACCCGAAAGAAGATTAAGTTTAGTTTTGTTCGTATATACATCTGGTACTCTTAATATTATCTCTAAAATACTTATAATATTTTAATAGCACAAACAAAACCAGAAGACATTCTTCGATATAAATAGCTCCTCTGCAGTTGCAATTTTCCATAGAAGGTATTGATAATTTACTTTTAATATAGTAATCTTTTTAATAACATACACATTGGTCCTATTTAACATAAAGTTTGTTAAGGTATAGTGTGTGTTCTCAAATAATCGTTACAGCTGCCCATAGAAGCGAGATTTTCTTTCGTTGTTGTAAGGCTGCAGACTGGACAGCAGCTGCAGCGACAGCGAGAGCGACAGCGGCGCGGGCAGTGATTTCCGCGACACGATAGAAAGTGTTGAGTTTGTATGAAACCGCGACAAATCGCTCGAGCGCCCGCTGGCGTCGAGAACGGCCCAGATTCCCCGCGTCGCTGCCCGCGCCACTTTCGCTCTCGCTGTCGCTGTCGCTGCCGTCCAGTTTGCAGCCTAACACCCTTTCTCTTAATAACAGTGCAACAACAACATACGCACATTTCGAAAACTACAACCCCCACCTCAAGCAACCACTTGTTAAACATGTTTTGTGTTTAAACTTCACTTGTTTCGCTTCAATCAAAAGCATGCACGGGGTGCAGGATTCAGTAGTTTCAGTGTTCATCAGGTACCCAATCAATATTGTTTAGCTACACTTTGAGACCCTTGCAAGTGGTCTTATCTACAGGGTGGTCACCGGCCAAATTTTTTTTACACAATAAGTATCATGTATAGAAACGATTTTTGCAAAAAAATGAATGTATCTTTTTTAAAAGGATATTAATATGGTCGCTCATATGTTACTCAAAAGATGGTCACTCTAAATTACGAATGAAAACCAATAAGAATAAATACGACTACGCGCTACTACGAAACATCTTGCAGTACTACGTCGTAGTATTATCAATGAAAAGCCGCGTCGAAGCAGCTATGTTCATCAACAGAGACTATTTGTAAGAAATTTTGTGGTGCCATATCTTTATTTTTTTCTACTAAGCGATACAAAAATAAATATGCAGGTATGTTTTTATTTTATTAAAGAGTTTAACATTTAAATTTGGCCGGTGACTAAAAGTATAGTCACTAAAATGAAAAAGACCTGATAAACAACGCAAATGTTATATAAAACACTTTTTAACCGGATTTATCGCGTTTAATTTATATTTTACTTAATTTACATTTTAAATTTTAACTCGACGTTTCGGTGTCTTTGCAGACCCCGTGGTCACGAGCGACTCGGGGGCCGGTTTAAAAGTGTTTTATTTAATAGTGTGGATCGCGAAAACTTAAGACAATATTAACGCAAAGGTTAACTAATTTCCATACTCAAAGCGTTGTGTGGTTGATAGAAAAACGTTTCGATAGTAGTACCTCGGAATATGAACATCCTAATCTTCATCTTTAGATGTGATAAAGGCAGAATTCTGCTCGTGTAACCTTTATAATGCCGAATCGACCCACTTGAATTCCGGTTAAACTTTAATAATATCTTCAGAATTGAGGGTATTTTTCGAGCTACATTGGGTAACGTTGTCATCTTTTCATACTTAATGTTCTTTCTTTATCGATTACGCTAAAGCGCAAAGCTTTGCCTAGTGTTGAATTAGCTTTGCCCATTGGTTTTAGAATCTCAGTCAGCTTTTTTAGCTATTTAAAAACCCATCGACCCAAATTTTTATCTGATGGTAATTTACTAAACTAGAAGTAGATATCTACCCAAGTTTTCAATGGAGAAACAAGCTTTAAGTAGCTCTGGTGAGGCCAGTGAAAGAAACTTTTATAAACTAGCTTAGTTTCATGTATACTAGAATAGCTTACCTGTGTATTACACAATTTATGTATGCGAAATCTTCTCTTATTTTGGAGCTAATACATTTTTCATTTATTGACAAACTTTACTTCTCATCTTTTATTTATTTAATACTCAAAACAGAATACAACTTTAAAATACAACTGTAACAAACTTAAAACTATTCAAGTCTAGGTTGCATTCCACAGGAACGTCCACAAGAACATTCCACAAGAACTTCACCTTCTCATGAGCCTTCTACAGAAACTACTGGTATTCAAAGCAAGGACCCTAACTGGCTTATCATAAGCATCATCATCTGCTAAAAGACACCAATACTAACTTTTATAAAATATTAAAAGACAAAATCTCAAATCAATGACGACCGGCTTGTGTAGGGGTAACGTACATTGCCTTGTATGCCAGAGGTCTTGGGTTCGAATCCCGGCGGCGGCGACGGATATTTGTGTGATGAACACAGATATTAGTCGTCAAGTCATGGACGTTTATATGTTTATTTAAGTTTATTTTTTAATAAAAAAAATATATATATTTATTCAATATGTATGTTTATACAGGGTCCGCGTATAATAGTCAATTATATTTTAATAGCAGATTAGGAATGATGAGTGGGTCTGAAATTAGAAAAAAAAAAAAATTTTTAATATTTTTCATAAATTAAAATTTCAAAATTCTTCTCTGTGAGTAACATTTAAGATTAATCTACATTATAATTAGATGGAAACGTTTTTATTACTGGCTGCGTAGTCATAAACTACAGATCACACTTAAATTTTGATCACTTTTGACCACAAATTTAAATTCCTAAAAAAAATTAAAAATCATTTTTTTTTTCATAATTATGGCCCACTCATCAGTCTTAATCTGCTATTAAAATATTATTGACTATTATAAGGCGACCCTATATATTTCTCCAGTATATCAGTTAACTAGTATTCATAACACAAATTCTTTAGGAAACTTAATTTGGGCTAGATAATGTTGTGTGAGTGGCAGAAATATTTATTTATTTATTTAATGTCCTAAAAATCAATAAAATCCTGCGCTGCTCAAATCAATACCCACCATATTTATTCCAATGATCTTGACCAGATTGCTGGGCCTCAAGTCAAAAAAAATTCAATTCGCACAAATCTGGCTAAAAACAACACAAACACCCTAAATATAGAGCCCTAACTCTAAAACTATTGATATATGCCGGCGTACTGACAAGACGTCCTTACGAAGCCCTAACTAAGGTGGTCGCCGTATATTGTAATACCGCGGTACGATATTTAAAAGCTTTTCAACAAATTAAATAATGTATCATCCTGGACACGCCTATGTATCGTTACAAGCAACGAAGAGTTACAAATGTGTAGAGCAGTCACTGCTAAAATAGCTAACTAAAAATTGATGCTCTGTAAGATCTATGGTGTCCGTTATTAACTTAGAATTATTCGTAGTGAAATTATTAGCTCAGTTTTGGGTTATTTATGGTGTCCCTTTTATAATGCTTGCATGGTGTTCTTCTCATAAATTTTGGTCTAACAGGACTTCTTGCATATACTTCTAGGTTTAACTTTAGTAGAATCTCTCTTAACCCTGCATTTAATATAGAAATTCTAGATTTAATATAAATATAGAGCCTACGATTACTTCTATACAGGGTCCGCATATAAAAGTCAATTATATTTTAATAGCAGATTAAGAACGATGAATGGGTGTAAATTTCGAAAAAAAAACATTTTTTTTTTAAATATATTTTTCATAATTTTTTTTTTTCTCAGTGAGTAAAATTTAAGTTTATTCTTCATTTTATGACTACATGCAATAAGATGGAAACCTTTTTTATTACTTGCTGTGTAGTCATAAGCTACAGATTAAACTTAAATTTTTATCACCTAGAAGAATTTTGAAATTTTAGTTTATGAAAAAAAATGTCGGAAGGGGCCGCCCTAGGCGAACGTACCTACGCCGATCAAATTGGCGACGTTCTTAAAAAGGGCCTAGTTAAAAGTACCCGTAACCGGCGATCATGTATGAAAAGATTAATGAACGTGGAGGAAGCGAAAGAGGTATGTCTGGATCGAAGCAATTGGTGTTCCCTTGTCTCTGCCTACCCCAAAGGGAGACAGGCGTGAGGTTATGTATGTGTGTATGAAAAATGTTGAAAAAAAAAATTTTTTTTCGAAATTCAGGCCCACTCATCATTCTGAATCTGCTACTAAAATATTATTGACTATTATGTGGCGACCCTATATAACCAGTACTGTTTAATGAATATGTTTACTCATCCTTTTATCATTTATTTTGATTTACCTCATAAGTACTGTGGCGTCTAAAAAGATATAAACGTTGAGTTGATATGTAAACAACAAAACGCTGTTGTTAATAATAAGAAGGCTGTTGAGGAACTTAAAAGGTTCAAGGCTACCATTGTTAGTCTAATGACAAGCTACAATATTCATAAATATATAAACATACTCGTAGTTTTGGAGGCCATATGATTTGTAATCAAGTTTTGGAAAACAGTCATGAAATTGGTTTCCTACTTGAGCCAACTTACAATTATTAATTTCTGATATCAATTTATAATATCAACTAGTATAATCCGGACAATTTATATATGTCAGTTGTCTAAAATTGTCTTAAGCCAAATAGCTTTCTTTCTATAGGCACTGCTGATACTCTAACAACTTGCCATGTCTACGACTCCTAACTCTGCAATGAAATATTTATCGATACCCTTGTTGGTAAATAGAAGTGATAAGAAGTGCCGATAACAGGTCCATCGCCAATTACGAACCGTCGTCGTGTGTTGGATATAATTGATTAATTACTATTACGAAGCTAGGCTCAAAGATTACTATCGGGGTGCGCACGCGTGCATAGGGTATATTTGTAGCCGATAAATAGTCATAAAGTCATAGTTTTAATTGTTAATGGCGATCAAGACGAAGAAAGTCGACTTTGTCGTATTGACCTTTGTCAGGCTAGCAGGTGAGAGATACCTTATCTTTACACCGCAATTGTAAATATTATTTGGTTAGTAAAATAAGTTTAAATATCTGTTTTTTGGAATATAAACGTTTTATTGCCAATTCCAGTTTAGTAATGCTTATAAAAATTATACAAATTGACTTTCTGTCTTAAATAAAGTAGTTACAAGCTTATGTTATGATGAAAACAAAGTATTATTATTGTGAGCGAGACAGTGTAGGAAAAACATTTTTTTACTAGGTGTAAGATTTTTTTTTGTGACTTTTTTTTGACCTCATTCTCACCTGATGGTAAGTAAAGATGAGGTCGAAGATGACTGCAGGCTCTTCAATAAATATAGCCGGAACCCATAGCCATAGGAACGGTGATATTTGACGGCAGATTTTATATGAAGTATGGTCGCTAGCGAACCAAGAAAGGGTCCTCCAAGCAAAAATTTAACAAAAAATACTTTTAGATAGCGACAGTTTTGAGAAGATGTTTTTTTTTTATAAATTATGGATGGGACGTTTGTCTTCCATGCCACCTGATGTTAAGTGAACATGAAGACTATGGTGGTACACGTCCATCCACGAGAAACCTATTCACTCGACGCTTAAAAGTACTAGGACTATACTGGTCAGGGAAAATAGACGTAGGCAGATCATTCCAAACCTTGGCGACCCGTATCAAAAAGGAACTGTCAAAGCGCTTAGTTCGACTTTTCGGAATATCTACCACATACGGATGGAAGTTCTGTCTGTGTCTAGTAGTCCGATGGTAAAAGGGTGAGGGTTCAATTTGTATCACCAAAATGTATCCTGTAGTACACGGTTAGACACGCAACCTTACGAAGATGCTCTAAGGTCTGCAATTTTGTGGTTGTAAGGTCCACGTCATTAATTAGTTTACAGGCTCTTCGGTCAACGGAGTCCAGCGCTTCTAGTTGATATTTGGCTGAACCATCCGAAAGATGACTGCAGTACTCCATGCATGATCGCACTTGAGCTGTGTATAAGTTAAGAAGCTGTGCAGGGCCGAAGTACCGCCGTACCTTCGAGATGATTCCCAACTTTTTCGAAGCTACTTGAGCCATGGACACATTACAGTAACGCCTAAAAGCCCTAGATGGTCAGTGATGGGGACAGATAAATTTTGGAAAGTGAGCGTAAATGTGAAGGTGCTCTTTTTTGCGGAGAATAGACACGCCTGAGTTTTGGACGCGTTGAATTTGACCAAATTCGACTCACCCCAATCGGATACTTTTCGTAAGGTCAAATCAATATAAAGATAAAACCCTTAAATGACATAAAGTTTTAGGAAAACAAAGAATTACAGTATGCTGCCTCACCTAGTATCCTAGATTCATCAGTTACTTGTAACCTTATAGAGGTCAAGGTCATCAATTTACTTACGTACTTAAGTGGTAAACATCGTAAACTAACCTTTCATTTGAGCTTACACAAACAATAACTGACGATCGAATTTTTGCTCATCTACACTAATAAGTATTATAAAGAGGAAAACTTTGTTTGTATGTTTGTTTGGTTGTAATGAATAGGCTCAAAAACTACTGGACCGTTTTTTTTAATTCTTTCACCATTCGAAAGTTACATTATCCACGAGTTACATGGGCTAAATTTTATTTTGAAATAAAAATAGGTTTCCGTAATATATTTGGATTTTTCGGACACAAGGTGTAAAAAATTAACCAGAAAAGTTACTTATTTTTCGTAATTAATTTGTAGATGTTATAAATATCTACAAAAAAGTCGGCCACACACTATATTGGGGAAAAAGTTTCTTCGCATTTTTTAAGAAAATTTAAAACATTTTTTAGTATAGTTTATTGACATTTAACTGAAGTATGTATGTACCATTTTATTCGATAACCTTTTGCCATCTTGTAGGTAGGGACATGATCCCATTGCTGTAAAAATTTTGGGACCTCTCATCAAAATACCGCGACAAGTGGATTTGGCAGTCCTCTCGTGATGTTAACCTAACACTGCCTAAAGAATTCTGAAGAGACCAAAACAGGTGGAAATCTGAAGGTGCAAGGTCAGGACTATACGGCGGATGCATTAACACCTCCCAGTCAAACTCTCTTAATTTTTGCTGGGTGGCTATAGATGTGTGAGGTCTAGCGTTATCATGATGAAACACCACACCCCTTCTTTACTTCATTTCAGTCAACATCATAGGAGATATCGTAATTTTAAAATAACTCCGCAATATAATAGGTAGGTATCTTCGGGAAGACGCAGCAGGCAGGCGAGCGAGTGATTCGCTGGCATGGCCGGAGCCCCTCACGCTGACCTACCGAATTCTGGGTGCCAATGGGTGCCTGGGTACCTACGTACTTTTATTATTTCACTTGGAAATAAGATTTATCTGAATGAACCACCTTTGTGTAACGGTGCGGAGTCAGACTGCCAACAAGTTTAATTTCAGTCTGCGCAATAACTTTCTATTTCCAAATATTAAAAATACTAAGTAGGTACCTACTCAGCCCGAGTTTGACCTCATTCTCACCTGATGGTAAGTGTAAGTGAGGTCGAAGATGATAGCAACCGGGTTTATGATAGAACTGGTTCTTCACATTTCTTTTAGCCAGAGTGCCTTTCGTAGGTATTCCTGCTAGATATTTGATATTTGTATGTTACTTTTCTATTTTATTTTTCGTAGTTGGTATTTTTCACAAAACCTAGGCTGCGGAACACAGTTTTGTCGTAACTGTTTTTGAAGTAAATCTCTCTGTTTATCTATTAGTAACGCTTAACCGATTTTGACTAAATTTAGAATAGTGTAAGTTTGAACTTCATGGAGGATATTATAATATTATTTACTCAACTTCAAAAACCGGTATTCACGCGGACGAAGTCGCGGGCCACAGCTACTTGTAAATATACTTTAAGTAAGTATAGTAAATCAATTTGAAACTTGTCTAATTACATTAATTATGACAAAAAGATTTTAATCAGCTCTTATTTGCTTCAGTTATGTTTTTTGTACCTATGTAAAATATAAATATAATAATTGTAAAAACGTTCCTCATTTAATGAAATTTGTGTACATAGATAAATATTTTTTCCTCAATTGCAGATTCCGTCATATTTATCCGTCATCGACAACAATTGTGGTATATTCGGTCACATGTGTGACCCTCGTCACGTCCACATTACCAATGATATGTCATCTTTACGAAGAATTCTATTTTTGCTATCGTCGGCCACGGTTTTAACAAGAGATGTAAATCACGATTATTTTTTACTTATGGCTTGTCTGTAATAGGTAGGTATGTAACTCATACTAAGATATTGTTTACCTTTCTGTATAATGAGCTGTTTAAAATATTGGACAGTGGTTGTAAGAGTATAATCAGAGTTTTTCTGAGCTAATTGATGTATAAGAAATAAAATACACGTTCATAGCTTTCATAAGTGTTTATTAATTTTAGTAGATACAAAAAAGTTTTCTTCAATTTTATCTAGTATACTCTGGCAAATAATTCAATGCAGTAAACTGCCGCAGTGGCCATCTTTCTGCGAGCACTGCCCATCACCGCTTAGTCGGTTACTTAAGTTTACCTATTTATTAAACCCATAGTGCGACATGGCTTCTATGCTGGACTGGGAGCAAAAGAAAATCATAGAATGTGCCAGCTGCTTCTCTTCCCGGGCATACTTTAATAGTCAGTTAAGGGTTCGCTTGGTGGTAGGATCCCTTCTGGGTCCGCCTGGCTAGCGACCACCCTTTATATAAAGTCTGCCGCCAAATGTTACCGCTCCGGCGGTAACGTGTTCCGGCATTATTGTATAAAGAGCCAGTTCCTTCCTAGACCCATGTGCTTTCATCTTCGACCTCATCATCACTTGCCATCGGGTGAGATTGAGGTCAAACGCGGGTTTAGTCATTTATAAAAAAAAAAAAAAAAGGGACCGAGGTGTTATTGGAGGCTTTTTTGTGGCCGATAGGCTGACCCCCTGTCACTGCAATAGTCTCTCTCCACTATTATAATGCCTCCAAATTTGTCAAACGTGACATCAGATGGTTTAATTACCTCTGGTGTCCTGCCTACCCCATACAGGATACAGGTGTGAAGTTATGTATGTATGTATGTATGTAGTGCGACATAAGAGTTAATCTACACTAAAAAAAAAGAAAAAACTAAAAACAATCTCTAGATTTGTCCACCGATGCAGTCAGTCCTTTTCTGGTAGGCTCATGATAAAAACATGTTATGACCAGTTTATTAACAACGTATTTATTAGTAGTTATGTGTAAAATCCAATATTCATATCAATTTGTTCGCGGTTGGCGAACTAATTAAATTGTTTTGCCGTCGTGAAGGTGGGTGAGTATGTAGGTCAAAGTTCGCAGTGCATTGTTGCTACTATACATGTGACGTCACAACATGGTGCAGCCTTTAATTAATATTATATTCTGCTACAGAATCAGGCTTCATGTGGGCAGTAGAGCAAAGTCTACAAGGTGGCTAGTTATTTCCTGAAATCGTTGGCAATCGTCATCGTCGTTCATCTAATATAAATAAAACTAGCACGTTCACTTTGGCGATGGGGTAAACCTATTTGCCCGAGACGCCAGTGTTTGCGGGTGCGATTCCCGCCTGAACAAGAAAAAAAAATGTTTCGTGTCTGGGTGTTTATCTATTTATGTATTTATATTCTAAGTTACCCTCTAGTTCGCTACATGGTATGCCATAACACAATCTATGCTTACTTTGGGGCCATGTAGTTGGCGTGATTGTCTGGGGATTTAATTTTATTTATTTATTTTATACTATACACATAAGCTTTTTATATATAGATTTCACAATATGACGTCACAGAAATCCCTTTTGGCTGCCATGGCAACTAAACTTCGCAACCCGGTTGCATACCGGTTGTTTGTATTTCAAAATATAGAAAATCATTCCATGGTGTTTGTAAGGCTTCTGAAACTTGCATTTAAAATATAATTGAACTTGATACAATCCTGTTAAAAAGTATCGAGGATATGGTTCGTAGTCGCAAATACTTAGAATCATATTTATTAGGTATCTTTATTTTGATTTGTTTTTTGATTACACAGACAAATAAACTTTGAGTCTGAAAAGTTAGTGTCCATGGGGTGTGTTTGGAGGAGGCGAACACAATACAGAAGCAGGAGTATCCTTAATTATCACACCCAAAGTAGGTACATCGCATATTTATTTTCAGATATAGATCCTTTTTATTAAATTTGATAAGTGAGTCTGAAAAGTTAGTGTCCATGGGGTGTATTTTGAGAAGGCGAACATAATACAGAAGCAGGAGAATCCTTTATAATCACACCCCAATCTATCTATCTATCTATCTATATAGATCTTTTTTTATTAAACTTGGTGAGTGAAGATGAGGTCAAATACCTGGCTCTTCATAAAATATTGCTCAAAGTCAAAATCAAAAAAATCCTTATATCGCAGGTACTACATTGGTTGAAAAGTTCGCGGCCTGGTCATTAAAAAAAAACTTTTGTTATTTTTTCTGCCGTCATTTTGAACTGTCATTATTCAATTGTCAGCCCGCGAATTTTCAATTTGATATCTTGTTTAAATAAAATTTTACGAACAATATAAATACGTGTGTAGAACAAATTTTCACTAATGGAGAAATTTGAACAACGTGCTGTGATTAAATATTTGTGTAAAAAAAGATTAACACCAAAGGAGATCCATGATGACATGCAAACAACATAAGGGGAATCTGCCCCGTCTTATACCACTGTGAAAAAATGGGTTGCAGAATTTAAACGTGGACGAGAGAACATCGAAGATGACCCTCGCTCCGGCAGGCCAATGACGTCTACGACCGAAGAAAACATCAATAAAGTGTGTGATCTTATATTGAAAGACCGTAGATTGACTATCAGATAAATTGCAGACACTATAGGCATCTCATATGAACGAACGCAAAACATCATTGTCCATGAACTCGGCTTTTCTAAGGTTTCGGCTAGGTGGGTCTCCAGATTGCTTTCAGTAGAGCAAAAGCGAATTCGACTCACGATTTCTCGCGACTGTTTGGAGATGTTCGAGGCTGATCCACAAGGTTTTCTTGACAGATTTGTGACAATGGATGAAACCTGAGTGCACCACTATACCCCAGAATCAAAACAACAATCCAAACAATGGAAAAAATCAGGTGAACCAACTCCGAAAAAAGCAAAGGCAATTCTGTCGGCTGGCAAGGTGATGGCATCGGTTTTTTGGGATGCTAAGGGTGTCATTATGGTGGACTACCTTCCAAAAGGCGACACAATAAACTCTGCGTACTATAGCACCCTTCTGCGCCGTTTACGTGAAGAAATTAAACAAAAACGCCCAGGTTTACTGAGAAAGAAAGTGTTGTTTCACCAGGACAACGCCCGAGTCCACACGTCTGTCGAGTCTATGGCTCAAATTCGTGATTGTGGTTTCGAATTGTTGCCACATCCAGCTTATTTTCCTGATTTGGCACCTTCGGACTTTCATCTGTTTCCAAACCTGAAAAAACACCTCGGTGGGCAGAAATTTTTAATGAATGAAGAGTTCGAAGCCGCTGTTAACCTGTATTTTGAAGACATTGAGGAATCTTTTTTTAAAACAGGTATGGAAGCTCTGGAAAGCAGATGGAAGAAGTGCATAGAGCTAAATGGAGATTACGTCGAAAAATAAAAATATTTTTGTATGTACTTTATTCTGTTTTCTTGACTAGGCCGCGAACTTTTCAATCCACCTTCGTATTTAAATACACTTGAAATAAGTCTAACTATTTACAAATTGAACTGAATCTACCACCACTTCGGAAAGTCGATCTGTTGAAAAGAAGTGGCAACAAAATTAACAGCAATCTCAGAACACATCACCATCGGAATGGTTATATTTGGCTGCAGATTTTATATGAAGGTTGGTGGTCCCTAGCCAGGACCATGACGGGATCCTACTGTAGGAACGGATGTTTGTTCCTACTCCCAAGAAAAGGGATGGCAGGCCGCGGCCCACGGCCCGACGGTTGATGTCGGGTTGTCGTATATATTGTTCGCTGCTATATAAACTTTGATAGCGCGATGTAGGAAACTTCGTAGTATTGTCAACGTTCTATGGAGCTTCTATGGACTTTCTACCAAGCGGGGTTCTACCAACTCGTATTAGTACGCCTTTTACGACACGCTTATCCAGGGCGGAAGGGCAGTTCTAAGCCGGGTCGGACAAAAGCTTTTCGAAAATAATATGCTAGCATAATTATACCTATAAACAGTTATTAATGGGATAAAGAGGAATAATCATTAGTTTACTATGCAATAAAACCTATGAATTCTTGGGATTCTCATCTTGATTCTAATCTCCACGATCATGTTGCTTGTTACATCTTACCATATCAGAAACCTTTAAATTGAATTAATATACCCAGATAATGTTAAAAATCTCTTGAATTAATTAAATTTAAACACGTCGTCGAAGTCGTCGTGGCGCCGTGGTTACTGTGTGTATCATACGATATCACAGGTTAAGCAACTTTCGGCGCGGTCGGTATTTGGATGGGTGACCGCCGACTATTCTCACGACGACTTCCGTGCTTCGGAGGGCACGTTAAGCAGTCGGTCCCGGGTGCTGTATACTTGTATACAGTAGTCGTTAGGGTTTGTCAGAAGCCATCTAGGCGCCCTAAAAATTCTGGCATCCACCACCCAGCACTGGGCCAGCTTGGTGGATTATGGCCTATACCTCCTCTTCACCCAGGGGAGAGACTCATGCCCTGCAGTGGGCTCATTACAAAGAGTTGTGTTGATGAAATTTAAATAATGTTATAAGTCGTAGTAGCCGCAATAGTTAGAAATAGATTATTCTATATTTTAATTTCAATCAACAAAAAATATTGAGACAGTAATGACAAATGTGAGATAAGAAAGACGTCTGTTTCTTCAAGGCTGTCAACAAAATATCTTCCATATCAAAGCTGGCTATTAAAATTCCCAAAATAAATATCTTATACAATTGTAAGGTAATTTTCCGGCAAATAGCATCACTGTTATGTCTACCAAAGCGCAAGGACGTATCGTCTTCAAATATTCATACTCAGATCGATATTACAAGAACCCAGAGCTAGGGGCTGGTTGTCGTCGTGTAGAGATGTAAAAGGTGATAAGATTTTATAAGTATTTGTTTATATGGTCAATGTGTCGAAATAATTTAAGTATATTCATATTTCTGAACTACATTTTTGTATATTTCATAGAGTAGCTGCATGTTTAGTACGATACTTACAAATTATCCGAGTACATATTATCAGTTGACTAATGAAAGCCCTGTTACTGCTGCATAATGAATATCTTGTGACTTATGTAAGTAGGAAGCTAGAAAACCCATTTAAAAGTACAATTTAATGACAAAAAATTAATAATTTAAAGGTCACAACTATAAAAGCTACGGCGTTAAATGTTTAGTTAAAAATCAGTTCCTTCTTAATCTTTTATTAAATCTTTAAACTTGTATATATTTTCACTAGAAATCCAGACACATGATACATTTATAAGAAAATGCTGTCAACAAAATTTACATTATTATTACATTTTAAAGAGACATTTAATATTAGGTATATAAATAAAAAATCTATATGTACTGAAAAACTTTGAAAACCTCTTTTCGAGTAAGTGTTAATTATTTACTTAAACTAAAATAAAGTAGAATAGGTAGAAATTTTCCAAAGAAATTTAAATAATAAAACGTACTTAAGAATATACTAAGTTTCCTCTCTGTAACACATACAAGGTACGATACAAATCAGCCCTATGGCTGGGACTTAACTAATCACAAAGTAATTTCTTGCTAATCTAATATTCGACAATCCAGCAAAAACATTAAAGTTATCATATCAGTTATTTTCCGAAAATATGCTCATAGTCACGCTACTGGAATATTAAAGTGGTATTTCGATCCTAATAATAGGATAAACGAAAAGTTTGAGAGGTCAGAAAAGGTCTCACGGATCAGGTTGAAATTTATAAATTTGTCTTTATTCATACTTCTATGCTGGACTGGAAGCGAAAGAAAAACATAGAATGTGCCAGCTGCTTCTCTTCCCGGGCATACTGTAAAAGTCAGTTAAGGGACCGAGGTGTTATGGGAGGCTTTTTTGTGGGCGATAGGCTGAGCCCCTATCACTGCAATAGTCTCTCTCCATCAAAGTCAAAAAAAAAAATATTGGTAACTACCCGCGTTTCACATCTGATGATGAGTGAAGATGGGTTCGAAAATGACAGCATACGGGTTCAAGAAGGATCCAGCTCTTCATCAAAGTTTTCAGAACACATCACCGCAGGAGCGGTGATATATAGCAGCATATTTTATAAGAAAGGGATGATATAACTGTATACAGGTTATAGCGTGCAAATAGTGGCCTTATAACCTAGAAATGATTCTCTCCAGTCAATCTTCATTCAACAACAACAAATTTCATATATAGATATGGAAAGCAAGCACGTAGAGCGACTTTGATAATTATTTGTGTATGCTTATGTTAATGAACTAACTATTTCATGAAAAAATATCAGTTACATGACTATCAGTTACTCACTGTAAGTCAAATTAAATTTGTTTCCAAAGCTATGATATGAAGCAATCGAATTTATTTGCCAGGTGGAGTTCTGCCTCGTATTAGCACATGCTGGTATTATTTGCCTTTTAACTGTGTCAAATAGTTTAGTTTTGGCGTCTTGAGTTGATCGGGAAATTCAAAGCCGCTTCTTCATTGTCATGATACGTTCATATTACTTTTGATGGTGAGCCAGCACTATGTATAACAGGACGTTACCCTACCAAGAAAATTCCGTCTAGATAGGCCAAATAAAAAAATTGTGCGTATTATCCTTTAGAAAAAAAAATTGGTTTATCAAGTACCGTCGTTACGCCAAGTACGCCAAACTTCGCTTGATTTTGAAAAAAGGACCACGGAGAAAAAATGGCTGGTTGTAATCTTGTAAAACCTTTAGTAGATTGTTTGCAATTTAACTGTGGTAGCATCAATAGAGGCTATTGGCTGCTAACTTATAGTGTGTTTCACAGTTGAGACAAAATGTTACTGGAGCGGGTGAGCATTTTTTTAACAGTTTCAAAACACTTTTCATCGCGAACAATATACAAAAGATATAGCTCTGTTTGCTTTTACTATCTATGCTAAAATTAATCATGTTAAGTTTTTTACAATAATTATGTATATAAATCCTGCTTTTCCAGCATTAAGATAGTAAATTCATATTAAGTACCCAGGGGAAGTTCAAGCAATACCAGACTTCACCTACCTTTAGTGATGGGAAAAAAATCGATGGTCAATGACGAGGCCTCTCGACTCGTGCTAGACCACCTTGTGCCTTGGTGACAGGTATAAAATGAATTAAAATTTTAAAATAAACAAAAAGAAACTCGTTTGATATCGATATCATTTTCCTTTTTATAATCAAATCATTGAGCTTTACTTCTTATCGATATTTTTTTAAGTTTCGTCCCGTCCCTAGACTAAGTTATTGATGTATGAAAAGTTTCATTTTCAAGAGTTTCAGACTTCTAAAGCAGATTTTTTTAAACAACCCGTACAATTCGCACAATAGAGCACAAATGTGTTTAAATGATAAGCATATATCACGTCTTATAAACTAATGAAATAACGTAAAGCTTCGAAAACTACAACTGCCAGGCGAAGTCATGGCATTTTATCCAAACTTTGCCTACCGGAAAAATATCGATGTTTCTCCAGCTTTTCTTAGTTACTACACTATGATGACTATATGAATCTTTGGGCATGGATAAACTTGAGCACATATTGAAAGTACACACGCGAAAATTTAATTAAATTTTTGAATTTTGAATTTTTTAGAAAAATCTAAAAGTCTCGTGTAGGCACCGTGATTTTGTCTACACTTTGTCTCGTGTATATAAGCTAGCTAAGAATTGCTTTCTACTTTATATCTCTTTTTACCATAAAATTTTTCAAAATTGTATATCTACACGAAAATTTAAATAAACAGGGTCTGCTGGGTCACTTTGGAAATTCGAGGATGTGATAGTTTGAGATCATACACGAAAATAAAAATAAATATTAATTATTTACTGAGTAAACTTAACTGAAAGTTAAAGAATTCATTACACAACGCATGGTTACATAAGCGTAATAACAATAGATACATATCGAATGGTGGGGTGCGTGTGGCGGGAACACTGCTGTGTGCGTGTTAACTAAGGCAGCTCGTCGAGAAAAGTGTAGTTATGTCTCTTTATACGTTTTAAGGGAATTCTGGTGAAAAATTAAGTACCTACTTTTATTACCTAGTTATGATCAGAATCGAGTACAGAGTGATCTCCTTCAATATCTAAAATTTGTCAGCCGTATACAGGGTGACTCCCCGTATAATACGGCTGTGATGGATCCATGCCCTTACTGCTCCAACGCAAAGGCCATCCGTTCTGCGAGCTATGTGCGTTCAATTTATTTATTCATTAGTCATCATCATCATCATAACTCTTTGTAATGAGCCCACTGCAGGGTATGAGTCTCTTCCCTGGGTGATGAGGAGGTTTAGGCCATAATACACCAAGCTGGACCAGTGCTGGGTGGTGGATGTCAGAATTTTCAGGGTGCCGATACGGCTTCTGACAAACCCTAACGACTACTGTATACAATTGTTTTAAACTATCGCGGTTATTTTCACGGTCCGCGATCATGGTGCTTGTAACAGCATCGAAATATCGGACGTGCGAAAATAGAATCGAAAATCGTGGTAAGAATCCCGTTAATACATTAAATCATACTGTATACAAGTATACAGCACCTGGCACCGACAGCTTAACGTGCCCTCCGAAGCACGGAAGTCGCCGTGAGAAATGAATGGTCGGCGGTCACCCACCCAAGTTCTGAACGTTGCTATCGTATGATACAAACAGTAACCACGGCGCCACGACGACTTCATTTTTTATTCATTATTAATTTAGAATAAACTAGCTGCTGCCCGCGACGTCGTCTGCGTGAACGCTATGCAGCACCAAACGCACCTACGATTATAACACTGCTAGCGTGATAATATTTAAGCCTATATGTTGACCCGACTTCTTAACTATCTTCATGCCAAATTTGAAGTAAATCCATGCAGTACTTTTTGAGTTTATCCCGGAAAGAGAAACAGACAAACAGACAAAAATTCTAAAAACTATATTTTTTGTTTCTGTTTCGATTGTAGATCATACCCCAAGTATTCTTTTAAAAAAATATTCAATGTACAGTTTTGACTTTCCTACCATTTTATTATATGTATAGATAATGTGGTGTCATATTTTTTTGAAAATAACTTTTTTTATGTATATGGGCCGCGGCTTAAAGTTGCATTTTCATCATCATTTTCCTTTTTAAATCTTGTTATTAAAATATAAATAATTGGAATTATTCCTGTTATAAAAGTTTTGTATATATGCACGAATTAGTCCACAATCCATTACTTTTTGAGTGTATTAAGACAATGGTAGGAGTCTCTTAAACTAGCTAGAGTCTAGACATTCGGAAATTACTTAGTTGGATTTTCTCGTGAACGAGTGATCCAAATAAACTATCGACTTTCAATAGTAAGCGATATTAATTGTTATATACAAAATACAAAAAAAAATATGCTTACGTCCACTTTGGCATTGGGGTAAACCTATCTGCCTCAAACGCCAAAAAAAAAAAATATGTAAAATACAGATGGAAGTACTAACATAGTTTTAAGTAAATTATAATTAGTCTCATGATCGAGATTTATATGTAAGTAGTAAGAACTAACAAACTGCAATAAAACAAACAGTGACAATTGTACGGACTAGGAGTCTGTAATGAAAAACTTATTTCAAAAAAAAAACGCCAATAGTTGCGGGTTCAATTCCCGTCCGGAACAAGAAAAAAAAATGTTCCGGGTCTATCTATATATGTATTTTATAGTTGGTGTAGTTGTCTGGGAATTTTATTATTTTATTAATATTACGTATACTTACAACTACACGCCTTTCGGCGGAAAGGACCCGACAGTCGACCAGTCGGTCGAGTATCAGGGCAGAAGGGACGGAAACCGTTTAGTTATTATTATTATCCTTTCAACCACTTTGCCACAAACTGCTGCATTTAAAAGGTGATAATGTGAAGATGATTTTAAAGGAAATAAATAATGTACGAGGATGAGACCTTATGCATAGTTCCAGTTAAGATTATTCAGCAAATACTAATTTAGGGTCTCTAGATCACGGTGTTTACATGACCATCAAGACAGGCAATAAATTATCGTTATCTCAAAATCAAAATCATACTAAAAATACCATATTTTTTTAAATTAAAACTATCACTGCACTAGTGTGGAACTACCAGATCGTAGTCAGATTGCAGTCCCATAACACTACCATTGGACAGATCCACGCTAGTTCGTTAATCCCTCCTTGTAAATCATGTTGGTGCCTCCTTCGTCTATGGTAGATATTTCCAGCGCAGTATTTCTACTCTATTAGGATATGTACTCGGTGTTGCAGAATTAATAACTTTCTGCCCCCTACCCCCGCAGCTCTCAACCCCCAGATTGCTCTCACCCCGACTCATCCCATAGGAGGGAGTACTAAGGGGTGCTTTCTCGAAGTTCGACAGATTCGATTCTTTCTTAATGTTCGGATACGTTATTAATTAATTTATTAGATATTTATTTACAGATTTTTCATTTTTTGTCAAGGCCTAAAATTAAAAGTGAAGTTATTTTTTTTTTATTGGTTGTGTGTGTTTTTTTTTCTTAAGCTGTGTCTGTGATAATATCAGCTACATAATAACCAGTGGGAAAATAGCAATATCGCCATTCTCGATAATTAAGTTGTCAATCGAAATAAAATATTTGTCTAAGACTTGGATGGAAAAGACAACGTTTATTATTTATTTTTTTAAATTAAAGAAATAAACTTAATTTCAAAAGTAAATCCAATTACATGTCTACCACTCTGTATCTAGGTAGTCAGTCTAGCTAACCATTTTATGTTTAAAAATAAATATGAGAATACTATCAGGCAATATATCACAAAATCTTTACTTTTTTACCTAAACGCACGTTACTTTTTTGTATATATTTATTTGAACTTAAATTTTATTTCATAAAATAACTAGTTTTTGGTTTTACCCGCGCAATTTCGTAGTTTCCTGGTCCAGTGAATAGGCTCAAAAACTAGGTCCAGTAGTTTTTGAGCCTATTCAATACAAAAATACAAAGGTTTCCTCTTTATAATATTAGTATAGATGAATAAAGTTATCAGCATTATGTGTTGCCGTATATAGTTTAGTCATCCAGCCTGACTAATAGTGTACCAAATAAATAGTGTAATAAAAATATTAATGTATGTAAGTACACTAGCAGCCACATGCGCTTTTTTCCGAGATTTAAAAATCTATACCCAAACGCCTTGGCGATGATGTTGAAGCACTTTTTTTAATGAGCGTCTAAGAAGTTAGTTATCTCCTAAATGTATAAGCTGTATCTTTGATCTTATTGATAAGGTAAACGAAGGTATCACCGAGGTAATTTCAAGACTTTAAGGTTTAAACTTTCGAAATAAGAATTTCGGATCGTATAAATAGTTACAAGTATATATTTTCCGATTCTTTGAGTTTTGGACTTTAGGGATCTATAAAGATGTAGATAGCTTCTAAGTAAAAATATAAATAAAAAAATTAATAATTATAAAAAGCCGGATGAAGCTATTACCGAGGTATGCTAAAGTGATTGCAGCTAAAACCGCGAATCGTGATTCTATTACCGATGGTAGAAAAATAATAAGCAATTTGGTTCCGTACAAAATATTTATAAAAAAAAAACAAATTGTTGGCTCCTTTCAGTACCTATTCATCAATAATCTTTGCCTCATAAAATTACTTATCATGATAACTACAGTACCGACTTAGTACCTAGTACCCTATCTTATTATTATAGGACTTACATATGTATCACTTTTTATAGTTTGGATAATCTTAATCTATGATATCTATTTAAAAAGAACTATTTCCTAAAATTTAGCCCCCTTAAATATTTATTTTATACAAATTTTTAGTATTGTTATAGCGGCAACAGAAATACATCATCTGTGAAAATGTCAACTCCTTAACTATCACAGTTCATGAGATGTGCCTTGTAACAGACGGACAGACAGACGGACGAATGGACAGCGAAGTCTTTGTAATAGGGCTCCGTTTTTACCCTTTCGGTACGGAACCCTAAAAATGCTTTAATCAGTCGGTGTAAGATTTCTATGGTGAAGTTAATACCGAGTAATAAGACTCGGTAATAGCTTCTTATACAAGTCATTGCCGAGTAATGGCTTGTTTTCACCATCGGTGATAGCTTCATATGCGATACTGTAAATAATCTAGTTCCGAGGGATAAAATTTGATTCATTTTAAGCAAAAAATAAGTTTAATCGAAAGCCAATAAAGTAACCTAAACATATACATGATATCTGCATTATGCAGTTAAGTTTAAAATACAGACTAAGGTGTGGTTTTATGTCCTATTCAATTTAGTGCTCTCATACAAAACTATTTTATTTGGCTCAATTTGGGACAAAAAAATAAGAGTTCTAGCGCAATTTTCATACGACGGAAATAGTTTTTTACGATAAATACCTAATTACCTAAACGAGTTTCTAAATCATTTGGGTGACTTCTATATAAAAATTTCATAGAAATTAAATAAAACTATTGGTACTGCTTTATGCTATTACCGAGTATACCGCGGTCAATACATTCTAGAAGAAAATTACGAAGCTATCATCGCGGTATTTTATTTTTATTTACTGTCGAAAAATAGTGCGAAATAAACGAAAATTAGTTAGTTACAATCATGGCTGAAACTATAATCCACCCTGTGACCTACTTCGAATCTGTATAAATGGTTTCTTTACGACACATTAACCTTAGCAAAATATTGAGTGTACTTACATTTGGCGACTCGCGTTTATATGGGCATCGTGCTCCGGCGCCGGCTTGAAGCAAACTAATCGTTGTTTCGTTTTTCTGCTTTGTTGTGCACAGAGCGCCACAAATCCATTCAAATGGATATAAAATGATTTTTCATAAAAGTTTAACTTTTTGAGTAAAATATGCCTGTAATTGCTTAAAACTACAATTATATTACATTCCTCGATGTTACCTGCAGATTTTTGACTACCGCGGTAATACCTGCGTTTACCTTACTTTACATCAGGTCTAGTATATGTTTAGTATACAAGCACAGTTTTGGTCACCACTCCTTCAAGAAAAAAGTTATACTGCAAAACAAAAGTTGTGTAAAAAAGATTACTTGAAATATCTAAATACATGAACTTTTAGTCCTTGTTATCATTGTTTTTATAAAATAATTTCTTTTGAGTTTATTGCCATTTCATCTCAAAAGATCAATATTCTGAAGTGGTGATAGTGATATATCAATTTGTTAACAATGTAACATAACTTAGAGAATAGAAATTGACAAGTGTATGTTTATGTAATATTTTCTTGAGTTTTCTCGATAAATAAAATTAAATAAAAGGCTTTTGAACTGAACTTTTATCGTTTATTATATTTTACATTCTATTACACAATAATTATTCTTGCTGCAGTGGATCCTGCGCATATCATCAGTCGGCATACCCATTCACCGTAAAGACTTCCATGCTTCGGAGGGCACGTTAAGCAGTCGGTCTCGGGTGTCATCTCATTTCACCCAGTAGCTCATGCAGTTGTAAATTTTAACATCCATCAACTAGCAGTAGGACAGCTTGGTGGCTTTCAGCCTAAAGCTCCTCTTCACTCAGGGGAGAGACTCATAGCCCTGCAATGTGCTCATTACAACGAGTAATGGGAATAGAACATATTTATTAAAAGTATTAAATACAAAAACATATACATACATAATTAAGAAATTATCTAGTTTAGTTGTTTTCATAAATAAATAAATAAAATCCCAAGACTAGATAAAATTCAGAACTAGGAAGGACAGGTAAACAAGCAGACCCAGAACATTGCTTTTGACATCACGTATTTTGTAGTAGCATCTTACATGACGTGACCACGTGCTTGACAGTCCTTCTTTCAGGGACTCTGCCCCCTGGTATCCCAGGCAAGATCAACAGAATAATAATAATAAATAAATAAATATTGCTGACACTCACACAACATTATCTAGCCCAAATTAAGTTTCTTAAAGAACTTGTGTTATGGATACTAGTTAACTGATATACTTAAGAAATATATAAACATACATATTAAATAAATACATATTTTTTATTAGATAATAAACTTAAATAAACATATGAACGTCCATGACTCGACGACTAATATCTGTGTTCATCACACAAATATCCGTCGCCGCCGGGATCCGAACCCAGGACCTCTGGCATAGAAGGCAATGTACGTTACCCCTACACCAGCCGGTCGTAGTAATCTGTAATAATCTGCCAAGAGCTCGCTCTGAGATACGGTCTTATTAATCAGAAACTGTAGTTTCACCAGTACACGCCGGAGCCTCTTCTCCGGGAGAAATATTCCAGAGAATAAACCTGATATCGTGTTTATGTATCGTCCAAGGTGTTTTTGGTGGACATAACTATCCTACTTGATGTAAATTTTAATTTAATTTAAGCCAATATGTACTTATGTATAATCACGTTGTTTAATTGATCATCATAATTATAGATCACAATGAGTAAGCCTCTCTGTTTGGGCTTTAGTAAGCAGCCTACATAACTATTTTGTTTGAGTATAGTGCTTTGATTACTTTGTGATATTTAATTTTCTATAATGAAGCTTGTAAAGCAAAAACATAATCATTTAAGTCCCCAGATGACCGCTCTGGACAAAAAAAAATATATATGGTCATGTTAGTCTTACACCACTTTGTCAAATTCAATTTATCCGCTAGACAAAATGGTGTGAATTAGATATATCTGGAAGTCAGTTAGGCAAATGGTAGGGCCTCTCAACATTCTGTCCCTCTCTGAACGGCGGTAAGCCTTCGGAAGTTTCCCGAGTGTTTCGGTTGCCTCTCTGCCTCTGTTTGGGTGTGTAATGATTCAGCGTGCGTGTAATTTGATGAAAAAATTTCGTCGCCTGTTATTTAGACGGCATTTCTGTAGACGCCGTGCTGAGTAAATTGTTATTTTTATTTTATTTTCGTATGTTGTTTATGAAGGATTTATCTTATGTTTTAGTGAAACTTTTGTAGCAATATTTTTATAGTTTAAACTATATTACACTTTGTCTGGCATTTCTTAAAATATAGACTACGCGCAATTGAAGCAATGTTGAAATAATATAAACTTTTGACGTATATTGTTGGTAAAACTATAAAAATAACAATCTTAGTGTCTACAAACGTTTACACAAATACATATCAAGAAAAAATTTAAATATTAAAATAAAAAAAATAATGGGTGGTAATTATTACCATAGGAAAAACTTTGCTGTGGACTATAATAGTCAAAGTAAATTTTTAATATAACATTTACGAAATATAAATCTAGATTTTTATCTTCATAGCATATGGTAAAAGTGAAACTTAATTTTTGTTTTAAAAGCTGTCTTAACCTTATAGGTGTAAAGCTTTTTAAATAAAGATTTAAAAAAAAAATTATCAATGACAAAATGACATCTGTTTCTCAGTTCACAAGCGTAACGTTCAGGATTAACAGAAAACAAGGTGACGGTGTCTCTATTTGCAGCTTGTTGGATATAATATTTTTAAGTATATTGTCCCATGTCGATGAAAAGTAAAAATAATAAATTTTGATTTAAAAACCTATATAAATATTTCCAAATGTAACCAAAATTTAAAAAAACAGAAGGAATTCCAAGCAGATATTTTAAAAGTCTTCTCAATTACACAGTCGTTTAACAACAATCCGGAAATTGTAAGACTGAATCTGTTTCCAAAATAAAAATCAAAAACCGCGCCCTCTAAGGCCGTCATGCTTAAAAGCAATACAACCAAAAAGGAGAGAAGACGGAAGCAAAAAGACGCACAAAAAGATAGAAACGTCTGCAAGGGGAGGCTTGGGTGAAATAAATAGACATTTATAATTTGGATTAACTTTTAGCGCATAAATATTATTTTAAAATAAAAGATGGTTATTTTAGAAACTATAACCCGACTTTGTTAAGTTTGTCGGTTGTCATGACTTATACATAAAAGCTCTCATGTTTTTAAGTTTTTGCATTTAAAATGAAAAATGTGATAAATAAAAAATATGCTTCATTTTAACTGGGATTCACAATTTCCGTAAAGAAATTGGGCTCGGGTGGTCTTAGCTGCAAAGCTATACCATAAGATGGAGCTACGTTAGCAATATAACGTAAAAACAAAAATGTAGTAAGTAATTTCGAGGCGTACTACCAGGCCCCGGTAGCTCAGTGGAAGAGCACTCGTCCGGCAAACGAGAGGTCCCAGGTTCGATTCCTGGTCAGGTAATTTTTCTTTATCACATTTTTCATTTATTTAAAAGCTCTCATGTTTTATCTTTGATAGAATCATGAGCTGCTTAAGGCGCCAAAAGAAAAACATAAAATGCACTCACAAACACGGGAAAATGAGCACTTACTTCTAAAAAAGTAAATTTAACCATTTAAAGTCCTTAATCAGCGTGGCATAGTGGTTCATGTCCTACATCATCGTAGAGCTCCCACGTATATAAAATAAATATAAATAAAATCCCCAGACAATCACACTAACTACATGGCCCCAAAGTAAGCATAGCTTGTGTTATGGGATACCATGTAGGGGAACCTAGAATATAAATACATAAATAGATAAACACCCAGACACGGTTTTTTTTTTCTTTTTTTGTACGGGAGTCGAACCCGCAACCACTGGCATCTGAGGCAGATAGGTTTACCCCATCGCCTAAGTAGTCGTCGAATATATTACTCCATATATCAGCTAATGCAACGTTCAACCAAGTTGGTACTAGAATAAGAATGAAAATAAAAATTCTTTATTATTTTGTCTCACATTTTAAATTTATTTACAATTTAACTTAACATTAGTTAAAAATGCTTTATTGATTGATTTTTCTCACACAGCAAATATTATTTATAATTTAACTAAGAGCTAAACAGTTTTATATTAATTCCAAGTGTTAATCTATGGTATATCTATGCGAGAGACTGGTATGACAGTACCAGACCTGTATGACAGATTACCAGAATGGGTGACCGCCGCCGATCATTACGTCATTGCCTCATCTCGACAACTCCCATGATTCGGAGTGCAAGTTATGCAGCCCCCGGTGCTTATGGTTTGAAAATTTGATGCTGAGCACTCCAATACACAAATCGCACTGCTTTAATCAATCCTTTTCTGTGAAAGCAGTGTCCTTGTCGAATAAACTACCATACGAAGTAAAATCAGCCCCTTCTCTAAATTCATTTAAATTTAAATTGAAAATTTTACCTGTCTTTGCTCAAACATTAGAAGTATTCTTATATGTGTGTTATTAGCTTGTAGGATAAAGATTTGTATTTAAACTTAGGTATTTATTTATTTATGTATATATATTATTTTTATTTGTAGTATGTTTATTGTTAAAATGTAGTTGAACTTGTGCTTTATTAGTACATACTGATGTGTCTTTATTTTTTTTCTTTAACCCAAATACAAGGTTGTCTGGTAGAGATCGCTTTACAGCGATAAGGCCGCCTGTTGTGCCTATCTGTATGTTTTTTCATTGTATATATTTTTATCCTTTTGTAATTGTGTGCAATAAAGAATAAATAAATAAATATGGTAATTATAGTCACGTCTAATAATTCCATACAATTTCATTAGAATTTGAACCTTATGACAGCCGAATAAGTTGCGAAGTTTGTACATATTAATGCACGTGGCTGTACAGTAGTTCTTACTGTATGTCAAAAGCCATTTCAGCACCCAAGCCCTTAAAATTGTAGCATCCACCCAGCTGTAGAACCAAAGGTTTAGGTTTCTGCTGAAATAACTGAGCTGACCTTAGATTTAGTTTATTGTTGATACTTGTGATCCATGCCAGTAGTAATACGAAATTGATCGTTTAAAAGTGATTAATTTCTAGCAGTATAATGAATAGTACACAAATGTCGTGGAAATTTAAGTCAACACATAAAAATAATCTTGATAAATAGTAAGGCGTATTCAAAAGTTTTTTTACACAATATTAACAAGAGTCTTTTTAGTTAACCTTCTTGCTGTCATTTTTTACAGAATTCCTAGACATTTTTTATAAAAGTATTTTCTTTAAGTCGTAAAAGTTTTCCTCCAAATTCTTGGAAAATCTTGCTAATCATAAAGCAATAACAAAAAATTCGGAAACAAACACAAATTTTGTCAAATCTATCGAGATAAAAAATCACCCTTAGACATACTCCATCGTAAATCTAAGGAAAGGGGAGGCTTGTGTATAAATAAAAATAAGGGAAGACAGTTCCAACGCAACACTGTAATAATGTGACCCTTTCTGGGAAGGATCCTATATTATTCACGTCAGCGAATTATGGAAGGATGATTATTAGCGTCGTATTTTGTATTCAATAAAGTCCAACCTCATTTCTAGATAAGGCACGAGCTAAAGTGATAAGAATCCCTCAAATTCATGATCATTTATTACAGTTAGGTTAGATGTTTGAAGATTTCAAACGGCCGAAGAAGTAGTAGACAATACCAAGACATTGGTGGATAATGGGCCTTGAAACGCACACTTCTTGACGGAGGCCCCAGGTTACGTCATGCCGCCCTCGTCCAGCGTTTGACGTTCGTAAAGTGTATAAGAATACCTACTGCGAATAAAAAGTTTTCATTTTCATTTTCAAACATAATAAGCAATTATAAAAACAACACTAAATAATATACATAATATTATCTTAAATTTTCACGATTCATAATTTAAATAAACTACTTTTTAACCGGATTAATAGCGTATAATTTATATTTTACATTTTATCTCGACGTTTCGACCACGGGCTCTGCAAAGACACCAAAACGTCGAGATAAAATGTAAAATATAAATTATAAAATATCCAAACGTCAACATCCAAAGTCAACATTGGCTCTGTAATAATTATTGATTAAAAATAGACAAAGTGCAATATATCTTATATAAAGTGTGTACAATTATACATCAAAGCAAGATTCAACCGTGCAATTGTTTTCAATACTGTAAAGTTCGTGTTGTGATGTAAATAAACTAAATTCATACAGTGAATAATCCGAAAATAATCTATGTGAAATAAGGAATATGTTATAAATCCCGGACTATCAAGAGTATGTGCATTATCTAATCTCGTAAAACAAAGTGAAAAAACATCAGCATTTATTTATAGAATGCAACAAAAGCGCAGTTATAAAATATAACGTAGGTAGTGATTGTATGCTTTTTGATAATACCATTGATACTGGCTGGCAGTTGTGAACAATATTTGCAAATACCCACCCACCTAAATTAAACGGAACTTGATTAATTCGAGCATAAATACTAAAGCGTTATTTGGAGATAAACATCACAAGCTGTTTGGAGTATTGGTTGGGAGCGTCGGATTTCTAAAGAAAACTGGAACGGAGTAGTCCAAGTTCAAATCCTGTGAAGACCTCCGAGGAAAGTGTTCTTTTTTTTTTTTTCTTTCCTTTTTCCTGTTTTTTCCTTTTTAAATTAAAATTGTAATTTACTGGAAAACTCATTTTGCTAATTAATATTTTAAATGTTAGTGAAAATTTGATGCATAGATTATTATTTTTAAAAAACTTAATAATGAAGTAGATAAGTAATAAGCAATTTGATTATGTATTTTGAGTGACTGTTTAATTTGTTTCTTTTGGATAAAATTGTTAAAATTAATTGATATTAACTCAAATAAGTGATTGAACTTAAAGGGACTTTTACAATTAAATTATATTTCTATAGGACCCCTTTTATTTAGTACGTAAAATTAAGGTTTTTATTTGTAAGAGTATATGTTTGTTATCATAAATTAGGTTTTGACATTGCTTGTTGAATGGCTGCTTATTATTTTTCTTTTTTATACTGGTACATTATCGGATAATTTTAATTTTAAAAGTTTTGTATTGAACTGAACCTTGATCTGATTTGACATAGTTGTTTACTAAGACATTGTAAAATAAGAACTTCTATAACTACATGCAACTAAATTCGTAAATATTGAAAGGGTTTGCTGGCAGATATTTTCACATAGGTACAATATAAACTAAGGTTAGATAACATCTTTTGAAAATTCACCTGCAGTAATAACAGTTTAAGTTTAACTCGTATTTTCTTACATCTCAGGACTTAGTATAATAATTATTGTTTTCTCTTAGGGTGAGTAGGGAAGTTGTCGTAAGTAATTAAATAAAGTAAAATTAAATAAATTTGTAAGTTAGTAAATTGGTATTTAAATCTCTATTTGGTTATAAAATTTTATAAACTCTGAAATGGCCTCAAAGAATGTATGCGCTGGTTGCTTTAATTCCATCAAAGGAAAGGAATGGCTAAAGTGCAGTAGCTGTAACGGAACCTACGACATTCTATGCGCAGGGATATCTGAAAAGCGATTCTATAGCTTCTACGCTGCGGGACCCGCCACAAAAGAACGCAGAGATTCCTGGATTTGCCAAAGCTGCAAAAGCAAAGCTCCAAAAAGAGACAACACTAACACACCCGTCCGCACAGATGCTCTGCAGAAAGACTTCAGTAGGGATACCGTAGATAGCGAAGACTCTCCAGTTAGTCACGTCACTCTAAGACAAAGACCTGCAAGTGGGAGTAACACTCTAGATAATGAAATTATAGCACTAATAAGAGCTGAAATACGACGGACTATTCGCTCAGAACTTGCAACTATCAACGAAAGATTGCAAGACTTGCAAACAAGTGTTCAGCATGTTAGTTCGCAATATGATGATTTAATTGAAAAAACTACCAAAATATTACAAGAAAATAAGGAGTTACGCGCAAAATGTGAACATCTCAATTCTACAGTAGCGAACCTATCAGAGAAGCTTAATGCTGTTGAACAGCACATGAGAGATAGCAATATAGAAATCCATAATGTACCGTATCACAAGAATGAGAATATTGTATCCACAGTAAAAAAGATCTCCGAAGTTGTGTCACTTAAGCTTGAAGATTCTGACATTCTTCATTGCACTCGAGTAGCGAGTTTAAATAAAGATTTAAAAAGACCGAAAACCATAGTGGTTAAATTGAAAAGTACTCGCTGCCGCGACGAATTCTACTCAGCAGTTGCCCGTTTCAACAAACGCAATCCAAACAATAAACTCGGCACGGCTTTACTTGGTATTTTAGGCGAGAATGAACCCATTTACGTCTCAGAACATTTATCCCCAGCAAATAAATCTCTACACGCTGCGACGAGAGCTAAAGTCAAACAGCTTTCATATAAATTTGTCTGGGTGCGAAATGGTCGCATATTCGTACGTAAGAGTGAAACTTCACCTTTCATTCATATTAAAAATGTGAATATGTTAGATTCATTAAAATAGACTTCAAATAGAATTAATATAATATCTTAAGTACGTTTAAACATTAACAATGGACAGTCTTTCTATATATTTCCAAAATATTAGAGGCGTGAAAACCAAAACCTGTGACGTCTATGCATCTATTCTCATAAATAACTATGATATTGTTTGTTTGTGTGAGACATGGCTGGATGATTCTATTCACTCAGCAGAGCTTTTTGATAGTAGGTATATAGTTTTCCGCAAGGATCGTTGTAAAGAATTTATGGCTAAGTACAATAAATCTCACGGTGGAGGAGTGCTTATTGCAATCCACAAAGATATTATTTGCATGGAGCCAAATGCACACAATTCCATATTAGAATCTCTTTGGGTGAACATTCGTTTGAAAAACGTAAATATTTCTATCTGTACTGTATACCTACCATCCTACTTATCATATGAAGATTATACCGATTTTTTTAATGAATGTGAACGTGTGATTGAATCAACTTGTGACAAAATCCTCATTATAGGTGACTTCAATTTACCTGACATTGACTGGTCTACATCTTATACGACTCCATCTTCTAATTCTAAAGTTTGTGACCTACTTGATTTTATTGCGAGGACGGGTCTAAATCAGGCTAATGACATTGTAAATAAACAAAACAAAATTCTTGACCTTGTACTACACGATACTGACACTTCATATGTTGTCACTGAAGCAAAAGCTATTAGTCGTTGTGATACCTATCACCCGCCATTAAATTTACTTGTAAATATCCATAAATACAGCGCAATAAAATATAACACAAAGCCTAAACTAAATTTTTATAAAACTGACTTTACAAATTGTAATAAAGAACTCTCCAAAGTGGACTGGAAACAGTATATTCATCTTGACTGTGATGGCTTTGTCGAAATCTTTTACAATAATCTATGGACATGTATAAAAAAACACACTCCGATCTCAAAAAGTAAAATGTCTCATCCACGTTGGTTTTCGCATTCTTTAATCAAGATCTTAAAGGAGAAAGATAGATTCCACAAAAAATATAAGATTTTCAGAAACCCAAGAGATTTTGATACATACTCAATGTTGAGATCTAGAGCTAAAGAACAGTTTGAAATATGTTTCAAAAAATACATTTCGGGGATTGAGGAAAACTTGAAAAAGGACCTTAAATCTTTTTGGAACTTTGTTAAAAGTAAAAAGAATAACGATCAAACACCCAATCAAATGTTCTATAAATCTGAAACCGCAGACAACACTCAAGACATTGTTAACTTATTCGCAAAATATTCTTCTTCTATTTACAGTAATAATAAAAATATAACCTATACTCCTGATTTTCCTGAATCACACATTGGTTTATCAACAATCTTTATAGCAGATCAAGATATTAGAAAAGCTTTACGCTCACTTGATGTGAAGAAAGGGGCCGGACCGGATAGAATACCTCCATATTTCGTAAAAGCCTGTGCTGAACCTCTCGTAGAACCATTAAGCATTATTTTTAATAAAAGTTTAACGTCGTGTACATTTCCTGTGAAGTGGAAAAGATCCCGTTGTGTCCCTATTTATAAATCGGGCAATAAAATGGATATGGAAAACTATAGACTGGTTGTTATCATCTCCTGTTTTGCAAAGATTTTTGAAAGTCTAGTGTATGAGCATATTAATCACCATCTTAAACATATTATTAGCCCAAATCAACATGGTTTTGTATCATCTCGATCCACCACAACAAATCTTTTGACTTACTTTCACCATCTTAGTACAGCATTCAATGAAAAGGGCCAGATTGATGCACTATATACAGACTTTTCTAAGGCATTCGATAAGGTTGACCATGATATACTTTGTAAAAAAGCTGACCACCTTGGCATTCACGGTAATCTTCTTAGGTGGCTCAAATCATACCTAATTAACAGAACACAATTGGTCTCTATATATGGTTACGAATCTGATCCATTTATTCCCACATCTGGAGTCCCTCAAGGATCGAATTTAGGACCATTGCTGTTTTTACTATTCATTAATGACCTCATATCGACTTTTTCGTGTTATAGCCTTGCATACGCTGATGACATTAAATTATTTACATATATTAAAACCCTCGCTGACTGTAAAGCACTGCAAGGCGATATGGATTATCTCTGCCGGTGGTGTGCCAAAAACAATATGACTCTTAACATTTCTAAATGCCATGTTATTACTTTTACGAAAAAGAAATTACCTCTAGTTTTCAATTATAAAATTAATAATATAGTCCTTAGTCGACAGAAGGTAATTAAAGATTTGGGAGTATGGTTAGATTCGAAATTAACCTTTACAACTCATTACGAGCATATTATTGCTAGGGCTAACCGATTGTTAGGTTTCATACAGAGAACAGCAAAACCATTTCGGAACGCTAGCACTACTATAACTCTTTATACAGCTTTAGTACGGACTATATTGGAGTATGCTTGTGTTGTTTGGTCCCCGTATTACAAGGTTCACATTGACAGAATCGAAGCCATACAAAGGCGTTTTTTGCGTCATCTATGCACCAAATTTGGAGTCAGAAGAAAGCTACCTGAATATGAAAATAGGCTGCAAAATTTCCAATTAAGTACTCTCCAATCACGACGTACAATATATGACTTAGCAATGCTACACAAAATAACTAACGGTGGCCTGGACTGTACAGATCTATTAAATCATTTATCATTTAAATTGAGTACAACGCGGCTTCAAAAACTATTCTTTATACCTACTTGTAACAACAACGTAACAAATAATGACCCTATGAATCGTTTATGTAGACTTTATAACAAGCACTGTAAGGAACTAGACATATTTTTGGATTTTAAGACTTTTATCAATAATTGTAAAAAAAATATTATTCTTTACCCTAAATTTTAATAGTGACATCATGTTTTTATTTTTATTAGTATTTTAATTCTGGTTTGTGTATTGACTTTTTCTCTTTGTAATTTTAAATAATGTGAAAAACTTATTATTTTAGTTTGTATACCTATTTGTTTTTTTATTTTTGACATTTTGTGTTTGTAATTTTTTTATTTTATTTTAATTTTCGATCTTTTGACATTATTATCTAATTTTAGTTCAATTTTTATTTTTTTTATTTAATATTTTGCTGTTTTATTTTAATCAATAATCATGAACATTATTATATAAATGCTGTGCGTAACTGTCATCTGGTTACAAACTTAAATCCTTGCATGTAACATTTAATTAGAATAAGAAAATAGTTTGTAATCTGTTGTTATGCCTAATAAATAAATAAATAAATAAATAAAAAGTAGTTTTATTTAATATACATAAGTACAAGAAACATGATTAGTACAGCACAAAAATCTGCTTTTCCCGTTTTTAAGATTACGAAAATTGGCTGACAATTACTAAAACATGCATGATACCCATGGGCAATAATAAAAGTTAGGAAAGTAACAGACGGGTTATGTGTTATCGATTCATGTACTCAGCAGCAGGGCTAGCATGCAACCATCGATAAATAGTCGAATCGACAAGATAAATATTATTTTGTTATTTTATCCTATTATGTAAGCTAATATCCGCACCATAATAGATAGAACTACTCGATTTGATACCATGATTAAGGCCACAGAACCAAATATGTCATAATCTTAATAAATTACATACACTAAATACCATATTCTAATAAAATATCGATAAAAGGACCGATTTATCGTTGTCGACGGCAGCATGCTAGCCCCGCAGGAATAGTCAATCTGAAACTAAGTCACCATAATTTATTTTCGTGTAGGTTCATCCGCGAAGAGTCCATCTGCCCTTGTCTAACATTTCATAAAAATTAACAAACCAAGTGAGCTTGTTGGAAGGACCCTTTTAGGATCCCAATGGCTAATGAAAACCTTTAATGACGAGCCAGTTTCCTCTTAAACCTGCTTTTACTTTTGATTTCATACTCCCAAAAATAACACCAGTGAGTCTAAAACGATATCTATTTTTAAAAAGAAAGTCAAAGATCACTACTATTCGCTACTGTAACCTATGTTACCCACATTACTATCTAAATGATATTAAGATATATAAAATAATGTTTATATATATGTTTATGTATTGGTATGTATATTAATTCATATGTATGTATATTTAGTACACACTATTATTGCTTTTTCAAACCAAACTCTCCAGTCATAGGTCTGCTGTAAGAAATTTCCTAAGAGATAAGCTGTACCTTTGTACTTATTTTTATTCATTGTCTCTTAATTGTATCTCAACTGTGTATACATAAATTGTTAAATAAATAAATAAAACACATTTTCAAAACACTTAACATTCCAATTCCAAAAACTTCTAAATAAAACAGCTTAATAACGCGCTCAAAACAAAGGCTTGCATTAGTTAATCATAAGGCTACATTACGGGTGCTTCAACCCACCTTGAAATGTTCATCTGAGCGAAATATATTATATTACCTGATACATTTTCCCTTGAACAGAAAAACATCCTTTAATTTCACTCACACACGCGAACATAGCATCAAAACGGCGCAACTAACCACTTAAACACAAGCCAAAATCTTTCTTTCAACTTATGTAACAGAGTTGATTTTGCAGTAAAACAATTGAATTTAAATCTTTTTTAAGGTAGCATGAAAAGTATATTGCTTTGCCGATTCAATGCAGTCTGTATATCGCTATCTCTGTCTTTTATTTCTTTTTCACATTATAGAATGGGGATGAGAAAAGCCTCGTAAACATGGAGAAAATGTACCAATACTAACAACGTATGTGGATTCAGAATAATTTGTTGGCACAATGTATTTACTAGATTTATGATTGAGTTTAAACTCTGGCGCTTCTAGACTTTATTGGAAAGGTCATTGAACTTACCAGACGGTATTTTTAATAGAAACTCTTTTATTAGTTTCGAAATATATCTGTGGTTGGGGAGTTAAAGTTTCAAATTTTAGAAGGAACGAGACATTTTTAAATTTCTAATTAAACTCTTTATTTGACTTTTGTTTTATTCCATAGAAAACAAGCAAGTTTCTTTATAAAGATCTATTGCTAAAATTACCCTTAAGTTTGGATTCGATTTTCCCTTTATTGTAATGTTGTTTGCCTTATAGTAACGAGTCTCTGTTATTTATACTTTTGAAACAATGTTTAATGGTACACACTTGTTTTTTATTTTTATTTTCTGTTCAACTTAAATTTTGAAATATTTCTAAAGACGTTCGCACGTAGACATCTATCTAGCGCGTTGAAGTCTTTTGTAACGGACTGAGCAAACGCCTTTCTCGGGTGTACAAGATATTCGTACGTTCTATTCGTTATTTAATAGTTATTTCTGCATCATTTTCACCAATTAAGAAAATAAGAATATTTTAAGTCAAAGTAGAATACAAAGTAATCTTTATTTCCTAGCTATATTGAAAGTTGAATAACAATCACTCTCTTACCTATTTTAAAGAATGAAAATAAATATATTTGACGTATTTTCATTTACTATGTTTTTTAAGATCTAACTTCAACTATTCACTTTATTGATGGTGAATTAGATCTCTATCAAAATTCTCATCAGGTCTTATTAAGGTCACGCACAGAATTAATCATGTCTTAAATAAACACGACGGATTTTTTACACAATCCATTCTTCAAAACAACGATATTCCTCGCTGAGTTATAATTCGATATATTTTTTACTGCCTTACGTCAATTCTTAAGTTATTTTAAGGATACAATTCGTGGTGCGTTAACCTTTGTAGTTCAATGGTATTTGGTGTTTAATTAATATATTTAATTTGAGTTTTGATGTTCTAACAAAATATGATAATTTATCTATGTTATATTACTAATATCTACAAAACAATCATTAATTAAATGATTGACTTTTACTCACACGTTATTGTCGGGCACGATATTTATTTATCCTACAAAATATTTTGTTTGTTAATAATAAATAAATAAATATTTCTAACACTCACACAACATCTAGCCCAAATTAAGTTTCTTAAAAAACCCCTGTTATGGATACTAGATAACGGATATACTTAAGAAATATATAAATATACATATTGAATAAATACATATTTTTTATTAGAATAAACTGAAATAAACATATAAACATCCTTAACTTGACGGTTAATATTTGTGTTCATCACACCGATATCCGCCGCCGCCGGGATTCAAACCCAGGACCTCTGGCATTGAAGGCAATGTATGTCATACACCAGCTGGGCGTCATACAATACCTCCCAAACCTCGTATATTCTAGGTTCTCCCTAGTTCACTACATGGTGTCTAACACAAGCTATGGTTACTTTGAGGCCATGTAGTTGGTGTGATTTTTTGGGGATTTTATTTATTATATCCGACTAGGGGGCTCTAATGAAGTCCTTTTTCAGGATTAAGTACAGTCGTGGCTGCACTTTGGCTAGAACTGAACGATCGTTAAAATAATAACATTTGAAAAAATCACAATTGTGTTAAGAATAAAAATTATGAAAAGGCTCCTTATTTAGTTCATTATGAAGAGCCAGTTCTTTCTTCGGCCCATGAGATTTCATCTGCGACCTCATCTACAGGTAAGCTTGAAGTTCTTGAATGAAAAAATATGAAAAGTCAAATCGCATACATAGGCCAAATGTGCCTTACCAACTTTTAAAATTGTAAAAAGACTAAAACACAAAAAATATTTAAAGAAACGTAAATGTATGAAATTAACTACAAAGATACTTATCTTATCTTTATATATTATATAAAGTTATTTATCATTGAAATCACATAAACAGTTTTTAGAAATTGTCCTTTCTTTGCAGTTAGTAAGTTTTTCATAATTCTAGGTCAACTAAAAGTACCCTCTACGTCCGTATATTCTATTTACGTTGATTTAGAAGTTCGCTTCTTTTTCAACTCATAGGCATTTTGATATTAATTGAGCTTGTTAAAAATGTCTTAACCGACGGCCAACAATTCTGTTTGTTAAGTAACGTTACGTACATTAGTGAAGTAAGGAACTTAAAAAAAACATTTCTGACATTTATTTCACAATATGAATTCAATATGCATTCAATATTTCATCAAATACAGGGTCAGGTACAATATCAGGTACAGAAAAAATCGAAATTTATTTTTAAATTTTTGTATGAAAAAATATGTCGAAACTTATTGCTTTCATACAAAAATTTAAAAATAAATTAAACTTTTTTTATATTTTTTCTGTAATTTTCATGGGTACTAGAATACATCCGTGAAGGTATTATAAAGGGTTTGCGGGACACCCTGTATAAAAAAATATCACTATGCATCTCCAATGGTTTAACGAAATCCTTGTTTAACCTCAATCTCAACAAACTTCGATTGTTCGATTCGTCCGTCGATCGACGGTCAATCGATAGGGTGACACCCTAAGGAAGATTTTGCTTGTATGCAGCAGTGGACTTTTACTAGCTGTTGACGGTGATTTTTTTTTAAGTATAGGACGTTTGTCTTCCGTGCCACCTGATGGAAAGTGCGCATGAAGACGATAGTGTTACACGTCCATCCACGAGAAACCTATTCACTCGACACTTAAAAGTTCCAGGACTGTAGTGGTCAGGAAAAACAGACGCAGGCAGATTGTTCCACACCTTGGCAATCCGTACCAAAAAGGAACTATCGAAGCGTTTTGTTCGACGTCTTGGTAAATCCACTACATAGGGATGGAAGTTCTGTGATGATGTCTCTAAACACATTAGCAAATATGGCGGTATGGTGCGGCAAACTTTATATTATGATAGTCACTAATATCTAGTCAGGGCCTTTCAAAAATTGGTAGTGGCTTGAATATGCCGCCTGTGAAAGGGGCATATTAGAGCATATCTTAGATGACTCTACGCTGCTTCGTACTTACGCTATAGTTATAGTTACTTGTAATCTCGTAAGGTTTCATGCACAGACATACATCTACATAGACAACGCGAATGCATGTAGTTCACGCGTCCGAAACCCGACCAAGCGTCAAGGTTAGTCGCCGCTAGATTCAGTCGCGCGTATGCATGACTGTTAGAAAAATCTATAACACAATATAGATATTTTTCTTAATAATCGATTTCATCATCGTGTCTTTGAATCGGTTTGTATTTTTATGTTACAAAGTATCAGCTGTTACGTCACATTAGGTGTTAAAAAGTCTGCTCGCTTAGTTTTAATACCAATCATGACACTTGCGTCATCTATTTAGATGTATGTCTGTGGTTTCATTCACGCAAATTTTGTCACAGTTAAAAAATATACTGACTACACAAATATTCACATTTAATATGTATGTAATAAAACTTACAAAGAAAATCCTAAGTTACGCTTTGTCTATCAAAATTTACGATACTCCAGTCGTAAATATTCGCTCAGACTAGATAATATGTTATTTACTATGGAAAATTAAGAGGCAGCTTACCTCGCGGTCAATGACCCCTGAGCGTAGAGGTAATAAAACTCGAAATAAAATCGTTTAATTCCAATGAGTCTGTTACAAATAAGTAAAAAATATTTATTTTTCCATTTTTTGGTTGGCTGCGTCTTGTACCTTGCGCTTGAAGTTTTTGAATAGTTTTGAAACAATGTGTAGGTTTGAATTTTATGATTTGTACGTTTTTAAAAACTTTTTGGATTTGTTACATTAATATGCATTACGAAGGATTGCAGTAAAATTCAAGGGTAGATGTTTGATTTAAATATAATGTACAATACTATTAAAACGTTTTTATAAATTATTATTTTCAACAAATATGATAAGTTTTTATCGTGAAGACTTTTATTTAAGTGTATGTGATCATATGAAACTAAATTAAATAATGAAATAAGATATTTGCATAAGCTTTTACTTCATTTGTTTACAATTTTAATCAAGTGCTCTGAATTCAAGTGCTGCTCTTACTTCTTATTTAGATATAATTGATTCTTTACTCATCCTATAAGTCAAAAATGTAATAAGCGCTTTTACAGTTCCTTCTTGATACGGGTCATCAAGGTTTGGAATGAACTGCCTGCGTCTTTTGTTTCTAACCTTACTGGTAGTTTTAAACGTCGAGTGAGTCCACATCCAGCGTGAAACCTCGTGGATGGTCGTTCACTACCGTAGTCTTCATAATCGCTTACCATTAATTGTCATAAAATAAAAAAGTCCTATCCTTACTTTATAAAAAAAAGGCATATTATTATCATAACAACATTATTTTCGGCATATTCCTTACAAAATCCAGCGCCTTGCAGCTCGGATGACCGGCTCGGTAAGACAAAGCGACAGTCCCTCCCCCCCCCGTGTGCACTACATACACATATAGTATACCACGATATGCATCACAGCAGTCGCACGGCAGCATTCCTGATCTTGAACCATGTTGGATAAGTATGGATATGTCTGGGTATCAATTTTATTAAAAAACTACACTTCGCAAGCTTTTGCTTGTAAATGCAGTTAAAGCTTCTTGGTTGCGAATTTCTGTATTTTCCAATTATTGTAAGTTATACACAATGGTTTGTAATTAATAGCTATTAAAATTTATTATTTACGTAAAAGTGCTTATAACTGAAATTTCTTCCAATTTACTTGCAATGCAATTTTGCGCTAAGTTAATATATCATCATTGGCAAATGACCTCTTCTTTAACATCACCGATTTAATTCTTAGGCCATTGAATTGAACCATCATCCCATATCTTGGGCCAAAATATTATAAGAAAAATAATGTCATTTTTTAAAGTTATTCTTATCAAGTCTTTACTAAAAGTTATGAAAGTAAATTTGTACTTTATAAATTTCTGTTAATATTTATGTTCGGAAGTCTTCTTTTCCCAATTTTCTGTAAAATCAAAATAATATTATCACATAACAATATAATTTCGCCTGCGATTAGCTACTCAGTTAATAACTAGCAAGGGAAAATCAATGATATAAATTAATTATTAATTCCACGCTAATCTTTCCTCAGTCGCATCAGTTCAACTCTTAGTTACCGTCCGGTCTCTAATTTACTTGCCCGCGCGCCGGCCGCGAAGCCTCCCTGTAACATCGCTATTCACTAACTGAATATATAGATTTACGGTTAAGTACCTGGGGCATTCACTAGATGGCGTAGTTTTGCGTGATTGTGCTAATACTAAACGACCAATTGATTAGTTAAGTGGGTATGTCAAGAGCTGTTTCATATGACTAGGATATGATAGCTCAAGATATACAAGTGGTATCTATAGAAATGTCTCTCGAACCAACTTGTTTTAATTACATTGTTTTCATTCATCAATCAATTAATCAATCGTCAATCAAACCATTTCATCTTTACTTAAAAATTACATTACTGATCTACATAAATCGATTACGAGTAATCAGGGTTTAAGAAAAATTTAAGTATGAGTCCTTAAATTACCTACTTCAAACAATTTCTTCATTCATTAACACTGTCATCATAAGCCGATACCGAAATGTAAAGTATTGGTAACTAAATCCATATTTAATTGTATTTTAATGGCAGGTAGCGATGTGGCTGAAGTCAAGATACGTCAGTACGATCAATAAAAAATTTACAGAATCATGACAACGCAAACACAAATATAAGTATTTTTGGTAACAAAAGCGAAAATGATTGGTAAATCCTGCAATCGTTCAACGAAATTGGGTTTTCATATGAACTCGAAATATTTTAGTCTGTCTGGATATAATAACGTAATCTCTTTTAAAATATAAATAATACTCGATTAATGAAAAGGAATTTTAGAATTTGTGAGCATATTACAAAGAGGTTAAAGGTCAACTCTAAAATAAACTTAATAATTTCGATTCGAAAGCTCAATAGTCTCGTAAAAATAAAGCTGCATATAAATCTTTCATTAAAACAAAAGCATTTGAGACAGTTAGTTGTTTATTTAACGAGATACAATTCAATTTAGCTTTGTTTCCACTCCGGTCAAAAGCCATATCGCGGCTCACTCCAAATTGTGATTAAACCAACCTAATACACAATAACAGGTCACGCGTATTCCACTCGTAATACGAAGATCCTATGAGAACACTAATATATTAAACAATTAACAACCTAAAACACTCTAACATAAGGCTTAAATTCGGGTAGCCGTGCTTTGAACGGAGCGTTACGCTTGTGTGCCTCCGTGAAAGCTACATTTCATTTATAAATCGTATGTATTCAGTTCGTCATATTGTACACAACACGTCTACAAGTGTCTATAAATGATCCGTGTGTGCGGATCTTTCGTCAATAACGAAAACAGTTTAAACGCCGCGTTTAGGAATATCAACTCTGTATCATAAGCCATAGAGTTGATGTTGAAATAGTGTGGATACGACGTTTTGTTCCGAGCTGATATACACGGCCAGATTGAAGTAGATACAAGAGAAGAATTTTTTTTTTTTTTCTTTTTTTCTTTTTTTTTTTTTTTGGGGGTAGGCATTAAAACAAGTATACTTACTGTGATTTCTCTGCTACAATTTTAATTAAATAAAATAGTTTGAATGTATAAAAATTAAATATTTTTACATATTTTCACATATTATGCAATATTAAATTGTGCCTAACCTGCCAGCATCTTTTTCCTAAAACTGTCTCTCACTTCACAATTCATTAACACCATCAGTACTTTGTGAACTTTAAACAAAATGGAAGACATGTACAAATCAATTATGACTATGAACGAGCTTTTTGGATCCCGGATGGCAAATTTTGAACAGGAACTACAGAAATCCTCTTCTTCCAATTCATTATCACAAGATTTTGCCAATTTCAAAGTCTTTGTTCTTACATTTATGCAAAGTTTGCAAAGGCAAGTTGAGTTCCTGGCCAAGGAGTGTGACAGGCTGGATATGTATAGCCGTCGAAAAGTGCTCTTGCTTCATGGAGTTCCAGAATCTGAAGGTGAAAACCCCATTTGTGTAATAAAAAGTGTTTTAAGCGATAAAATGAAGCTCCCCAACTTTCCACAAGATGATATCATTCGTGCTCAGCGGCTTGGAATAAAAGTTCAAGGTAAACCAAGACCATTACTTATCAAATTCAGAAACAAAGAAGCCCGTAGTAAAATGTGGTTTGCCAAAACTGCGTTGAAGGGGTCCAGTGTCACTTTATCAGAGTTTCTAACAAAACTCAGGCATCAGACGTTTTTAGCAGCACGACAGCGTTTTGGGGTGGCAAAGTGTTGGACGCGGGATGGGAACATCATTGTCCTTGACTCGGAGGGAGCCCGCCATCGGGTAGTAACAATCACCGACTTAGACTCCATCACCCATGTAGAACCCACGACCTCCTCGAACACGACCTCGCCTGCACCCGTCCCAATTTCGAAGCCGGACAAAGCTGTTTCTAAAACTCGCCGTGTTGTTAAAAAATAGTTTACTTTCACAGTATTTTATTAGATAATGACGTCACATTTGATCTTTTTCTTAAACTGCTAGTGTTTTCTATGTATACCCTTGCTTTACTTATTTATTTTTAATTAGTATTTGTATGAATCACCTTCAACTTTGTTTGTTTATGATTTATTGTTATGTCAACTGTCAATGTAAGATCTGCGTTATATGTCATGTCAATGTCAAATTCAATCTAAAAAAAAAAAAAAAAGGTTACATAGTCATACAGCATAGAGAATGATACCATTTCATATTTATTTATTAATATGTTATTTTATTTATTATTATAGACATTATTCATTTATTTTATATTTTTATACATAATCAAACTCTGTGACATGTCTATTTAAATGACATTAACTGGCATTGACCTTGCCATGAGTACCTGTTGTTTTATTTATTTTTTCGTTGTGTTTATTAAAATTCATTTTGTGAATTCCAACAAAAAAGTTAAAATGCTGGTGGGTTGTTCCCAAAAACTTGATTAAATTTTTATTATTTATAGTTATATTATTTGTATATTTATTAGTAATTATCCTCGTTTTTATTTATTTTTAATTTTTATATTGTAATTAATTATGCATACTTCTTCTGATAAGGATATTTTTCCAGATTTCGTTTCGTGCTCATCTACAGATTTAGACAGCTCCGGAAGCTATTACAGTTCTTCAATCCCTCTTTGCTCCCAAATTGAATCTGAATTCTCAGGATTTCTGAAAAATTTAAACGTCCTTCACTTAAATGCGCAAAGTATCCCAGCACACTATCCTGACTTGCTAGCATCTTTCGACTGTAAAGGTGTTCATGCCATACTTATTTCTGAGTCATGGCTGAAACCCTGTCTCCCGTCAGCATCTTACTCCCTGCCCGGTTTCCAACTTATACGCAATGATCGCCTTGGACGAACTGGAGGAGGAACTGCTATCTATCTACGTTCTCATATCCCGTACAAGGTGGTCAAGGTATCCTCACACATGTCAGTTAACTCCGACGAAGCTGAATATCTTTTTATTGAAATTTCGCTCTACCTCACAAAAGTACTACTAGGTGTTATTTACTCCCCTCCAACAACACGTAACTACTTTTCGAGTTTAGAAAACATGTTTGAACAGCTGGTGCCCCTATATGCGCACACAATAATCATGGGTGATTTTAATACCTGCTTATTCAAAAACAATAACCGGACAGATAAATTACGTTCTGTTATAAATTCGTGTAATTTAAATATTTTGCCTTTGAATGCAACACACCATTTTCCAAACTCTGTCCCATCCCTTCTTGACCTTATAGTAGTCTCTTCCAAGGACCATGTTCAAAAATATGGACAACTTGATGCTGACGCCTTTTCTTATCATGATCTACTTTTCCTATCTTACAAGATTCGCCCTCCTAAAGTCAAACCGAGAATCCTTCTGCAACGAAATTTTGGTAGTATTGATTTAAATAATTTATTAGAGGATGCTCAAAAAATGGACTGGCACAACGTTGTAAATGCTGAGACTGTTGATTCAATGGTAGAAATTTTTAATTCCTTACTGACTCAACTCTATGACCGCCATGCCCCCATAAGACCTGTGAAAATCAAACATCTTCCTGCTCCTTGGCTTTCCGATGAAATTAAATTGCTCATGAGGAAACGTAACCGAGCACGTTTGCGCTATAAAAAGGAACCGAATCAAATTAATTGTGACAAATATCGAGAACTGCGTAATCGCTGTAATACAATGTGTAGGAACGCACAACGACGCTATATTCACGAATCGGTCACAAATGACAACCCAGCTAATGTCTGGAGATTCTTAAAGACTTTGGGTGTAGGAAAGGCTAAAAATAACGAAGTCCCAAAACACATTGATATTAACCTTTTAAATAGTCATTTCTCTTCTGCTGGTCTTATGAATGCCCATATCAAGTCTTCTACATTAAATCACATTTCATCTTTGCCTACACCTAATTATACTCCTTTTACTTTATCACAATTCTCTGAATGTGATGTTAGGAAAGCAATAATCTCCATAAATTCAAATGCAGTTGGCTGTGACGGTATAAGTCGAAAAATGATTGTCCCTCTTCTTGACTTCCTGCTCCCCTTAATCACTTTAATTTTGAACAAATCTGTCACCTCCAATACTTTCCCAAAATTATGGAAAGACGCTCATGTAATTCCTCTTCCTAAAAAAGCCTCTCCCCAGACCTGTAGTGATTTCCGACCCATTTCCATATTACCTTTTCTCTCCAAAGTACTTGAGCGTCTTATTCATCAGCAGTTATTTTTATTTGTAAATAAAAATAATATTCTTGATTCCTTTCAATCTGGTTTTCGACCGGGTCACAGCACTGTTACAGCTCTGGTAAGAATATCAGAAGATATTCGCAAGGCTAAAGAGCTCAAACAAGTTACGTTATTAACCTTACTAGACTTTAGCAATGCATTTAATAACGTCGACTTTGATATTTTACTGGTAATCTTGCGCTCTCTTAACATATCTCCATCAGGAATTGAGTGGTTTCATACTTACCTGCGTGGACGCCGGCAACGTATCAACTTGGACGACGCATCCTCATCTTGGGTCCGACTCGAAACCGGTGTCCCGCAGGGTGGCGTGTTGTCTCCTCTCCTCTTTTCAATTTTTATAAACTCAATATCACAGAATTTAACTTCTTCCTACCACATGTATGCAGACGATTTGCAGATATTTACTCACAGTTCTCTCGATGGAATTAATGTTGCAATACAGCAAATCAATGACGATCTTGCACGAATTTCTCAATGGAGTACGTCTCATGGGCTTAAAGTCAACCCAGCAAAATCACAAGCCATCATAATTGGTAGCACTGGCATAGTTAACAAGATGAATTACGAGGCTATTCCTTCTATTATATTTAATGGTGTAAAAATTCCTTACAGCGACACTGTCAAAAATTTGGGAATAACATTTGACAAGACCTTGTCCTGGAAACCACAAGTTGACATAGTGAGTAGGAAGATGTTTGCTGTCAATAACTCCCTTAAACGTTTGCGCAATCTTTTGCCAATACCTACCAAAATTTCATTAGCACACACTCTCTTACTTTCCATTCTCGATTACGCCGATGCTAGCTATCTTGACCTTACAGAAGAACTTTTAAACAAACTTGAACGGCTTCAAAATCTATGTATACGTTTCATATTTGGTTTACGTAAATATGATCATATCTCCGAATTCCGTGCTAAACTCAAGTGGCTTCCTATTCGTCTTCGCCGGGATACTCATGTTCTTTCTTTACTGTATCGGTTGCTGTTTGATCCTGTAGTTCCGAGCTATCTTAGTCATCACTTCACGTTCCGACACGAGAACCACGAGAGACACCTGCGCTCTACTAACAACCTAATGCTCTCCACCCCTTTACATTTAACGCACTGTTACCACCAATCCTTTGCGGTTCGGGCTGTGTCACTTTGGAATCAGCTTCCCACTGCCGTAAAATCTGCTTCATCTCTACACTCTTTTAAAATTAAATTAAAAAACCAATACTTGAGTCAAATACAGTCATAAAGAAGTATGCTATTGTAATATCTAAGCAATATGTTAATTATTTATATATATATTATGTTTATTATAATAGTATTTATGCATTCTATTTACAATATTAGTATGTATGTATTATAATTTTACGCATGTATTACATCTTTTTATAACGAAATAATTAACAAAATTGTCATTTTTTTGTTTCGTTTTTTATTTAGTTTGTTAAGTTTTCTTTTTTTTTATTTGTGTTTAGTTTTAGTTTAAGTTTTTTTTTTTGTCTCTTCCACAAACATGGTTGTCTGGTAGAAATCGCTCCTCAGCGATAAGACCGCCAAGTTTTTATGTTTAGTGTAAGTTTTCTTTTATCTTTTACTTTACCTGTAAAAACTGAAGTGTAAATAAATAAATAAATAAATAAATAAGAATGCAAAGCGGGAATTATCGTGTTTAGGGACTTGTCACTTAAATAATTTGCTCCAGTTTTGTTTTTAATGTCTGTTTTTGAGTTATTACAGATACATTGTTAGAGTTTTGTTATTTATCCGATTGATAAAGTACACTGATAAAGTTACGCTGATCTGTTAAAGTATAAATTGTTAAGATATATTTAAATATTTTCATTTAGAAATATGCAATAATCAACGTTTCTTATTTATTATCTTTTTTCCCTATATCAGCTCTTCCATGTTAAAGATAACTACAATCAAAATAGTTGACCATAAAAGCGTAAAAAACCACCCGACAAAAGTATCAATTACTAAATTGAATTAAACGCCATATAAACCGCGCGAGCGCCACAATAAGCGATCGCAGCGCATCGCATTAGCTACTGACAGCCCGCGTACGTGTGTGCATCATGCTCGTTATGTTTACGTGACGCTCACACACCGACACCAACTTACATTACAACTGAAATAGCCTAAAACCCACCGTATCACCAGAAAATAAGAGTCTAAAAACATGCAACAGTAAGTTAGCAAGCTCATGAACTCACACCCGCCACCACACCGGGCGGTGAAGACCGGCAACGTCGCATACAAATTATTGTGACATTTATTTCCACCACCCCACAGACTACTAACGCCATCTAGCGAGATGCACCGGAACGCGCGCTCGGGTTATAGAGCGAGAGAGCAACACTTGACAATATCACTTTCACGGTCCTGTACTTAAAGCTAAGCGGTTTGCTGTACTGTTTGTTTGTGTCTGTATTGTAAACAGCTCTTTGCCGCCGAGGTGTACCGCGCATGAATGAAACGGAGGACCGTGCGAGAGAGAGGGTGCGCTAGGAGTTGGCTGTGTTAGAAAGAGATGTCGTTCAAGCGTGAAGCGTGCAGAGTACATCGTTTATCTGATTACATGCGAAGTATCGCAAGCGTGGTGATGTTTTGACACGCGATAATCACGAGATAATACCTACCGACAATCTCGGCGACGTTTAGGTTTATATTGGCTTTTTATAACGGCAAGTGGAATGTAGTTAGTGCTACAGTATTAATAATAGATAAGTGTACTGGCGTGTATGTATGAGTGGATGGTATGACGCGTTTGTATTTTAGTCACTTTGCTTTACCGTTCTTGCGTATTCATTTTTATTATTTAGACTGCAGTATTTAAATGTCTGGTACTTTGCAGGATAGGAACTAAATAAGTAAGTGAGTGAGTTAACATAAAATATTCTATTTTTTTTGGTTATTAACCTGCATGGACCATAAATATAATTTCACCGTAGTAGCTATTTAACGATCTCATAATTCAATACATCTTAACATTCAAACAATGTCTAAATTAGATTACTACGTACACCATAAACTTTTTACTATTTTTACCACCTGACAATATTTAAAAGTAGTTTAAACAACATGCAGCGCCATCTGCTATTGAGTAGCATTACTAAAACTCATTTCCATTGTTCTCTACAAGGAAAGACTTTTCTCTTTTTCTTCTCACTATGTAGATTAAATATCCAATGACGGCTTTTCATGTTTACGTAATATAAGATTTTAAAAAAAATATTCTTTTGAACAACACGTACTGCAAGTAAAACCGATAAAATTAATTTAGTACCAGTTGTTAATCTCTCGTAATGTAGGTGAGGGCGTACGAAAATTCCTTGAGTAACGTTATTTCTGGCACACCACTGTTTACGCTGCGGTAAAACCGACATGTTAGTTCGCGTCCCGTGGTTTCTCTTATTTAATTACGTAATTTTATACTCTGTTGATAATTCCTTGATTCCTATTTATCAAATTTTTAGATTGCCAAGAAAAATGTTTTGAAAATTAGGGAATTCCATTTGAAATACGGTAGTCTGAACTAAACTAATCTAATATTGTGTTGAAATTCGTCAAATGGGATTTGATTAAGCATGTTGCTATAAATCTTGTAATGTTTTATAATGAGTTAATATTTATTTTTATGTTAGGTACCCTATTTGTGTAAATTGAAAAAGAGAAATGCTGTTGAAATACCTTAATAAATAAATATTTAAAATTATTATTAAGTACCGTGTAAGTTAGTTCTGGGTTCGAAACCCGCTATATGACAAATATTTGTAACAGGTTTAGCCAATATATCATCGTCATCATCAGGGAAATCCCCACTGCTGGACAACGGCTATACCCAAGCTTCTCCACGTCGCTAGTAGTCGGGTATAGGTTTTTAGAAGATTTATTTTCATAAAATATAATGCCTGTTTTATAATGTAGGTACTATAACCCATATTAGGGCTTCATTTCTTATGCAATAATTAAAAAAAACCAACCATATTGATTTGAAAATGCTTATTTTTAGCTGTACACACGTCATGTAAGAGGTGTAATTTATATCGTAAGACTAAACCTGTGTTCAAAAATTTTATAACGCATTCAGAAATTGTACCTAACAACTTTAAGCGCCATCTAGTATAAGTAGCGGAACTAAACGACACCCCGATAAAACTGTATTTTTTTGAGTATGTTGAATGAAAACCTGAAATTCTGTGCCATGAAAGTAATGTTATCAGGTTTGCTTTGTCATGGCGTTACTTCATTTTCGCGCCAAATTTTCCGGTTGTTTTTACGTTACGGCGTGTAAACAGATTTAAAGGCGTGTTCGTTCTGTATGACGCCATGTTTTTAGTACAGCAAACAATTAAATAATAGATTTTGCTTAAAATACGGGTACTTTATGTGCGTATAATTTGGAATTTACAACTTTGCGTGGAAATAAGAGGATAAAAAGTATCTTTGTTTCAAGTTTATATGATAAAAAGGATAAGGAAAGTAGTAGGTATAAGTATCAATGTGGAAAATATGACTTAGAATGTCCCTGAATATTTTTGTCACTGAAGGTGACGCATTAGAATTATCGACGTTATCGGTGTCGATTAAGTTGGTGACCACTATTCTTCATATTGAATCTGTAACCATATTTTATCGTACTAACATGGTGTGTTCCAGCCATCAATGGATGTCAAAATAATTAAGTCAAATAAAAGTCAAATATGAAAAAAGGTTTTTTGCATTTCATAGGCTGACTCTTGGTACACGTACTTTATATTCTAATGATATAATCCCTTTTTTCGTGAATTGAGAACAGATCTAAAGAGATAAACGTGTATTTTACGGCCTATTACACTTCAAAGTATTGGAATTTCAACCATGATTTGTTTTATCAAACGCTTGAAACAATTCCACCATTTTCTTAACGTCTTACGAAATTCTCCAAATACAAAACAGTACTAAGCTGCGTATTAGACAGTTTTAACGTTTATGGGTGGTCCAGTAGTTCACTATTATTTACGACTATAGACGAAAAACCACGTTTTTTCATTACAACGAACAACAATCACATTTCTTTCCGACGCACGGTGTGTTTGAAATCTAGGTCAGTTTGCGTTGGCCGGTGTATCGAATAAAGTTTTTTATTGGAGCACATATGCAGCCCAGCTATGCTTTGTTTACTGTTTTCTACAGAGAGATGTTACACAAATGAACACAATTATTTGCGATACTTTTTACATGTAAGCTGACCAACACGCATCAAAGAAATCATGGATCGAAAGTAAAAAATGTTTAGGTGCGGTGGTAAAAACTCCGCATCCTGAGCCACGTATACATTTATAATATGATTATTCTTATATCTCTGAAGTTTATATGTAGGTATCTCTCTTAGTACTCAGCAGGCATCAGTTTTTATCTATGAGTATGTGCTTGACATCTAAGTAGTCTATGTTTAGACATCATCAGTGATCTTGACTGCCCGTGGTATATATCATCTACGTCATCTACACAGTATTTTTTATGAATCCACCGCAGGGCCATAGGTGTAGCCTAGGTGACGAGGAGGTTTAGTTCAGAAGCTGGCTCAGTGCCCGATGGATATCAGAATTTCCAGGGCTCTTACGACCTTTACGACCACCGTAAACAAGTGTACCATAATCGGGATCGGATAGCTAACGTGCCCACAAAAACCCTCGTGATGAATGAACGGTCGACGACGGTCACCCGTCCTCGTAGCGATCGGGCTGGACTTTACTAAACCTGCTATATCGTAGGCTATACACAGCCGCGTCTCGACGACTTAAACATTTACTTTATTCCCAGTTTCCACACTCAGACTTTTAGTCCATTTTCGGGTTGAGAATTGAAAAATTGTAAAACATACCTCTGCTACAGTGGTGTGAATAAATTATATGACCTGAACAAGTTGTTCACCGATTTCGTGTGACCTCTCCGGTTTAGGGAAAACGGTACATTTATGTAGTCGCCTAGGATACAGTTACGCTGGTCATTGAGCGACCTACTTACGTTGTATTCTCGATATTGTTGTACTGGATCTTTTTCGTACGGCCAGCAAAATAGGTGTTAATAGAACTCTCGTCATTTTATTTCCGATTTTGATTTCATGTATTTTTCGAAGTGAGGATTTCTATGCATGAACTTTATTAAGGTTTATTATTTATTCGCATTAGAAGCACACTAAGTGTATTACTACACCAATCGATCGACCGACGCGACGGCGTCGATCGAAGTCGACCGGTTGCCTTATCACGTAACTTGCAAGAGCAAAGCGATGGCATGAATTGCGCAAGATTTGCTAAAAAAGAACTAATTCGTATTACGTTACAGCAAAAACAAAGACATAGCAATCCGACGACTGTGCTGCCTCTATCGTACAATCGAGGTACTAAAATTGCATATAATCCCTTTGACTTTCATACTTTTCGTGTGTAATTTTCTGCGAAATTTTAAAAGCAAACATCTGTTTCACATTTTATTAGTTTCTTTTTTAGCTACCAAATTGTTTTTGGCGCTAGTATCGTAGCAATAAATGCATTCTGCAATCAACGAACGATTGAGCAGCTATCGCCTACGTAATACGATGTAAAGTAATGGATCGCGCGTCCATGGCGTGATGACTGCGCCATTATAGCTGATCGCTAATATTTACGTGATAAGGCAGCGGTTTTTATTTGCCTAGTAAAAACTATCGATGGACGTCGCCTCATCCATTCCACAAGTGATCGACACCGTCGAAATAAATCAAAAGAGTCTGGTAGAAGTGATAAAGAAATAATAATTATACAACATTTCATGTATTTGACGACCGGCTGGTGTAGGGGTAACGTACATTGCCTTCTATGCCAGAGGTCCTGGGTTCGAATCCCGGCGGCGACGGATATTTGTGTGATGAACACAGATATTAGTCGTCAAGTCATGGACGTTTATACGTTTATTTAAGTTTATTATCTAATAAAAAATATGTATTTATTCAATATGTATGTTTATACATATATTTTTTAAGTATATCAGTTAACAAGTATCCATAACACAAGTTCTTTAAGAAACTTAATTTGCGCTAGATAATGTTGTGGGAGTGTCAGAAATATTTATTTATTTATTATATTTATTAAAATATATAAATTGATATTTATGAACTACGCTGGACTTAATAACATTTAAGAACCCCCAAACACCATACTCGATTAAATTTTAACAATAAATTTTATTATAATATCCACTCAGATCAAACACCTATTGTGCCAAAGTTTACCTGAATATTCTATAATATTTATGTTTACTAAATCTATCTTAACTATGATTTTTGATTCCAACGTGTTCTGTAACTATAATCGATTTTATGAGTCATGGAACCACCACAGACCATATTTATCGTCTACCTTGAACAGATCACCGGTCCACCTTCCAAGGAGTCTGCCTATTCTACGACTTCCAGTTCGGGGCCGCTACCTGAGAAACTGACAGCCTCTGCAGACATCTGTTCTTCAAGCTTTTCGCATTGTCACTTTAACCTAGCAACATTAAGGTACTAACCTTAATGTTGCTAAAATAAAAACTGTGTACTAAACTGTGTACTAACCTTAATTCGGCCTTATATGCGTATGAAATGTTCTACCTCCATCGAAAAACGTGTCGTAAATGACGACTAATCCGGAGGGGCAGTGTATTTGGTTAGTTACAGGCTGTCAGGTCACATATTGAGGAAAGAATTCTGTACAGGTTAGCACCAGTAAAAGAATGAGAAGAAGAGAATGTGCCTTTGGCAAACGTAGATATGGCACCGGTGCGTTCCTCGGAAGATCCCGGGGTCTCCAATGACGATGAGCATCTCTCGAAAATTTCCCCCTCGACAACGAAAAAGGTAAGGTACCTTTACTTACTTAGTAACTATAGTGACTGTAAAAAGAAAGCTGAGACAAGACACTTAATACTTTCTTTGTGTACATTTGAGTAAAATCTATAATGAAATTGCTGACGGTACGAGACTAACGGAACTATGGTACTGGGATTATTAACTTGCCTTAATGGAATACGTTCGGGTAGGGTAATTGTGTTCCGCATTATGTATACATCCGTGTTATATTATTTTTATATATTTGAAATAATTAAATGAAACTAAACCTTAATAATTAAATATAAAAGCTAGTCTAAAAATAAACGATTTATGTAAAGATGAGAAGTGAAACATTGCCTAGATTAAATGATGCCTTGTATTATACTCTAAAAAAGGTTGTGCTGTAATTAATTTAGTTGCATAAAGCAAATAGGACTAACTTAATAGTGCAGTGTTTATTCTTAGGAACGGGAAGCAATTTCTCTTAAATGCGTTAATGCGTTAAAACAGAGACACGCAGCAACACAGTTGCCTTTTACCTTTTTTCCTTTCTCTGGACACTTCTGGTGTTAGAAGTGTTTTAGACTAAGTGAAATGTACTAGTACAATATGTGTTCTATGATTGTTTTTGCAAATAAAATACTAAATACAATAACATAAATTAATTAATGAAATGAACTTTTGTTCTGAATATTTGTAACACATAATTTTATTGTTAAAAACTAAATGCAAATAATCAACGAATGCAGAGAATTAAAAAATAACTTCACGTTAAAACGCCGTCAATGTACAAACTGACAATGTACTGAACTATCCAAAAAATCGTGTAACAAAGATACAAAAAAAGTACGTACGAATTGAGAACCTCCTTCTTTTGGAAGTTGGTTAAAAACTGTCTTTCAATAAATATATTTATATTCTATTCTATTCTATTCTAAAAAACTAATCTTGCGTAGCTATGACGCATAGAAAGACAAATACAAACTGAACTAGTACATGATTAAAGACTTCTAAAAATTCCCAAAATATGAACAACGACCAAGACGATGACGACATAACGAATATCCCTTGTATCACAGTATCAACATCAACATCACAACTAACTAAACACATAGTAACATCTGTAGGGCCGTGGGCCGCGTCCTGCCATCCCTTTTCTTGGGATTCAGAACAAACACCTTTTCCCCAAAAGGTTTTCACTGTTTTTAATATTACTTCAGAGTGGAGAAGTGTTATTCTCACGATGTTTTTCGCTCCCAGGAGATCAATCAAGCGTTATATAGGCCGTCATTATTTCCAAAATATAAGGAAATATCTGCGAAGGGTTTTTCTCATTAAATATTCATGGTTGGATTTGAAGGGCGAATACCTTTCACCTCGTGCCGGTACCAACGGAGTTAGGAGTTGTCCTAGATTCTTCGCGTCAATAATTCTATAAGATTGTGTCCTTTGAAGGAGTGACCATTATTTTTGCCTTCTGGCTCACTCGAAGTGGCTTCACATACGTAAATTTGTGACTATAAATTTTATAAATAAAAGGAAAATAGCAATTAGTGAAGTGGCTACTCTTCCTGAATATTTTGTTTCCTCTTCAGCCGGGAGATGTCAATTGCTGGATATAGGCCTCTCCAAGATTCTTCATGTAGCTCGGTGCTTTCCTGAAGTATATGAAAAATATAAAATTTAAACCACTAAAGTTAGAGAAAAATGTTATGAGTTAAGTGTATATTAGAATTACATTATATTATTTAGAAGGAACCGACCCAGGTGCAGCGTTTTTAATCAAAAGTGGGGTTTCTCTGAGAGCTCAGACGATAAGTGTGAATGCGGGCATTCCCCGCAAACAATGACACACCTACTCACCTGCCCAGCATGTCCACATAGCTGCACACTCCAGGAATTGATGGAGGCTAGCGATGGTGCTGTAGAGGTGGCGAAATTTTGGAGGAATAAAATTTGAATTTGTACCGACTCGCAAGAAGAAGAATCAAAAATATTGTTTTTTGATTAGATTTTAGCTACATTTGGTGAAAATCAAAGAAGTCGTCTCGAAAATACAATATAGGTTCCACCATCCTTTATTTAGTTTCCTAGCTTTAATTATTTTTTGAGCTAGATAGCTGTATGTAAAAACTAACATAACTTGAGGATAAAGCACACATATTTTGGCGAATTAATAGTAATGTCTAGTACTTCGTACGTGCTTATCAGTCGCTAAAATAATTAAGATAAATGTTTTAAGCATATTTTAAGCTACATAATGTGGAGGAGGAGGCAAATCTTGACTTGCTACAGCATCATAAAAAATTCATAAATTTATGTATTATACTTTGTTATAAATATTTCAGAATTATAAATTTGACTTTTGTGTAAAAAATTATCTCCTCATAAAAAACTAGTTTCCTTTTAGTCTTCAAAAGAACTCGACTATTAATTAAGCCGGTACTTTCTGTCTGTAGGTATGTTAAAAGTGGCTACTGGCTTCCAAAAACACGGTCAGATGTCCTGAATTATTAATACAAAAGGCTCTAAGGTCATAGAAACATGTCAGTTATTTGATATCTTCAGGGGATAACCCTTCAGATAAATTTTGTAGTAAGAACCTAAGTAAGTTCCGTAACTTAAATCACTCCCTTAGGTAACTTTTGCTGGTTTTGGTAAAAAACTTTGCTGGAGTTAAAACCGGTGGTGGGTCTAATAATAAAATAAGTGTTACGTGTCATTGGCGAAGTATATTTTTGGGGTTCCGTAATAAAATGGTTAAAGAGCAGAGCATTAAAAAACCGACTTCACGTCAAAACTTTGGCTGAGTTGAGAATGTCATCATCAACGTAAACATTCTCCGAAATCATACACAATTTTTGTTCAAAAGTTTGAAATTTTCAATCAAGTACTAGACCGATTTCGATGAAATTTAAATGGGACCAACTATGAGGTATCATATGAAACAACAATTTTCATAAATCAATTCATAATTGTCCGAAATATCGTGTAACAAAGACACAAAAAAAACATACAGAGGAATTGAGAACCTCCTCCGTTTTTGGAAGTCAATTGACAAATACAATGGAAAGGGCTATGCTCGGAGTTTCCTTGCGTGGTTGAATCAGAAATGAGCAGCTTTGCAGGCGAACCAAAGTCACCAACATAGCCAGAAGAGTTGCAAAGCTGAAGTGGCAATGGGCAGGGCACATAGCTCGCACATAGCCCGCAGAACGGATGTCCGTTGGTGCCCCAAGTAATGTTCTCGAGAAGCGACCACGTACAGGGAGACGCAGCGTAGGTAGGCCTTCCGCAAGGTGGACCGACGTTCTGGTCAAAGTTGCCGGTAAATGCTGGATGAGGACAGCGCAGGATCGATTTGTGTGGAGAACCTTGGGGGAGCCGAATATCCAGAACGTCTCCTGACTGAATGATAATGATGATTAAAATTTATTGATCTTACTCAAAAGCATTTAGAGTGTGTCTACCTCAATTTATTATTTTATACACTTTTATTACTATGTTATTATCATTATTTATTTATGTTGAAAACCGAACCTGTGACCTCAATTTCACCTGATGGTAAGTGACATACGGGTTTAGAAAGGAGCAGGCTCTTCATAGGCTCTACTGGAACACGTCTCCAACGGGAGCTCTCTTTGGGGGCAGACTTTATATGATGAGTGGTCACTAGCTTGAAGGTTGAAGGGCCCTACCACTAAGGGGTAGGGCAGATTAGTCGCCATTTACGACATGCTTATCAAAGGGCAAGGTCAAGAGTAGGTCTATACTAAGCCTACCCTAAGGGGCTGAAATAGAGTGATATTAGTCGTGGTGGCTGCGACAATTTTGTAGGTACAATTTTTATTTATAAATCGGTTTTTATTTTAGCCCTAAAAGTTGTATTTAAATATCATAAATACCGTAAAACTATGTCTTTATCATGATTTTTTTATAAGCAATCGCAAATCTTAAACAAGAAAATTTAATTATGCCCATAGCAGTCATTATTGCCTCATCAACTTGGATTTTTTAACGTTTTTTTTTATCCTTCTTTTTGTTACGATTCCTTAAAAATCACCTGTTTGATCAGTGTTACTACTGTAAAACTTAGTTACCTACTCAAAAATAAAAATTAAAAAAACACATGCTTTAAAAAAAGATCCATCTTAAAACATAGAGTAAGTATTAGAGTTTTATGCTAGTAGGACAAGAACGCTTAGCGACAGCTGAAATTGGGGCTCGAATTACTCATTCAAATCATTGAGGTCGTTACTAATGTAAGGCTGCAGGAAGTAGAACGGTGTAATGGAAGCTTGAAACATGGCTTACTAAGGGTTCAATATTGTTTTGATACAGCTACTCGCTAAGAGATGGCGCTGTTTTAAAGTTTTGCACATTGACTTTATTTTGTATACGAATAATGATATTTTTATGGTGTGTTTTTATATTAGTTGCGGCACAGTTTCTACCTATTAGTGAAAATAAATTCGTCAAATATTATTATATCATAGGTCCTAACTATTTTTACGTTTATAATATTACCTATAGGATTATGTTTTTTCTGTTCAAAAAAGTTAAGTAAGCAGTATATGTTTAGAAACTCTTCAAAATCATTTAATTTAAATATAAGAAAATACAATTAAAATTGATAAATTGTAAAAACCAAGACAATATTATCAATATTGATGTGATGTTAAACTAAACTTTGAAGGTACTGCACATCCAAACATTATCGTGCCCGTAAGGACACAAACAAAATAGAGTACATACTATATGAGGAAAGGATATACACACTAGTTAACTTCCTGTAGATATTATTACCATCTGAAAATAACCCGACAAACGTGTAAGGCAGGATATTATTTTGGGAACACTTAACCTCTTTGTTTATGACAACGGTGATCTAATTCCGGCCTTTGTCGGATCAGGAACAATAAATACGGGAACACTTTATTTGTGGGTATTGAGAAGGATTATTTAGTTTTACTTATATTCCTACTAGTTAATCATTGAAATTGTTATTTTTTATTAATAGTTTGCTGCAAAATGTACAGTTAGAATACATTTGACGACAGATGGAATATGCTGGTAAGAAAAATTTATTTTGTACAGGATTTTTTTGCGTTTATCTTTTATTAAGTTATGTTAATAAAAGATAAATAAAATAAAATAAAATGTTTTGGTGTTGGTTAACTTTGGAACTGGTGACCACGAGTTACTTCGGTGAAAATCGTCTTTTATTTATTTTTATCGAACAATATTATTCAGGCATAATATTGTATAGATTTAGTGATTCTCGATTTCGATTTCAGTGTTTGAGCGATAAAGTATCTCAGAAAAAAATATAAATGTCGTAGTCAATCCAAAATTCTACTGATGATTGAGCTGCAATGAAGCAAAATTTAAAAACCATACAAGTTGTGTTCTACAGTTATCCAGTTGCAACAAAACGCCATTACCTATTAAAAACAAAATAAATCCCAAATTTAAAACAACTCACGCTGCTTAGAAATTAAACAATTTATATTTCAATTAATACCTACTCTTTATTTACAGACAGAACAATTTGTTGTAAGCGTCTCGACGAATATGGTAATCTGTCGCTTACGCCACATTCGCACACCGGGGGGCGCCCTCGTCGTACAATTAAAATATGCAAATGAAAGATATTACCCACTACTTTTCATTCTGCCTCGATGGAGTAGGAATCAATACAGATGCAAAATAGAGGGTGTTTCCTACGATGATGACCGTGACAAAAATACGCCCCGGGGGTACTCCAGCCTGTTTGTTTACATTTGCACGGAATCGCTTTTTGAGTGACTTTTAAAAAGCTAACATTGTTTAGATTTAACGTCAATATGATTATAAAGAAAAGGTACTTCCTGAGATTTTCGTATGGGATATATGACAAAGCAAGAAAGGAGAATAACATACGAATGAAAGTATTCCCAAATTTTATTTGAATGTCCACTTCTACAATTTCCAAGCTGACCTATTTGATGATGTCAAACTGAGACGTCAAACTGTTTAACCAGCTGAATGACTACTAATACATAGAATGTAGCAGCTGTTTCTCTTCCCGGGCATACTGTAAAAGTCAGTTAAGGGACAGAGGTTTTATTGACGTTTTTGTGGGCGATAGGCTGACCCCCTGTCACTGCAATAGCCTCTCTCCATCATTATAATACCTCATTTGTCAAACGTGACATCAGATGGTCTTATAACCACTGGTGTTCTGCCTACCCCATAAGGGATACAGGCGTGAAGTTATGTATGTATGTACTGATCAATATATCGATTCATATTTATATGATTCAGATCTGACATCGATATATCTATTTAACACTTATCTCACTGACAGCTAAGTGTTCACTACAGACTCTACTAAAACGCACTAAACACCAAAATTACACAGCGAGCGATTACCGCTCGTGTAGTTGGTGTAAATTAATAATATGTAAATTTCAGTACTCATAGTGGTAACTGAGCTGACATTTAGCATGCAGTTGAGTACACTCGAAAGCAAATTGAGCTAGACAATGCTGAGTCGTTTAATTAAAATATCTATGATGATAAGTGATAGGCTGACAAGTGAAGGTCAAAAGAAATCGAAGGATGCAAGTTAGTCAGGCCGTAACATTGCGGACGTGATTAAATAAATCAATCTCAAATAATTAGCCTGGAAGCAGCGTCTTTCTATAGCTGTGATGATTGTGTTACCATCAATTGAAAGACGTTTACATCGAGATTTTCTAGCGTGGTGCAACTATATCATACATACATTCAACCAATTTGTATACTAATGTGTAATGAAATAGTTTTGAACCGGATTTATCGCGTACATTTTAAATTTTAACTCTACGTTTCAATAGAGAAGGAAACAATCACCGACATAGGACCCTATCCTGAAAAACATTCAAGCTGCGTAACCTAAAACTCAAGATACTGTCAGCTCTGTTTGTTTCAATACAGACCGTTACACTTGAAGACTGAGATGTGATGATGTATAACTTGCTGACACCACAGTATCTCGTGACCACGGGCTCTGCAAAGACACTGAAACGTCGAGTTAAATTGTAATTTAACGCAATAAATCCGGTTCAAAAGTGTGTTATTTAATACTAAGAATCGCGAAAACTTAAGACAATAATAATTTGGATATATTTTTTTCCAAAAATAATACTGTATTACATAAATAGAGCTTCAAAAATCATTTGACAAGGACTCCAAAATTAAACCTATGTCCAATTAAAATGCATGTAGATAATAAATTCACAAACTGCGCAATATGACCGGTAGGGTAGGTAGGGGTAGCCGTTGATGTAGATTCGCTGATTTGCTGTAATTGATCGCCCGGGGGAGTCGGGGTCATACCGTGTGGATTATGTACGCAAATATTTCTGAAAGCGATTTTCATTATTATGTGATTTGATTAGTTTTGATGAGTTTTTCCGAAATTTTGTCTGAAAATACTTTATTCAGTTTTTATTGTTTCTTTTTTGTGGTATTTTGCGGTATTTTCATAGCATTATATGTGAAGTAGTTTTGTATTTGAAAATTTCGTAACCAACGTACCAGATGATAACATTAAATGGGTCTATTGAATTGGTGGTACTATTTAACTAATTAAAACTTTTATTGATGCTACTAGATCGTTAAATTAGAGTTATTTGAACTTGTCAAAATGATAACCGTTTACCACCTTTATACGATTACTCTACGTACAGAAGGCTGCAGATTAGGCGTTCCAAATCTATCAAAAAAATGTAATAGAATTTGAACTCTATGCCCTCGACATTAAGATAATAATTGCTTTGGGAAATTTGACAGGTTTGTAATGCTTGATCGGCTGCCTTCTGTACATCTTCTCATGTTTTATTTTTGTTCGGTTGCTTCTTGCCTTTTTTTGTTTTATTTATTTATTTACACTTCATTGCATAGTATAGAAAAAAAGATAATAAAAGGAGTTTATAAATTTTCATACAATCGGTGGTGTTATCGCCAGCAAGTGATTTTTTCCAGATAACCACGATGTCTCCATGTAGTTTCATCCGAGTGGCATTAAAATTCCCATAAGACCTGGACCCAAACAACCTTAACCAGTTTGTATAATGTGCGATGACGTTTCTGATATGCGGTAGAATCATTTCTGCACAAATGAGCAAAACTTTAACGCGATGCATAGAGCACAACATCAAATACCTCACAAAGCTAGCAGGAGTCACTGAAACTCACTAAGGAGGCACTATCATTGTGGCTTACATAACATAATGGTTCAGAATGTATCGGAAGGTTATATTACAAAGAGTTCACCTAAGTACTTCATGTTGTCAGTGATTCGAGAACTGTCAGCCGATGCCATGACGTAATAACCTGACCTTTACCAAGTTAAGGGAAAACGTAGGCGGGGGGACAAAAGAAGTTACGAAATACAAAAAAGTTTCTTTCCCTGTTTCCATGAAGCTATTTGTTTTGTTTTTCAGAAATATGTTTTTATATTAAAATGAATCATTTAATATCCCTGATTTTTGAAATAGGAAAAATCCGTGGTACAGAAGCCAGTTCCTCCCAGTGCTTGACTTATAGAAATATTAGAGTCTGATATTCAAAAAAAAAAACTAAATTAAATTACAAAAACCAGAAAAATATTACATAAGAAAGGTCTTAATTTTTTATCTATTAACCAGACTTACGGGATTGCTATGTGAACTGTATCCTAAACTACGAAAGGTGCCCCGGCAAACTAAAATGAAGCAACCTCCAAATGATTTTAAAATATGGAACCCCAAATGAGGCAAACTCCAAAAGCGGCATTCGAAACCGAGGAAACCTCAAAGAAGCATATACCTACTAAACAAAAAATAAAACGTGCATATGTTAACCAAAACGAACAAAACCTCAATATTTTCATATGCATGCCAAAACCATCAAAGATGCACATGCAAACCAAATCGACCCAACCCAAAGTAACCTCCAAAATGTGGCTCGTCAAACCAAAACTGAGTACTTAACTCCCAAAAAGTGCATAAGGAATCTAAAATTGCGCAACATCCAAAAGTGATGATAATGTTAACAAAAACGGACCAACCTTCAATGTTGTATATGCAAACGTAAACGGGAAACCTCCGAAGGTGTTAAGATGTTCGATCATCGGATGGCCAAAGATGACGGGTCTAGAACAACCGCTGCAATGCAAATAACTCAGGATAGTCTTGAAGTCGTCGTGGCGCCGTGGGAAGTCGTCGTGGCACCGTGGTTACTGTGTGCATCATACGATATCACAGGCTAAGCAACGTGCGGCGCGGTCGGTACTTGGATGGGTGACCGCTGACCATTCATTTCTCACGACGACTTCCGTGCTTCGGAGGGCACGTTAAGCAGTCAGTCCCGGGTGCTGTATACTTGTATGCAGTAGTCGTTAGGGTTTGTCAGAAGCCATTATGGCGCCCTGAAAATTCTGGCATCCACCACCCAGCACTGGGCCAGCTTGGTGGATTATGGCCTATACCTCCTCGTCACCCAGGGGAGAGAATCATGCCCTGTAGTGGGCTCATTATAAAGAGTTGTGATGATGATGATGAGTCTTGAAATTTATAGTGTATGTTTACCAAAACTATATGCGTTTTCTTATCATTATTAACTTAATTAAGCTATGCGTCGTTTGAGGCAGATTTTTGAGCAAACTTCATGTTTACTATCTTTATATACGAGTATCAAGAAACTATCTTAACTACTAACCATGTTTCCATAGAGTAAGCTTGTGAAATGTAAATCTCATTGTGAAAGTGAGAGTATTTTAGTCAGACCTTAGCTGCTTAAAAAAAGTAATTATTTATATTTTTTATTTTAAACTAATTTAAACATAGAAAATGTAATCCAACTTCAGATGACTATTAATTAAAATAAGACTTCTATTACGAGTTGTTGTTACTAGAACTGTCTTCGAGTATATAGTAAACTTGTTTTATACAGTTATATACTTTTAAGTGTCGAGTGAATAGGTTTCTCGTGGATGGACGTGTAACACCATAATCTTCATGCGCACTTTCCATCAGGTGGTATGGAAGACAAACGTCCTATCCTTACAATATAAACAAAAATACAGGGTGCCTAGTGGGTCAATTTCGAAATTCGGGGACGTAGTAGTTTGAGATAATACATGGGGGAAGAAGAAATATAATATTAATTATTTACTGAGTAAACTTATCGAAATGTTAAAGAATTCATTTCGATAAGTTTACCGATATGCTTGCAACTTTTGAGAGCAAAGACATCCATGCAATTCTGGTTTCCGAGACCTGGATGAAGCCCTGCTTGCCATCGACTTCTTACGCGTTACCTGGCTTTGTCTTGCTTCGCAACGACCGTATAACTCGTACCGTAGGCGGCGTAGCCATATACTTGCGGTCACATTTACCGTACAAGGTAGTGAGTGCTTCTACCACTGCGTCTGGGTCTACAAACTCATTAGAATATATTTTTGCTGAAATTACTCTCAGTGCCACAAAGTTACTTCTAGGTGTAGTCTACAGTCCGAATAGTAACGTAAACTACTTTTCTACCTTGGAAAATAAGTTGGAAAGTTGATCCCTTTGTTCAATCATACTATCATCATGGGCGACTTCAACACCTGCCTGTTGAAGAACGATAGTCGTGCAGCTAATTTCAAGTCCGTAGTCAACGCCTGTAATTTGGATATCCTCCTATCTCGTGTTACACATTTTTTCCCCAACTCCACGCCTTCACTTTTAGATATCATGATTGTATCTTCCTTAGAGCACGTTGCTACCCATGGCCAAACTGAAGTCAACGCATTCTCATATCATGATCTGATATACTTATCCTATACAATTAAAACTCCTAAATCAAAGCCCAAGACACTTTTGCAACGATCTTTTGGTGGAATTAACATAGATCATTTACTTCGCGACGCACAGCAAGTTCATTGGGATGCCGTAGTAAATACTGATAGTATCGATGATCAAATTGACATATTCAATTCCCTTTTGATTCAGCTTTACGATCGGCATGCCCCTGTACGACCCGTAAAGATCAAACATCTACCTGCTCCATGGCTTACTGAAGAAATCAAAACCATGATGAACAAACGTAACCGCGCTCGGCTAAAATATCGGAAAGAACCCAATTCGACAAATTTTGAAAAGTATCGACACTTACGAAATCGCTGCAATACTATGTGTAGAAATGCACAACGACGCCATATCCATGATTCTGTCTCAAAGGGAACTCCTGCAAAAGCTTGGAGTTTTCTTAAAACTTCAGGTGTTGGCAAAAATAAAAACACATCTCTTCCCGATAACTTCGATTTAAATTCTATTAACCTGCATTTCTCAACTTCTGGCTCTATAGATGACGCCGCTAAAACTCATACATTAAATCTACTTTCCTCTTTGCCCGCACCTCAATATGATACATTTAATTTTAAGCAATTCACCGAATGTGATGTTAAGAAAGCTATAAATTCCATTACCTCCAACGCTATTGGGTCAGACTCGATAAGTCGTATGATGATTACTCTTCTTCTCGACTTTCTTTTGCCTTTAATCACTTATATGTTAAATAAATCCATTTCTTCAAACAAGTTTCCATCTCTATGGAAAAACGCCGAGATATTTCCTTTACCTAAAAACAATTCACCTAGTTCCTTTAAAGATATTCGACCCATTTATGTACTCCCATTTCTTTCTAAAGTTTTCGAGCGCCTCGTCCAGAAACAGCTTAGTAATGTTCTAGAAAAACATAAAATATTAAACGATTTCCAATCTGGCTTTCGATCTGGCCACAGTACCATCACAACTTTAGCAAAAATTACCGATGATATTAGAAACGGCATTGAGAACAAAAAGTTAACAGTTCTAACGTTGTTAGACTTTAGCAATGCGTTCAACACTGTTGATTTTGTTATCTTACTACAACTATTGCGCTTAATTAACATATCTCCATCGGTGATTGTCTGGTTTCAAACTTACTTGTGTGGACGCCGGCAGCGTACAGTTATTGGCGATACTGTTTCTTCTTGGGCCGAAGAACGGGCAGGTGTCTCTCAAGGTGGCGTGTTGTCTCCTCTCCTCTTTTCTACTTTTATAAATACAATTTCTAAAGATCTTTCTTCTTTCTACCATATGTATGCAGACGATGTACAAATTTATCTACAGACTAGCTTAGAAGACTTGCCAGGTAGTGTCGATACGTTAAATCAAGACCTTTCAAAAATACTTACATGGAGTACTGGTCATGGTCTTACTGTAAATCCGTCGAAGACCCAGGCGATAATAATTGGCAGCCATAAACTCATAAACCGTATTGACTGGTCACTCTGCCCTAAAATTGAACTTAATGGGGAGGTTATTGCTTACAGTAAATATGTTAAAAACCTTGGTTTGATTTTAGACTGTACCTTATCCTGGAAGCCAAAGATGGATGAGTTGAGTAGAAAGATGTTTGCAGCTACATACTCGCTGAAGCGCCTTCGCAATCTCCTTCCTTTTTCCACCAAGATATCGATTGCACACGTTCTCATTTTACCTATTCTTGACTACGCAGACTTATGCTATCTGGATGTCATAAGGATAAGATTTATATTTGGATTGCGCAAATATGATCATGTGTCTCAATACCGCACTAAGCTCAAGTGGCTTCCCAATCGACTTCGCCGGAATATCCATGTTCTCTGTCTACTGTATCGTCTACTGTTCAATCCTACCACACCGCGTTATTTTCATGAGTATTTTAAATTTCGGCACTTGGCTGCTTGGTGGTAGGATCCCTTCTGGGTCCGCCTGGCTAGCGACCACCCTTTATATAAAGTCTGCCGCCAAATGTTACCGCTCCGGCGGTAATGTGTTCCGGCAATATTGTATAAAGAGCCAGTTCCTTCCTAAACCCATGTGCTTTCATCTTCGACCTCATCGTCACTTACCATCAGGTGAGATTGAGGTCAAACGCGGGTTTAGTCACTTATAAAAAAAAAAAAAAACTCCCAACATGAGCGTAATTTACGATCGACAGACAGCCTCTTGCTCAGTACACCTCTTCACTCAACCGATTTCCTACATAAGTCTTTTATGGTTCGAGCAGTAAGTTTGTGGAATGAACTTCCTGTACATGTAAAATCCGCAAAATCACTCCTATCCTTTAAAAAACTGCTTAAGTCCCACTATTTGTCAGCTTGTGAAGTAACCTGATCCTAATATTGTACTTAAATATATGTATATGTATGTTATTAGTGTATGTATATTTATTGACATATTTATTATATCTATGTGTGTATTTTTTATGTATATATATCTGTAATGTAAGTATATTTTTATTTATTGTATATTCTATATAGTAGGTATGCCTTTAACCCCAAGCTACACATACAAATTTTCTATATCCATGGTTGTCTGGTAGAGATCGCTTTCCAACTTTAAGACCGCCAATTGTATCTCAAAATTGTTATCATGTATTTTTTTTGTACTTATTAATGGCAGACAATAAAGTGTAAATTAATAAATTAATAAATAAATTCATCACTCAACGCATGGTTACAACACATACCACTTTTGCAGCGTCGCGCGCGCGACTTACTACTTTTGATGCGGCAACTTACAGAGTTGTGAGTGCCGCGAAAAAACACTTTTCTTTTATTACATAATTATGATCAGAATCAAGTTCTGAGTGCTCTCCTTTAATGTCTAGTCACCAGACACACTGTATAGGTATAATTTTATTTTGTCACTTTAATTGTACGATATCACAGGTTAAGCAACGTTCGGCGGGGTCGGTACTTGGATGGGTGACCACCGACCATTCATTTCTCAAGACGACTTCCGTGCTTCGGAGGGCACGTTAAGCAGTTGGTCTTGGGTGCTGTATAATTGTATACAGTAATCGTCAGGGTTTGTCAGAAGCCATCTTGGCGCCGTGAAAATTCTGGCATCCACCACCCAGCACTGGGCCAGCTTGGTGGATTATGGCCTATACCTCCTCTTCACTCAGGGGAGAGACTCATAGCCCTGCAGTGGGCTCATTACAAAGAGTTGTGATGATGATGATGATGATGAATTGTTATGATACGACTGTGAATAGTGTGAATGTTTGTCTCTGAAGTACACTTTTGCACTTTGGAATGCTTACCCGAGAGCGAGAAAGCTTATGAGAGCCAGTCCTTAAAAGTTTTCATAAAAAGCTCTATCTTCCTGGGTATGCTTCTTACCGGTTACCTTTCGAAGTTTACTATAAAATGCAATATCTAGTTAATTATAAGCAGTATCTTATAAAGATATTATAACTGTCTTATGTCAATAAGCTATAGTTATTAAGTTGCAATAGCTATAGATGCTCCCCTTATTGTTAAAAGCCTTTCTACCCTGTTTAGTTACTTAAGTATATTGTCTAGATAAGTTTAGCTTCGTCTTCACCGGAACATCTGAACTTAACTAAGAGTTACAAAGTTTTGAGCGTCTGAGCAATTAATAATATGTTGGGTATCGGTTTATTTAGTTCATGTTTTGTTTTCAAGATGTGAAAATTATATTGAATTAGAATTGGATAGCTTCAGGATAGTAGGCGAATAGCCAGAAGTCACAAGAGATATTTTTCGACCCAAAATTTTGTGAAATATCCAATTTTAGAATAAAAAATCGACAAAATATTTTACTTAAGAGTAGTAATCTATGCCTATGCTCGAACAGGGAACTGGTAGAGTTCGCTCTTTTGTGTTTTCATGATGTACACTAAAGGATAAATAAATAAATAAGTTGACAAAAAAGGTGAAATCCGTTTATTGAAACTCTTAAAATCCGAGGAATATTTTAGTCACAGACGAAATCCTAAAATTTGATTTGTCATTCAATTACAACTAGGTATTCTTTTTCTCTAATATTTTTGCATTCATCTTTATTTTAAAGACCTTGAAACTAGCTATTTTGTTGTTACTAACGTCTATTATCTTTAGCCCGTAATCCTCGCCTTCACCCTCAAATAAAACATCCGAAATAACACCAGCTATGTATGTTCAAGTCAGGGTATTTACTAGGAAACCCCTAGTTCCGCCTTGTGGTTACCATAACATGGGCTTCATGCTTGCTCTGTAAAGTACCTCAGTAAAGATAACTTATTTTTATTTATTTTTTATTATGTTGAAGAAAGTAACCACCGCATGGCGCATTACTGTGGTTACTGTGTGTATCAAACGATATCACAGGTTAAGCAAGGTTCGGCGTGGTCGGTACTTGGATGGGTGACCGCCGACTGTTAATTTCTCACGGCGACTTCCGTTCTTCGGAGGGCACGTTAAGCAGTCTGCTGTATACTTTTATACAGTAGTCGTTAGGGTTTACCAGAAGCCATTTCAGCGCCTTGAAAATTCTGAGATCCACCACCCAGGCCTGGGCCAGCTTGGTGGATTATGGCCTACACCTCCTCGTCACCCAGGGGAGAGACTCATAGCCCTGCAGTGGGCTCATTAAAAGGAGTCGTGATGATGATGATAATTGATATAATTAATTATTAATATGTTCTTCGAATTTGAAAATATTATGTTAGTCTTAATTATTGTAAAAGCCGGCTATTTTTGAACTCATAATAATATGACGTCCTATACGGGGAGAATAATTATTCCTCTTTTAATCGAGAATTATTTTGTAAACAAAATAATAATTTGAACTTTATAATACTTGCTATTTTCTTAAGAGCAAATCAATATAATTTCTATTGCAATCTTACTCACGTAAAGTTAACAAACAGATTCTGGTACGGAAACAATAAATTCTAAATGTACTTTTGTAAACTGATCTAAAAAACAAATTTTGCAGCTTGTAAAAAAACAAAATTTTCCAAACGTTTCAATCATGGCTAAAAATAAACACCAACAATGTTACCAAACTAAATTGTCACTGATGTACCCATCGCGATAAAATTGATCCACGATTGCATTGGTGGGTCAGTCCCTCCAGAGGGGTACCTACGCAATATGTCTCGAAGGGTGCCGACCGTGTGTCCAAGGGCTATAATCCGACAAAAATACACTGCCTCGTGTCCAAGTAATTGAAAAATTCTAGTCCATTCTTCGAATCGGAAAGCCATTTGATTTAGTTATATTCAATCAGAAGTGCGTAAGTAAGGAGGATTGGTTTTTCACGCTTGGTAAAAAGTAATGCTAGTTCCTTGTAAAGTGATATTCGGTTGGATTAAACTAATAGATGGTGATGTATGAAATGTCCATTAATAATCAACGAATGCAGAGCATTAATAAAACCGACTTCACGTCAAAACTTTGGCCGACCACGTAAACATTCTCCGAAATCATAAATATTGTTTAAAAAATTTGAAATTTTCAATGAAGTACTCAACCGATTTCAATGAAATTTATAAGGGACCAACTATGAAGTATCCTCTATCATATGAAACAAGAATCTCGAATCATAATTGTCCGAAACATCGTGTAACAAAGACACAAAAACAAAAACATACACGAATTGAGAACCTCCTCCTTTTTTGGAAGTCGGTTGAAAATTAGTATAAAACCCATGAGTAGAGAACCCATAGCACAAAAACGTAACTTTTTTAAACATTGCATCTGTCATTGTCGATTGTCATTTAAAATGGTTTGTATTTATACAGATAGATAAACTTCTTTTTTCAATGCTGGCTTTTATAATATTCTTGGAAGAAAGCAGCACATGCATGGTAAATAGGGTGACCTAGTTGTTATGAGAGTTCTGGGAAGCTTACTTAATTTATATATTAATTATATTATATAATACGACTACATACTGTTATAAATTTAACAGTTTAACAGATAATATTACAGCAGTTGTACAGAATTTAATCTAAAGCTTGTGTTCTGTAGGCAAAGATATTTTTCAGCAATTGGCCACCAGATTATTTCAGAGTTGTCTTGAAAAAAATATGTGCGTACTTAGATAATCAATGTACTTCGTCATTATCTAACAACATCAATGTTAAGCGCTTGTGGTAAAGGAATGGCGTCTATTTTGCATAAGTAATAAGGTTTATATTTCAATGAAGGTAAATGTCTTTGTAGGTATAGCTAACTAACTATATAAGATGTATTCATATAACTGGTTGGCTGTAGTAAATCAGCGTGATTGTCATCTGTGAACAATAAGCTGATGGATGACATTTAAGACTAACAATGTCACTGTCAACATCAGGAGATTTAGATCATGTTATTATTAACTCATTTATTTCAGATAAAAAATCCATAACTATTACAAAGATTAAGATTACAAAGAAAATTTAAATGAGGAGTTTTCAGTCTACGATTAAAAAAAAAAGTAGTTCACTTTTCAACATTAGATGGCGCTGATCTAACTCAAGTGTCAAGTACCAATTTCAGTACCGTACCTACGTGTAATAATGGGGAGTTTTCTGACAGCTCATTAAAAAAAGAAAACTGTACAAAATTGGTACAAAAGGCTTCAATAGATGGCGCTTTACAAAAGGCGAATCCGAAGAATTTATTCCACACTGCGTTTTTAAAAGTAAAATAAATTAATTGACGTCTGTATAAGAAATTGAACGTATAAATAACCATAAATGGTAGATACCACTTACCTACATTATAGTTTACAGACTTAACGCCTTCGGCTTTTTAAAAGTGCCATCTATAGAGGTTTTTTGAACTAATTTTTATGAGCTGTCAGAAAACTCCCCATTATTAAAATACTTCATGTAAAGAAAAAACGCTGCAAAACAAACTACGAGAATAAAAAACAATGAAATGTAATATTATTAATTTGAAGGTTATGGCAATCAGCAAGAATTTTATCTCTACGATCAGTCAACTGTCAACAAAGAGGATACGATATTGACATTGACTCTTCAGTTTTGTTCAACGCCATCTAGTATGTATTGAAAAAGCTTAAAAAAAAATGAAACGAAAAGGCCTCATTAAATTTAAGATATAAACAATAAAATAAATAAATAACAGTCAGTACAAATTTAAAAAAAACCAATGTACACAGTAATAAATGTCAAAAATTGTTCAAGGTCTATTAAATCTGATTTCATAGCATTAGATTAAATAGACCTTGAACTAGCATGTACCAGTATTTCTTTTTAATTGTGAGGCTTTCGAAGATTGGACTTTGAAATTATGTAACGTAACACACAAAGTTACGCAATTTTTTTATCTTCCATGTCTAAATTTACCAAAAGGATTGTACATTTTTAAGATTCTTAATATTTCTGTTGAAGTAACGCCAAATAAAAATCGTGCTTCGGAGGGCACGTTAAGCAGTCGGTCCCGGGTGCTGTATACTTGTATACAGTTGTCGTTAGGGTTTGTCAGAAGCCACTTTGGCGCCCTGAAAATTCTGACATCCACCACCCAGCACTGGGCCAGCTTGGTGGATTATGGCCTATACCTCCTCGTCACCCAGGGGAGAGACTCATGCCCTGCAGTGGGCTCATTACAAAGAGTTGTGATGATGAGCGCCAAATATCTTAGGAAATTTAAAATTGCAGATCACACAGTGCAGTTATTTCGTATCACCAATTCATTTTTTCTTTGCTCAAATAAACCAATACTTCTCGAACTCATTACAAAAGCTTTTATACGCGTCACCTCGAGTACTGTTTAATATTCTGGTAATCAATTAATCGATATTCGTGATTCAGCATGCCGGTGAGTTATCTATCGATTTTTAATTTATACTATTTACATAAGCGATATCACTTCAATCCATGTGAGATAATTGTGTTTTTGCGACGAAGATGCAAAGTTTCTGGAAGTGCCAACACATAATATTGTATCAATGTCTTCATCACTACATCTGTGAGTATATAAATTGGCAATTGTTTTTTAATAACTGATCGAGTTTATTTATGTACTTAATGCAAACAATTCCGGCTAAATACGTCCTCTTTCCGTCTAGGTGGTTCATTTTGTACCACCTTTTTAAATGTATCTAAATTATAGAAACTTCTTCTTTGCCACCGGTTTTGAACTAATTAGGTAGAATATATCGTTGACAAGTAGACTGGCCTGATTCGACACCTCGAATTCGTTATTTTATTACTTAGGATGTCAACGCATACCTAAGTGTTTACGATACGAGTTTCGTTTGAGTTCAGTGTTTGAAAATCAATAAAAAATGGTAAGTGGATAATGGTAAGAAATAGATTTAGTGTTGTATTTTTGCTCTAGTCTATTGATTATTACAAACACTATAGTTACCAATATGATTATTTTAAAATTTCATTTGATTTATACATTTGTTTTTAAATTTTGTTTTATTTATGAATCGCCACGAATGAAATATTTTTTTTCAATTTCTAGACTGCAGTATTTTGAAAGCTTTCCTAATTTAGAAGGAAAATCAAAACGTACAACGTCCTGATCTAGACTTATTAATATTGAAAGAATTTCGACGTAGTGTTTATCAATTCAAATTATATGGTAAAAAGAAGGGTCCAATCAAATGATTCGTTGGGGCTTTCGTTTATTTTACTTTTCAGGGCCAAAAAATTAATTCTATTGTTTCAAAAACTATCGTCTATGAAACTATGATTTTTCCTACGAATTTAAATGAAAGCCTAGATTGTTATATCTTGTTGGGTAGCTGACAAAACGTAAATGTTTTTACGTCTGCCATAGAAGTGTGACTAATATATTTATATTAGGTATACATAATCGGTAATACGAACATTTCTATATTACGTTGTTCAATAATAGCCAAATAATGGTGAAGGAAGTTGCATGAACTCATCGTGTTCTTATAATTTTGATACATTATATTATGATTCAATATTATGCACGCGGGATCATCATTATGATCAGAAACTCACACTATTATTTGACTATTACCCAGTAATAGGTATGCAACCATATTATTGGTAAAGCGTTATATGAGTAAATAGGAATATGAAAATTTGATCCTAATATAGCAGTTTTAGTCTGCCATAATAACTAGATAAAAAATTACAGATTTTTTGATCTTTCAATCGCTCAGAACTCTGTATTTCATAATCTTACTTAGGATTTTGGTTACTAAGATAATAGAGAATCTTAATCTGCATGTAAAAAATAAATAATAATGATGAAAAAGCGCACCAACTTCAAAATATGATATAAAAAAATAAAAAATCGATTATTAGTTTGGGGTAGGGTGTTTCATAGTGAAATAAGTTACAGAATACGGGCACTACACGCCCACAACGGATCTAGGTCGACTTACCCAGTATGTCATTTTCAATAATATTGTATAAGATTTATTGATTTGTGTTACTATATTTGTATCTGATAAATCATACAAGTGAACTATTTAAATCAAACGTTTAATTATCTTGTTAAAACCAGATGTTTTAAAATTAATTGTGGCATATCCATAAACTCTAGATCTAAGTTTAGTTTCGACGACAGGCGGGAGCCAATTGAGTTACTCCACTATTATTGCTTGGAACGCCTTCGAAGGGTTGTTCTGACGTTGAATACACATATCAGTAACTTACAATGATATAAAACATGCAAGTTAGTTACGAAATATACGGGAATAATAGAAGATGTCGTTTTGTTTACTTATTTACGATGGCAAATTATGAATGCTATTTCGATTTTTAAAATCTTCGGAGTTCGATTATTTAATATGTTCCGATCTAGCTTAGTAGCGAATTTTCACAAAGCCACAACTTTCAAGGGGAATATGTCAGAAACTATATTTGATAATACACTTGAGATGCAACAAATACTTCTCTTATCATTAATCTCTTATCAGTATTATTAATATTTAGTATTAATTATTAATTAATATTTATTTTGTTAACTGTAACCAATATGCAATTGTAATGGCCATACAACAATCATGCCGTTTCAACTTGCCTGTTTAAATAGGGACTAATATTAGCTCCCAACTTCTTTTGTACTGTGCGCTATCGATATAATTGAAATATAAACAAATTAGCAAGTACAACATAAATGCAGACAAACTTCAGTTATAAATTTCATTTACACCGAACCACACTAACAGACCAGTACATATACATATATTGTACAATTATTTAAACTTCTTTATTTTTTGCAAGGAAAACGCAGGACTGCAGTGCTAGCACGGATCTTTTGTCGATCGTAGGTTTACGAATGCTCGTATAGTATGGAGTCGGTTGCAAGTTTTTAGTAACAATGTAATTTTTTATTTTACAGTTATTTAAGAGTAGAACCTGTTAACAAACATTCAAAATTAACAAGGAACACATTTATTTAAGCTGACCGTGCGGCAATGGATAGATTTCAATTATTGCTTGCAAAACCGTCTCCATACCATACGAGCATTCGTAAACTTACGATCGACAAAAGATCCGTGCTAGCACTGCAGATAAAGCTAAGCTCATTTTCTATGTACTTTGAACATAAGTTCATAGAAAACGCCAAAGTCCTCACACACAATCAATTGCTTCTTAAAACTGATAAAGTCTTAAGGACTAAATTGTAAAATGTGTTGTTTTTGTGCTTAAAACAAAATATGAACCTGACATTTCAATCCATTCAAGCCCTTATATTAATGATTGAAAAGCTAGGGTGAGGACAATCCCCCGCACTTCAAACCGTACTAATTCGAGTGAGCTCATCTTACATAGTTATTGTGGTGGTTGTTCCAGTAGTTTAGCACTGCTTTAATTCACATGGTTAAATTGTCTTTTACGTAGCTCACCCTATAAAGTTTTCACCCTGCAATCTTTCAGGTACAACAATTGATCAGATGTTGATATTTAGATTTTGACAAGTCAAAACTTATTCTTTTGCGGAATCTATTTTTAACGATAGGTTCTAAACGATAGGCATTACTATCCTACTAATATTATAAACACGATGATTTGGTTGCATCGATGGATGCATTGATGAATGCATTGATGGATGCATCGATGGATGCATCGATGAATTGTAATTTTTTATACCCTTAACCCCAAAAGAGTTCATAGATTGAGCTGAAATTTTAATAATCTAGAATAACACCCAGTACATTTTTATACCTGAAGATTGGCATTGACACAGGTAGATTCCTTTTGAACTGCTTGTACCTAGTATCTATATAAGGTCTTTAGGTATTAACAGTTTTCTAATAACTTCCTAACAATGCAGTGGAAATAGATACTTCCATAATATGGTAAAGGTATTCAAAGTTGTAGGCTTTATGTCTTAGAAGATACTTGTTAAGAAGAGAAAACTATGCTTTCTTCTGACGGATTGTCCTTCGCATCGTTGACTCATTGGCTGCATTCCCAAGTGGAATCTATTTTAAAACGCAAGCATAATTTTTTGCCTTTTCCGACTCCGACCTATGGTGAAGCTTATTGATGGTACTCTGATCTTGTAGTCTAGTAGAACAATGTTTATCTCAATATATGTTTGGCGGAAATACCATTACCGCCAAAGCTACATCAAATAAATCTTGATAGCATGCTGATACTTTAACATTATAACGTTAATAAACATTTGAACTGTAGCTGACTATTTAAAGTACCCAAGTTCAAATACATTGCCTTACCCTTCCGTAAGCAATACAGAATGCTTGTTCCAGCCAATAGCACATCTACGCCTATGATTATTATTGCTTTAGTAAGCATATTTATTTCGTCATGCATTCATATGGGTTTCATTTACTAATATAAAAATTATCAACCATTAAATTCTTAAACAACATTAATTTGGGTCATCCTAAAATATCGGTGTTATTGCGCATCAACGCGACGGCTTAGGTTTTAGATGAAAACTAATACAGATTTCTTTAAAATTTTACATAAAGCCTTTAAAATTTTCAATTTATAAAAAAATATTAAACTTAAAAAAAAAACTTTTAAAAGATTTACAAACATATTTGAATTATATAAAGTCCAGGGAAACCTGTTAAAAACTTGGAGTAAGAAAAACAATTTCATCATAAGCAACTCTAATAAAAACGAAATCAATAATTGATTAAAACAAAGGTATGCAAAAACAATACAAACAGTACAATTTAATAAACTTCTTAATAAACAAAAGAACAAAATCTCAGCAAAAAGTTTTCCAACTGGCTATTAGAGTTTTCGAGAATAATGGCAGTTTATTACAACAAAAACTATGAAAAAAGATTTTTCAAGTAAAGGCTAAAGTTACTTCTTAAAAACAATCCTCAAAGAAAAGTTTTAGTAAAGTTTTTTAATCAAAAATTAATTCGATATTTGTGCGATTTTATCTTTTTAATGATACAGCCAATATTAAATTATATAGAGACACGTGAATATGAACGCACTCGAAAACGGACTGAGAGAAAACTGACTGTTCTATGGTGAAATTTGACTTTAACATCATCAGAAATTGAGGCCAAATATGTTATTATTTAATTATCATTGAAAACAAACAATTGATACTAACGTGGTAAAAAAAGGAAATTTTCAATATTTTGTTTTAAAATTATTGTTCTTCGTATTAAAGTAATCTTCCGTTTCTTCAATTCAACATTAAACTTAAGAACATTACATCTTATATTTACATCATACTAACAAGTAATTTTAATAAGAAAATATAAGACATCTTTATTTTAATTATCTCGTTATGCACCTTTAAGATGCTCATATTTTCTCTTCATATGGTCCAATTAAGACTTACTATGCTTTCATAGTCCTGGCATAGAATCCTTCTAACCGCATTAAGCTTAAGAAAACGTTTAGGTTTGCTGACTACTAACGTCACTTCGTATTATGTAAACTCATCTTCATCATCAGAAACAAAAATAAAGGCTTCCCCAAGGATCTCCTAATCTCGTAGCTCGATCTTGCACTCTCCACCTCTAACAACTACCGGTAACCTTGATCAGATCATTGGGCTATTTTATAAACGATAAATACCTCCCTATACTCTATCTTCTAACACTTGGTTGCAGCTCTTTACCCTACTGTCATATCCATCATCCGTTTATAGAGCCAAATTTGCCCTTTCAATTCCCACTTCAATTTACCAATCCATCAGACTATATCGGTGGGTGACTTCTGTTCTTTTGAATTACTGAGTTTTCATAAGGCCTAAAGTAAAAAATAACAGTCATAATATATTATCCTTTAAGATAAATGAACTTGTTACTGTACCTTAAAAAATCTAATTTAAAACTTAATTTAATTTAGAACACCTCAAAATGGTGTTCATTTCCAAAAATCGCTTACTTTTAAAGAGCTGTAAATTAATAACTTAAGCAAACTGCTTTATAACAACATTTTGCTCTTACTTTCCTAGATACAGAAGCAACTACGATACAAAACAATTTTGACACATGCACATTAACTATTGCATAATTATTGACATTTATGCATTGGTTATTATGATTGCTTTTCGTTTGCCGCACTCAAACATACGTTAGTTTGAGCAATGCACAAATAAGGCCGGAATTTTCGAAGGCATCTCATCAAGTTTACTATGTCAGTAACAGTATAAAAGTCATGTTTTACACAAGCATCTTATGTGTAACAGTCTTATGAAATTACATATTAAACCTTTGAAGCAACTTTGATGTAGTATTTTAAGTCAAATGAATTTTTTTCATTTTTTTAAATTGGGATTTGATTGCAAATTTTTAAATCTACTTAATCTTATTTCTTCCATATTTAAATTATTGCCTTCAAGTTTAATTCTAACAAAGTCATACAAAAACATATATATTATTAATAAATACAAAAAGAATGTAAAGAATTTCCAGAAAAGTAGCAAAACCCGCATCGCGTGTCCGAACAATCAACTCAATATCGACATTAATAAAAATATATCACTAGTCAAGATACCCCACCTCCCCAAAATAACACGCATATCACCACTATAACCTAAATAGGTTATACAATTACACATCACGCTTTATTGTCGTGATAAATACTTTCTCACACTTATCATTTACCGAATCTACGCCACTGTCCATTTTAGATAATGGTGCGAGTGAAATAAAAAATACGGGTTGTATACTTGTGTGACAAAGCTAGAAGCACACCAACGTATATTATTATAGTGTCCACAAGCCAAGCGGATATTGATTATCTGCCACAGTTGAGAGCCACCGACTCCCCCCTCCTTCTCAACCGTACGCTTTCTACACCATCCATAACCTCTTCGCTATAGAAAATTTCCACCGTAAGTTTGACGCGAAATGGTGCATTTTCCCGGTACGCCATTCGGCAACATCACCCCTTTTCGCGTTTCGCAACCTTTTCAATATTTGATCTCTGTCTAACAGAGCGGGTACAATGTGATTGCAATATCGCTGTCTCGTTCAAACACATTTTGTAATCATTTTCGATGCATTCCCGTGTCATGATTTTCCCGCGATACTCGCGATTGTGCTCTTATTCAGAAAATTAATAAAAAATATGTTTTAAATGGATTTGTATTCGATATTTTTTAGTTTTTGATGAAATCGTACTAAAGCCCTTTAATTTGATTATTTTAGCCACTTTATTTCCGATATATCTCATCATATTTTAAACTATCATGAAGGTATGAAAATATACATGATATATTATAATGAATAAAGAATATGTATTTAAATAGTAGTTTGAACTTATGTATGTATTGCTAGTATAATGTACCGGTAGTATTATTCAAGATTTTTTTTTCAAATCAATATTTATATAAATTATAATTTGACTTCCATCATGGAAAAAAAATCATTTTTTAATCCCACAGATGCATCAATAAAGGTAGGTACTTGAAATCTTATAAAATGCATATGTATTAATTTTTTTATCATAAAAAAAGATGTTTTATTTAAAGGCGCAATCACGAACCAATATTCAAACCAAGTTTCAAAACAAGTCTCAAGGATTCACCTCTAACTTAAAAGCATGGCATGTCTAGACACAACTAGTGAACAAATTCTTTACTACTAAACTTTCGTGGGGCAAGGGACTCACTACATACACATTACTCCTTAGTGTGTGTGCCTGTACTTACAAGCTGTGAAAAATTGCTTTTAAATCTGTGTGAGCCGCACACATAAACACCTTTAAGCGTCATTGGGGAGTTGTTTCACAGTGTGCGTAGGGGAGACAGGACAAAAAGGGGTCGATTCGTGAACTAAATAGCTTAGTGTTAACACATATTGACATCAAATTCACCACGATGTTATCATTTATTCAGGTAACAATAAATTCATTGTGCTTTTCGTTATGGTTTACGTTGTGTATAAATTTGGGTACCTAATTCCAGACCGGGATGGTTTTAACAGCGCGTGGCAACGATTAATTATTTTCGTCGCTTTGTTTATTTAGCGTTGACTTTGCTTTCGAGTTATTACGACTTTTAATTGCCGTCAACTCACCAGCCTTTTGAGCTATTTAGCAACGCTTTGTATTTAATTTGACGTTAAAAATTTATGTGTTTACAAATATTTGTAGAGGTTTTGGTAATAGAATATTTTATTTTTTGGCAACGTAGAATTGCTGTAACAACTTTTGATACTAATATCGTTTGCAATTTGTGATAGGCGTACAGAAGCTTGTAGTACCTATGTTATATAGTGGAGCAAAGTAGCGTTAAGTTTACATGTAAGTTTTGGAAATTTTAAAGCAGCATACCTAATAAAAAAAAAATATTGTCTAAAAATACTTTTAATACTGTATGAGTAACAAGCTATTCCATGGATAAATATTCAGACCCGATTAGATTTCCAGTACCAGCTGGGAATTGAACTAACAAGCCCCACAGCTTAGTGCGGCTCTTAATAATCACACCATACAGATTGTAATTGTTTTTAAATTTACATAAACATAAAACAACAACCATTATTGTTATGGTGCGTACAGATTGCTGTAATGGAACTTGTAATGTAACATTCTGCGCGCCACACGTCCAAATACGCAACGTGCGCAGAATGTTACATTACTAGCAATCTGTACGCACCATTATAATAATATTTTCTTCGTAAAGCTGTACAAAAGAAACTAAAAGGCGCTCAGAACATAACTTCAAGTTATTCAATATTTACCGCCTCGTGATACTTGAACATAATCCAAGTAGTTATTTAAGTGAGTGTGAGTGTGTGTGTGTGTGTGTGTGAGTGTGTGTGTTTATAGTTTCTACATACATAGTAGTAGACTTCAGTACTTAACTAACAATAGTGTACAACGTAAAATAGTCACGTCATAATATGTAAATACGTCTATAATAAACCTAGACAACACAGACATATAATGAATTTAACTGTAATAATAATGAAAGATCTAACGCTGAATATCATAATGAACTCGTAATGAAATTATTGGCCACACACAGAGAGTTAGACAACGCCCCGGCGACGACGACTTAACCTGCTGAAGGACTTCTTAATTTAAAGTATCGATATCGATACTTAATTCACGATTTTCTTACAAATATAGATTTAGGAATTTCCTAGCGATGATTGGATCTCAACATTTTTTCAAATGTTTTTTTTTTGTTATTATATGGCTTCAGTGAAACGCGTCTCTTGAATTAATGTTAAAGATATTTTTGAACTCATTTTTGAATTTATGAACTCATTATATTAAGATGGATGATATCTTGGAACGTATGCCACAGTTTTGAACCACATATTCTATGGCAAAAAGTATTGTTTTTTAGTAAGGAACAAAACCTTAAAGTTATGGGAAATCAACAGGAACACCTTGTATATTAAAGTAGGGACAAGATAATAGGTCACTTTTGACAGATGTCAATCTCATACATTTTCTTAAAACACAACCAAAAATGAACTTTATTTGGCTGATATAAGGAAACGTCAAATGTGACTTCTTAATATGGCCCTACTTTAGTCTGGGAGCAATATAAGTTGTAAACAGATTTTTTGTTTTATAGCAGTATTTTAAGCCAAATTCATAGCATTACATCTAAAAAGAAGCAATTAAACTTTATTGATAATAATTTTTAGTAGCAAAAAACAACCCTGAAATCTTATGGTCACCCTATGGTTTTAATAATTAATATTAGTATAAATGTCTTGGGTCAGTGACGTTACCATGAGGCTAAATATATTATTTTAAAATAATCATAAATCATTATTTTAAAATAATTCTCAAATAATCTTTGCATTATTTTGCAAGTTGTCACGTCCGCAACTAATGTTTCATTTTTATAATTTTATAGCGCTCTCATAACTTAAAACAAAATTAACGTAAAAAATATACTTATAATGTCGTCACGCTGTAGAAAAAAGTTTATACAGAGTTAATTTGTAGTCACCGGCCAAATTTTTTTTAAAACATTAAGTATCGTTATAGAAACGATTTTTGCAAAAAAAAGTTTTTTTTACAAAGGAATAAATATATCCGCTATCATATTAAGCAAACCATGATCCCTCTAAATTACCATTATAATAAAGACAACTACGCGCTACTACAAAACATCTTGTAGTACTACGTCGTAGTATTATAAGAGAAATGCCGCGTCGTAGTAGCTTTGTTCATCAATAGCGACTATTTGCATAAAATTTTGTGGTGCCATATCTTTATTGTTTTTTACCGAGATATACTAAAATAAATATGCAGGTACGTTTATATCGTATCAAAGAAACTAAGATTTAAATTTGGCTGGTGACTACAAATCATTCCTGTATAATAATATAATAGCAATCATACAATAACAGTACAATTGGAAACCTAGCTGGTGAACTCAGCGAGTACATAAATTATATGCATGTAGGCGTATTTTCTATACAATAGGTACGCAGTTCATGGTCACCCGCATATTACCACGCACAGATATGATTTTCACAAATACAATTAGAAAACCTCATATACATACATACATACATATCTTCACGCCTTTATCCCTTATGAAGTAGGCAGAAGAGCAGCGGCTTTAGAACCATCTGAAGTCACATTTGACAAATTTGGAGGTAATATAATGATGGAGGGAGACTATTGTAGTGACAGGGAGTCAGCCCATCGCCCAAAAAAACGCTCATAAAACCTCGGTCCCTTAACCGACTTTTACAGTATGCCCGGGAAGAGAAGCAGCTGGTACGTTCGATGAATGTACCAGAAAACCTCATAAACACAAATAATTTTTTAATATTTAATCTTACCAGACGCTAACGCAAATCTTACTACATATAATAATACTTCAGAAACTTAACTAAATATAACTCGCAGATCTATCCACACTATCGATATCGTCACTTCCCATCCCTCTAAACCAGTAGTATCTAGAGAGGCGAGCTACAATAAAATGTACCGAGCTAGCTACAAGGCTGAGCAGTTACTCGCCACCCTGCTCCTGTTCGTTTTCACCTCCCCCCACCCTCGGCATATGCACGCACACATGCGCACTGCCACACACCCACACATGCGTCTGTGATGAAGGTTAGGTTTGGTTTTGAACTTTTAGTTTTTGGACACACCGTGGAGGTATACTCGTAGTTTTTCTTCTCTATTTTTTACACAGCGGTTAATAGTACCTTTGATCCCACTAAAGAAAACTGTAGTAACAGTTTCGGTCTAAGCTGATCTTTAAACTGAGAAAAAAAATTTCTCGTACACAAGCCATATTGCTGTACTATGTAGTTAAAGGACTGTTATGCATGCCAAGAAAATGCCTGCCATTTAAAATAAATTTCTGTAACTATCAAACTGACAGATCGTCATTCTGTTTTTTTTATTTATTGAAATAACGACCTTATTTGAATTACTAACGGAGTCGTGACATCCTGTCATTATTGACATTTGCTGTCATATGTCAAAAAATAATGATCTCATTTTCCGGAATGGCTATTTATAACAACTTTAGATTATATAATTTACAGCATTCGATCATTAATAGGTATTAACCTATTAATCCTATATTTTATAATTCCTCGGTTTATGTCCTACAATTTGGTGTCCATATAACTCGTGGTACAAATATTGGCCAAAATCTTGTCCTTTAACATTTTTCAAATTTTTATTACTTAATATTTTTTTTAAATAATACATTAATATCTCACTTGTATAGGGTCTAAATAAGACTTTATTATTTCTATGATCTAATATATAAAATTCTCGTGTCAGTTTTCGTTGCCATACTCCTACGGCAACGAAAACTGACGAAACGGCTTGACCGATTTTGATGAAATTTTGGTGCTTATCCGGTATCTATGAGAATCGGCCAACATCTATTTTTTTTTTATTTATATGGCAAAACAACGTTTGCCGGGTCAGCTAGTAATAACTATATAATAAAGTCCATAGCAAAAACAGAAACAAAACCAATTTAAGCTCTATGGTTTATCTGATCGCTAATAACATTATTTTATGATGTCCGTAGTTCTTTATGCACCTTATGATAAGGTAGATTATTGATCAACCCTATATGCATTTTAAGATTATAATTATTCTGATAATTCAGAGACTTTAAAATGTAAATATTTTCAGACTTTGTACGAAAGCTATTTGTCCGAAACGAAAATAACCCTCTCACCGCACACTAACATACAGCTAGTGACGTAAGCGTCAACTAGTTAATATCGATATGGTTAGCACTAAATATCCGTTGAGTACAATTCTATCAACTATAGCTATTGTCAAACTGCAGATTACCTGCTTATCGGAGATTGCCTCTAGTTTGTGGTTAATTATATATTTGTGCGTTAATTGGGGATTTGGTGAAATACAAACAGACACAAAGAATACAGATAAACACTAGTTATCAATGCTTTTATAGTAAATTTAATGGTTTTGAATGATTGGTTTAGCTTTTGGAATACTAGATCCCCAAAGTTTTACTTTCGCTTATCACTCACTTTAAAATATCAGGATAAAAATATTAGACTGTCTAAGCGTGAAAGAGTAATAAACATACGGGGTTGATTTGTAGTCACCGGGCAAATTTTTTTTACGTAGTAATAATTTATTTATTATCATTAACAAAATAATCATTTATAGAAATAATTTATGCAAAAAAGCGAGGTATTTCTGTAATAGGCAATTGATATTAGTTGCTAACATACTAAGGACAGCATGCTCATTCTAACTAATCAGTCAATACCATTAAAATAAAGACAACTACGCGCTACAACAAAACATCTTGTTGTACTACGTCATAGTATTATCAATGAAATGCCGCGTCGTAGTAGCTATGATCATCAACAGCGACTATTTGTAAAATAGTTTATGGTTCAATATTTTTATTTTTTGTACTCAGCGATACTAAAATAAATATGCAGGTAGGTTTGTATTGTATCAAAGAAAATAACATTAAAATTTGGCTGGTGAATAAAAAATCAACCCTGTATATGCATCTAACCATCATACACCAAGTTTATAATATCAGTAAGATAATCAATAGATATTGTAAAGTAGGTAATAAATATTTCCATTGCTAAGTGTTACGTCATATCTTCTTTCTGAAAGAAAAATATTCTTCGAACAAAGATCAAGAAGTTGATCTTATAGGGATAAATACATTTAATCCTGGGGCTTGTTGTTCGCAAAGTTACATAAGCTTGACATAAAATTAAAAATATAGAGATATTTTTAAAAGTAAGGAAACAAATAAGTATGTCAGTAGATATAGTATCGTATCGTTTTACGTATGAAAAAACTATCCTCTATAACTATGATGTTTCGCTTTCAGGGCATTACATTAAGTACCTTAACCGACATTTAATTAATTACGTTTTAAATATATAAATATATCCTCTTTAGTATTGAATTAAATTTTAATTTTAATTGAATTACATTGTAATTTTGTAATCAATTTAATTCTGAACTTCATAATGCTATGGTTATTATAAAATCTCGGAATCAATGAAATCTACTATCTATTTTCATTGAAAATACTAAATAATATAGGACCTAGGTGTAATCCCTGAGGCATTCCTCAGTTCACTTAAACAAATAAGAGCCGTTAACAAAATAAGACCTTTAAAATTTGAATTTGACTCTCCCATTTTCGCAATTAGAGTTATGGTCATTGCAGTAAATCTTCATGTATAGCAAAAGCTGTTTGATTTCAGAAATACTAAGCGATGCAGGGCTTTATCCAAGCATTTTGAAAAATCTGTTTACATGTCTCCCTCTCTAAAAATCTGATTCTAAAGTATTCTATAACTTTTCAATCAAATTGACAAAAAAAATATTTTGTACATTATTTTACTTTTAAATTGTATTTTTGTTATTCTTGTAGCGCAGTAGATTTCTTAGGCGTATTTTCCTTTATTTATTTATTATTTATTTATTTATTATCATTACCAAAATCCACAGACCTTAAATATATTTGAATAATGTACATGATTGATAAGAAACTTACATCTAATGACGGATTTACATTTTATAATTATAGGTGGAGAGTGGATATATACAACATATAAAGTAAGTTTTGTTTTTATAAGTTTTTGAAAAAATAAGGAGTGTTATGGGAAAAAAAGTACTATAAACCAATCATCTTAACTTAATTTAAAAGTACATGGTTTTAACCAATTTATTAAGAAAAAAATATACATTTAAGTATTTGAGACTGAATTGGAATGTATGTTCATGAATGTGTGAAAGATATGTGTATGGGTGTGTCTGAATGGGTGTAAAGTATGGGTGAGTTTGGTTTTGTATAGTCAATTATTATTTTCTAAGTTTGAGATCAACACTTCTGTTAACAGTCTCCTAAATTGATATTTACTGGAATTGAATACATCAATAGAATAAAAGGTTTTATTATAAGTATTTATATCAATGACATACTATACTAGAATAAAAAGTCTTTTTACGAATCGTTAATGTAAGTACACTCAGAACAATAGTGGACCAGGGATTGAGCCCTGGGGCGTACTCATATAAACTACTGCTGATCCCACAGATATACATCTATGTGGCTGATCCCCGTGATTTCTTTCCATTAATACCAACTCTTTCCATTATATTACATGATTAAGATCATTTAGCCGAATATGTTACGATGGTGCAGTTTCATGATCGTATTTTAGTAAAAACAGCCAAAAACCATGGAAAAATCACATCAAACACCATAAGTGACGTTCGAATGAAGCCTGCGTTCGACTTCCAGACTGACAGAAAAAGATGAATCTTTGTAAGGATATTTCTATACACATTTTATTAGTCTTGTCATGCTGAAAGACCTCAACAGATCTGGGCAAAGTATGCTGTATTAAAAGACCTTACCCTGGAATAACACATTGACTAGTTTAAATCTGATTCACAGCTTAGATTTTTTTAGCAAATTATTAGAATTTATTTTTAACCTGGTATGTCAATTATCATTCAAAGCTTGCATTTCTGAGCATTTTGGATCATTTATAAAATTATATTACGGTTTTCAATACTGGAGTCTTACCAGTATCATTACGCTCAGTTGACCATCTACTATTGCAAACCCGATTGCTAAAGGTGACAATAATGGACAAACCTCTCTTTCAGATGGGTAGAGCTTTGTTATAAGTGTATCTTACCAGGTATCCCTTATGGGGTAAGCAGAACACCAAAGGCTTTAGAAATCATCTGATGTCAAGTTTGTCAAATTTGGAGGTATTATAATGATGTAAACGATAGTTTCTTTTTGGTACGGACTGCCAAAGTGTGGAACAGTCTGTTTTTCCTGGCCACTACAGTCCTGGTGCTTTTAATTGTAGAGTGGATAGGTTGTCGTGGATGATATGTACCACCATAGTCTTAATGTGCACTTTCCATCAGGTAGCATGGACGACAAACATCTTATACTTTTCACATAAAATGATGTAAAGAGATTATTGCAGAGACAGGAGTTCAGATTGTCGCCCACAAAAACACCAATAAAATCTTTTTCCCTCAACTGATTTTTACAGAATGCACGGGAAGAGAAACAGACATTTTTCTTTTGTTTTTAGTCCAGCATGGTAGCAAGGATTTTGAAAATACCAATTAAATCAGTATTTTTCGATTTGTTAGAAATTTTCTCACACGATTTTATCATAAAGCAATTTATTTGGGCTTATTTTTCGTATAATGCGTTGAAAAACATGTGTAGGTAGAGTAAAATGACATCGCCAAAAAAATGTGAAGTGTAGGTTTCGGGGTTTTACATCGTGGGTGTGATTCTGTAATGCGTTCCGTAAATAAAATTATTATGAAAAGGAAAGTAAGATTGAAACATAACATTATGTAAAACATATATCTGTTACTTGGTTAATTGGTCAAAGTCAAAGTATTTTTTTTTATTCCGTAGATATTTAAATACTCTTGCAATAAGTCAAACTATTTACAAATTGAACTGAATCTACCACCACTTCGGAAAGTTGATCTGTTGAGAAGAAGTGGCAAGAAACTCAATAGCAATCATCTTTTTAAAAATACACAAAAACAATTAACAGCCACGGAATTCCATCTTCTTGCATCCGGATATCTCATAGTAGACCTTTTCACACAACACCTATCCTTAAATCTATCGAAGGGTTAATCTTAAATATTTTTGGAATTTTAATATAAAAGCGTACACAGAAGGAGTTAGTGACGAGTTAATTACTGTTGTGAAGATCTATATAATATGTAAACTATTCGCTATTCTCCGATCGTCATGTCATGTTGTCATCGGTGGCGCCGCGTTACAAGGAAGCGTGGGTAGGTGTCGCTACAAGTACCTTAACCACCCTTCTCACACTATGTCATCTTAGATTATATTGTCATTTCTTTACTAAATATCAGGGTGATGGCAAATTACCTAAAAAAGGCCTAATTATATATCTTTTACTTTAAAATAAATGTGATTATTCCATTTTTTCATACATCGTGGTTTTAAATTTTTTTATGACTCCGGCAGCTAAACGAGCTATGTGAATTAAAAAGAGTATATTTTTAAGATTCTATCCGTCTAAAAAGTACAATTTTTGGCCCCGCCATTTTTAGGAAATAAAATATTAATTTTTCCCTGGTGAAAATAAACAAAAATGATCTGGTATCAAAGCGCCATTCGTAAATGTCACAATTTCCGGTAATTTTGACATTTTAGTGACAGATGACGTAACTTTTTACTTGTCATATTGCCATAATGTCAGTGTCAATGTCGATAAAATGTCATTTCGACAATGATATTTCTTTAATCTATGATAGAAGCCAATCGACGACTAAATTCATTCATACATAGAATTAAATCATACAAGAAAAATTGCAATTTACTACAAAGAGTAACGCATACTTTGTTTTCTCGATAGGAATATAAATAACATTCCATCACCTTGCTATTCTCATTAAACTGAACGGAAATGGAAATCTATGAGTGTGCTGAAAATTATGAATGCAGGTTTAATCTTTCTTTAATTAAATTAAGTAAATGGCGGGGCGAAAAAAATATTTAAACTATGAAATCGTAAGGTTACCTTGTCAGATATATAAAAAACCAAGATTCAATTGTGCCGGAAATAGTTTACAAAATAAAACCACTTTTGAATAAGCCCTGGGTTGTGTTATGGTAAATTAATAATAATATTGCGCATTTTGAATAACATCAATTTATTAGCTGATTAAATTCCTAATCCGTAGAAATGGGTTAGGTATCCATTCTTACATCACGTTTTAATACTTTGTAGATTGTATTGAAAAAAAAAAACAGTGTTAGTTAAGATATTTTGATACTTTTTAGTTGATAACTACGAATCAATATTAAATGAAAATATTTTTTCACTTTTATTTCAAAAAAGCAGTATTTAATAAACAAGCCCTGCGTCTTTTTCATGTCCTTTGTTTCAAAAAGGCCGTCTGGTACTTGAGCAACAGTAAAGCTTTCTGAGAGTATTCCGGTTGCCGGTGGAATGAGAGGGAAGAATCATTGTTGAGCGCTGAGAAAATTCTCAATTGAGGCTCTTCCGTTCGGGGATGGTGGCTTTATGTTGATCGTGAGATTTTGTATTATTTATGTTGTTTTAGTTTTCGTAGAGACAGCATTTTTCGTGATAGAAGTATACTATTATCAAATCGTCTTTATTTATTATTTTCAAGGGATTTTAATGGGTTTGTTATTTTAAATACTCATTAGAAGTACCTACATTTTGCCTTAATAATATGTTATTTTTGAGGAAATGATAATTAATATACATATCTATATGTATTCTTCACTTATTTTGAGTAATTATTGGTTAGTTGCTTCCATGCTGGACTGGAAGCGAAAGAAAAACATAGAATGTGCCAGCTGCTTCTCTTCCCGGGCAAACTGTAAAAGTCAGTTAAGGGACAGAGGCTTTATTGGCATTTTTCTCGGCGATAGGCTGACCCCCTGTCACTGCAATAGCCTCTCTCCGTCATTATAATACCTCATTTGTCAAACGTGACATCAGATGGTCTTATAACCACTTGTGTTCTGCCTACCCCATAAGGAATACAGGCGTGAAGTTATGTTAGTACCTCTATATTGCCTAAATAATATGTTATTTTTCAGGAAATTAAAATAATAATTTATGTAGTCTTCACTTATTTTAAGTCATTATTGCTTAGAATGAGATCTATTGGCAGATAGGGTTATATCGAAGTCCTGCTAAAAACATTAAGATTTTCAGGGACCAATAAGAAGTACGCAAGCGTAATAATTCCTCCGGGGGTGGCGAAGTAATGATCAAAACGCCTCCAATACTGCGACGGCATGAGTCTTATCATTATAATTTATTCAGAACGTAGATTCCCGGATACAATTTTACGTGTAGCTATCTAGAATTTTGACATAAATCAATAGGTACGCATTTTAATATACACATTATTAATATAATACTCGTAGAATACAACAAGGGTAGATGAAACTCTTTCTGTTCAAAGATGACATTTAAAACCAAAACACTTATTGCGCATTCACGCAACAATATTTTAATATTAAGTATTAAATACTTTTTACGTAATTTGACTGCAACGTTCAGTGTAGTTCACTTTTATATCCTTCTATGTTAGTTATGCTATAACATATTACAAAACTTAAGTTGTGTTCTTAGTCATCATCATCCAAAGCCAGTAGGCGTCCACTGCTGGACATAGGCCTCCACTAAGGTCCCGCGCCGCCCTCATCCAGCGTTTACCGGCGACTTTGAACTTTTCTGCCCCAACGGCCATCTGTTCTACGAGCTTTGTTCCCTGCCCATTGCCACTTCAGCTCTGCAATCCTTCTGGCTATGTTTGTGACTTTGGTTCGCCTACGAATCTCCTCATTCCTGAATCGATCTTTGCGTTCTTAGTAAGTTCAGAACCTGCACATACTTTACACTCATATCATTTTCATATATGGCGCAAAATTTTTAATATTTGCCTCAGATCTTTGGCTCGTGTTCGCATTGGGAAAGGGATCTTCCAAGCTATTTGAAGTTTGAGTGCTCGGTTTTACTACCTCGTTTTGCAGGCTTGTCTCTTTAAACTTGCAATGTGACACGAATATATAACACTTTGTTAACAATTATCAAAAAGCTAGATTTTCTCTGCTTTCACGACTATCCTACTAATATTATGATTGTGAAAGTGAGGACGTATAAATGTAGTCTACAAAGTAAATATGGCTAAGTCATTCACAACTCTTCTTTTGCGATTTACTCGACGTACAGCGACATCTATCGAATAAGAGCAAACTAAGTTTTTTCTAATATATAAACACTCGTGTCACAGTTTTTGTTGCCATACTCCTCCGAAACGGCTTGACCGATTTTGATGAAATTTTTTGTGCTTATCCGGTATCTATGAGAATCGGCCAACATCTATTTTTTTTTATTTATATGGCAAAACAACGTTTGCCGGGTCAGCTAGTTATATTATAAATGTGAAAGTTTGGATGGATCGATGTATGCACGTCTGGATGTTTGTTACTCTATCACGGCAAAACGGCTTAATGGATTTGGATGAAATTTGGCATAGTGATATTTTACAGTCTGGAATAGCAAATAGGTTACTTTTTATCTCGATATTCTCGCGGGATTTGAAATGGCGCGGGTAAAACCGCGAGAAACAGCTAGTAAATACATATTTTATTATTATATTTTTATAGACTTACTGTTATAGCTTGAGTAACAATATTTTTTTACTAACACATAAGCCAAAGCTCTAACACTATAAAATAAAATGAAGGAACAACTGCAGATTTGATTACTTATAAAAATGAGGAAATTCCCGTAGAATTCAGGTCTGTGAATACGCCGCCTGACCTTTTTGACCCAGTTCCCTCAACCTACAACAAAACCGTATTGTACGCTGTGCAAAATTACATTAATATTCTTGATATCCTATTTAATATATGCTGATAAAATACAGATTAATTAAAACTTAACCTTCTTTGTTAATAGACTGAAATCTTAAATACAGAATACTGTACATACATACATAAGTTGAGACCCTGTGTATTTTATTAATTCAAATAAAGAATTGATTTTTCAGTGTGTCTGATTTTGAGGTTTTTCAATGTTCTTTATAACTCGGTAGATGGCGTTGGGTCTTCTAAAATAATTTATTTTAGTTTAATATAATTTAGTTGAGTTTACTCAATACGTGAGAAACTATTATTTATTAATTAAATATGATGTTTATGGTAAACATGCATGCAAGCGCCATCTGTTGTTGAAGATAAAACTATAACTTAAATCCACAGGAAAATCACCCGCCTCATTCATTGATTTATATAGCACCCTCTAGCATGAACAATCGAACTTATAGCTTTACTGCAATATGTTGACTATTGATCGATATTATGAAAGAAACACCTCATTTAAGGCTTCTAATAGAAAGTTCTTTAACTTATCTGTTGTCATCCTCGACCTCACCTTGACTTAGCATTAGATGAGATTGTTTATAGATAAAAAAAAGAGAAGATACAGGAAAAATATACATTTTAGTAGGAAAAAGAATATCCTTTATGTTTATTTGTGTATTCATATATCATTGATCCTATTTCTGATTATTGGGACGGTTATTTTGTGAAAAAAGAAACGTTTTTTTTTCAAATATGTACATCTCAACCCTCTGACTGTGGGTCTATGCTCTGAGTGACAGATGAGCTCCTATTGGCCCGCAATCTACCGTGGGCCCGTAAATCCAATTTAAAGGTCGGAAAGCAGCTTCTGACGAATACAGTATTCAGCAAAAAAAAATTATATGTATGGATGTAAGGAACTGAATTGTTCTCTTACCTAGGAGAAGGCCTTTTTCAGGCCTTAATAAATATAATAAAGCTAAAAAAAATGTTGTAAAACCAGCTTATCTGTATAATTACAAGTTAAACAGAGATTTTTGGAAGTCGTCGTGGTGCCGTGGTTACTGTGTGTATCATACGATATCGCAGGTTAAGCAACGTTCGGCGCGGCAAATTTTGAATTAATTTGCCCAGTCCTTTGGGTAAGGTGCAAAAATATATTTTAAATTCTGGGAGTTTCAAAGATTAACGCTTACAAACAAAGCAACTCTACAATATTAGTAAAGTTAATAGTAGTATTAACATAGTAGCTAAACATAAGGTAACCTAAATCAAACCATAAACAAGTTACTCAATCCTCTATGAAGTACGAGGCAGCTGGGAAATCTTGGGATTTGCAGGAGTTGTGACAACGATTCTAAATATTTCTTAAAGCTAAGAAAAAATTTTTTGAATTCACAAAAATTTACTTCTATTCTAAAATATACAAATAACATTTAATGGCTTAATAATAAAAACTTTGGCTGAAGTAGAAGTCGTCAAGGTAAAGGATCTCCGCATTTGAAAAAAAACATGAAGTACTCAATCGATTTCAATGAAAATTATATGGGGTCAAATGGACTTCTCATCCTCCATCATATGAAACAAGAATCATCAAAATCGGTTCACCCAGTCAAAAGTTATAAGGTAACAAACAAAAAAACATACAGACGAATTGAGTACCTCCTTCTTTTTTTGATGTCGTTTGAAAAATTAAGGTAAGTATTATCTGCCGATTCGCTTGCAAACAATTTCACAGATTATCATTACAAAACATTATGATGCTGCTTAAACATTTTAGTGGATTGTCGAAAACAATGGTTCTTTCTTTATACCGTGATTTTCTTCATCATCAACCTCAAAGTCATTTATCGTTGTGTTAAGATCCAACTCAAACACAGATTTAGTGTTGGGATCTCTTCGAATATGTAATAAAACCAGTGGACTGTATAGGTGCTTTTTATTTTCACCCGTATTACAAGAATATTACAATATTGTTATCAGTTACGGCGTTAAAGGACTAAAGGTTAAAGGACGTGTTACGGCGACGGTGTCGTCCCAACCAAACCTGACCGCCCCGCGCAGCCGGCTACAGAGCCGGTTTTGTCGTCACGTCAGTGTCCGGCCCCGCACGTCTCCTCTCGCGCGTATTCATGTTGGAAATCCCAACATTTAGTCTAGAAATGGTCTAGAACTACTAGAAAAGTCATGTTTGTTGCAATATAGCGGTGCTACCACGAAAGCCTGTGTTTGATCAGTTTGGATCAAACACAGGCTTTCGTGGTATCGGACCTCATCAGCAAAGATTGAGATAGTAGTTTAGATTGCGGATCTCTCCGCAGGAACTGTTTTTTTCAACCCCGGCCCACAACCGAAACGTCCAGGCAAAATGTAAAATAGAAATATGCATACTAAATCATAATATTTGGACCAACTAAATACGCTATATTTGGTTGGTCCAAATATAGCGTACAATGTTAATTGTAATAAAAAATTATCAGAGAATTATCTCAATATTTTTTATATATTTTGGCCGATATTTTATTTCACACACAACTGCCTATTGTGTGTGAAATAAAATATCGGCCAAAAGTTCCGCCACGGCTGAGGTCGGCCAAGAAGTTACCGTGAACGGTGTTCGCTATCGCCAGATGATAACGGGCTTCTTGTGGTCCTAAATTTTTGATATGGAGCAGGACGATATATGGTTCGAACAGTATGGTGCCACTTGCCACACAGCCAATGAAGCAATGGCTCTTTTGCGTGAGAATTTCAATGGTTGTGTTATCTCACGTGTCGTGTCGATGTTAATTGGCCGCCACGATCATGTGATTTAACACCGTTGGACTTCTATTTTTTGGGAATATTTAAAAGAAAAAGTGTACGCCTATAAGCCAAGAACAATGCAAGAGGATGAGATAATTCTGTATTTACTTATGTCTAAGACTTATTGAAAATATGAACCATCGCCTCGAAGTGTGCCACCGAAGCCGCGGCGTGCAATTGGCCGATATTTTGTTTCACACATATTTGCCATAGATTCATAAAACTTTACTTCAATTCTAAACTATACAAATAACATTTAATGGCTTAATAATAAAAACTTTGGCTGAAGTAGAAGGTCATCAAGGTAAACGATCTCGGAATTCAAAAAAAAAAGTTCATGAAGTAAGTACTCAATCGATTTCAATGAAAATTATATGGGGTCAAATGGACTTCCCATCTTCCATCATATGAAACAAGAATCATCAAAATCGGTCAAAGTTATGAGGTAACAAACAAAAAAAACATACAGACGAATAGAGTACCTCCTTCTTTTTTTGAAGTCGGTTGAAAAATTAAGGTAAGTATTATTCTGCTGATAATAATAAAAATATAAAAAATATAAAGATAATTCTTTCGCAACTTTTTGTTTTGTTTACAATGAGAGGTTTTCTGACAGCTTATTAAGAAAACAAAGCGGTACAAAAATGGTACAAAAGGCTTCGATAGATGGCGCATCGTGCGTTACATCGTGCGTTTGGATTGGGCCACCCTTTATATAATATTGTATAAGAAGTACTTCCCGACATAAGTGTATTTTCAGGCTTCGTAGTGATTCAATCATCACTATAAGCATTAAAACCGAAAATATACTCGTACATATTCGAACAGCCGAACTTCATTAAACCAACTCTCTGTAGATCTCGCCTCTTACGACTAACTTAAGGAAAGGTTAAACCGCCCCTGGCAGGGGGTAGTCTCACCCCCTGACATTCCCAAATTTTCTCAAAGTATCGCTTAATGCAAGTTTATTATCTAACATCTTTGCGTTAATTAATTCTTTTCATTTTGTTTTTGTCGGTTTCTTGGGTTTTTTTAATTAGGTACTTTTTGGGTCCCTGATGCCGTTTTCGTGGTTAATTCTGTTGTAATATGAACAGTCTGTTTTGTTTTCTTAAAGGAATTTAAAGAAGGGCTTAATACAAAAGTTTAAGAGACATAATCAAACGTATTTGCTTTTAAATATAGGTTTATTGACATACCTTACATGTTATTTGTAATGTTATCATCATCATCATCATCACAAGTCTTTGTAATGAGCCCATTGCAGGGCATAAGTCTCTCACCTGGGTGACGAGGAGGTTTAGGCCATAATCCAAGCTGGCCCAATGCTGGTTGATGGATGTCAGAATTTTCAGGGCGCCGAAATGGCTTCTGACAAACCCTAACGACTACTGTATACAAGTATACAGCACCCGAGACCGACTGCTTAACGTGCCCTCCGAAGGACGGAAGTCGCCATGAGAAATGAATGGTCGGCGGTCACCAGTACAAGTTCCGACCGCGCCGAACATTGCTTAACCTGCGATATCGTATGATACACACAGTAAACACGGCGCCACGACGTCTTCCTGTAATGTTATAATCCGTATGAAATATAAAAAAATCCTTATTTAAATTGGTTTAAAATTAAAGTTACTAATGTCAATAATCTTTAACACAATATTGCATACAAAATAAAAGTTAAATACTTTTAAATTTTACCTAATATCACAGCAACTTCTTCCCACATACGATCTTTCATCACTTATAATAGTTTAATTAAACCAAAGTTCTACCAAAGAATCTTTTAAAACTTATTCAATAAACTGGGTGATTACTTACGGTTTAACCCAAACACAAGTCAACTAATCAAAGTAATCGGCAACTGGCCCGATCGACGGTATTATTAATGCAAAACTTGACTTCACCCCTTTCACTCATCCCCTTCAACCCGCCCAGTAAGGTTCTAGAAATCTCGACTTTACATTTTTAAGTCTCGCTAAGAGTTTCATAAGGAATAAATGGTATTGAATCTTTTTTGGGATTGTAAATAATAATTACTAAAAGTTATGTTTTGTTTCTTTAGTAGGGGCGTTTGATGAAAAATGAGAGTACTCCATGCAGTGCTTAAATTATTTTATTTATCTTAAAATTCATTTATACACAGCTGTAAAGGTACAGTTTTACTTAAAAAATAATATATATGGAAATATTTCTAAGAGAAATTTCTTCCTTTTTGCTTTTTACCTTTTTATTTAGCTTTGAAGACTTTTTTGTGAAAACCTTGCAAAAAATTATTAAATTTAGGGACACTTACCGACGCTACAACCACGCAACGGATACCGCAACTAGACATTAAACCAAAGAGAATCAAAGCTGAGAACCTTGCGAGTTTTCCAATGCGTATTTACGGATTCATTTTTATTTGCTTTACATATAAATTACCATTAATCACCTATACAATCAATGCATTTACTTATTCTCACCTCAGAAATATTAAAAAAAAAATAGAAATGTCATTACTCACCAACGCAAAAATTTGCTTTAAATTTCTTAGGGTTTGTTTTGAAATGACACATGCTTTAATAGCATTAAAAATATATAGATTAACAATCAGAAAAAAGAATCATTAAAGCCGTAGACATGACAACAAAAATAATCGAGAAAAGATCCATTTAAAAGTTTACACAAATGGACATCTATATACCTTCAGAACAAATGGTAGTAAAAGTAAGGTAATAATCTATTTTCTTAATACAATAATAAGATAAATAAATAAATTTTATGAAGCACAAAAGAAAGAGTCTGCTATATTTGTCCTGACATTAGTGAATCTGCTCTAAAATAAGTCAGTCAAAAAATCACATTTACACACCTTGTTAATAACATATTTATGTTAATAACATAATTATTTCACTTGTCAGCTTGCTACTGCGTTTGTGTCTTTAAAAATAGTATAAAAAACACAAATATGTGCATCGATTTTCTTTTATAAACTTTAAGAAGTTTTTTTTTTATTTTACTAAGTTTTCAGTAGCGTAAGTACAATTCTTTGCTTCATGTTATATGAAAATTCAATTCATGGGAGGTTCCAAAATGTTGGTATCAATTCTCACTATTTATTGAACAACCCTCTCTCTCCATCTCCACAGATTTGCATGCAAGTATTCGAAGCCTGTTATTATTTTCCTACAATACGCAAGATCTTAGGGTTTTTCGGATAAATACTTCACCCTAGTCGGTTTCCTTAGTAAAGTCGGGTGGTACACGAAAGGTTGTGGATTCTATTCCCAGTGCTTAAAAATGTACCTAATGTTTTTTAAATAAAATGTGATTTCGTTTTAGTCGTTATTTGTCACCCAAACTTTTCCTTTAATTCCACCGTAAAATCCTTAAAAATCAATATACCAACATCTACTGGAATTAACTTTCGAGTAAAGTATCCCAACCGTTAAAGTACTCGGAACTTCTGGTGACAAATCAACTAAAACTTAACATTCGCGATTAATAAACCATGACAGAAGTTTACTTCTGTTGCGTGAGCAACAAAATCCATTCTTACACCACCTTATCAGCTTCCAAAAACCTTTACTAACTCTTAAAATCTTTAACATAAAGTCCAAACTCCATTGCCGAACCCAGGTCGTAGCTGTAACCTGTATCAGTTGTATTTGTCAATTTGTATGACGGTTATGTATGTTATTGTAATGTTTATCTCTTTGTGATAAGGTTTATTTTTGCTTGAGCCGCTTGATGGAGTTTCCCAATATGGGCTAGGGAGGTTTACCCCTAGACCCCATCTCTACATGTTATTTACGTGCGAACACATCTCCACGAAGGGTTCAATTTATCTGACCTACTGGGATCTACACTAATATAATGCTGGGAATTGCCAGTTTTATTTTATAAGATTTTATTTCTTAGGAAAATTTCGGGGTTCGTTGTTACCTATTTTTAGATGTCAATATAAAGTAAAATTGTATTTTAAAACATTGAATACGCATCACACACAGGAGTCCAGGTTTTTAATAAACATCAAATAAGGAAGTCATTATAGCAAAATATTTTTTTTATCAAAGATTAATTCTTTTGATGTGAACAGCAGCAAGAACTAAGGCAGAAATTTAAGAGAACGAGTTAAACGAAGGGAATACCTCAAAGTAGCTAAGTGGCGGATCTCGATTATACTCATATTTTTTGGGAGACGCCGTATATGATGGCCTGGAAATATTCTATAATATCAAGCGTCGTTACAATGCCTTAGCGGAATATTTTTCTTGAGTAGAAAGCCGATATTCCCCCAAGAGTTACGACATTTCAATTTGCCAAGGCGGGCGGAAAATGGAATTACGACTGAAGCGAGAACGCAGAAGCAACGTCAAGCCGAGCCAAGCCGAGCGCTCCCGAACACAGCCGAGCTCTCGAAGCGCTTGCCGCACCAAGTATTGATTAGATGCGGAACGCCCGATCCTATATAAAATTAGGCCGCCGAGAAAAACAGATTTTTGTCCGCAAAATTGACACCTCAGGTGTTTTTTTATTGGGTAATTCGGAGGATTGGAATTGGATTTGCTATTGTTACGTTGGATCAGTGTAATATAAACAATAAGAGTTGACTAGTTCAAAGGGCCAATTGAATCTTTCCCGCCATTATCGGATAAGAAACAAAGGAAATACGAGATAAATCTTTTATTCAATATTATATAACCAATTATTCTGTAATCACAGAGAAACAAAGTAGGTGGTGGAATATACACTTCTATATTAGCGAATGTTAGCCTCGTTTTTCGTTCTTTGTTCAGCTTTTTCAGTAATCGGCAAGTGAATTTCAGTTGTCGCCACACTTGTGATAGGGTTCATATTAATATGTCTGAATTAACATTTCGATTCCGACACTCAAACTTTTGATTTACTTCAATTATGAACTTTATGTTAGAGAGGTTTAGTTATATTTGTTTGTGTGATAGCGGGATGGCGCGGCACAATCGTGATTTTGTGAGTTTTTAGTAACCGTGAAGTGTCGGTGGTTAATAGTAGCGCATCGGGCGCCGCCATATTGAAAAAGTTTAAAGGAATAAGCGCGGCAACGCATTGCAATGCGGCCACAGATTAAATTATCCAGGCAGTAGTGTAACTAAGTCCTGTAACTAAATATTCACAAATTAGATGTAAATTATGAGTTAAAGGTAACACTTCATTTTCGTTAACACTACGTTTAATTTGATAGTACATTTCAGTTTAAATTATTATGATAAGAAAGAATGTTCCATTCAATCTACGACGATGACCGTATTTTTGGTATGTTAAACAAAACGAACTGACGTGGTTTCATTACCGTCCCTAAAATACCATAACTATAACTTTTCATTTATATTTTAAAAGTTGACTAAAGTTTTAATAACATCTGTAATACGGCACGGCGCCATTGCCGTGGCAAGGCGCGGCGCCGTAGAGATGGATGGTGGAAGGATTTTTCTGCGATGACCACACTTCCCATTGTGAGGAAACCGTAGAAGGAGGACGTATATTTACGTAGAAGGAGTTACTTATCCATCGACTGTTGTAACTTTCTGAATCTTAACGTTTTTTAATTTCATTTCTGCTGCTTACCTACATAGGGTCGCCTTATAATAGTCAATAATATATTAAAAGCAGATTAAGAGTGATGAGTGGGTCATGAATACGAAGAAAAATATTTTTCATAACTTGAAATTTCAAAATTCTTCGAAGTGGCCAAAATTTAATATGAAAAATATATTTAAAAAATAATATTTTTTTCGAAATTCATACCAACTCATAATTCCTAATCTGCTATTAAAATATAATTGATTATTATAAGCGGAGCCTGTTGTTTTTTAGTCACCGGCCAAGTATTTTTTACACAGTAAGTATTATTTATAGAAGCGCTTTTTGCAACAAAAAGATATGTATTTTTTACAAAGAAATAAATATATTCGCTAACATATTAAGCAAAGCATGTTCAATCTAAATTGTGAATAAAAACTATTAAAATAAAGACGACTACGCACTACTACAAAACATCTTGTAGTAATACGTCGTAGTATTATCAATGAAATGCCGCACAGCGACTATTTGTAAAAAAGTTTCTGGGGCCATTTTTTTATATATTTTTTTTTGTACTGAGCGATAATAAAATAAATATGCACGTACATTTATATCGTATTAAAGAAAATAGCATTTAATTTGACTGGTGGCTAAAAACAACAACAAGCCTGTACACAGGGTGACTGGTGACTTTTAGATATTGAAGGACAGCACTCTGTACTTGATTCTGGTCATAATTATGTAATCAAAGTAGTTACTTAATTTTTCACTAGAACTCCCAATGAATAAATATAGTTTTGTACTATTTACTTTACATACGCCTGAATCAATCTAGGCACGTGATCTGGCACGAGGATCGATGTGAACGCTAGTGTATCCATGCGTTGCGTAGTCAATTCTTGAATTTTTGGTTAAGTTTACTCAGTAAATAATTATAATTAATAATATTTTTAAGTTTTTGGATTCAAAAATGCTCAACTATTCTTAAATTACTGAAAAATATGCTAAATACAATCATCACCCGAAACTTGGAACCTCTCAGTACTGTTACACTGAGCTACCGGGGCCTGGCGACAAGACACGAAATTACTTAGCAGCTAAACCACCCGAGACCAATTTCTTTTCAGAAATTGTAAATCTCAGTTAAAGTGAAGCATTACAATGCTTAATAACATTTTTAAGTTCTTTAATTTTATAATCCACAATTATTTTTAATAATTATTCTTAATAAAATTTCGTGGCTTGTTGCCAGGACCCGGTAGCTCAGTGGAAGAGCACTCGTCCGGCAAACGAGAGGTTGATGATTTTATGAAGCATATTTTTTCAGTTATTTAAGCTTTTTTTCCTCTTTATGTATGATCTCAAACTATCACGTCCTCGAATTTCAGAAGTGACCCACCAGTCACCCTGTATATGAACAATATATTTCATAACAAAACTTACTTTGGATTAGATATTTCGGTGTGAGTGTTTGTAATAGATATTTATTTTAATGAATTATGGTGATCACTGAATGAAGGATTAGCATTAAAGTGAAAGTAACACTAAAGTAAAGTAAAGTGACACTTCTGCTTATAATATAAATTATGATCGATGTTTTCTTTTAGAATATTCATCAGTTTTAAACTGTGCATAAAATCACACAATGCATCAAACAACTGCACAAAATTTTCCTACACTGTGGTTGATCTGTGGTAAGGGAACCTTTGAAAGTTTGTATTCATAATTTAAATATATCAATATGAAGATTAAAATATATTTTATTACAAAAACCAATGTCGATCATATTGTAAAATAAAGGTCGACTTATGTAAGTAAAATGAAGCTATTATATGAACTTCGATGTTTGTTATGCACTGGTAAAAACAGTCTTAATTGTATTGTATCAAGTTTTTATTTATTTATGTATTCTTAATTGTACACATGGAGTAACAAATAATTTTGTTAATAATATTACAGGTACAGAGCACAATAGGCGGCCTTATTATCTAGAGACGATCTCTTCAAGTTTTCTCGATTTATATGTATAATTAAATAAACAACGGACAGGATTTTATCTTACTAACTCGTAATGACGATGCCCTAAAAGACTCAGAAGCGCCGAGTTCATCATCATCTTGGTAAGCCTGGTGTTAATATGTATCAAATAGTATGAGGCGATGAACTCTACTTTCATCATTTTCTTTTTATTGTAACTTCTCTGTTCTCTAAATTGCACTTCGTTTATAAAACTTACTTAGGCGTGTGGCGTTGCCTTCAGAATAGCGCTACCCCATCTCTTCCCAAGGGTAGCGTAAGAGACAATAATCCAGAGGACGGGCAGCAACGTCCTTCTGTGTAGCTAAAACATCTTACTGCGATCGCTAACCCGCCAGCCAAGCGTGGCGATTACGGTATTTCCCCTCCCCCTTGGTGGAGGCCTATGTCCAGCAGTGGACTTCTACAGGCTGCTGATGGTGATGATGATTATAAAACTTTACAACTCTAGGACTAATGGAATAAATACATTTCTTTACAATTAAGCAGTACCTTTATTCAAGCTATATTTAATCTATTTGCATTATTTTTGTACACAAATTGTTAAATAAATAAATATATAAGTGGTTCCGAAATATTAAAAAAATCCGATTCCCACTTTCTATAGATGACCTTGACGATCAATATTCAAAAAATAAAGTGAGTAGTGTGGTATGGCGTGGTGCATACCTTAATAAAAAAACACGCTGAGAGCGCACTTAAGTTTCGCTAAATGAATGGAATCCACTCCTTTAGTTCGGTCTTTTTATAAATGCGGGCTCCTAAAAAAGAGGTCAAATTTTCAACGATAGCAGGTGCGAGAAAAAGTAAGAAAATTGAAGCCGAATTATCTATTGGATGAGTGTATTCTTACTAGGAACCTCATTAAAACGGTGTTCCGACCACATTAAATATTTTTAAGACACGTACTTTTGTAAAGATAAAAACATTTTCCTACTTTAAACCTTAAAATAAAATAAAATAAATACTCCTTTGACAGATATATTGCGTAAAATAATAAAAATTATTGAATCTTTTCTTTTCCCGAGATAAACAAAACCCAATTCTCCATCTAAATATATTACTATGTCTCCGAGTAAACAATGTACAGGAAAACGATATTTAGGTTATGTGAAAACATCTTCTCAGTAATTCACCTCAGCATCTCTCGTTTGGAAGATTTAGACGGGATACTCGCCCCTCCCAAGGGTGACCCATAGAAGGAAACCCGTTGTTTCTTAGCAAACTTCTAAGGAAAATCATTTTCTTGCATGTTTCTACCTACCCTCATTCAAAAATATGTTGTATAGCTATGAAAATAAAGTAGAGTTTCTAATGAAGGATAGTGGCAGTTAGGACGTTAGATGGAAAGATGTTTATTGGCACCTTTTCAGGTACTTAGGGTTGGACGGCCGCGATGGCTTGCCTGAAGATTCGAACGTATACGTCAATTTTGCCCCTACTACGGACGAACGAGATTTATGTTGTTCTTTTTTTTATAATGCATTTTCTTTTTTGCATTTATAATTAGATGCTGATTATTGAGGCGGTCAAAAGAAGCCATTCTTCAGTTCGTTAAAATAAGTATATTCTTTTTTATTAAGACTTAAATAGGAAATAAGTTTCGTGTCTTCGTTTTTAAGCCTTGAATTTAAAACAATCTTGGAAAAGTTATCTGACTTGATTGTGAATAGAATTCAGGTATACCTTTATTAAAGGCGAATATTTAATATTTGCACAACAGAAGCCGTTAAAGTAAGTAAGTAATAATGGAGATTTATTAAGCAGCACAATGCGTGCTCGGAAACAGTCGCTCGACGCTACGTTCATTCATGACTCTTATTTTGCAGTGTCCAGGATCATCCTTTGCTCGTTACAGGTAAATATGTAACGAGCAAAGGATGATTCACAATCATCAAGGATGATTTCACATTGGTAAATATGTATTTTTTCATCCGTAACTTTATATTTATTTTTTTTCATTTTCCATTATTTCTTGTTTCTATGATTTGTAACATTTTTTTGGTATTGCAATCAACTGAACATATAAATAGTCATCCAAAAAATGCCTAAGGTTCGTTCTTTGTTTAACGAGTTTCTTAGTTGTTATTTGCTGGAAAAGTGTTAGTATTGATCCAAACTCTCATCATCATCACAACTATTTGTAAGTCCACTGCAGGGTTATGAGTCTCTCCACTGGGTGACGAGGAGGTTTAGGCTATAATCAGGTGAAGGCTGATTTTTCCAGGTGCCGAGATGGTTTCTGACAAACCCTTACGACTACTGTATACAAACACCCGGGACCTACTGCCTAACATGCCTTCCGAAGTATGGAAGTCATCGTGAGAAATTATTGTTTTGACGGTCACTCAAAATCCCAGTACGCTGAGCACGGCTTAATCTGCGATATCGATTGATATACATAGGGGCCAATGCGCCGCGATGACTTCTCGGCGACAACGCGTCAAATTATTTTCCAGAATATGAGCAGGTGCCTAAGTTATTGTCCGTTCATCGTAAGATGTCCCCTGCCGTTATGTTGGCACTATTGCTTGTCAAGCTGTTTTCGTTATCTGGGATAGTGAATTAATCCTTTTTATTGATTACTTGCCAAAAGGGCAAACGATAACTGGATCCTATTAAGCAAACTTAATCCCGAAATTACGTGAAGCGATTAAAGAAAAACGCCGTGGGAAATTGTCATTGGGCGTGTTGTTTCTCCAGGATAATGCTCCACCTCATCGTTCGGAAGTTGCGCTCACCGCAATCCGCAGTGCTGGCTTCGAAGTCCATGATCACGCACCATATTCTCCTGACTTAGCCCCGAGTGATTTTCACTTATTTCCAAAATTAAAGGAGCATATTCGTGGATTCGTAAATTTGACGATGATGACGCGGTTATGACTAAATAAGTTAAATAAATTCTTGTTAAAATTTTATTTTTTTTGTATTCATTCTAAGAATTTTTTGATTTGCCCTCGTATAGTGTAAATTGTGTCGTCATTCAAAACCTTCCTAGTCTTATAAATGTTTATTATTTACAAATCAGAAAATTAAACATATATTTATTCGTGGTAGGTATAAACAAAGTTAGATTACGGGGTTAAAATGGACACATATTATTGGTAACACTGCTGCCACAATGCTGCCAACATCAACAGGCAGGGGACATCTTATAGTGAACGGTCTGTACAACTTACTGAAATATAGACGACGGTGGCTAGAGAAATCCACCTTCTTATTTTCTGTCGAGGTGGCATTTATGAACAAGGCCGTACTTATCCATGCCGGTCTATGAAAGTCGAACGTCATGTATGTTGTCCGTACATTTATTTACCAAACTTCTCTCTTCAACCTGCTCTCACCAGTGATATGAGCCTCTCCTCTGGGTGACAAGGAGGTTTGCGCCATTAACCACTAAGCTGTCAGTGCTGGTTGGTAAATATTAGAATTTTCAGGGTACTAAAATGGCTTTAATTAAACGTAGGGTGGGACTAATACGACACAGCATCCGAGATCGACTGTTTAACGTGCCATCCGAACCATGAAAGTTGTCACGATAAATGAATAGTCGGATGTCACCCATCCTTCTACTGACCCAGCTGAACTACTCTTAACCTGTTATCGAATATGCGCAGGAGCCATTACGCCATATTTTCCCCTGGTATTAAATATTATTATCAAGTAATTAATTGGTATAAAGTCAAACAATATGATCGTAATATAACTGAGCCACTAAGTATAGAAACTGGCCAAGTTCTCAGGATCCAGGACTAGTACACTGACCCTTTTTAAATTTTGGGATGATTATTTATTTGACCAATTATGTATTTGATCTCTTTCAGTCGTGAAATCGTGGCGCAGTGGCTCACCATCCTCGTACCGACCTCGGCGCGGTCGGTACGAGGATAGGTTAGCGCCGACCATTCATTTCTCACGACGATTTCAATACTTCAGAGGGCATGCTAAGCAGTCGGTCCCGAGTGGTGTATACTTGTATACAGTAGTTGTTGAAGCTTATATTTCATTCATGTTTATTAGTTAAATTAAGGGTTTACACATGATTGCGTTGCCGAATTGTATTTCTGCTTGATAATGTTTTTAAGTTTTTGCATTTAAAATGCTCAATTATTCCTAAATAAAATGAAAAATGTGATAAATAAAAATTACCCGACCAGGATTCGAACCTGGGACCTCTCGTTTTGCCGGACGAGTGCTCTTCCACTGAGCTACCGGGGCTTTTATTTATCACATTTTTCATTTTATTTGTATTTCTGCTTCTTTTTTTGTTTACCTCTTTCTAAATGTTGACGATCACCCTTGTAAAGATAATATATCAACATATTTTATAGGTCAGGCCTGAAAATCAGCGCTGCCAATATATTTTTTTGGCTGCTATTGCTGAGGTCTATTACTTTATCACAAAAACCTTTTTTGTAATTTTGTAATGTGTATTTTTTTTAATGCAATTGTTAATTCGTCCTGTTTTTTTGTGTGTTTATTTGTCAATTAATTTATTTTTGTGATAATAAACCTTATTTCTTTTTTTCTTATAAGTAGCCATTTTCGACCCCCCCAAAAACTCTTACATACACCGACGAGCACTGGGACAGCTCGATTTCCACTTACGTTCTAAACCTCCTCGTCGCCCAGGGGAGAGACTAAAAGCGCACAGTGGGTGTTTTCAATAAGTTGCGATGATGATGACTTTCATCTCAAAAAAAAAAGTCATTTGTATGAACTATTATAGACTCGGTCGAGAATATGGAAACCATGGTAGGGGATGGTATTACACGCACATTACAATTGTAAATATATGTATACTCTTCTGCAGAAAAGATTATTTAAAATAGATATCCTTATTGTTTCGTCGAAATTGATCGTTAGTTATTAATCAAATTAATAATTTCTCCGAAATGTTAAGAGCATTAAGAATTCAAATGTTAATTAATAATTAACGTTTTCACAGTAATCCCTCAGATTAATGATCAATTTCGCTATGACACAACACGACACAGATAAATTATTAATTTAAATACAATGTACCTACCTATTGGAATGTTTCACTATCCTGTTTGTAAATTGACTCGGTATCATTATAAAGTTTTGACTTATTTAAAAGAATCCACAAACTGATACCTAAATACACATTACAAACATTCTCATAATCAACTTTCACAAACCTTCCACCCAAAGCAAAAAGACAGTCGTAAAAAAAAACTTAAAAACAGTTTTCAAACAAGGAACCCCAAAGACGTATCTTCCTTTCTGTTCAAACGGATCTTTGTGCAAAAACAAATGCTTACAGTGCGACAGACACCCTAAAATCTGAAGTGCGTATGCCTACCCACCGCATAACTCGGAAAAAGGTACTTTCCGATGTTGCCCGTTATAAAAATGTAGGTTCTGGAGAAAAGATCATCCTCGAGGATGGAGGCAGGGGAGTCTCCCTGATTTATGGGAAGTGTCGCGTGGCGCCCTCTACCCGGGACACCCGATTTTTATGCTCAGACGTTCGTCGTTCTTGTTACAGAGGTTGCGAATGAATTTTGAAGGTAATGATTCTACGCATGTACATTATTTGGAAACAATTATTTAGCAAGTTAATACTTGGAATAATATAGCTAAGTAAAGTTGGTATCTACAATAAAAAAACATTTGACATAGTACATTACGTCAGAATAAATGTAGTTAATTCAACTGTTTTATGGTACTTCAAGTTATTCGCGCACTGTCATATTACAAAAAATATTTTACTGTCAAAAATGTAAGGTATAATTTTGTATTAAATATACGTTAGTGACATCTATTGGTGAGTAGCGAAACACTACCAAACAAAAATATGCTTGTAGGTACAGAAATGCTGTGGGGATTGTTTTCTAATAGGTTTCAATTTTCACAATTAAATTAAATTTACCTTTTTCAAACTGTCATAGTCATTAATACTCATATTAACTTTAGAAACGTGATGTTTATTATTCATTTCTATGTTTTTTATTTATTTCGAGTTCTCGATACTTAGGCACTGCTACAAGCGCGCCATGATAACGGTAGTAATTTCACTGGTAAATCTACTGTTTCAGAAATTTACTTAATACCTACCTTTATTTTTCTAATAAGTTGAAAAATAATTTTCATTTACGGGTAAATGCAGGTTTACGTTTCAAATTATGAGTTTTTCAATTAAACTAGAATCATATAACGACTTACAAAAGAAAGAACATTCAAACATTTTACGTGCAATATTCTCTAATCAAAACTCACATCATTCTGAAAACGATAGGTCCCGCCATCTATGTTTTAATTTAGAACTTTTGCATGCCGCTTGCTAACCATACAAACATTCAGTCAGATGAAACAAATTCATTCATTAATTTTACAATCATCAGTTATGATTAAATCTAAGAAGTGCGATTTGGCATTTGCTGTTTAGGGTTGAGGCGTTCTACAATTAATGAATTGTCAAAAAATCGATTCATAGGAATTAAAAAGTTTCGATCAGCCAATGATAATAAAAAGTCTAGTTTTGTAATAAGTGGAATATAACCGATGCATTATAGCAAAGAATCAATCTTTTCAACTTTTCAAACAAATATTTTAACTATTTTGATCGAATTTAAGCTGAGAGAGTTGTAAAAACGGTGACCAATCTTATCACGTATTATTTTTAGCTTTCTTAACACACGTAAAAAATGGAAAAGTCTATCAGATAAATATGCACGACGATTTCAGAATTTAAATCGATTTGTCTCTATTACTACATTAAATTAACAAGAAATAACATACATTCAAAAACCTGTCACTTAAATTATTTTATTGGCCCCGTCTTGAGTTCGTTTGTGCTTCAAGCGTTATGCAACATTATGTTTGTAGGGTCCATATGTATAATTACTGCGAAATTGTGTTTTATAGTTTTAAACGGATCAGATAGGGAGCGCTGTTGACAGTAAGTTAGAATAGAAATATGTCGTAAAAAGCCACTAATCCTAGGGATCTCTGCTTAGTGGTAAAACTTCTCCAGGGTTTGCCTGGCCGGAAACCATCCTTTATATGCAGTCTTACGTCATTATCACAACGCCAGTGCTGATATGTTCCGGCAATGTTTTTTAAAGACACAAGCGGGTTTCTCCCGGGCCTTACTCCCGACGCGATCGAGAATCAAATCAACTCGATCTCAAGGATTTTCGCACTCCCGAAACCGATACTAGCACCGAATCGAGCGGTAGCTCAAATTGTACCACAGATTTGGTCTTTTGATACAAGCTATAAACAGTTATATTCAATCCTGATTAGTTATAATTTGAGCCACCGCTCGATTTGGTTTAAAATCGGTTTTGAAATACTTGAGATCGAGTTGATTTGATTCTCGATCGCGTCGGTAGTAAGGCCCCAGGGGCCTTACTCCCGACGCGATCGAGAATCGAATCAACTCGATCTCAAGCATTTTCGTACTCCCGAAACCGATACTAGCGCCGAATCGAGCGGTGGCTCAAATTGTAACTAAGCAGGATCGAATAATCCGTTAGATCGTAAATATTGGTACTCCCGACACACTCAATCGACTCTGGGATCGTGTCCAGAATCGAAAACAAACGTCAAATCTCACGATTGGTAAAGTGCTCTCGTCTCTTGATCGAGTTTGTTTCTTTTTCTGTTTTAAAGGCCAAATTTAACAATTTCGATACTAAATATGGCTCGGCTCCAAGCATTTTTTAACGTTATTGAAGAATCCCATCGCATTGATGTTCGTCAAAGAAGAAATGTGCAAAGAATAACCCGATACAACAACATGGCAATGGAAATGGATTCTGAAGAATTTCGCCGAAATTATCGGTTGAACAAAGACGTGTTTGATTTGTTAGTGGCAGAACTAACACCTCTTATGAAGAAACCGACTCGACGAAGTGATGTCACAATAAAATGTAAAGTAAGTTATGTAAGAATCATACACTTTGCGCATTCAGTCTTGTTTTCACGTTATGTTAGAGTGTGTTATGTTATTGATATGTAATTAATTAGTATCTAACTCACAATGTTATTTTTACATAGCTAATCGCCTTATTCAGATTACCTATTATAATAAATATATCGTTGTTTCTCAGGTTTTATTGGCATTATCATTTTTCGCCACTGGTAGTTACCAAAGAATGGTAGGAAGAAATATTGGTACTACAGTGTCACAACAGTCGGTTTCGAAAGCCATAAGAGATGTAACCAAAGCTTTGAATCGAGCAGAAATTACATCTAAATACATAAAATTTCCTTCGTCAATCAATGAGAGAAATGAAATTAAAAGAAAGTAAGTATATTTAAAGTGCATTTCAATTATTAATTAAGTGATCAATATTATTTTCTTATGTTAGAATAATTGAATTCCCAGATTTTATGAAAAATATCATATCCCAGGTGTTGTTGGGTGTATTGATGGCACACAAGTGGCATTAATTAGACCAAAGGAGAATGAAGAGAGATATTTTAATCGAAAACATTTTCATTCCCAAAATGTACAAATTGTAAGTATTTACCTATTTATTTAATATATTCAGTTGTTAATTTGCATAGTCTATATTAAGTTAACATTATACACATTTTAGGAATAACTTCGCTATCAATCTACAGGACAACAACTTTTGTTAGCAGAATTAGTACTTTTTAATTAAATCAACACCCTTTCATTGTGATATTACAAGATTTGTCTTTTTAATTTTGCAGATATCGGACAGTGATATGAATATTTTAAGTGTGGATGCATCCTTTGGTGGGGCTACCCATGACTCTTTTATTTTTAACCAACACCCCATAAAAGAGCATTTGGTAGGATTGATAAGGAGAGGTGAAACATTATACTTACTAGGTAATATTAGTATTTAATTCTCTTATAAAATAATTAATTCAAATTCATATACACAATCTTATAAAGTTTTTATATTTATAGGTGATTCAGGCTATCCACAAAGAGAATACCTAATGACGCCCATTGTCAATGCTGAAGCTGAAAGTGCAGAAGAGTATTACACCCAAAAACACTGTTCAGCGCGCAATGTTGTAGAGCGGACAATAGGCTTACTTAAGGCAAGATGGAGGTGTTTATTACGGCACAGGGTATTGCATTATGATCCCATCACAGCAGCAAAGATTATTAATGCTTGTTGTGTGCTGCACAACTTGTGCAATAGAAACAATTGCCCTGCACCTAACACAGACAACCTGGAAGATGCTCAAGATACAAATATTGCTGTGGGGGTGGAATCTTTAACATCTACACGACACAGTGATGAGCTGCGACGTGGGCAAGATGCCCGTCAACGTCTTGTACAAAGTTTGTGGGTTAATAGAAGAATAAGGTGAATAAACATGTACTCAGATATTGAAGTAAGCTAGGTACTAAAAACTAGAAAAATATTATCAAAATTATATGTAAACTTTATAATTAATCTCAACTCGTAGGCAAACTATCTTTATCTAAGTTATTTAATAGGTATATAAGATTAATTGATTGTTCTTAACTTGATAACTATTCTATTTTGATATATTTATAAAATAATTAACCTGGTAGTACCAAAGGTTTACCTTATTATTACCTTACCTTATTATTCAGCCATTAGTTTTGTTTTGATTGAACTTCTATTTTACATGTTTATGGCTTGTACACCAAGTTACTTTTTTGTATTAATAAGAATTTTTATATAATCATGTAGCACATAGGATTACCTTTAAACTTGAGTAATAAAATCCTATGTATATAAGGCTAAATATTAAACATATTACAAAATATGTTAACTTAATTAGGGAAAAATTGTAAGCTTCGTTATATTTAAAGTCTTTACATTTTAATCATTTAAACTTTTAATTTAGGCTTTTTGGCATTATATAATGTTTAAAATTGTCCATCTTTTAATGTATGTAACCTTAAATATAAGTTATAAACATAACAACAAATTATAAAAATTAATCGAAATGTAAGGGAAAAACAAATTAAAATAAAATTTAATTGCGGCTTTCCTTACGGTATTGCTCAGTTTTGGGGTCTTAACGCCAGTCTGAGAGAAAATTATTGACTTGTTTGAATTATCACATTGACTTCTTTAAATTATCAGTTTGATTTGTATTAACTAACTTACTCAAGATTTGCTTATTGTGCTATATCTCTTCATACTGCCTGCCTGAAAAATACCGCGACGAAGCCAAGTTGTGGCAACCTGCTAGTCTGTGTGTGTCTGTTTTAAAAAAAAGGAAGCAACAAGATGGTGGATATAAATAATGTAAAATATGTGAAGGTTAATAAATAAAAGAAGTACTTGATGATTAAATGTTTTATTACATAAAAATTTGTATCTTATATATTTAACATTAGTACCTACTTTAAATATACTTAGGAACTAGAGTACTATTATTTACTTTTATTACTTGTATACCTTAAATAAATTAAGAAACATGTATGAAAATTAAACCTATTTATTAAACAACATAATAGTCTTTGGATCACAGCTCATATTCCCTAATGAGAAATTCAATAACATTATCCATAAAAAATACATCTAAAAAAAATAACAGTTGATGCCCTACTGATGGCGTTGTTCCAATGCTTCTGCAATTCTGTTTCCAGCACTCAAAATCGCAGTCGCCAAGTTGTTTAATGCAGCAGCATTAGCTAGCTCTGCCTCGACCCTTTTCTCTTCAATTTGAATAAGGCGTTCTTTTTCCAAATTGAGCTGCGACAGGTGTGGCTGGATACGACGCCGCGGTCGGCGTGGGCTACGTCTAGGAGCTGTAATTAAAATCAAAATTATGTCGTAGAATCTTTAGTACCTAAGATCTAAGATACCTATAGATACATGGTACTTATTACCCACTTACTAGAGGGATGGGGAACTGATTCCTGAGTTTGTGTTTCCACTTGAGTGACAACGCTTGTTGCAGGGCTCTCTACTACAACAAAAACTTCTTGTAATTGTTGGGGATCTTCAGATTCCTGTTAATAAAATGAATAAGTAAAAGAATGAGTGTGACTAAGATACCTTAACCTTTAAAAAAAGTTCGATAGATGTAGTAGACACACAATATAAAATGTTATTAGAGCTAACTTAAAAAACTTACAATGGAAACTCCCAAGGGAACTCTTAATTCTTTATTTCCCAGGGCAAATTGAGGTCCTCCCAAAATTGAAATTATTCTTTCATCTAATTGTGAAAGTGGAGGAAGGTTATCTACACCTCCACCAGTACGTCTGGCGGAAGCATTTCTTTTTGACATATTATTCTTTAAAGAATATTTTTTGTCAGTCCAAACCTACAAAAAAACAATCATTAGGTATACAAAGAACTTAAAAATAACAAAGTCATGATAGGCAAAAGCACAAAGTTCCAAGATAATCCAATCTTCGAAGCACTCGACAACACTTATATTTTATAGCTTATCTCAAGAGGTAAGTAATCGGAAGTAATGCTCGGCGTCGGAATGCACTTACTTTCGCCCAAGCTCTGGCATCTTTTGTCGCTCCTCCCAAAGAATTTAGCTCGGCAGCGAGATCTTCCCATTTAAATTTTGTATCATGACGTGCTTGAGAAGACCTTAAATACCCTTTCGCTATTCCTGGGTTGTCTTCGAGGAACTGCACCAATCTCTCCATTTGAATAAATGATGGACGAGCCATTCTAATTCCTAAAAGCTATGTATACGTATGATTTACTCATTGTAACATTAGATTATTCACACAATTTGAATTATAGTTTCATTCATACATTACCTTTCCAATAAACCACTGATACACTCAACACTCAAATACGAACAAAAGTTCTAATCTAAATACTTAAGTCCTCGCGCGTTTCCGATCACAGATTATTCACTCTATAAGTTTAAATAGACGGGATAGTTGGCAATTCCTTGAATTTTCACTATACAGATTATACACATACAAAATTTTTGATTTTGTTTACGGTACCAAGGTTTTTTCAAGAAAATAACACTAGGAAACACATTTATTGATGAATTTAAGACGGATGTTTTTAAAGAAACACAAACTGCATTGTTTAATTTATGAAAATATAACTATTTATAGCTTGTTATAAATTACGAAGTCTATGGTAAATCATACTTAACTATAACACTATTACTCTGTGGACCAAACGACATCAGCCGGATACAGCTAACGGCGTTGATAACAGTCGATCTCAACTCGATCCTGATCTCGATTCGATTTGGTTCGGGAGTACCAACCAGGATCGAAAATCAGAATCAAATCAGAATCGAGAATCGAAATCGACTCATGTTTCGGGAGTAAGCCTGCAGGATCGATCGTAATAAATCAGAATCGTAATCAAAATTGAATCGAAATCGAATCAGCGGCCTTACTCCCAATATAATATAACTGTTTATAGCTTGTAACAAATGACCGAATCTATGGTACAATTTGAGCCACCGCTCGATTCGGCGCTATTATCGGTTTCGGGAGTGCGAAAATCCTTGAGATCGAGTTGATTTGATTCTCGATCGCGTCGGGAGTAAGGCCCCAGGAACCAAATCGAATCGAGATCGCGATCGAGTGCTATCAGCACCGTTAGCTGGATCCGGTTGATGATGTCTCGTCCGCAGAGGTGTTTTATGTAAGTTTGATTTACCATAGATTTCGTCATTTGCTACAAGCTATAAACCAGTTATATTCGATCCTGATTAGTTATAATTTGTGCCACCGCTCGATTCGGCGCTAGTATCGGTTTTGAGCGTGCGAAAATGCTTGAGATCGAGTTGATTCGATTATTGACCGCGTCGGGAGTAAGGCCCCAGTTCCTGACTTAGCCCTTGTCATGCTAGTTTGTCTTCCCTACAAATACCAAAATTCTATTACTACTAGCGCTACGTGCCGGGCACTACTGGAACTTTTTGTTTTTTTTTTGCTGCGTTCGATATCGATATATCTATAGTACCAAGGAGCGTATCTATAGTATGGTATTCAACCAATCAAGTGTTTGCGATCGTTGCATTTGCTTATTTTTCTGTGTGTTTTTAGTCGCTTAATTCTTTTGTTAGTGTTTTCTACAAAGTACGTTGAGTAGAGTGTTCACTCCTCGCGTTCTTACGATCTCGAATTGAAGATTTTACTTTTGTGAAGTGATATTTTAACGTAGGATACTGACTTTCTAGTGAGATAGTGAGATAAGAAAAGGAATTGCAATGATTTTTAATGACTGGTGCAAGGAGGCGAACAATTTGTGTAGCAAAAGCATTGAGTTTGACGAAGACGACCCGAACAAATCTATGGCCTACAATTATTATATCAAACACAAATATAAAAATAAAAAATAAAAATTAAGAAGAAATAAATAATTGTCTGAGATGCATATTTTTTATTACTCCCAATTCCCATAGCATCATGCTTTGTGCAGTTTATTTCAACTTATTAGTACTGCGCAGTTTAAATTTGACTCGTTACTCGAATCAAATTATAATTGCGCAATAGTAATAACTTGTACTACGAATTTCTGAAAATTAGAAAGTGGCGGTACGACCGGGCTGCATTCTAGGGTTGCTTTGGTCAAAAAGGTTTATAGAGTGGCTACTGTATGGCGCTAAAGTGCAAAAACCGCGAGACGGTCATCTATACTTTAGTACTTATATTCATCTATGGCCCTTGTGCTATCATCTTCTCTTAGGCATCACACGAGATTGAGGAATAATGCTGGTAAAATAGACAACCTTAAAAAATTAAATATTACTAAATACATGTTGAGTTATCTTAGTTCAATCAAAGTGCTAACACAAAAATATTAAGATAACCTCTAAAATTTACATTTGGCAACTAACACAGGTAGTGATAGTATAACACCAACTTAAATGAGTTTTCCATCAAATAATGATAAAAATTTAAACACACAAGTAGCTCAAGTGTAAAAATTTATTGTGCATAAAAGTATAAATTCTTAAATTAGGTAAATAAAAACTTCATAAAAAAGCACAAATATAACTTTTTATAACTAACATAATAACCTATTAGTATTATTATAAAACCTTATTTAATCTTATCTAACTTTGTATTAAATAAATTTTGTAACAAAGGAATACTGTTTTTAACTAATTCATTTTCCATAATAGATGGCGCTGTTCACATTTCGTACTCGTTTGAAGGAATATTTAGGTTCTCTAAGATAATTTAAAGACCGTTCATTTCAATAAGCAAATAATTTGATGAACATCAATTACATAACTATATGGAATCATATGTAACTTTATTATCACGAGTTTTAAAAAATAAAACAAATAAAGGCATATTATATGAATGTATGTTTTAAATTGATAAATTTTAGACTTTTTTTTTGCAATAACCCTATTATGTAGACTGATTAGAAGGTTTATTTTAAAGTACCTGAAAACTTATTTAATTTTGAGTTAGTAAAAAATATATAAATTAGTTGTTTTACTCTCTACGATCAGCAATCTAGAAGACAGCTATAGTCTAGTATTCATTCTCCTCATCCAGTTCTCCTTCAGTGGAGTCTACTCCTACTTCTTCGTAGTCTTTCTCCAGAGCTGCCAGATCCTCTCGAGCCTCTGAGAATTCTCCCTCCTCCATACCTTCGCCGACGTACCAGTGAACGAAGGCACGTTTTGCGTACATAAGGTCGAATTTGTGATCCAGTCTGTAAGAATGAACAAAAATTAAGGATTTTCGTAAAGCGATTTTAGTTTTAGATTTTTATTAGTTTAAGATATACCAAATAACAATTTTATTGATTACTAGCTGACCCGGCAAACGTTGTTTTGCCATATAAATAAAAAAAAATAGATGTTGGCCGATCCTTATAAATACCGGATAAGCACAAAAAATTTCATCAAAATCGGTCAAGCCGTTTCTCCGAGTATGGCAACGAAAACTGTGACACGAGAATTTTATATATTAGAAAATACCACATAAAATCGATACTGGAGTTCTGGGTTCGAATCCAGCCGGAATTAATATTATTAAGTGTTTTCTCTATAAAAATGAGGATATTAAGCTGGGTACAGTTTGACCATGCAATGCGATCAATTCTCATGATTTAGAAGGCTCGCGCGCACTAACTGCGGCGTTTTTGTTGAAAATTTGTTGCATTGCAGCAATTTGTTCCAGCCTTAGGATTGACTTAGAATAGTGCTACGGCCTTTCGATAAAGAAGTCGTAAAAAAAATAATCAAAGTGACTCTCGTTTGATGGAAGTATAGTCTCCAACAGAATTATGTATACCACCCAGTCTTAATATGTCATACAATATACATGTATATTGTATGTGTGCGGGAGACTGTTGCAGACTGTATCTTCAAGGTCCAGCTGGCTATCTTCACTCTAATATACACGTCATTAAGGCTGCCGACAATTATCACCGCTCCAGGTGATGTAATTCAGCAATAAAAGCCAAAATCACTTACCTACCAACAGGTGGGATTCTCTTGTGTGTGTACCCTTTACACAAAGGATTGTATTGGTAAACATGTAAGTCTTTTGCGACTTCTGAAGCTGGATTTACACTCTTAATACTTTTACAATGAATGGTTAGAGGGTTCGAGATACACCTACCCAATGGAGTATTACAATGAGTTTCACAAGTATTTATTATCAAACTAGCTGTTTCGCGCGGTTTTACATACTTTCAAACTTTCATACATACATACATAACTTCACGCCTGTATCCCTTATGGGGTAGGCAGAGTACCAGAGGTTATAAGACCATCTGATTTCACGTTTGACAAATGAGGTATTATTATGATGGACAGGGGCTATTGCAGTGACAGGGGGTCAGTCTATCGCCCACAAAAATGCCAATAAAACCTCTGTCTCTTAACTGACTTTTACAATATACCCGGGAAGAGAAGCAGCTGGTACATTCTATGTTTTTCTTTCACTCCCAGTGCTGCATGTAGTAAGATTTCGAACCTAAATGAACTAAATTCACTTAATTTAACTTAACTTCACTATTCACTTAGCTAGTTTAGGTAATATGAATGAACTAAATTCACTTAACTTAACTTTACTTCACTATTCACTTAGCTACTTTAATACCTAGTTAAGATGACTTCATGCTATCTTCGGTTATTCAAGACGGCTGCCAACAAAAAAACTTGTTTATAGAAAAAGTTTCCTCTTACCGTGCCCAGGCCTCAGCAATGGCGGTGGTATTTGACAGCATGCAGACAGCACGCTGCACCTTGGCGAGGTCACCGCCGGGGACCACTGTTGGTGGCTGGTAGTTGATACCCACCTGCAATGGAGGATTTTAAATCAAACATTGACAAAGTAATACAACCCTAGAATGAAACTGTCCCATTTTTCGGGTGATTATAAGTTTTTTAAAACCTTTTTGATTCAATAAATACCATATCGAATATAAAAAAAAAAAAAAAAAGAACAAATCGGACCTATAGTTTGTGGATAATTGCGTTCAGAAAACTCTTAGCTTAGCAAAGTGTAAAATATTATATCCTAGTTGACTTTCATTTAAATAGCTTCATATCTTAAGTTAAATCTTATTTATTACTATCTGGCGATATCAACACCGACCAGAATGCAAATTTCCAGTCAAACTTAAACTTATAAAATGCCGTCCGTAGATGTTCGATATATCCATAGTTAAAGCCACTGCTATATAGCTTACCTTGAAACCTGTAGGGCACCAGTCTACAAATTGGATGCTTCTCTTTGTCTTGATGGTAGCAATGGCAGCATTCACGTCTTTGGGCACGACATCACCTCTGAACAAGGAAATTAAATTGGAGGTAATTTCCAAGGAAAGGAAATTATTGACCAAACTTGCAATCAACGCATTCTAGATTCAATGTGATAGTCTGAAGTACGAACCATGAAGGTTGATTTGTAATTTCTCTTTATAAGTATAATCTCTTAAGAGCTAAACAGTGCATAAAATGGAGCCCAAGCTGGGAGCTTAATTCCCTCATACGCAACGGCATCATGTTATACCGTGTTATTTGAATTTTATATGTTGTAGGGGAAATAAAGAGTTTGTTTTTGGTTTTGAATTAAAACTCCCAAGTTTTTTTCTCGGTCTTCATAAGATTCATAGGCTACGCCAAGTGAAAATCATTTACATACACATAACTTCACGCCTATGTCCCTAATAGGGTAGGCAGAACACCAGAGGCTATAAAACCATCTGATGTCATATTTGAAAAATTTGGAGGCATTTTAAGGATGGAGAGAGACTATTGCAGTGACAGGGGTCAGCATATCGCCCACAAAAAATCTCTAATAAAACCTCTGCCCCTTAACTGACTTTTACAGCATGCCCGGGAAGAGAAGCAGCTGGCACATTCTATGTTTTTCCTTCGCTCCCAGTCCAGCATAAAAGGTAAATAAATCATATATTAACACCGAGTGGCAAAGGCACGATATAGTAGCTTAACCAATTTTGTTGTCAAGTAAATTGCATGGCATGTATTGTGGTTGTTACCAGGCGCGGCCCCAGACTGAAATTTTGGGGAGTTCACAACTGAATTTTGGGGGGGGGGCACGACAATTTTTTTTATCAGAAGTATCTTTTTCTTCCTTATTCTCTTTTAAGGGGTTCATCTTTTCATGATTTGGGGGGGTCATGTCCCCTGTGACCGCGCCTGGTTGTCACACAACTAATTGTTCTCGTTGTTTGATGAGAAAATAGGCCATAACACTCTATAGCATACACGAATCTAGCGAAAGATTCTGTAGCAGTATAGTATGACAGAGTAGTGATATTTTCAATAATACACGCGGTTTACAATCACGTTTGTGACATTTTTGATTGACACAAATCCTGAGTATATCACATCTACGACAGCAATGATTTTTAGATAGTCTGTATTTGAATCTGTTTTTACTGTCATACCGTACATTTGACCCTTCATCACACAATTTTAGTTGCGAGCTCATTGCAAGCGAATGTATCAGCGAAAGTTAGGTTATTACCTGTACAGCATACAGCATGCCATGTATTTTCCATGACGTGGGTCACATTTCACCATCTGAAACGAAAAGAAGCCTTTAAAATCAGTTTTGCATTTTTTTAAACTTCGATCTAACATGTAATGTATAGTTAGTGTTTAGTTTAATCCGATCGACAATACAATACGTAGTTATTTTCATAACAATTACATATTGAAATCAAATACTACAAACTTTCAGACGATATACTCGTGTCTCAGAGAGCAAAATTTAGACCGCGCTGCTCTGATTGTTGAAACTGTTATCTGCGTGTTCATATTATTTAATCTCTATACTCTATTTGATCTAAAATGTTTTTCTCGAAATGTAAAATAGATTAATACGATATAAAATATGGCTAATAAATACCTAATTTAAGATTAAAGTTACTTTTAACCTGATTAGCCGGCTCAAAGCACGCGTTCGTGATCTCGGCTACGGTCAGCTGTTCGTGGTAGGCTTTCTCCGCGGAGATGACCGGCGCGTACGTCGCCAGCGGGAAGTGGATGCGCGGGTACGGCACCAAGTTTGTCTGGAACTCTGTCAGGTCCACGTTCAGGGCTCCGTCGAAACGCAGAGAAGCTGTTATTGAGGAGACGATCTGAAATGATTAATAATTTTAGGAGTTATATCAGTGCACAGTGTAGGTACTATGCTTAAAATACAATGATGACTTTTCTATTAGCACTACTATCTTTTATGTATTCTCTCCTATTAGGTTAACATTGGATAGATAGTAACGTGTTTGTAGGTATGTAACAAATAAATATAAGATTTCTTTTACAAAATAGCGTACAACATCTGCTAAAAGTTCAGATGGGTAGGCAACATTTTATAAGTACTACGTTATTTATTATACTTTCAGATTTCTAAGAAAGTACTTTTGGGATTTCCATTAAAACACAGCCATCACTGTATGTAATTTACATATATCGACCGGGCAGTAGAGCCGGCTAAGTAAAAAAAATGCTTCTAATGCGAATGATGGGATATTTTGAGATGCCTGTGATGCCAATGATGGGATTATCCTTTCAGGTGCCTTTTGGCTATTGACCACTCCTCATATTAAGCTTACTAATAACACCATTCCTGCGTGATGTATTGCTGCTATGTTTTAAAAACTTACTAATTCGCAATTCTAACACATCAGTGATGCAAGATTTTCACATCTGCTATTTCGGTTTAGTAGTTTAAGCAACTGTCATATAATAGAGGGTATTAAAACATGAGTGTAGTTTTTTCAAAATAAGATTACACGAGTGTTTTAATACCTAATTATATGCAGTTGCATACAATACTTTATTTAATCTCATGGTATGGTTTTTAGTATCATCGGTATTGCTAGACATTTTTGCTACTAAAGTTTTATTCAACAAAATATTACTCAAATTCGTATGTACGAAATAGCGTCAAAATGGAAAACGCCTGTTATTGGTTTATGGCTCGGATCCAGGACGCATGCGCGTTGCGCTCACCACAGATAATGTGTACCTACTTAAATTGAATTGAAACCTCCTTGGTCGGGACACATGTACTTTAATAATAAAAAAATTGTTTTAAAGCATTGTTTTGTTTAGAGAATAATGCTTTAATTTACTTTTTTAATTTTCTTATAGAAGTATGTAAATAAAATATGCCAATAAAATTCTGTATTTCATTTCATAATTAGAACATTACCGAATGAGATTATATAAAAAATATTTAAACCATATCAATAAAAACTTTGTTGTACCTGTCCAATAAGTCTATTCAAATTCGTATAAGTCGGTCGCTCGATATCCAGGTTTCGCCGGCAGATGTCGTAGATGGCCTCGTTGTCGACCATGAAGGCGCAGTCGGAGTGTTCCAGCGTGGTGTGCGTGGTCAGGATCGAGTTGTAAGGTTCCACTACTGCTGTGGATACCTGCAGGAGAAATGTATGTGAATTGAGAGAATTTTGGTAGCAAAAGGCTCTAATAGTTACAGATAAGGTCAGTTAAATTTAAACTCAAACTCAAAAGATTTATTTGGAAAACTACAATAGCACAACAAACTCTGTACTTGTTTTTGTAATTTTGCCTGTCTAAGTAGCGGTCAAATTAGACCAAAAATTTAAGAGTTACATAAATTCCCACAAAGCTGAAAATCGGTAAGATTGTTAAAAAAATTATTAAAAATGAAATTTGAAAGTTCCCCATCATTCCTCTATATGGAAATTTTTCAAACGTCAAAAAAGAGAAAAAAAGAGTTTTTTGCAATTTTCAGCAAAATGGTAAGTTTTATCATAAGAACACCTGAGACACAATTGTAGACGAACAAATTATGTACCAAAAATGTATCATGTACCATTACCTACGTGGCACCGTTTCTGAGATATAAAGATTCAAATAGTTGAAATCGACATTACATGCATGAGTAGGTACGCCATGTATCTCTATAGTTGTAATAATATTCAGGGTCTGTCGTAATGTATGGATAACCCATTAACTGGAGTTAGTCCGGATGTAAGACTGTAAGAAAATCCTATCCTCCGGTCAGGATTCTCAACTTCTTCTTCATTTATTTCACTGCCATTTCATAAAATTTAAGTATTTTTATGTATTTTTTGCTGAATTATGTTCCTGAAAACTTTTTCTAATTAATTTAAACATCATTTTAGGTTTTACTAACGTTAAAAATTGTCAAAATTGTCGTTTTAAGACATTTTTTTTCATCTTTTTTCATAGTTTCAATTTTTGATCAGCTACTGTGACAAAAAAGTATGGTGCTATAGCTACCAATAGTCTTAATGACGACTACGATTTTCACTACTTTTTTTAAACTTAATTGCTTTTATATTTTCAATCTCCGCTAATATCCATTACTTTGCAGTAGTTTCAAATTGAACAGGACCACAACTGACCCATGGAATGGGCCTGCTGGAGAAACAACGTTGAAAAAACGCGCTAAGTACACTACCTCATAGGTGGCGTAGAAACGTGTGCCTGTTGTGACGATTACAACTTTTAATTTTTTTTTATTCGTTATTCAAAAACGGTGGCTTGTAGCAAAAAAACAACGAGCATACAACCAGTGGAGAGTGCGTGCGGGGCTACCGCGGTCGCTCAATTTGACCTATATGTAGGGCATGCGACAGAATTTTGAGTCAGTCACAGCAACTGTAGGCTAACGTACGGACGTCCCGCGCTCCTGATTATAAGCAAATTAAAACTCGAAATAATGCCTAGTTGTGCAATTAAATGGTGTGGAAAGTCAACTACGACTTCAAGCTACACAAAAGATGGGGTATCATTTCATATTTAAGTGGATTTCTACTCTATTTATTCAATTTGATAAAAAAAAATAAACAACATAAAATATTTTCATTTCTGAAATGCTCGCGTTGATGTCTTTCTTGCTATCTCTTTCTGATACACTGTTTTACATATTAGCAGTTGTCTCTTTTTATTTCGATAGTGCTGTTCGCAGGATTGCTACGTTTCATATAGATATTTTAAAATATAGATACTTACCTTATGTTTTTTACATTGTTATTGCTTTATGTATTTGCTCTTGGGTTTGAATGCAAATATACAGAAAAAGGATTAAGATGAATACAAAATACTGGTATGAAATATAGATAAAAAATATTATATTTCAACCCTACAGTCCGAATAGCTTGATGGATTTTGACAAAGGTGGATTTTAATAATTATTGTAGTTGTTATCTTTTGGGGTGGTTGAAAAATGGTTTTATACAGGGTGTCCCAATAAATAGTGTAAATTGGAAGTTGAAATATTTTTTTTATGGTTTTCTATTTTTATTTTTATGCCTGAGAATTTCAACCGAAATGACATTCTACCTTCATGAATTGCCATTTAATTTTCAAAATAATCAAATCCATCATTTTAACGTAAAACTTTAATTAAAAATGAATAAATAATGTTCGGTTACAGATTTGGGTTATAGTAACCCCTTAGGGCTATAGTAACATACGCTAAAAAAACATTATACCTACTAATAATAAATCAAACCATAATTTATGTGATAAAATGTGATTTGTTTTTAATTCTAATAAAGGCATACGCGCGTACCTAAAAATAGTGAATCTATAAATGGCCGTTATAATAATTATTCCAGTTTTTATCGATATCGATATTTTTTTTTGGAATCCCTAGTAAATCTGATGTATTTTGGCTGTCGAGTCGTCGCCCAATGACAGCGGGGAAAGGATACCTCTGCCCCCGCCGCTTTTTGGTGACTTGGATATAGAACAAAGACGTGCCGATGCGCTCTCCACTGGTTTTATTCTCGTTGCAAAAAAAGGAACGACATTTTTTTTTTTAGAAAATTTTATGAAATTATAGAACTTACCGTTTTGCTGCAAATTGCAAAAAAACTCTTTTTTTGACGTTTACCTTGAATAAAAGAAAATCCATACAGAGGAAAAATGGGGAACTTTCAAGTTTTATAATTGATTGAATCAGGCGTTACTTTGCGGAAATCCATGACAACTACTTTAACAAAGTTACCTTGCTAGTTCCGCGACTTGTACTTGCACTAGTGATGCAGGATTTTCGTGCGTTGGTTCACCGCCCTCCCTCCCTCAAACAAGAAGCAAGAAATGCAATGAACACACACTTGGAAAACTGTAACCCACACTACAAGCTACCACCGACACGTGTTTCGCTTCAACCAGAAGCATCTTCAGGGTGCAAATGTTCGGTGGTGGTCGTTGCACGAAAATCCAAACCAACGCACGAAAATCCTGCATCACTAGTGCAAGTACAAGTCGCGGAATTAGCAAGGTAACTTTGTTAAAGTAGTTTTCAAGTTTTATTTTTAATCATATTTATGTTGGTATTACATAACAGGCAAATTTGTTGATCCACTGTTTGTACGTTTGTTCAACATACACCAGTAAACTACTTTTATGAATCTTAGCCATATTTAACCTCTGGTGTTCTAGGTATGTTCGTATTTTATTGGCTTAATATGAGTTTATGCAATGGCAGCTCTACTCACACATTAAATCATTCAAGTTGATTCGATAATCAGAAAAAAGAAACATCTGCAAGAATTTGGAGCGAAAGAAAAACGTAGAATGTACAAGCTGCTTCTCTTCCCGGACACACTGTTAAAGTCAGTTAACGGACTGAGGTTTTATTGGCGTTTTTGTCGATACGGCGTGAAGTTATGTATAATTATAATCGCTACAAACCTGAGGAGCTGGATAAATAGAAAACTCCAGCTTCGACTTCTTCCCGTAGTCAACTGAGAGGCGCTCCATCAGCAGAGACGTGAACCCTGACCCGGTGCCGCCGCCGAAGGAGTGAAACACCAGGAAGCCCTGGAAGTATAAGAGGTTTCATAAGATTTTGAGGAGAAAACCGGGAAATTAGCTCTGCATTCACGTGATAGCTCGGCGTATCTAGGTCAATGGACTTCATATGCATTCGCATGCACTTTCAATAGTTTGGAATAATAAATCTTTTCCAAAAAAAAAATAGGATATAATAGCCTAATGCTTCTGTAACTGCAATCATCACTATTCTCTGGTAATTGGAGTTATATATAAATATTTTTTTTTTTTCCAGACAATCACACCAACTACATGGCCCCAAAGTAAGCATAGCTTACTGCATAGCTATATAGCATAGCTATATGGTATACCATATAGCGAACTAGGGGGAACCTAGAATATAAATACATAAATAGATAAACACCCTTTGACGACCGGCTGGTGTAGCGGTAACATAGATTGCCTTCTATGCCAGAGGTCCTGGGTTCGAATCCCGGCGGCGGCGGATATTTGTGTGATGAACACAGATATTAGTCGTCAAGTCATGGATGTTTATATGTTTATTTAAGTTTATTCTAATAAAAAATATGTATTTATTCAATATGTATGTTTATATATTTCTTAAGTATATCAGTTATCTAGTATCCATAGCACAAGTTCTTTAAGAAACTTAATTTGGGCTAGATAATGTTGTGTGAGTGTCAGAAATATTTATTTATTTTATTTAATTACCCTGACGCGGAAGATTTTTTTTCTTGTTCCGTGCGGGAATCGAACCCGCATCTACTGGCGTCTGAGGCAGACAGGTTTACCCCTTCGCCAAAGTGGGCGTCAAATAGATTAATTACACAAAATATCATACATTTTATGCAACTTTATAAGTGACTATTACGCCTATTACGTGCGGTTTTACCCGCGCAATTTCTAATCCTGGGAGAACATTAGGAATGAAAAGTAGCCTATGAGCTATTCCAGACTGAACACTATCACCAGCTATGCTATTCATCCATCGAAACTTTCACATCAATACTTCAATAAGTACTAATATACAGGGTGTCCCGCATACCCTATATAATACCTTCACGGATGTATTCTAGTACCCATGAGAATTACGGAAAAAATATAAAAAAAGAAAAATCTAAATTTATTTTTAAATTTTTGTATGAAAAAAAATGTCGTTCATACAAAAATTTAAAAATAAATTTCGGATTTTTTCTGTTTTTTTCTGGTTTTTCTGGTTTGTTGGACACCCTGTATAAAGCTCAAGAATTTGTTTGTTTGTATGTGTGTTGCTTTGTTTTGTTGAACGCGCTAATCTCAGAAATTACTCGCCCGATTAGAAAAAATCTTTTGCGTTGGATAGTCCGTTTATATTTTATCCCGGAGTTTCCAAGGCAACGGGGGTAATGCAGGTGGAACTGCGGGAATCGGCTAGTTTATAATATTAGTAAGATTACGAACCCAATAATAAAATTTTCTTTGTCTATAATAATTTAAGGGTAGTATTTAATCGATTAACTGTAAATAAAAATTTTAGGTGACAAAAATAATGAATTTGGCTTACTGTTTTAATTAAGTGAGCGACTGAGAGCGAGTGACGAAGAATCAATGAAACAGCGACTTAAAAACACTTTTGACCATGTCGGGATTGTCCAGGGTTGACTATAATAGCTGACCAGGTTTATGGCGCTTCGCCGGCCGCTGCCGCGGCACCGCTCGCTTCGCTCGCTCGGCTCGCGCACGTGTATAACTATATGCAACCTAACATGCTCCTCCTCGCTGCGCTCGTCGTCGCACCTAACCGTACTGATTCCGCCTTCCGGTGCGGGAGCCCTTCTCGTAACTTATCTCTTTCATCGCAATGTATATGTGTTTTAGTCGCTCACTTAGTAATTCAGTCGCAATATTAATATTTAAAACCGTTCATTTTCATATATTTTTCAAGACAGTCCAAATTTGTTTTTTAGTCGCTCGTTTTATTATTTCCAGTCCAAATTTGTTTTTTAGTCGCTCGTTTTATTATTTCCCATAATTTAATATCGCTTCGTAGAAGCGAGTCGAATATTACATTAGTTTTTCATTTCATAGCCCAATTCTTGAAGATGATTTACCAACAAATTACTACGGAATCAAACTTATGTTTGGCAAATAAAACGAACAAAAGTAAAATAATCCTTTTGACATCTATACCTGAAGTCCCGTGCATTGATCAGCCAGTTTCCTCAGTCTGTCCAGGACTACATCCACGATCTCCTTGCCGATGGTGTAATGTCCTCGCGCGTAGTTGTTGGCCGCGTCTTCCTTGCCAGTTATGAGCTGTTCTGGATGAAAAAGCTGACGGTATGTGCCCGTGCGCACCTCATCTGGAAAAGGTATATTATGATAGTTATGTGATTTATATGATTTTGCTCACAAAAAAAAAATTATAAAAAAGGCTGTCATGTCATAAGTCAATTAAAATAGTATATTATGTAACAAGTGAGCGAAGTTGCTAATTACAGTCGAGGCTGTGATTTGAGCCCGAGCCGCAGGCGAGGGCTTAATAATGAGCCGAGACTGTAATTAGCAACGCTCACGAGTTACATACGACGTTTTTCAACACACTTGTGAGTAAAAGACAGACATACGAGGTCATAAAATAACAAATACATTTGATAACAAAGCTGTGAATTGTGATTGAAAAATGGCGCCGAACCTCGCGCATGCGCGTAGGTTTTTTTTTTGCCAAATTTGTCAATGTCTGTATAGCATATACAGCCTATTTTAAGTGAAAATGTTTAATTTGGAGTGGTAAATGCAAATATTTTAATATTTTATAACAAATTATTGTAAATTGTGAATAATTTGTTTGATATACAAATTTGTTTTACTAATATAAAGCGCAAACATCTAAAAATGTATATGGATTTGAAGTGGTATAAAACCTCTTTGTTGTTTCTGAAAATATTTAATGTATAACCCGGACCAATAAAATATGCTCTGTTTACTCGCATGTAATTTGCACAAAGGTACAATTCAACTTTGTAGGATTCATTATATTATGCACTAGGGTATAATATATTATTGCACGCGTGACTTATAGCCCAGTTTATAGTTCTAAATTCAATAGAATAACGCTCACTTTACGAGCAAGTGTGTTGAAAATGATTTTTATTTATGCTTCACTGTTTGTTTAAATTCTCGCTATTTTCTCTTATTATTATTGTGGGTTCGTCTGTTTGTACTCATGGGTCAAGAAACAAATAAACTATAAACATTTCGCAGTTCTATGTACACCTAATAGGGCCAAAGAATACCCATAATTTATTTAAATACTCTTATCATTGCTTTCACCAAGGCAGAACTTCGATCCGCAACATGGTTTTGCACGAATTCAGATTTAATTTGTCGGTCAATCTAATTCTGATCTTGTGTGCAATAATGTTTTTTGCAATCAATACTTCAAACCTCTGCAGTGTTGTCCGGTCAAAACTTTAAACAGTGTTATGTTCAAGTGAGTACCTATTACTAAATAAGGTTTTTTAAACCAATAAATAAAAGTTTTTTAATTATGTTTTTTGATATCCTACTATCATTGTCTTACATTTTTTATATTCAATTTTAATTTAAGATACTCGTATATCCCGTGAAATCGAACCTTGCAATCAAGTTAAATTGGTTGGTACCCAACATATAAAATGTAAACCGCCATTTTCCATAAAAGTTCCGATCTTCAAAAAATCGAGGTATCAACAAACGCAAGAGGTACATTCTATAATTAAAAATAACCGCAATCAAGGAAATCAAATGCAGTTACATCAATAAATGCATTTTGTATGGACGTTTGAAAAATTCCATCAATTTTATAGGAATGTGGAAGGTGTTTTTATGCTGAATAGTGTAGTTTAATAGTTTTACTTTGTACAACTTTCTTCTACTGTAATAAAAGTTTACACGATTTATTATATGAAATAGTACCTAAATAGTTATGATATTCGAATAGCTAAAGTTAACAATAATTCCAGCTGTAAGTCTGCATTGGATGTTACCATCATCTGTTCTCTTATTTATGTCTGACAGTTTGTTATTTACTCTGCTGGGTTCTATGGCTTCTTCATATATATGCTGTGTATTGACCTACTCCTATGTGTGGACAATTATTTATTTTCAATATTAAAACGAGTTTTTGTCAACTACGAACGGCTTAAAACCTGTGTTTTGCTAGCTACTTAGCAAAGCATTTGGTTGGTATAAGTATACACTGTTTAGTTATAATTTATATTACTAAATTTTATTAAACTTACAATAACTTGACAGCTTTCATAATATAAAAATACTCCCACTGGAGAGTTAGTTTTGAGAAGTTATTTTAAGCTTTTTTTTAAGTAGGACTTCTTTGTTAATAATCGTTCTGCAAATAATCTTAATCTCCAAATCTAAAAATATACAAACCGTGTTTTAATCTGTGACTGAACAATAAATCCCCCATACATACATACATAACTTCACGCCTGTATCCCTAATAGGGTAGGCAGAACACCAGAGGCTATAAAAACCATCTGATGTCACGTTTGACAAATTTGGAGGTGTTATTATGATGGAGAGAGACTAAAGCAGTGACAGGGGGTCAGCCTGTCACCCGCAAAATCGCCAATAAATCCCCCATATTATCCAAATTATGAGACTAACTTCGAGCTAAGCATACCAAAAAAAAGAATTTGTCAAAAAATATTTAAAAATACTCGTCACCTTGAAAATCTCCTCCATTTTTTCGACGTTAAAAAAAATATCTGCATAGATACATACAAAGTATAAATAAATAAATACATTTACAACGTTACATTTCAATTACTTTTTTACGATAACTGTAGCAGCAGGCAATCAAATGTTCTTTTATTTAGACCTGATACTGTTACAGGCTATCAGTGCCCAGTAGTAATCATTATGCTGTAATGACACGTTGGTCACGACTAGTAACGGAAGTTTTAGGTTCAATACCCGGGAACATCAACACGAGCTACATTTCAAAGCTGAGCTTTTATTGGGTTGCAATCCGAAATTATAGTTTGGTGTGATAAGAATGACTGGTATTTGAAGTCGTTTGTGTGTTATGATTGCCTGGTGTGATAGAGTTGGTTTTGTGTTTTTAAAAGGTATTATAACACATCTACGGTAGATGTTTTATTACCCTATATTAAAGTTCCAAAAATATACAAGATTCTGTCTTAGATATCAGTATCGATCGAGTATTGTGGAGGGCTAAATTTAAATATCTGAATTCATGAACTAAAAAGTTATAGCTACTCAGCACAATTCATTTATGTATTCGGGCAAGATTTCATGAAGAGATAGTCCCTTTCTATAACATGGTTCAAACGTGAATCAAGTAACCACAAAAGTTTTCTAACCTCGTTTCATCTTAAAAACCTCTAACTTTGCTTAAGTTATTTTCAGTGTAAATATCGTGGCCAGATCTTAACACTGATTCTCCTTATGATTTGTTCAAATGTTATTGATAACTAAAAAAAAATATTCAATTAAAAATTTTGATTACTCGAGTCGCACTTGCGAGTTATATTCCCTAAACCCCATCCAACTTACCAACAACAGTAGGCTCCAAATCCACAAACACGGCTCTAGGAACATGCTTGCCAGCGCCAGTCTCACTAAAGAAGGTGTTGAAGGAGTCGTCTCCACCTCCGAAGGTCTTGTCCGAGGGCATCTGGCCATCAGGCTGGATTCCATGCTCCAGGCAGTATAGCTCCCAGCAGGCGTTCCCGATCTGGACGCCAGCTTGGCCGATGTGGACGGAGATGCATTCCCTCTGTTGAAAAAAGAAAGACATTTATGGAGTTAACTGAATGAATTGATATTGGATAAAAGAATAAGTCTTATTGTCAGCTTTGAACTATTTAAGCTATTTAGGTGTTTTAATGTGAAGAGCAACAATAGTATATTATGTAACAAGTGAGCGAAGTTGCTAATTACAGTCGAGGCTGTGATTTGAGCCCGAGCCGCAGGCGAGGGCTTAATAATGTGCCGAGACTGTAATTAGCAACGCTCACGAGTTATATACGACGTTTTTCAACACACTTGTGAGTAAAAGACAGACATACGTGGTCATAAAATAACAAACACACTTGATAACAAAGCTGTAAATTGTGATTGAAAAATGGCGCCGAGCTTCGCGCATGCGCATAGGTTTTTTTTTCCGCCAAATGTGTCAATGGCTGTATAGCATATACAGCCTATTTTACATGAAAATATTTAATTTGGAGTGGTAAATCCAAATATTTTAATATTTTGTAACAAATTATTGTAAATTGTGAATAATTTGTTTGATATACAATTTTGTTTAACTAATATAAGGCGTAAACATTTAAAAATGTATATGGATTTGAAGTGGTATAAAACCTCTTTGTTGTTTCTGAAAAAAATTTATGTATAACCCGTATCAATAAAATATGCTCTGTTTACTCGCATTTAATTTGCACAAAGGTACAATTCAACTTTGTAGGATTCATTATATTGTGCACTAGGGCATAATATATTATGCACGCGTGACTTATAGCCCAGTTTATAGTTCTAAATTCAATAGAATAAGGTTTACTTTACGAGCAAGTGTGTTGAAAAATATCATTTTAACCGAAGTTTATTATATTCCAATATCTTTTTTCCCATCGATTCAACATTTTGCTGCATTTCAGACCTCGTAGTCAATATCAACTGTAACGACAGACATGGTTAATCCTAATTTATAGAGAATGTCAAGATAAAAAGTATTCTATTTGTTATCCTAGGCTTTACCATACATGTGTGCAAAAACCAAGACATTTCAGCATGAATGATAAGCACATCAACATCCTTTCTTAAAAACTTTCACGTTTAAAATATTAGCAGGGTCATGCAACAATTTTATCTAACCCAATCTACATTGCTAGTAGAAAATAAATAATTTAAACATGTGTCTGAAATATGGAACTTTGCTATTTAAAAAGCGTCAGCATTATAATGGTTTTCTAAGGCTGTTCGCACCGTCATTACTTAGGAAATAAAGAACGTGGTTGCCCCCAAACTGTCACGGCGAAGGAGCCATTTCTGCTTCAGCTTTAAAAAAGGAAGTTCTAATTTCCTTGTGACGTTAATATGAAATATAAAAGAAACACATTAATCACGTGAAGACGTTGCCCTTTGAACAATATAGTTCTTTAGTATATTTTTATGGCCTTTTTAAGGCTCTTTTGTGCGGAGGTCAAATATCTGAATAGGTTGCTGTAAGTGCAGGTTTGATTCTCACTCACATTCTACATATGAATGAAGTATAGTACTAATTAGTAATTATATTCCAAATCTACACAAACTAAAAAATAGCACAGTAACTTTCATATTTTTATTATACGCAGACCTGAACGGTTGAACTACTAGATAAAATTTCGTCCACCAAACCCAGCAGATATCAATTGATTGCAATAATGAATGTGATATGTTGGTTTTATATTAGCTTAAGTATTTTTATTAATTCAGATGAGGATTCAAATGCCATATTCACTATGATAAGCATTTCATTAGGTACCTTTTTTATAAGAGTATAACAATCCCTAAGTGGAGATGAAAGTAAAAACTTAAAATAATTTATCTCAACACCTTTAGGTAGACAGATCCTAGGGATCAATTTCTTATAAAGTCTATTATTGCTCAAGTGCTCCATCGTTGGGTTTCATGTTAGCCACCATCAAATGAGATTCAGGCTAAGCGCAAGTTTAATCGAACTATAGAGAACTGACAGGAAATACTCTAAGAATCAAACTCATTTTTACATACATACATAAATTCACGACTGTATCACTCATAGGGTAGACAGAACACCAGCGGTTATCAAACCATCTGATGTCACGTTAGACAAATTTGAAGGGATTATAATGGTGGAAAGAGCCTATTGCAGTGACAGGGGGTCAGCTTATCGCCCACAAAAATAAACCTCCTATAAAACCTCTGTCCTTTAACTGACTTTTACATTATGTCCGGGAAGAGACGCAGCTGGCACATTCTATGTTTTTCATTTGCTCCCAATCCAGGATGGAATATTGGTTTTAATATCTAAATATATTAATTAAATAATATATCACAAGCTACCCTATAGATTACGTGACAAAAAAAGTTTGGATTAAAGCTAGACTTTCCTTCATCAGAAAAGAAACAAGAAAAAACAAACCTTATTTTACTTCACTTCTTCGACAAACTTAACTCTACAAATACTGATAAAATCTCTGAAACAAACTTCTAATTACTTGGCCTGCGTGACTACATTTTTTTATGTTAAAGAATTAGGGTCAAATCGGGGTCAGTAAACCATAATACATCAACCCTATCGGGAAATATATTAGGGTAAAGATTTCCTTCCGATAATAATAAACATGATGTTTTAGCATTGTTTTCACACAATGCAAGACAAAAACTGGGTAAAGCGAGAACTGGATGGATTTAGTTTTTACACAAGGGAACCTAGACGTAAAATAATTAAAGCTAGAACTAGATTAGGGGAGAACGGGTATGGTTGTCACATGGGTTGGTTGTCACAAATGTCATAAAACAAGCGCCTAAGAAGCGCAAGAGCGACACCTCGCTCTCCGCTTCACCTGAGTATCTGAGGTGGAGCACTCTTGCACTTCTTCGCCGCTTGTTATTGATATTCATTCGTTCGGTTTTGTTTCATGACAGTTGTGACAACCAACTCGTGAAACAACCATACCCGTTCTCCCCTAGTTATTTTTTGTCAATTTTCGACCTCTTGCTTGGAAAATATTTTAATATTTAAAATCTTTAAAAGCGTTGGTCTCAGTAATTAATTTCCGTGGTAAAATAGTTCGTAAATGATCTGCCCTATATTGGCTTAACATAAATAGGCTAACCTAATAGGAAATTCAGAAACTTTGTTCATATTAATAAGCAGAGCAAAAATAAGTACTACTACATATACATAACGTCACGCCTGTATCCCTTATGGAGTAGGCAGAACACCAGAGGTTATAAGACCATCTGATGTCACGTTTGACAAAAAAATTGAGGTATTATAAAGATGGAGAGGAACTATTATAGCGACAGGGAGCCAGCCTATCGCCAGCAAAAACGCCTATAAAACCTCTATAAGTACTATTTAAGAATAATTTACTTTATCAGCTTAGGATAGAATAGAATCTTCAAAAATTACATCATCAGCCGAGTGTTTGATCATTGTACTTAAAGTAGTTATGTACATACAAAGCTTTGATAGATTCAAAGGAAGTAACGTTCGTCATACATAGAAAGCATGACGAAGGTTTACGTCAAGTATAATTTATAGAGCATATTTTTTGTACTTATATACCATACTTTACCCAATGTGGTTACCTAGATAAAGACTAAAATGTGACAATGTATTATTCCACTCTTGAAAAACCAAGGCATAGTTGCCAGCGAAAGCAGACTCGGCAATTTCATCCACATTCTTGCATTTCGAATCGAGTTATTCTGATCTAATCCCACCAACAAATCCCACATCGAATTTAATTTCTTAACGGATCCCCTATGCGTTTTGTTATTCTTAACCGATCCCCGTTTACCTACAACGTTAGATTGACGGTACAGTCAGGCAAAAAAGGAGCAAGTTTGTAATAAATTATTTTAGGTAGTATTCATGCAATGCAATGGAATTAAAAACTTATACTTAAGTGAAAAGGGGCATTGATAAGTGATTGTAAGTAGGTATAACGCAATAGGTTAGGGAAATTAAATATTATACACTTTTTAGTAAAAATCAGTCTTTAATTATTATTTTTTAATATTGCATAAATTTTTATTTTGTTAAATTAACGACTTAAGAGGATAAAATTATCACAGAATCAACAAATAAAAAGGTCAGATTTAGTGCTTACTAAATGTCTAACTTATACTTAATTATCCACCAAACTATCAAATAAATCAACAACGTTAAACAAAAACCTTTTATTGGGGATGCTTTTAACTAATTTAACTGATGTATATAAAATTATTATAAAATCAACTAATGAAAAAACCCTTTGATTGGGTGTTTATAAAATCAACAAATGAATAAACCCTTTGATTAGGTGCATATTTATGTCTAAATTTAGCTATTATACAAAATTTGTCTTCAAACTTTTATTAACTGTCAAAGTTTTAACTTTTCTAAACAGTGGCCTACAGTAATTTCGCCATTCAGAAGTTGGTTAGTGACATAATTGATCCATTAATCTCTGTTCGTTTCGTCCGTTGTTCTACGTTTCAAAGGTGGCGCTTTGATTTTCTGATGCTCAATTATTGTTTTTTGGTAATTGGAGGCGTCTTTCAAAGTTCTTAACAGCTGATATAAGTTGTTCTTTTTGGAAGTGCTTCGATTCAGTTTTGCGAGTAGGCAGGTAACAAATTCTTAGAATATTGTTCAAGCTTAGCAGATTTGCTAAGTCCTTACGATTACTACCATCGGCTAACTATTATGCTTCTTAGGTTAGAGAGAAAATTAAAACATAAAATGATAATTCTTGAAGAATTATTAACATTTTGAGACTGTCTGTACCAAATTACTACCTAAAATTCACCTGGGATCGGTTAGGAACAATAAATTTATTAAAAATGTCAATTCCCGTCTGATCTCACATTCCTGGGATCAGTTAGGAATAAAAAATAAATTAAAATTAAAACTGATCCCCGGTGGGATTTCTTTTTGGGATCAGTTCGGAACAACTCTTTCGAATCATGATAATCCTGCCGAAATATTTAGCTCGACTCTCTTGTCCGCCTACCAAAAAACGGAAGTCTTGACAATTCACTATAAAATTTCAAAAGAAAAATCTTCTTGAATACCTAGCCCTGGCGAATTCAAGAACAATTTAATAGGGCTGTCATTAAAAACAAACGCTGGATGTGGGTACCGCAAGACCGATCGGTTTGGATAACTTTGGGGCAGAGCTTTGTCTGGCAGTAGGCATCTTCTGGTTGAATTTAAAATTTGCAATGATAGCTTATTTTTTTTATTTACATTATGTATTTCAAAGTTAATACAAAAAGCAACAACCTTTTTATTAAACCATCAATCGAAGACGAAGATTGAAAACAGTCATTAAATCTTATTTGAGTCATTCAAATTCCTATAATCTCATATTACAGCATCTGTGTAACATTTGATCCAAGCAGACACGGTCTGGTGGCTGAATTTAAGACACTTTGTTATTTGCGTCTCGGCTCATTGCATTTGACAGTAATACGACTAAGATTTATACTGAGGAGTGGTCGGAAGTAATAGAAATATAATGAGACTAATTCAAATTTGGTTCTTATTTTAAAGTCCTTCTAAATTTAAATTCAATATCATAAACAAATATCAAATTTGGAAGGAGTAAGTTTGATTTGAAACATTAGAGTTCGCGAAACCCAATAAGCGCTTACCGAGATGAAGGTACCTTGTAGTATTTGGATTTAAATTTATACAGGTATGAAAGTTGTGCGTAGGTTTAGGAAAAATCTATTTGCAAATATTTTTATGATTAAAAAGTAGGTTACCTATCTTAAGAGTTAGTTTCATTTAACATCCTCACAACTAAGTCCATGGTTTTTCTATGAATTGAAAAAAAATGTGTTTTGATCGCTTATAACATCCCCTCCGTAAATTATGGACGATATTTTGACTCTACAATACAAGCGTTTTGTCACTGTCTTACTTAGCTTAGGCAATTTTTTAAAACAATAATACACACACAAACCACAAAACAACAATTAGACTGTAGATCATTTTATAATGCCTTGTGGATTGAAAGTATACCTATCCCGTCTCACCCTTGGCTTATTTTACAGATTTCTTCCTCTATTTTACGACCCTTAACATGAATATAATTAAACTAAAACAATAATTAACATACTTACTTGTTTCTAAATCAAGATATCGAATACCTTTTCCGAGTAAAAAGGTTAATATCAAAATTCTATTAAATGTTTACATTATTTTACATGAAATTATTCATTGCGTGACTAACGGTAGCAATTTGTTTAAACAGCCACCAAATTCGTGCAGTACCTTCATGAAAGTTCAATGTACGCAGATCATAAAAAATATACCTCATAAGGGTGGGCCAGGATGTTACGCGTTTTATGATAGCATTCATATGACTATTGTCTTATGTTTAAAATATTGAACAAAAGACGTACTCTATATTATTATGTAAGCTTATCGTTTCAGCAGTGCGATCACAGAACTTTATCGAATCGTAAGTTAACGAATGTTTACGAATGTTCGTTAATTATGGAGACGGTTTTTAAGAAAAAATTTAAATCTATCCATTGCCGCTCGGCCAGCTTAAATAAATGTGTGCCTTGTTAATTTTGAATGTTTGTTAACATGTTGTACATAAATATCTGTAAAATAAAAAATTGCAATGTTACTCAAAACTTGCAACCGACTCCATACTATACGAGCATTCGTAAACATTCGTTAACTTACGATTCGATAAAGTTCTGTGATCGCACTGCAGTGTTTTCATAGGCAACGTAGTCAGGAGTCACGAGGTGACAGGCATTGGCTTTCAAAATTACTAAACTTATATGAGTTTCTTGGCACTTCTTCTCAACAGATAGATAGACTGTTCGAAGTGGTGGTAGATTCATTTCAATTCGAAATCATGTGACTTATTTTAAGTGTATGTAAAATTCCCTACGAAATAAAGCACATTTTGACTATGACTTTGATTTTGAGATAGTTTTAAGCTATTGTCACACTAGAGACGGTTAAACATAGAAATCGGAATGGTATTCTTCAAAGCTATAGTTACCACAGGAAATATGTACGAGTGTTGTAAGCGGTGAAAATATAAAATCAATGTTCTAGGTAAAAGTAGTTGAAGGTGTATTCCACCAGGTGTATAAAGTCCTGGGATCTGATTTCCTTCAAACTTAAAAATTTATTACAAAAGCTCTTGTCGAGTTCATCAATAGTTCAGTTAAAATCTATACTAATATATAAAGCTGAAGAGTTTGTTTGTTGAAAAATTATTTTTGCATTTGATAGCCCAACTCTTGAGGAAGGTAATGGGCTATATTTTATCCCGAAATTCCCACGGGATCAAACGTTACGCGGGTAAAACCACGCGCGGTGGCTAGTGTAAAATAAAATCAAAAGTGATAAATTCGGTTAAATGTTGTATTATTCTGTTTGTACCATTTTGCCTGTATACCTCCTGTAAACATTGTATACGTAACTTTTCATAATTTGGTATGCACCCCGAACATTCCTTCATTGTAAGTAGATATATAAAAAAGCCCTTTGCAATAAAATAAAACGTATCACATTATTTTGATTTATAAATATTGCTTATGATCGTTTGTTTGATCGTTTAATGATTTTCTAAAATTACCTATCAAATGTATTTTTTTATTCAGTTTTAAAATTGTAAGAAATAGCGCTTAAGAATCTAATGAAGCGAATTAAATTTAAGTAAGTAGAGTTTCAGAAAAATAAGATCGCTATTTCTCTACATTCTTCTAGAAAATAATCTGAAATCTTGGTGATAAGTGGTTCAATCAATCAATTAATAAATTGCTGACAGATCTTGTATGTATTTATATTCTAGGTTCCCCCCTAGTTCAAAGTAATTAAACAAAAATAAAAGAGAATTTTATCTACTTTGTTAGCCTCAAAAGGAATGTATATTCTTAAAGTTTTGCTACCTAACAAATCCAACAAGTTATTGCTTATCTAATAACTTAAATGGCGATATTAAAACCAGCCAAATAAGGCCTACAAGCTGAAGTCTCTTGAGATCTACTCATCTTTTACGACACGCATGTCCAAGATTTAAAAGGATTAAAAAAAAACTATCTACGTTTAAAAGTTTTTAATAAATCGTTAAATTACAGATTGACTTTTTTTTTTTTTTTTTTTTATAAGTGACTAAACCCGCGTTTGACCTCAATCTCACCTGATGGTAAGTGACGATGAGGTCGAAGATGAAAGCACACGGGTTTAGGAAGGAACTGGCTCTTTATACAATATTGCCGGAACACATTACCGCCGGAGCGGTAACATTTGGCGGCAGACTTTATATAAAGGGTGGTCGCTAGCCAGGCGGACCCAGAAGGGATCCTACCACCAAGCAGACTCCGTGTAATATAAGCCTCACCATGACAAATCCTGAAATGCATCGGAAATCTTTCCATAAAGACTGCGTGCCAAGGTCTGAAGTTCAATTACACTGGGTAAATCAAACAGAAAACTTCGTTAGACATGCTAGGTTTTTTCAACTTTTGTAGTATACGTCATTGTACAATCTTTACTTCATTGCTATTTTGTACTCATCATTATCAGAGCCAATTATACTGCGCTGAATGGATATCGAAGAGGTTTTTGGCCATAAACTAACAAGCTGGCCCAGTGTTGGATGTCAAAATTTTCAGGGTGCCGACATGGCACCTGACAAACCCTTTTGACAACTGATTACATCACACGGAGCTGAGTGGGCCGAGTGAGTGTCTCACGTTAGAGATACGTACGTACTGCCAATATTAGGATAAAATTATTTAAAGAAAAATTCTCTCTCGAAAATATTCAACGCTTACAATAAAACCATGAATAAAGTGCCTTCAGATATCAGTAAAAATATTATACGCAGCCAAATGAGTATCTAATAGACCAAAGCACGATGAGAAGTCACGATTTTCTATCACAATCGACCCATTTTTGAAAGAAAATGGTTTTAATACGCCCTTATTGGAAGGACGAATGTAAACCAGGGGATAGGTACCGCAAGGCACCATTTCTTAGCTATCATCAATCACTTCGCTTTCTACACAATAAGGTATATGGAGGTATAGGATTTCAGTAAGTGAGAAATCTTAGTATTAAATACAACGTTTTGATAATGCCTTCATCGATTTATGCTGAATATTTCTTGATTTTTGATATTGAGACCTGGGCTGAACTGCAGTCTTTGCAGCGGTGCCAAATTGACTATCAATACATCGAAGCGTTGAAGTTTTTGTACAAAAACGCCACTATGTCAGTCCGTCTTCAGGATCAGAGTTCGAAGCCTATCCAACTGCAGCGGGGCGTCAGGCAAGGCGACGTTATATCGCCTAAACTGTTCACCGCAGCGTTGGAAGATGTCTTTGATAATTTTTAAAGCCGAAAGAATTTCACGATAAGTCTTTTTTAAGTTCCTTTTCAAAAGTCAGTCAATTCAACATAAACAATATTTTTTGAAGGCGTTTCATATCTTATATTACTTATCAAATCAAATCAAATATATTTATTGCCATATAGTACGGTACATAAAGTTGTTACATATAAATTAGGTTCTACATACTATGCTGTATGTCAGCATGCAATTGGTATAACATTAAGGTCATATTCCATGAACATTGGTTTTTAATCATAGAGTCATTATTAACTCTTAATCCACCACCAATACAATGTTTTTAAAATTATTACAATTAAATTAATTCTATTATTTTTGTCAAAATATTCATTATCATCGTATCATATAGGTTTAGAATTTGATTGACTATTTTTATCATTATTTTTTGTTGTTTTATTGTTGTTTTAAGCAATTAGATGTGTATTTTTTTCTCATAAACAAACTAAAAAGCTAATAAGAACAAAGAAGCCAATTACCTAAATGAACTCTAAAAGGAAGACCTACAAACGGACCAATAAAAATCTTTATAAGGAATCAAAATTTATTAAACCACCTACACAAGCACCCAAAAAACACCATCTTATTTAGAAAATAACAAAACAATTACCAAAGAGCTACCATTACCTCAAATTGCTCCAATAAATACAATTTTAACCGAATAAGGCCAGTAGTTAAGTAGGCGTCCGACATGGACGAAATAAACCGCCTACATAGGTACCTAGAACTGTGTAACTATATGGCTTTGTAACTGTCACTTTTAATTAATGTGAAAACACTTTGACAGTCATTAAGTAATTAGAATCAATTATCTACTCTATATTGATCGCAATGAATTATCGTGGAACATACATTAAAATACCCCTACATAGTTGCGCAGGTTGCGCTCTCTTAACAGAAGCTCTATAAAGTTTTTTTCATTTCTTTTTTTTAAGAGTTGGTGAAAAACTAGCAATTTTCCCTGGTTTTTCCCTTCCGTCAGGAAATCAGGATTAAGCATACCCTTCATGTTAGTCTGCGCTTTACCTACCTTTAATGACCAGTTTGGCGATGGGGTAACACGGTCTGCCTCAGACCCCAGTGGTCACAGGTTCGTTTTTTTTTTTTTTTATAAAATATGGATGGGACGTTTGTCTTCCATGACACCTGATGTTAAGTGAACATGAAGACTAAGGTGGTACACGTCCATCCACGAGAAACCTATTCACTCGACGCTTAAAAGTACTAGGACTATACTGGTCAGGGAAAATAGACGCAGGCAGTTCATTCCAAACCTTGGCGACCCGTATCAAAAAGGAACTGTCAAAGCGCTTAGTTCGACTTTTCGGAATATCAACCACATACGGATGGAAGTTCTGTCTGCGTCTAGTAGTCCGATGGTAAAAGGGTGAGGGTTCAATTTGCTCAAACAGAGCACTCGCGCACTCACCAAAATGTATCCTGTAGTACACGGTTAAACAAGCAACCTTACGACGATGCTCTAGGGTCTGTAGTTTTTTGGTCGTAAGGTCGACGTTGTTAATTAGATTACGGGCTCTTCGGTCAACGGAGTCCAGCGCTTCTAGTTGATATTTGGCTGAACCATCCCAAAGATGACTGCAGTACTCCATGCATGATCGCACTTGAGCTGTATATAAGTTAAGAAGCTGTGCAGGGCTGAAGTACCGCCGTACCTTCGAGATGATTCCCAACTTTTTCGAAGCTACTTGAGCCATGGACACAATTTGTTGACCGAAGTTTAAACTGGATGTTATAGTTACGCCTAAAAGCCCTAGATGGTCAGTGATGGGGACAGATACATTTTGGAAAGTGGGCGTTAATGTGAAGGTGCTCTTTTTTGCGGAGAATAGACACGCCTGAGTTTTGGACGCGTTGAATTTGACCAAATTCGACTCACCCCAATCGGATACTTTTCGTAAGGTCAAATCAACGCGCTCAATCATTGACTTTCTTAAACTCTGGATTTCACGGGGGCTCGCTCGCGCATTGGATACGCATCTCTCTACAACAGTGCTGTCATCACTGCATAACTAATAATGCCCGGTGTTAAAAGGTCATTAATGTGCAGCAAGAATAATGTTGCAGAGAGAACAGATCCCTGAGGTACCACGGCATTGATTGCCATTTGGTCGGAGGAGAAGCCATCTAAGACTACTCGAATTGACCGTTCCCTCAGAAAATCAGATATCCAGTCACAGAGCCCAATCGGTATGCTGGTCTCTTAAGTAATCTGGAAGCTTACTTAAGAGACCATCATGCCAGACCCTGTCAAAGGCCTTGGAAATGTCTAAGGATACAGCTATTGCTTCACCATGACCCTCCAAGGCCTCGCAGCCTTTTTGCGGCCTTTTTGCAGGACTTGGCGGCAGCATTGTACCTTTTCTTGTGTTCATGCGAATCCACAGCTTTGCTTCTGCGAGCATTTGCCCAGGCTTTGTATGCTTCCCGCTTTCGCTTTTCAGCGGCAAGGCAAGCAGTATTAAACCATGGGCGAGCTTTGTTTTCAAGGGATAGATCAGCGTGGGGAATGAAATACTCCATTGCTTGAACTATCACACTTGAGACAGCATCAGCGCAGCACAATGGATCGGTTGATGTAAAACAAGTTTGCCGCCATGGATAAGATGCGAAGAAATGTCGCATTTCATCCCAATCTGCTGACTTGTAACGCCATACTCGCCTGGAGCCTTTTGGGCGGGTGTCAGGTGGCGAGTACAGCGATACAGATTTCACCATACAGTGATCGGATGTCCCTAAAGGTGCAGTGACGGACACCGAGTATCTGTCAGGATCGGTTGTCAGCAGAAGGTCCAGGCAATACGCAGTGTGGCCAGCAACGTCGGGGATGCGCGTAGGCTCGTTAACAAGCTGTGAGAGACCATAAGTCAGCGATAACTTAAAGGCCTCTCTGCCAGCATGGTCAGTGTCCTGATACGGGTATAACCACTGCCCGTGGTGAGCATTAAAATCCCCCAGAAACACCAACTGCGCCGTGGGAAAACGTTGCTGAATCTTATCTGCTGTATTGCCAAGGTATTCCATAAGCCTCGTTGTCTCCCGATCTCCGCTATGTGAACGATATATACAGGCGTAAACCACTTGGTCTAGGCCAGTATCTATGTGAACCCACATGACTGAAAGGTCCGGCACTTCCAAGTAACGGAGACGCTGACAACAGATCGCGTCACTGGCATACATGCACACCCCGGCGTGCGGGCGGAAAAGAGACTCCAGGATATAGCCTGGGTAACCAAGGTATGCCGAGTCTGACGGATCGCAGATCTGCGTCTCCGTTAGAAAGAGTAGGTGTGGTCTCTCCGTCTCAAGATGGTGTTGGACATCATTCACATTGGAGTGCACTCCTCGGATGTTACAGAAGTGCACTTTAAGGGAGAGGAAGTGCAACCGCTGTTGAACCGTACTCTTTTTAGGACCTTTCATTGTGAATTGGTAGTGGAGTGAATAGGGAGGAGAATAGAAATTGAGTGAAGCGCTGCAAATGGAACCAAGCAACTCGTAGGGAACAACGCACCATTGGGGAACTCGCCTGGAGACTGCGGGGACGCCCGAACCCCCCCGAGGTCGCCATCGGGTCCTCTCTAACCGGTCGCCAACCGGCACGATGGAGCCTCCCGGGATTTTTCGCGAGGTGGCGGGGCAGCCTTTCGCATGTGGCTGGCATGCTACTTGGGCCCCCTACTACCTACGGTCGGCCAGCGGTGCACCGTGCTTCGGATCCCGCTACCCTCCAAAACGAGTTACCCGGTGAGTCATTATCCTACGAGTTGAAAACAGTTCTCCAATGCAGCACGATTACTCAGACCTATCCTCCTCAATGGCTACACTAGACATCATGCCGGAACGCAACTAGGTTACTTGGCGGCATGGTTTTGTCTAGTGGGTGGTGACAAGCCACGGCCGAAGCCTACCACCAGATTTTACTGTTCGTTTAGCACCACCCAGGGACCACGTACAAGGCATCGAGGGCTAAACCTTGCGGACGCGAGCAGTTTTCAGTCCCCACGGAACAAGAAAAAAAAAATCTTCCGGTTCTGGGCGTTTATCTATATATGTATTTATATTCTAAGTTCCCCCTAGTTTGCTACATGGTATAGCATATCGCAAGCTCTGCTTAGTTTGGTGCCTTGTAGTTGGTTTGATTGTCTGGGGATTTTATTTTTATTTTACTGTTTACTAGTTTTTCCCTGGTTCCCTGGTTTTTCCCTCCCGTCAGGAAATCAGGATTAAGGGCGTGGATGTATCTCTACGGCGCCGCGCCGTGCCGTTTCACGGAGTACGGTACGCCGTGTATGGCTCACGGCGCGCCGCCGCAACTTTTCACGGCGTCGTGCACGGCGCAAGCCTAAGCGCTTCATATTAGCTCTTAAAATTATCTCCATCATGGTTCATTATAGAAAAGCATTGATTTGCACCGGTCGGCACTGCGCCTCGCCGTCTTATGGCGGCGGCGGCGGCGGCGCCGTGATATTATACGGCATACTTTTGTATAATGAACCATGATGGACATCATTTTAAGAGCTAATAAGAAGCGCTGAGCCGTGCTGTTTCACGGCGACGGCGCCGTGGAACGGCACGGCATACGGCGCCGTGCCGTAGAGATGGAGCCACGGCCTAAGCGTACTTCGTGTTAGAGGCTACGCTCTACCTGTCAGCTCAACCCTTAACCATTTTAAAAGTTTAAAAAACTCACCGAAACTAATGCATAGCATTATTAAATGCAATAAAAGTCTTACGTAATATCTTACGTTATTTAATAGACTTAATTTCTAAGTGCAATCTACCTTAATATATTTGTTTTATGATGGATATACATAAGTAGTGCCAAAGCAGTCCGTTCCGCACCAACTGCTGAAAACAAAGAGTTACCTGGAACTAAATCTATAGCTCCAAGGCTGTTAGCCTTTGTCTTCAAATGACAGGGAACCGAATGAGCGGGTTTGATATTAAGGACTATATTATATTAGGAGAATCACACTATGTAAATCTCCACCTAACTTAAAGCAAGAAAGCGATATATTCCTATAGGAACTCTATGATTTGTTATCCTTAAACACTCTTTACCTCTTAATTTCAAACTTCATAAGACTTTAAAAAACCCATTTGATTTTAACTTGATACACGTAAATTACTAGCTAATTTCAATCTTTACTAAAACTAAAGGTTCGAACTTTCATTTATATAAATGAAAACTTCATACTTTTGCATCGAAGGTAAGCATAGAAGAATTACTGACATACTAGATTTTGATAACAGAAATTTCTAAGCATAAACTCATAATGGTAGAGTTGACAAACTATGCATACTTAAATAATTATTGCAGTCATTAAAAAATAGTTATCAAAATTATGTAAATTACAGCCTCTTGGCAGACATTATTTAAAATTCGTTTTTAATAATCCTTTTTGATGAAGTAGCCAGAATCCAAAATCAGTCTAAGCTGAATGTAACTTTAATGATACAATAAGTCTATTTTACTGGTTGATTAAGGTTTCGTCCAGAAAAACGTTAAAAAAATTTTTAATGAAATACATCTACGATTCGAACATGTATCTATGTACAAATTGACCACTTCTTAAATTACTTATTGTGGTTCAATCGCCGGAATTATAATATGATAATAAATTCCCCAGACAATCTCATCGACTAAATGGTTCCAAACTAAGCAAAGCTTGCGATATGAGATACCATGTAGCGGAGTAGGGGGAGCCTAGAATATAAATAAATATACGTAAAAATATAGATAAATAAACACCTCTTTTTCTTTTTTCTCTTTTTTTTCGATCCGGCGGCGAATTACTACTATGTTAACCTAAGAGCAAAAATTTGTAATTCGTTAAACAAATATACCTAGATTATTCGAACCCGAGACTTCTGTTTTCGAAATAAATGATACTTACCTCTTACCCAAGAAGACCGTCAGTTATGTCTGAAGTATACTCAGTACAACAGATTTACTTCTAAAAGCAATTTTAGATATTTCAAACTGCAATTACAGCCTCTTTGATCGTTGAACTCGTTTTAACATCACGGCGCACTTGTTCGAAACTTGAATAGTGTTATTCATAAAAACTAACTAGAAATAAATAAAAAATACTCGCTGCAGTCTATTGTAGCTCTCAAGCTAGTCAAGCTATTATTACTTTATAGCGGATAAAAGAAACACTACGGTTCAACGAACCTAACACTAATATTACCGCCATTAGATTTGTGCTTGAAAACAAAACAAAAGTTTGTGGCCTGCCTAGATTTCCTTTTTTGTTTGACGATTAATGTTTTTAACAAGGCCATTCTCTAATCTATTTAGCCTTCTTCTAAAAGTTTTATAACAGCAGACCAAAAATCTATATAGGGTCGCCATATAATAGTCGATAATATTTTAATAGCAGATTAAGGCTGATGAGTGCGTCATAATTACGAAAACTAATTTTTTTTTTAAATATTTTTCATAAATTAAAGTTTCAAAATTCTTCTAAGTGATCAAAATGTAGTTTGTGACAACAAGTAATAAAAAATATCAAATAAAAATGTGTCCATCTAATTGTGTAATAAAATCTAGATTAATCTTAAATTTTACTCTAGAGAACAATTTTGAAATTTTAATATATGAAAAATATTGAGAAAAAAAATTTTTTTTTTCGAAATCCTAGCCCACTCGTCATACCTAATCTGCTATTAAAATATAATTGACTATTGTATGCGGACCCTGTATAAGAAATAAAACACGCTTTCGTTTTAATAATCGTTCCACTCAAACTATTGTCTGGATCAAAAGGCTATTTAACAAAAAGTCAACCTCATGTTGATCACTTCTATTATTTCATTTTATCTTTTTATAGAGTCCAATTTATCTACCTACAAGTAAATAAAATAAAGCACACAAAAAACAATTAAAGGCCATTAAGACCACACCTAGAAAAACCGTCCAATAATTAAGGATTGTGTGACAATGTAGTAACACGATTCATGTAGCCAAGGTCCTGAGGGAGCAAATGACGTCATAACACCACCACGCAGATTGCCTCCCTCGCCTGAACAAGCTTAGTCGTCCAATCGGGATCATATGTCGGTTTGTCTCTAAGTGTCGTCGTTAGACGAAGGAGGCTGGTCGTAGGAGAGGCTGGCCAGCGAGAGTTTTTTATATAGAATTGTTTTTATATGTTTCATGTTTTGGAGTTGAAGTTTCCTGTTTTTTTTTATAAGACATTGTGTGTCGAGACAGAACATGAAAAGTTGTATCTTTCCAATTTCAATATATTTGTAAAAAGCATACAGTCCATTATTTAAGAAGCGAACCAGCAGTAGAAGTAGTAGAGGCTGCAAGTAGGTAGCTACGACACTAAGTAAGTGTAGTTTTTTTTCTCTTATTAAGTATACCTACCTTACCAATGAAGTATGTATGACATATGACCGCTTGATAAACGGTGAAAACTGTTGTTATTTAATTATTTTTAATATCGCCTGGCACTACTACACGTCCATCAACAACTTAGAACCGGAACTTTAATGGTGAACAGGAAAGACAGACGCAAGCAGTTCGCTACTCACATTTGGCGGTCGCCAAAAAGTAAACTATCGAAGAATTTCGTTAATTTTTTTGGAATTGCCGGTATTTAGGGATGGCAGTTGTATGCAGTATACATTTATTAAGCCTATACTAAATTAGTAGTTGTGCTGAGAGTGATTATAAAACTACAGCTTAGTGTTCAAAAAACATCGTGCAAAATATGATTATTTAGCGTATGAGCGAATTTATACAACCGAAAAAGGTCACTTTGTATAAGTTAGCCTCATCTAAATCACGAACTCAGATTCGTTTTGCCAGTCACATCACGTAGTAATCCGACTCAAAATATGCCCGTATTCATCAAAGTCAATGTATGCAAATGCTGAAACAATTCGGTAAAAAAACTTGGGATAATTTACAATTTTGTAAGCAGGGTCTTTGTACGCTGGGTTTTTGTGAGGTGAATCATGCGCCGGCGCAAGCGTCTGCTAAAGTTTTTCTAAAAAACTTTACTTTCAGAACTAGTAGTTTCGCGTGGCTACACCCGCGTTACTTCTAAACTCTCTTATTTTTTACCTAAAACGTAATCCTCGTAGACATTTTTTATTAAATACTACGCCCTCTGGACTAGGAACGAAAGAAAAACATAGAACTGGCACATTCTATGCTTCTCTTCCCGACTCATACTGTAAAAGTCAGTTAAGGGACAGAGGTTTTATTGGAGATTTGTTTTTTGGGCGATAGGCTGATCCTTTTTCACTGCAAGAGTCTCTCTCCATCATTATAATGCCTCCAAATCTGTCAAACTTGACATCAGACAGTTTTATAACGTCTGGTGTTCTGCCTACCCCATGAGGGATACAGGCGTGAAGTTATGTATGTATGTATGTACCAAGCCCGCGTTTGACCTTAGCTTTCACTTGATGGTAAGTGAAGAGATCGAAAATGAAAGCTTAGGTCTAAGAAAAGAACCTAAATAATATAGATGTCTAATCGGATTTTTTTAAAGCGGTAGAGTTGTTAATGATCTTAATTACCGCATCACCTCTTGCAGGCAACCTCTCCACATCAACATTTGTTCTACAACTTTTTAAAATTAATACTTTTTAAATTTTAGTTTTCCCATACAAAAAATATTTATAGCCTCTGTTTAGAGGCATAACTCTATATTCTCTGAGCGTAGGTATGCCATGCATCTTGCGCAGTAAATTACCGCTTTGTTATAATAATAGGTACTTCTTAAAAAATTTAGAGTAAGGAGCATTGTTATTTATCAAGATTTGTAAAAAGTCGTAAAACAAATATTATTGGGATTAATGTGGAGAGGCTGCCCGCAAGAGCTTATGCGTTAATTTATTAACCCTGTATAAGTAGACATTCACAAACAAACAAAGTCGAACCATTTTGTGTAATATGGATATAGATTTAGGATTAATTTTAGTCTGTAAAAGGATTTGCTGTAATATTTCTTATAAACAATATTTAAACAACGATGAAGTTCAAAATGGGAAAAGTACGGGTTTAGAATAGATCTAGATCTTTATGGTATTTACATTAGGGTTGGTATTTGGCAAACAAATTAAATCAAGGATCATGTGAAAATAATGCTTTGAAGTTAGTCATAGAGTAACAGCATTGTTCGCGCAATTAATTAAATGTAATACTTAATTCCACCTTTTATTCTTCACAGAAATACCTATAATTATTTTACAGAATACACACCCATGCCTATAATGACCGGTCAACGGCTTCCAGTCACGCATTGCGGACGAACCATTTCATTATATACTGAGACTTAACATAGTGCCTAAATATTCTAGAATTTATAGATAGAAACAAATTGGAAATATTTGTGTGTAACCTAGTATCTGCATGAATGTAATGTGGATAGTATATCTATACTAATATTATAAAGAGGCAACCTTTGTATTTTTGTATGTTTGTATTGAATAGGCTCAAAAACTACTGGACCGATTACAAAATTTCTTTTACCATTACTTAGAGGGATTCTTTCAAATCCGTATAGGCTACTTTTTATCCCGAAAATCCCGCGGGAATCGAAATTGCGCGGGTAAAACCGCGCGCAACAGCTAGTTTTTAATAATATGACAGTGATACGAGTTAGAGTGGGTTTATTTTTTATCCGATGGTTGTCATGGCAACTACTAATAGCTGCTATTAACTGGTTGGTAAATTGGGGATTGAGTTTGCGTATAGCATGGCGTCACATTGATCCGAACTTACGCATTTCGTTCAGTTCCAAATGCTAATCTTTCAAGACCATAAAAATGAATCCAATCGTGAACGAATAAACTCAGGCTAGTTTGATCTGTAATTTTAATTTTACAATAAAAGTTGCATCTGCATGTGCTCAAAAAAATGTCTTAAATATTATTTATTATTAACTAGCCACCGCGCGCGGTTTTACCCGCGCAAGGTTTTACCCGCGCAACTTTTGATCCCGTGAGAATTTCGGGATAAATATAGCCTATAACCTTCCTCAAGAGTTGGGCTATCAAATGCAAAAAGAATTTTTCAAATCCCACTTATAGTTTCTGAGATTAGCGCGTTCAAACAAACAAACTCTTCAGATTTATATATTATATATTAGTATAGATTTATTTTGTACAATACCGTAAACTTTACTGAAGGCTCACTTTAATCATCTTCCAATATGTATCATCTTCATTAAATGATGCATATAATAGATGAGTCATACTTATCTCTTATTTAGATCTAGGGTCGACGATGGCTGTATAGCAACAATTATACACCCACGTATCTTTGTCTCATGAAGAGGTAAAACAAAAGCCTATTCAAACTATTGATATCATTGAATCGCTGCGCGCGAGTAAAGGTTAACTAAAGTCATACATACGGGATTTATATCAGCTTTCATTCAAGAAACAGTATGTGATTTAAAGGATGTTGATAATCTATACTAATATATAAAGCTGAAGAGTTTGTTTGTTTGAACGCGCTAATCTCAGAAACTACAAGTGGGATTTGAAAAATCTTTTTGCATTTGATAGCCCAACTCTTGAGGAAGGTTATAGGCTATATTTTATCCCAACATTCCCATGGGATCAAAAGTTACGCGGGTAAAACCGCGCGCGGTGGCTAGTTATAATAATATACTCGGAATATATTGTAAAAACGCATATGTTTTTATTTTAAATCGGTAGATAAAATTCGACCCTAAATTATCTATAGTGTTTTAACTGTTTTATTTTGTATTGCTTCACTTTGTATACCTTAATGAGATTTACTTCATCCACATTTCACTTAAATTTTACTCGATGGACATTTGAAATGAAGGCATTAAATGTGAAGAATACGAGTCTACATCCTTTTCAAAACCTCACAACTCAAAATTCCCTGAAAACTTTAGTAATTCACGAAAAGCTATACAAACTCTATGATATAAATCAATTTGACGTTTCAAATATTTAGATGTCAAATCAAAACCAAGATTCGATAGTACAAGCCATTGCGATGAGCCGTTCCCTTTAGCTTCTAATCTTTCATTTCTATTTTTTTCTTTAATCACAACTAGATTATTTGTTATTAGGCATGTCGTGTCACGCTCAACTAACATAAGGTCCAGGGGATAGATAAGATAACCCATATTTAGGAGGGTCAGGACTAGAATTACACATTGGCATATTGCCAATAAAGTGCATGATTGTAGTTATGTATAGAAATATTGATTCCTGCCTCCGTGGTGCTATGCCAAATATCTGGCTAATTTGCGAAAGGAAATAATAGGAATATTCTCGTTGCCTGATAAATCTTACTAATATGATAAAAGTTTCAATGGATAGATGTACGGATGTTTATTCCTCAATCACGGCAGACCGGCTTGTATTGGAATTAAGGATTGAAGGCATACTGATGTGTACAGTCTGGAATAGCACTTTTTATCCCAATATGTTCGCGGGATTCGAATATTCGCGGGTAAAACCGGGTAAAACGGCTAGTGTTTTCATAATTTATACATTCAGGACAAATATCTGCTACCCCAAATGAGTAGTGTACTACCTTATATTCACTTCAATTCAAACACTTTATTGCCATTTGCATAGAATCGGATAGCTATAAAAATACAGTATTAACATTAAATGTATAATTTGGGCGGCCTTATCACTTCAAAGTGATCTCTTCCAGGCAACCTTAAAATTTAATTACCACTTGTATCTTTTGTTTTTTAACATATTTGAATATCAAACAATAACAATAACTTAAAGCAACTGCAGCAATATACATTATATTATCAATAATTATATTATTATATTTTATTTATTATTAGTTCAATATTGCAGTTAATCATTATTGTTCTCTACATAACTAAACAAGACTATTATTAAATACAGTCATAATCAAATTTATTTCCGCAGTAATATAGTTCCAATTTTAAGCTAATTATAAATAAATCAAAACCGCAAATTTATTTTTTCATACATCGGCGGCCAATAAGTCAGCGACTTACTCGTAGGTACAGTCGACTTCAAAAGTGGAGGCATAGCGGCACGGCGCGTCGTTGTTGCAACAAGGATTATAACTTCCTGCACCACCATTGACTAAGTCGCACACACTTTCATTTAAGATTTCTGTCAGATTAATGAGGGAAGTCGTTGTTTCGCCGGGATTACTGTGCATATCGTACGATATCGCAGGTCAAGTGATTTTCGGCGCGGTCGGTAAAAGGAAGGGTGACCCGATCATTAATTTCTCACGACGACTTTCGTAAGCACTTCGGAGGGCACGTTAAGCAGTCGGAATTACGGCTTAAACCTCCTCGTCATCCAAAAGAGACTCAAAGCCCTGAAGTAGGCTCATTACACGGAGTTCTGATGATGATGGAATGAGCATCTATTTATTTATTCACACTTAATTGTCAACAAAAAAAAAACATGAAAGACTAACGAAAATGAAAACACAAATTTTGGACAGTGTGGGCGGCCTTATCGCTTCAAACGATTTTTTCCGTTTAAAATTCAAATCGGTAAATCATTATTTTATAGCGACCTCGATAAGTCTAAGAACTTTGTTTCGAGTTTAGCTTAAACGATCATTTTTGACTTCGACTGTACATAGTCACCGGCGCGCGCACTCAGCTGTGACCTACGATTTAGCTACTGACTTTGTTCATAATTATTAGTCAGACGACGACGACTGTCGAAATTCAATTTTTTAACATTTGTGAATCATCTTTTCTTTACAAATTCACAAACTCTGTTGAGGATAACTGTTACTTAACTGAAAAAGAGTATTCTTTAATGAAATTGTATTGTGAATTAAATTCAGTTTTTTTTTATTTCTACTAAAATTGGATAAGTTTTCCTTTAATACATCGACAAAGTAATTAGAAAAATGAAATATTTATTCGTTAATAATGCGTATTTGATATGGGAAATAATTATAATATAGATTTCGAAGAGCACAAAGCTAAACTAACTTCCTTTTTTGCGTCTGTTCTATTAAAAAGGTAAATTGAAAATAAAATAAAAGCCGCAAAGGGATTATCGGAAATAACATTTTGTACAACATTAAGGATATTCCTCAGGACAAAAAAGAACTTTCCGGTAAAAGTTTTGGCGTGTTGTGTGATTTATGATGCAAAACTAGATATGTTTAATTTGTTTTTCAAGTTGTAATATTTTAGGATAGTGTATTTAGCTACTTATTTTTGTCGACCACTTTGGCGTTGGGGTTAACCTGTCTGCCTCAGACGCTAGTGGTTGCGGGTTCGATTCCCGCACGGAACAAGAAAAAAAAATGTTCCGTGCCTGGGTGTTTATCTATTTATGTAGGTATTTATATTCTAGGTTCTCCCCTAGTTCGCTACATGGTATCCCATAACACAAGCTATGCTTAATTTGGGGCCATGTACTTGGTGTGATTGTCTGGGGATTTTATTTATTTATTATTTATTTGAATTGTTACGTGTCGACCTAATATTTGAAGTAATTGTCTAACATTGCTGCCATAAGGTTAACTTTATGTACGGGACTTTTCAATTAATTACTATTTCATTATATTAGTTCTGACAGTACGATAAGCTTCAATAAAACCGGATCACCTTTAGTTTTTAGGAATAAAATATTTGTGGAAATTGCAAACTTCATGACCTTATTTTTGGAGAATTAAGCTAAATTTTGTCCTTATTTCAGTACTATATATTACGAGTTTTTAGTTTTAACTTTAAAACGAGACTTTTACCACTTTTACTTTGAGTTCCCGATTCGGGTCTGTTGAAAGATCACTATGATCATATCGGCACTGAACAGACAGTGCCGAAATATCGAGAACTTCTTAATAACTAATATAAATAAGAATGATAATTACCAAAATAATTCAACAACGTACTGTGGAATACGACCTCTTTGTATTTCACTGGCCGCTTATACATTTGACGCGACGATTTTATCTATACTAATATTTAAAGCTGAAGAGTTTGTTTTTTGTCTGTTTGAACGCGCTTATCTCAGAAACTACAAATGGGATTTGAAAAATTCTTTTTGCATTTGATAGCCCAACTCTTGAGGAAGGTTATAGTTTGTATTTTATCCCGAAATTCCCACGGGATCAAAAGTTACGCGGGTAAAACCACGCGCGGTGACTAGTTTAAGAATAAGAAGCCTTCAGAATTGAATAAAAAAGGGCAAAGCCCTAAAATAAAGTTAAAATATATAATCTAAGTTCTATAATTACACGACTCGCGTCTCGCCCCCCATAACGTTCCATGGTGGAGGAGCCAGCCTGCTTACAATACACTAAAATATAAGCTTTTAAGCTGACATAGTCAGCAACATTTGTACCTAATTTGTTTTTTACTAAAGTTTTACCGTGTGTCAGTGGGCAAGTAAAGAAGAAAAATAAAGTCGCAGGATACCAATTCCGAAAAGAAGTGAAGAAGCGACGTGATATTTAAAGAAAAATAATAACACTAGAAGGATTAGAGGATAAAGTGTTTAGTGATCACTTTTTTGTAAAATAAAACTATGCGCAACAGGGTTCACTTCAAAGAAAGAACTCAAAGGGACACTATATCAAATTAAAAAGGCCTTTGATTCACCTCCGAATGATAAAAATCTCCCGGTAAGACCATCGATTTATAGAAATAATGGTGGGCATGGTGATAGCAAACCTCTAAATATTCGACATGAATAATTAATCTGCCCACACTTTACATTACCTATAACATCATCATCATCACAACTCTTTGTAATGAGCCCACTGCAGGGCTATGAGTCTCTCCCCTGGGTGATGAGGAGGTTTAGGCCATTATCCACCAAGCTGGGGCAGTCCCTATATAAGTACCTATATAAGAATATAGGTACCTATATAAGAAGCTCTTTTTCAATACCTACTTAATTTTAACAGTCATGGGTTTAGTTTTCCTAAAGCTGTCTGTACAAAGTCGTTACGCATGGATGGGTCTCGTGGGCTTAGCGCGTCGCGCGCCGGATCATCCTTATTACATCGAAATGGCCAGATGCTATTTATAGCATCGCCGCAATTTGTGTCATTACAATATTTTTGTGGTTTTATTAATTGCTTTCGATTGGTCTAGTTTGGAGCAATTGATGTTGCTCCAATTATTGACAAGATTGATAGAAAATGAAAAAGTATAGCTGATCAAAAGATTTTTCGATATTTTTCTGCTATCATATTTTTTTCCCTTTCATAAAAAATGTACAGAAGCTAGTAGCAAATATTTGAAATGATTGTTAAAACAGCTTAAAATTTCCGTTTATTTTCAAAGTACCCAAACATAGACCTAGGTAGTCAACAGGCGGGCTTTATTCGAGTATTTTACGGCGTTATAAAAACAAATGTTTCTTTACTAAGGTTTCGTGAGAAAGTCTATTAAAAACCTACGTTAAAAGCCTATAATTTGATCGAATGGTGAAGTGTTCGTGTATAACTGCGAAAAGTGCAAAGTTCATCATTGGTAAATACTTAGATATTGGTTGTTCGAGAAAGGCTATGAGGTTTTTAACTGAGCTAGGATAAAGAAATCTAATTTATAAGATATAGAGTAAAATCATCTATGAAAGAAAATGTAACACCTGTTCATATGAAACAAATTATGCAATGGAATTAGATTTTGCTAGGATGCTCAAAGAATTAAAAGGTTTTTAGTGCGGACACCTCGAACTCTGTGCAATATTTTTTCTTAACTTGAAAAACTAACACCTAATACAGAACCAGAAAGATTTTTATTCCAATACTAGTTTGCGATCGGTTACAAATTTGTGAACCCCTAAATAACAGGGATGAAGACTATTGACGTTTTTAACTCTAGGTTCAAGTACTTTAACTTTAGTTCAATATGTTTTTGTTACATTTAATGTGTAAACTAGAAAAAAGAAAAAGAAAATTTTATGTGATGTGTAGCATTCACAAGAAAATATTTAATGATTAATCAGCATCCTTAAAAAAATATTTAATATTTTTATGAAATGGAGCTGAATTGAGAGATAAATTTTATGTTTTATTTTTGACAATCTTAATCAAACGAAATAATTTTGAAAGGAAACACATGCATTAGAAGTGAAGAGCCTACCTACATTCTGCTCCCGTCCGAGATAATCGAAATTTAAAAAAATGAGGATTATAAAACGCAAAAACCAAAACAATCCATAATTCAGCTAAATTTAAATAAAAATAAAAATGAACTTACCATTTTTCCGGTGAGTATTGAAAACTTCAAAGTCTCGTCGAGTGAAGCTTAGAAGCTTAGGAAAGCGTGGCGTGGCGTGTTCGTGAGGCAACGCACCGAGCCGGACTGTGCCGTCGCGGGCTCGGAGCTGCTTTTATAAGAGGGCTGATTCTGGAAGACCTATTCCAGAAAGCTAAGAGGTATAGTTATGAATGAAAGCAGAAATCAGCCCCAGATAGCCTTAAATACTACCCTACTTTCATACCTTATATCAACGACCGTCTATTATGGTGTATCAATAGACAAGCGAGCTGCGGTTTCGATCCTCGCTTTATACATATTAAATCCAGATGTTTAAAAAAAAAAGTGTAATAAAAAACCCCACACGCTTACACCAACTACATGGCCTCAAAGTAAGCAAAGCTTGTGTTATGAAATACCAAGTAGCATGTAACCAGGGGGAGTCTAGAATATAAATACAAATACATATAGACAAACGCCCAGACCCGAAACATTTTTTATTTGTTCCGTGCGGGTATTAAACCCGCTAGCTAACGATTGGCGCGTCTAGTCTAGACCACTGCACCACAGAGATTTAGGTATGACTTTTAGCTATTTAAACTAAGAAGGATAACAATAAGGACACACGAATTACAGTCTTCTCCTAAAGAGTAATGTTTTAAGTTGATGTCTAGTTCCTATTATAATAAATAAATAAAATCCCCAGACAATCGCACCAAGTACATGGCCCCAAAGCAAGCATAGCTTGTGTTATGCTTGTGTTAGCTTATGTTATGGGCTACCATTTAGCGAACTATGTCCTCAATCCATAAATTTTACAAAAAAGGTCACAGAAACTATCTGAACGCGATAAACTCATTCAACTCAGAATACAATTTTCATACAGTTTTCAACAAAGGATGAAGTGTTTCATGAAAAAGATTAAGATTTAATTATACTTACCTACATAATAATAGAACGCTTATTTGTTGAAACTGTCGGAATACACATACGACTGGGACCTTTTTAATTTTGCTAGTCGGTTGTTAGGTTAAAATATGATGTAAATTTTAACTATAAAGCTTAAAGTATTAGTTATTGTGCATTAATATTATTTTGAATTAATACATTTATTTATTATTATTTTTATTTATTTTATATATTCCGACTCACATATTGAATTCATTTGTTATAAAAATATGACTTAATCGAGTTAAAAATTTACTTATTTACCAAGTTGCTACAGCCGTGGTTCACCATATTGTCGATATGGTGCTCAGATCGTTAAAGTTTAAAAACTGTCATGACTGAAAGCTTTGTAGGTACAGTCAGCAGCAAAAATTTATGAACACATAAAAATTTTCAAAGTCACTATTCACCATATTATGACTAATATTGACTAACTTCTATATATTCAAGTCAATATTAGTCTTTATTAAGGCACAATATGATAAGGTTTTCTATGAGAGCGACTTTGAAAAGTTCAATGTATTCATTAACTTTTGATGCTGACTGTACACCCGAATTTAATTTTGACTAATATAATACAATAATTTGAAGCTAAATCTGTTCTTTACTCGGAAAAATATAATCATCTCGTATGATTCATAGTGTTGTTGAGTTTTTGAATTTTATATTTATTTTCATACATTCTACAAACTCGGTTCGGGAACCTCGTTTAAGGATAAGTTCTAAAAATAAATAGTTCTTCCATGCTGGACTAGGAGCGAAAGAAAAACATAGAATGTGCCAGCTGCTTCTCTTCCCGGGCATACTGTAAAAGTCAGATAAGGGACAGAGGTTTTATTGGCGTTTTAGCGGGCGATAGGCTGACTCCCTGTCACTGCAAGAGTCTCTCTACCGGGTGCGGCAATTGAACTGTCCGTCTCCTTGTAACTTTTGTAAAATTCGAACTACTGAATCGAACGCGGCAAAAATTTCAAAAAATAATCTGTGACACATTATCTTTGTTATTTAAAAACTATTCGGTCGTGAGAAAAAACGTTCTAATTTTAAAATAATGGATTTAAAACGCGATTCAGTGATTGCTCTTTATTTGGAGGGAAAATCGAACATCGAAATTCGTCGAGCGCTACAAAATCTTCAATTGAACGAAAAATTTGTGTGTCGTACTATTCAAAGATTTAACGAGACTGGAAGTGTTAAGAAACGCTACGGGGGCGGTCGACGCTGTACTGCAACGGCGCCAGCTGTTGTCGCAAAGGTACGACATCGATTACGCAGAAATCCAGCACGTTCAGAAAATCAGCTAGCCCAGGATCTAAAGGTGAGCGACAGCAGCGTCCGTCGTATATTGAAGGAAAAGCTTAAGGTTAAACTAATAAAAAAAAACTTTTCTCAAGAACTCACTGCTTTGCAAAGGAGCAAACGACTGGCTCGATCAAAGGAGCTGATTCGCTTGCTCGACTCTGGCGAGCTTCCCAACTTGGTATTTTCAGATGAGAAAACTTTCTGTGTTGAGCAATTTCTTACCAAACAAAATGACCGTGTGTGGTTAAAAGGACGTGTCAGCGATCATTCAGATGAACTGAGAGTCACTCGACGACAAGGGGCCGACCAAATCATGGTATGGACGGTGGTGTCCGAAAAAGGCCGTTCTCCGCTTGTTTTTCTTCCAATGGGTCGCAACCAAGCTAAAATAAATCAACAAATCTATCAAAATGAAGTCTGCAACACATTGATACCGTAAGCACGCAAGACATTTGGTTTGGAGCGTTGGACGTTCCAACAAGACTTGGCGCCATCGCACAGAGCATCTGGGACGCAAAATTGGTTGAAAGCGAACGTTCCTGTGCTGATCGACTGAGATATGTGGCCGTCGTCTTCGCTCGACTTGAACCCTCTAGATTATTGTATTTGGGGTATTTTACAGGCGAAGGCCTGTGCTAAAAAACAAACATCAGTGGAGGCGCTCAAAACTACTCTTACACGAGAATGGAACATTTTAAGTGACGACGTTATTCGAGCAGCCTGTGCTTCATTCCGAAAGAGACTCAAGCTTGTTGTGAAGGCTAAAGGCGGTTGTATTCGATTAGAATAAATAAAATATAACTTTGGGCCTTTTATTTTTATATGTAAAAAATATATTAATAAATATTCAAAATTTAAAAAAACTATTAAATTTTTTAATATGGACATTTCAATTGCCGCACCCGGTACATCATAATAATACCTCCGAATTCGTCAAACGTGACATCAGATGGTTCTATAGCCTCGGGTGTTCTGCCTACCCCTTTAGGGATACAGGCGTGAAGTTATGTATGTGTATGTATTAAAATTTTATAATACGATTCTAATAGAGATATTCTACATTCGGTAACACGCTACGTAGATAATCCTTACACATAAAAATAACAAACTAAGCTACCATCCCTGAAAAAGCATGTTGTAAAAGTCAACTAGACCAAGTGGCCGCGATTTAGTGGTAGGACCCTTTCAGTCAACCTGGCTACTAACCACCCTCTATAACAATATTACATCTGCCACAAATTACCGTGTCGAGATTTAAGTTTAAGCAAAATTTCATAGAGATTCAGTTCTTTCTTAAGCCAATTTGACCATAATCTTACCATCTTACATTCACAGTGCAAAGTCCATCGCTTCTTTTAAAAAACAACTTAAGGCTTTTTATTTATTACCATAATATTATATTAGACCTTGTTGTATCTTTTACACAAAAATAATCATTTGTATATATAATTATTCTTTTTTTTTATATTTTTTTTATACTTATTTATATATGTATACTTTTATTTTATTATTTATATCAAATATTAATATTTAATTAAATTATTAATATTTGTAACAATCCTTTCATATTTGTTATATATTTTGTCTTATGTAATTATTATCTATAGGTATTCTATCAATCAATTCAAATGCTCTACCCTACTATTATTATAAGTTTGTGAAAGTTTTTGTTCCTTTGCCACGGGTTACCTGGTAGAAATCGCTTTAAGCGATAAGGCCGCCCACAATGTCATTGATAATATTGTTAAAATGTTTATTTGTTAAGTTCTGTGGCAATAAAGAATATTTATTATTATCAAAGTCAAATACAGGTATACGAGTATTCACATTTAAAAAAAATCTTGTACGCTCTTACACCTAGATGGTAGGGATGTTCTAAGCTTTATAAAATTTTAATAAACCTCACAACAACTTCGTAAGAGTATTTTATCACAGCAATCGCGAAGCCTAACAAGTAGTGTTAACACTAATCAAGTGCATATTGACTTGTCTGGCTGCACATTTAGCATTAAATTGTTATTTATAGTAGTGACTAATTATATTGCATTTATGATTTAGGTCTCTTTTTTGCATAGCTTTTACTTTTTTTATGAATGCCTTAGTGTCTATTATAATTCTTCGGCTGAAGAAATTGTCTTCTTTTTCTTTTTTGATATGATAAACGACACGATATTATAGTACAATGTATTTAATTTATTTAGTATATATATTAAGTATTATAGTTAGTGGATATATATATTTATTTTATATTTATGTATTATTCGTATGTAAGTTTATGAAATAACTATATTATTATATTTGTATATTAGTTAAATTTTAGTATATGTACGCCTAGGCACCCTATAAATTAGTCTCCAATTCTCACCCAAAGGTTGTCTGGAAGAAATTGCTTATTAGTGATAAGACCACCTTTTGTACCATGTTTCTGCTTTTGTTTTACTTTGTATTTTTTTTCAGTGGTGTACAATAAAGAATAAATAAATACCTTGTAGGTACTACTAGATGTTTTGTAGTCCCGCGTACTGAATTGAATCTGAATAGATTCTGAATTTTTCGGTGGTCCTTTTTAAGCAATAGTAAAATAAAATAAATAAATAAATAATAATCATTGCTAATTTATTATAGGCTCATGTTACTAAAATTAAGATTTCAATCTTACGGTGACATTAGCTTGGTGTGTTTGCTATTTTACTCTTTTTATCATGAAACTTTAATTGTTGCTTCTAGACAATTTGCCTTTAAATCCTGCTATAAAAAGAACAGTTAACGTAAAATATGTTGAACAACCAGTCACTGAAGAGAACCAATCAACTTCTGTTAGCATTGCTTATTTTTTTTGAGGAGTCGAAATAAAAAACAATAATCTAGGTACATATCTACTATTATTTGGTTCAAAAACATATTTTACAAAATAGGAAACTATTCACAAATCAATGGCACTTACATTGAATCAACAAGAACTAATAGAAAAAGTAATAAGGTACAATAATTACGACCGAAAATCGAGATAGTGGTCACATCTAAATACTATGAAATATGGAAACTCATATCACATGCTCATTTTTACAGAGTGTCCCAAAAGTCGACGATACACCGGAAACGGGACATACAACAAGTAATAATGGCTACCGGATGTAACAGCATTATAGGTATTTAAAAAATCTCCTGTATCTCCTGCTTCTTGTATATTGGGACACCCTGTATATATACTATTAAATAATACAAACTTATATTTCTTTTTTTTGTATCTTATCGCTATAAACAGGGTTTATTTAAATTTCATGAGATTGAACTATCTCCAAATTGTACTTTATAAAATCGATTGTAGTTTTTAAGCCTCGCCCACCTGATTTAATCTTGTAAACATCTGTTTTTCGGTGGTAGGTACTCGGTCTTATACAAGGTGTTCTTTTCGATATCCCATAACTTTAAGGTTTTGTTCCTTACTAAAAAGTAATACTTTTTGCCAAAGAATATGTGGTTCAAAACTGCATATACTTTCCAAGATATCATCAATTATGAGTTCATAATTTATCACCCTTGTATTTCATACAATGTACAACTCAACTAGCGAACTGTACCTGTAAAAAAGGGATAGAAAATGCAACGTTGTCATTCTTCGCACAAAGGTGATTTACATCAGATGTTTTGACTTAATTGAATTATTTTGTATGAAAAACAATAACAAAAAAAAATGAAATTGAAAAACTATTAACATGTTATTTGATTCTATTACATGGTCCCATTAATACCCTAGAGTTATGGGAAATCAAACGGATTACATCGTATTTTTAACTCTCTTGGTTCATTTTTAGATAATAAGATACATTACTGCTACAACTACGTAAATCTTACAGAAACACTTTGATCTTACTTAAATGTAAAGTTTTTAAACAAATTATGTTAAAGTATTACTCCACATTCAAGTCGTTTACTCTACTCTTTATCTATTTCTGTTTTTCTTCAGCTTTTTACGTATACATTAAGTTACTGCGTTGTAGGGAAAGCAGTTGAACAGAGTTGTTGTATTGCTATGAAGAAACCAAAGGCGCTTGCAATTTTAAGACAAGCTTGTTAAGAACTCATATTACAAATCTTAATAACATCATCTTAATAATTTAAAGTGACTCTTAAAGATTAAGTCTAAATTCATGAATTACGATGTGATACCTTATATTTAGATACTTATAAGAAAGTACTAATTTGGAAACGTGTCGTTTTTAGACAGTTAACTATAACTAAGACACGTATTACAAGTTAAAACACGTATCTTTTTTTTCAGAATCCATAAACCAAATTATTTGTTGCATTATAGTGTTATGACACTTAGTTATAAATATTTTAGCACTTTACATGAACACACTATAGAATCATGACAAAAAAAATAAGTTACACTACCTGCAAAAATAAATGAACCAACAACTTTTGCACCATTTTGATGAAATTGGCTTCAGAGGCTACAGAATCGATAAAAAATTTATAACACAGAAGTCAAAACAAATTGTATGCATTAAAAAATGTATGAACTAATAATAGGCCCTACTATTTTGCATATTTTTTTAACAAAAGCCTATAAAAGTTATTAAACTCTTTACGCAACTTCTATTTTAATTTTGCAGCAGTATAACCAAGAGAAAGATAAAATTTTATTGAAAATAGTTTTACTTAAGGAGTAAATTAATGAACATTATCTAAATAATACTTATTTCTATAAACACACAAGAACAGTATAATTGTCCTGTCTTGTTTGACACGATTTTAAATAAAGATTAGACTACACTCGGTTTTAAAAGTGAAAAAGACCAAAAACTATACGTACTCCCATTAATAATAATGATAAATAAATAATGTTTTATTATTCATTATTATTAATTATTAATTTCATGGTCACAGTACATCTTAAATATAATTTAAAATACATGGACTCTTCAACGCTTCTGCCATGTCAGCCGCAGGTTTTAGAAAACAAAACTGCAAACTACATCATCTCTATCACATTTTAAACAAATACTTCATCTACATCTCTAAAATTGATGTATGAATAATCAATCACTTTTCATACAGATCATGCTAAAATCACTAGTATTTTTATATAGTCAACACTAACACATAATTTTAACGTCATAATCCATCAGCGCCATCTTGGTATCCTGTCAAAAGGTAATTTCTAGAATTTTTGGAGGTAAATATGTAAGGAGCTTCTTTGGTAGGGCAGCGGAAGGAACGCATCAAAATCGGTGGAATATTGTCTGATTTGTTGCCAATCGGTTCCAGGAGATTGTTCCAGAGGAGATTTGCCGCTGGAAATGTAAAAAAAAATATGTTAGTTTTATAAAATAATATGTAGTGCAATTGACAAGATATTTACTTTTTTATTTTCTTTTTCAAACAGTAATCGCAGTTTTATGTATCATTCGATCCTCATGTATTTCCAGTTATTTAGTAGTTAAGTTAGCTGTATAGAGTCATCTTAAAACTGCCCTATCGCAGCTGGAAAAGCGTGTCGTAAATTACGACTAATCCGAGTGACCTCCGCTTGATGGAAGGACTTAGTCAGGGTTCGCCTGGATGACCACCCTTCAACTAAAGTCTGCCACCAAATATCACAGCTCCGGCCATGATATAGGAAGAATCAGACCCTTCGTAAAAACCAAGGACTTTCATCGTCAACTTCAGGAGGCAGCAGATAAAGCGTTCCAAACTGTCAAAAAATTGTAATTGAACCTGAACTCTATACCTTCGACATTAAGTTAAAAATTGGTTGGGGAAAGACAGGTTTGTAACGATTACTCTACTGCTTTCTATACCATCAGCAGAGATTGAGCCAAATGCGTCGGAGGCACATGATAAAAAATACTATAGGTTTTTTTTATCGGGCAGTAGATAATGTAATAATTAAACTTTTTTCTCTCCGGCGGCGTGCTTCCCAGTTTAGATCTACAGACTGTTCTCGTAGGAAATGTATACAGACTTTATCTAAGGTCCTTCTTTCTCTTCTCCCTCAACACTTACCCAAAGCATGTCCTTTCTGTGAGAAGTGGAAGCAATCATGCGTGATATAAGACTGGTGGATGACAAGTGGCAGCGGTGGTCGCGGTGGAAACGGAGCGTTGAATAGCTTCATAAACGGCTGAATGACGACAGTGAAGTCCGGGCGAGTGTCGTAGCGGCCACTTGCAATCTGTAATAAAAAAAAAAACATTTTTTGAATGTCTAGGTGCAAATAAAAATGCATTTGTTTTCGACAGTATCTACATAACATACGTTTTTTATCCTTAAAGCAGCTATCCAGCAGAACCCTTCATCATGTAATTAACTAATTTTTTTTCATCATCACAACTCCAATAATTAGCCCAACGCAGAGCTATGAGTTAAAACCATAATCCACCAAGCTGGCCCAGTGCTGGTTGGTGTATGTCAGAATTTTCAAGGTGCCGAAATGGCTTCTGTCAAACAATTCTGACCGACTGCTTAACATGCCTCCCAAAGCATGGAAGACGTCATGAGATATAAATGATCGGCGGTCACCCATCCTAATACTGGCCGCGCCGAGCGCGCTTAACCTGCGATATCGTTTGATATGCACAATAACCACGGCGGCGCCACAACGACTTCGTTTTTTTTATTGGTGCCTAAAACCAGCTTTTAGCCCTAACTCCATCGCCAGCTTTTGGCCCTTTTGGGTCAAAAGGATGATGTAGAAAGCACATGGATTGACGAAGACACTAGAACTTTATAAAACTAACTATTCAGATTATTGATTCGATTTACGTTTAGTTACTTAGATTAAAAAGCAAGTAGGTACAATACTTACTGCTGTCCTGGTCATAAGATATATTCAAAACGTTTCCGCACCCAACCACTTCAATTAGGTTTTCCAGATTTATACCAAACAAAAAGGTCTACAAAAAGAAGGTTCATCAACATACCAACTCATCCTCCGCCGCTTGGTACCTCCTGGCCATCTTGACGAGGTCGTGCAGCTCGCCGCCGCCGCGGTGAAAGCACGTACAAAACAGCGAGTGCATGAGCCGGCACATCAACGGACGCAGCACGCGGATTGACACTGATACGTCTGGGGATGGTTTATTAGTTAACCTTTTTAATCTATATAGTCTTCAAGAGTTGAAATGTACTATCGAACCAACTGAATCATGACCCATTTCGCTGATAATTCGTTTGAAACCGTCAAACTTGTACCTAAGGTCTATCGCGTATAATGCACTTAGGACATTTTAGGTACTGTACGAATTCTGTACTCGGTAAATTTCAGTGTCGAATGAAATGATAACAAGTTCGTCACCAAGGAAAACTATCATCAAGCGAATTTCGACCAACTATCATTTAGACGGTTTGCCAAAATGAGCTTATGGTGCGTCATGATGGTAGGTCATGAATCAAATGGTTCGATAGTAGTATTCTATTAATATTTTAATTAAAGGATGATTAAATAAGTAACAAGCTTTTGTTCTGTGTGATGTGAGTTTAGTAACCACTTTTTGAAGTCGATCAAAGGATTTTAAATGTTCAAACACTGTTCGTCTTCAATATTGACCTGTATAGTGCTTTATTTATGAAAGTCTGTTCTCTAAGGTCATCACATTTTTGGACCAATAAGGAGAACTTAATCCAAACATTTTTTTTTTCTTTCAAACTATTGCAAATATTTTCTCGCAGTTGAGAGCTACCTGGCATACACCATGGAATATATTGCTTATTAAGTTCTGAAGTATTTTGGATGGGTGTATCTTTAGATTAATTCTCACCCTGCTTCTGTTTTCTAAATAAATAATTGACGAACGTATTTTGGGGTACAAAAACGCACGCACAGTACGAACTTCTAAATATCCACTAAATTAAAATCGATGAATAAACCTGTTTATCCTTCGTCCTTGACTCCTTCCTCTACTCACCCAATACCGGCACCAAATTAACTATAGTCCTCGGGAGATGCTGCTGCAGATAGTCCAGGGTCCTGGCCAGTTTCCTGGCGTGGGCTGCTGGAGACCATTCCACTGGAGACAGACATGATGCAGAGCATAGGTCATTGGCGCCGATAAAGATGGTGACCATCTTCCAGTGCCGGCTGATGTCGATGTCTGGTGACGCGCGCATACGAGCCACTAGAATCTGATGGAGATAGTCAATAGGTTTGATAATTATTTATTGTTGTCTCCTTAAAAAGACTAATAAAAAGTTTAAGCTTTTCTTTGTATTTTTGTAAGCATGGTGATTTTTTTTTTGTTTTTTTTTTATTTATGATTTAATAGAAATCTTTAAAGTCTAGTTTTGTGTGTGCCGTAACCCGTGTTACTTTTTATCTCGTAAAAGATTATTGATATAAACTTGCCTAAGGCTTCCTTGAGTGTTGCACTATCAATTACAAAAAGAATTAACAAAATCTGAACGGGAATTTTGAGAGATATCTCGTCCAAACAACCAAATTCATTAGCTTATTAATAAAAGTAATAAAGGTACCTAATCAAAATTTTAAACTTAAGGCAACTTGGCTGTTGGTCATGTAATACAAAAAAGTAAATAAAATATATTTAATAATGTGTTTATGTATACTATTTTTACAGGTTTTTGTTTCACACTCAATGATATCGTCGTAAAATCTCTCTAGGTGTTATTTCATTTTATCTAACTCTACTATCGTATTGTCTGCTGGATGAAATTTCTTTTGAAATAAGCATAAGTCTTTGAACTTATGTAACATGAATATTTCTAGAATATATTTAACTAGACTAAAGTCATAAAACAAACAACGACTTTTTGCAACAACTATGCACATCGAATAAAATTTAATGTTATTAAAATAAATCCACCGAAGACAGTATAGTGTTTATGTGTAATAATGGTTATGTTGTTACGAACTAAAAAACAATCTCGCTATAAAATACGATCAACTTGATGTCTACGTAGGGATGGTTAAGAAATCTGGTTAAAGTAAAGAATGTTGATAGTGGCTGGTAATCAGTGTGACTCCCAGCTTGGTCATAGAATATATTCGGAATCACACTGGCCAGTCACTGCTACCAAATATCATCATCCATCCATCCACAGAAGACGTCCACTGCTGGACATAGGCCTCCCCCAAGGTTTTCCACGTCGCTCGGTCCCGCGCCGCCCTCATCCAGCGTTTACTGGCGACTTTGACCAGGTCGTCGGTCCATCTTGCGGGGGCCTGCCTACGCTGCGTCTCCCAGTACGTGGCCGCCACTCGAGAACTTTTCTGCCCCAACGGCCATCTGTTCTGCGGGCACTTCAGCTTTGCAATCCTTCTGGCTATGTCGATGACTTTGGTTCGCCTGCGAATCTCCTCATTCCTGATTCGATCGCGCAGGGAAACTCCAAGCTTAGCCCTTTCCATTGCCCGCTGAGCGACTTAAAGCTTGTTTATAAGGCCTATAGTTAACGATCACTTCTCACGTCACAGTCAGTACCAAAACGACCAAAAAGTCATATTATCATTTGTTCTGGCCTATGTTTTATGTAAAGGCAGTTTTCTCCTGAAACCGTGTGTTCCATTCCCAACCTCAATAATTAACAACAGATGAGATTAAGATCAATCATGTCAGGTGAAGATCAGATTCTGTCAACTGACAGAATGGCAGTTCAGTCGTCAATAAAAAAATCTTCTCACGGGACTTCTCACGCGGGTTCCTCACGAGAAAGACAAATGATATGGTACATCACAGGATACCTCAGAGTAAAAATCGTCTTTGGTCAGCGATAAATTGAAATAAAATTAAAAACGTCATAGCATAGGTGCTTCACGCATAATATTATTGTTCAAAAGAAATTGTTACTAACACTTCTATGTAAATTATTCATACAATAAACTTTTTATTATTACGCGATTATTTCGTCAATTGGTTTTGATGATTCTTGATTCTTCGTCCATAGCATCAAAATCTTTAAAAAAAACGCTTTTTTACAAAAATGTAAAATACCCAGGTAAAAATACATTACGTTTTTTTTAAAGCATTCTCGTCAGCAAAATTTGTATAAGGACTTGGAAATAAGTCTATTGATTTGCATTCGTTGATAATGTTACAAAGTATCGATATAACACAAACATCGCTTAAAGATACATTCACACAAAAGTTACACAGCACTAGACAATGGCTATGCGTCCGTCAAGTTTATTATGAGACATGTGTAATGACATCGCCATAACAGTTTTTAACCCCTATGACATAAACGTGACAACTTATATAACTTGAAACCCATCAAGTTGCATGCTAAGCAAATAAACAATAACTTTAACAACCGCTTAAGTTTAACGATGTTGCCAACTTCTGACTATAATAGTATTTAGTTTTTAGGATTTCTTATTGTAATACAATAAAGTTATTTAAGAAATATATAGGTATAGAAAAAATAGAGAATAGTTACCGTTTAAATTGAAAAAGGTTTATTGTGTATTTTCGTAAGATATCACGAATAATTTTAATCAATAAAGTACATTGCATAGTTGTTATATAATTATTATGAAATACATTTTATTTACGATCAAGAATATTTTTGATTAAAGACGTTTTATATCGGATACGAACGAGTTTAATTACATTTTAGACTTAAGTCGACCTTTAGGGTGACTGTCATTCTCACTCGCTCGTACTTGGTATCTCTCAAGCCATCAAAACATTGAGTTGAAATGTAAAATACATATAATAATGCGATAAAATCCATAAAACCTGGTTAAATAGGTATTTTGTTAAATACAACGAGGCCATCCAGACCCCTTATTCACGAATTTATCGACTACCGATTTCCTATGTAGTTTTACGGTATTCCTTTATTCACCTATCTAGTCACGCCTGTGTTCGTTTTTTTTTAAACATTTTAAAATTTAATACACACTTTTACAGTTGATATCAAAATGAAGACGATTTGCGTAACATGTTAAAATAAATAATTTGTAAAATGACCGTGACCCAAATTACTATTTGCTTCCAGTTCACCAAATAACGTTTACCAAAGAAAAATAAGAAACCGTCTCCTTTTTCAAGTTAAAAGCAAACATATTCACAGACTTGAGTACAAGCGAGTAAATATTGTGATTTATGTTAATAATATACACATGAGTATAGAGGTGATGAAAATTACTTAAAAATTACCACTTAAATATTAACGTAAAACTACGTGTGCGACCCGCTTTATCTTTCTTAACTTTGAAAACCTGAATACCGTTTTATTACCATTTCATATTCAATTTTATATGCCGTGAAATGTAATGAAGCAATTTTATCTCATATACATTAAACTTTGCAATCTTTTATTTTGAAATATATTGTTTTGTTTGCTCGGTTAACGTGGTAACATAAGTCACACTGCAAACTAATAAATTTTAATGATATAATATTAACAATGATATAATATTCTATCGCTACATCTATCTTTACCTCTATATCTATGTGTACGTTTCTGTCTAGTACTCGATTGCCTAATGTATAAATATAATAATAGACTCCAGAAGATCACCAACTCGTTCATGGGTCAATGTGTACGCTTTTATAATAAAATTCCAAAATATTTAAGATTAACTATAGATTTAAGGATAAGTGTTATATAAAGTTTTACTATAAGATATCCGGATGCAAGAAGATGGGATTCCCTGGTTGTTAATTGTTATTGTGTATTTTTAAAAGATGATTGCTGTTGAGTTTCTTGCCACTTCTTCTCAACAGATCAGTTCAATTGTGTGACTTATTTCAAATGTATTTAACTAACTTACGAAATAAATATTCTTTTGACTTTGACTAACATCATTGGTGGTTCAGAGCCTGCGTTCACATTGAGGGTGCTCATTAGAATTTTGTACTTTTCTATGTGTCAACCTTTAGTAAAAGCTCTCAAACAATGGGAACGCAGGCGATAACAGAAGGCCAATAAAAAGTGTTGTTTTCATGCTACAAGCTTAATTTGGAGCCTCATAGTTGTGTGTCAGTTTGGGTAATCTATCAGTATGGATAATTCTATTACCTGTAAGGTGTAATCGCTGCATTAGCGATGTTCGATTGTAGGTAAGATTAACATGAGAGCATCGGCATACTTTTCAAAATGAATAAAGAGCTTGACAAGCCATTTTGACGAACACATTGGCGATGGGCTAACTCAGACGCCAGTGGTCGCGGGTTCGATTCCGCACGAAACAAGAACAAAAAAATTGGACGTATATCTATGTATTAATATTCTAGGTTCCCCCCCAGTTCGCTATATGGTATCCCATATCACAAGATCTGCTTTGTTTGGGGCCACTTAGTTGGCGTGATTGTCTGGGGATTTTTATTTTTTTATTTTATTTTGCAACTATAATTCAAATTCATCGAAAATAAATATGAGACATTGTTTCTACGTGAAAGAAATTTTAATATCCTAAAATATATTTCTTTGTCCCAACTATAAAAGATAATAAGAAACAGGGTATAGTAATATAATCATAATTAATATGACGAGTAAAACACCTTTGTAGCCCAAGACTCGAGCTTAAGTAGAGAATAAGCTTTTTCCGAAAAAAAGAAAGAAAGAAAGAAATCATTTATTTACTGAATATGGTAGGTAGTTATATGGTAAACTAACATTATAGTGCAGCAAACTCAACCGTTCAACGGTGTGCAATTTTTTTACTATTTCCTAAATCAATTACATATAACCCATCAACATTAATATTGAAAAATAAGATTATCAATTTAAAATATCAAATTCCTTTACCAGGAAGGCACAAAACTAATCTTTACATACCTGATGAGGAAGCCGCAATTCTATTTAGTAATTGCCTAATCTTTTATTATTTTTTTAATTGTCAAGGTGCCAAAAATGGCTCTTGAAAGTAAACGATGGCCACTGCACAAGAACACAGCACCCATATGTAGCCTTGTTTTGGTAAATTGTTTAGATACTTTTAAAATCTTACTTTATTCTTTTATGCTCAACTTACTAGTTCTTGTGCTCAAAGTTAAGTGCCTTTGTATAACATTAAAAGTAGAAATATATCTATACGAAGTTAGGTACACTGGTTTTCTAATAAGTAATATCAAATCTAAAAACCTCAATGTCTTTTTTCACAGTATATGCCGATTTGTGTAACGAAGCGCCAATTTTTATTACGAAATATATCAAACGATTGATCTAGTTCTCAATATTGATATATCATTATTTTATTTGTATTCCAACGGTTGGTTAACCTTAACAACATATTGCAAGCACACGCGAAATAATATGAGTAATATTTCTACACCGACATTTTTAATACCTAAATATGAAACTATGCAGACTTAAAGGCTAAAATTTAACTTGAAAAATGTGAGTTAAACTAAATTTATAGTAAAATAAATTATAGTAAGTAAATTACTGAACTAGGAGCAAAAGAAAAACGTAGAATGTGCCAGCTGCTTGTCTTCCCGGGCTTACTGTAAAAGTCAGTTTAGAGACGTAGGTTTAATTGTGACATCAGATGGTTTATAGCTTCTGGTGTTCTGCCTACCCCATAAGGGATACAGGCGTGACATTATGTATGTATGTATGTAGTAAGTAAATTAAATAGAAGACTTCAAAGCTAAACATGATTCTATTTAATTTAAAAAAAAAACTATATTTTGTATGCTGGCATGTTTGGATCGCCAGCTAGCTCTTCATTTTAAGCCACGTAGCTAGAACACTAGACTTACATATATATTTTAAATTATTAATACTAGCTAAAACTAGGAGTGAACTACTGAGCACATGAAGACCATGCTATAATTAATTATTCTTCAAAATGTCCATCAAACATGCTAGCTAAATGGCACACATACACAAAGAGTTATAGTTAAAAAAGTATAAAAACGGAACTTGTGCGAAAAATAACAAAAAACGAAACTTGTGTCATTTTTAAGTCAACTTCTTAAACTACTTATTGTTTTTAAGACTTAACTACACACAGTAAAGTGCAAGGTCAAGACTGGCTGGATATACCAAAGTGTTTTTTTTATTAAGAAATCTTTAGAGAACTTTGAGTCTTTAAGGATATTACGATATCCTAGTCATACAAGTAGAATTTTAATTGTCAACAAAAAAGAAACCCGTAGTATTGCTTACGCAGTACTTACAGTAAGTGACTTTTAAGCAGACTTCCTTAACTTCTTATTTTTAAAAACATTTAATTACCCAGCAGACTAGCGTCAAACAGGACACAAAGTACGCAATAACCGCAAGGTTAATTGTGACTGGACTTCTGCAATATAAGAAATCCGTGTAACTAGCGTTGAAGGATCGATAAGACATTTTACTTCTAAGCACATCTTAAAAGACACTGGCGCTAAGTAGTAAAATGACGTAATTGAATTTAAGGGTACGGCAATACACGAGAAGTGAGGTGCTACAAAGAGCCATGCCATCCTACATGTTTTTGTTTCACTGTACACTCGCTTTTTTTGTAACTCGATAGCTTACTAAGGTGCCACAAATTTATTTGACCTCTTCATAAAGGTCTACTCAAATGAATATGTTGCCGTCAAATTTGTACACTCATTGCTCTTTACAATCTCCAGTTTGCCAATTTAGCAATCAATGTAGTTTTTTTTTTAAAAGTAGTAATAAAGTTTCGATATTACACTGACATCTGATAAGGTTGGGCTAAACAAAAAGTCATTTTTATTCATGTGCTAATCGCCATCTTTATGAACCGCCCTAAGTTTCAAAGTTTTAAATCCGCTTTGGGCCTCAATTAAGCCGATGGATGTTACTTGATGATGAGATTGCAGATCAAGCAAGCAATTAACTTAGGATCGAAATTAAAGGCATATCTAAGAAGTAAGCAACAAAATATGTTCGTAAATAAAATATTAATCAAGTTAAATCACACTTAAAATTGTAATAGTTCAGCCTGTTATGATCGCATGACGGAAACTATAATTCACAAATAAGTATGAAGTAATACCTAAATAGACAGACATAGATAATTATTTTCCAGATAGTAATTAATTTAGTGCTGATCGCAATACTTGGGGCAATTATAAACTAGTTTCCCTAGTTAACCTACAAAAGTACCTAGATATAAGTAACGATGTTAGATATGATACGTACGAGTCGAATGTTTCAGTTTAGAATCGGATATTGCGGTTTTATGAAGAAATATTAAAATAGGTTAGTATTTGATTAATAACGTGACTCAGACACCACAGTTTATGGGCCGTTATTAAAAGTCGTGTGTAATTTAAACCTTATTAAACATTACCACGAGATATTCCTGTTAAAATATATTAAGATGTGACTTAATAGATTCTAATCAAAGTCTTAAAATCTGAAGTTATCGGATTTTTATAAAAATGATACTCCATTGTTGAAAGGTTTTTGCCCAGATGATGGTTATAAATAAAAGAACCTCATATAGACCCACCCAGGCACCTCTTAAAAGAAGAGTGTTTTTGCTTGTTTGAACACGCTTATCTTTGGAACTAACAATTACATTTGAAAAAAGTGTTTTGCCATTTCATAATCCTCATTTTAGGGAAGGTGAAAGCATAATTCCTACGGGATCAGAGATATAATCGTATAACATCACGCTGCTGCAAGTCTTGTTTTGGTGTCTTTACAGACCCCTTAATCATACCGACTGTCGTTTATAACCACGGGTCCTACAAAGACTCCGAAACGGTGTAAGATGTAAAATATAAATGACTAGCTCTTGCGCGCGGTTTTACCCACGCAATTTCGATTCCCGCGGGAATTTCGGGATAGAAAGTAGCCTATGTGGTACTCCAGATTGTACTCTATTACTATGCCAAATTTCATTAAAATCCGTTGAGCCGTTTTGCCGTGATTCACATTTATAATATTAGTTTGCGTTAGAATCATTTGAAAAGAGTTTTATTTTAGATTACTAATAGTGAAAATTGAAGACAATATTACTCTACCTTAGCCTGCTTAAAAGCATCTTGATCCGAAGCCACTGGGAAGGCTACATTCAGCTTGGAGTTCTTCTCCACCCACTCGCCCTTGCCAGTGGAGTACCCTCGTAAATCAGGGTTATACTCCTTCAGGATATTTGGCAGCGTTAAGAACTCTCGCCAAGTGCTATCACCACCTGAAATTTGAAGAGACGTCTCTATGTACTATCGAACAAACTGAATCATGATCACTTTGCTGATAATTTGTTTGAAACTTTCAAACTTGAAACGTCTATCGCGTATATGCATTTATAACATTTAGGATACTGTACGATTTTAAGTACAGTAATGGAAGGTAGATCGATGAAAGATCGAATGAAAAGATAATAAATTCGTAACCAAGGAAACCTATCTTTAAGTGAATTTCGACCTACTTGCATTTAGATGGTTTGGGAAAATGAGTTTATGGGTTTGATAGTACCAAAGTATTTTTTTATTGGTGTGTAACACTATAATAGTAGATTGTTAAACTAGGGTCGGATGACATCAATTCCCATTCGAGGTGGGAATTGATGTCATCCGACCCTATATCCGATATAATCCGAGTATGAATTGATGTCATCCACCCGCGGGGAACACTCTACTTTTCATTTCGAATATAAGGAAAGTAAAAAAAAAAAATTTTTCTTAAATATTTATTTAAAATTAATGGAAAAGTTCGAACAATTCGTAAAGTTTAAAGTGACATTTTTATTCACTTATAAATCGGTGACATATTTCTATGTAGGTATAGATATCATTTTTTACATAAAACAACCCTTTGTATTAAAATAATTATATATAATTAAGAAAATTATATATTTATATTTTTTTTAATGATAGTGACAAAATATAGAAAAATATAATTTTATAAATTACTTCTTTTAACTTGACTTCTAAAATAAAAAAAAAACATAAAAAAATTTAATTTTTTTACAGCTGGCTTCATAAGAAATGTATTAGTTCTATTTTTGAAATCCATTCCGGCCCTTGGTTCGGAATGAATTTGTATGAAACATTCCGACCCGCGGGTCGGATGAAGCATTTTCAGACCGATAATTGGATCAAACATAGACTACTTTCCGATTATGAGAAATGAAAAATACTTTTTCATAGTGCTAATAACTTGTTCACCTTTTTTTATAGAAGAGTAAGTGTGACCACAATATCTTGTGATGGTGAATCATGAAGAGGTCGAAGATGTCTGTAACATCCGTGGAGTGCACTCCAATCTGAATGATGTCCACCACCATCTTGAGACGGAGAGACCACACCTACTCTTTCTAACGGAGACGCAGATCTGCGATCCGTCAGACTCGGCATACCTTGGTTACCCAGGCTATATCCTGGAGTCTCTATTCCGCCCGCACGCCGGGGTGTGCATGTATGCCAGTGACGCGATCTGTTATCAGCGTCTCCGTTACTTGGAAGTGCCGGACCTTTCAGCCATGTGGGTTCACATAGATACTGGCCTAGACCGAGTGGTTTACGCCTGTATCTATCGTTCACATAGCGGAGATCGGGAGACAGCGAGGCTTATGGAATACCTTGGCAATACAGCAGATAAGATTCAGCAACGTTTTCCCACGGCGCAGTTGGTGTTTCTGGGGGATTTTAATGCTCACCACGGGCAGTGGTTATACCCGTATCAGGACACTGATCATGCTGGCAGAGAGGCCTTTAAGTTTTCGCTGACTTATGGTCTCTCACAGCTTGTTAACGAGCCTACGCGCATCCCCGACGTTGCTGGCCACACTGCGTATTGCTTGGACCTTCTGCTGACAACCGATCCTGACAGATACTCGGTGTCCGTCACTGCACCTCTAGGGACATCCGATCACTGTATGGTGAAATCTGTATCGCTGTACTCGCCACCTGACACCCGCCCAAAAGGCTCCAGGCGAGTATGGCGTTACAAGTCAGCAGATTGGGATGAAATGCGACATTTCTTCGCATCTTATCCATGGCGGAAAACTTGTTTTACATCAACCGATCCATCGTGCTGCGCTGATGCTGTCTCAAGTGTGATAGTTCAAGCAATGGAGTACTACATTCCCCACGCTGACCTATCCCTTGAAACCAAAGCTTGCCCATGGTTTAATAGTGCTTGCCTTACCGCTGAAAAGCGAAAGCGGGAAGCATACAAAGCCTGGGCAAATGCTTGCAGAAGCAAAGCCCTGGATTCGCATGAACTTAAGAAAAGATACAATGCTGCCGCCAAGTCCTGCAAAAAGGTGATCAAAAGAGCTCGTTTTGCCCACATAGGCCGTATCGGAGACAGAATAGCAGCATACCCTTCGGGAAGCAAAGCTTTCTGGTCCCTTGCCAAGTCGGTCGAAACGAACTTTTGTCGCCCGTCGCTGCCTCCACTGAGGAAACCCGATGGATCTCTGGCCCACACTGCTAAGGAGAAAGCAGATTTATTTGCTAGTATCTTCGCGGAAAATTCTCGTCTAGATTGCCAAGGAAAAATCCCACCTCAATTACCTCAGTTCGGACCTACAATGGGTACCGTTCACATTCGCCAAAAGGAGGTTCTTAAATGCTTGCTGCACCTAGACGAGAACAAAGCTAGTGGTCCAGACGGTATTCCTGCAGTGGTCCTAAAACGCTGCGCAGCTGAGTTGTCTCCCGTTTTGACGCGCCTCTATCGACTTTCATTGGAATCGGGTAAGGTCCCCAAGTCCTGGAAGCTTGCTAACGTACAGCCAATACCGAAGAAGGGAAGCCGTGCCGATCCTGTCAACTATCGACCAATTTCAATCACCTCCATACTTTGCAAAGTCATGGAACGTGTATTGAATAATCGACTCCTGGCATACCTCGAGACCAACGAGCTACTAAGCGATAGCCAATATGGTTTCCGCAACGGACGCTCGACCGGCGATCTTCTCTTGTATGCCACTCACTTATGGAGTGAGGCCTTGGAGGGTTATGGTGAAGCAATAGCTGTATCCTTAGACATCTCCAAGGCCTTTGACAGGGTCTGGCACGATGGTCTCTTAAGCAAGCTTCCAGCATATGGCATACCAACCGGGCTCTGCGACTGGATATCTGATTTCCTGAGGGAACGGTCGATTCGAGTAGTCTTAGACGGCTACTCCTCTGACCTAATGGCAATTAATGCCGGGGTACCTCAGGGATCTGTTCTCTCTGCAACTTTATTCTTGCTGCACATTAATGACCTCCTAACACCAGGCATTATTGGATATGCTGATGACAGCACTGTTGTTGAGAGATATATATCCAATGCGCGAACGAGCGCCCATGAAATCCAGGTTTTGAGAAAGTCTATGATTGAGCGCGTTGATTCGACATTGCGGAATGTGTCCGATTGGGGCGAATCTAACCTGGTCAAATTCAACGCGTCCAAAACTCAGGCGTCTATTCTCCGCAAAAAAGAGCACCTTCACATTTACGCCCACTTTCCAAAATGTATCTGTCCCCATCACTGACCATCTAGGGCTTTTAGGCGTAACTGTAACATCCGGTTTAAACTTCGGTCAACAAATTGAGTCTATGGCAAAAACGGCTTCCAAAAAATTGGGTATCATCTCGAAGGTCCGGCGGTACTTCAGCTCTGAACGGCTGCTCAACTTATACACAGCCCAAGTGAGGTCGTGCATGGAGTACTGTAGTCACCTTTGGGATGGTTCTGCGAAATACCAGCTCGAAGCGCTAGCCTCCGTTGACCGAAGAGCCCGTAAATTAATTAACGACGTCGACCTTACAACCAAAAAACTGCAGACCTTAGAGCATCGTCGTAAGGTTGCGTGTCTAACCGTGTACTACAGGATACATTTTGGTGAGTGCGCCAGTGCTCTGTTTGAACAAATTGAACCCTCACCCTTTTACCATCGGACTACTAGACGCAGACAGAACTTCCATCCGTATGTGGTAGATATTCCGAAAAGTCGAACTAAGCGCTTTGACAGTTCCTTTTTGATACGGGTCGCCAAGGTTTGGAATGAACTGCCTGCGTCTATTTTCCCTGACCAGTATAGTCCTAGTACTTTTAAGCGTCGAGTGAATAGGTTTCTCGTGGATGGACGTGTAACACCTTAGTCTTCATGTGCACTTAACATCAGGTGGCATGGAAGACAAACGTCCCATCCATAATTCATTAAAAAAAAAAAATGAAATCTATTTTTTATCGTACACACCTTCAAGTCTATAATGAAAATAAAACCTCAAAAATACTGTGCATGCTAGACATTATTTTGGCGCTACGTAGCGCAAATTAAGCTTACCTTGTGGTATAACCGATAACTTAGTTCATAATTTTAAGTTGCTTATGATATAAAAACAAACACCCAGACCTGTTTTTGTAACCTTCAGATCATACAAACATTTTTCTTGTAGCTGGAATCGAACCCGCATCCTCTCACTGTCGCATATCGAATATACCCTCTGTGTCACAGAATCCGTTAAATTTTAATAATCTCAAGAATAGTTCAAGGTATTCGACTTTTCAATTTAAATAAAGAATAAGAAAGATCCGTCGTTGACTCATTTGACCCAAACTCATATACCTCATTGTAAAAACCCCGTACGTCCACGACTTACAAGTGGCTCGTAACTCGATAAGAGGTGTTTGTAAGAGCGAGGCCCCATTCGTGCGTTGCGTTGCATCGCTTCGGCGCGGCGGCGCAGCGTTATCGATGTATCGTTTTCCATATTATGTATTTTGAATAACATGACACCATATAGCGTCGCGTCGGACGACGCGACGATTCATCGCATCGACAGACAAAGACAGGGACGAAAAAGAGAGTAGCGAGGAGAGGTTAATGCTCTGCTCTGTCCAACCTCCGGTGTGACGACGGATAGACAGAACTGAAAAGTCAAACGAGATGGTACATTGCGACATTGAGACGATGTATGTACGTCTTTCTCTTGCGCTATAACATCGTGCGTAGTTGCAACGCAGATGTGCCATGCATTACGTTATATCGATGCGACGACGCAACGCACTAATGTGGTCTCACCGTAAGCTGCGTTCTACTTTCTGCGCATGATTCGGTCGTGGAAAACGTCACGTCCCGCGTGCAGTGTGCATTGTTGATGGTGTTTTGTTTATATTTAGTGCTCGTAGCTGATATAGTTGCATTGTCAAACAACTTTAAAGTTGTTTTAGGGGAAAATTGTGTAAGCTTAATAAGTTTAGTTTAGTTATGGTTTGTTGTAAAAAAACAAAGTTGAATGAGAATAAGTTTTTAACTTAAAGAACCGTAACATAACGTGAACATGAATAATGAATGAATATGCTCGTAACGATTTTTTAATTTGTAGAAGGTAAATGAGCATGTGGATTATTGAGCACGGAATGTTAAGTTGTTATCACTATCTATGGACACCAATAAATTTCAGCGGAACCACCGTGCGTTGCCAAACCTAGGACATTGCAAGACAAGTCCCAGTACCACCTACACTACCTATTCTGTTTTTCTATCCAGAACAAAGCGAAGCTACGATGGAAACAAAGAGGTTATTTTTTCCGTTATTTTTAAAGTTACCTGCAGGTATGAATGTGACAATGTGTTTTAACTTTTTAAGTGAACATTTATTAGCAAATTTTATTATGACGGCCACATATACATAGACATAAAAAAGGCTAAAAATATATAGATTATTTTAGCCTTCATATGTCCAGGATTTGTTTTACTGTTTTCGTTTTGTTTCCACAGTTTTACTATTCGCCGTCTTTTGCAGTTTTTATCATAAGTAGTTATTTAATAAACCAGTTTTATTATGTGCTTTAGTGCTGACTTAAGTTTTAGGTATTTAGTTTTGTAATGCTTGTGAATATATTTTACTTGCTTGTTTGTCATTTTTTATCGGCATTTTGGTGAGTGTGCAAGTGCTCTTTTTGACCAAATTGAACTCACTTTTACCACCGGACTACCAGACGCAGACAGAACTTCCATCCCTAGACAGTGGATTTACCAAGAAGTCGAACAAAACGCTTCGATAGTTCCTTTTTGGTACGGATTGCCAAGGTGTGGAACGATCTGCCTGCGTCTGTTTTTCCTGACCACTACAGTCCTGGTACTTTTAAGTGTCGAGTGAATATAGTTTTCATGTACACCATTTCAAGTGGCATGGAAGACAAATCTCCTATCCTTATTATATCAAACAAAATATATATATTTATCAATGGTAGCTTTGGGGTACCAGAAAATTACAATTTGATTACAAATTTATTTAAGTCATAATACAGTTGGCCATTCACAACTTCATTTTAACTGATATATTAAAATCCTCTACATACCCATACACCAAGACACCCCTCGATACTCAATCAACGCCCCCAGCGCATACTCCTCCAAGGCCCCACTACCCGCGACCAAAGAGTCTCCAATGGCCGCCACCACATCGATATCCCCTGGCAACAACCGATGAACTGACTCAGGAGGCTGTTTGCTCCGGCCCCAGCGGACTGAGTCGGCGCAGGGGAACGGAGTCGTCGGGGGAATGATGCGCTGACGACGTACGCTGGACTTGCGGGCAGGGTAGCGGAGGTAGTCCTGTTGAAGAAATCAATATTATACAATTAATTTAAAAAAAATCCAGACAATGACACCGAATAAATGAACTCAAAGTAAGCAAAGCTTGTGCTATGAGATACCATTTAGGGAACTATGGGGGAACCAACAATATAAACAATATATATATATATGTATGTAAGAATAGATAAACGCCCAGAGCCGGATATTTTTTTCATTTTATGTGCGGCTAGAACACTGCACCACGAGACCGTCATTATTATGTATAAATCTGTTCCGTTACTGACTGAGCGATTGAGTGACTGACAGGACAGACAACGTACAGCCAAATATTTGGTTTCTGAATTCTTTAACAAAGCTGCTTTAAACTATGTATAAGCACGAAACACTGCCTGGTATAAATTTATCTTAATTGTTATCTTTTTATAAAGTAGGTTCAGTCCTTCATAAATTATAATTTGAATGATAACGCTGGCAATATTTTATTTTAGTGAAATAAAATACAGACATACAATCTTATTTCAACATTGTAGTTAAATGCAGTAACTACTACTTTAAAGTTCCGTTAAAATTTGTATGATATAACTACTCGTAGATTCGATAAAATTCAGTTATAACATTTTTTTTATACATACATACATAACTTCACGCCTGTATCCCTTATGGGGTAGGCAGAACACCAGGGGTTATAAGACCATCTGACGTCACATTTGACTTTGGAGTCAGCCTATCGCCCACAAAACACGTCAATAAAACCTCTGTCCCTTTACTGACTTTTACAGTATGCCCGTGAAGAGAAGCAGCTGGTACATTCTATGTTTTTCTTTCGCTCCCAGTCCAGCATGGAAGCTTTATAATTTTTTTTTATATTTATGAAATATATTTGATTATACAATCATGATAACGTACATCTAACATAGCTAATCATCATTGGCTTTGGCAGATGCATTTTGGGAGTTGCAACCCATTTTTTACCACTGCCTCACTAAAAAATGGAGACTTGCTCACCATTTGTGTATAGCGAAGATGAGACCGACTCGAACTAAGGTTAAAACTTTCACTCCTTAAATGATTTATGAAACAATGCGATTTTTTGGTTTTACATCATATTTATATGCCAAGGCTAGTCAGCAGTCCGGAAAATTTAAAAACAGTGTAACCAAATTAGTGAAACAAAACATACTTACAATGATATAAAATGATTTTTAAAACGCAACGTCTTTGTTGTTGTTATTTGTATTGTTGATGCGAAAACGCTTCTAATTGTATTTTGCAATGTTTTTTTCATTATTATGATGTTTATTGACTTCATCCTATATATTATTATTATCCATCGTATATATGGAAATACGAGCTTTTCCCGCAACTTCGTACGCGCTAAGCTACTTACGAATTTCAGAAACTCTTTTCATAATATAACCAAACAGTCATTGAGAGAACCTTCATATCAAGTTTCACATCCATGCACTCAAAGAATAAGATTTTCTGTAAAAAATTATATTCCATATATATCCCGTTCCCGTGGGAATTTCGCGACTTCCTTTTATAGATAATACAAGCAGACACCCATTGAAGAACCGTCACACTAAGTATCAATCCGTGCTCTCGAGGAATAAGATTTTTCATACGAAATAAAAATTCCCATATTTTCCGTTCCCGAGAGAATTTCGGGAATTCCTTCCTTAATGCTCCCCTACACGCCCTAAGAAATATATATTTCAAATTTCAAATCTCTACACCCATTAGTTATGGCTGTTCATTGTCTGTCAGCCACTCAGTCTCAGGAACAGTTCTTTAGGTCGATAGGTTCTTAGGTCCTTAGGTCGATTTCAAGGAGCACTTATCATCGTAACTTAGATTTTATGAAGTGCTGGGTGCCAGCATTAGGGTTACTTTAAATAAGATGCAAGGCTGCAACGCGACTGTGTTAAACCATATAAGGCCTGTCACGCGACCGTGTTTCGATAAACACGCTGCAGTCTGATTTAAAGGCGCTCCTATGAATCGGATACCAAACGAATCTGGAAAACGGCCATTAAAAAATATAACTAAACATACTTCTACGATTTGACCACCTGTCTTCCTCAGTGGTTGCGGGTCCGAATCCTGCACGGAACAAGAAAAAAAAGTTCTGTGTCTGGGTGTTTACCTATTTATGTATTTATATTCTAGGTTCCCCCCTACTTCGCTACATGGTATCCCAGCTATGCTTACTTTGGGGCCATGTAGATGGTGTAATTGTCTGGGGATTTTATTTATTTTATTTATCAATAGCCGATACTTAAATTCCATTACCAAATTTCACAATAAAACAAAAGAACAGGTAAACAATCATTAATTCCTCAATCCCTTATCAAGATCCTTCAATCTGAATATTCCGGCCGCGGCGCGATGCGCAATGACACGTGCTCGATTCACGTTACTGTAACACTTCGAAACAAGGCCGAGGCGGCAAGATCTTACCGTGATTTATGTGTATGCGCAAGATTTATATGTGAGAGTCTTTAGGTAATAGTTTTGGCACTAAACTGAATTGAAATACGTTGGCATTGTTTGAACGCGCGCGAATCTTTTTGATAGTAGGCGGTTGTTGATTTTACTGTTTTTTTTTAACTATTTCATTGTTGAATAGACGAGCTTTTACTCTCGACTTCGCAGGAGTATAACCTATAAAGCCCTTTATTTCTCATTCCCGTGGAAATTTCGAGAATTCCTTCCATGATGCAACCAGATACCCATTGAAGAACTTTTAACCAAGTTTCACATCGGTGCACTCAAGGAATGAGTTTTTTCATTCAAACTAAAAAGTCCTTTATTTCCAACAAAATTTTGGGAATTCCTTCCTCAGGAATGCATGTTCCAAATTTCAGGACTCTACGCCCAATAATAATGGCTGCACGTTGCTTGTTAGTCACTCAGTACCAGTTTTATTGATGAGTAGATCCATAGAAGGTAAAATTTAAGCAAATGCAAGGAGTGTCTCCTAATTTCGTCAAAGCAGAACCATTTCTCTTACAACCATGTGATATTAAAGTAAAACATGGGCTTCATCAACAATAAAAAGACAAATTTAATAGAGGTAATCGAATATATGTCTATGTTTGTTCATCGCCATAAAAAAATTCCTTAAAAGGCTTCCTTCGAAACAGATTCAAATTTAAAATAACAGCATAAGGACCATTTGAGGCACATGCGTGCTTGTACATGTGATTTAATAAGGTAGTAGGAACGTTCTTTAATCTCTAGTTTATGATCTACCGATGAAGAACAATTAGAGGTGGGAGTGGATCCGCTGAGCGGTGCACGAGCAAGGTGTGGAACAATCTGTCTGCGTCTGTTTTTCCTGACCACTACAGTCCTGGAACTTTTAAGTGTCGAGTGAATAGGTTTCTCGTGGATGGACGTGTAACACCATAGTCTTCATGCGCACTTTCCATCAGGTGGCATGGAAGACAAACGTCCTATCCTTACAATATAAAAAAAACGACGCCGTGGAAACGTGCGGCGCCGCGCTGTGCCACGACAACGACACAGGTGCCGTTACACGGCACACGGCGCCGTACCATAGAGATAGATTCACGCCCTAAATCTGGCCTTTCAATCTTGGAATACTAGCTTCTGTGAATACCATTCAATATAGCAGAGTTTGACACGTTCCTTCTTGTTGGTACGTTGAGTGAACAATAATCTTTGACAACAGTATGGGAAGAAGATGTTCGCTCCCATTCAAAAGAATTTCGTGCTTCGAAGGCAACCTTAGCCAACATTGGTTCCGTTTACCAAAAGCATGTTAACGCTAGTCAAAATTACAATCAAACCCTGTTTTTAAAAACATCTTACAGATACTAACACAGCTTGGTATTATAGACAACTTTTTAGATATTCTAAATGCCCTATAGTAAGCTCCAACAAAATGGGCTGAACTGACATTTTTTTAACATTTTGTATTCTATATCGTATCATGTGTAAGATAGGTTTCAATTTGTGTCAAAACTGGCCTTAGCAAATCCAAAACTATTCTAACATCAAAAGATAAGACAATCAAATAAATAATGAGTTACGTGACGGGTGCGTATGCGCACACTGTAACTGTCGACTTTACTAGAATTACAATTTGAATCGTTACATAATTGTTCAACTGATTGAAATTAATGACTTGGTCGTCTCTTTAAATTTAGAAAACCACTGTGCTTGGAATTTTAAGAACAACTACATGCATAAATCAGTAACATCTAATGATTGACGATGTCGATGTTACTTTTTTGGAGTTCACAGGAATGGATGTTAAAACAGTGTTATCAGTTGTCTCATAACTGCGATGCTATTTTTCTTATACTCCATAGGTATCCGAAAATAACATAAAGAATAATATCTACATTTTGTTGTAGTAAATGAATATTTGAACAAATACAAACTTACTTGCGTTGAACTCTTTATTATATTAGGTCTATCTGGCCCACTGTATATTTTTTTTCTATCACTGAAATTATTAGCTTGACCGTCACTAAAACTGTAGTGTCAATGTAAAAAAAATATTCTCATATCTATTTCATCCCTATAGCGTTGGCTAAAAACCCCTTTTCTGGCCTGTTGTAGATATTGTAGCGGTGAAAGAGGAATCACTGAATTAAAGAGGTTGATTTATAATTTAAGCCCAGCCGTGTAGCAAAATGCTCTTGGATGAGCGTGTCATAAAAAAATATCTAATTCAGGTGATCCCCGCTTGGTGGTAGGACGTAGTCAGTATCAACCTGACTAGCGACTTCTATTCAAACAAAATCTATCGCCACATATCGCCACTCCGGTGATGTGCTCTGGGCAAATTTATGAGGAGTCAGTTCCCTCCTAAACCCATATCTTTGGCCTCATCGCCACTTACCGTCGGGTAAGAAAAATTTAAAAAATAGAAATCATTTATAACCGAATTTAATTTAAACTGTATCACTTATTATTTAAAGTCCTATAATTAACGTCGCTTTTGACGTATTTTGCACTCATTGAGTCAAAACGTTTCATGTCAGAATGAAATAACATGTCAACGTCCACTCATGTGCGTAGTATGCAAATTGGTATGTAATTTAATATGTATCAGTGGCCATAGTGTCTTGAAAGACACTAATTAATGTAATTAAAGCAATATAATCCGGTAAAAACGTTTTTTAATAATTGTCATTAATCGTACATATTATGACACGACATGCTCTTGTTGTATTTAAGTAGATGTTTTAAATTATTCGAAAAAAGTCGTAAACCTCTATTTATACATTTTCAAAGAAAGGACAATTCAGACATTTAATATGTATCTATCAAATATCAATGTCAATAATTATAATTAATTCTAATTATAATGTTCGGTCTTCCGGTCGAATAAATTAACGAATTTACGGTCAACAAAAAATACATGTATGGATAGAAAGACAACGTTTTAGCTATTGCAACGACAGTCATGAGTAAATAATATTGCGTCACAAAAAACTACCCGTGAAATATGTCACAAACTCATGCATCCTGAATCAAACCCGCAACCTCTCCCTTATAAATGGTCTATTGACTCACTGCGCCACAGAATTGAAATAGTAGTTTGTTTGGCAAATGGTCTTTTACTGCTGATCTATCTATTCTTGACTATTCATTTGATGATCAACTGGTTTTGTTTATTAAACAATTCTGTGCTTCTCCCGCCAAATCTTTCGGCATGCCTTGTTATATCAAACATTAGATTAATCATTCAGAAATTCACATAGCTTACTTATAAACTCATAAAATTGTATACAGATTATATAAGCCTCGTTAGATTCACCGAGCACCGCTGACACAGTGGTCAGGTCTTCAATGCGGCCTCAAATATCTCTATACACTATCAATTGACCCCGCATATCATATACGACATCCAAAAACTGGTCAAGTGCGGCACTAACTCGTGCAACGTGGACCCGTACCGATTTTTTAAAATATACGTATTTTTTTGCCTTATGTTTTTACAATTTAATTTATTCAATAAAAGGAGTTTTAAATCAAATTTCATAACTTATGTTTTAATATGTACATACTTTACTTAACTAGGAACTCTTTATGGTCTGCAAACAAAAAAAATGCAAAAGGATGTATAAAAAAACTAAGGCAGAAATGTAAGGGTGTTAGCACACCAATGGATGGATCGTCGATCGACAGCGTTGAAAAAATATAAAAAAGTTGGTGATACTTATAGACTTATATACCCCACAAAGTGTTGAGAATCTTTCCTCGTTATATTAGATAGATAGGTCAATAATGTTTTTAAGTTTTTGCATTTAAAATGCTCAATTATTCCTAAATAAATGAAAAATGTGATAAATAAAAATTACCCGACCAGGATTCGAACCTGTCCCAGTTTCTCTCGTTTGCCGGACGAGTGCTCTTTCACTAAGCTACCGGGGCCTGGCGGTACGCCTCGAAATTACTTACCACATTTTTGTTTTTACGTTATATTGCTAACGTAGCTCCATCTTATGGCAAAGCTTTGCAGCTAAGACCACCCGAGACCAATTTCTTTACAGAAGTTGTGAATCCCAGTTAAATCCAGTTCAAATCCTGGTCGGGTAATTTTCATTTATCATATTTTTCATTTATTTAGATAGATAGGTCATTTTAAAATTCTATCCAACGGTTATTAATATTCAAACAAGGATATAGTTAGGACATCGGCTCCTGGCCGAGACCAACCTCTTCTATTTTATTTGCTCTTTTTTGATGATATATTAATTTTGTCCAGCAAAACTCCATTAAAAATATTATAATGATTTCACATAACGTATAAGAATTTGTATGTAACAAGCTTTTTTTGTCGTCTAAGAAACCTTATTAACCTATTGCTCAAACTATAAGCAGGTGCATAAAGTTTTTTATAGCGGATCATAATTTTTCTATATTATAGGCTTAAAATATAACAAGAACAAATTATTTTGCACACTCTGTGTGTCTTAGACGCCTGTATCCCTTATGGGGTGGGCAGAATACCATAGATTATAAGACCAACTCCTCCTTATATACCTCCAAAGTCACGTTTGACTTTGGAGGTATATAATGATCGTCTATCGCCCACAAAAACGCCAATAAAACCTCTGGCCCTTTACTGATTTTCACAGTATGCCCGGGAAGACTAGCACCTTGTACAATCTATGTTTTTTTTCGCTCCCAGTCTAGCATGGAAATCTGGTAAAATAAGTTTTGAAATTATGTATTTCGTAGTAACCATAAAAAACGATGGCTTCGAATAATAATTATGTTATTTTTAGATAATTTTATTTAAAAAAAAGAGCGTTGCTTAGACGTGTGTCTTTTTTTTGCTTTAAGTAAGTTCTTAAAAAATAAGTCTCTAAATATCTACCTGGTTAATTATACTTATACCTGGTTATCGATTGACGGCGTCGATCGATAGTTTTAACAAGACCAATCCGATCAGAAAAAACCCATCATTGCCGTTGTCGACAGTTACCTTATTGTGGTAAAGCCCTTTTAAAATAGAATAAAAATAATAATAACAGCAATATATCACAAAATAAAAGCTTAGAGTAGAGAATGATGATCATTAGGTATCGCATTACACAGGATATAACGTAACAAATGTTCTTAAATTGATAAATGTTCTCTTCTGATTGTTCATTTAATTTACTCATCCTAAGTTCCCCTAGAAAAACGAAACCCTTTAAAGCTGCGAAATATTTTTTCCCTGTATAAAATGATTAGTACAACCTTAACTCAGGAGCTTCTTCTTTTCATTTTGCAACGCAACCCAAAAAATGTATAATTTGTGACTTTCTCCTGTCGGTAATTCACAAGCAATCGATTACAGTTAGATTTGTTTATCGTCAGCCACCGCGTTGAGAATTAGTGTGTCGGTTGGTAATATGGAAAGGTCGTATACGGTTGAGTTGCGGTATTGTGTGATAGTTACAATAATAATCATTTTGTTGCGAAGAACATTTCCGTGCTTCCAACTTAATGTACGCGGGTCATCAGTATGACATTTTGAAATAAGAAGCGTCAATTCTTATATATTATGTGCAATTCGTTATTGTATTGTTTATGGCTGTAACGGTTATTTAAACTTTAAATTTAAGTACGCTCCAGCTGTACAAAACAACTCTGCATAGGCGACTTTGGAGATCAACTAACCGTAAAAAGATTTTATATAGTAGGAATATCTAGTTACCTAATGTTTATTTTTCACCAACTTAAGATCGCGGTCACAGTTAAGAGCACTTAAAAAATGGGCATAGAAAAGAACTGTTTATTCACGTTGTAAATAAGTTATGGTATTTGCGGGAAAAGGGAAAAAGTGTAGGACCAGTGATTTTACTTTATGAAGCTTACTGCGCAAGATTCTACAAGGTCACCCTAATATGAAATCTAGTAAACAATAATTTTCTTTCGACACTTGGACAATACTCAAAGTAGCGTACATCCATATGGTATCATACAGTAAAACCCTTGAACCGTCAAATCGGGCGTTCCCTACGTACAGATTGCAGATTTTGAAATTTTAAAAGGAAAGTTACTCATTCTGAATTTAAACGATTGGCCGTTTCGAAAAACGCCGGTCGCGTCATTGAATTATGCAAAAGTGGGTTTTAGCTGCGTTTCATCATGGTGTCCTTAGATGCTATCGACAGGATTATGCGAAGAGGTTGCAATTTTAAAATAATTGCGTACTTGAGATCAAAGGCTAACCGTTTTATGGTTTTTGTTTTTTTTTTGTGATGATTTAGTGGAAAGTTTTTATAGAGTTTTAATTTTATTTTTGAAATAAAATCCCAAATAGTGAGCTCAATTTCTGAATCCAATGAATGAGCATTGAATAATATTGTTTACATAATTCATGTAATTTTAATATATGGAAGGCGTGGCTAGAAATGCATTAATTTAAGTGACGTAATTTTTTATTAGCTTAGATTATAATATTGCATATTTTAGTTTTAAATTAAAACAATGAACTCTGTGTTCCAATTTCAAGCGTTAGTCGTGAGATTTTATTTCACGCATATATTATTTTATTTCTTCTCTCGAAATTCGAATGCGCCAGCTGACCACTGTGTAGGAGTCAATTGATAATTTTGATCGTGAGTTAAACGTGAAGTGGACACATAAAAATCATATGTTTGATTCTGAACTGTCCATTTCACTTTAAAGTTATAAATAAAACTATAAATATTTTAAGGCATGTAATACTTTTTTATATAATATTATGAAAACGTGAAAAATACTCATACACACGATAAATATCTACACATATTCTGTGCTGCAATAAGTATGTAATTAAACAGAAATAATAGCTGTAGGACAGTACATGACATAATATATTCAAAGAATTATTAATAAATGAACTAAAAGTAGACCAAGAAATCTATACAAATAGAGAAAAAAACGAAGACCGAAGCTAAAAATAATATAAGAGCAAAGCTCATATAATAAAACAAATACTGTTATGTCAGTAAATATATGCTTATTATAAAATATGTAAGATGAACGTAGCTATAGAGACAGTCTCATACACATCAATCAGACCTCAACATCAGATGTAATTGATATATTTTCTTGCAGTCTAAGAGTGATTTGTTATTTTTTTTTTTTTTATTTGTTATTATCTCCACTATTTTTTACTATTATTCTCTTTGCGACTATTCGGCTGTGACATCCAATTAAAATGTCTGATATTGACGCTTAGAGGTATGTATTCATTTTATGAAATAATTTAGTTGAGTTTTAAAATATTCATGAAAGTTTTGGAGATTTAATACAATAAACAAATATTTTAAGCACTAACGTATTCGTCGTGGCGCCGTGGTTACTGTGCATATCAAACGATATCGCAGGTTAAGCGCGCTCGGTGCGGCCGGTATTAGGATGGGTGACCGCTGATCATTCATTTCTCACGATGACTTCCGTGCTTCGGAGGGCACGTTAAGCAGTCGGTCCTGGGTGCTGTATACTTGTGTACAGTAGTCGTTAGGGTTTATCAGAAGCCATTTCGGCACCCTGAAATATCTGACATCCACCAACCAGCACCGGGCCAGCTTGGTGGATCACGGCCTAAACCTCCTCGTGAGCCAGAGGAGAGACTCATAGCCCTGCAGTGGGCTCGTTACACGGAGTTGTAAATGATGATGATGACTAACAAATTCAAGACGGGATCAATGAAAGAATTTAAGTGGCAGGTTTTTGAATGAATGTAGAATGACCGGCTTTTTAGCGCTTATGGCTGTACGTTGTCTGTCAGTCACTCAGAAACGGTTTCGTTTTAATATTGATTAATAATATACCGGTGAAATATTTCGGTACACCTATTGCTTTAGTTGTAAATATGTAGTTGTTAAAAGTGAAGAAAACACTTATAACTAGGTGAAGTAAAAGGCAGAAGCGTCGCGTCTAGGCTTACAGGATATTATCGACGGTAATCGACGGTAACTGCAAGGCAAACTGCAGTAACTGGTCGAGAACGCAGTAGGTCTATTTTAGTAATGGCCGCGCTGGTTGATTCACTATATAAAACGTTTCTATTGATAATTGACTAGCTGTTATTCGTGACTTCGTTCGCTTATTAGACTAAGCGGTCTATTTGATTCATCTTCTATTTGAAGGGTCTCAAATGACAGTCCGCTATGTTAAATCCAGGGTTATCAACTATGTTGTTGCTAAAATTCATTAATTTTTTTTAGCGGGTTAGATTTATGGAACACACTCTCATCGCCTTCAAATTTTATTCAAATCGGTGCTGTGTTTTAATTCTGAAAACGTAACAGACAGACGAACTTTCGTATGTATAATATTAGTATGGAAATTCCTCTAATAAAGCTCGTAAGTGTATTCAGATACACTTTACTTTTTGACCGATATAATGCAGAATAAATAAATGTAAATGACAGACAGAACTTAACAGACTATGCCATAAGTTGCAATATCGTCACTAAAATTCAAGTTGTTTTTGTTTATTTTAATCGTTATAGGTTGTCGCTTGCATCAAACTAGTTATTGTAAAGTTAAATATCGTATCCTTGAATGTAAGGAAATAGGTCATTATCTGAATGGCACTCTTTGTGGCTATAAGCAGTGGAAATTTAGTTACGACCGGTTCAAGAAGTTCAGTAATGTCGAAGCTGCTTTGACGATAGCAGTCAGATAATATATTTCAGATAATATTATTCACAAATATATTTGTACGAGTTTGTATTGTAAGCGCTTCTCGATAGCTGATCAAAAAAAAAATGTTCGAATGTTGAATATGATAAAAAGCGATATAAGCCGGTTAAAACATATTCAACGGTTAGTTTTATAATTTTCATTACACGTAATATATGAATTGAGAAAACATAACACAATTTTATAGAGTATACAGGGTGACTGGTGACAAATTTTAGATACTAAAGGAGAGCACTCTGAACTCGATTCTGTTTATAATTATGTAATAAAAGTAGGTATTTAATTTTTTACCAGAAATCCCTATGAATAAATAAAGAGACCTTACTATACTATTCCCGACGCGCTGCCTCAGTCAACACGCACACAACAGTATTCCCGCCACACGCACCCCACCACCCGCTAAGTATCTATTGCATTACGCTTATGTAACCAAGCATTGCGTTATGAATTCTTTAACGTTCGGTTAAGTTTACTCAGTAAATAAATTATTTATTCATTTTTCCCTTCAAGTATGATCTCAAACTATCACGACCTGAAATTTCGAAAATGAACACAGTAACCCTGTATATATCTGTTATAAAAACGGCAATGAAAAATTTCAAGTTCATTACAAACCCGATTGTAGGATAAAAAAGTATAATCGGTATAAAAAATATTAGAGCTCATAGGCACGTAAAGGTTGTAAAATAATGTACACACTTGCTTAGTTATCACAAAGCACCTATTTGGTTTCATTTTTTTTTTATATTGTAAGGATAGGACGTTTGTCTTCCATGCCTAAACGATAGCATTTGTTGTAATGCTATCGTTTAGGACAGCTCATTACTATTTAAATTCAATATTGTTGTCGACGGTACTAATATAATAATATAGGTATTTAAATATATTGATTTAACAACCTTACCTACATTGATCGAGCATTATTAAAAGCATACAAAATCATAAAAAAATAATTGGCAAACATTCGTAAGGATGATTTTAAGATCTTATTAATGTATTTTATTTTATTTTTACATATTAGCAAGACTATCGATTAGCTTAACATAGGTTTAAAAATAAATGCTTTTTGTCAATCACTAAGAAGTCTCCACAGATAGTTTTAAATATATGGGCTGCTCCCAGTCCAGCATAGAAGGTGGAACGATTTTTTTTAACGGTTGTCCTCTATCTAATCTGACGGTAAGTGACATGATAGATGAGGTTAAAGATGACAGCACACGGGTAGGAAGGATATAATATAGAGAGCTAAAGATTTTGAGCTGGCCTTGACGACCTCATTTATAGAAAAATCATAGGTATATTACCCAAAGAGTCACAGCTGATCCGTCAGATTTTAGACCACTCATGAAATGTATTCAAATAATATATAGTGCAAATAATAGCTCATGTTCGGTTTATTCCCAATCATTTACTTATATTACAAACCGCTGCAAGGATTTTAATATTTCACCCTCTCAAGCTGCTCAATAGACTACACGTATCATCCACTTGAAATGAAAATCTCGATATCGTTTCTAAGAAATTAAATCAAGTTTGCACCAATAGTTTAGATATAAACATGAAGCATTTCAATGACAATATCATCTTTATACATTCACATACCTAACAAAAAGTAGTTTGACAGGTCAGAGATTGTATGGACCGTGAACATTACTCTTTGACTTTAAACAAAACATGTATGTAGACATTTCTTCACGCCTGTATCCCTGCATGGGGTGGGCAGAACACCAGAGGATTTAAAACTATCTGGTGTCACGTTTGCCAAATTTTGAGGTTATATAATGATGGAGAGAGAGACTATTGCAGTGACAAGGGGTCAGCCTATCGCCCACAAAAACGCCTAAATAAGGTTAAGGCTCATAAGTTTCGTTTTAAGTATATTGTATGTATATTAGGTTAAGGTATATATTTTCTATGGGCCTTAGATTTAGTATTTAACATCCTGTACTATTCTTAAGTTGCCTGAAATAAATGATTTTATTTATTATTATTATAAGAATAAAAAAGGTTATTCTATGTTTTCCAGCATGGAAGAATTTAAAATTATACCGGATTTAAAACGTAAATTTTACATTCTAACTCGACGTTTTTGTGTCTGCAAACCATATGGTCACGAGTCGCTCTTGACCGGTAAATGCTATAAAAAGATTCTTTATTAAACCGCGAAAAACTAAGTCATCATTTCTTTAGCTTATATTTTGACCGATTTCCGATGATAAGATCCAATACAATCTGAATATCTTGGATATGACTCTGTTAATGAAACCAACAATTGACTGTCGGCCTACACAGCTCATCCACACCTTAGAATACATCTCCTAATATAACGTTACAAATATTATAATTCCCTTATAATGTTTCACAACTTAAAAGTTACATAAAGACATAGAATCTTCCAAACGAATTGGCATGGTTCAGTTGTACAATAGAACTCAGTAACTAGCATGAGATGTGTTTTTTTTTTGAAACTTGACTTTTTCTATTCATCTATAGGTGTGTTTAAACTTAATCTCACCCTATTTATTACGTAGGTAGTAATGCGAACTTATAGGTACTTAAATATCTATTTATTTTTTATTGTACACCACAGAAAAAAAAATACAAAGTATAACAAAAGCAGAAACATGGTACAAAAGGTGGTCTTATCACTGCGAAGCAATTTCTTCCAGACAACCTTTGGGTGAGATTTGGAGACTAATTTATAGGGTGCCTAGGCGTACATATACTAAAATTTAACTAATATACAAATACTATAGCTATTTCATAAACTTACATACGAATAATACATAAATATAAAATATATACATATATCCACTAACTATAATGCTTAATACATAAATAATTGAACTGTATTGCTTAAAATTAAATGCAAGGAGAGCTCATTATAATAAATATTATAAATGCGAATATTTGGATACATTATGTAAAGGGTTTTCTCAAATCACGGCATGCGGCATGAACGAATGAACGGAACGAACATGAACGGATCTTGTCGAAATGTTGCATATAGTTTAAGGTTCGCACGTCACTCGCCCCGTGCTGTTCACATACAGCGTTTACCGGTGACCTTGACCTGATCGTCAGTCCACCTTACAGGGGCCTCTCTACGCTGCATCTCCCAGTACGTGGTCACCACTAGAGAATATACAGCACCAATGACCATCTGTTCTGCCCTGCCATTTCTGTTTTGGAATCCTTCTAACTACGTCGGTGACATTAATTCGCCTGCAAATCTCCTCATTATATGGCCATAGAACAATGGAACCGCCGAGATTTTCAGACTATTTATAAGGTCCATAGTTAGCAACCATGTCTCAGTGCAATAATTAAATAATGGCACCACACTTTTGTCAAAAAAATGTCTTGACACTGCGATATAAAAGTATATTGGTAGGAGAAGTTTTTACCATATCATAAACATTATAAAAAGAGATCACACAACTATTTTATAAACAACTCTTATTTTCCTCAACGGTTACCTACTAATAATGGATTTCGATATTGAAAATCTCAATCCTGGAGTTTACGTTAAAAACTCTAATTAACGTTGCCATGACATTCAAAAAGAAGACTGCAAAATAAAATAAGAAAATATAACAGTGAGTATTTGACATACAGTACACTTATTGAACTTATCTCGGATTAATAAAACGAATTAAAAATAGACCGAGAGGAAAATGCCGGTGGAAAAAACCCCCGGAACTCTTTTGTCAAAAGGTCATTGTATACCTTTTGCTCGCGAGCGCAAACCCAGGTTAACGATTCATCTATAAGTACTTATAATAAATCTGTAGAGGTAAAAATTCTGTACATTGAAAATATCAAAAATATCAAGATCAGAGGGTGTTACTAGGCCGACACCGAACCCAAAAATGTGATTTAATAAAATTTTGTCTGTCTGTCGCTCTGTCCGTGTGTCTCTTTGTTCAGGCATCACGCAAAAACCACCGGTTCGAATACGATGAAACTTGGTATAATAATTCTTTAATATTCTGGGCACCACACTGACAACCGAAAAATATACACAATAAAAAACAAACTTAATTTTGCGGTTCGATCCCTAGACCCGATATAGTGTGCCAGCCGCAAATAATAAGTTTGTTACGTCACCCGCAGTGAAGTTCAGTAAGTTCTAAGTTATACTGTAAATATGAATGAATGAATGAATGAATGAATGAGAAATTTATTGACACACACACAACAAAAAAATAGAAAAATTACATATTAAAATTAAAACACAAGAATAAAAAAGTTTAATATAGCGCTGAAGGTTGAATTTGGCTTGCACCGTTTGCAATTCTAAACCGTACTCTTCAGTGCGACCTTTTTATCCCTTTTAGTTTTTACTAAGTAGGTACAGTTTAAGGTAGAGTTATTTAGGTTTATTTTTATAAGTCGCAGAGTAGGTATAGGTAGGTTTAGGTAGGATTTATATTGGTATAGTTATTAGTTTTAAGGGATTTTGCTTATTTAATGAGTTTATATTAGTTATCATCAGACATAGTTTGTTTAGCTAGGTAGGCAGGTATTTTATTTTCTGTTATTGAGTTTATTTTTTTTAATTAAGTACCTATGTACTTAGGTACTTTAGTTACAGTACTTAGGTTACTTTTATAAGGCGCAGACCGTATAGATATTAATTTCAAGTATAGGTAGTATATTTGATAGTCTGTAACGTAGGTTATTTTTAGTACCTACTCTTATGTAGGGTTAGTCATTCGTATAGATACTTATTAGTTTTTAGGGATTTTGCTTATTTATTGGTATATACATATAAGCTATGACAATAAATAAGGCTCTAGGTGTTGCTGGTGTCGATCTTAGCGTGAGTTGTTTTTAAATGGTCAGTTTTACGCCGCTCTTTATCGTGAGACTAGGTAAAAGAACCTTTGTGTTCATATTCCGGACGCCCTCACTGACAATGTCGTGTATGCTCAAGCTCTCAATTGATATTTAACTGTGACTATCTTTCGTTACCATTTTCTATCTATCGTTACCATTACCATTTTCGCGAGTGATGCCACGAGCAAAGATATCATATACCCTCTTAGGGTGTTACCGGTTTTTTCTTTGTAGTAAAAATGAAAAGGAAGTCGTCGTGGCGCCGTGTTTACAGGGTGTATCATACGATATCGCAGGTTAAGCAACGTTCGGCGCGGTCGGTACTTGGATGGGTGACCGCCGACCATTTTCTCACGGCGACTTCCGTACTTCGGAGGGCACGTTAAGCAGTCGGTCCCGGGTGCTGTATACGTATACAGTAGTCGTTAGGGTTTGTCAGAAGTCAATTTTTTGACTGCTTGGGGATGGTACAAATAGTTCAGGATGCAACTCACTATTCTGTGACTTCGGAGACGCTTATAGACGTTGTTTTTACTAATTGTAAAGTTAATTCTATAACAGTAAACAATGTGACGGGAAGTCTGGGTCATTTGATGGTGAATTTCACTTTAACTATCCGTAAAGATAAGCCTACCCCTAAACTAATTGTTTATAGACCTTTAAAAGAGATAAATGTAAAAAACTTTGATCTTGATCTGTGTTCTATGAATTTTGATAGTTTTTTAGATATAAAGGATGTTAATGTTGTTGTCACTAAACTTAATGATTGTTTTTTAAACCTATTTGATAAGCACGCACCTCTGAGAAAATGTTATGTAAAGGCTAAAAACCCACCATGGATCACTGACACAATTAGGGCTATGATCAGGCTTAGAAATTCTTCATTCCTTAGATATCGTAAAACTAAACTAGATGCACATAAATTATATTATAAAGATTTAAAAAAAGTCGTGGCATGTGCAATCTTAAATGAAAAAAGAGCATATTTTAATTTGACGTTAAACTCTAAACTGAAAAATCCAAGATTATTGTGGAGCAACTTAAAAAAACAGGTCGTATTTAATGATAAACACAGAGATTTGCCTGACAATTTACAAGATCCTAATAACATAAATGCGTTTTTCCTGGATGTTCCAGGGCCATCCACTGTGCCACTATCTGAAATAACGTACTTTGAATATCACAGATATTCTAATGTTACTTTCAAATTACAGCCAGTTAGTGAACAGCAGGTTGCAAACATTATTATTTCCATAAAATCCAATTGCCAGGGCCATGATAGTATTACGAGAGATATGGTTATGTTGACACTTCCAAATACCTTAAAAATTATAACGCATATAATTAACCTTTCTATCGCAACCTCAACATTCCCTGAACAGTGGAAGACAGCATTAATTAATCCTATTCCAAAAAAATCTTGTCCCTTATCTTATAAAGATCTGAGGCCTATTAGTGTTCTGTCATTCTTATCAAAGGTTTTGGAAAGGGTCGTTTACATTCAGCTGAGTCATTTTCTTGAAACCAATAATATTTTACCGGTTAGGCAGTCTGGTTTTAGAAGAGGTCTCAGCACAACAACTGCTATCTTGGATGTTACTGACAATGTTCTTGCAGGACAGGAAGAAGGCCAGGCGACCCTGCTTGCGCTCCTAGACTTTTCGCGCGCCTTCGATTGTATTTCTGTTCCCCTTTTGCTCTCCAAATTAACGTATTATGGTGCAGACTTTAAATCCATTGCATGGTTCAACAGCTATCTGAACGGTCGTTCTCAATGTGTTAAGATTCGTAATCAGAATGGTCAGGAATGCATATCAGATACTCTCACAGTTAAAAAAGGAGTGCCTCAGGGATCTATTCTCGGACCCCTGTTATTTATCACTTACACTGCTGATATCATTAAGCACATAAACCATTGTGATTATCATTTATACGCAGACGATACGCAACTTTATACATCTTTTAAACCTGCTGAAATGAATAACGCTGTTAATAAAATGAATCATGACTTAAATAAAGTAGCTGAATGGTCAAAGCGAAATAGTTTAGTTCTAAACCCCAGTAAGTCGAAACTCATGATCCTTGGTACCAAGACACAAATACAAAAAGTAAAATCGCAAAACCCCTTAGTTAGCATTGATGGTCAAACACTTCTTATAGTTGATGAGGCGCGCAACTTGGGTATCACGATGGATTGTGGGTTAAAGTTCGAAAAACACGTTCAGGAAATGGTCAAATCATCTTTTTTTAGACTAAAAGTCCTTTATACCGTTAAAGATTTAATATGTACTGACCTTAAACTACTTTTATGCGAAGCTCTTGTTTTATCGAAATTAAATTACGGAAATACAGTGTTTGGGCCTTTGATTTCATCATCCTCTAAAAAGCTGATGCAAAGGGTTCAGAATGGGTGTTATAGATTTTGCTATAAAACACCACCACGTGCTCATATAACACCCTATTTAAATGATAAAAAGATACTCAACATTGCATCTCGGATCGATCTGCATTTTGCCACTCTCGTACATCAGGTCGTTACTAGAGAGTTACCTAAGTATCTCTTTGACAAGTTGTACTGGTCGGCAAATGACAATCAGTACAATACAAGAGCTTCTTCTTACTTGCTTAAGAATCAAAGACATAAAACATCAGCGTTTAGAGGTAGCTTTCGCTACTTGGCTACAAAATGTTGGAATAACCTACCACCACCTATGCAGCGTCCACTGTCAAAGGTAACTTTTAAGAACAGTTTTAAGAGTTTGTTATTCCGCAAACAAATTGAAATGTGTGGTCAAGTGGCGAAGGATAAGTAATATGATACATAAATTTTGTTCATGTTTGTTGATTATTGGATCATTAGGTATTATTATATCCATTTATGTGTACTTATATGTATATATGTATAGGTTAAGCTATAGATAATTATGTATGCTTATATTTAAATACGCTTAAGTTAAATCTATTTATATATAATAGTGTTACAATATTTAATAACAGGTAATATTCCCCAACACACAATACATAGACAGCGGTCATAAACTATCTATTCGGAATTTGGGATTTTCTTTATAAATTCTCTGGCTACACTGAAAACCAGTGTCTTGGTGTTTCCTCACAACACCAAGATGTATACTGAGCTGTAGCCTATTGTAGCTGCAGTGCATGCATTGGTACAATCAATTAGGTATTAAGCTAAAGTTGTTATTTATTTTAAGTTTTGTGTATTTTTACTGGTGTAGAAAAGATTGTTATATTTTTAATTCTTCTGTATGTACTGATTATGCACTGTTTTTTACAATAAATTATTTTCATTTCATTTCATTTCATTTCGGCGCCCTGAAAATTCTGATACCCATCAACCAGCATTGGGCCAGCTTGGTGGATTATGGCCTAAGCCTCCTCGTCGCCCAGGGGAGAGACTCATTCCCTGCAGTGAGCTCATTGCAAAGAGTTGTGATAATGATGATATTGAAAAACTATCGATCGACCTCGACTAATCTTTTCTACCATCGATCGACGGTCGATCGATTGGTGTGGTATCGCCCTTAATCACCGCTTATGAGATACAATTGGTTTTCTATTGTAATTAGCCACAGAGGGCCCGCGCCGAGAAGTATTAATATACAAACAGCACTTTACACAAAAAACTCATAGATAATTTTCATCGTTAAGGCGAACGAAGTCGCGGGCACAGCTAGTAATACAAATATAGATAAGGGCGTCTCAAGCCAAGTTCAAGCAAAGGAACTGGCTAACCAGCGCCGAGTGTAATATTACACGAACCACTTGGTGGCACTTTTGACCCTTCTATAACTCAAAACGTCTTTAACGTAAACACATAAAACTACGTGAGTTTGATTATATCCATAAGGACATGTAGAAGCCCAAATTTCATGAAAATAGCTCAAACGGTTATAAAGATACTAGCTGACCCGGCAAACGTTGTTTTGCCATATAAAAAAAAATATATATGTTGGCCGATTCTCATAGATACCGGATAAGCACAAAAAATTTCATCAAAATCGGTCAAGCCGTTTCGGAGGAGTATGGCAACGAAAACTGTGACACGAGAATTTAATATATTAGATTATCGTCATAAATATTAGCAATGACTGACTGACTTATAGTACCTAAACCTAACCTACTTCCACATGACCTAGAAGGATTAAATTTGGAATCCAGGAAAGAAATAAATAAAAAACTCATGAATAGTAAAAGTCCCCATACAAAAAACCTGTAATACGCGCTAAACAACCGGCTAACGGTGTAACGTCGGCGCGCGCAAATGTTGTTGGGATTGATGTGGAGAGGCAGCCTGCAAGAGGTGATACGCCAATTAAAATTAACCCGGTATAGATAAGATGCCAATTGCTTATTATTTTCTCTTAGAGAGACTTTACTATTTATACTGGAAATAGACTTTATTAATCAATAGAAAAAAGAGAAATACTGTTTTCTAGCGTCGTGTTTTGACGAAACAACGCAGTAGAAATGCGTAAGTAGTTAGCGAATACATAACACACTTTTTAAAAAGTGTTTTATTTAATAGTACGAATCGTGAAAACTTAAGACAAAGTTAGCGAATAGCCCAGCCGTAAACTTACTAACCTAATAAACCAGTATTGATAACTTGCTTAGTAAGGAGATAGTAAATACATAAACATTTGTAAGTCTGCGGTGCGCAGCGTGCTTGTAAGTTTATCTATGAAGTAATATCTTAAGGTTCAAACAGGTTTCATTCTTTATTCATTTAGACGACCACTTTGACGTTGGGGTAAACCTATCTGCCTCAGACGCCAGTAATTGCGGGTTCGATCCCCGCACAGAACCAGAAAAAAAAATGTTCCGTGTCTGGGTGTTTATCTATTTATGTATTTATATTCTAGGTTCTCCCCTAGTTCGCTATATGGTATCCCATAACTCAAGCTATGCTTACTTTGGGGCCATTTAGTTGCTGTAATTGTCTGGGGATTTTATTTTATTTATATTTCTCCAAAAGGAAATGATAAATACTTAATCACAATCATAAAACTTTTAAAAGATCGCACTGCAGTTCAATGCGTCCGTTCTCTGGGGAGGTTTAGCTAGTAAGGCACCATGCTGGTCCAGTGCTGGTTGGTGGATGTCAGAAGGGTGCCGAAATGGCTTTTGACAAACTCCAGTGACTACTGTGCACAATTCAAAAGCACCCGGACTGCTTTCCGAAGAACGAAAGTCGTCGTGAGAAATGAACAATTGTCCATCTTTGTCACTGACCTTGATAAAGGTTGCTTAACCAGTTACACCGAGAGATATACATAGGAGAAACAACGCCACGACGACTTAAAAGTATATTTCCGATTGTTTATTTATTCTCTTTATTATACAGGGTGTCCCGTTTAACCTTTATACCTTATCGGAGGTATTCTAGTACCCATAAGGACAAGAGAAAAAAAATATAAATTCAAAATTTATTTTGTATGAAAGCATATGTCGAAATTTATTGCTGACATACAAAAATTGAAAAATAAATTTCGAATTTTTCTTTTTTTCATATTTTTTCTGAAATCCTTATGGGTACTAGCATACCTCCGAGAAGGTATTATAAAGGGTAAGCGGGACACCCTGTATACAAACATAGCTTCACGCCTGTCTCACTTTGGGGTAGGCAGAGACTGGGGAATGCCAGTTGCTACGATCCAGACATATCTCTTTCGCTTTCTCCACGTTCCCTGCATTAAGGGCCTCTTTTAGCGCGGTGCGTTTTATCCATACTTCCCTCCCAGATATCGCTGGCGAATTTCACCGAGGAAAATACATTTAACGGGTTTATTTAAAAAAAATATAACTATTTAAAAATGTTGCTCATCGGGTAAGAGAAGTCCGTTTTATGTTTTCATGTAACTTTTATATGTATATATTATGGTGTTTTATAGCAATATCCGTTTAGAATGGTAAATTAGTGTTATGTTTGTGACTTTTTTTATCGAGCCAATTTTCATAAATTTTTACACTGTGGTAGTTTATATGGTTAGCTTTTGTGAATATGTTTTTCAGACACAACATATATACATTACTGGCTATATTAAAATTCAAAAAAGCGTAAAAACGCTGCATCCTCGCCTTAAGTACCAATTAACCAACTGCCTAAAACAATTTCTGAAACCGTGGTAGAGGTAGCCAACATTTTCCTCGTGCACTGATTTACTTAAACACAGACGTCACAAGTAACTTTACCTGAAAATCAACTTTTACAATGTGACCTGCCATGTAATTGTCTATAACTGCATTTAGAGCAAAGAGGCCGAAATCGGAACCGATAAACTCATTTGCTTATTTTTGTTCGAAAATTAAATTTAATGATTGAGTATATAATTAACAAGCTCTACTATTAATCGATTTACCTAAGCGTTATTTTAATAGCACTGATAGCATATAAATTATATGAGGAATAATTAGTGTCCTTTTTTTATTTATTATTATTTTGTATAGTATTTTCTGCATTGCTATTACTTATTTACCATGTTGTACAGTCGAGATCAGTGCCTATTTTTGTTATTCATTCAATTCCTATAAATACTGTTAATAAATTTCAAGATATTGGCTTTTTATTATTCGATTAAGACTCACTTCATCAATGTCATAATCACAACCCTTTTTAATGAGCCCACTGCAGGGCTATGAGACTTTCCCCTGGGTGACGAGGAGGTATAGGCCATAATCCAGCAAACTGGCCCAGTGACACACAGTAACCGCGGCGCCTTTGATCAATGATCTTTGAGCACAATCAACTGAATAATAAAAATATAATTGTTAAAAAGCGCAAAAAAAGTCCTTTTAATTAAGCTCCTAATTTTTTGCTTTATTTTGTAGTTCGTCCAGCTTTTGAGTCTGTCGAGCATCCAAAGTAATCCCTTCATTCAAACCAAGATATCTCTTAAGTGTACGGTTTTACAGTTAATATATATATACATTAACTGTAAAACCGTACACTTAAGAGACTAAAGCAAAATTAAATTAATACAAACGACTCATAAAATAACTTCATACTTGTCTCAGTAGTTCAAAAGCTTTTATTCGAATTAAAACTGCTGTGACAACTGCATAGTCAACTTTACAACTCAAGTTAACGCAAACGATAAATAAACGATATGAAAGAGTTCATATGACTTCATAGTACCGGAAGTTGTAAGGTGTTGCAAGTATTTTAAGATGTTAAATTATGAATGAATGAGTTAACATGATTGCGGTGCCGCGGTTGTGACTCAAAGGAGGAATTTGGCAAGTGACACAGATACGGTTAGGAGGCCTTTATACGCGAACACGCCTCAAGTTGATGATTGAAGTCTCGGTAGTCATTCATAAGGAATTGTTATTATATTTCACAGCTTCTTTCTTTGCGATTGAGGTTTACTTTATGTAGTAGCGCCACCTACTGCTAGCCTTTGCACGGATTTTAGAGTCTATGATAAGGGTTCTTTTCTTTTTTTTTTTTTTTTAACAACTGTCACGTTTCGCTCCCTATGTCAGCATCCAGTCTACAGAACTCATTCTGCGTTTCCGTGCTGTAGCCTGCGCACGTCGACTAAAATATATTAATTAGCTAGTTAAATTTTAAAAAGTTTAAATGGTAAAAATTGTGCATCGAAGGAAGAGAAAATTCTCAAGAAAATAATTCGAGGAGGTTGAGACATCAAATTACAAATTCCGAAGAACCCAACGGTGTTGGGACTTATTAGAAAAAATGTCGTTGACACAAAAACTACCCACATTGTATGTGCGTGTAGTCATCGAGGTTCGATGCATACAATTAATTCTCCTTAATAGTCCGTTACTCGATAATAATATCGTCGTTGGCGATTAATCTGATGTACGGTGGAGAATCTCTAATATAATTTTAGTAAATATTAGAAAAAATGTCGTTGACACAAAAACTACCCACATTGTATGTGCGTGTAGTCATCGAGGTTCGATGCATACAATTAATTCTCCTTAATAGTCCGTTACTCGATAATAATATCGTCGTTGGCGATTAATCTGATGTACGGTGGAGAATCTCTAATATAATTTTAGTAAATATTAGAAAAAATGTCGTTGACACAAAAACTACCCACATTGTATGTGCGTGTAGTCATCGAGGTTCGATGCATACAATTAATTCTCCTTAATAGTCCGTTACTCGATAATAATATCGTCGTTGGCGATTAATCTGATGTACGGTGGAGAATCTCTAATATAATTTTAATAAATATTAGAAAAAATGTCGTTGACACAAAACTACCCACATGGTATGTGCGTGTAGTCATCGAGTTTCGATGCATATAATTAATTCTTTTGATTAGTCAGTTACCAGATAATATCGCCGTTGGCGATTAATCTGATTTGCGGTGGAGACGATCTTGCACGCCGAATCCAAGATTTGAAGTGCCCGAGCTACCTCCGTCATTATCAGCCTTTTTTTTTTTTGATACGATTAATGTCCCGGAAGAGGTCTAAAAACCAGCAGTTGTCGGCTGAAGATCTAAAGAATCTAAAGATAAGCCTGTTGAGGACTATCTTGTACCCGCAATTTGCAAATATTTACTTGCTCCCTTTATTAAATTTAGAAGCAAAAGCAGCATTGGCTGAAACTCTTACCAAACGAGATTCTATACATCAACAAAAAAAAAAAAAAAAAAAAAAGGGCAAATTGGAATCGCCTTGGCAGCTTTATCGCAAGCGATGGTAATCATTTTCAATGGAACTTTGAAGCAAAAACTTTTAAAACTGCTGAGTTACGCTTGTCGCGATAGCCAGAATAGGGAAACTAAAACTCATCGTAACATAATAATGAGTTCCATAAACGTATGCCTGCGTGACACGCTGACCAATACAAGTTGCGATGATTATCTATTGGGAGGAGATGTTGCTGAAACGCTGCAAATTGCAAAAAACGACGACGTCATCTCCGCAGCCATAGCTGCCGGCTCGAGCTCCACAGCAGAGCTACACGTACCCGCCACGTAGGACCTACCACGAACGGTCGTGGAACACTAGCAACCAGCGGAAATAAACCACCAGGTGCAGTGCGATGGACGTTTACGATATTTTCATCAAAAATGGGCTTAGATAACGAGTGATCCATTAATATTATCGTGAATAGCTGGTTACTAAAGACCTTTTAAATATCTGCCCGCTAAACAAAGTAGCTCTTGTGTTTACCCAAGGTCAATACATGGCCATAAAGATTATATTTTAGCGTTGGATAAACTATTAAAAATAAATGCTATATTCGTATGTTCTCATGAGCCAGGTAAATTTTATCACAATTTTTTTCTTGTGCTCAAGCTATACGGTGAAAATCGCTTCATACATAATTTAAAATCTTTGAATTAATTTGCTACAAAACACTTCAAAATGGAAGATTACAGAACCGCTGATAAGTTAACAAAACAATGCTACATGTTATTTTTTCATCAATGTTGATAAGTCTTTCCGAAAGTACCTTCGATTTGAATATAACAACGTTTTATATGAATTCAAATATTAAACGTTTGACTTATGCACCGCTCTTTATATAAGTATTTACTAAAATATTAAAACCAGTCATGGAATTTTTACGTCGGGATAATTTTTTCATCCATAATATATCTAGATAATATATTTTACATTGGCAAAGATTGTAATGATTGTAATGAGAATGTTTGGATTACAAAACATATTTTAATAAATTTAGGTTTCATAATGCATACGGAAAAAAGGTTGCTTTGTTCCTAGAACACAATGTAAATTCCTTGGGTTTATTTTTGATTCAGATAAAATTATTTTAAAACTACCCACAAAAAAAAAAAAAAAAAAGTTCTTAAAATAGAAAAAATAATACACAAAGTTATTCGAGCAATTTAAAATATTGTCACCAAATAAAAATCCTACTTATGATCAGGTAGTGAATTTACCCAGATATAATAAAGATGATTTTACTTGGTGGTTAAATTATCTAGAAGAGGGCTTTTCTCCTCTTAGAACAGGCCAATACACTAAAACTATCTATCCTGACGCATCATATACTGGCTAGGGCGGGTTTTGTGATGGAAAAGAGGCAGCGGGTCATTGGAAGGAAAGCGAGTCGTCGCTACACATTAATACTCTGGAATTAAAAGCAGTTTTTTCGGACTTAAAACATTCGCATAATTATGGTAGTTACGATTGTGATATATTGTTAAGAATAGATATTACCATTACCTGTATAAATAGAATGGGTAGGTAGTGTTCAGTTTTCACATATGGATCATATTACCCGAGACCAATGGAAATAGCGTGAAATGCGTAAGATCAATATCTTTACATCTTATATTACTTCAAAAGATAATATAGAAGCTGAGAGTTTGTCACGAAAACAGTTTAATGACACTGAATGGGATCTAAGTGACTATACCTTTAATAATATAACAAATAGGTTTGGAATACTATCGGTTGATCTTTTTGCAAACAGATGCAACTTATAATGTCCTATTTATGTAACCTGGAAAAATGACCCAGATGCAAAAACTCTTCAGAAAATTGTTAGTGAAAAGTCTGTGGGTATTGTGGTAGTACCATACTGGCCCACGCAACTATGGTTGCCATTGTTTAAAAGGTTGTGTTGTGATTGTATTTACTAAATACTAATTCGCTGAAATCTCCTTTCAGATCTGCGCTCAACCTTCATTAAACATTAACCTTGGTTGCCGCGAAATTGTTCAGAAAGCGTTAGTAAAAAGATCACTGTCTTCAAAGTCCGTTGAAATTATGTTGGCATCTTTGTTGGATAATTCTTACCGAGACAGTGTGAAGGAGGTATCAAGGCGTGGATTGAATATTGCAAAAATAATAATTTTAGTTTTACTCAAACTTCTAAACCAATAATTGTTCATTTTCTAACTGAAATTTTCGAAAAAGGTGCTAAGTACGGTACTATTAATAGCTATAGATCTGCATTATCATTAATATTAAACATAAATTCCCAATATGACAGGTTAAAAAGTTTCATGAAAGGAGTCGTTATGTGAAGACCAACCACATCAAGTATGATCTTACCTGGGATCCAGCAGTTGTATTGAGCTACTTACCTACAAAATTTCCTAATGAAGACCTTGACTTAAAGACTCTTTTCCAAGAAAACTGTTACACTAATAGCTCTTGTAACGGAACATCGTGTTCAAATTTTATCCGTGACAAAGATTAAAAATATTTTAATAACTAAAAAAGGTACTTATAAAAGGGTTTATAAAAACCTCTAAATTTAATAGTAAACAGACCTTGGTAAAGTTTCCGTTTTTTAATATTCGTCCAGAAATTTGTCCAGCAAAAACCTTACAGATGTAGGTATATAAATAAAACGAAAATTTAAGGAAACCTGATAATTTGTTTATTAGTTTTAAGAAACATATAGGTTTCCAAACTTTAAGTCACTGGGTTAAAAACACTTTAACTCTCAGTGGTATTGATGAAAATATTTTTAGTGCACATAGTACATGACATGCTGCTACATTAAGAGCTATTTATTTAGGAGTTTCTATTGACCTATCAAAAAGACTGCAGGATGGTCGGATTCTTCCTCAGTCCTTGCTAGAAATTATAACAAACTTTGTAACGAAAAATAATTTGCCTAATCATTGTTGAATTGTTTTCAATAAGTATGTTTATTTACTATTGAAGAGTTTTACCTTACTACTCTGCCAATTCATTTCACTATAACTAATCTTTAAACATCCTACATAAAGTAAACCTCAATCGCAAAGAAAGAAGCTGTGAAATATAATTGAGGATCAAACGAACTTCTAAAGTGAAGTTCGATCCTAATTATGTGAACAGCTTCTTTCGAAGCGATTTAATATAAACCCACCCGTTATTATGCTTTGAAATAAGCATAATATGAATATGTTTCAACATGGAGTAATTTCAATTTATATTTGTATTTTACCCAACCCCAATATAGTGAAATGAACAAACAGGAATAAGACAGATTGACTTTAAACAAAATGAGTTCTGTAGACTGGATGCTGACATAGGGAGCGAAACGTGACAGTTGTTAAAAAAAAAAAAAAAAGAAAAGAACCCTTATCATAGACTCTAAAATCCGTGCAAAGGCTAGCAGTAGGTGGCGCTACTACATAAAGTAAACCTCAATCGCTTCGAAAGAAGCTGTTCACATAATTAGGATCGAACTTCACTTTAGAAGTTCGTTTGATCCTCAAGTATTACGCAATTTCATAAAAATAGAAACACTCGCAGATAGAAATTAAGTAGTTACGACAAGCCCGGTGTAAATGTAAGCACACAATCGGTATCAAATAATAGGAATAATTCAATCGTTTTTTTTATAAAGTAAATAGTAAAGCCAAGTACCATAGTAAAGGATAACACGACATAGTAAAGGATTATATTAATATAAAATTATTAAAATAGTAAATTTTTAAAAATAAAAAATAAAATATATCCGTATATAGAACTAGATGTAGAACTCTACTCCGATCGGATGCGGGGCTTGGAATTGGTAATGTTTTCAACCGACTTCCAAAGGAGGAGGTTCTCAATTCATGTGTATGGTTTTTTTTGTGTGTCTTTGTTCCACGATTTTACGGACAATTATGAATCGATTTTGAATTTTCTTATTTCATAGGTTCCATATAAGTTTCATCGAAAACGATTAAGCGCTTCATGAAAATTTTAAATTAAAAAAAAATGTATCAATACGGTGAATTGTACGTTGATGACCTAATACTTCAGCCAAAGCTGTGACTAGGATTTAAAAATTTTAGTGAAGTCGGCTTTTTTAATGCTCTGCCACTAAATAACTCAAAAACTATGTAATGCTAAATCATTGTTTAAATAATAAACATAATATGACGACCACTTTGGCGAAGGGGTAAACCTATCTGCCTCAGAAGCCAGTGGTTGCGGGTTCGATTCCCGCCCGGAACAAGAAAAAAAAAATCCGTGTCTGGGTGTTTATTTATATATGTATTTATATTCTAGGTTCCCCCCTAGTTCGCTACATGGTATCTCATAACACAAGCTTCGCTTACTTTGAGGCGCCATGTAGTTGGTGTGATTGTCTGGGGATTTTATTATTATTATTTAATAATAAACGTGATAAACATAATAAACATGATTTAGCATTACATTCACAAAAACTATGATCTCACGATCGGGTCATAAGTAATGTATGATTTATTAGCTTGAAGTGATATTGTCATTTCGACTATTGCCCGGAATATAGGTATAGATAGAAAAACGTCCAGTTTTATATTATGGAGAGATATAAAGGAAGTTGAAGTTAATGTTGGTACAAATTAAGAGAACACAAAAAGTTTATTCTGTGCCACACATTGTCACAGCAATGTCAAAGATGTGAATACTTTTTTGTATTATTGAGCAACTGAGCTTTATATACGGTAGATCTATTATTGGTACACCAGCTCATATTGTTTCATCACGTTATCAGAAATGTTTTCTGTTTAAAAATGCGTAATTTCTCTTAAAATTTTATTTTTCATTACAGTTTAAAAGTATGATTTAATGTATTTACGGGATTCTTACCACGATTTTCAATTTTATTTTCGCACGTCCGATATTTCGATGCTGTTACAAGCACCTCTAACTGTCATCGCCACCTACCTACATCTGCCAGTCCGCGATCATGGTGCTTGTAACAGCATCGAAATATCGGACGTGCGAAAATAAAATTGAAAATCGTGGTAAGAATCCCGTAAATACATTAAATCATAGTGAAAATAACCGCGATAGTTTAAAACAGTTTAAAAGTAGTAAGTAATGCCATAGAAATGAATGTCTATGGGAAAAGTTAATTAAAAGCGGTACCGAGACATTGAATCCTGGACTTCAATGAATAGTGTTGAGAAATGCATAATATGCTTTTATTTATACTTTTATCCGGATTTTACGGAACGTAAGTTTTTTAAAGTCCATGATATATGTTTTTTAGTAAAGGCGTAAAAATGCTGTATATGCTTCAAAACGGAGTCTACATCCTTATTAAAGTCTAAGTTTTTATTTTGTGTAAAGACAACTTAAAACTTAAGTAATAATAATTCGTAAGTTTTTAAAGTCTAGACTTTTTTTGTAAACACACATAACCATTCTCGGAATAAGCATCAAAGCGGAGTCTGCATTCATAATAGGGTCCGAGATACCGCCGCCTCGCCACCGACGCTGTATTGACCCACATTGAAGGAATGTCGGAAAACATGTAACTTATTACACAGGCTGAGATTATTTCTATAACAAAACGAGTATTTTGAATCTTGTAATGAATACTACAGACTTATTCTTGTAATAAAAATGTTTGAGCTCCGTTGTAGTTTCGGGGTGTGAGTAAGTATCTGCTTCAGACGCTACTAACAAGAAGTCACCAGAGATCGCAATCGTTCCACGTTCAATACAAAATTTTTGTTTATGAATATTTTTGATTTCCGTGGTCTGATATATTATTGAGTAATTGTCGTCATAATATGATGTTTATCACAAAGCCAAATGCAATATGCAATTAATTAGAATATAAATAAAAGATCGTTATAATACCTCCAAAGTCAAATGTGATATCAGACGGTCTTATAACCTCTGGTGTTCTGCCTACCCCATAAGGGATACAGGCGTGAAGTTATGTATGTATGTATGTATTTAAAAGATTTAATTTCCTTTAGTGCCATAATAATTATACAATTATTGTACCTACTCATAATGTATACGAAACCAAATATTTATATAAACTAATACGTAAACAAAATACGAAAAGGTGAATAAAATTCAATCTAAAACTAACTACATACGTACCTAGCTAGCAATGCGCTGACATTTATGTTAATATTGTAATACGGAGCTTTTCTCAAGGCTTCACGAATATACACATATGTCTCCTACGTAAAGGCAAAGAAGAAGAAAAGAAATTATTAAAATTAAATTAATTATTAAAATTAAAGAAGAACACAAAACTTACTTTTCAATAGGAAGTACTTATTCAAACTAATAGTATCAATCCGAAACTATGTTTGTTTGTAAAGTCATATACCAGAATAACATGTAGTCTTTGGGTATTACTCCGAAATTTCATTCTTTGACTGATTCATCTGGCCAAAATTATATTTTAATTTTATCTCTGTTGCACATGTTTAAAGAAAATATATATACCACACAACATATTAATGAGGGACTCGTTTTGCTATGGTAGTTTTCAAGATATCGATGTTTAAAAGTTCTTAGTCCAGATGAATCAAAATTCGGTGACAAATAGCTGTATTTTTAATTTTCAGGTAGATTTTTGTGTGGTTTTTTATGAACTTTTTTCATCATCTTTGTAATCATCTTTTTAAGCGTTTTAACTAGTTTCGGCAGTGTTAGTGACTCTTTTCAGATCTTGAATCCAATTGCAGGTCGTTATGGTAAATTTACTGAGTAAAATTTGTTTTTAAATAATGTTTTTCTTACAGCATTAGGTAGTAAGCAATAAAATCGCTCCTTTCTTGATGGAAAGATAAAAAACTTATTTATTTTTGATCTATATGGTGGTTTGACCATATGAATCAGAAATTATCCTAAAATCATGCATAACTCAAAATATACATAGCCTTTACTGTTGTTATGTTTCTACAAGGGTCTAACCCAAAACATCACACGAAACACGAATTGATGTTTCAGTAAAATAAAATAAATTCTATAATATAGACTTGTAATCAGACTGTCACCTAAACCAAATACAGATTAATCAGGTAATAAATAAATAAATAATAAATAAATAAAATCCCCAGACAATCACACCAACTACATGGCCCCAAAGTAAGCATAGCTTGTGTTATGGGATACCATGTAGAGAACTAGGGGGGAACCTAGAATATAAATAGATAAACACCCAGACACGGAACATTTTTTTTTTCTTGTTCCGTGCGGGGATCGAACCCGCAACCACTGGCGTCTGAGGCAGATAGGTTTACCCCAACGCCAAAGTATTTGCCCTCATGACACCAGGATCTAAGCCCATCCCCTTTTTAGCTCGTTCGTTGCAAGGTTTGCTTCTTCCTGTACAGCTAGCCATATTCCTAATTTATTTACTAGACCAAATACGGTCAAGCGCAGCTTATGTCATATAAATCAGTTTTATACGCCGGATACTTCTTACTTATTTATTTTTAAAATCATTAATGTAGTTGTATTAAATTTTATTTTGTAAGAGGTCAATTTATTAGCTTTCGATCAAATTATAATTTATATTAATTAATCAAATAGAAATTGATAAATAGACCAATATGTTCCGGAAAATGACAAACGAACGCGCCATATGAATCAGGAGAACCAACTTATTTATTTTTTATTTTATACCTAGGCTGCAATTGTTGTAAAAATATAATTTGCACTAGTAAAGGAAAAACTTAACTATACCTAAAAATAATCATGCATTTATGTTCACTAGTTATAGAAATATACCAAAAGACATCAAAAATTTGGAGAAATACCCCTTTGAGAAAGGGGAAATACCCCTTTGATTTATTAACTCATTGTACCAAACTACAATGGCCGGTCAGATTTTTTTTTTAAATCTTCATAACCACTTTCAACTTAACGAAAAATTACATCAACAGCCAAATTAAGAATGGCATTATTTATGAGGTAAATTGACATGTAAATTTAATGCAGGCGTTGCTTCAACAAACCATCTAAGGCATGAATTATGATCGTCCTCCTTACCTGTTTCCAATTCTTTATTTAAAAAAAAATGAAAATGATAATAATTTCAGCCTATATGTACCGATTTTCATTTCTTTTTCAATAGTCACTTGACTGCAATCTGACCTTATGGTAAGTAAATACCTTGTTAAAAATACACACGGTTTAATTAAAAAGAAAAGTCTAGTCCTTTTAATGTATGGCCAGAAAGTACATACTAAATAACTGAAAAAAATGTGCTTAATAAAAATCACCGGACCGGAACACGAACCTGGGACCTCTCGTTTACCGCACGAGTGCTCTTCCACTGAGCTACCGGGGCCTGGCGATACGCCTCGAAATTGCTTAGCACATTTTTGGTTTACGTTATATTGCTAACGTAGCTCCATCTAATGGTATAGCTTTGCAGCTAAGACCACCCGAGACTAATTTCTTTTCAGAAATTGTGAATCCCAGATAAAGTGAAGCATTGCAATTTTTGTTTAAGTTTATACATTAAAATGCTTTTAAATAACTACTTTTTTACTTTATTCAGCACATTTTTACACTTACATAAGAATAATTGAGCATTTTAAATGCAAAAACTTAAAAATATTATCAAGCAGACACTACATTACATTCATGAGGATACGCTAACCAGGCGTACTCAAAAGGAGTCCTTATACCAAACAAATTGACGACCGGCTGGTGTAGCGGTAACATACATTGCCTTCTATGCCAGAGGTCCTGGGTTCGAATCCCGGCTGCGGCGGATACTTGTGTGATGATCACAGATATTAGTCGTCAAGTCATGGATGTTTATTTAAGTTTATTCTAATAAAAAATATGTATTTATTCAATATGTATGTTAATATATTTCTCAAGTATATCAGTTATCTAGTATCCATAACACAAGTTCTTTAAGAAACTTAATTTGGCCTAGACAATGTTGTGTTAGTGTCAGAAATATTTATTAAAAAAAAATGTAAGAACTTGGATAAGCCACTATTTAGGACCAGCTTATCCAGGGAGCGTGGTAGGACTATTTTCAGTTGATTCTACTTCTACGAGTCACTCCAGTATTAAGTCACTCATTCAATAAATCTTGCTTCACCTATAATGTTTTATGGGACTGACATAGACAACAAGGGTAACTCAAAGTACTTTTTAAATAAATACATACATACATAACTTCACGCCTGTATCCCTTATGGGGTAGGCAGAACACCAGAGGCCATCAAACCATCCGATGTCACGTTTGACAAATGTCGAGGTATTATAATGATGGAGAGAGACTATTGCAGTGACAGCGATTCAGCCTATTGCCCGCAAAAACGCCAATAAAACCTCTGCCCCTTAAATGACTTTTACAGTATGCCCGGGAAGAGAAGCAGCTGGCACATTCTATGTTTTTCTTTCGCTCCCAGTCCAGCATGAAAGCAGTTAAAATAAATTTATAAAATAAATAAAAATCTACTTATAATGTTTGTTTTTTAACTTATCTTATTAAGTAAAAGATCTTAATACGATCTTTACCGAAATAACGTTGTATAAATTCAAATAACTACCTACATTCAAACGATCAATATTGATAAAAAATTAGTAGGTACCACCTTATTTTTTCGTTTTGTCTTACTTTTAAATTATCGTTTTATTAAAAATACATGCAAAGACAGCTATCAAAGTTAACTAGCTAAAAAATAAAAAAAAAACTGTAGGTATAGTAAAGTGTGAATACTATGTATACACTTAGCAACTTATTAGTTTGTAATAAGTTTCAAAATTCAATGAAAATGTATACATAGTATTATACCTGACTGTACACCAGTTGGCATTGAATCCGATTGCTGGTGAACTTCATCCCGAGTCATGGACCTAATTTTTTCTTTTATTTAAGCGGAAGACATCTACAGGCGATCATTAATAAGCTCGACCACAAACAAACTTGCCCTTTAGGCCCTGATTTTTCAATCGTTGTATATGAGTTATCTTATGAATAAAATATTACTCGGCACAATATAGTTCTTTTACGATTTTTTATACGATTTTTAATAATTGTAGATATGACAATGACATAGAATTACAATAAACGTGGGACGAGCTTGAAGCTGTAGTGTAATACTTTTTTTTCTTCCTTTTGCCACTACTCTTTTAGGGTATTTGCCAGTATAAATAATGTATTTTTTCTAATACTTTAATCATTAGATAAGTTTTATCTGACCTTTGAAAAATCAGTCCTAAATGGAAAAAAAACATATACTTTAAAACATCTTTCAGAATTGTGTCGCAAAATTATAAAATTTTATGACAAAAGTACGGGGCATGCGTGGTATGGACTGTCAACAACGAGCACAGAAAAATATTACTCTCTCATCTTCATAGATTTTAGATAAATTTAAGACCCTAGCAAACGTCTGAGTGAAGTTTAGCCTATTGGCCACAGTACGTTAGTACTCAATGTCCTACCTAATACCCTTAATGTTTGTAAGCAAAACCTTTTGTGACTGACTGTCCTTTAGGGGTTGAATGCGAACTCAAAACCTTCAAAAATAAAAGTCCATGTTTTACCCCTGAGGGGTCGAACATGGACATAATTTAGGGGTTCAATGTAGACACGGGGGAGAAACTGTATGGGCTGAACGTGGACTAAAAAAAAATATTTTTTGCAAAAATTTATAAAAACACATTTATAAAATATGCGATGCCATTAAACAATAGCATCATGCTATTATTATATTTCGTTGAACTTTATGAAGTAGTATGAACAGTACTCGTATAATGTAACACATTACATAAAATTGGAGCCCGGCAGTAGCTCCTAAAAAAGGTGGAATCTTTTTATGATGTAATGTACGACTAACAAAAACATCACCATATCAACGATATGTAATACGCAGGTTAGCATTTAAGTTGACCTTCACCTTAATAGCTTTTTCCAATTTAAGTTTTACTGTAATGGATATTATATCGTATGTATTGAAATTTGCAATTTTAGAAAGACAATGAAGTCGTCGTGGCGCCGTGGTTACTGTGTGTATCATACGATATCACAGGTTAAGCAACGTTCGGCGCGGTCGGTACTTGGATGGGTGACCGCCGACCATTCATATCGCACGACGACTTCCGTGCTTCGGAGAGCACGTTAAGCAGTCGGTCCCGGGTGCTGTATACTTGTATACAGTAGTCGTTAGGGTTTGTCAGAAGCCATCTAGGCGCCCTAAAAATTCTGACATCCACCACCCAGCTCTGGGACAGCTTGGTGGATTATGGCCTATACCTCCTCTTCACCCAGGGGAGAGACTCATGCCCTGCAGTGGGCTCATTACAAAGAGTTGTGATGATGATGATGATGAATGAATTATTGAACATAAACGTAATATAATAAACTCAACGTTACTACCACTATTAAGATAGATTCTACTGTATTTAACAATGTTTTAATATTATTATTTAGCAGTCAGTCACTCGCGGTTTTATACTTTAAAGATCTTTCAGAGTAGGTATAAATAATGTTCACCTTTCTAAATAGGTAAGTACTTAATGATTTTAAGATTGAAATAAGTGTTAATATTCAACGGTCACTATCCACGTTTGACCTCAACCTCACCTTATGGTAAGTGAAGATGAGGTCGAAAACGACAGCATCCGAGTTTAGGTTGAATACAGTAGGTAGTGTGACACCTAACTTCCACCCATTTAATCACCTCTTAGATTCCAAATTTAAATTGCCTGGCTTGTTTTTTCAATAAAAGATTTTTTATGTGAATCAGCAGTGCGAGCACAAAAGATTATCGACTCGTATTGTTACGAATGTTCGTAAAGTATGGAGACGGTTTGTTAGCAATAACTAAATCTATCCATTGCCACACGGCCAGCCTAAATAAATATTTGCATTGTTAACTTTGAATGTTTGTAAACATGTTGTACTCTTAAATAACTGTTAAATAAAAAATTACAATGTTACTAAAAACTTGCTCGCACCGCTGCTGTGTAGAAAACACTAATGAGCCAATTATAAAAATCATAATTTGACACGAAAAACTGCACTAACTACGAAGTGTGAAAAATTAAGACAATTTTAATAAGTAGGTACGCTTTTAACTTCAAAGGCCAATGTTTTATCAATAGATTTTTTCAATGGTAAATAATTTGTATATTACACGGCGGAATAAAGTTGTTTCACAATTTTTCATAATTGTATGACGATGACTTAGAATGGCAATAAACATGAGATGAGCTTGAAGCTGTCGAGTCATATTTATTTATTTACCTTTTATTATACACAAAAACAAATCAAGAATAAAAAAAACACACACAACAAACAAACAACAATACTTTATTAATTAGATAACTTTTATCTGACCATGAAAAATCAGGTCTAAAACTAAAGAATAAAATTTACCTCTCGATGCCGAAATCTCGAGAGCTTTGCTAGTTATGTTAAGATGGTAGTGACGTTCAAGAGCATAAAAAGTAAAAGTGTACCAAGTAAATACAACTGTTATATAGCTGTAAATTTCCATTCCTCTAAGCTTTACTATTAAATAACCATTATCGAATTAGCGAGCATACGAAAAGTACGAACTTTTCTGTTCGATGTTAGCTGTACGCAAACTTATTTGTACAATAATTGTCGATTAATTAACGTATGCAAAGCATTTAGAAAACGAATTCGTTTATTTTTCAGGTCTATAAGATTTTTTTTGCTGAAGGCGCCAAAATTTTAAAGTATTTCACCGATTTTATGACATATAGGATATTGTAACAAAAGAAATAGGAATCATTAAAACGGATTTAAAATGTATAAAATAATCGCCTTACAAACATAGAAAATTGAGAACCTCCTACATGGTTACACAAATCACTTGGAAGTTAACTTTAGAAATAAATAAGACTGATATAAGATACTTAAACCTCTCCGAATCTCATAACATATAGTAATTTGACCGAGACAATTGTTAACTGGTAATGAACGGAAAAACTGCCAGTATATGAAGAAGTGAGAGTTTAATAATAGTCAAAAATAGTCAAGACGGAATAATAAACTTTGTTGAATAAATAACTTTAGCTCTCTTTGTGACGAACGATGATTGTTTAGTTCTGTATCAGAACCACCTTTACCTCATGATACGAAGACTTAATAAGACTTTTCCACTGTGGACTCTTAGGCTAACATGAGTCCATCACTAAAATGGTGACCCAATAATGTCGTATGTCAACTATTCAAAATTATCCCTTATTCGCCTTTTTGATTGGATGAAATTTTACATTGTTAAAGATCATATAAAGAAGGACTACTTACATAAAGATAAAAAGTATTTATAATAATAGTTTATCCCCAGCCACACTGGGTCAGACACTTTGAAAGGCTGGGATTCGGCGGTGGTTCGCTTCCAGCACGCATGCAAAAAGCGATACTGCCCGAATCGTTCGCCGGTTTCTTTCTCTCTTGTCCCGACTGGTCCGATTGTCGGGTCTTTTCCGCCGAAAGGCGTGTAGTCATAAGTATGCATAATAATAATAATAAATCTTTGTCGTTCAGGCACAGGTTCCATAGTTACAATTAAAATAGTATAAATATAATAGAAATTTAATGGATTAGTTAGATAGTGAAGAAGGATTCAATCTTCAATCCATCACACTGAAACAGCTAATCGTAGTGGCCTGCAAGGGTTAGCCGAGCATAGCCAGGCCAATACTTACTATTTATCTTAATATTCTCATTCAATTGAGATTCATAAACAGGGTGTGGCGAATGAATGGATAACTTGGTACCTATAGATAAAGGGCACTATGCCGATTCAGAAAAATTTATGTTATGTTCAGTAAAAGTCCTTCCGTTTCCGATATATTCGACATTTTCAAAATTTAAAAATATTCCTCCCGTCCTTATTTTTATACTACAAATGAAGAATTTTTTGACCTGATCTTTGGGTAGTCTTGGATAGATGCGCTATCATATGGAAACTACTATTTGTATAATAATTATCACAGCTCGTTTCAAAGTAAGTTTTACACAAAGTTTTCTGTCGTGGTTTAACAAAAATGTATGGCAGTTTGAACGTCATTTTTTTTTCTTGTTCCGTGCGGGAATCGAACCCGCAACCATTGGTGTCTGAGGCAGACTGGCTTAAACCATCGCAAAAGTGTTAAACAAATTAAATAAAATAAAAACCGTGAAATGTAAGCCTTGTAAGTTATTTATGAGTACAACTAAAGCTCAAGGTTGAATTTTGCATATTAAGAAAATTTACCTATGATAGTCTACCAGTAAACGTACTTGAGTCGCGCTTTTATAATATTTTAAGATAATTTACAAACAAACATAACTTCACGCCTGTATCCCTTATGGGGTAGGCAGAACACCAGAGGTTATAAGACCACCTGATGTCACGTTTGACAAAGGAGGTATTGTAATGATGGAGAGAGGCTATTGCAGTGACAGGGGGTCAGCCTATCGCCCACAAAAACGCCAATAAAACCTCTGTCCCTTAACTGACTTTTACAGTATGCCCGGGATGAGAAACAGCTGGTACATTCTACGTTTTTCTTTCGCTCCCAGTCCAGCATTTAAGATAATATATTACATTAATATTGATCTTGGCTCCAAATAATTTTACGTAATAAAATAAGTTTTACCACGTTTCATTAAATTATAATAATAATAAATAAAATAAAATCCCCAGACAATCACTACATGGCCCCAAAGTAAGCATAGCTTGTGTTATGGGATACCATGTAGCGAACTAGAGGGAAACCTAGAATATAAATACACTAAAATAAATACACAACACTCAACCTAATCGAGTATTTTACTCTTTTACTAATTGAACCAAGAAAAATAATTTATACAAACAGTTTTTAATGCATTTTTAACAAGAACCTTGAGGGCTGCAGTAATCCAAACGCAAACTTTCACAGCCAATATAATGCACATTCAAATAAAGAGAAGGATGTTATTGCCAATGATTTTAATTATATGTAAGTCAACGACCGCTCCTTGCGGCCAGCTCTTTCCAGTTTGCCTTGAAACCATTGCAGGCTTCGGTTTTGGTTAGCTTTTTCATTTTTTATTTGCAAATTTATTCAAAAAAATATATGTGTGAACTCAAAAACACACTACTTATGTACATTATGGACCATCTGTTCTAGAGCCTTCATCCAATTATTTTTAGTTTTTTTACTCACGACGACTTCCGTATTTCAGAAGGCCCTAGTACGGTATACTTTTATAGAGTTTAAGTTTTTAAACTATCTTGGTGATTCACTTTATTGATTGTGTCTGTCATGAATAAATCGATGTAAATTTTGGAAAAATAGGGAATAATGTCACGATAGATCCTATGGATCTATGACGACCGGCTGGTGTTGGGGCAACGTACATTGCCTTCTATGCCAGAGGTGCTTCGAATCCCGGCGGCGACGGATATTTATGTGATGAACATAAATATTAGTCGTCAAGGCATGGACGTTTATATGTTTATTTAAGTTTATTTTCTAATAAAAAATATGTATGTTTATATATTTCTTAAGTTAAGTTAACTAGTATCCATAAAACAAGTTCTTTAAGAAACTTAATTTGGGCTAGATAATGTTGTGTTAGTGTCAGAAATAGTTATTTATTATGGATCCTACGTGTATTTCCAGGATATAGCTCAACTAGTCAAGCCCATCCATCTTAACTTACTTTTGTCATTTTTATTTTTATAAGAATATAAAAGAATATTATGATAACACAGCACAACTGGGCACTTTTCCAGTGAATATCCAAACGAATGCGTTCATTAGTCGAAAAAAATTACAGTAATTGAATGACTTTTCTTGCTGGTCTAGCCACTCAACCGTATCCTAATGCAATTAACTAATGATCGAAACTGTAATCCGATCGCGCGTAACACCAATTATTTTAGCTATATCACAAGCAGGTCTACTTTATTACCATCTAGGGCTATAGTAGATAAAGCATAAAAAACAAACAGACCATGTTAATATGTGAACTTCTTAGCTTCAAGTGCGCAACAATATATTGTATTATTTGACGGTGACCTAATTTGTCCTCATCGTCACCAGGTGGTAAGTAAAGATGAGGTGAAACAGAACACGGGTATACAGGGTTGATTTGTAGTCACCAGCCAAATTTAAATGTTAGTTTCTTTGATACGATATAAACGTATCTGAATATTTATTTTAGTATAGCTCAGTACAAAAAAATAAAGATATGGCACCACAAACAAACACAAGCAAATAGTCGCAGTTGATGCACAAAGCTACTACGACGTGGCATTTCTTTGATAATACTACTACTATGTTCATATATTTCTTAAGTTTATTTATCCTTTATCTAATATCTGCTTGAATTCTATGAGTTCTTAAAGAAACTTTATTTGGGCACAAAGCTTTACAAGGAATCCTCTCGGATACTGTGATTTCGTAGCATTTTGTTATTTCCTAAAGCCACGTAGCAACAACATCTTTCATCATATCATAATCATTATTAGCCTTTGAAGTATGAATATGTTCGTTTTTGTTTTGTTTATTTAAGAGTTCTACGAGATATTGCTTATTATTGATATTTTGCTTTAACCTATCAACGAAATGAAAAGCTTCACATACATTTACGTATTTCAGAAACCTTAAGAATGAAGGTCAGTAAAATTTTAGTAACCTAAATCCGCAATTTCAGCTCACACTTAGTTATTTCGTCATAAAAAATCCAAAATGTGAAAGTTATTCAGAAAATTCTTTCATAATCTCCTTATTTTAGTCGCCTTTGAATATTGCAACCAAAATGAAAGGCGTCATAGACATCTGTTAAACAATTAAGCAAATATTATCTCGTGTATAGACTGACCGATTTCATTATACTTGCTCAATATTTTAAATAAAGATTTTGAATTTGGAATAAGTTATGCAGCTTTGCATAAAAGCTGAGAATTAAGTCGTTCGGCATTGAGACAGCGCGGCGCGGCAGCGGTTAGTGACATCGGTCACGAAATTCAATAGAGCAAATATACTGATCTAATAGAAAAAAATGGAGGCATTGCAGTTGCTCCATGTTGATTTTTGTATATAGAATAACAAAACAAGCTTCAAATAAATTTAATTAATTTTACAAATTTTTTGTTATCTGCTAGGCCATTAAAAGTTCAAACACCATGTGGTTTTATTTAAGTAACATTTTCAAACTTTTTTTGTTTCTCACCCGAAATCATCATAAAAATAAAAAAGTATAAGTGCACTGAATTTAAAAAAATATTATTTCTTGTTCAGTGATTTGTCCCATTGAATTAATTATAAGAAATAATGAGATCAAGTACGGTCAGCAAGCAAACTAATTAGAAAATCAATAAAAGACAAAATATTAATTCGTAATAACCATTTATATTAACTCGACGACCACTTTGGCGATGTGGTAAAACTATCTGCCTCAAACGCCAGTGGTTGCGAGTGCGGTTCCCGCACGGAACAAGAGAAAAAAATTCCATGTCTGGGTGTTTATCTATTTATGTATTTATATTCTAGGTTCCCCTCTAGTTCGCTACATGGTATCCTAACACAAGCTTCGCTTACTTTGGGGCCATGTAGTTGGTTTGATTGTTTGGGGATTTGATTTATTTTTAGATTAAGCTTTTAGGACCGGAATAACGTATACCACGTAACTTGTAGGACAAACATTTAGATAATTATCTTAAGATTTAATAAAAAACAATCCAGTTAGTAATAAATATTGGAAAATCATCCAATCGACCTATTTTATTCTTGCAACCCCTGTTAACTACCACAATCAAGAATTTTCGCACAGGAAATTGTTGGGCGTCTTAGCAAAATTATCACGGAAAATTAGCTTGATAATAATCAAATAAACAAATGGTCCAGGGATCCTGGACTATAAGACTAATATAACTCAAAGATATAATGCAATCAATAACGAATATGGTCAATTTCATGTTATATCATGCATGAATTACCGCGCATTACATGTTCAACATGGCTAGTTCTACAAAACGATAATTTGAGAGTTAAGTCAGAAAAAAGGTAAGTACTTTTTATTATTGTTAATCAAATATCAGCCATTATTAAGCAACAATACCTGTACCAATATGACACATCGTCAAAAGTTTGAAAGAAATGCAATGTAAATATTTTACTTTCTTAATTTTTCCTCTTACCACTTTCAAAGCAGCCGCGCCGTATCTATCACACATAGCTCTTCAAAACTTGATTACAGTAAATGATGGATCTTTATTTGTTTAACCGAAACCTGTCATTTCACATAAGGCTCCAAAGTATGCTTGTCATCGCTATATTTTTATGTTGGCTTAACTGCAGAGTTCTAAAAGATGATTGCTGTTGAGTTTCTTGCCACTTCTTCTCAACAGATCGACTTTCCGAAGTGGTGGTAGATTCAGTTCAATTTGTAAATTGTGTGACTTGACCTATTTCAAATGTATTTAAATACTTACGAAATAAAGATTCTTTTGACTTTGAGTGTGTGAGTCGAATATATTTTAATGAATGTAGAGACATTTCTATGTTAGAAAATCCTAAACAGCCAGTTGTTCCAGCATCTGTAGGATACCTCTTTATTTTAACACATACATACACTGATTTGTAAAACACAATAAACCCAGATCAATACAAACAATCACGTTCATAAACAAACATGCCTAGGCCTGATTTCTGGCGTATATGGCAGATAGTGTCACCCCATCGCCACAGCGGTCGTTGAAGTAGATCTTTGCCTACACTTTAATAATCCAGAATGAAATCCAGAATTTTTGAATTTTGAATTTTAATTAAAAAAATGGCCCGGATGTCGCTCCGGTTTTGTAATGCATTTAGTAAAATACCTATCAAAATATTGATAATATTAAACTCGTTGACGGAAAAATCCAAAGTATTCGCAGATTTTGAATGATTTCTTTTGTTGACTAAAATAGTTGATGAAGACCAAGTCAATGACAAAACGTTCGGATTCCCTATTGACTCTTGACAACATAAAAACAAAATAACTTATTGTGCTTATTTCAGGTTAAATTTACAAAGTGGATCCTGAAAGTGTCGTACCCTCAAGTAAACTTAGTTTAATCGACTCTAGGATACGTTTTTCCGAAGTATTGAGTGCATACATGGAGTAAAATTAGAAATTGGCGATTCTTAATGAATTTAAAGTGACATGAATGATGCTTGTAATAAAATAATATATTCACTTATTTCAAATTTATTCAAATCTCAGTCAATCAGAGTAGCCAATCCACAAGCTTATTCGGGTTCCGTACCTCATTTCAACTTAAAAAGGGTGATTGGCATCAAAACAAAATCACTCGAAAAAAACAGCTAAAATTAACGGCCATTCTGCTGCAAAAGCGATAAATCAGCGAAATTACTAAGAAGTTTGTAGACCTAGTGAATTGTTAAGTGTCATTTGCAACCTACATCACCTTTCTGGTAAGCTTTTTGCCCATTCCAACATTATTTTTGGTCATTGTGAGCCAAATTTGTACGACGGCGGCACCTGTGCGCACGTAACACGTATCGCCATATTTTTTTCATATAAAGGTCTGTTACTAACGTTCAAGATGAGTATAGTAATAGTTGTTTGTATTAAAATGATTTCATGCTAGGTAAAGTAGACAATTTACATTATAAAAAAAAGTATGATAGTAGATTTATACATTTACACCTTTAGGGCAAAATATTGCCAGTAATTTTTTTATTGTATTTTATACCACTTAAAAAGATGCTTCTTTTAATGCATTTTAACTTTCAACCAACGCGCTTTTTCATTGCTAAATAACTATATATTAGGAATACAAAAGAATCGCAAAATCCTCGATTAACTGAAACAGGTTGCAATTAGGTTTGATTTACTTAAATTTTACATAGCCGTGTTGCAATTCGACACGCCTTTGACCCAGAAAACTGCCTGATGGCACTCCGATTCGCAACCCAACCGCGGGAAGGAACAAGTTTCATTAAATACTTAACATTATTACTACTACTTATTACATAAACATATGTAACGGTAAAGTAAACTATGTTACGATTGCTTGTAAAGTAATGAAATGACATAAACACGTACAAATAAAGACGATGTTGTCAAAATTTGAAGCACTGTAAATTATGTATGATTTATGACTTAGAGTGAGACACAAACTGAGACGTGAGGAGATCCGCATAAAAATATGTTTAATTAATACGTTTATATGGCCTAGATTTGTCCTTTAGGTACAGTAATCTGCAATTAATGTCTATTTTAAAGAGTTCTTGTAAAATGAAATCCACGCATATTCAATAGCCTGTCCTGTCCGTAAAGCTACAAAACTGGACATCTTAAATCTGGACATCTAAGTTAAATGTAAACTTACTTTTTAGCTATAAAAACCCGCAACATTAAAATCATGGAATTTTTCAATTCTTCTTCAGTTTTTATTTTCTCATTGTGGCCTGTGGCAGTTGTGAAGAATTATCATAACTCCAAACTAGTACTATAATCGTTATTTAGTATTTTTGTATAAATAACCTGTCCTGAAAAATAAAAGGTGTTACTAAACATAGAAAATCCTGTATAAATGTTTATACAGGAATAACACAATTTTTGATGATCGCGGACTGAGAGTCCGCGGAAATAAAATCAAAAATCGTGGTAAGACCCGTGAATTCATTAAATAATAGTGAAAATAACCGCGATAGTTTAAAACAAATGTCTTTTATTTTTTAAGCTTATACCGACACTGCCGGATTTGTTGTCAAGCAAGATTTGTCATTGAGATGGGCATTACGATAATTTCAAAGTTTTGCGAAACTGTTTTGAATGCTTCCAAAGCTGTCTGGTACGCGTCAGACATGTTGCGTTCAACGATTATGAACATCTTGCTAATAAAATATTAAAGGGATATTTAAAAAGTTTCAACGGCCTTGTTAATGAAAAATTTCGCGCTGCGCTCGATACTATAGGTTACGCGTTCAGATCCAGGCATATTTTTGTTATAAATACAGCTGATTGCATTCCTTTATATATTTCATTATAATTTTATTTTATTTTTTATTTTTTATAATTCAATGACCCGGCTTGGAATTGATTCTATAACCTTTCACAACACTTCCTATCACTGGAGCACCACTGAGGCCGTCAAGTTTCACTTGGTATACCTCGTAAACAACAATTATATGCAAATACCATCAAAGATTAAGCAATAATCTATATACACATCTATATATAGATTATTGCTTAATCCTTACCTGATCGACCTTGCTAGAAAATATTTGCAATTTTCTGTCTAAAGTCCAAAAAAATAATTATATGTTTATTTTAAACCTCTACAAGAGACAGCTTCTTATTTAATTGATATGTCTTTAAATAAAAAAATTAAATGATCGTGGGCCAAGCCTTTCCAATTTGGACCTTACAAAAATATTGTTACTAGGCAGACTTTTTCACATTTTCGATGCAAATGTCATTAACGATGTTATACGAACAACATAAGAGTTATATATGAGTTGATGGAAAATTTTATGCTTTGGAATACGCCGGGGTCAGCCAAGTATTGGCCTGGCACGACACACTAACCCAAGTCCATGGATAACTTAATGTAATCATGTAAAAGGGTATGTTTGGTAGTTCGTTGACTGCATAACATAAATAAAATAAAAAATATTCTTTGAATGTTGTAGAACGTACCTACTAGAAATTAAATATTGACTGAGATACTGCCACTGGTTGGTTTTGAAAGCTCTACATCTTAAATATAGCTGTGTTTAATTTTACCAAATTTAGCAAAAAACTACCTTGATATCAAAGCTTTTAAAAAATATTGACGACGTTAGTCCTAGCTTGAAGCTCATAAAGAAATGTTGAATTTGAATTTTGAATTTTGTTTCCGGCGCGCATATTATTATATAACATTATGTTAATAGATACTCGCATTATTTAAACTACTAAATGTTGATTTTCGTTATAAATATATAAAAAGATTTCGAAAAAAAATTTATAACTTCAAGGATTTTTTTCTTTTTAAAGTGGCATAACACATTAAAGATAATTGCGTAGGCATTCTTTAAGATACTACAACATTTTCATCGATTTTAATTAATTTTTTGACTTAATTTTATAACGACATACTTAAATTGTTGATACTATTTAAAAATTGGTTAAAGTATAAAAACAAAAATAGGAAAACACAGTAAAAATACTGGATATAAATTGAACTATTGTATCGAGAACTACGAGGAATAAAATATTTAAAAAATCGTAATAGTGTAAAAAAGTTGATATGTAACTTTCATATACAAAATATTTATTCATTTGTAATCGGTCACATCAAAATGATTAAATGAAAATGAATAAAATAATTAATTTCAGAAGTTAAGACTCAGTTAATATTCCAATTACACAACATCAGAATGTTAGCAAATTGGAAAATGTTTCTTTTGAAATAAGTTTATTATAATAAAACAAAAATGTTGTCCTTGATCTGTTTTAGTTTTATTATGTTGCATGTGCATTGAACAGATTTCAGCATCATGCAGCGATACTCATATATTAAAATGTATAATGTAGCAAATTTTACAAAAATAATTTTCACATTACCACCAGTGCGCGGTTTAGATATTTTTATAACATCTAATATATAAAATTCTCGTGTCACAGTTTTCGTTGCCCTACTCCTCCAAAACGGCTTGACCGATTTTGATGAAATTTTTTGTGCTTATCCGGTATCTATGAGAATCGGCCAACATCAAGTTTTTTTTTATTTATATGGCAAAACAACTTTTGCCAGGTCAGCTAGTATTTTATAAACATATAGGGTCGGTAGACACTAAACCTTCGAATTAAAATGTGATATATAAATATACGCAATTATATCAAAAAAGTGTTGTATGTTACAAACTTAATTATGAAAAAAGTTAAATTAATAAGTTAATTACTTCCATGCTGGACTAGGAGCGAAAGAAAAACATAGAATGTACCAGCTGCTTCTCTTCCCGAGCATACTGTAAAAGTCAACTATGGGACAGAGGTTTTATTGGAGATTTGTTTTGTGGGCCATAGGCTGACCCCCTGTCACTGCAAGAGTCTCTCTCCATCATTATAATGCCTTCAAATCTGTCAAGCGTAATATCAGATAATTTTATAATATCTGGTGTTCTGCCTACCCCATGAGGGATACAGGCGTGATGCTATGTATTAAATTAAGTTAATAAGATAAATACAATGTTGCTTTAGAGATGGGGAATCGAAACCACTTTTTTAAATCTTACTGATAGTTTCCGAGATAAGTGGATTTAAACAAACAAACAGAAACTGTTCAACTATAATCTACTAATGGTATAAAAGAGATGGTCAAACTCAATGTATGATTTTTACCTGCTAATGTTCAGTAGGTAGTACCTACACATGAAAGATTAACTCATGAGTTACCTTTTCCCTTTAAACTTCCCTGATTTTAAATCTAAAAATCTAGTAAAAAAATTACAACTAACTTGTGAAATATCATTAGGTCCCCATTTTGACAACAACCGAAAGCATTCACGTCGTAACACGGAATTAACCCACGAGTATTTGACGTTATTGACGAATTAGTTTGGAGAGTCAAGAGTTATTTTTTTCACATGAATTACCTAGAGTAAGTCATAAAAAATACAGGAAAAGATATTTTATAAAATATCTTACAATAGTAGGAAGGACTATTCATTTAAACTAATAAATGAATGGTAATCTATGTTTATTGCCCTTTAATTTGATATACTATCAGCAGGTAATTTTTTATACTATCTCTTTTGTATAAATCCACCTTTGACCAATTAACTGATTATGAAGATTAGACCTTTTCAAATAGAACATGAACACCTTTGAATCTACGCAGATGTGTCACTTGTCAAAACAAAACTCTACTGTCAGTTGTCTATCAATCATTCAGTCATAAAGAAAATGTCTTCAAAACACAAAGGGTTTAAAACTACGAGTACAACTGCAAGGTTAATTATTGTGCTTAAAAGATACGCTATTAACTTTTTTCATAAAGAAAAAGCTTGACCTTTGCTTATTGTAATGGTCTAAGATCAAGTTTTCGTAATGTGATTTTTATTATTACAACACTGGGCATCCCAAAACTATGTATGAGATCTCAAGGAAAAGTACCTTAAATATTGTAGATAGAGTATTTAGCTGAAAGAAGACTTAATTTTTTTTAAATATTAGTAATTCTTCCATGCTGGACTGGGAGTGAAAGAAAAACATAGAATGTGCCAGCTGCTTCTCTTCCCGGGCATACTGTAAAAGTCAGCTGAGGGACGGAGGTTTTATTGACATTTTTGTGGGCGATAGGCTGACCCCCTATCACTGCAATAGTCTCTCTCCATCAATATAATTCCTCTAAATTTGTCAAATGAGACCTCAGATGGTTTCAAAGCCTCTGGTGTTCTGCATACCCCGTAAGGGACACAGGCGTGAAGTTATGTATGTGTGTATGTAATTCTACATTTATATATTTTACGTGATTTTCCACCTTTTGACTTCACTTTCATGTATGTTTTTGATTTGACCCTTATGGCCTTGAGACACCCTGTATTCTCAAAATTGTTATCATGTATTTCCTTTTTTTTTGTACTTATTAATGGCATACAATAAAGTGTAAATAAATAAATAAATAAATATTCACGCACTAGTTATTGACCGCAACGTCGTTTGCGTTAAGGTTTTCATTGGTATTTTTAAGAACTAACGATTTGAAGAACAATTGCTTAAAACGTTAATGTTCACCTTTGCGATCCAAAATTCTACCTGCACCAACCAGTCTCAAAGCAAGAAATTAAATTATTTATCCCTTATAAACTATTCCGTAAAAACTATTTATTTTTATCGGCATAAAATAGCATATGTGCTTCAAAAATACACTTTCATGCAAAATGCCAAAGTATACATGCATCTATCCATCGAAACTTTGGAAATTATAATTATACTTCGGTCGGGACTTCATAATTAGATACCTCATAATTTCGGTACCTACTTACCTACCTTAATAATACAAGCTTATGTAACCTTGTTTTGGGCTTCAATATTCGCGTGTCAGTTAAAGAACTTTTTATTTACAATGCTAAGATTATAATACATATTATCTAACAAAGAAATCGAGTAAATAGTTGAAGTTTTAGTACATATAGGTATTAATCACGAGCCACGTTTATCCCGATCCCATGTCTATGTGCCGACTGCTTGCATTTCAGCTCATTTCCTATAAGTTATTTACGATTCATATTAAAAAATGAAATATTATTATAATTGTATTTTACTTTAGCCTTAGTGCGACATTTCGTTGTCGTTAAGAGATTATTGTACGTTTAACTTAAGATACCAGTTATCTTAGCGTAAAATCGCGATAAAAATCGTTCATTGAGAAGGAGTTAAAAACACCCATCCATCGTTATAAATCATGTTTGTAATATTTATTGGTATTTATTTCGAGGAAACTGCCTTTTTCTTATTTTTATTTTAGTACGCTTATTATAAGTAACGCATAAAACGCGTTGAACTCTACTCCACACGGAGCGGAGTCTTTAACAATCTGCATTTCTTTAAATAAGCAAAGCGCATAATCAGAGTCTTATCTAACTTTTTATGTGTTTTTAAATACCTATTTGACGCCAAAATAAGAAAAATACAGTTATAATTTAAAAAGAAAGCGTTTTTGTAATCAGTTAGCCCTTTTAATACGTTTTATTAACCTAGAATGTTCGGCCTACCTGTTTGCAATTTGGAGCAGTGCACTAACAGTGACGACTCAAACTCACGATTTCACATACACAGTATTGGTATTGTACCAACATACCTAAGAATTAATTAAACATTACGTAAAGTTTTTTTTTTGCGATTGGTACCGTAATAAATAAATATTGGATAACATACGATTAAGCGAAGAAGATTGGTATTACCGATGCAATGGCAAATCGAATGGAATGTTTTAAATTTATGGGCCGGAGTGAACAATTGACTATTGAGAAACTTTAAGTTTTTAATTATAATAATTTTTGCGTATGTTCAGTCAAATTTAGTCAGAATTGGGGTCAAATTTACTTGAATTAATGGGGTATCTTGGACCCGTTTTTTTAAAAGCCTATGATTTTACCCTATCATTCGACCCTATTATTATGACTTTTTATTGTAATTTAAAATAATAAGTATAATACGATGCTAGCTTGTTTTAAGTGTCACTATAAAATTATAAAACCCATTGAATCATAATAACACTTATATTATGACCGGCACGATGGTCATTTCGGAATACACATTTCTCGCCATCATAAATAACCACACACCGCAACCACAATACGGAAGGTATCTACTTCATAAATTACAAAACACACACTTACCTTATCATTGAAGTCTGTCAAACTGAAGTTGAGAGACAGACCCTCAGAGACCAGCAACACAAGTCCGAGGACTAGCCACATCCTGACACCATCACTAAAACACTAACACGAACACCCAAAACAAAATCCTTCCATTTAAAGTTTTTAAAAACAAAACTATAAATCAGGACTCTTTTCTTGGATACTTTTTTTCAACACTGTGTTCTTTTTTTAAATTGTTTTTTTTTGGCGGCGGTTGCTTGCGCGCCAAGCTCCGCGGGAAAATGTTCACGCGTGCGCCAGCGCACCTGTAAGCGGCTCGACCCAGGTGCGCGGAGTGTTACACAATGGATTTAAATGTAGTGCCTGCGCGCCTGGCCGACCTTAGTGGACCTGCCCCCCGAATTTAGCAAATACCTTAGGAGACATAACTTCGGAGTTATTTATGGAAATCTCGTAAAGTGGCAGAATTAAGTGACTTATCTGTTATTAAAAATACATTTTATTCACCTATCAAAAGTAAACCAAAATTTGCAATTACCATGCATACCTATTGAATTCAAGATTTTTGTATAGAAATTAATAACCGAATATAATAATATTTAGGCTTATCTTTCAAATTCAACATTATAATCTCTACTGAAATACAATGTATTTACATATTTCACTTGATTATACGGATTTCGTGTCATAGTTAGCTTTCTCGGTTCTATTCTCACAGCATTACAAAACTTTAATGGAAATATTTATGACGGGCCTGGTTATTTGTCTAATAACAAATAATCACATACATTGTTAGGTATATATTCACACAATACCTTTGTCAATATACACAGATCCTTCATAATATCGAAACCCAAGCAAATGCAAGCGAATAGCGAATATCTCACAAATGATTAAATTGTGCGGGGATCGAACCTACAACCTCTATCATCTGACATACCTAGATACTGTTTACACAACGTATTTTAGCTCAATACCTCTAATAGAATAAGATTTTCATTGTATTATAATATATTTTTTATAAATCCCCAGACAATCACAGCAACGACATGGCCTCAAAGTAAGCGAACCTTATTTTATATTTAGTTTTAACCTAGATTATAAATATATTATAGATACAATACACCCAGACCCGGAACATTTTTTTGTTCTCAATAAAAAAACATGTTTTTCTTGTAAATTCACAGTGGCTTTCATAAAAAGTAAATCATGCAATCCAAAACAAATAAACAAATCGATGATGCAGGAATTAATTCATATTAAAACACCTTTAGCATAGTTTGAAGAAAACAGTATCAACTACACCGTGGTCACGAGCGACTGAACTTAATTGGAGAAATTGAATAAATTATAATCATAAATTATTATTTAAATTATGAATCGTGAAAACTAAAGACAATATTATACGTAGGTTCGTCTGAGAATAGCCCTAACATTCCTATATTACTTTGTGATAAGAAATACGAGTCATTCTCCATAGGAGTATATAAATTCAGTTGTAAATATTATGACGCTGCTGATTTTCTATTTCAATAATATTTCATGTAAAGATAGCTTCATCCTTAATCCGTGTATTCCATTGTCAATCACAACGACACGTATCGTAAGTGAAATCTACTTATGTCACACGCAAATAAGCCAAGAGATGCCTATTTTATTTAGGCTTCTATCTCATTGACACTTTTTGACAACAAGTAGGTACATTGATTTAACCTAAAAGCAATTAAATAAAATTGAGTACATGAAAATCTTTATGTAAAATTCAAAATCCAAAAATCATATTACTTCTGAATTTCGCTCTCAACTAAACTGCCAATTCAACTTAATTGCACAGTAAAAATATGCGTAACTTATTTCATCGCTATTTCCTCTTAATTATACTTAATTGCTTAGCTCAGCTGATTCATTGTAATTTTTTAAATATATGCATATATGTAGGTATAATTTTGCAAATGACATCCTCAACAGCTGCGACAACTCCCTTGCGTCAAGCGCTAAACGGTGACATAATTACTACCGTGACATCTGAGACTGCCAAATACTGTTTCCGATTCACCAATTTTCTTAATCGTTTCTTCACTTTGAAATTACGTCTATCTAGAAAGAAATTGGCTCCAGGATAAGAAGATACTCATAACTAAATAGTTACATGACGTTACAAGTGTACAACTAGACCAATAATCATCATATAACCTGATTTGATTTCTTTTGAGTTCTGTATGTACAATTTCATACAGACAGATATATTTTCAAGCACCTAAATAGTACACATTAAAACTTAATGACCAGCCTGCGTCATAGATTATATTATGTACCCAGCACACATAAAGTAGTAAAACTAGTGTCTATTCACCTTACTTTTCATTAGTCTAAGCTGTATGCTCATTTAGAGAATAAATTACTTGGACACATATTTGCATTGGTGATTTAGACCAATAGAATTAACATGAAGTTTGCTAGACATTCTATTATGAATATATATATATACAAATTGGGGGTCATAGTTGATGGATGCAAACTGAATTTCAAAATCGATTGGCATATACGTAAGCAGATGTGACGAAATCGGTAGTTAACAATACTTATAGGTCCTTAAAAGCCTTTTACTGCACAATTAAACAGTGAATTTACATTAAGAGACAAAGTTAGTAATAGTTGCAGCTAAATCATACTGTAAAAAGCCGTAAATTATTGTTTAGTGGCAGAGCTTTAGTAAATTCATTTCTCAGTTGATTGCCCATTGATTTACATTGGAGGTAAATTATTTTACGAGCGAACTGTAAAATATCCTACGTTTAACAACTAATCAACTACCTATAAAGTTAAAGTTTTTAGAAGTATAAGTACAACTTGCCCTGCAACTTAGTCGACTCATAATTCAGTAACCCGGCGACTTCAAACTGACATTCAATTTAACATTTCAACATTATAGCAATCTGTTTAACTGCACTCAAATAGAACCCCTTTTTAGACAAGTGTTTCAACGAAAAAAGTGCGCTAACAAAATTGCAAGTAATTAATACATATGACATAAGTGGATCCTTCGATATATGTCGCAATATACTTATTACATCATTAGAAAGCAACCGACTTTGCAGGTTCCTGTTGGCATGCCTTTAAAAGAACTGTACGAATTGATTCGCAGGCCACGCCGCGAGCTAACACTTGCGTGCTAAGAATCGATACATTCATTATAAGAGACACTTACTGACAATCTTATCGATACTTGAAGATCGATAAATGAATCAAATTTGCACATTTTTGCAATTTCGTTGCTGAGCGGGTTTTACAGGAAATTAAGGTAATAAACCAAATTTTTCGGCTGTGGCAGTGAAAGTTGTTGTCAGATAAATAGGTTGTAGTTATTTTTGTATCAATAGGGCCTACGTAAACTAACGTAAGATCAAAATGTTGTCTTTTTTAATTTAAATTTAACTTCAATAATGTGAAAGGATGCTAAGTGCTGTTGCTAAAAATACTTAATGGACTGAAACAAAACTTGATTCATTCAAAATGATTGATTCGAAGGAAATTTTTGCGCAAAGAAAGCAACGAGATTAACCTAGTAATCAATAAAGGTACCAATGATTTTTTACAGGAGTTTATAGGTACCTATATAGCGAAAATGCTATGAATAATTAAGTAAATCTTCCTTGCAAGTATAGCAATATTATGAATCAACTTTATCCTAAAACGAATGGTCGCTGGAATTATTTGTTCCACCAAAGGAAACAGAACTTATCCATGACCTCTTCAGAGGCCTTTAGGAGTTAGCCCTGCATCATACTTTAGATACAGATTTTTCTGTTTTTGTCCAAAATCTCGACTACAAAATTGTCATATCGAAGCTCAATAATGACACCCTTTATAGAACACCTACATATACTACAAGCTTCCACTAACAAGAAAAGGGATGGCAGGCCATGACCCAAACGATTTTCACCGTTTTTAACGATTAACTATGCTCCTCTGAACTACAATTACTGTAATACATGCAGACTTGTAAGTTACAATGACTTATTAAAATAGAAGCTGAGAAGTCTCGTAAGATTGGATTAGAAAAGCTCTACCGCCTCTGGAAAAGCGTTTCGTAAAAGTCGATCTGTTCACCTGACAAGTAACCACCACGCATAGAAAGATATATGCTGTCCTGAAGATATTGCCGGAATAGATCACCTCCGCTCCGGTGGTGATGTGTTCAGGTAATATTTTGTAAATAACCTTTTCTTTCCTACGCCCGAGAGCTGTCATATTCAATATGATGTTCACTTACCGTTATGCTTAAAAGCTTGATATTTAGTAATGCTTAGGAACAGTTTACATTTGCTAGAATTAGGCATGCTAGTTTTATGTATGCTTATACATATATTTAAGTATGAAATACTGATCGATACTAGCATGCTCAATAATTTAACCTGTTTAGACGCGCTTAAAGCACGCCACCATCAACCCGTGCCGCTGGTAGCATGTTAAAAAATCGCAAACCTTCACGAGTATGCTCGAAATAAGCATGTTAATTTTGAGCAACATTCCCACACACATGCTCAGTTGAAGCATGCTTTCGTGCTTGAAATGAGCTTGTATAACAGTAGTGTAGCTACGTATCTACGTGACACGGGATTAGACAGTGTTCCAGCAGAATCAAATGTATTTACTTGTCTAACTAACTAACTATTTATACACACAGAGATAACAAATATATTGAGAATTTAGATTTTTTATTGATAAGTAGGTCTATTTTGAGTAGTATCTAATCTAAGTGAGTATCTAATTTGAGTTTTCTTTTCATCGACATATTTCCACCTGGAAAACATTTTGAAATTATAATACTAGTAATACTAAATAAATATTGAATACTCACAATAAACTCTTATAACACTTAACTTTCATTTACGAATGTTTTTTTAATAGGTTGTTAGTGTATTTATTTCATGAAAAGGGAATCTAAAATATGTACGTGACATTAACAATAATTACTTACCAAAATGGTTAATCTTGGCAATAAAGAGTATTATTATTATTATTATTCAGCACAGCTAACAGCATTAAGCTACCTGTTCGTGGTTAAAATTTACCGTACTGTTTAACCGCAATAATGAAATCGTCCTGTTGCAGTCTACGTGGCGAGGGGCCACCCTGCTTTATACTATAGCAGATTAAAAGCAACAATCGACGCGGTCGCTACAAGGATAGGAAGACCGCCGATAATTAATTTCTCTCGACGACTTCGTGCTTCGGAGGCCAGTCTTTGGGGTTTCACAGGTGCCACTTCGGTGGCTTGAAAATTCAAACGTCCACCAAACAACACTGGGCCAGTTTGATAGTCTATGGCCTTTAATCTCCTCGTCACCAGGGGAAAGACTACTGGTCCTGCAGTGGGATGATAATAAAGGCTTGTGATGAGTCCTCGTGGCGTGTTTGATCCTGTGTATATCATTGTAGGTAAGTAACGTTCCGCCCGGTTGGTACTAGGATGGGTGAGCAACTACTACTCATTTGTACACGGTAGTCGATAGAGTTCATCAGAAGCTATTTCAGTGCCTTAAAATTTCTGACCTCCACCAACCAGCACTGGGGCAGCATATTTAGGGGCAAAACCTTCTCTTTACCCAGGGCAATGAATCAAGGCCCTACAGTGGGCTCTGTACAAATGGTTGTGATGATGCTAAATAACTCGATTATGGTAGTTTTGCTAAGAGAAGGTTATGGATAATCAGTAGGTACAACTACAAGAACGACTTTCAATTTGCCTACCATCTAGGTGATGACTATGGCCCAGATGCATCTTACCACTTACCATCAGGAGGGATCAGTGGCGTAATTGGTATCAATCAAAAAGCCATAAAGAGCTCTTAATTTCAAGTGTTTTTTTTTTTATCCTACGTCATGTTTGATATTGATAAACTATTCAAAACCACAAAAATATACCTAGACTTTCACCTTTATATTTTTCCATGCCTTATATGATAACTACTTACTTATGTTTGAATGCTGTTTGCATATAGAGCTACCTATTGTATAATTTGAGGTTACAAATAACTATCAGCCCTTCTTTATTTAGACGTTATATAACTAATTTACCCATACATTGTGGTTGTTGACAATGTGGTTCCAACGTTTTATTGTAGATTGGCCTATAGATACCAAACGGTGTACCGTGTACCTAACTTTGAGGTAGGTATTTAAGTTAACAACTCTTGCCAATTGAAACTGTTCATTTGTCACCAGGGTTCAGTTCGGAAATTCTTCTACTACGTATTTAAATTCTACCATCGCAGTTAAAAAGAATTCATGCAACAGCTTAGGTAAAATAATTAGATGAAAAATACTGATAGATAAGAATGGACAAAAATTAATGCTATTAATGCATTCAAACTAGGAAAATAGTGTATGTTTTAGATGTTTCCAAATGCACGCAAAATAACTGAAAACCGCTCCAATACTTTAATAAATATACTGCGGAAATCACAAAAAAACAGCTAAGTAGGTATTTGGTTACTCTACGTCTTTGCCATTAAAATAACATCAATATTGAGCACACAGAGAAAACAAGACACAAATCTGGCGTTGTTTTACAAATTAATGGGATTTTTGCTAAAATAAAAATCTGAGTCATTTTTGCATTTTTATTTATTTTAAAAGAATAGGACGTTTGTCTTCCAAGTTCCATTCCACCTGACGCAAAGTGCGCATGAATTCTATGGTGGTACACGTCCATCCATGAGAAACCTATCCACACTAGGACTGTAGTGATCAGGAAAAACAGAGGCACGCAGATCGTTCCACACCTTGGCAATCCGTACCAAAATGGAACTATCGAAGCGTTTTGAAGTCAGTTTTGGGCAACTATTTACCGATATAAAAATATAAAATAAAACAATTTAAACAAGTTATTTGGATAGCTATATCACTGAAAAAACTCTCCAAAAGAATAGATAATAAAGATTTTTATTAACAATAAGAAGTTGCATTATTTTGTAGAAACGTACGAAGTGCTTCATAGCGACTATTTGGAAGTCATTGCGTCACAAAAAGATTGTTATAATACTTTAATTTACTTTAAGTTTCAATATAGGTATTCCCAATATGCAAATTATATTGTTACATCAAAGACTTTTTCGATAGGGTCTTTCAATAAGGACGAGTCGATTTCGAAATTCAATAAAAAAGTCTATGTATGAGACATTAACGTTTTTTTTTTCTTTTATTTGAAAGATCCATTGATGTTATATTGTTTTGATTATGACATCATTCAACCGTCTGCCGCATCTTCGAATGGTGGCACAAATCTAGGAGGTTCAATTTTCAACAGACACAACAATCAAAAGTCAGATCCATTTTAATCCAATTTTTAAACCTAATATGATATTTTCTTGATATTTTCTTGTGGGCGTTTTTGAAATCTCTAACGACCAATTAAAATTACCAATAAGCCGCAATAAACTGATACCCTAAAAGTCGACACAACCTAGGCTATCACTCATTTTCAGTAGAATTAATGCAGCGGAGTTATTGTAAATTGGACTTCCCGGATCCGTGCAAAACTGCGGCGGACATGTGAATTTTGTTATATTCAAAATGAAATGGCATGAATGAGCCTTTCAAATAAAATAATAATTTCCATAATATCTAACACATAGCCTGTTTTATTCTATCTTGAAATCGACCGGTCCTTATAGAAAGACCCTATCACATAGTGATTGTATGCTTTTTGGACCCTATATATGTAAAAGTCTGGTGATTGACAACTGTCTTTATATTGCCAATAGTCACTGTCAGATTTCACTCACTGTCATACAGATGTTATGTGTCATACTTTTTTTGTAATTCCGAAAGTTTCGTTTACATTATCTTTTTCGCAAAAAGTATAGAGATTTAAATAACAACCATGGCTTATTTAACACAACCCGATTATGTGAAGTACGTCTGTTCTTGTGGACAACTAAAACCCATTACAAGTTTGTATTTCTGCAGGCATTGTCTAAAAATTCGGTGTGGATTCTGCATTTGTCCTGAAGTAAGTTAAATAGAGCTTTAAACAAATTATAAGGCAATTTTATGCACCGTATATTATTTTATATCTAGTATATATTAAATAAAACCTTTCCAACTCAATTGCAAAGTTACAAAGCATTGTCCATATAAATGACAATAAAACACACCCAATAACTTATATTTACATTAGAATACCTTGATAGCTTTCGCTAGACACTTTTATCGCCAAAATTTACCTAAATATCCTTTTTTTTGAGATAATAAGAGTTTTTTTCGCAAATTTATCAGCATCTGAGTAAAACTTTTATCTATACATTAATAATATTTCTAGTGCAATACAAGCTATTGTTAAATATTTCAGGTCGACTCGCACTACTGTGTAAACTGTTTAGAAAACATGCCATCTTCTGAAGCAAGGTTGAAGAAGAACCGTTGCAGTAGCTGTTTTGATTGTCCCAGTTGCTTCCACACACTATCAACTAGAGCTACTTTAGCACAACCAAGGCAACAAGCCGAGGCAGGGGGAGGTGATGCAAAGGTGGAAAACAAACAACCTAAAAAGATGTATTACCTGTCTTGCTTCAATTGTAGATGGACTTCTAGAGATGTTGGTATTCCGGATCAACCTGTAGGTATGCATCTCCTAGTTGTTCAGTCATCATAAAAATATTTAATTTTGATTTGAATTAGAATTTAGCTTCACAGGCACTGTGGTTATGATACTTATTTAAAGTAAACATAAAATGTAAAATAACAAACTATTCTCAATAATTATCAATATATGCATTAATCAAAATTAAATAATGTTCTCAGTTTTTAAATAATTCAAATAATGAGTGCAATTTCTCCCATTTCATGTGTTTCAAATTATTTTGCTCTGTCTTACATTTAATATGTCTCATATTAAGTCTAAAATACTCCATAATTAAATATTAGCCATTATACCATGGCAACTTCCACCCTTTTGTTTATTATTCTACTGATGCTCTTCATAAATTTAGTTTAATATTTTTTACTGGTTATAAAACAAGCAATCTTACTGGCAGGTTAAATAAAACTCAAAAAGTATGAAATGTAATAATTCTCTGCATGTATGTAATGGAAATACTATGAATAGATAGTATTACATTTTGGTAATTATTTTCAAGTTAAATATTTTTCTTATCAGCATCAGGAGGTTGGCCGGAAAGAATCAATCCTTTTACAAATAGGTTCAACCAGCTACTGGACTATTACAAAGCAATACAACTACAAGAGAAGCAGGAAAAACTGGAAAGAGAGAGAAAAAAGATTGCTATCAGAGGGAAATATATTACTCTTACTGTAAGTAATGAACATAATTTACAGTTGTGAATAAAAAAATGTATACATTTCCATTGGAATTTTAAAGTTATTACTACTGAAAAGTTGTAAAGTGTAAACATTTAAATGGTGTATAGTTGTTCTTGTTATTTGTGTGTTATGTTATCACAGTTTGTTTTCCAAATAAAATAAGTAAATAAATAAAATAACTGCTCATAAAAAATAAAGTGCTCATTATTGTCATCAGTAGGTACAGATTCGGAGCTATCTATGTAAAGTTTAAATAATAATGAACTTATTAAAAAAAAAAAAATTTGACACAAAACACTCCGGTTTAGTTGGATCTAAGATGACATAACATACTTTCAAAAGTTTATTCGCCTTGTTCCACTTTGTTAAATTAATAGTAGCTTCTATCAATGTATTAATAATTAACTAATTTGATTTTTTTAACTGAATATGTTTACCAGAATTAAATTAGAACACTTTTACTGCATTTCTTAACTAATACATACATACATACATAACTTCACGCCTGTATCCCTTATGGGGTAGGCAGAACACCAGTGGTTATAAGACCATGTGATGTCACGTTTGACAAATGAGGTATTATAATGATGGAGAGAGGCTATTGCAGTGACAGGGGGTCAGCCTATCGCCCACAAAAATGCCAATAAAACCTCTGTCCCTTAACTGACTTTTACAGTATGCCTGGGAAGAGAAGCAGCTGGTACATTCTATGTTTTTCGTTCGCTCCCAGTCCAGCATGGAAGCTTAACTAAATATTCATAAAATAACAATGAATAATATAAATTATCCAAAATGACACACAAACTATGTGATCCCAAAGTAAGCTTTTTTAATATAGCTTGTGTAAAGAAGACCACACAGCAGAAGTTAAGGCCATCCTAGTGTACACCCAGACTTGAGCCAAGATACAGAAGATTGTTTCGTAAACTAGCTCTAGTTCTATATAACGATATGACGACCACTTTGCCGATGGGATAAACCTGTCTGCCTCAGACGCCAGTGGTTGCGGGCTTGATTCCCGCACGGAACAAGAAAAAAAAAATGACCCGTGTCTGGGTGCTTATCTATTTTTGTATTTATATTCTAGTTTCCCCCCTAGTTCGCTACATGGTATCCCATAACACAAGCTATTCTTACTTTAGTGCCATGTAGTTGGTGTGATTGTCTGGGATTTTTTTCTTATAAACTATATTTCAAATAAAAAACAAAGAACCTTTGATCCTTATTGTTATAAAAGTTACAAATTCAATAAATTCCTTACAGGACAAAACTGGTCTGACAGGTGCGATGGCTCGCAACATTGCTGGGCTGCCATCCAGCGATAGTGGATCCTCAATCATTGCCAACTTCACCCCTAGCATTCCTACTGAGGAGGTCGAGGAGCTACCAGAAGACTACTACACGAGGGAGGTTAATCTTAATCTAAGTAAGTATATTTTTGGATTAAGTTTTCAAAATTCATTTAATGAAAAAAAATGTAACTTGATGTTGGTCATGAGTTAAATATACCTATATTATAAAATTATGGTCTAGCATTACGGGCATTATTATTTGCCCGACTGGAATTCGAACATATCTAATCACACTAAACTGAAATTTAGAATAGAATAGAATATTGACGACCACTTTGGTGACGGGACAAACCTGTGTGCCTCAGACGCCAGTGGTTGCGGGTTCGATTCCCGCACGGAACAATAAAAAAAAAAGTTCCGTTTTTCGGCGTTTATCTATTTATGTATTTATATTCGAGGTTACCCCCTAGTTCGCTACATGGTATCCCATAACCAGGCCTGGCTCACTCCGCGCGGTACATTCGTTATTTACCTACAGCGAAGCGCTCCGCCGGCGTATTTCGAATGGGTCGTGTGTCACGCGCGCGCCCGTCGTCGGGACGTTGTAGATACCTACCTACCTAATAGCACTCACAGTAATTCTATGATCGAGGTCGCAAATAGTATTTAGAAATGGACATAAAAAGAAACAAATTCAATTAGATTATGTTTAGATTTGATTATGTTAAATTTAGTAAACAAAACATAGGTAGTATTACTAATTATTCGTCGTAACTTTTTTTTCATTTTGTACTTTAGGTAAGTTGAAATAATATTTTTTACAAAGGTAGAATAACTTACTTATATACTTCCATGCTGGACTGGAAGTGAAAGAAAAACATAGAATGTGCCAGCTGCTTCTCTTCCCGGGCATACTGTAAAAGTCGGTTAAGGGACGGGGGTTTTGTTGGCGTTTTTGTGGGCGATGGGCTGACCCCCTGTCACTGCAATAGCCTCTCGCAATCATTATAATACCTCATTAGTCAGACGTGACATCAGTTGGTCTTATAACCTCTGATGTTCTGCCTACCCCATAACGGATGCAGGCGTGAAGTTATGTATGTATGTAGAATAACAGTAGTACCTACATCGGTAGATACTTAATTACAAATAAGGAGATTAATTATTCTTCACTAGGCAGCAACCCTAACAGCGTAAGAAAAGATAAGAGGCATGCGATAGAAAGAGACAAAATTTCTAGGTATATAAATTTGCAGGTATGTAATGCTGTGCGAGCTGAATTCCACCGTATCGCGTTGTAGCAAGACTCGAAATTATTTAGATATTCTTGCGGAGTAATTCTTCTGTACTGGTACTATTACTTATTCTGTGCCATAACACAAGCCATGCTTACTTTGGGGCCATGTAGTTGGTGTGATTGTCTGGGGATTTTATTTATTATTATTATTTCATTTACATATTTATACAGGGTGACTGGTGGGTCACGTTTGAAATTCAAGAACGTGATAGTTTCAGACCATACATGAAGAGAAAAAATATAATAAAAATTAATATTATCAACCGAAAGTTAAATAATTGATTACGCAACACATGGTTACTCTAGCGATTGCAGCGATCCGCGTGCCAGGTCACGTGCCGCGATTGGCTCATTTGTATGTTAAGTAAATAGTAACATAGTATTATTTATTTTTAGGGAATTCTAGTGAAAAATTAAGTACCTACTTTTTTTATATAATTATGTTCAGAATCGAGTACAGAGTGCTATCCTTCAGTATCTAAAATTTGTCACTAGTCACACTGTATATAGAATAGTTTATTCGCAGAATATCGTAAGTATTACAGTTCTTAAATATAAATTATGTCCCTACAGCATATCCTACCGTCAATATCGGTGTGCGAATATTTTGGTCAATTTTACTAATCAGAAGTTGTATGTAACTATCGCTAATTATTTAATTACACTTTATAGCTCATAATATAAACATAGTCAAAATTGTAAATTGAAAATAATTATATCATTAAAAGTTATATCGCAATTATTATTTTAATTGTACATTACATACATACATAACCTCACGCCTGTCTCCCCTTGGGGTAGGCAGAGACAAGGGAACACCAATTGCTGCGATCCAAACATACCTCTTTCGCTTCTTCCACGTTCATCAATCTTTTCATACATTATCGCCGGTTACGGGTACTTTTGACTAGGCCCTTTTTCAAAATGTCACCAATTTGATCGGCATACGTTCGCCTAGGCCGGCCCCTTCCAACAACACCATCCATTCTTGCTCTGTACACCTCTTTCGTAAATCTACTTTCACTCATCCTTTCCAAATGTCCAAACCACCGTAGCATCCCGTTTTCAATCTTAGTCACTACATCCTCTTTCAATCCGCTCCTCTTTCTTATTTCACTGTTGCGCACCCTATCGCTCAATTTCACTCCACACATGCTTCTCAACGCTCTCATCTCCACAGCATTAATCCTACTTTCATGTCTCTTCTGCCACACCCAAGATTCACTACCATACATAAGCGTTGGCGCCAAAACTCCTTCAAGTATGGCCAGACGAGCCTTACCGAATAAGGCTCGTCTGGCCATACTTGAAGGAGTACATTATTATTACTCATTTAAGAAATCATTTACACTATAGTATAGTTTGTCTAACAAAAACTTATAAAACGTTTTTTAAATTTCACCATTCGCAGGTTCCTTAAAGAATTAGGTAATTTATTAAATATGCAAATTGCCATACAGAACATATTCCTTCTAAATGCAAAGGGCAGTGGAGAATTTTTTTCAGCGTTTTATCAAAAGTTGATGTATTTTCAAAAAATCCTCATATTAAAGTTGTTGCGGACATTTATAAAAAATAATATATCCCCTACTAAACCCTTAGCCTTTTTACCCGATTGCGGCACGCAAAGGAGGGTTATGTTTTCACTTTTTAGTTTTTAGTTATTATTCCTAACACTTATTTTCCAGTCACAAGCATGCCACAACGACTAGCATCACCGGAATGGCAACCGGAGTCCGTCTCCCGACTGCACCCGATCGCTAAGTTGCTCAGTGTCAAGCGAAGCCAGCGCTGCCGCGCCTGCGACCACAACCTCACCAAGCCCGAGTACAACCCTGGCTCTATCAAGTTCAAGATAGAACTGCTTGCTTAGTGAGTATTTTGAAGGGAATGAGTGAATTAAAAATAAGGGTGATTATTGCCCTTAGTCCAGTAAAATCCTTTAAAAAAATCCAACATGTAGCTTTGACGACCGGCTGGTGTAGCGGTAACATACATTGCCTTCTATGCCAGAGGTCCTGGGTTCGAATCCCGGCTGCGGCGGATATTTGTGTGATGAACACAGATATTAGTCGTCAAGTCATGGATGTTTATATGTTTAAGTTTATTCTAATAAAAAATATGTATTTATTCAACATGTATGTTTATATATTTCTTAAGTATATCAGTTATCTAGTATCCATAACACAAGTTCTTTAAGAAACTCGATTTGGGCTAGATAATGTTGTGTGAGTGTCAGAAATATTAATTAATTTATTATTTAGTGATTTTTGATCCCTTGAGAATTTTGTGATACGCTTTTTTCAATCAAACAAGAACAACAAATAATACAAAATTCTGGCTAAAGCTGAAACCCTTTACGTAGGTACTGGGAAACATTGCTGACTTTAAAAGAACATACACAAGTAAAGTTTTGCAGTGTGTAGGTAGGTATTGCATCCTTTCAAAACTAGTGGTTTCTAACTTTTTATAATTGCAATATACCTAGATTATTTTTGATATGGCGTTAATAAGTAAACATCACGCACGAGTAAACAGCTATGCGATAAGCTTACCTTATGTCTCCCGGCTGCAATGCATCGCTAAGTTGCTCATGGTCAAGCGAAGCCAGCGCTGCGTGTGCGACCACAACCTCACCAATCCTGAGTACAACCCTGGCTCTGAGTTCAAAATTGAAATGCTTGCTTTGTAAGTATTTGTATCAAAAGATATGCGAGTAAACCCATTTAACTCCAAAAAACCCTCTAAAAGGCGAACACGAGTTTTCATAGATTAAATCGATTAATTAATAAAATACAAAGGCATAATTTCAGTCCTGGCTTTTAAGCCCAAACAATAAAAATAATCAAAATATTAAATACATAACTGTTAATTCATTTAATGAACATTGCCTAAGTTTTGTTGTGTAATCGATAAATCCAAATAAATAAAATATTATCTACTGCGACCAAAAAAGAGTAAAATAAATAAGTTGCGTTCGGAACCATCATCATCACGTTGATATGAAATTAAAAATTAAACAAAAACGTTGTGAACAAGTAAAAATAGTGCATACTAATGGTAAATCTAAATATTTTTAGGGGATATATATTTTTCTATCATTTTTTAACATGACAGACTGCGTTCTTCCCATAATCAACGACACAAGTCAATGCCAACTGTCAAACTGATAAATCAACTGATTAATAGCAGCGGCCGACTGAAAGATTTTCATTCCTTTGTTGCTGCTTTGTGATTACATGGTGTTGTTACATGGTGGATAATTCCAGCTTGTGTTTCTTAACACGAAATCAATAGTGACATTACTTTTTCAGCTTATTATTCTATCTAAAAATAATAAAAAAATGAACTTTATATTGGTGGGCTTAAAAGCCAGGCAATGTATGGACACTGGGATGTACCCTTTGTCCAATCACTGTAGATTTTCAATCATAAAGAAAATAATTCAAGCGAAAACTTGGTACGTACTGTAAAACACTCCAATTACTGACTGAAAAAGAGCATACCTGCACACGTCTTTTGTCGCGGAAAGCTTAGAATACTAAATAGTTTTAGATTTTTAAATTATTGCAATAGATAGTTTTTAGAGTCTTTATAATTGACAAGAATAAATCACACATAAAGCAATCAGTAATTTCAACAGAAGGTGCTTTGAGATAGTCCGTACCTTAAATCCTGCTCAAATTGAGTTATAAAAACCATTCTGTACATTAAAACTATGAATAACTTTTACTTTATCTCTTCCTAAGTTACCACGTTCCCGAACTGAAGATAATTTCTTTTGAGCCAATCAAAGCTGGGCAAAAGTCCGCCATCTTGCTCAAACTGACCAATCCCACGTCTCTTGAGATGACATTGAAGTTGTTACAACCTGAGGATGTGCCACCAACGCCTGATAAAGAAGAAGTCACCATTGATAAGTCCTTGGAGAAATCGCTGCAGTTAGAAAAGGTGAGTTATTTGCCAGCATGTAAAACTTAACTTTAAGAGCCAATAATTTGGGATTAAAAAAAAAACATTTAAAAAACATGAAAAAAACTTCCATGCTGGAATGGGAGCGAAAGAAAACACAGAATGTACTAGCTGCTTCTCTTCCCAAGCATGCTGTAAAAGTCAGTTAAGAAACAGAGGTTTTATTGACGTTTTTGTAGGCAAAAGGCTGACCCCTTGTCACTGCAATAGTCTCTCTCCGTCATTATAATATAATATCGGATGGCTTTGTAGCCTCTGTTGTTTTGCTTATCCCATAAAGGATACAGGCGTCAAGTTACTCGTATGTATGTATGTAAAACAACATTATGACTACCACAAAGTAGATACATAGTAGAGCTGCTGTAAGCAAAGTTGCACAGCTTCAATTTGGGTTGTCCTGACGTCACAACCTTTAGTTCAAGCTATTCCTCGCTAGAGGCACTGGCGTCAGTTCGTTCCTGACTTCTGTGAAGTATATACACGCGTAGATATTTAAAAAAAATTAAATCCTCCATTGTTTCTCGATGTAAAATTTAGTTTTCTATACTTTTATAAAGGATATACATTGACAATCCAAATAAAATTAACTTACCACGAAGATAATTCCATTCATAATTATTTTTTACAATTTTTTTATTTTCCAATTATTTGTGTCCAAAATTCCAGATTGTTATTTGTTGCCTAGGTGATTTTTATGTCGCAAAAAAATGTTGCACTATCTAGCGTCAAGTAGAAATACTTTTATTTCGCGGCTTTTTCTGACAGATTTGGAACGTATGAAATTTCGTTAAAAAACTAGAGCCACCTAGTAAAGTATAGCTGAACTTTTTTGATGATCATGTGTATATTTTAACCTTATGTTTCAACCGGTTTTTACTATTCGCTACTAGGTGACTAATGCCATCGCCTGTTTGGCTATGATTGGCCATAACCCACCGCTTATCCCTCCTGCACCCCGCCCGTATGCTTCACTTGAGTCCCTAGAAAAAACTGGATAGGGCAGCTCCTCTATATATTTCCTCCGTGGACTGTACTGTCTGTTCTGCACAAGCGCCACCAATGCCTAATCACTATTGTTTACCCAAAATGTAATTTCTTGTTATCGAACAAATCTGTACTAAAAAATATTCAATATTAGGACATAGGTAGTTCACTAGTTCGGTCTGGCACGGTGAATTATTGGTTCAGTGTGTTTGCGGTATGCCAAGCCATGGGTTCGAATCCGAATAGGAAACTATCTTTCAAATTTGACTTCGGTTTAGGTGTCTACCAGGACACCTCTTAATTACGCTGTGTGGTCCCCATTACACAAGCTTATTAAATCTTTTTATGGTTAACGAGCTTTTTCCCGCAACTTCGTACGCGCAAAGTACCCTTACTGTGGGCATTTCAGAAACTCCTTCCATAATACAACCAGTGTAATACAGTTCCATACCAAGTATTACATCCGTGCACTCAAGGAATAAGATTTTTCATACAAAATAAAAAGTCCAATATTTCTCGTTCCCGTGGGAATTTAATGACTTCCTTCCTTAGCGCTCCCTTACACTCTCTAAGGAAGTTATGTTCCAAATTTCAGCTATATACGTCCAGTGGTTATGACTGTACGTTGTCTGTCAGTCACTCAGTCAGAAACAGAACAGTTTTTTAATATATTAAGTTTACACGATGTGACAGTGGAACAACCTGCGCTGCCCAGAATTTTAAAACGTTATATTATAAAAAATCAGTCCTAAATCTTCCTCCTGAGCCACTCGGTTTATATGTAAAATCGTATTTGCCGTGCCTAAGTTTACTACATTCAGCCCGACAAACCCGGCGGTTCCTTACGTTTTATAATATGTATAGCAAAGACAATAAAATAGTCACAATTTGTTTTTATATCTTGCGCAGGACACCACAGAATCCTGCAAATCAGTGACCCGGACGCCAGACCTGTCAGCAAGCTGTCGGGTGACGTCACAGAACGTCAGTGTCACGCTGTCACAGCGTGACGACCCCGCCGAGTATGATGAAGATGAGACTACGGAACAGAATGAGTAAGTGCCTGAGATAATTGTTTAAAGTTTAACAGAATAGTTAGATAATAAACTATCACTGAGGAAAAGACAACATTTAAGCGATTGTCAATTTTATACCGAGTATGGTCTTTATAGTGTGCAAAGCTTATTATAGGCAGAAGGCCTCACAATCGCATATGTAGGCTCCTGGCCTTTATCAGAAGGAGCGTTCATGGTTTTATGGGCGTTTTCGATAGGTCCAGTAGTGGGCGAACAAGGTAAGTAGTATGGATGTCACATGAACGTGTATTTAGTTTACAATTGTCACCACTCTCATCTCATAAGACAGCACGCCTTGCACGTAATTTCAAACAGCCAGATTTATCAAGATTCCGCGATGCTCGTTGTTCACTCTCGTATTCTTCATCGCCGTCCATTTCATAATCTGGGCTGTCATTAGGCACTGGCGCTTGGAGTACTGTCAGAGTGCAACTACATTATCGCCTGCCAGACACACTCTCGATTTATTAGGGCGCCGCACGCCGTCACATACATCTATCCATGACATATGATCTTCTGATAACCTTAGCCTGCATACTCCTTTACACCATTCTGGATTTCTTTCAAACTCTTTTGTTATTCAGGCAATAAGGCTGTGGGACAAGTTACCTGTATTCCTACGAAAAGCACCTAGCAAACTGGCATTTAAACAATGCATCAGAGCTCTCTTTTTCAAGATAGCAAATGTATCATCCTAATTTTTATTTTTGTTTATTTTCATATATGTTTAACAGCTTTTATGTATATATTTTAATTTTTATTATAATCTGCACCACTTATTTAAGTTCTCTGCTTTTGTGGTGGTTGACTGGTAGGAAATGCCAAATGGCATTAAGTCCGCCCATTGTACTTTAATTATTTGTGCAATAAAGTTTTAAATAAATAAATAAAAGAGGATGAATATATAATTCGCCCTAAAGCGTGTTAAGAGGACATGTTCATTCTCGCTAAAACGTATAACCAGTCGACAAAGACGGTCTGACCTAAATTTTTTTATTATCATTTCGGAGCCAAGTCCATCGAAAATGAACCAAGATCGAAATGCAAGGACGAGTTTTTTCTTCGACCTAATAACCTCCAAGATGCTACGCAACCGAGGCTTGAGTCCTACTAGCACTACCTCTCTTCTTGGAAGGAACTGACTAATCAGAAAAAATCATTAAAGTCTGTTTAGCCACCTCGGCGCACCATTTTATTTAAAGTTTATTAATTAAATATTTGTAATAAACATGTAACTTTCCAGGCCAGAATTTTAGCAGCTAATTCGTCATCTATTTCTTTTATATTTATTTGAAAAATTATATCCTACCGACTCCCGACTTATTGCCATATTTATTCATCAAAACCTTCTGCCTTTTCCAGCATAATCCTCTGGAGGAAATCCAACAAAGTAGCGCTACGCCTCGAACTGACCACCTCCGAAGACGCCGTAGTGGGATCTCCGGCAAAAGCCGCCATCGCCCTCGAATACTCCTACAGAAACTATGGCGTTCCACATTCGGTGCAACAACAAGATCATACGTTATACACGACAGTACTATTAGATCTTGGTACTGTTGGCTCGTAAGGGTACCAGAATTTTATATTTTACCCTGAAATTCCATGTTATAAACGTCACAGTTTCTAAGTTTGTTTATTGAATCGTTGCACAGATAGACCTTTCTGGAATACATATATTTTTTTGTTGTTATGGTAACCCTTTGGGTGGCACAAATTGACCTATTTTAATATAGTGCTACCCTTTGGGTTCTGTATACATCATCATTTCTATGCAACCTTATTTTTTGTTTATACGAAACCTGGAAAAAGTTTGTTTACAACATTACGTATAAATGGGTATATATCACTATAAACTTACTAGCTAGGTGTAACAAACAATTATAGGCGAATACATCATGCAATATAAAAAAAATTAAAAAAAACTTTTTACATATAAACTGCTTACATATTTTTGTGCTTAAAAGTATAAAAAATAACAATGGGTAGAAAAAATATTATTGAATTGTAGGACAAGAGCTTAACACTGATCTAATTTTGTTTGTTGAGTCTACGTGGACGTCTATGAGATCGCTGTACTGATTTACCAACCTGCAAATTCGTGGGACAGGGGAGTTACACCCAAACACTTTCTCTCAATAATCTCTACAGATCCTTATGCAAGGAACATACTCACTCGTAGGCGTATCACACGCGATCATAGCATGCAAGTAGGTACGTACGTCCTATGAAGCGGTAGCGAGTGAGTGCCGCGCGCACAGTGTCTCCATTCGCGCAAAACCAACACACCACAAGGCGCTTGAAACTAACTTAAGATAATTTTTAGAATTTTTGTATAACTTCTTTGTAATCGAAAATATGTGATCTTTGTGCTAGGTTTTGCATAAACAAAAATCAATGTTGTATATAAAGTTTTTAAGTTGATCATTAACTCAGTTTGTAACATCCATACTCTAACATTTTAATTTATTTTTATATTTAGTTACAATTAACTTTAGGTATAGCTTTTATTGATTACTGTTTAATTTAATAACGCTTCAAAACTTATTTATTTTATTTATTTATTATTCAACAGTATACAATAACATTTTCTTAATCTAAATAATGCCGATAAACTGCACGTTTGTCTCGGCATCTTCGTTCGTCATTCGCCATTACAAAAAACCTACGCGCTGAGTTGCGGGAACACAAAGTAACTTGAATGGTTTGAATTGAATAAAATGTGTTTTATTAATATTTAAATAAAATATTATGCAATAAATAATAAAAGGGAAGAAAAACTCGATTACTATTTAAGCTTTAATAGAAAATCATGCATAAGAGGGGAGATAATAAAGGCAGATGAGTTTTCACATATATATTTTACGCATTGTAATATCCACTTCAAAATGAAATCTTTAATCAGCTAGTGAGGTTTTTCCAGTCAGATTTTTGGGGGCCAGTACTAAAAACTATTTGCTGTATTTAAAATTCTAAGTTAATAATTTTACTGTTGACTGTATCATGGACAAAATCTGCTGTTTTCAAAACCTGATATTCTATTTTTTTCGTTGTCATATGAGAAATAGTTTATGGTAAATATTTAAAAAAAAATTAGTGAAGTGGATTTCAGTTGCTTACTTCATAATGACACTGAAACATACATTGCAAATGCAAAAGTTGATAATAATTTAAAAATATGTTTAAGCCATTGTTTAGTACTATAACATTTATCAATTAAATGTATTGGTAAGTTGCTTAAGCTTTAATAATATCTAGAGAACAATATTTATCTATACATACACTAGCTGACCCGGCAAACATAGTTTTGCCATATAAATAAAAAAATATATATATGTTGGCCGATTCTCATAGATACCGGATAAGCACAAAAAATTTCATCAAAATCGGTCAAGCCGTTTCGGAGGAGTATGGCAACGAAAACTGTGACACGAGAATTTTATATATTAGATGTATGCTTAAGTATGAGATTATTTCTACACAGCTTCAGTCATATTTGAAATCGTAAATTATTTTACCTAGTTATAAATGCTACAATAATGGCATTAATGGTCTTACTGTATATGCTTTAATTGAATGCTTTCAAAGCTGAATGAGTTAAAATATGAGTGATTCCTTTATTTATAAGAATGCGATTTATATAAATGTGATTAAAAATATCAGTGTTTTTTTTTATGAAATGCAGCTTATATCATGGCTGAAGATTCACCTGAAATAATTATTTACAGATACATGTTTTTATTGGTACATAAATCCATTTTTGACCTTCATCTCAACAGATAGTTAATGGCTATGTGGTCACACATAGATATTGGGTAAGTGGGATATCGTCTACTAAAGTTCTATGGAAGCACTTAAAAACTCCCAGACCAAAAAATACCATCTAATACATTCATATCAACTTAACAGCAACTTAAATCAAAGACTATCAATAATATTTAAGTAGCGCGTCTCGTGATAGCAACTTTTGCATTTAATTATGTTAAATGCATCTTTTTTAAAAAAAGTAACATAAATAATAAATAAAAAGGCTTATAAATTTCAGATTCATGCTATCAATATAGTCTTATTTCATTACAAATTTTTATAGTTAACCCAACTACACTACAATGGTTAGACTGATTACATTCAACTTGTGCAATGCAAGCGATCAGATTAAAGTCAATTTTCACTCTAGGACAAAGTAAAATATTTTATAACTATCAAGCTGTAAAAAGGTTTTAAAAAGGTTTATTTTTTCTTCAATATTTATGTATGTATGTTAAGCTTGTCATGTAAGTCATGCAAAATGTCTTCATGTTATACACCCTGTATATTATAGCATTGTATGAAATTTATATTTAGCTTTGTGAAGTATTAATATAAGATGATGAAAGATAATAATGATTTTTGGCTTCTTAAGTTCTTTTATACAAAGAGATGTAAATCTATATTAAAGATTAGCTTTGCACATAATCTGTTTTTTATTCAATAAAACTAGGTCTGTTTCATAACAAAGTATAATATTTTATTACATCCATGAAATTGCAATCATTTTCCCCTATTGTTTTCCCATAACATGACCTTCGAAATGTAAATTTTTAAATGCCTATTTACAATTTGTTGCACTAAGATAAAAAAGTTATATATTTTTTATTGTAGACCGACTTATGGCATAGTCATCTTCAACTTGTGTCTTTGCAGAATAAATTACATCATTGATACCTACCCCATCATAACTACACCCAATTAAGGTAATTGGTAAGTTGTTTTTCTGAATATACTCTCTTATGCTTTCTACCCGTTCATAATGCCCAATGATATATTGTGGTATACAGTTGTGTAAAATACTAACATTTGATGCTGTTGGTTCCTCTTTAATATTCAATATAGTATTTATCTCTTTCATTGCTATTTTATATAAGTCTTTTTCTGTAACATCTGCACCAAATTTTTCTTTAAACCACCTGCCTCCAAGCATCACAGTCAACACTGTACCATTCTGGTCCGGAATACAACAAGAATCAAACACTACACCTAGAATTGGCGAGTTTTCTATGGGAGGAACAAGAAAACCAAATGCAGGATTAATGAGGGATTCTTTAGATGAGAAGTATAAATTGACAATACCAACTGTTACAAATGGAATACCCTTTAAGTTTTCTGCTAATTCTGGATGCTGTTTATGAATCAAGTTAGCTAAAGAGTAAGCAGGAATTGATGAATAAACATGTGTAGCAGGGATGTTATTTCCATCATTGTTTTTTAATATCACTTTTCCAGAATCAACAAATTCTATTTCATTAACCTTGTGGTTTAACTGAATGTCCACATTATGTTCTTTTAGATATTGATTCAATGAATTAGGAAATTGTTGTAAGCCACCTTTTATTGTGTAGACATTCCATTTTTCATCCTTTGCCCTTAAAGCAAGTTCACTTAAGTCTAATTCTGAGTCAGGCTTAGTTTTAAACATAGATCTCATTAGCCCTTTTATCACACCACCATGACTTTGCTCCCATTCAAAAAGTGTTTTCATCAAAAACTTCACAGATATCTCTTTAGCATCACCAGCACAAATTCCACAAATCATAGGCGAAATCGCATAATCTGCTATTTCTTTACCAAATCGTCGTTCAACAAAATTATATATAGAGTCATCCTTCATTTCTTTTTGAGGTTGTTTCAGATCATTAAATAATGCAAATACTAAAGGTTTGGTAAATGGACCATTTTTCTGGAATATTCCCATTAAACTGGATGGAAGAATATGCAAACTTTGATTGGCATAAATCATCCTGTTTTTAGCGGCAGGATGATCCGGTGTTATCGGAGAAATGTGCTCACTAAGTCCTAAGTCTTGAATCATATTTAGAGTATTAAGTCCTGGCAAACCTTTTGGCCTAATTGTTCGTGGTCCTTGTTCAAAAGTGTAGTCTTTAGTCTTGATTGTCTTAACCCATCCTCCACAGACGCCAGTAGCTTCTAACACAAATATTCTTATGTTATTATTGGAGCTAACGTTACTTTTAAGCAAATAGTACGCCGTCGAGAGACCCCCTAATCCTCCACCCAGTATCGCAGCCATTTCGAGAATCTATGTATTGTAAATAGTACAGACAATAATTGTCATAATATAACTTTTTGATTTCTCGTTCTATGATATTCGAAAATAATCTAAACTAAGTTCTTGTTGACAAAATTAGACAAAACAAAAGTAATGATGTAAATGACACTGACAATCAGCTGATAACAATCAACCAGTCTTCGTTGAAAAACTTACTGTAGGTACTAGAATGCATTTCAGCTGTCACACGCTATGCACCATAGTGCTAGAACTCCTGAGTAATATTTTCGTAATCTAGAACTGCACTCAGCAATTTAATAACTATAATCATCGAATGCTGAGCATTAAAAAACCGACTTCACGTCAAAACTTTGGCTGAAGTATAAAGTCGTCAAGGTAACCGATCTCCGAATTCATACATTTTTTTTTAAATTCATGGAATACTCAATCGATTTCTATTATTTTTTTATGGGACTAACTGTGAAGTATTCTCTATCATGTGAATTAATAATCATCAAAATCGTTTCACCCATTCAAAAGTCATGAGGTAACAAACAAAAAAAAACATACAGACGAACTGAGAACCTCTTCCTTTTTTTAAAGTCGGTTGAAAAAGGGGTGGATTTCGCCGATAAGTGAAAAAAGCGCAATCATATTTATTTAAGAAAAAAATATAGAAGACCTTGAACTTTAAGATGAAGTTTGCAACTACGTCCAAAGCACTGCGATTTAAATGACCGTGAAGAGACAACTACACATCACATTCCTTTAGCGAAGAATCCTAGGTATAAGCAACTATTACTTATTCTGTGGTATAAGTAGGTACGTAGGTATAGGATGGAGATACTGTAGCTGGAGATTCCTATGAATATTTTAAAATGGAACGAAATTCGCCCAATTCTAGACCATTCGTACCTAATATTAGTTATGCGCAACTCAAGAATAGGTACCTACTACAAAGTATTATAAGTGTATTAAATTAAAGGACTTTTTCTGGCCCGTTGCCTTCGCCTGGCCCTTAAAAATTAAATAAGTCTTGTACCTAAGTGCCTACCAATTTCTTTCCATTTTAATAATTATGTAGGTCTGGTAACATTCTAAGTTAAATTACGAAATTGTGTTTAAATGTTAGATAACTCTCTGCTGATGGTAAAATGACAGTACCGACATACTAATTAAAAAGCACAATTTAATTATGATGACTATTTTTTCATTGTCTGTCGAACGGAAATCGATTTGGTGATGTTTAGGTAGGCATTATAGAATTTTGGAAATAAATAATTGGAAAACAAACTATTTGTAAAAAATAATTATGAATTAAATTATGTTCGTGGTTAGTTAATTTTATTTGGATTGTCAATGTATCAATATAAAATGTATAAATGTAATCAATATATATAAAACTGTTCCGTTACTGACTGAGTGACTGAGGTACTGAGTGACTGAGTGACTGACAGACAACGTACAGCCGTAACTACTGAGCGTTGAGAGCTGAAATTTAGAACATACATTCTTTAGGGGATGTAGGGGTGCACTAAGGGCGGGTTGTATCAAACGGTTGGTTATCGTATCATACGTACGTAACTTTTTGACGATTACATCAGATGTTTAACGTACGTCAAATGCAAAGCAATAAATAGAGTGGGCAAGTATGAGACAGAATGTAATTTGATTATGTACCTACTAGGTAAAAAATAGTCACTCAATTTTCTGTAGATAACTTTATTTCATCTTCGGTTTCATGACATAACAAGAGAGCCACTTCCTTAGATACAAGGTACCTTGCAACAAATTCTTGATCATCCCATAAATTTAAATTATCAATACGTTTTTTAAATACTTTTCCTTTCCACAATTGAATCATCATCACTATCATTTAAAATATATGAAAATAAAACAGAATCCATAATGCTAAAAGCTTTCAACCAAAGATGTCCTGCCTGTCAACTCAGTTTTCACTAGAAAGTTACGTTAACCAGTGGGTGGATGGACGGTCAACGTAATCGTTAATTTTTGACGTCCGTTATTGGTGAAACAACCCGTTTTCTAGCTTGACAGTGGTTAACGCCATTTTAAACGTTGACAGACACGTAAAGTAGTTGTGATACAACCCGCCCTAAGGAAAGCTGTTTTGATGACATTCCAGTTTAATGATTTAGTACTTGAGTACTAAGTACTTGAGTACTAAATCATTAAACTAATCACCTGTGGCGGCTGAATCATTGCTCAAAAATCATGTGAGTGAGTGCAAGGTGTCTTTCAAGTTCCAACCCATAGACACCGGGGATATTATGAAAACATTTAAGACAATTGATATTAAAAAGACAACTGATCTCTGGGGCATATCTGTTGAAATATTAAATTCTATTATAGATGTAATAGCTCCTTGCCTTGTTGAAATATTTAACAACTGTATTATAAGTGGGGAGTTTCCTGATTTAATGAAGCATAGTAAGGTTATTCCTTTATTTAAGTCGGGTAGCACTACAGACCCTTCTAATTTTAGACCAATTTCAATTCTACCTACTTGTAGTAAAATTTATGAAAAAATTATTCTTAATCAACTCTTGGCCCATTTCACCTATAACAATTTACTTCATAATAAACAATTTGGATTCATAAAGGGCCGTTCAACAACTGATGCTGGTGTTGAACTATTTGAAATAATCACTGGTGCCTGGGAGAGGTCACAGGATGCCCTAGGTGTATTTTGTGACCTATCTAAAGCATTTGACTTTTTTTTATTTTTTTTTATTTTTTATATTGTAAGGATAGGACGTTTGTCTTCCATGCCACCTGATGGAAAGTGCGCATGAAGACTATGGTGTTACACGTCCATCCACGAGAAACCTATTCACTCGACACTTAAAAGTTCCAGGACTGTAGTGGTCAGGAAAAACAGACGGAGGCAGATTGTTCCACTCCCTGGCAATCCGTACCAAAAAGGAACTATCGAAGCGGTTTTGTTCGACTTCTTGGTAAATCCACTATATAGGGATGGAAGTTCTGTCTGCGTCTGGTAGTCCGGTGGTAAAAAGGGGTGGGTTCAATTTGGTCAAAAAGAGCACTCGCACACTCACCAAAATGTAGCCGATAAAATACTGTCAAACAAGCAACCTTACGACGATGCTCCAGCGTCTGCAATTTTTTATTTGTAAGGTTGTAGTTATTTATGATTTTACGGGCTCTCGGTCAACAGAGTCTAGCGCTTCGAGCTGGTATTTGGCAGAACCATCCCAAAGGTGACTAAAGTAGGTACTCCATGCACGACCTCACTTGGGCTGTGTATAAGTTGAGCAGCCGTTCAGGGTTTAAGTACCGCCAGACCTTCGAGATGATACCCAATTTTTTGGAAGCCGTTTTTGCCATAGACTCAATTTGTTGACCGAAGTTTAATTTGGACGTTATAGTGACGCCCAAAAGCCCTAGTTGGTCGGTGATGGGAACAGATACATTCTGGAAAGTGGGCGTAAAAGTAAAGGTGCTCTTTTTTGCGGAGAATAGACACGCTTGTGTTTTGGAGGCGTTGAATTTGACCAGGTTAGATTCGCCCCAATCGGACACATTCCGCAAGGTCGAATCAACGCGCTCAATCATAGACTTTCTCAAAACCTGGATTTCATGGGCGCTCGTTCGCGCATTGGATATATATCTCTCAACAACAGTGCTGTCTTCAGCATATCCAATAATGCCTGGTGTTAGGAGGTCATTAATGTGCAGCAAGAATAAAGTTGCAGAGAGAACAGATCCCTGAGGTACCCCAGCATTAATCGCCATTAGGTCAGAGGAGTAGCCGTCTAAGACTACTCGAATCGACCGTTCCCTCAGAAAATCAGATATCCAGTCGCAGAGCCCGGTCGGTATGCCATATGCTGGAAGCTTGCTTCAGAGACCATCATGCCAGACCCTGTCAAAGGCCTTGGATATGTCTAAGGAAACAGCTATTGCTTCACCATGACCCTCCAAGGCCTCACTCCATAAGTGTGTGGCATACACGAGAAGATCGCCGGTCGAGCGTCCACTGCGGAAACCATATTGGCTATCGCTTAGGAGCTAGTTGGTCTCGAGGTATGCCAGAAGTCGATTGTTCAATACACGTTCCATGACTTTGCAAAGTATTGAAGTGATTGAGATTGGTCGATAGTTGACAGGATCAGCACGGCTTCCCTTCTTCGGTACTGGTTGTACGTTAGCCAGCTTCCAGGATTTTGGGACTTTACCAGATTCCAAAGAAAGTCTATAGAGACGCGTCAAAACGGGAGACAACTCAGCTGCGCAGCGTTTCAACACCACTGCAGGAATACCATCTGGACCGCTAGCCTTATTCTCGTCTAGGTGCAGCAAGCATTTAAGAACCTCCTTTTGGCGAATATGAACGGTACCCATTGTAGGACCGAACTGAGGTAATTGGGGTGGGATTTTTCCTTGGCTATCTAGACGAGAATTTTCCGCAAAGATACTGGCAAATAAATCCGCCTTTTCCTTAGCGGTGTGGGCCAGAGAACCGTCAGGTTTCCGCAGTGGCGGCAGCGATGGGCGACAAAAGTTCGTTTCGACCGACTTGGCGAGGGACCAGAAAGCTTTGCTTCCCGAGGGGTATGACGCTATTCTGTCTCCAATACAGCCTATGTGGGCGAAACGAGCTCTTTTGATCACCTTCTTGCAGGACTTGGCGGCAGCATTGTACCTCTTCTTGTGTTCATGCGAATCCACGGCTTTGCTTCTGCGAGCGGTTGCCCAGGCTTTGTACGCTTCTCGCTTACGCTTTTCAGCGGAAAAGCATTCAGCACTAAACCATGGGCGAGCTTTGGTTTCAAGGGATAGATCAGCGTAGAGAATGAAGAACTCCATTGCTTGACTTATCACACTTGAGACTGCATCAGCGCAGCACGATGGATCGGTTGATGTAAAACAAGCTTGCCGCCACGGATAAGATGTGAAGAAATGTCGCATTTCATCCCAATCTGCCAACTTGTAACGCCATACTCACCTAGAACCACTTGGTCGGGTGTCAGGTGGCGAGTACTGCGATACAGATTTCACCAGACAGTGATCGGATGTCCCTAAGGGTGCAGTGACGGACACCGAATATCTGTCGGGATCGATTGTCAGCAGAAGGTCCAGGCAGTAAGCAGTGTGGCCAGCAACGTCTGGGATGCGCGTAGGCTCGTCAACAAGCTGAGAGAGGCCATGAGTGAGCGAAAACTTAAAAGCCTCTCTACCAGCATGGTCAGTGTCCTGAAACGGGTATAACCACTGTCCGTGGTGTGCGTTAAAATCCCCCAGGAACACCAACTGCGCTGTGGGAAAACGTTGCTTAACCTTGTCCGCTGTACTGCTGAGATAGTCCATAAGCCTTGTTGTCTCCCGATCTCCGCTGTGTGACCGATAAATACTAGCGTATACCATTTGGTCTAGGCCGGTATCTATGTGAACCCACATAACTGAAAGGTCCGGCACTTCTAAGTAACGGAGACGCTGACAACAGATCTTGTCACTGGCATACATGCACACCCCGGCGTGCGGGTGGAATTTGGACTCCAGGATGTAACCTGGGTAACAAAGGTATGCCGAGTCTGACGGATCACAGATCTGCGTCTCCGTTAGGAAGAGTAGATGGGGTCTCTCCGTCTCGAAGTGGTGGTGGACATCATTGAGATTGGAGTGCACTCCTCGGATGTTACAGAAGTGCACTTTAAACGAGAGGAAGTGCAACCGCTGTGTTACCTTACTCTTCTTTGGACCTTTCATTAATTTTGGAGTGGAGTGAATAGGGAGGAGAACAGAAGTTGAGTGAAGTGCTGCAAATGGAACCAAGCAACTCGATAGGGTTAACGCACCTTTGGGAAACTCGCTTGGAGACTGCGGGGACGCCCGAACCCCCCCGAGTTCGCCATCGGGTCCTCTCAAACCGGTCGCCAGCCGGCACGATGGAGCCTCCCGGGATTTTTCGCGAGGTGGCGGGGCAGCCTTTTGCATGTGGCTGGCATGCTACTTGGACCCCCTACTACCTGCGCTCGGCCAGCGGTGCACCGTGCTTCGGATCCCGCTACCCTCCAAAACGAGTCACCCGGTGAGTCATTATCCCACGAGTTGAAAACAGTTCTCCGATGCAGCACGATTACTCAGACCTATCCTCCTCAATGGCTACACTAGACATCATGCCGGAACGCAACTAGGTTACTTGGCGGCATGGTTTTGTCTAGTGGGTGGTGACAAGCCATGGCCGAAGCCTACCACCAGATTTTACTGCTCGTTTAGCACCACCCAGGGACCACGTACAAGGCATCGAGGGCATCAAAGGCACTGAACTCAAACTTTTGAATTCATATCTAAGTGATAGAATTCAGAAGGTTGAGGTAAACCGGAAAAGGTCGGCTGGGTCGGTTGTGAGAATGGGAGTGCCTCAAGGATCAATTCTGGGCCCATTTCTGTTTCTAGTCTATATAAATGATCTACCCTATATGGTAGGCAATAATCACGAGATTGTATTGTTTGCTGATCATTGCATCATGCACATCATTAATTTTTAAAATGATAAGACAGAAAATTAAACTACGACGATGTAAACAATGCTCTCGCAAATGTTGTTCAGTGGTTCAATATAAATAATCTAGCTTTCAATGATAAAAAAAACTAAATGTATAAAATTCTCTGCACCAAATGTAAAACAAGTTGAGTCTGATCTGCGGCTTAATGGGAACAGATTGAATCTAGTAGATAACACTGTTTTTCTTGGAATTACCTTAGATTCTAAATTGCAATGGGGCGCCAATATCTCACAACTAGCGAGTAGACTTAGGTCTGCAGCGTTCGCGGTAAAGAAAATTCGCTCATTGACTGATGTTAATACAGCGAAGCTGGTATATTTTATTTATTTTCATAGTATAATGTCCTATGGCATCCTACTTTGGGGCAATGCCGCAGACATTGACACGATATTTACACTGCAGAAAAGGGCTATTCGTGGAATGTATAAACTTGGAAACAGAGAATCTCTTCGAGAAAAGTTTAAAGAGATTGGTATCTTGACCCTTGCATCACAATATATTTATGAAAACATTATGTATATTTATAAGAATAGTAATAAATTTAAAACTAGGAAAGATAATCATGATACAAATTACTCTGTAAGAACTAGGAACGACCATAAGTTAGCGTTTCCTAAATTAAGGCTGGCTAAAAGCAGCAAATCATTTATTGGTCAATACGTATATATAACAGAATTCCGAAGTCAATTCAATCCCTGCCATTCAATAAATTTAAATCAATCATTAAAAACACTCTATCTCGAAAAGCTTATTATAAAACTAAAGGTTACTTAGATGATAAAAAGTCATGGGATTAAGCACAACAGGATATTTGTAAAAGTTTCCAATTACTTAATAACTTTGTTTACGGCTTGGCTGTGCGGTATATATATGACATGCTGGTGACTGTCCCACTCACTTATTTTCTTGTCAAGACAACAGCAAGAACGTCATGCTCACTCAGGCGGCATGGCTAGTGGTAGCGTCGGGTATCGGGTCACCCTCTTCCCTAAAATATGGTTGAGGAGGGTGATGGCTGGTGCTTGCGTTAACTCGTGAACGGGTGCTGCTAGCGGTGCCAGGTCGTTTTGCTAATTATACTATGACTATTTTATTCCATTCTTGTTCAAATACTCTGGTCCCAGTATGTCATGTTCGTATTGTGCATCCATAGCTCATTGCATCTCCTATGTAAGCAATTTGGTTGTGGCATGACATTGGCTCTCACAATTAGCTGTCTTGTGTTTGTTTTTTTTCATGTTACGGTCAATTTGTACTGTACCTATTTGTATTAATTTGATAACTCTGACTGAAAAAGAGTGCCAAGAGTTTTTTTCCGCCGGCTTTTTTTGTCTCTTGGTCTACTGTCATATCTTATTAACAACTATCAACAATTAGTTACAGCCGAAGTATGTGATGACTGACTTCATCAAGTTATTTGTGAAATTCCTAAGATGAATAAAACTTTTTTTTTTTTGTGCACCGATGTGAAACTTGTTGTAAAGGTTTTTCAATGTGTGTCTGGTTGTGTTATGAAAGGAATTCCCGAAATTCCCACGGGAACGGGAAATATATGATGTTTTAGTTTGTATGAAAAAATCCCATCCCTTGAGTGCACGGATGTGATACTTGATATAAAGGTTGCTCAATAAGTGTCTGTTTGTATTATGGAAAGAATTGCCGAAATTCCCATGGGAAGGGGTTGGACTTTTTAGTTTGTATGAAAAATCTTATTCCTTTAGTGCACGGATGTGATACTTGGCATGAAGGTTCTTCAAAGAGTGACTGGTTGTGCTACGAAAAAAATTCCCAAAATTCCCACGGGCACGGGAAATATACGATTTTTAGTTTGTATGAAAAAAACTTATTCCTTGAGTGCATGAGTGTGATACTTGGTATAGAGGTTCTTTCAATGGGTGTCTGGTTGTAAGTATAGTTTCTGAAATTTCCACGAGAAGGGTAGTTAAGCGCATACGAAGTTGCGGGATAAAGCTAGTTTCTTTATAAAAGTATAGAAAACTAAATTTTACATCGAGAAACAATGGAGGATTTTTTTTAAATATCTACGCGAACTGACGCCAGTGCCTCTAGTGCGGAATAGCTTGAAATAGAGGCTGTGACGTCACGACAACACAAATTGAAGCTGTGCATCTTTGTTTACAGCAGCTCTACTATATATCTGCTTTGTGGTGTCAACTATTGGGGATTCATTTTCTCCCCCCTGTCAACTATTATTGTTAGAAAACCTCTTTGCTACGACAAAGATTACTATGAACACTCGGTAAAGAAGAAAATATTGGTTACCATGGAGTTGTTACTTTTGACAAGTGAAAAATGTACAAGATGTGTTTTTGTGGTTTATATTAAAATAAATATATTATGTGACTAAGACCCTCTTATTACTTACAATATAAAATATAAGAGGTTATGGGCGAAAATCGTAAGAAAAAAATATTGATTACTTAAAACTCATAATGAGTAGTCATAGTCACGTCAGGATCGAACCACTAAAACGGGAAAATTATGATACATGGCGAATTCATGCAAAGGCGCTACTAACAAAATGCGGCCTTTTCGATTATGTTAGTGGAAAAATCGTAAAACCCACTTCCGACATAGAGCTAACTAAGTATGTCGAAAAAGATACCCTATCATTGTATTTTCTGGATTGTTTTCATAAACATAATATAATCCGTCCTCACTTCTTTGAGCTTTCATTAGAAGTTTGCCATTTCGCATTACTGTCGCTTTTTCCTTTTTGAATAAAATTGTTGCGCCATTGTCTGTCTTTTTTCCTACTGACATCAAGTTCGAAGATAACGTAGGTACATAAAGTGTGTTATCGAGATTAATATTTGGTATTTTAATGTTTAATTTTGCTTCACCCGTGCCCATGACTTCTGCTGTACACTGCTCTGAAGCTAGTTTCAATGGATTGCAATTAACATTTTCAAATTTAATAAATCTATCTTTCTCAAATGACATGTGCGAGGAACAACCACTGTCTAAACACCATATATTCTCCCTTTTATCATTTGTATTATTTGCTGATAGACATAACTCCTCAGTACAGTATAGATTTTTCTCGTACTTGTAATTGTTTTTCTTGTTACTGTCAACTTTAGTCCTACATTCATTTGCTTTATGTCCTCTTCTTTTACATTTATAGCATTGCACAATTCTTTTTTCTTTATTTTTAGAAAACATTGCTTCTTCTAAATTATTACTATTGTTACTAGTGTCGGCTATATTTCTTCTGGCTTCAGCTTCTTCAATTATTTTGATTTTTAAACTGTTTGGGTCTGGTAACTCGTCTCTTGTTTCTATGGCAATGCGGAAGTTTTCAAATGTCGCCGGTAGACTGTATAGAAGCATTATACTCAGTAGTTCTTTATTTATTTCTATATTCATATCCGCTAGCTTATCAACATTATCCATAAACTTATTTAGGTGATCTACAATATTGTCCTTATCTGCCATTTTTCTAAGAACTAATTCCTTAAGTAGAGTTGCCTTGCGGGCAGGACCTTTACTTTCATAAATATTTTCTAGAGTGACCCATAGTTCATTACTAGTTTTGCAGTTCTTTACTTGCTTCAACTCTGAAGGAGCAATCATTAGAAGTAATTCTGACAATGCTAGGGTATCTTTTTCGACATACTTAGTTAGCTCTATGTCGGAAGTGGGTTTTACGATTTTTCCACTAACATAATCGAAAAGGCCGCATTTTGTTAGTAGCGCCTTTGCATGAATTCGCCATGTATCATAATTTTCCCGTTTTAGTGGTCCGATCCTGACGTGACTATGACTACTCATTTTAAGACAATGATGTGCAAGAAAAATGAAATGTAGACTTGGCATCGTAAATTAGGTCATTTGAATGAAGGTCAAATGAAAATTGCATTGGAAAAGAAAAACATACAAGGATTAAATTTCAACAAAAATGATGAAATCAAAGATTGTGAAATATATAATAAAAACTCTTTATTGCACAACTATAAAATTACGAGATACAATGTATTTAGAGAAACAAATCTTTTAGTACAAATCGGTGGCCTTATCGCTAAAAAGCGATCTCTTCCAGACAACCTTAGGGCAGAGGATTTTATATGAGTTTAAGGGTGTCATGTCGTACAATACTGTTTAAAACAAAATATGTATAAATATATAAATGATGATGTATAAAAAATAAGTTCTCATATTTAAAATATACATACACACATATTATCTTTATACCTACATACACATACATATATTTAATATTTACAATACTTATAGACTCATATATGTACATATACAATAAGAAAAGATGTGTTTACTCACAGATTTCATAATAAAAGTATAAAATAAAAATACTCATGGTAATTCTTCAACTTTTGTGAAATAGTGCATCTTTACAAGTTTTTTAAAAGTGGCTAAAGTTTGTGCGGATTTAATTTGTAACGGTAATTCGTTCCATAAGCGTACCGCATGGATTGAAAACGATTTACCAAAGTAATCCGTCGTGTGCATCGGTGTCACTATTTTAAATTATTACTTGATCTCAAATTACGTGTATGTGTGGAGTAAATGTAATCAAATTTATTTGATAAATACCTCGGAACAGCAGAATCGAACAGCGCGCGATAAAGAAGACAGAGAATATGAGTATTCCGGCGAAATCGAATTGGAAGCCACTTGAGCTTGTTGCGGTATTCTGATATGTGATCATATTTGCGTAATCCAAATATAAATCTAATACAAAGATTTTGTAGCCGCTCAAGTTTGTTTAATTGGGCTTCAGTTATATCAAGGTAGCAGACGTCAGCATAATCTAAAATAGGAAGGAATAAGGATTGGGCGATTGAAATTTTGGTAGGTATTGGTAGGACATTGCGCAGACGCTTTAATGAACCAGTGGCTGCAAACATCTTCCTGCTCACTTCATCAATTTGTGGCTTCCAAGATAAATTGTTGTCGAACAGTACCCCAAGGTTTTTCACAGTTTTGCTCCATTCAATGTTGATCCCATTAAAATTGATTTGTGGAAAAAGTGTGTAGTCAATTTTGTTAAATATTTTTGAACTACCAATTATGATTGCCTGAGTTTTAGCTGGGTTTACAGTTAAACCATGTTGGTGACTCCAGGAGGATATTTTTCTAAGATCATCATTTATGTTCTTAATTGTTTTTGGCAAGTCTTCTAAACTAGATTTGAGGTAGATTTGGAGATCATCTGCATACATGTGGTAGGAAGAAGTGAGATTTTTTGATATATTATTAATAAAAACAGAAAAAAGAAGAGGAGACAACACGCCACCTTGCGGGACACCAGCTTCGATAGTAGTCCATGATGAGTAAACATCATCAATACGTATACGTTGTTGACGCCCACTCAAGTAAGTATGAAACCAATCAATCACAGACGGAGATATGTTAAGAGAGCGGAGCATCTGTAGCAGGATGTCAAAATCAACTGTGTTGAAGGCGTTGCTGAAATCTAGCAAAGCAAGAACCGTAAGCTCCTTGCTTTGCAGGGCCAAACGAATGTCATCAGTGACTTTAACAAGTGCTGTGCTGGTACTGTGGCCAGATTGGAAACCGGATTGGAATGGATTGTGTAGATTATTTTTGGATAGGAATAGACTTAGCTGTTTGTGTACTAGTCGTTCAAGAACTTTGGACAGGAAAGGAAGTATGGATATAGGTCTGATGTCTTGGAAAGTGATAGGAGTAGATTTTTTAGGTAGTGGAATTAGGTGTGCGTTTTTCCATTGAGACGGGAAGTGGCTGGTAGTGATAGAGTTGTTAAGGATTTTAATTATAATAGGAAGGAGAAAATCTAATAAAATAACAACCATTCTGCGACTGACGCAATCAGATCCAATTGCATCTGACGAAATGGAATTAATTGCCCACTTAACATCACGTTCTGTAAATTGTGTAAAGGAAAAAGATTCATAGTTTGGGGACGGTAAGGAGAAAATGTTGTTCAACGTGGTTGCTTTAACATTGGCGTCCATGCCAGAAGCGGATGAGAAGTGTGAATTTAGTAAATTCAGATCGAAGTTGTCAGGGATGCTATTGGTTTTGCTTTTACCGACCCCTAATTTTCTAAGGAAGTTCCAAACCTTTGCGGGACTTCCATCTGAAACAGATTTATGGATATAGCGTCGGTGGCGTCCCTACACATTGTATTGCAGCGATTCCGGAGAAGACGGTAGTAATACCCATTCTCTGCGCTGGGATCCTTTTTGTACTTGTTGCGAGCACGATTTCGTTTAGCCATTGCAGTTTTGATTTGCTCATTAAGCCATGGAGCAGGGAGATGTTTGATCCTCACAGGGTGAGCTGGTGCATGTTTATCATAAAGTTGTAGAAGGTAATTATTAAAAACTTCAACCTGGCTATCCGTCGTATCAGCGTTCACAACCTTGGACCAGTCAAGTGATTGTGCATCTTCTACCAATTTGTCATAATCAATACTACCAAAACTTCGTAGTTGAAGGATTTTAGGCTTTGCTTTGGGTGTTTTGATTGTAAGACAAGAATAGTAGATTATGGTATGAAAAAGCGGCAGCCTCAATCTGTCCATAGTGGACGACATGATCTAGAGAGGAGACAACAGTTAGGTCTAAAAGGGAAGGTGCTGAGTTTGGGAAAAAGTGAGTTGCGCTAGATGGCAAAATATTGAGGTTACAAGCAGATATAAGGGAATTAAGTTTGTTCGCACGAACATCTTTTTTCAATAGACATGTATTGAAATCACCCATTATGACTGTATGATCAAATAAAGGAACCTGTTCTTCTAGCAAAGTTTCTAACGATAAAAAGTAATTAATTGTGGATTTCGGACTGTACACAACTCCAAGTAAGACTTTTGATCGGGAGAGTGTCACTTCAATCAGAAGGTGTTCTGCAGTGTCAGCTAGACTTGTAGACTTGCTCAATATCCTATGGGGTATGTGCGAACGCAAGTAGATGGCAACCCCACCACCAGTTCGATCAGTGCGATCGTTGCGAAGTAGGATAAAGCCTGGTAGGGCATATGACGTCGAAGGTAAGCAGGGTTTGAGCCACGTTTCAGATACTAAAATAGCTTGTAAACTCTTACAGTCGAATGACGTCAGCATATCGGAGTAGTGTGCGGGAATACTCTGAGCATTAATGTGAACAATATTGAAATTTTTCAGTGAGTCTGAGAACTGTGAATCTAAGTTAGTAGGTAATGGGACGGAGGCGCTATGAAAGCTATCTGAGCTGTTCAATTCGCTAGAGGAACATGAGTCAAAAAGGTCACTGGTAGTTGCAGAATTATCCATTACAATATATAAACTATATATAAAATTATAATAATACATAAATCCATGTAAAAAAATACTTAAATAAAATAAAAATATGCTTATTCCACTAACATTCCACCAGCACTGTTGGAAGAGACCAGCAAACAAATGAATTCGATGAATATTTAAAGGAAAATGGCATTGTACGAAGACTTTCTGCACCCTATACACCAGAACAAAATGGGTTAGCCGAGAGGAAAAATAGAAGTCTTTTAGATAAAGCAAGATGCATGCTCATAGAAGCTAAAATGCCTGAAAAGTTTTGGGGAGAAGCGATTTATACTGCGAATTATTTAAGTAATAGATGTCCTTGCAGCAGCATTAATAATGCTACACCATTTGAAAAATGGGTGAACAGATATCCTTGCATTGATCATCTACATGTTTTTGGCAACAAGGCGTTTGTTTTAAACAAAGGCAGAAAACAAACAAAATTTAATCCGAAAGCTACTGTAGGAATATTTATAGGCTATTCCGAAAATTCAAAAGCTTATCGCATTTATATTCCCAAAACCAACAAAGTTATAATAAGCAGAGACGTCAGAATAATTGACAAAATGTTCTATGATGATTATTATAAAAAAGAAAACATAAAGGATGACACTAATGACAAAAATGAAGGTATTGAAATTATATTTAACCACAACGAAAATGAGGAAGTTAATGTTAATTATAATGATACAGAGAATATTTCAAGTTGTTATTTTGAAAATAGTAATGAAAATGATGAATCAGAACAAAACTGTGAAAATGTTGAAGTCATTGAAAGGGAAAATGAAATATTTGAAGATACCGATGATAATGAATCTGTTACTATTTCTACTAATCAGAGACAAAGGAAAGTTCCTGTCTGGCATAATGATTATGTAATGTACGGTCAAGATGATGTAAAAGAAAGCAACGATGAATTTAAAGAAGCAATAAAAGATGAAATCAAATCTCATCTTAAAAATAATACTTGGAAAATTGTGAATCGAGTTGAAAATACAAACTTAATTGATAGCAAAATGATTTTAGGTTACAAGTATAATGCTATTGGAGAAATTGATTGAAGAAAAGCTAGACTCGTTGCACGAGGGTTTAGTCAGAAAGAAGCAATAGACTATACTGAAACCTTCGCACCCGTATCAAAAATGAGTACGGTGAGACTCGTAGTGGCACATTCTGTCGAAAATTATATGAAATTATGCCAACTAGATATCTGCACAGCATTTTTAAATGGAGATATAAAAGAGAATATCTATATGAAGAAACCAGAAAATTTGGAAAAATATTTAGAGCTAATCATATCAGAAGAAAAAGATAGATCCATAATTATAAAAGCCCAAGAAATGTACAAAGATTTGAAGAAATATAAAAATAAAGGCGTTTGTCAGCTTAATAAAGCTATATACGGACTCAAACAAGCCGGAAAGCAATGGTTTCTAAAATTACACTAAAGATTATTAGAAATTGGATTTAAAAACACAACAGCAGATCCCTGTTTGTTTTTATTAGAGAAAGGGGGAGAAAAGATTTTGATAAATGTTTATGTTGATGATATAATAATCGCCTATAAATCAGAAAAGCTCTTAAAAAAAGTTAAAAAGAAACTAAATGACGTATTTGAGTTGAGAGACATGGAAAAATTGCACCATTGCCTGGGTATACAATTCACCCATGTAGGGGGAGAGGTGATAATGTCACAACGGGCTTATATCGAAAAAATATTACAACAGTTCAATATGACAGAATGTAAGCCAGTATCAACACCGATGGAACTTGGATTAAAGTTAAACAGAAGTAATGACAGTGCAGAATTAGCACAGTATCCTTTCCAGAAGTTAATCGGTTCACTTATGTATTTGGCAGTCGCAACACGTCCTGATATATTATTTACTGTAAGTTATTTGAGTCAATTTAATTCGTGTTATGCGAGCGAACACTGGCAAGCAGCGAAAAGAGTTTTACGCTATCTCAAAGGCACAATAGAAATTGGCCTAAAATACAGAAAAAGTGGAAAACCATTGATTGGAATGGCTGATGCTGACTGGGCAGCATGTACAATGGATCGACGTTCGTATACTGGTTACACTTTTAAATACGGTGGAGGCCTTATTAGTTATGAGACCAAGAAACAACGAGTAGTAGCATTATCAACAGCCGAAGCTGAATATATGGCTATGACAGAAGCTGCAAAAGAGGCTCTACATTTGAAGCATTTGTTAAATGAGATTGGAGTACCATCAGGGCCTGTCACCTTATATAATGATAATTTAGCTGCACAAAAATTAGCAAATAACCTCATGACTGGTAAAAGATCAAAACATATTAGTATTAAAGAACATTTTATTAGGGACTGTGTACAGCTTGAAGACATTAAGGTCGCATATAAGGAAACAGATAATATGGAAGCAGATTTAATGACCAAAGGACTTCCGCAACCAAAATTGGTGAAGTTACGTGAGCAGCTAGGACTCTGCAGCACTCAGCAGAAATTACCTCGTGAGGATATATCAGATATATCAGTCCTCGTGTTAGAAAACCTCTTTGCTACGACAAAGATTACTATGAACACTCGGTAAAGAAGAAAATATTGGTTACCATGGAGTTTAAATTAACTTTAGAAACGGGATATTTACCATGTTTTTCATTTATTTTGAGTTCTCGATATTTCGGCACTGTTACAAGCGCCATGATCACGACGGTACTGAAGATGCGGGTAAGCGTGTATTTTTATTCACGGGCAAACAAATCTGTCTACCCGCTTTATTTTGCGTTTCGATCTTTGGTTACCACTACTATTGTCACTGTTTTTACTTAAAGTTAAAACTCGATTTTGTTTTCGACACGCAAAACTTACAGTATCGACTGGTACACTCTTTTTGTATTGATATGGACTTTTGCACAGCTGGACCACTGGATTCCATGCAGTAGAAAGATGGAAACCGTCTTCACGGTTGAAATTAGGATATTTGGTAATCTCAATAGCCTCTCTGACCAATCTAGGTATGTAATGTTTATCAGTTGAGATTACCTGAGGTTTATGTAGTTCGATCCAGTGTTGTGTTCCAGCTTCGAGTAGATGTTGTGCTATGGCTGATTTATAGCCATAGCACAACATCTACTCGAAGCTGGAACACAACTGCGGGTAAGCGTGAATAAAAATACACGCTTACCCGCATCTTCAGTACCGTCGTGATCATGGCGCTTGTAACAGTGCCGAAATATCGAGAACTCAAAATAAATGAAAAACATGGTAAATATCCCGTTTCTAAAGTTAATTTAAATGTTAATGACCATGCCAGTTTAAAAACTTATATTGTGCACCGGTACGGGCCGGAATGTGTTAAATTAATTAAAGACCTTGAACGCGCGCGGAAAAAGTGTGAGTGCTTAGATGAGTCATTGACTTTTCTAATAAAATGCAGGGACGCGGACCTTATTCCTGTATGTGTACGAATAAAGCCTCGAAGTGATATCCACGGCTCCGCGAGTGTTCTACGTAATGCGAGTGTTAAGTTGTTGCGTAAGGTGATCCGTAATACTAGATACCAACTCGATAAAAAGCAGATTGAACTTTACAACATACACCTTAGTTGTAGTGCGGCACTGTCTCCTAGTGATTTTGATATGTGTGATCGTATTACATATTTACAAGCACAGCGCTCTCGTGAATTGAGTGCCTTAAAACAACAAAGAAAACTCGAATTGCTCATACAAAAACAAAAAATCCCCTACCACAAAAACTCACAATCGACTCGAACAGTGATTAACTTATCGAGTAAAGATTTATCGTTTTCTGCTTTGAGGGTGCTTGAGAAGGGATTAAACTTTGCTCCCACGCCGAAACGAATTCCTTATGAAAAAGTGATTGGAAGTGTTGAGGAAACTATACGACGCAATAATATACCCACTCGTGATGCTGACATCTTAAGGCAGGATACCGCTGTAGCGTTGCGATTTGCTAAACCTCCACAGCCAAACATCACCCCTGAAGAACTAGCTGCACTACGTGAGCTCCGAAGTGATGAGAGCGTTCTTGTGCTGAAAGCGGATAAAGGAAATGCTACCGTCGTAATGGACGTCACAGATTATGATATGAAAATCCAGGATTTGCTTAGTGACGAAAACACTTACCATAAAGTGAACTATAACCCGACAGCAAAAGTTAATCGAAATACTCAAAAAGTAATAAGGAAATGCAGTCACGCAATCGGCCCAGACACGTCTAAATACCTACTTCGTGCCAAAAACGTGCAACCTCCAAAACTATATGGCTTACCCAAAGTACACAAAAATAACACACCTTTAAGACCTATAGTGAGCCAAATAGATTCGCCCACATACGAACTAGCAAAACACGTTGCCAGTGTGTTACAGCCCTTAGTAGGTGCATCAACATCGCATGTAAGAGACTCACGACACTTTATTAAAATTATCCAATCAGTTAGAAGAGAGGAACATGACTCGATGGTTAGTTTTGATGTTGAGTCCTTATTTACAAATGTACCAGTGGCAGATTGTATGGAAGTTGTAAAGGTAAAACTTCGAGACAATAACATTCCGAAGGAATATGCTTTGCTGCTCCATCACTGCCTTACGACCGGCTACTTTATATATAGAGGCCAATATTACCTTCAAATAGATGGTGTAGCGATGGGCAGCCCAGTAGCCCCAGTAGTGGCAAATATATGGATGGAGTATTTCGAAGAACTGGCCATTCCCACAGCGCCTTCACCGCCGAAGATATGGAAAAGATATGTCGATGACGTGTTCTGCATTATAGACGGAAATGAACGGGACATAAAGGTTTTCCAAACCCACCTGAATAATATACATCAAAAGATCCGGTTCACGTACGAGATGGAATCTGAAAAAGTGATGTCATTTCTAGACGTTCTGCTGAAGGTCAACCAAGACGGTTCATTAAGTCATTCGGTGTATAGAAAGCCAACTCACACAGACCGATACCTTCATGCAGACTCCCATCACCATCCACGACAGCTTCATTCTGTAGTAACATCTCTCACAAACCGCGCATACGACCTGTGCGACAAACACCACCTACCAGACGAACTGATGCATGTCAAAAAGGTACTACAAAATAATGGCTACAAAGTAAAAGCTGGGCCAACTAAACAGCAGACTACACATAAACAGCGCAAGCACAAAGTTGAGAGACAACCAGCATTCCTGCCTTACATTAAGGGAGTGACAGATAAGGTCGCAAACATACTAAGTAAATTCTCAGTCAACACTATCTTCACCCCCTTCAAGAAAGTGAGTCAAATGTTGCGTTCACCTAAAGATAACTTTCCCTTGGATAATCCTGGTGTTTACAAAGTGGATTGCAGCTGCGGTTTATCATATATCGGCCAAACTAAACGTACAGTCGCTTGTAATAATAATAATAATAAATCCATTTATTGACACACACATATTTTTTATAAAGGTACATAAAACTTAAAAATAATTACGATACATGTGTCAAAGGGATGTTTTCAGCTTTATGTTGCCCTTAGTGAGCAACGCTGATTTTCAAAACACCCTTTGCTTGATGCCGAACATAAAATATAGTTGCGGGATGGTAAAATAATAAAATACAATTTTTGCTCCTAACGATATTACACTTCTAGTAAAAATAATAATAAAGAAAACGAACAAAGAGACAATAAGAGAGACAGTTCATTTCCGCTATTGATTTATAATTGTAGGCAATATAGAAGAAAAAAAATAATTAAATCAATCAAATAAATTATAAAAAATTAATCAATTAAATACGAAAATCATGTCCTTATTACTAACAATTAAAAAAAGAGAGAAAAAAAAACTGATAAAAAGAAACAAACAATACATTTTCTTGGTAAATATTAAATAAAAGTTATAGAAAAATACATTTTAAATAAAATAAATTAAAAATTACATTGAGTCAATCATAAAAAGTCAGTAAAAAAAAAATTAAATCATCAAATTATTTCCCTACGTACAAATTATTATTAATATTAATGTGCATACTTAAGAAAATCACAGGGTGCATCTTTATGTTTTAATTGGTTATCTAGAATTAGTTTCTTAAGACGAATTTTAAAAGTTATTTCGGACATATTTGTTCGGAAAGGAGGGGGGAGATCATTCCAGATCTTAGCGGCGCGGAATCTAAAGCTGCCCCTGAAACTCTCCTTGGAATATTTGCTTGCCGGCAGGACCATCTTATTTTTATGGAAGGATCGAGCAATCTCTTCTCTGTCGCTACGCTTCCACTGAAATTTTTCAAACAAGTATTGAGGAATTTGTTTACTAACTGTTTTTTTTACTAAACAGGCAAGATACGCAAGCGCATTTTTAACAAACAATGTTTATTGAGATACGGTGTAATGTGAGCGCGTCTAGGCACTGTAAAGCAGAATCTCGCACACGCGTTCTGCACTCTTTGTATTGCTCGTGACGTTTTTTCATAAATTCTAGGTCCATACACCGTATCTGCATAATTAAATAATGATAAAACAAGACTCTCCGTTAGCAGTATTCTTACTCTCTCTGATAGGTGTTGCCTGTGCCCGTACAAAACTTTTAATCTATAAAAAGCTGACTTAATTTTAGAATTAATGTGCTCTACGTACCTAAGCTCAGCATCCATTATAAGGCCTAGGTTTTTAACAACTTGTACGAGTTCAATTTTTTCATTGTTTATGTATAACTCGGGGCTGCGCTGACATATTTGTGTGATTTGATGTTTCGTCCCTGTCACCATAAACTTTGTCTTGGTTGGATTAAGGACTAAGCAGTTCCTTTGAGACCAGTCAGATACGATTTTCAGATCTTTGTTTATTCTATTCACCGCCGCTCCTGTTTTGTCCGGTAAGAAATAATGATACAGCTGCGTATCGTCCGCATAGAGGTGTATTGAGCTTTGACCACTCTGTTTCATTTTTGTAGCTAGATCGGCCGTGAATAGAATAAACAGTATTGGTGAGAGAATGGATCCTTGCGGGCAACCCCGAGTGATAGGTTTAGTTTGGCTTACGGTAATCTCTCCCTGCTCATTTTCGGTTTCCACAAACTGTTTTCTCCCCGTTAGGAACGACTGAAACCATTTGATAGAGTCGGTTGTAACTCCATAATATTTCAGTTTAGCCAGTAGTAATTCAACATTTAAGCAGTCAAAAGCGCGAGAGTAGTCTAGCAGAACAATTATGCTACCTAGCCCACGGTCTGATGCATTGAGCAAGTCGTCAGTTACATGCGCGAGAGCCGTGTCAGTGCCGTGTCCAGCTCGAAACCCAGACTGCACAGCGGGAAGAATATTCTCAGCTTGTAGGTAATCAGAAAATTGATCACAAATTGCCCTCTCTACCACCTTAGACAGAACTGGAAGTATACTAATTCCTCTTAGATCTGTAAAGTCTAACAGCCGGTTGTTCCAAGTTTATACTTTTACGAATTCGTAAAAAAAAATGTAAAACGTAAAAGTATCCCGTAAAAAGTGTTGCACCACATTTTTTTTATACTTTTTACAGTTACTTTTTACGTATACTTTATACGGAGCTCAGACCCACCTCATAACGTAAAAGTATATTTTTTTGATTGGAAAATGGAAAATAACCTACAGTAGGTGTGCTAAATTTGGTTTAATTATAAAAAAAAATACTTTTTTGCACTCTGTTAATAATAGGCCTTTGTGTCGTATTCAAACCTTATATTTTTCGATATTACAAGTATAAATGATTTTAATTATAGAAATTGATTTAGTGCGTATGCGTGTGCGTAAAGCTTGAAAGTTCGTTGCGTATAAAAGTTCCTCCTCTCCGCAGGATTCTTTCACAGGCTTCTTTCATCTGTTACGTTGCGTTAAAACATAGTATTTCTTAAACCGTAGGGATGCGTTCTTAACATGCCCCCGGCCTTGGAAGTACCGACTTCCAATAGAGAAACACCTTATTTAATTTGTATCATTGCATTCTATAGGTAGTGGACAAATTTTAGAAAATGATCTACGTATAGTGCTGCCTGTAGCCATTCGTATAGAAGCTACTCTCGACACTCCGTCTTTCCCTGGGTAGATCGCGATGATTCGTCCCATGCACCACTTGAGGGGGGGCGAGTTGGGGATCGGTTTTGAATTACACATCTGGAATTTAGGTTTGGGGGGAGGGGGGGCAAAGGGGGTCTCCCCACCACGATGCGGAGTTGCGGAGATGACTAGTTTTTTTTTTATGAATTTTGAAGTTTGTTATTTATAACCTCAAAAATAGGGTTATCAATCACTGATTAGGGGTGATTTTGGTAAAACTACAGTATATGGACCGTCGAATTTAGGGGGGGGGGAGGTGGTTGGTGACCTCCCCCTCTGAGGGGGAGGTGCGGATCCTTGTAGTAAGTGCTCCGCTTTGCTTCGCTCCTTGCATTAACCTCCTAACCTAACCGGTCCATGTCGGTCTGTGACACAAATTGTAAAAGTTACAATTATTAAGTTAATACTGGACTCTTATCGTTTATAAGGGCGAACAACATACGTTTTGTTTTGTACGTTAATAATTGAACATTTCACTAGTACGCATATTAATAAAACAACAATATTTTTCTTATTATTTATTATATTTTATAAACTTGTTTTATTACATTTAACAATTCCATAAATTGGTCTTTTATATACATATTTTAGCAAGTAACGCCTCCACTTGTATTCAACTATAATGTCAGCAAAATTTTCTGGGTGGTTATAATTATCTTTATAGAAAAACCTTTTAACCACCCGCCTCTGAGACTCAATCCTTTGGGTATGCATTCCATCTTCTGCCACAAATGGATTGTCTGGATATACGTTTCGTTTTACCAAGCAATCATATAAATTGAATTTTTGTATGTAAAATATCGTTTCAGTATAGGAAATTTCAAACACGTATAATTAAAAAACTATGCATCTCTGCAAAACAAGAGGGGTATTAATCGTAAGGGGAAACCCACCCCTACATAAATAAACCCATTTCAATCCAATTTTCCAGATGTGTAATTCAAAATCCCACCCGCGAGTTGTCCTCCTTGACAAGAACAAGCGTATTTTCTTTCAAGGTGTCTCAAAAGTTATTCCACTTCACCCGGATTTGTAGCTCCGATACATATTCCTTTGACCACCGAGTCCAAAAGTGCTGCCTGGCCTGCTCTATTCGCTGGTAGCGCGACAGTCGGTGTGGCAAAGCTTCATATAATCCCATTTATTTTTTAATTGGTGCGATTTTCTGGCAAAGGAGCATGCGGGATCGCTATTAAATTCATTGGTAATGGCGCGCCAGGCATCCCAGGCATCCCATTCCCTCTGCTTAGGTGTAACTTTACCTGAAAAAATGTACATGATTTAACACTTAAGTATATGAGTTAAATTTTTTTAAAACAAAAGGTATCATGCCTGTTTGTTTATTTAATAAAATATGTTATTTTTTAACAGATTATTGAGTAAATTCGACTCATCTTCATTGAATTTAGCACTTCGTTGTTTGAAACAAACAAACACAATAAGCTCGGTATATTTTCTATGAAAACGTGAAAAATTAAATAGGTACATAGGTGCTGAAGATGTTGTACTTACTTTTCCAGCGCAACATTATCTTCAGATATTATTCCATTATACTATTTTAATGCAAAAAAAAACAAACAACTTTAGAAATTATAAACAATTTATTTAGTTTGTTTTTGACAATCATATCACAATATTGAATGCATTGTCTGTCATACAGTCAGCCAATCACGATAGTTTATTTTGAAAGGTATGACAGGTCTTGCCACGTAAAAAAAATGGTAATAAAAAGCTCCCAAGCTGAAATGGAAGAGTAAACGTTTTTGACGCCTGGCTACTTTCTATACTGTTACTTTTACAGGAATTTTGTTGGAGCAACAGAAATTTACGAATTCGTAATAGCAAAAGTAATAGTATACGTAAAATGTAAAACGGAATTTGTAAAAAAGCAGATGATTTGGAACAACCGGCCATAAGACTACAGAACTCTTAGGTATAGGTTTAATTCGCGCAACCTTCCATGCGTCTGGAAACACTTTGGACCTCAATGATTCGTTTACAATATACGTGATAATTGGTAAAATGACCTCTAAAGTTAATTGTATCATTTTAATTGTAATGTTATCGTGACCAGAGGCGTTTGTTTTTATAGTTGAAATTATTTTTTTTTACTTTTGATTCGGAGATTACTTGCAAATCGAAAGCTGAGCTACCAAACTTATTTTCGAGAAAGAAGTCCAAAGTCTCTCCATCCACAGATTGTTGTCCTGGCACGTCCATAAGAAAATTATTGATTCTATCGGGATCTCTCAGATGATGAGGGATATGTGTAGAATAAAGGAGCACATTAGAGCTGTAAAAAACAATGACTCAAATAAATCAGCCATAGCACAACATCTACTCGAAGCTGGAACACAACACTGGATCGAACTACATAAACCTCAGGTAATCTCAACTGATAAACATTACATACCTAGATTGGTCAGAGAGGCTATTGAGATTACCAAATATCCTAATTTCAACCGTGAAGACGGTTTCCATCTTTCTACTGCATGGAATCCAGTGGTCCAGCTGTGCAAAAGTCCATATCAATACAAAAAGAATGTACCAGTCGATACTGTGAGTTTTGCGTGTCGAAAACAAAATCGAGTTTTAACTTTAAGTAAAAACAGTGACAATAGTAGTGGTAACCAAAGATCGAAACGCAAAATAAAGCGGGTAGACAGATTTGTTTGCCTGTGAATAAAAATACACGCTTACCCGCATCTTCAGTACCGTCGTGATCATGGCGCTTGTAACAGTGCCGAAATATCGAGAACTCAAAATAAATGAAAAACATGGTAAATATCCCGTTTCTAAAGTTAATTTAAATGTTAATGACCATGCCAGTTTAAAAACTTATACCATGGAGTTGTTACTTTTGACAAGTGAAAAATGTAAAAGATGTGTTTTTGTGGTTTATATTAAAATAAATATATTATATGACTAAGACCCTTTTATTACTTACAATATGAAATATAAGAATTATAGAGTGTTTGTATTTGTTTATAATAAAAGTTATTTAATTGTGAGGAGACTCAACTTATGTTCCTAAATAAAGATTTCAATTGTGTAAGAATGTAGGTATTAAATACATTTCTGTTTAAAAATATTAAACAGTTTTCATAAAATTAAATGTTTTTACTTAACTACCCTAATGTGTCAACCATTGGCGCCTTTGCTATAGGTATGCGCCAAGTTGCAATGAATATCAAATACTTACCAGGCGTGGTCACAGGGGACATGACCCCCTTAAAAGAATAGAAGCTAGAAAAAAATACCTACTTTTAATAAAAAAAAATTGTCGTAACCCCTCCAAAATTCAGTTCCCCCCCTTTCAGTCTGCGACGGCACCTGGTACTTACTCAAATCTAAAATTCATTGAAGTAGAAAATCTAACCTCTGAGTAAATCAAGAAGATTCTCGAGTCAGAAAATTCTTGAAGCAAAGTATAAGTAGAATGTTAATTACTAAATCTCAAGTCCATACAAAATAGGTAGGTATAAATATTTCTGACATTTGTATTTTTGGTAGAGCGCGCTAATCTCAGGAACTACTGGTCCGAATTGAAAAATATTTTTGTGTTCGATGGTACATTTGTCGAGGAAGGCTATTAATATGGCTATTAAACATCTCGCTATGACTAATAGGAGCGAAGTTACAAAGGAATATGTTGCAAAACGGGGGAAATCATTAAATTTTGAGAGCTTTCATTGGGAACGCTGCGTAAACGGTGTAAGTTATGCAAAAACAATGTAAGTATGACAGGATTGTTCCTCTTTATAAGTTCTAAATAAAAGTCCGCGACAGCATATACCTATATTTTAAGATTGGCTAACAATAACCTTTTTTATTACGTTATCTAATATATAAAATTCTCGTGTCACAGTTTTCGTTGCCATACTCCTCCGAAACGGCTTGACCGATTTTGATGAAATTTTTTGTGCTTATCCGGTATCTATGAGAATTGGCCAACATCTATTTTTTTTTATTTATATGGCAAAACAACGTTTGCCGGGTCAGCTAGTTTATCATAAATATTTAATTGTGAACGAAATTGTCTTTGTAATTACTTGATTTCAATCAACATCTTAGGAGATATCGTAATTTTAAAATTACTCCGCAATAAAACGGTTCGGACACAAGTTTAATTTTTGCGCAATAACATTCTATTCCCAAAAATTAAAAATACTAAGTACCTACTACTTTTTTTGGAAAATAGGTGACTTACCACGAGTTTGACCTCTTTCTCATATGATGGTAGTATAAATGAGGTCGAAGATAATAGTAAATAGGTGTATGATAGAAGAAAAGATCCGTGCTAGCACTGCTGGCTCTTCATAAAATGTTTTCGGGACGCACCACACCGTAGCGAGACAGTCAGGCTACCACCAAGTGGGACTCATTCGGATTTGTCACTTTTTACGACACGTCCAGGGGCTTTAGGGTTATTCTAGGTGTAAATTAGGGGTTTTAACTAAATTGTCGTCAAAATCAATTAATGCTTGGTTTCAATATTTTACATGTGTAAAAGCTACGACAAACGAATGGTAGATAGGTATAAGAATAATAAGTAAGTAGTAATTTCAATGACAACACGATGAATATTGAAACGCTTTATATAATAAAGTCGGCTGTGGTGCGAACAAACAGTATGTCATTGTTTTATATTTGAAATTTGAATATTATCTTTCTGACAGAGACGCTTTAATTTTGTTAGAATATTCTTGTCCCTTCCGTCAGAAAGGGAAGTTCATTGTGTTATGCGAAGAATTTAATCTTCGGAAAAATAACGCGAAACGTATCAGCCTCCCATGTATATTTAGTAAAAGTGAATTAATGTAAATGTACCTTATTACAATCCCAATAAATATTTAATTAAAGATCCCACTCGTTCCAGTACGCCTGGTAGCTAATTCTACTGTTCGCAGACTAAACGGCTGTTTCACGGCTTATTGCTTAGGGGTAGGCAAAACACCAGAGGCTATAAAACCATATGACGGAGAAAGTATCATAGATGAATATAAGTACTAAAGTATATTGCAGTGAAAGGGGGTCAGCCTATCGCCCACAAGAACGCAAATAAAACCTCTATAAAAAAATTGTTTTTCGCAAAAATGATTTGTATACTTTTGGTGTGAAAAAAATTTGGCCGGTGATTAAAAAACAGTCCTGTATGAGGTGCGGTTGCCAGTGAAATCTTCTGAAAAGCTTATTCCAGGGTGGTTTCCTATACCTAATAATGTTACAGTTAGGTAATAAACTATTTATCAATAAACTTTGGTTTATCGTTTAATACACAAAACTAATGGATAGATGCGGATCACTACATATAGGTAGTTAGATGTAGTTTAATTTTTTAAACTGATATTTTGTAAAGAAAATAACAAGAGTACCTACCTATATTGGCCACCGGACTTTAAACGATCTAGATGCATTAAATTGATTGAGAATAAATAATTTAAGAAGCTTTCTTGTGTTTTTTCCTACTCGTGTTCCTACGGTACCTCGACCTCAATCTACCCCGATCCTGTCCAATATAGCCCCAGCGAAAATTTTTGTATACATTTTAATTTACCTATAAGTATTTTAGACCGAGTTTTTTCTCACCATCTATCCCTAATATGTACCCACAAACCATTGATCGTTAATTTAATAAATTCTCCATTTAAAGGCAAGGGTATTAAATCGGAACCGCCACAGATGTGTCGCGAATAGATAACGCTAACCAATTTCATAGCAATTGCACAGAATGGGCGCTGCTGCTTATCACATTCTAAAGTCACGACGAGGGGCAAAATTATAGAGACTGAATTTTTATTAAAAAAAAAAACATTTCTAAATGTTTTCAGTTTTAACAAATAAATCGTACTAATATTATAAATGTGAAAGTTTGGATGGATGTTTGTTCGGCTAAACGGCCAATAACGGCTAAACGGCCTTGGATGAAATTCACCATAGTGATAGTGTACCGTCTGGAATAACACATAAGCTACTTTTTATCCCGATATTTCCACGGGATTCGAAATTGCGCGGGTAAAACCGCGCGAAACAGCTAGTTTATTATACTCACATAGAGAATTGTTTTTTTTTTCATTTTTGACATTATCACTTAGGTATTTTTTTAGTTTCTCAAATAAAAGCAACTTAGATGGGAATTTAATAATTAAATTGAAAATACTTACATACTCTTATGTTAAATGAATAAAAACATTATGATATTTATGAATCAAACAGTAGTAGGTTTAAGCTCAATGTTTCATTACACTCTCTAACTTTAGGTCTCTTTTGTAAAAATAGGGCACTTCAATATCAACAGTATAGGTATCTAACAAAATTCTGAAGCCTCAAAGTTTTGAATACAGCCCAATTTATTCTTAAAAAGTTTAAACCTCTAGCAGTTTGTTACTCTTCTATCTTCCCTTATAAATACCGGTCATAGATCCTATCCCCTTCAGACTCAAGAAGTCCGGCAAATCATAAATACCAACATGAGCGAAATTCGACAAAAAACTTGTGAGAAAAAACTGAAAACAGCAGAGTTAAAACTACAAAAAATTATGAAGAAAATCCACACATTGAAATTGGGCGATTCCGTAATTTCACAAATCGAATTGCCCGCGAAAACAGTTAAATTTAATTTCAGTGTAGGAAAGGGGAAAATCAACATATTTTGGAAAGTTTTATTTGCTTTAACTGTGTGTTTTGGTATTTTATGGATTTATACGCAAATTTCATCGGAAGTAAGTGAGACCCTTCTTTTTTTTACTAAAAGATAGTATTTTCACAGTGAACTGTAGGTCTGTACCTGTTATTCTTTATATTTTATAAATAAGGATACATTACATCTTATACAATACTGGAAAAATTTTGGATGTTTCGTATATCGAGGTATCTTGGCTAACAAGTAAACAATATCACGATATCACGGTAGTTTTAGTAAAAGAGTGGTTTGTAGTGCACAAATAGGAGATGGCGTATTGCGCGAATAGCGAGCTCAAGCAAAGTAGTTGCAGGTTCGATTACTGTTGTGTGAGATATTTTTATTATAGATATTTTTGCAATAGTATAAACATGTTTTAGTATTTGAGTCGTGTCATCCGCCGGTGCGATAATAATTGGTTGTAGACATTATGAAGAGTGGTCGTTACTCGTAGAGCCTGAAGAGGTTATAACTATAAACCACCAAGTGGAGGTCGTTCAGGTCAGTCGTCTTTTACAACATTCATACCTATTCATGGAAGAAATATAAACTTGTCACCGGGGTGGCGTTTGCTACCCCGGTGGCCAAAGTTACCGATTTTGTTTTTTTCATCCCCATCTGCCGACTTTGAACTTCTAGTAATATGGTTTTATGATTAAAATTTCGTACTGGGTATCATAGGCATAAGAAGAAGTCGTCGTTAAATTATCAACCGGTAGTAACCTATCCCAGGACTAAGCTAAACATTGCTAAAAGTGCTATGTGCTGCTCATGACTCATCCCGCCTCGACACCTTTTATAAATAGTAGGTATACGATTCAAAATTACTTTTTTCTTTATTTTTCAGAGTTGCCATCTCACAGTGCCTTCAGCTCTGAAGCCATTGTTCCGCCCCCCAGAAGATTGCTCCATGTGTGTTGGCATCACTGAAGTAACGCGGGTTGCCAACATTACACCACGAGAGTTTGAAGACATGTACGCCTACAGCACGGCTCCTGTGATTGTTGTTGATGCCGTTGAGGGTTGGAAAGCAATTCGGGTAAACTATCGGAGTTTCATAATAAAATCGTTTATGGTTCACCTAAGAGCGGTTAGGTACGTAGCCGTAGAACTATTTCTATTATGTATCTATTATTACGCATTCCATCCGGTATCCGTCATTTCATAAAAAAATCATATTTTCTCGGATTTGGATAGAATGTAGTGCGTAACCGCTCTAAAAGATCAATAGAAGAAGATAAAGCAAAGGCTAAGTAAGACTTATCAGCAGCGTAGAGTCGGCTTAAAAGAGCCTTACCGGCCCTGGATTACAGCCATACCCCAAAGTCAAATTCAAAAATTATTTATTGCCATTTAGTTACTATGTCTAACGTACTAGAGAAGACACCGAAGACATCTTCACTACGCCACTTCACATTGGGGTTCCGACGCATTGAGTTACTATGTCGCAATTTATTGCGTTGTTAAATAAAATCACTTGAAGTAGTCAAATTATTTACAAATTGAACTGAAGCTACCAACACTTCGGAAAGTCGATCTGCTGAGAAGAAGGCTGCCCCTGGCTGGCGACCACCCTATATATTTAGTCTGCCGACAAATACCACCGCTTCGAAGGTGGTGGTGGTGTGTTCCAGCAATGGTTTTACAGATGCAGCTTTACCGCACATGAATTTGTGCACTGATATTCATTAAGTTTTATTCTTAGTTCAGAGGTTATTTAAATAATAGATGAAAAGATCCACAATCTCAATCAATCATGGTGTTATTAACAAACACCATGTAATAAGCGAGTTAAAATCAAAACTTAAAGATAATGTTATTTATTTTTCGTCTTTTTGCGATTATTTCTTCTTCGTTTTTTTAGTGTAATATGAAATATCTATATGTGAAAAAATTTTTTTGGCTTTCGCTTGTTAATCATGTCTTTTTATAATCCTTAGTCCAAGCTGTAAGTTTTTCTGTGAATCAAAAATAAAATAAATCTTCTATGGCTGAGAGGACACTATTGCTACTCTTTCAGACTTTTATTTTTTTCCAGGAATTCAACTTCAACTTTTTTTCAAATTTTTATCGAACAACTAAAATGGGAAAGCAAATAAATGATTGCTTCTATTTTGCTTACAAATCTGGACTGAATTCATTGAATGAAGTGTTCAGTATGGACGAGAAGCGAGCTAACTTATCTGGAGACCCATGGTATTTATCATCATTACTGACACGGTTGTCGGGTATTACCACACAAACCGATTGATGGTTGAATGGATTAGTCGACGTCCACCGATAATTTTTACTAGGCCAATCCGCTGCCTTATCACGTAACTTGCAAGAGCAAAGCGGTGGCATGAATTGCGCAACATTTGATAAAAAATAACTAATTCGTATTACGTTACAGCAAAAACAAAGCCATAACAATCCGACGACTGTGCTGTCTCTATCGTACAATCAATGTACTAAAAGTGCATATATTCCCTTTGACTTTCATAATTTTCGTGTGTACTTTTGCGAATTCTTCGTGTGTACTTTTGAAAATTTCTTTTTTAGCTACCAAATTGTTTTGGCGCTAGTATCGTAGCAATAAATGCATTCTGCGATCAACGAACGATTGAACAGCTATCGCTTACATTTTAATACGATGTAAAGCAATGGATCGCGCGTCCGTGGCGTGATGACTGCGCCATTATAGCTGATCGCTAATTTTTACGTGATAAGGCAGCGGATCAGAAAACACCGATCGACTCCGTCGGTCGACCGTCGATTGAATTGTATGGTAACACCCTAAGGATGCCTTTTGTTCAATGCTATTTTTATGACAATGGGACCAAAACTTTGAGACATACGATATTTTTTTTATTACTCGCAATATTCTCTATATGGGTAGCGGATTGGTTGAATCCTAGTTGGAGTGTTAAATAAAACACTTTTTAACCGGATTTATCGCGTATATTTCTATTATATATTATGTATTTATTTATTTATTTCTATTATATATTTCTTTTTATATTCGCGTAGGTCACGAGCGACTGTCCACGGGGACTGCAAAGACACCGAAAGGTCGAGTTAAAATTTAAAATGTAAAAATACGCGATAAATCCGGTTAAAAAGTGTTTAATTTAATAGTATAAATCGCGAAAACTTAAGACAATACTAGTTGGAGAGTGTCTAAAATATCGCTAGTCTAGCTGGGCAAATTACAGAAGATGTTCCGGCAAAGTTTTATGAACAACTAGCTTCTTCCTGAACTCCATCTTCGACCTCATCGTAATTTACCATCGAGTGAGATTGTGGTCACAAAAAATGATAAATGCATGTGAATATACATTTATTGTATTTAAGTAGCTACATTACATTTATTTATCTGGACATACTGTTTTAAGTCACCAGCCCCATTTATCTATCCATTTCAACGCGATTAACTCTAGAACTAATGGTTGTATGATCACGAGGATGTTTTAGGCGTAACTAAATTATGAAATTCTTTATGTATTCATAGGTATGTCGGTTGGAGTACATGTTACGATGAAGAGACAAAGAAATTAAGGTCTTACTATGATAGACCATATTTTCTACCGAAGACTGCGGAGAGTGATATGATTGATTGGATTTTTATGGGCGGCCCAGGCCAAGGAGCACATATGCACGTAAGAAAGCTCTCGTAGTTAAGGAAATATAAATATCTACCTCAGAATAATAATAAGCATTGTTTAGCAAAACTGCCCTGAATAAACGAATGGTAAAATTCGAAAATAATCAGAACGAACCCGGCTTCGATCCGGCAGAAAGACCTCCTCGGGGTCGGTCACAGGTCACCAGCTAATTGTAGTACCTAGATCATTTTTAGTCTGTGTTATCGCTGGTATCGCACTGAATAGTTTATAATCAAGTTGGACCATGCGGCGCCGTGGTTACTGTGTGTATCATACGATATCATAGGTTAAGCAACGTTCGGCGCGGTCGGTACTTGGATGGGTGACCGCCGACCATTCATATCGCACGACGACTGCCGTGCTTCGGTGGGCACGTTAAGCAGTCGGTCCCGGGTGCTGTATACTTGTATACAGTAGTCGTTAGGGTTCAGAAGCCATCTAGGCACCCTAAAAATTCTGGCATCCACCACCCAGCACTGGGCCAGCTTGGTGGATTATGGCCTTTACCTCCTCTTCACCCAGGGGAGAGACTCATGCCCTGCAGTGGGCTCATTACAAAGAGTTGTGATGATGATGATGATGATGTTCATTCGTTAAAAAATAGTTTCTCTGATTTTAGAGTAAAACGGTATAAAAGGAAACATTTCATGTTCCGCCGTAATTAATAGGTGCTCTTCCAGATATTTTTATAACACTTATCATTCACACATACTTGCATGTTATTTTAGGTAGATTCAGTTCGGCACATGTCCTGGCAGGCTCAGATTCGAGGTCGTAAGCAATGGGAACTGGCCCCGCCGCCGGAATGTCTGTATCAATGCAGTTGGATCAAGTTCACAGTACAACCGGGAGAAATACGTAAGTTTCCATAATAATCAGCGTAATAGGCCGCATTTTTTGTTTGTATTGACAGAGAAGTTTGATTTTCAAGCGACTTCAAAAGAAGGAGGTACTCAATTCGTCTGTATGTTTTTTTATGTTTGTTACCTCATAACTTGACTGCGTGAACCGATTTTGATGATTCTTGTTTCAAATGATAGAGGATACTTCACATTTGGTCCCATATACATTTCATCCAAATCTATTGAGTAGGTACTTCATGAATTTTTCAAATATGTATGAATTCGGAATTCATTTACCTTGACGACCTTATACTTCAGTCATGTTCTGTTCATGTTCTGCATTCGTTGATTAAATCTTGTTATTTCGCTTTAGTAAAGATTGTATGACATTATCTATAATTTTGTTTCAGTCGTGGTGGACACAAACCGTTGGTATCACAGGACCAACGTGATGCCTGGAGACATCAGTATCACTATTGGAGCTGAATATGATTAGAAATCCTTATTTATAATAATGACCAAGACTCACTAATATGTTGCAGAATTTATTCATTGCTTTCTCCAACACAATAAATTACCCATGAATGCTGTGAAACCGCATGTACTGGCCAAAACTTATAGACCATTTCAATTAGTCTCGGCAGGCGGCGCGCATGACAAGAAACGATCTATTCTTATTTTGTGGCTTTGGAGGATGCGATACGTTTTGAGAAAATGGAATCGCATTTCTAAAAATGAACTAGGTACAAATATAAAGTTTTAATAGTGATTTTGTGTAATTTCACAATAAATTACCAATTCTGTGATTTGTTGCTTTATTTCTGTGTCAGTTTCCACTTCTTGCCAAACTTTATGGTGCTAGGTCAACAAGAAAAACCCGTAAAGTATTGATGAATCTGCGCGCGACCAATACGCAGCATAAACGGCCTTATCTTTTGAATGCGTTTGTTTTTTCGCTGCTCCAGGGGATTACAGTGGGAGCGAAAGAAAAACATAGAATGTGCCAGCTGCTTCTCTTCCCGGGCATACTGTAAAAGTCAGTTAAGGAACGGAGGTTTTGTTGGTTTTTGCGGGCGATAGGCTGACCCCCTGTCACTGCCATAGTTTCTCTCCATCATAATAATACCTCCAAATTTGTCAAACGTGACATCAAATGGTTTTATAGCATCTGGTGTTCTACCTACCCTATTAAGGATACAGGCGTGAAGTTATGCTTTTCCAGCTAATGCTTTGGGTCGGCAGTGCATCTACTATCCTATTCATAATTTATAGCTTTCATGGGCCCATGACACTATTTCAGATAGCACTAGTGGCCATATATCATAATGTATACGGTAGTTTTTTCTAAGGCAACTATTTCGAGTTGGTTAAGACATTGAATTAATGAATTATTAAAAAGTGCAGTCTGTTTTCCAATGTGAAAGGTTTGAAAAAACATCTTTCGTATTTTATTAAATACTTGTTTATTTTCTTAATATGTTTGTAGATATTGGATATGTGTTTAAATTTTATCTTTTTATCACCTTATTGAAGAGTTTGAATATAAGTTACTAGGATATGGCTATGAAAGTATTTACAACATAATGGGTTGAAAATAATAAAAGTTATTAAAACACTTTGCTTTAAATACAACATTTATTATTTGAATCCTTTACAGAGAAACGCATGCGTCTATTCGAAACAGCTACCACAAATTTAACAATTTATCATTAAATATTCGTATCAGGAAGCTAATTGTTACCTTTGGTACGATCCTACAGGTCTCATTACAAATATAACTAAACTTATATAGTTTTGTTAAGGTATAGTAAAATTAGGTACAGTATAAAGGAAAGTAGAAATATATTAGTATAATAAGAAGAGAAATCTGTATGAGAATTCTATGAATTAACTTTAATATAGAAATAATGTCGGTTATAACTTTAGGACTATTAAGTAGTACTATTTACGACCAACGGAAAATAAATCTAACTGAGATAATGAAAGGGAAAAAGTAATAGCGTTAATTTTATTTGTAAAAAGAACATTTTGATTCAAACCTGGTAACGTTTATTTGTGTCTCAGATAATTGATGTATAAAAATTAACAAATTTATTTATTCATCCAGTGAAATAAAAAATAAAGAGAGCCTGCTATAAAAAAATTAAGTACACAACGAAAATCAGGATTTTTTTATATAAATAAGAAATGAATAAATTAAATAACGCATTTATTTCGATAAAAAAAGAGACCTAGCATAATCAAAATGATTAAAATGACTCAATACGATACCCATCATTTGAGAAATACATATTTTACAAAATGTAGGAAGCTAAACATCGTTACAACATTTATATTGTAATAAATATATATTTGAAAAACACTGATAACTACATTTTAACATGTTAAATATTCCCTAAGGGATTTCGCTAATTTACTAGATAAATAATATAATTACAAGACACATTTCAGATTATCATTTCGTAATATACACTTACTATAAAGAAACAGTGTTTTCCCGTTTACATATAATCTCAAATTGAACTACAAGATAAAGTTTAAGATAAGCATCATTATTCTTACTTCCATACATTTTCGCCTAACGCCTACGTTTTCTATCTCTCTCGCACGTGTACAGTTAAGGGTGTGAGAGAAAGACGCAAAGTATTTCTGTTTACTCCTCCGCTGTGCCGGCAGAGTCTAGAATGATCTCGAAGGAGAATGGCTGGAACAGGTAACCTTCTCCGGCGTAGAATTTGCTCTGGAATTCCACCCTGTGGGACAAATAAGCAACGTTTATTTTGTGAATGGAATTACTAGTAATATTATAATTAATAAAGAATTTATGATCGTTTGCTCAGCAATACCTACAGATTTTTAAGTATCAATATCGGGTTTAAGTTAGAACAAGATATAATAAAAAAGGATTATTTAAGTATGTGTAAACTACTTTCAACTTAACTGTTATATTTTAAATACAGGGTGTTTGGTGGCTAGGTGTAAAGGTTTAAGAGGTGATAAACGAGGTATTTTTGAACATTTCTAGCCATATATAAATTAAATAAATAAATATACGTCTTTGACGAAACTTGCAATATTTTTTTGGAATTTTAGAGAAATACCCAGAATTCGATAGATACGAGTTAATAGTGGCCGAATACGCGCTAGTTTGTAAACATTAACTTTTGTTTCCGATAGTTTAATGTATACCGGACCAATGAAACTACTTTTATGTGTAGTTATGGCTTCTAAAACCAAATGGAGGGATACAAAACTTTAAAAAATCGTATTTTATTGAAACGAGCATTTTTAATGTGCCATAAAAAAAATATAAAAAATTACTCCAAGTAGTTTTATTTGGTCCGACATACATTAAACTATCGGAAACAAAAGATAGTGTTTACGAACTAACTCGTATCCGGGCACTATTAACTCGTATCTAACAAAATCTGGGTATTTTTCTATAATTCTAAAAGAAATCAATAAAAAAATAGCAAGTTTCGTTAAAGACATACATGGCTAGAAATGTTCAAAAATACTTCGTTTATCACCTCCTTTAACCTTTGCACCTAGCCTCTAAACACCCTGTATTCTATGTCTTTGTAAGGCGAACGTATGCCGACTAAATTACCGACATACTTAAAAAGCGCCTAGTATTAAGTACCCATAACCGATGATTATGTGTGAAAAAATTAATGAACGTGGATGGCGTCCCTAGTTTCTGTTCCTACAAAGGGAGACAGGGGTGAAGTTACGTTTTTTTTATATATATTTCTGACACTCACACAACATTATCTAGCCCAAATTAAGTTTCTTAAAGAACTTGTGTTATGGATACTAGATAACTGATATACTTAAGAAATATAAAAACATCCATGACTTGACGACTAATATCTGTGTTCATCACACAAATATTCGCCGCCGCTGGGATTCGAACCCAGGACCTCTGGTATAGAAGGCAATGTATGTTACCGCTACACCAGCCGGTCGTCAAAGCCGGTGTAATACATGACATACATACACGACGTCTCGCCTGTATCCCTTATGGGGTAGGCAGAACACCAGAGTTTACAAGACCATCTGATGTCACGTTTGACAAATTTGGAGGTATTATTATAAAGATGGAGAGAGACTATTGTAGTGGCAGGGGGTCAGCCTGTCGCCCACAAAAACGCCTTTAAAACCTCTGTCCCTTGACTGACATTTACAATATGCCCGGGAAGAGAAGCAGCTGGCACATTCTAAGTTTTTCTATCGCTCCCAGTCCAGCATGGAAGCAATGTATGTATGTAATAATAGTATTAGAATATTACCAGTGCAATCTCAGTGAACGAGGATGGACACAGAGATGGCGGCACATCCCGCGAACACTACGTACAGCCGATACCTACTCATGTTTAATCTAATTCTGCTGGTTCATTCCAAACATAAAAACAAACAGATGTTCCCGTTTATAATTCTTAGATGTAAAAACGTCAGGTGACAAGAAAAAGTCACGAAGACACAAACAGGTAAATCTAAAAATTGTTAAAAATTAACCTTTACCTACTTCATTCGCTTCGAAGATTATTCCGAACATTCAGACAGACAAACGCAATGACGTTTGTAATAATAAAAAAAAAACAGTGCAATATAAAACACTTTTTAATCGGATTTATCGCGTATAATTTTCGACCAACTTCTAAAAACGGAGGAGGTTCTCAATTCGTCTGTACGTTTTTTCTTGTACCTTTGTTACACGATATTTCGGAAGATTATGAATCGATTTTGAAAATTCTTGTTTCATATGATATAAGATACTTCATAGTTGGTCCCATATCAATTTTAATCGGTTGAGTGCTTCATTGAAAATTTCAAACTTTAAAAAAATATATGTATGATTTTGGAGAATGGTTGATGACATAATAACTTAGCCAAAGTTTTGACGTGAAGTGGGTTTTTTTAATGCTATGCATTCGTTGATTATCGTATAATACATTTCAACTCAATGTTTCGCTGTCTTCGCAGATCCCGCGATCACGAGCGACTGATTTAAAATGGTAAAATAATCGATATAACTGTTTTATTTCAAACGAGCGTTTGCCTGCGACTTCGTACATGCATAAACTCAAAAGTCATATTTTCCGTTCCCGTGGGAAATCCTTCCATTATACAAACAGACACTTATTGAGGAACCTTTATACCAAGTATCACATAAGATTTTAAATAAGAAGACAAAGAATAAGATTTTATCATACAAACTAAGACATCATATATTTCCCGTTCCCGTAGGAATTTCGGGAATTCCTATCATAACACAACCAGTCTCTTTTTTAAGAACTTTTATGCCAAGTATTATATCCGTGCACTCAAGCAATAAGATTTTTCATTCAAACTAAAAAGTCCAATAATTCCCGTTCCCGTGGGAATTTCGGGAATTCCTTCCTTAGTGCGCCCCTATATCCACTAAAGAATGTATGTTCCAAATTTCAGCTCTCTACGTCCAGTAGTTACGGCTGTACGTTGTCTGTCAGTCACTCAGTAACGGAACAGTTTTATATATATTGATTGATGATGAATGATGAATGATGACGATGTAAGTTCACATTACCAGTGCAACCGCAGCGTGTGCAGGAAAGCAGACAAGCCCTCCATGAGCACGAGGATGGAGACGGAGATGGCGGCCCAGCCCGCGAACACTATGTACAGGTACACGCCGCCCTGATAACCCGTCGACATCAGCCCTAAGGATACAACATTACATTGTTATTTTTATCATTCATAAACTTCAGAATTTATTTATTTATTTACTATATTCTATAATAACACACATGGAACAAAAGGTTATAAAAAGCGGCCTTATCTCTTTAGAAAGATCTCAAACAGACAATAGAATTTGTAATATTATTGAAAATATGTAAGCGATACATATGTCAATCGTTAGAGTTTAATCTAAATGCCGTCTTAAAATCAAACTTTCACATCGATGCAGTGTATTTTATAACTGAATTTGCTATGTTTTATGTTAAGCGGTTAAAATTTATCATTTTTGTTAATAATAGCAAGTTAAAGTAAAATAAATTAACACATCGACATGGTCTAGGGATATTTCAATTAAACCTAAATAATTAAAATTCTATTAACTTTTTGTTACCTACACATTAAAATAAACCTAGTTTAATAGCCTACCTAATCTGATAATAAACTTTTAGATAAAGTTAACTTTAAAAAAAACTAAGTAGAAGAGAAAAATGCTCAGACAAAATTTCAATCTTTTTTTTTATATTATAAGGATAGGACGTTTGTCTTATATGCCACCTGATAGAAAGTGCACATGAAGAATCGCAATCTTCTTGAAACATCAAAACCTAAACAAAACAACAATTTCTTTAATAAAAATTGTTGGAAAGTTAAAATTAATAATCCGTGGATCCAACTAAGACTCCGATTCTGAAACATCTGCAGCGGTATTGTGCAGGCCAGTCTAAAGATTGAATATCATTCTGTTGTAACCAACTTGTAACGATACGCGCCGTATGTGGACGGGCATTGTCGTGCATTAGCTGGAAATTTTGTCCCATTTGCTGTGTGTGAGGTAAGATTACAGGCTCTAGCACCTTCATCATCTCGGTATTTTAGAGCAGTCATATTGCCGTGGTCCGTTCTACCGCCGAGACGAACTCCTGCCCAAACCATAATCGTGCCACCTTGGTATGCATGAACTTGTTGTAGGTGCTGCAGTCGATTCCAACATCCAGGTTTTCTCCAAACGTGTAGGTAATCTTCGCGACTCAGGAAGAAATCCAAACCTGGATTCATCAGCGAAAAGCACAAGTGACCATTGAGAATGGTTCCAGTTTTCGTGTTCCCATTGTAATCTTCTTCCTCGATTGCCTCTCCTTAGCGCTGGTACCCGAATTGGCCTACGAGCACGTAGGTTGACTTCATGCAGTCGTCTTCTCAAAATTTGACCGCTTACCAGCGAACAATACTCTCTCTGTAGCCTTTGAACCAATTGCATCGCCGTTACATTTGGTTGACTTCGTGCAGCATTTACTATGAATCGGTCCTGTACCACTTCCACCACTACCCCGTGACACGATAACGTGACCAAAGCTTGGATATAACGCTCTGAGTGGTCCTCATGGCTTCAGAAACCGCAATTTGGGTAGCCATATTGACATCCTTGTTTTGAGTATGCAGAACCGCTGCAGATGTGTCAGGAGAGAGTTCTGAGCTGAATTTTAAGTTTTCAACAATTTTTATAAAAAAAATAGTTGTTTTGTTTAGGTTTTGATGTTTCAAAAATAAAGTTCCTTCCTAAAGTTTTCCTCTTCTTCTACGTTTTTTTAAATTTAAATTTATCATCAAATTAGATAGGCTATTAAACATGGTTTAATTTAATATGTAGGTGTCTTAACAAAAGTTAATAGAATTTTAGCTATTTAGGTTTGATTGAAATATCCCCAGACCATGTTGATGTGTGTATGTGACTTTGAACGTTTGGACGCACAAGTGCTCTAAGCTAAGAGAATGTGGTTTATGTTTTTGATGATTCCGAAAATTCAATTAAAAATTATCAATCAATGCCAGTTATCAATATTATTTTAGTAGTTTTTTAAACCCCAGCTGCAAGTTACTTCTATATTTCATGAATTCCAAATATGTTTTGAGTGGTTTTTTATGTTGTAAGATAGTCTGAACATATTATCGCTATACAACGAATAAATCACCAAATTGATATAATCTCTATTATTTTTTAGCAACGCAATAACATATAAATACACAAATAGGCAGGTTTACCTTTCCTAAGCAGCATATTCCAGGCGACCTCGGCCAGCTGCGCATGCGCAAGCGACAGCGCCCACAGACGTAAGTACGACGCTGTGTGCGAGATGCTGCCCAGCACGTACTCTATTGTGTGGATGGCCTGCGAAATAAAAACGTTACATTAAAATAAATAAATGGGTTATTGCTTTAAACATACAATAACAATCAAACAAGTCAAATCTTCATTTATTTGTCCGTGTAAGGTTATACTATTACTATCACTTTGGCGATGGGGTAAACCCGTGTGCCTCAGAAACCAGTGGTTGCGGGTTCGTTTCCCGCACGGAACAAGAAAACAAAAATGTTCCGTGTCTGGGTGTCTATCTATTTATGTATTTATATTCTAGGTTCCACCCTAGTTCGCGTAAATGGTATCCCATAACGCAAGCTATGCTTACTTAGGGGTGTAGTTGGTGTGATTGTCTGGGGATTTTATTATTATCTACAAAATATTCTGGGGCCATTATTGTTTACAATCTTCATAAACGATATATCATCATGCTTCCTATATAGCAAGATATTCCTTTATGCAGATGATATGAAGATAATGTGCCCTATTCAATCAGATCTAGACTGTAGCAAGCTTCAACAAGATTTAAATAGGTTTGACAATTATTGCAAATTAAATAAACTAGAATTAAACTCATTAAAGTGCTTTATATGTACATTTTCACGCAGATCATCGACTATTGAATTCAATTACATCTTAAATTCTACTAGCTTAGTTAGAACCACAGCAATGAAAGATTTAGGCGTTACATTTGACAACAAATTGTCATTTCAAAACCAATATGATTCCATAGTTACTAAAGCCAACAAGTCACTTGGATTTGTGCTACGTATGTCATCTGAATTTTCAGATATCAAAACCTTGAAAGTACTGTACTGTGCCTTCGTGCGTAGCCAGCTGGAATATTCTTCACAAGTATGGAACCCTCAATATTTAACGTACATCTCTCGTATTGAAGGCGTTCAAAAGAAGTTTCTACGCCACCTCCAATTTAAATGTAAAAATTATATTGAAGGATACGAAAAAAGATGTAAATGGTTCAAGCAAATTTTATATAAATACCCCTCACAAGACCACAAGACACACTCCACTCTTACACGTACCGCTTGTAAATATAAAATATCGTAGAAACTCCTTTTGTATCAGAGCTCCACGAACACTTAATCAATATAGTTTAGTATTAAACAACAATGACTTTGACCTTTTTTGTTTAAACTTCAATACATTTAAAAAACAATTTAATACAAAATTTTTCAAAACATAACATTAGGTATTTTAATTTTTTGAGTTTGTAACCTGTAATTAATGAATCACAAAAAGAAAAGAATTTTGAATTTTGTTATTAGGACAAGATGTGATATTTAAGTTTTACCTATATGTGGAAATTTGTTAATTGGCGTTCTATGATCTATGTTATCTTTAAATATGTTTGTAATTAGCTGTAAGTTTCCCAAAGAAATAAAAATAAAATAAAATAAAATAAAAATCTACAGAAACAACAGGAAAATCTCTCAGAGTACCTTAACTCAAACACAGAAATCATAAAAAGTTTGCGCAAAATGGAATACGAGAACTGTCACGAAAATCATTTGAAAAGAGTTCAACTATAGACCCACAGCTTACCTGATGAATGAAGACCTCAGTGATATCGTCATCGTGGCCCCCCGCGGCCGGCACGGGCGCGCCCCCCGCCGTTCCGTTCTCTGTGCCTTCGATGCTCTGGTGGCCTTGTCTCTGAAACAATCATGTAAGGATCAATATAAAGACTTAAACAGATAGCTTACGTGGTCTATAAGTCAACATTTCTAACTAGCTATCGCGCGCGGTTTTACCCGCGTAACTTTTGATCCCGTGGGAAATGCGGGATAAAATATAGCCAATAAGCTTCCTCAAGAGTTGAGCTTTCAAATGCAAAAATATTTTTTCAAATCCCACTTGTAGTTTCTGAGATTAGCGCGTTCAAACAAACAAACTCATCAGCTTTATATATTAGTAATAGATTAAAAAAGCCCAAGATCGCTAAATAACTTGCAATGTTTGTGAATACCAGATAACTGATAATGCCTTAGTAGGTACCTAATGGTCCTTACAAATCTGACGCCAACATCGACATGCAAGGAAGAACGGTCTAAACAAGAAATGTATAAATACACATGTGGAATACCTTATCTTTCTTACTAATATTAGAAATATGAAAGTTTGGATCTATTTGTTCCTCAGTCACAGAAGAGCCGCTCATCCGATTTGGAGGAAATTTGGCATAGTATTACAGTCAGTCTTTACAGGCGGACTCAAAATTGCGCGATTTAGCTAGTCAAAAATAAGTTTCCTAAAGAACTTATGTGATTAAGGTTGTCATCTGTTGGGCAACTCGTAAATCACTTAATAAAATATTAATGTATTTACTCTTTTATTTTGAATAATGAAACAGTATTGAAGTATTGGAATTGAATCACATAGAACAAGCGCTGAAAATTACATAGTGTTAGTTCATGTATTTAAAAAGTATACTTACAGCCCTCTCCTTTTGCTCCTTCATGATAAAGTAGGGCTTTCCGAACAACATGACTGGGACGCACATAAGAGCGATTATCACGAACAACTGGAACAAATATAAATATTTAGTTTCTAATCCGAAACCACTTTGGAAAAAATAATGAATTACATGTACACTTTAGGCGTAATAAAGTAACTAAAATCCATACACAGGAATATTAATGATTTATGGTATTGAGTGTACTAATGTAGCCGCTACTTTTTTCCATTTAAAAATATTTATATCATAGTGTAAGATTCAATTTCAGTTTATTTTTACACCACTTTTTGTTACTTTGAATATCTTGAATTACGAACTTGTACTTTACTTTTTATACAGGGTGTTTGCAGGTTAAGTAGTCGAACAAAGCTTCCTAAAAAAGAGTTCTCTCAAAAAAATGAAAATTACTCTTCATCAAACTCAGGGCTATGATAATTAATTAGGTATAATAAAAAACAAACAGCCTCTCATCAATCATTTCTATTTGGCTACTTAGCCTTAAATACTCTATATCGTTGTCTTTTAAGCTATTGCATAGCTTCTATCGCGGGCCTTTAGCGTGGGCACCGAATCCAGAAATTCCGTAACGAAAAAAAAACCTCCGACCGGCACAGGGGTGATACTTTGATTTCATAACCTTATATGCGGGCTTTAATAAACAATCAGCGCCATCTACTAGGATTGATCTAATATGAAGTTCTACAACTTGTAGAACTTCATATTAGATCAAACATTACTGCATTAATAAAATAATTATAATTGCATAAGTTGATAAAAAATGCTGTGCAATAGCTTTACCGCGGCAGCCTCCGAGTGCCACACGTCTTTTTTTATTTACCTTTTGTATAAACATCTGTCCAGCGAACATGACTTGATCGCACTGCGGCCTGTTGTTGGGGTCCGTTTTGAATAACATCATGTTGATGAACGTAATCAGGATAGAGGGCGCGCAGAACGCTGACGTTTTTACAATTTCTGTAGAATAGAAAGTAAATTTAAGTAAAGCAACTCCAAATTACGTATTATTTTAAATTTAGTAAATCCTAGGGATTTTTAAACTAATTGGCTATGGTAGGTTTAGAGATTAGTCTGCTAGCTTTTGATGAAATCTATTCGATAACAGATGGCGTAAAAATAAAGAGATGGGTAACTAAGACAAATACTACAAATTTCAGCCGATGCGGGAAAGGTCATAAGGTCACTGATTGCGGCACAAGTCTTGTTTTAGCTGATTAGGTTGACTAGTGTTGTCAAAATATTTTGTAGTAAAATGATTAAATAAATTTATATGAAAGTTTATACCAGCACTGATCATGCTAATTCTGTTACTATATATTCTACTTATCTCTTACACGTTGTATAACCACAATTCTAACAAATAAAGACATTTGAATTTAATTTGTTGCAGTTTTTTTTTATAAACTTACCAGGTTCCTGACTGCCATAGAACGGTGGTGTGGACCCGTACGTGGTCCACTTGATGAACATCAGCAGAACCATGTAGAAGAACAGCAGAATCAGGAACATGATTTGAGGGATGAACTCCACGTATATGCTGATGCGGCGCTTGAAGTACCTGGAGATTTATAAATTCTTTAAATATCACGTTACTTTCAACAGACTTCCAAAAAAGGAGGAGATACTAAATTCATCTGTTTGTTTTTTTGTGTCTTTGTTACACGATATTTCGTACAATTACGAATCGATTTTGAAAACTCTTGTTTCATATGATAGAGGATACTTCATAGTTGGTCCCATATAAATTTCATCGCAATCAGTTAAGCACTTCATTGAAAATTTCAAAGTTTCGAAAAAATATGTATGATTTCGGAGAATGTTTACGTTGATGTCATTGTAACTCAGCCAAAGTTTTGAATTTTTTTGATGTATAAAAAGCGAATCATAAAATCGATTATTCATGATAAAGTAGAAAAATAATGTTTAGTAACAAACTTACAAATGGTTCCACAGAGACATGCAGACTCCAAACAGCATGTGGAATACTCCGATGATGATGGAGATCTTCATCTTGTAGGCGTTCATGAAGATGATCTTGTTTGCTTCAGCGAGCTGGCGGAAAATAAAAAAAAAAAAGTTCTCTTTCTCAAATACAATTGAATGAATAGTACAGGAGTTATTTTCCATTATTTCTGCATCAGTCTTATTGTTTACATTGAAAAAAAAAAAAACATTTTTTTTTATAAAAACGGGAGTGGACTTATCGGTCGCTTTAAACCTTTTGTATGGGGACTGTTAACGTGTTAATATAGGCTTGTATTATGAAGGCCACACAGCAAAACTACTTGTGTACACCCAGACTTGAGTCAGTTCGTTTCCTAAACAGTAGTGCGATCACAGAACTTTATTGATTTGTATCTGTTGGACGGGGAGCAAAAGAAAACTATAGAATGTACAGTCACGTCAAATAAGATTGGATTTTCATTGGAATTTGAAGCTTATTACAAGCGATTAAGTTGCGAAATGTGTACATCTTATTACACGTGACTGTACCAGCTGCTTCTCTTCCCGGGCTCACTGAATAAGACAGTAAAGGGACGGAAGTTTCAGCAGCATTTTTGTGGGCGATAGGCTGACCCCCTGTCACTGCAATAGTCTCTACATTGCAAACATGACAGATGGACTTTGATGTTCCCCATAAGGGATATACAGGGGTGAAGTTATGTATGTTCTTATAGTATGGAGTCCGTTCCAAGGTGAACATGTTGTATTGTTATAGATAAACTACAATGTTGCTTACAGAACTCGCAGAAAAGCTCTCTAGCGATAAGGCCGCCTTTTGTAAAGTGTTTTTCTTTTCTTTATAACGTTTTTTTAGATTTATTATTATATTTAATAAAGGATAAATAAATACAAAAGCTCACCTGCCAAACCGGATCGATACCGAACGGATAAGGAGTCTGCGTATAGTCAAAAGAATCAGGATTTAGTTGCAACAATTTGTTCTCGAGCAACGTAGAAGCATTATAATTGTTTCGCCATGAAGACCCGAATATGTTGAGACTCTTCGAGAATATATCGTTGTATATCAATCCGGTATACATTGAGAAGAGACCCATGAGAAGGATTATGTAACGCCCGCCGAAGAATATTGTCCAGATCTGTTGAGTGAAAAGTATATAAATAATATATAGGTATGTTTAAATCAGCTTAAAATCTTTATTCTATTTAGAAATTAAAATATTAAAATATTTTTTTGGGTGTCGAAGAAGCAGTAAAAAAGGCTGCATATGAAGCAATAACTCCAATAACTCCAATAGTTATGTGGTAGCTGAAAATCAGCGTCACAGTATGACAGACTTGTAGCACTCCTGAGCTACAGCCATTTATATAATATAGTTTAAACATAATTTATATATTTTATTATTTTATTGTCACGTACACCACATTTAAGTATTATTTTATTTTATTAATTACACAATATACTTATATTTACTGTAAATTAAGCAAATAATATATTTTAAAATTGATATTTGTAGTACCTACCTAGTTCATTTTAATTCATTTAATATTTGTGTGTGTTCGATCCATTACTTTAATTAAGTAAGTATAGCGATTGTTATCTGCATAAATTGTATAAAAGTTTTTAAGTAGTCAGTGAAATGTTTTGTTTGTCTGTTTTGTTCGACTTTATGCAAACTACTCTAGGATATCCTGTTATTGGCTAAGATATTTTGTTACTCTAGATTTAAAATTATTTGTTCTGTACCTATAATGCTGTTGGATATCTTGTTAAGAAATAAATAAATTTATAATTTTATCTTCGTATGAAGTTCTTTGAATTTACGAAATAAATACATTAATTTCATTTTGTATTGGGCGTTGTCTCGATCGTTCTAAGCCCAATCCGACATCGAATGAATACTAATATCTAGTATCTTTAGACTGACTAAAGTCTAAAAAGACTTGAAACTATAATTGATTATCGTACACAACTAGTTGGTCCATTATGTATTAAAATAATAGCCACTGACATAATCCATTGATGAAAAATACAATACCATTATTTCATTAACATTCTATATAGCAATTTAACTTATTACTACAATCGTTGATTGTACTTTTTTAACTCCTACTTTTTAAACACACGCGTGTCCATAGGCTTTTTCTGATGCCATAATATGATGTGATTATATTACGTCATTACTGTATTAGTTGACCATTAGAATATAAGCATAATGCTATTGCAAATAGGCAATTTTATATCGTTTTTTTTTGGCATATGCATATGAGAAGAAGAGGTATTGTTTATGTCACTGGGTTGTCTGGAAGAGATCGCTTTATAGCGATAAGGCCGCCTTTGTGCAGATGTCTCAAAATTTTGTATCATTATGTTACTTTTTATGTTGCTGGTATTATGTAATTATTATAATTTAATTCTTTATACTAATTTATTATATGAAAAGAGATTTTTATTCACCTTTGCTTGGTGGTAGGATCCCTTCTGGGTCCGCCTGGCTAGCGACCACCCTTTATATAAAGTCTGCCGCCAAATGTTACCGCTCCGGCGGTAATGTGTTCCGGCAATATTGTATAAAGAGCCAGTTCCCTCCTAAACCCGTGTGCTTTCATCTTCGACCTCATCATCACTTACCATCAGGTGAGATTGAGGTCAAACGCGGGTTTAGTCACTTATAAAAAAAAAAAAAAACCTTGAAGTTTTTGTTTTAACCCATGGCGGATTAAACAGACGTATTAAATACGTACCTCGCTTTCAATTTTCTTGGCTTGCAACGGTTTTTCTTTATAGCACATCCAGAATCCAAAGGCGGCCATGAGAGCGCCGTGGCCCAAATCTCCAAACATCACGGCGAATAAGAACGGGAATGTTATTATCGTGTACGGCGCTGGAAATAAAGAAAGGATGTAGTAGTTCATCTTATTGAATGGTTATTTGCTAAATAACATAACATTTTGAGAGTCGCTTCTTGGTTGACACAACACTAGAAATAATACGAGTATTTGTCTTTGATTCCTTATTTTTTTTTTATTGTTTTTAACAATTTGTCAATTTGATAAATAGTTTTTTTTTTGCTTTATGATTAAAATGCAATATTACAAAAACAACGGGCCTCCTGTCACAATTAAATGACATAAGTCTCTTGTGACCACGGGGTCTGTAATGGTGCGTACAGATTGCTGTAATGGAACTTGTAACATTCTGCGCATTTTACGTCCAAATACACAACGTGCGCAGAATGTTACATTGCTAGTTACATTATTAGCAATCTGTACGCACCATAAGGAAATCGAAACGCCGCGTTTCAGTGAATAGGTCACAAAAGTGTAGACATACCCGGATTGACCTCTCGATAAGTAGCGACTCCGTAAGCATAGATGAGGTTCTGGAAGGCCGACGTGAACTTATTAGTTCGATTGTATGTCGGCGGGTCTTCAGCCGTTTCCATTCGATTCAGGATCGGTGGTACTGAGCTACCGCTGCGTTCCTGAGTGAAGAAAATGTGAAAAGATTTTATTTTTACATCTCTTTTTATTTCAAGTTTTAAATTAAAATGAAAAAAAAAAACAACTATTAAATTTTATTTTCAGATCTTTAAAAAGCCTTTTACCTTTTATTAAAATCGCTTTAGTACAATTAAATAATATAAGATTTTTTATCATGATCTTATTGTAATTTTTTAATGTGTATGACAATTTGAAAACTATAGCAAAGTACTTGCAATGTTATGTGTGAGCCAATAAAAAAACAGTACAAAATGTACAATTCTCCTAAGGGTACCTTCAAACTAGCCAATCTGCTAAGTCGCGTTGCTGAGTTAAAATATGTACCTAATTAGTGTCCGTAAAAATTGCTCACACACTTTACAAATTACATCTACAAATCAAATCAATTGTGATAAACAATATTGTTTTCTACAACAGGGTTAATTTTAATTAATGCAACAACTCTTGCGGACAGCCTCTCCACATCAATCCCAACAACATTTGTTCTACGGCTTATTACGAATCTTGATAAATAACACAAATAATAAGAGCAAAACTATTTTTGCTCCTTACTCTACATTTGTATGAAGCGATAATTTACTGCGCAAGGTGTGTGGCATACCTACGCTCAGAGTAAATATAGTTACGCCCCTAAACAGAGGCTATAAATATTTTTTGTATGGGAGTTTTATTTTTTTTAAACTATTAATTTAAAAAAAGTCGTAGAATAAATGTTGTTGGGATTGATGTGGAGAGGCCAGCAAGAGGTGATGCGCTTATTAAAATTAACCCTGTATAAAAAGAAGCACTCCCAACTTACCGTCCCCCGTCTCAACGCCAGCTGTATAGTCTCCATATCCAACGCAGGCACCCAGCACTCCGCAATCAGACATTTCTGTGTGACGTCCAAATTGAACAGATTCAATGTGTGGTAGATCGCTTTGATCTTGCGAACTTTGACGAACCAGTTCTTTATGTTCTTCGCCGCGGCTACCAGGACCCGGTGGCGATGGTCTTGCGTCTGTCCAAGAACCTAGAAAATTAAAGATAATTTTAAGTTTTTTTATTAAAAAAAAATTGTGTCTTATGACTACATACATAAGTTAACGCCTGCATCCCTTATATTCAAATTATGGGTAGAACACCAGAGGTTATAAAACCATCTGATGTCATGTTTGACAAATTTGGAGGCATTATAATGGTGGAGAGGGACTATTGCAGTGACAGGGGTTCAGCTCCAATAAAACCTCTGTCCCTTATGCCTAAGTGTCTAATTAGTATACTTCTCATATAAAATGTTCAGCTCTCCTGCTGGATATTTCTATGTATTGTTATTGAGAGATAACCACTATGAAGACTACTTATGGCGGGTTTCAATATTATGAAAACTGTTCGTTTTACCTACGAACTATAAAAATCACTACCAAAATGCCTTTCTATATTCAAAATCTTGACATCTAATGGCGGGTTTCAATATTCAACTGACTACTATGCGTAACCGGTACAGGTACAAAATTGGTAGGAAAAAAGTAGCGTTTCACAATATCTACTAGCTACGGGCTGTAAGTTCTCAAATTTGGCATGGGCCCTCCTTGCGTGACGTTCTTCCAAGAAAATAGGTGATATGTGATTTATAGAATATCACGCATTCGCAAATTATTTGTATGCTATTTGAGCTAAAGAAATATATAAACTTATTCAATTTATGTTTGCTATGTTTTAGTATTCAATAAATAAATTATAGTATGTTTTTAGCGCTTTTTATTAATAATTGCGTTTAACTGCTTACGTAAAACGAAACGCCAATCCTACGACTTATTTTGCCATTGGTTGAATCACATTTTTATGACGAAAATATTTAAAAGAAAAATTATGTAATTCAATAATATTCGTCCTTTTTTCAAAAACAGTTATAGATAAGTTAGAAAGAGAAAACTGGATTATTGATATGTTGACAGATATTTGATAGGATATATCGTTAAATGAATAAATTTTTACGTCGTTGGCTAGATAAAATGACCTATTCTTTAATTGGTCATACGTAATGAAAACATAACTCTTATTGGCCGCAGCAGACTGCCATGCTACCTTTACCTCATTGGTTTAATTAATAACTTGTTACGTCGTCGTTGGCTAGATATAATGACTTATTTTGTAAATGGTCAAATGTAACCTAGCAACCCATTACAGTCAAACAGTTCGTAAGCAGTGGTTTAGATGTCAAGATTTTGAATATAGAAAGGCATTTTGGTAGTGATTTCTATTGTTCGTAGGCAAAACGAACAGTTTTCATAATATTGAAACCCGCCATAAACCACTTCCTACCAGTTTTTTACCTGTACCGGTTACGCATAGCAGTCAGTTGAATATTGAAAACCGCCATTAGTGGTACAAGCAAATACTGTAACGGTTGTATTAGTAACAACTTCAATAGGCACCTAAAGTTCGAATCTCGGTTTTGACGGATATTTTTGAAATAGACGTGTTTATGATTGATTATATGACTTAATTTCTAATATGTCAGTATGTTTATGCTTATAGTTCTAAGTATATTCTCCTATCGGTTATCGATAATACCAATTTTTAAAGAAACTCAATTTGGCTAAATAAATAAATACATATTTCTGACACTCACACATCATTCATTCTTTCATTCATCCATTAATTATCTAGCCCAAATTAAGTTTCTTAAAGAACTTGTGTTATGGATACTAGATAACTGGTATACTTAAGAAATATATAAACGTACATATTGAATAAATACATATTTTTTATTAGAATAAACTTAAATAAACATAATATAAACATCCAAGACTTGACGACTAATATCTGTGTTGATCACACAAATATCCGCCGCCGCCGGGATTCGAACCCAGGACCTCTGGCATAGAAGGCAATGTATGTTCTACACCAGCCGGTCGCCAGTATTTATTAGATATGGTATTTAAATTTATAGGGAGACATTTTTTCAAAATCCTGATTGCCTACTCATCCAATGAAATAAGAACGATCACAAAATGAGTAGGTACGTATAGCAAATCTTAACAAAAGGACATAAAATAAACGAGCTGGATCGTATTCAACACAACCACACACAAAGTAACCGTATACACGTTAAGTTATGACTCATTAAACACTATAGCTAAGTTACCCCTGACACCGAATCTTAAGACCACCTAAACAAGTACAATGGAGAACGTGTTAAGTTATCGTCAATTCATTGGACATCGGATGCTTCTCACGGCACACATTCTTAGTAACTTATAAATTCAATAAAACAGTAAAGTATGGTTTACTGATTATAAACTCGCATAATGATAGTGCATTTGACACGGTCTATAAGATTTATTTTTTATTATTATGTAAGATTTTGGACTTTGTCTTGTTATAGAAAGTTAGATAGGATGTACGGATGATTTGGTATGACTCGTTCATGCATTAATCATCGCCTGGAAAATCTAGATTTTCGTATTCATACGAAGATGTAGCACAAATAGTTAGGAAGGGACTGACACTTTATAAACACCAGCATTTTCACGCGGTTTTATCCGCACTTTTTCGAATCCCATCGAAAAAGTAGTTTTTATGCTATTCCAGACTGAACACTATCACCATCCCAAATCTCATTCAATCTCATCCGTCGAGCCGTTCTGCGGTGATTGAGGAACAAGATAATCGTAAGATAAAACCACGGAATGGCGATATAAAGGATGGTAACTCGCCAGGCACACCCTAAATGGTTCTACCACTAAACCGGGGTTACTCGTTTGTCATCTCTTACAATACGCTTTACATGGCAAATACATGGGCGGTAGGAGTATTTTTGCAATTAAATCATGAAAAAAAACATGGTTCGATTATTGACTTGGTCTCAGTCAAAGCAACAGGGTCTTTGGTATCACCCCAAAAAGTAGAGTGTGCCTTGTCGGTAGTAGCCCGTCGCAATCCAGCGCTCGGGTGAAGCGAAATCACTCTTACGGCGGCGGTGGCGCGCTGCGTCTGTCCGCATCGGGCGACAGCTGCCTTCCCAGGGTCCTCTCGGTATCATTCTGATTAGCAGAGTGGACCGATGAGGACACAGAGGCGGCGAACTCTGGCGTGCTCTGGCGTCGGCGGTCTTGGATTGTTTCGGCGCAATCCGCCGGGGCTCGCGGGCAATGCCACTGGCGATACCGTGGGCCCCAATTATGGCGGGGAGGTACACCTGGAGGTTTTTAGTGAGTCGGTTCGGCCTTCTGTCGGATCATCCCCACATAAAGAAATGTCTTTATTTGCCAGGAAGTTGGTACATTTTAGGTCCTAAAAAGTAATGTAAGTTTCACAAGATCCTACCAACAGGTGTTGGTGTGCAAAATTTGGTGAAATGGAATATAATTTTAAAATGGCATAGTATTGAATTCGTCCTAATGTCAAAAAGAAAAGGTTGCAATTAGAAAAAAATAAGATACATTAATATAATTTGAATGTCTTTAAGCACTTGTCATTTAAAAAATCTGTTACTTTGTAATAGAGTTTGTATAGAAGTCGATTTTTTTTTTAAATGATGTCATCGGTAAATTCTTAATACCTTGAGGGATTTTATTAAATATTTTTACCGCCATACTAAAAATATTTTTTTGAAAAACGCATAGCCTCTGGGCTGGAGTATAAAGCATTTCTGCATGTCTACTATGTCCAGAAATCATGTTCCGATTTTTGCTCAATATGCTACCTTGAGGTACTCCGTATTTGTTTTCGCGTTAAGGGGAACATACTGTGTTGTCTACTATGTCCAGAAATCATGTCCCGATTTTTGCTCAATATGCTACCTTGGGGTACTCCGTATTTGTTTTCGCGTTAAGGGGAGCATACTGTGTTGTCTACTATGTCCAGAAATCATGTCCCGGTTTTTGCTCAATATGCTACCTTGGGGTACTCCGTATTTGTTTTCGCGATAAGGGGAGCATACTGTGTCTATATTTTCCGTTAAAGTAGCTTAGTTCCAAACATTGAGATCTATTTTCTAAGTAGCTTCGAATCCATTCGTTTGCTTTACCTCTTATGCCACATTTATCTGTTTTTAATAGAATGCTATGCGATACAAAGCACCGATCGTTACGTGAGGTACTATGTGTCTCGGGGACGTAATAGCACGTTTTCCTCCAGCCAAAAAAAGGGTCTTTGGTATCAGATCAATTAAGCTAACGGAAGCTAACGGAAGAGTTTAATGTGAACATCTGCCTTGTTTAGAATAACGATCTGTTTCCGGTCAATTACAATTTGATAAACACGGCAAAATAGATGTTTTTTCTCTTGTAGTTAAAATGTGTCCTTGAAGATTACGGCGTGTGGTGAAAACATCATTGCAGACCTTGAGCTGGAGTTTTATTGAAGCTGTTTTGCATAATTTTACAAAGTTAAAACAAGGAAACTTGAGTAGATTTCTCAAAAAATATAGCAACATAAAAATAACGATCTACTACTTGTTAAAGCTGACTAATAAGATTGAATAAAACCAGAGGACGGATGGCCTGCCACATAAGATTATATTGATTAGGGTAAATATCATCCTGGCCGAACCAACTCGGCCGTCACGACCATAATGTTAGCGTTTCCTAAATTAAAGCTGGCTAAATGCAGCAAATCATTTATAGGAATGTCAATACGTATATATAAAAAAATCCGAAGTCAATTCAATCCCCGCCGTTCAATAAATTTAAATCAATCATTAAAAACACTCTATCTCGAAAAGCTTACTATAAAACTAAAGATTACTTAGACGATAAAAAGGCATGGGATTAAGCACAACAGGATATTTCAAAAAGTTTCTAATTACTTAATAATTTTGTTTACAACTTGGCTGTGCAGTATACATATGACATACTGGTGACTGTCCCACTCACTCCCCCACACATGCTCCCTCAGGCGGCATGGCTAGTGGTAGCGTCGGGTATCGGGTCACCCTCTTCCCTAAAATATGGTTGAGGAGGGTGATGGCTGGTGCTTGCGTTATACTCGTGAACGGGTGCTGCTAGCGATGCCAGGTCGTTTTGCTGATGATACTATGACTATTTTATTCCATTCTTGTTTAAATACTTTGGTCCCAGTTTGTCATGTTCATGTTGTGCAACCATAGCTCAATGCACCTACTATTGGTTGTGGCATGACATTGGCTCTCACAATAAGCTGAATTGTGTTTGGTTTTTTTTTCATGGCATGATCAATTTGTACTGTATGTACCCCAGAACAGTTAAAAATACCTTTTTTAACTGTTCTGTGGTATGTACCTATTTGTATTAATTCGTATAATCCTGACTGAAAATGAGTGCCAAGAGTTTTTTTCCGCCGGATTTTTTGTCTCTTGCTCTACTGAAATATCTTATTCAATAACTATCAACACCATGTTAAAGCCGAAGTACAAAATTGTGACGTCATTAAGCAGCCATTCGATGGTCTTATGATGAATAAATAAATTCATTTCATTTCATTTCGTCAAGCTTGACAATACCGACATTTTCAGAAGAGGCTCTATCCAATTGTAGACGTATTTTAGATGACGTGTTGCTGATTATGTAAATAAGGAAAAAATAAAATTCAAAGAACTGATAAGTCATTTTCCACTTTACTTGCTATATTTAATCTACAAAATGTTTACCGAATGAAGTGTGAAGCCATTCGTATCATATTATTACTATTTCTTAGGATTTTTACGGCAACAAAACATAATCAAAGGTATGCAGGAAAACCGATACATTATTTCCCTAGAATGAGAGGAAAAAATATTTTCCGACTATCGTGTACGAATCGCTTGTATTGAATGGTGTCTTGGTATTATTTGTGTGTAATATTCCATGTTTTAGCAATAATTTTGCTGTCACAGACAATCATGTGAATCAATGACTTCATCACAGGATAATCAATAATAAACCGTAACGTGACCTATAATAGAATTCAATGGCGTATAAATTGCAAGTGTCTCAGGTGCAACAAAACAGTTTTCTGTAACATATTTTATAGGCAATTTAAAAGCCTATGAGCATATTAATATGTTCATTGTAGAAAATTATAGTTCGCTTTTATAATTTTAATCTATATTCGATATAGTTAATTTTACGATATTACAGGTAAAACAACCTATAAACTGGTTCACAATTAGGTACGTAAGTAGGTTAAATGGAACGCAGTTATTGGTCCTTTGACAAGTTGATTATTGAAACTTTTAAGTGCTTAACCGATCGATGAGAAACTAATCTATTTCCTACTTTCGCTTTTTTAATTTGTGATGTACTCTCTTGATCTCAATATCACCTGATTTTAAGTGACGATGAGGCCGAATTTCCGGAGATTTTACAAAGTAAACAGAAATTTCTTTAATAATGTCAGGCGTTTAAATATTCTCATAGTTCATGTTTCAGCAGTGTCCAAAGCAATAAGTTCCTTTAATCTCAATGTCAAAATTCAAACAGAGTTTGTTGTAAGAACCATTAATAAAATCACAATCTATCTATACTAATATTATAAAGCTGAAGAGCTTTTTGTTTATTTGTTTAAGCGTACTATCTCGTAAACTACTAAGTCGTAAATTGTTTTTACCTTTGATATCCCTTCATCAAGAATTTTTTGATCATTAAAAGTAGCCATAAATCCACGGCTGCAAGTTCCAAGAGAAAATTCATCATACAAGGCAAAATAAACAGTGTCTCACCGTGTTAAGGTCTTCAATTCTAGTCATAACTCCCATGGCCATTTCCCGCCGATCCGCCGGCGCTTCAGGACAAGGGTACAGAGTAGCGCGGAAACCTTCGCAGATCTTCTTCACTCGGGTCTTTAGCTGGTCTCCTTGGAAGAAGATGATGAACACCGATTTGTAGACCTGGTCCGACTGTAAAAGGATATAATGTTAGACTGATGTAAAAACAACTTGTGCTGAATTTGCTGTATTAGATTTTTTATTCCGAAAGCTATTTTTTGGAAGTTCACGAAGAAAGAGTGAATATCTCAGCGTGTTTTCTTTCATCGCTGGCTGTCTCTCAATTATTTAAATTGATCACAGATCCATTCTAGGTTTTTCATCTGACGAACATTCGTTGAAAATTGAACACCTCAAGAAACCTACTACATTTTTATGTACGACAGATGAATCCTTCAATAATTTTCCTTTGAGCAGATTCTATCTTTAAGGTTCGTACTTTGCTTAGATTTTATCTCTACTAAGGTGTTGATTCTTTGACAGTTCTCCATGGAGTAATGACAGCGAATCTATGCTTGAGTGTGATTAACCCTTACAAAAGCTTTAATAAATAGGCTTTAGTGCCGATTGCTAGAAACAATTGCCGCTCTCTGAAGCCGGGCCTGTCAGTAACTTCAGACACGCAACAATAACTAAACAACTGAAGTTCGTAGAAACAATTGCCATTCAACCTCCAGCGGTGCATCAATTTCAGCCTTCCCCAGGAACATATTGCTTTTTTATTACACACTAAGCCCGCGTCAATCTCTCAATCTCGCCTCATGGTAAGTGAAGATGAGGTCGAAGATGACAGCACACGGACCTAGGAAAGAACTGGCTCTTCATAAATTTTCCGGAACACATCACCCCTAGAATGGTCACATTTAGCGGCAGATTTTATGTGAAGATTGGTAGCTAGCCTGTCAGGCCCTGACGGTATCCTACATACAAGGGGGGTCACTTGGATTAGTCGTCTTTACCGACACGCTTAGCCAGGGGTCATCGGGCCAATCTAAGCCGACCTAAAATGGCTGCTTTTAGCGTGCCACTGCATCGAAAAATTGTCGGAATCATAGAAACAATTGCCACTCACCGAAGCGGGATCCTCCAATGGGGTGTCAATCTCCGCCTGCCTCAGGAACACGTTGCCTCTGCAGGCTCGCCACAACATCCTCTCAAACGCAGGTATTCTCTCGCGTAGTATTACCCCAGCCACAAAACTAAACAGGACTTCGTGTTAGCATCCAGGGATTTTTTTAATAATAGGCTGCCTGTTTAGGGCCATTGGAGGAATGAGAATGACGACCTATACTTAAAATTATCTATATGAAGCTTGCTCCCACCATGGTTTTATTTTATTTGCATTGCGTAAATTAAAGTTATCGACCAAGGCATTCGAGAGAACTAACCATTCAAGTTAAAATAAAAATATTAATCTTTATATCTATATCGTCTTTCTTATTCCTCAATAACTTTGGCTGTCTAACAGAGCAACCAAGTTATGTATTCTCCGAGTTTTATTAACTTGTATCTTTCAGCAACATAATGAAATAAAACCTTTATAAATATGATCAGAAATATTAATGACTTCATTAATAAGACTACATACTGCAGATACTTATGTTGTACTTTAATCAACACTAGCCGCATCACTACAAGTTTATAAAACTCTAATACAATCAACAAAGAAAAGTAGTTAAATACCGTAAATATACATAAAATATATACATTGTGAAAAATATATGTAGAATTTACAACTGCAAGAAGTTAAAGCCGTATTCACATTAAAATAATTGTAAATAATCTAAAACTTCAATAATTTACGAAGACATTTAATGTACGTAAGCGTAAATTACATTAATACCGTAGACGTTAATCGATAGATTCTCAAATGAACTTAATCACCAAAAAGCTTAATAAGTACATTGTGACAAGTTTTTAATCTGAAAAATCAGTTTGTCAAATAATTAAGTATCCGGTTGGTAGAACTCTCTCAAATCCTAACTTCGCTTTTATATTAATTTCGAAGTTTGTTTGTTACTTTTAAATAGATAATTAAAAGTAACAAACTTACAACTGCTTGATGCTGCTAGTAAGACGTTTTTAAATAGATTTAATTGTACAATATTTTTTTTTGTTCATTTCGATCCCGATTGTGACTCGAACCCAGTTCGAGGCGGGAGATTTTTATCTCGGTATAGATTTAATCGTGACCGTTTAAGCATAATCTACATTTGAACTCCTCATTTCGTGACTGCAGTCACGAGGAGCGGTTTAATTTCGCTTTACGGTATCCAATACGGTCTACGTGCTACAATAATTAGAGTGATACAAAGCATCTTCCGCACCACTATCCATTCAGTATGTCTTACATCCTCTTTCTATCTCCTGAGTTAGCGCCCAATTCTCGGTTAAGGTCATGTTTATTAACCATTACAATATCTTCCTGAACTTGTTAACTTCGTCTAGAACAAACGATGACCTTTCTAAATGTATACGCTTCATTTTGATCTATGCCCTCTATCAATTTATAGACAGTATTCAATGTTTAAATAACGCTGAAAGTGAGGTATTGAACACTAGCTTAAAGCTTATGTAAGCTATTAGCTAGTTATTGAGACCTCGCCACGCTAAAGAGATATCCTTTAGTCTACACTCTTATCTCAGAAAATCGTTTCCAAAGCTAAACCATAGCATAACAAAAATAAGTTCAAAAACTAAAACCCGACTACTAAAAACACACTCTAAAAAGTAGGAAACAAGTAATAGTCTCCGCTGAAATATTTAGGTCATATTGATAGAGATAGGTCCAAAGGGAAATCGTCAAGAAAAATTGTTTAATTCTTTACTATAATTGTTATTTCATTTATTTCGGAGTAATAATTTATACATATATCAGCTGTGCTAACAAAGCCCTTTCATTTGATACCCCATTTGAAAGCGAATTTTCTTTAAGTTCTTTACTTTAAGTCCCGTAGAGGGCGCTGTAGTCAATTTAAAGTATTTTTATGTAGCCTATAACTAGCGGACAGTGAAGAGGCTTCCAACGACACCATTCATTTGTCCAATTATGATTACTAGTTTAGAAGTTCTGAGGGAACAGATGAACATCCATACATACATGTACAGGTACAAACATACATACACGTCAAAATCTTAACCCTCCTTTTCGAATCGCTGTAGTCGGGTAAAAAACTATAAAAAATGTGCTATTGTAATTTAATAATCGTAGCACTTCAATAAATGACGGAAAGTCATAGTTTTATAGTTTTGTGGACCTATATGCTGGAAATCCAGCAATTTAACTAGTCCCAATAAACCTTTATCGACGAAGTAGTAAAATAAGCAATCAGGATTGCTAGCAATCATAAATCTTATAATAACTAGCAAAGTGGCTTCATTCAAGTATATTTGCTATAACAAATTTACGACAAATTTATAGCCGTATCTAGTATTCCACTACGAGAAAAATTTCAAGAGAAAATATACTTGAATCTCAAGATAACCCCCGACAGTCATAACACTTGACTAAACAAAGACAGATTAGTAAGAGCCAAAAGTAAAAATTCGCCAGAAGCGACAAAAATACTGTTTTTTTTGCACAACCAATCTTAGAAAACAAACAACAGTCAAGTATTCCCTGTGTTTATAGTGCATACTCTGAACATTACAATTGCCTCAAAGAGTATGACTAACGTATAAAACCGTCATTCCTTTACCTATAAGTCTTCTAATGGTTTGCGGTAAAACGCACTCATTTTAACATTAAGGCTGTAAACTGGACGGTAGCGACTGCGGCGAAGCACGATAGAAAGTATTGAGTTTGTATGAAACCGCGACAAATCGCACTGCTGCCCGCTGGCGTCCTGAACGGCGGCGCGTCGCTGCCCGCGCCGCTGTCGCTGCCGTCCAGTTTGCAGCCTAAGGTTTTAAATTAACAATTTTGCTTAGACTGTGACAAGTACATGAGAAACTATTAAGTCACGCTTCCCATCCTTCTCAATTTCCTCAGTCCTTAACAAAAATGTCTCCATATCTATACTAATATATAAAGCTGAAGTTTGTTTTTTTGTTTGTTTGAACGCGCTAATCTCAGAAACTACAAGTGGGATTTGAAAAATTCTTTTTGCATTTGATAGCCCAACTCTTGAGGAAGGTTATAGGCTATATTTTATCCCAAAAGTTACGGGGGTAAAACCGCGCGCGGTGGCTAGTTGAATATATAATTTCTGTTATATCATTATGTCTTAAAACGTACAACCGTACCGTCTTATACTTCAGAAAGTTTCAACTCATCGCCTGCCAAAACAAATCCTTCGATAGCGATGTAAATAATATGCTCTATCGATACTCCAGTTCAATTAAAGTTTTCCTCTTAGCAACACAGTAGATTTCTTTACTGAAACCTGATTTTCTTAAAATTAGTTCAAACCAAAAAGAAATCTCGACTTCGGTTCTTATGGTCGTTACTAAAAATTATTGGGACATATGTTTTTTTTTTGAAAATTAAATGTTGAAATCCGCTGTAAAGGTCAGAGAATAGTTATTTTGAAAATGATGACGTCACGACCGTGTCACTAATTACATAATTCTTAACAAGACTATACGTGATATAGGCGTGAAACTGAAATGACATACGAAATACGCAAATAGTACAGTAACCTTCATTACTGTGATAAATTACGATGCGAACACTTATATTTACTCAATTTTCAACCTTATGGAAGGAACAAAAGATTCGTGCGGTATTTCTATATGACTCCTTTGTTATAGATAAGTCTATGACGGTAACGTATTATTTTCAATTAATCGTTACATAAGTATTTAATGATTTTATTGATTCTTGTTCAACACTTATGTTTAGGTAGTTTCTAAATCAAGTGGTAATTTGTCTAGCAAGTAGCATTATTACCACCGTAATTAGCATAGGTAAATTACATTTATTTGTCCAAAATTAGACATGCATTCTGTGATGTTTTGTAATGTATTTTTTTTAATACTATATGGACGCTGTGTAAACTTTTCCTTTTATATTTCAACACCTATCCATGTTGGCTCAGATTATCGATACCTAACATGGAAAGATAGGTCATTAATTGACTTGGTTTTTCAGTTTGGGTCGGATGGCCTCGTCATTTCAATGGGGAGTTTTCTGACAGCTCATATAAATTAGTTCAAAAATCCTCTATAGATGGCACTTTTAAAAAGCCGAAGGCGTTAAGTCTCTATACTATAATTTAGGTAAGTGGTATCTATGATCTATGGTTATTTATAAGTTCGATTTATGACACAGACGTCAATTAATTAATTTTACTTTAAAAAACGCAGTGTGGAATAAATGGCTATATAACAGACAAGACTTCGCCTTTTGTAAAGCGCCATCTATCGAAGCCTTTTGTACCATTTTTGTACCGTTTTGTTCTTTTAATGAGCTGTCAGAAAACCTCCCATAGTAACCGAAACGATCTGCACGTATGTACGGTTAAATTTACCTACACCGCGCGACACGCCCTGTGCTGCTTCACGTGAAACGAGCCTTATTCTATTTCTGTCATTGTGTCCACTTTATACGATAGCTAAGTGGTCTTCACGGAACGAAACCACAATATTTCAAGTGGTATTTCCACCTGTGACAACAGGGAAATAAATAAGTTATTTCTTCTGAAATTTAACATCGCTTTACATACGATGCCGTAACGTCGAACTAAAATGTTTAATAAATAAGCTACACCTTCCAGGTACACCGCCTAGAAGCAGTCGTACTGCAACACTGCCTATTGGCCTTACTTAGTTTTGAAAGGTTTCCCAAAATTTTTTAACTTGTTATTCGTTTTACATCTAAAAGAATATAAAATGAACGTATTATATTGTAGAAAAGGTAAAATCAACGACATTACCTAAAATTTAAACCTATTTATTATCTGATTAATAAATAACCCCGATGTCTAGATAACATGTACATTTATAATCAGAATTCAATTTAGCGATAAAAAATGATAAATAAGTAGATATTCACTACACGTCTACAACGAATGGACATAAAATTTTCCATTTCAGTACTTACCTATAAAAAAAACTCAAATTACGAGAGAAACATTCGCAGCTTATTCGACCTGATTAAAATTGCATTTGCTTTTTGAAAAGGCTTTTCTATTTCCTTAATCTCGTTTGATATAAATCACACTTCATGGTAAGTAGGTAACCTGCCCAAAAATGCCACATACCTAGGTTCAGGAGAGAACTAGCTTTTTATGGAATTTAACCGGAGCACAGTTTTAACATCGGATTTCATGTGTGGTATTAGGTGAATAATGAAATAATCCTATAACTAAACAGTTAACTCGAATTAGTTGCCCCAAACTACTTACATATCGCAGGGCGACATATCAGCTCTATTTAAAAAAATCCCATCAAACAACTCTACATTATTAAATTTTACTGATCGTTGCTTTTGCTCATTGGGAACTTACGTTCAAAAAAAGGTCATCCTACAAATTCAAAATGTTTTATTATAACATTTTCAACACCTTCAAAATGTTTTCTAACGAATGGTGAATTGGTGACAAGGATTTTGGTATCTCTTGCAAACCTTTTTAGGTAACCGTGTTAACTAAAATGTCTGCCTAATTGGTATTTTTTATGGAATTATGATCCAATACTTGGCAAACATGTCTTTATATCAAGCTTAGTTATTTGCTTTACATATTTTCATGTAATGTTCAAATTAGGTGTTAATTCTTAAACCCTAACAACAATGCAAACATATGGATACTGCCAGTAGTTATTGAATAAATCATTTATATTCATTCTATTATCAACTCAACGACAAAGAGACAAAGTATATATTCTGCTGAATAACGTCTTCATTAGGAATCCAAGATAGTAGAAATTGTGTAGGTTCCTTCATATGTTTTCCCACGATTTCCGTCATATGACTTAGCAGCTGGCATTGAATATTGATACTTAGCACGGCTGTCTCTAGGTTTATTTTTATAATTTTCTCCAGTGATGTAAGAGACACCAACTGGTACTTGGCACCAGACCAACCCAGTCTGTCTGACAGGTTTCATATAGGTGTATACTTATTTATACGGCGCTGGAAAATGCTGATTGGGTTAACAGAAAACTTATAAAATCAAATATTCACTTCGTGTAACCGAGTTTCTGACGTATGACTCACGCCTTACTCAGCGTTACATCAAACAGATATGACGTCATCATTTAAATACGAATGTCACTGATTATTTTCCAGTAACTATATCTTATGTGCACTTTACTTCGTATTTTCGTACTACATGAAAATCTCATTAATCAAATGGTAGCTCATTGATCAATGGTATTTAGAAAATGTCCCACCAGAAATAAAACTACCTGACCTTGAAAATTTGAAATGTACGTTCAGCTGAGCTAGAACGTAAATAAGATAATAATAAGATTAAAGCCAATCAGAGCAGCCATATATTAAGTAGTTCTTTATGACATAGGTACGCTGACTTCCTAACACGTGGGTCAAATATGACCACAAGTTAAGTCTCTGTCTCTTTATAATTTAAATAAATCTAGGTGTGACAGAAATAAAACCATACGGACATTCAATGTTGACAAACGATTCAAAAAACAGTCTGACTGTGACTTAGATCATCTTTTTACAAAAAGAAAATCTGCCCGAAAAGAAAACTAAACAATCAAATAATTGAATTGATCTGCTTGGCATGTTCTACACTACACATTTTTGAAAGTAAGCAGGAACGTATTTGACTGTAAATGCATTTTAATTCAATGCATGTGTACACGCTGCGTCGTAACACATCTGTATTCAGGTTGCACCTTCGATTTTTTCGATTGTGTTGTAAGAGTTTAACCTAAAATTCAATAAAAATCAAATACTTGCATAAAAAGTGATCCTTCGAGCCGGATATTTTGTTAATTTTTAATTAAATGTCTTCGCAAAATTTTTAAGACGAGAAAAAATACGCCGCATGGACAGAAAAATCTAATAATGTTAAAAAAGTATTATTCTTAGCGCAGTGTATTTTGCCTCGTCTAGATTTAGATAATAATCGGCGCAAATGTACCTTTATTCATGGTGTTCATTCAAAATGCCATAAAATATGTAATAAATATGAAGTTTATGGCAAACCACGTTCTTAGATGGTTTATGACTACAGCCTTCAAGTCTAATTTTATTCATATTGCTCTCATATGACTTCAACTATTCAAATTTTAATTGTGTATGATATAATAAAAGAACATGTATCTTCTTTGCTACCTTTTTTCTACATTAATACTTGTTTTAAATACTTTCCAAAAACCATTATTTAACATTAAAGTATGAAAACTATGACTCACTTAGATCGTTATCATCCATTCGGAAGTAGATTCTCGCTTCCAGTAAGACACATAGGCCAATGACCTGGTCAATGCAAACATTTGCATGAAAAAACTCATAACTTTTAAGTAGCTCATTGACAAAACATATATACTTACGAATTTTCAGTTACGCGACAATTCGGCAGTCACGAACTCATCAGTTTAACGGGTTAACGGTTTAAACATAACAAAAATACTATGAATGACAGTTGTAGTATGTATTATGTTTAAATGGCGACTTGATTATTGTCTCGATATCATCCCACAGGAGCATATCAAAGTATCCAGAATATACTTATTATGTGGGAAAATCCGAAACGAAGACAAATACGCACAAATACAGCGTCAGAAACTCTACTATTATAATGTTGGTAGGTACTACATCAAGTACAGATACAGACGTACCCTTACATTTTTTTGGGTTTAACAGTAGAATGGGTTTTGACTTGTGTTATATTTTGAATTATAAACCCGCTGGGTAAAAGGCCTTGATTATTTCTAGACCTAGGATAGTAGGATGGTTTTTAATTCCGCAACATAGAAGACCACGTCAAGGTCACGTAATTACCGATGGTTCAATTCAAGATACAGTACAAGAGAACACGTACGTATGGTCATTTTACAGGAAAAAATACGAAAAGGACAGTGAAATGGAACATTCCAGTTTAGGATCATTTTCACATTGTCTAAAGAGCATCGCCTATAGTAGGTACTATATTTTAATATTGCATTATTTTGATCTCGTGATAATTTTATAATAAAATACATATTTAAGAAAAACGATAGATTTCTGTATATAAGCGTCTTCCATCATCTACAATTTGTAATTAAAAATAATAATATATTAGTTCATTCACTCCATTACCAAGGCGATCGATAACTTGTTACTAAATTAAACAAGTACATACAACTGATACACGCAATGCATCATATGGTATCGAATCAAATGACATACATCGTCATCGTGAAGCCAAATAAACATTATAGGGCTGACAAACTTTATTTTAATCGTAGTTTTGTTTTGGAATAGTTAGAGACATGCCTAATAAGAAAACATACACAATAAACTTCACCGCAATGCAGAACCTCAGTAAACACTGCGAATAATCATAGTAACAGTCAGAAAAAATATGTTATCGCATCGTTTTCCCCTCTGCGGTGAGCGATACTAGCCAACGACCTTGCGTCTATAAAGATGAGACAGACTGTGGTCATGCACCGCAATCATGCCAGATGCGGTGATGATGCGGCTTGAAAAGTCCAATAGACAGACTAAAATAATGAGTTACTAGATTAAATAATCACTCAGAAAAAAGAAAAGAAGCTTGCTAGTTTAATTTATATTTTTATTATTAGTCGCCTTTATGAAACACAATAGTTTATGATATTATCATATTAACAGTAGTTCAATATAAATTCAAATTAAAACGTTAACATCCGAGATATAAAAATAAAAAAATACCAAACGAGACCTTTCGTAAGAGAATTTTCATATATTATTGAAGCTATGACAACCCTACTAACTGCTCATATTGGCGTAATTGGTAGGGGAACAATGAACCCGCATGGATGAAATCAGAGTATTAAAAGATTGTTTAAAGTTAAACCAATACAGGATACATATCCTTTGTAAACAGAAGCCAATTGTTGCAGCTGAAATGGCTGGAGTTTAAAAATAATAATAGAATAAATGTAACTCTAGGTAGCCCAAAATCGTAATAAACATGATTATAAGGAAGTAAGAATTTTACAGAAAGGGGCACAGAAATATGGCACTCTCTTAGGTCCAAGTTCATATACACATAAGGATATTCATCGAAAACAAAACAGAAACATTTTAGTTTCAAGATGATTCACTTATCGTTTAAGATCTCCCGGAGCAGCATTATCTCTAAGAATCATGTCAGTTATTACAATTCGATCTTTTATCTTTATTATGACTAGTTTATGTTCTCAAAGTTCTGCCAAATACAGGTCAAGTCAATTCACAGAATTACGATTTCGGAGAATGTGTTTTAAGTTTTAGAGACAAAAAAATTGCCATGCAATTATCATTGTGTACCTGTTAAAGTGTTGTTAGGTTAAAACAGTGAATGGTGTGAACAACATTTAGATAATTGCAGTTTGTTTGTGCTCTCTATCAACATCATTGATATAACGATCAAAATAGGAAGCTTGATACTTAACCTTAACTTCAACAATTTGATATAAGAGGTTACATTTAATCTTTGCAATTCCTCTTATACAACTTATATTTCTACATTAAAGGCATTCATCATAAACAGGTGCTTATTTTTATCACTTGTCGTATTTGAATGAACACCACAAAGTTATAGAAACAAAACAGAACACTTATTCTAATATATTAATATCCATTACACTCGTACCAAGACGCTGTTAGAATCTTCCATAAACATATATTTAAATTTCGTGCTCACAACCTTATCATACGAAAATTAAGAAAATTTTAACAAAGATCAATACTTACATCAAAAATTACGATGAATACGACATAGATCCATCAAAACAGATTTCCAAAAAGAAAAATAGAACCCAAAAAAAAGAAATAAATAGTAAAGAATTGTGAACACGACGTACCGAATACATAAGTATACAAAACTTATGTGAACCGAGTACTTAAGTAGGATATCCAGCATTTACAAGTTTCGCACCTAAGTCCATCATCTATTCTTGAAGTCCAGATATAAACAGTTACAATGCACGATTAAACAGAAAATAAATACTGTAGCGGTTTATTTTTTGAATCAAAGTGAAGTGTTAGCAAGCATGTGAAATTTAGTTTGTCTAATTCTACCATAACCCACACATTTACATGTACATAACTTTTTTGACATAGTATTCCTAGTTGTGTATTTTTAAAATTATACTATAGACATATACATACACATACACCATAAAGATAGTTTACTAATGGAGTAAAACAGTGGCATTCAAATATAAAACATGCTGACTTGTGATGCTATTACCTGTCGAATTATAATGACGGTTATATGATGTTCAAGAATAACGTTCTTTTTAAGTTAGTTCTTTATAATACGGACAACGACATATCGGCGGTAACAGGACACAAGACATTTTAGCTCTTCCACTCTAGGCAATAAGTTAATTTCTACAAAGATCAAATATAGATTACCACTGAGCTAACGTTGTTCGTTTAGTAATGGCACCACAGCCTTTCTTTTCGACGATCATAAAATTGAAGTAAAGCTAATCTTTAAAGATACTTAACAAATGGTCATTTAGGGTGTTTCCTCTAACATAGTAAACTAACTTTACCCACCACATTACCAGCTACTAAATAATATGTTTTACGAACCAAGGCAGGAATTCCAAGGATTCTTGCTTATCCCGCAAACTATGGGACCAATCAAGGAAAAATACAGTTTAGCAAAGCGGTTTGTTTGTATGATAAAACGAGTTATCACTAGTGTCAACGACTTGAAGGTTTAGTATTTAAAAAAGATATCCATATTTACACTAGCTTTATGTACTTATTTTTTTCTCAAACATGCATTTCACAAAAAAAATTTTGCTTAACTGAGATTTTATTTATTTATAACTACTTCTTTAATCATAGAACATGTTGATGGCTTTTTGTTAATAACTGTAGGTAGTTGTCTAAACTTGTCATGCATGAAGAAATGGTTCACGAGTTATCGAATCCGCGCATAGAGCTCATTTCGAAAATCTTATCGAATCGGAATTTACCGAGCTGGCGTGAACTATTTCATCAAAAGTGATTGCAAACGATAACATTTTTATCGTCTACTAAAACTGGGTCATCTAAGAGATAGCCGCACATTTAGGATCGCCAAAAATGGATAGGACAACAATTCCGAATCAATAGTTAGCTAGAAGTTAGTCGCCTGGTAGTTAGAAAACAATTCGCCTCATGACCTTGTGTTACAAAACTTAAATCACCCAACCGTAGCAGATACTCGCAATCAATGCATGGTCAAGCGTCCCAGTTCTGAAACGCAATGGAATCAACACGTCCTATACTTCGTAAGGTCAGATTTAGAGTATTCACAACAACAGATCAATAGTTGTATGCAACAAGTGAGTTTGTAAGTTAATTATGTCCATTGTGTATGTACAGGCGTATACGTACCCTAGTTGAACATGGCCCATATGGCGACTCGCGTCATCGGAAATCAGCGCGCGCGTCATCGATTCCGTGGTAGTTCCACCACCCTCGTGCTAGCGGACAAACAAACACGTACAGACGTACACACATCGCCCAAGTCAACGGACAAAGCACGCCATCCACGGAACATCTCGAAATATTCTCTGTTGTAGGAAAAAAAGTAGCGCCAGCGCGATACTAACAAAATTATCTCGTGTGTGTGCTCGTTAAACACCTACTTCTACTAAAAGCATTTTATTCCTTTGCATTTGTTAGTCTGTAACTACTTATACCTCCGTGTTCACAGTACAGTGTTTATCACAACGTAACTAAACAAGGTAGTAAAATAAAAAGAAACGGTACTTAAAATAAATCAGTTGTCGTGAGGTTCTAGTCTACTTTAAAACAAGAGTACAAAACCATTAATGGCATGCATAAAATTACGTACAGAAAGCATGACTTAAATGTATATTTAAAAAAAAAAACAGAACAAACAAAATGAATTCCGATAAAGTTTTGTGTACACCCACCGTCCTCATAATCCAAAACACCTATGGACTTCAAAAATAAATTATGTTCCGATTTGTTAGTTAATCAAAATATAAAACTCACTCAGGCAGCAATAGGTTAGCACTGTAGACAGGGGGGGGAATTAGACCTCATAAGCTGTAATTTGAAGGATATTTGTGTACTGCAGTGCTACGCTAAGCTATTCATTCCGTCACACAAGAAGTCAAAGAGAGGGTGTTATGATGATGATGTACTATAAACCGGCTGACTCCAATGCTTGCCTGAGTGGTGAACGGTAGACTCCGGTATCAGCGTCACAGTACAAGCGCTGGAAAAATAATACCGCTCTATGATGCGCTGTGACTTCTTTACATCTAAGTAATAGTTAAAACTAAAATCAAAGTACAACAAAATAACATAGGGCAATGAATGGTAAAGCTATATTCCTTATATATAACAGAATATAACAGGCTATATTCCTTAGTCATTATCGTAGAAAATAAAGAAGTCAGAGAGCAACCTTGAGCTGTTACAGTGAATCGGAGCATACCCCAGCTTTAGTGCTTGCCCTCCAGCCATGAGGCCCTCTTCCCCCAGTAACGTGACCTGCTCCTCTTCGCGCGACGGGTCCGCCATCTTGTGCACACATGCGCCAAAATGGCGCCAAGGTCAAACAGTTGTCAATGTCAATGTCACACTCATAATGCTATCGTAAGTATGTAATTACACAACGGAACGAATTTTGAATTGAGTGATTGTCAAACGGACAATGCAAACCGGACTATTAAGTAATAGGTACTAGCAATGAGCGGACATGTGACACGGACGGTTGCATTCTCATAAATATGAGAAAAAAATATATTACTTTACATAAATCTTTTATTTTTTGAAGCCCATTGCATCCAACTGATTTCATAGAGATTCATTTCAGAGTTTGAAGAACCACGACCAAAGTGTTAAAAATTCTATCGTCCCAAGACCTTGCTATGAATGTTAAACTTTTTTTGTCTAGAAAGGACAGTGTTTAGAAATTAGTGACTAGTCAGAGAAACTGTTACTGCTGTGCATTTCTTTTTGCGCCTGGATTTTTCAAAATGTTATTCAAATTAACAATGATTTGACAAATTGAGGAAAAATGCAAATTAACGATGAACAAAAATAAATTAATAAAAAAAATTACGAAATAAAAAAATATGTTTTCTGTTTTTAATTTCATGGTGGAGCTAGTTTTTTTCTACAACAGAACTTTTAACCTTGAGTTCAAAACTCTTCATTATCAGGTCACTTCTATTAGCTAACAATACTTGCAATGTTCAGACGTAACCTTATCAAGTTACATGTTTATGGCTCGGGCGGACTGTTTGCAAACTATGTTGAACTATTACAAGGTAAAGAATCTCATGTTGTTGAAAATTATGGTGTTTATTGTGACATGTTCAAACATAATTAATTAATTACTTGTGCTGAAGTTACATCATAAATAATAAGTCCGTCACGAGGACAGAATAATCTAATCTTCAGAAAATTTATATTTATTAATCAAACACACCTTTGAACGTATCAAAAGTATTGTAACCTTGTGTTTTTAGCGCTCTTAAATCAGACACATAAAAACAAGAAGACGAAACTTGATTTAATGGTTCTTTTTAAGATTACTCAGAATTCCGTCTACTAAAGGCGGGTTATACATAGCTGTAATGTAACATGCAATGCAACAAATTGTCAAGGACGTCTCGCGCGCACGAACTGCGCTGTTTATTGGTTGAGAATTGGTTACATTTAGTGTTACATTGCACCGATGTGTACAGGCCTTAACATTTCAGGATAAGCAAAAAGAACAGCTTACCTCGTCAAAGAATACTTGCGTCTTTCTGAGTATGTGCTTGAGCTCGGTCAATTCGAGGAAGTTCCTTTTGAGGGCTTCGGCGTTTTGGTTTACCTCTCGAAGCTCATTTTCCAGTTTCTCGAACGTTGCCTAGAAAAATAATTCAGTATGATTTTCTCTTTTAAACTTTGTTACAGGATAAGCTCGGCTCTGTACGTCTATCAAAAGGAATTGTTCTCGGTAACAGGATTGAAGGCTGCTCTTCGTTTCACCTCTAAACTATAAAAGCTTTTGGCAAACTACATTGATGCCATGGAGTAAATATTAAGCCACTCATTATAACTCCCATGCTAACTATACTTCAAATACTACGCCGGGATTTTTGTTATTCTTTCTTCCGTAAGGCTTCACGGATTAAGCTGTTATTTCACAGATAAAAAGGACCTCGAACAATTTACAGATACTTCTTATACCTACTGATGTCTTTAAAAAAGCTATGTGTAACCTAAACAGCTGAACTCAAAATCCAAACAAAAACGCTCAGCTTCTTTTTAGACGCAAACAGTTTTGGCAAGGTTACTTTAGGGTCATTGTTATACGGCAATCACTTTGAATAATGACATTTTATAATGGATACCGTATCGAATACGCGGTGTGTAATTTAAAAGTAATTAAGGTTGTTTTTAGGCTCTGCATTTCATCACGCTGTTTTATAAGTATCACTTCTAAAAATGCGGTTATTAAATACACTTCAAGAATATATTTGCGTTAGGTACCTCTGTTTGTCCTATTTAAAACGGTTGAACCCCAAATCATATTGGGTATAATTAAACAGATTAGATCGAGATTTCAAATTTTCACGTCAAAAGCGTTATTTAAATATGCAAGTATTAAAAAAATTGTTTCTTATAAATATTTTATGTCATGCCAGTTCTCAACTACGTCTTCGAACTTATTGTCCTTTACTATCATATTAGATTATAACGTGAACTTATGACATATAAAACATATATTAATACCAAAACAAGTTGTTTATTTTCCTTTCAATAGTATTAAGTACTTAAATATTTAAATTATTTTCATGAAATTTGTACAGTCGCCGGAAAAACCGTAAAGTGCACTTAATGAATAATAAAATAATGACAAAGCGATTTATCAAAGATAACTTTATAGTCTCTACTGAAATAGGATTGAAACATGACTGTCTGCCTTGATCTGTAAAGTTCTTATTTCATCTAAAAAAAATTAGAAAAAGCTTTTTATATTCAATACGAATCTATATTTAAGGCCTTACCGCCTTTTGTATTTCATCATCATCACAACTCCGTGTAATGAGCCCACTGCAGGGCTATGAGTCTATACAGCCTCATGGAGGGAAAGTACCTTTAATATTGTAGATGGAACATTTTACTGAAAGAAGACATCATTTTACTTTCAAAAACAATTTAAACTGCATTCATAGATTTTTAAATAATTACACGGTTGAACCGGCAATCGAACCTGCTACACAAGAAAAAAAATTACCCTGTAGTTTTATCATACCGATCGAAAGGCTTCATCATAAGGACTATTTTTTGCTAAATAATATGATGTCAGAAATAAAAGGAAGACCGTGAATCTTAACATTTGATGTGGAAGTTCATTCAGATTAATGAAAAAGTAACATTGCCGTAAGGACATACAATAACTGACATTATCATAAGTACCTATTACTAATCAATGTACCCATTTGAGAAATATGCATAATTTCCCTATTATAATTGAAGTGCATGATAAACTGATAAAGAGATAGTGTTTACCTGGTTCTATGCAACAAATCGAGCCGTATCCTGAGCCGAAAGACGCGTAAATTATTATGTCAATCGCAATGCGGCTGGCTGATTATAAAGAAATAATTCAAATATTATGTTCCATTTTCAAACTTTTATTCTTTTGTTTCTGTGATTTTCATTGTGGGATTTTTGCATTGTATTGTGAATTTTTCACATAACCATGGCGTTTCAAAATAATTTTGATTTAATGGAAGCATACTTTTTGAACACAAAAACATAACATTAGCCTTACAATGGCACTGCGAAAGATGTCCTGATAGAAATACACCATCTCGATTTATTATGAAACGGTTGGTGGACAATCTGCTAAATTTGGGACGTTTCGATCATCGCGTACTACAACCGCGGCATCAAATGATAGTGACGATGAACTCGACATTTTGATTTACTATGAGGCAAATCCTAAAATTTTCAGTGAGGGAAGGTGAAGAAGACATTTGACGACCGGCTGGTGTAGCGGTAAATACATTGCCTTCTATGCCAGAGGTCCTGGGTTCGAATCCCGGCGGCGGCGGATATTTGTGTGATGAACACAGATATTAGTCGTCACGTCATGGATGTTTATATGTTTAAGTTTATTCTAATAAAAAATATGTATTTATTCAATATTTATGTTTATATATTTCTTAAGTATATCAGTTATCTAGTATCCATAACACAAGTTCTTTAAGAAACTTAATTTGGGCTAGATAATGTTGTGTGAGTGTCAGAAATATTTATTTATATTTATTTATTTTAAGTAATCGGAATTTCAAAAAGGAAAATACATCGTGTACTGAGAAAATACAAATACAAAAGTTACATTGAAGGGCGACTAGTGCAAAAATTACTGCCGGGTGATGATGAAAGCAGACGTATTTAGGCAATGAAATCGAGAAGCTCATCTTAGAGCAGTGATTCCTAAAGTGGTCTATATCGACCCCTAGGGGTCTATGACAATGTGCAAGGGGTCTACGACTGCGAAAAAACTTTAAGGGGTCCATGATAGTGGATCTCAACTTAAACTGATACTGCCTATTTACTTACATTACATTATCTTTAGTATAAAGACATATAAGTAAATTATTTTTAAAAGTACCTACCTAAAAAAGTTAATATCAACTACGCAATCTACGCAAAGCCATAAAACATAGCAAGGCGTCTACGACGCAAGAAGTTTGGGAACCTCTGTCCTAGAGGATCAGTCTTTTCTAAATAATATTATCTGGTCAGACGAGACAAACTTCAGCAATAATGGCATGTACAACCGACACAATAATCGCATTGAACCCCTCAAATATCCACGAGACTAATAATCAAGTGCGTTTTTCGTTCAACTGTTGGGGTGGGATTGCAAAAAACCGGGTCCTTTTAGTACAGTTTTACAAAGGGCATTTGAATACAGAAAGGTATTTAGAAATACTTGAGATTTTAAGAAATGACATAAATAATCTTCCGGTTGCAGAACGACAAAAACCTTATTATTCAGCAAGATGGAGCTCCGGCTCATAACAGTCACAGAAGAAGGGACTATCTCAATGAACACTTTCGTCCCTGGATCGGGACAAATGGACAAATAAAATGGCCGCCAAGATGCCCAGACCTAACCCCGTTAGATTTTTTTATGGGGTTATGTAAACCAGAAGGAAAGAACCAGTATGAAAGTGTCCATGAACTAACAGAATTTAGACGTATTATTCTGAATATCCACCACAACAAAATCAAAAAATCGACAGGGAGTGAAATAATCAAAAGGGTGCGACTTTGTGTTCAACAGGAGGGGAGACATTTTGAGCATTTGATAAATTGATTGATTTTGTATTAAAATTTATGGTCTTCTTTTTATTTCTGACACTATGTTATTTAGAAAAAAATTATCCGTATGCTTCCATGCTGGACTGGGAGCGAAAGAAAAACTTAGAATGTGCCAGCTGCTTCTCTTCCCGGACATACTGTAAAAGTCAGTTAAGGGACAGAGGTTTTAAAGACGTTTTTGTGGGCGATAGGCTGACCCCCTGTCACTACAATAGTCTCTTTCCATCTTTTTAATACCTCCAAATTTGTCAAACGTGACATCAGATGGTCTTGTAACCTTTGATGTTCTGCCTACCCCATATTAAGGGATACAGGCATGACGTTATGTATGTATATATGTAATCCGTATGGTGAAGCCTATCGATCGGTATGATTAAACTACAGGGTAATTTTTTTTCTTGTGTAGCAGGTTCGATTCCCAGTTCAACAGTGTAATTATTTAAAAATCTATGAATGCAGTTTAAATTGATTTTGAAATTAAAATAATGTCTTCTTTCAGTAAAATGTTCCATCTACAATATTAAAGGTACTTTCCCTCCATGTGGCATGGCCGTGGGACGCCCTGTATACTGGATGACGCTCCTCATATAGGCCATCATAATCCACTAAGCTGGCCCAGTGCTGGTCGGTGTATGTCAGAATTTTCAGGATAACGAAATGGCTTCCAACAATCCCTAACGACTACTGTATACAAATATACAGCACCAGGATCGACTGCTAAACGTGCCCTCCGAAGCAAGGAGACAGATACCTACATGTAATCATCAAGTTGACATTATTGCCAACATGCACAAAAATGTCATTGCATTCGTTTCGAGATCTTCCTTCCTATACCCGTATACTGCCATCTTCGATCTCATCTTCACGTATCATCAGGTGAGGTTGATGTTAACAACTAAAATAACATTTAAAAAGAATTTCAAATCATACCTTTTAGAAAAACAAAAATTGGTATTCCACATGGCTATTTGGCAACGGACTTCATAGCAAGTAAGTATGATATACATACTTACTTGCCACAAATACATACTTATCAGACTCACATTTTATACGTCACATTTCATATGTATCTAGTTTTATTTTATTATTAATGATTCATTGTATTTGCTTTTATCCTGTTTATTTTTATTATTTATGCACTTTACATATTTTTATTTTGGCACATTATTACTTATATGTTTATTATTATTGTATAATGTAAATAATCGAATATGATATTATTTATCACCCTATGAACGTTCCTTGGCTATGGTAGAATTATCAGTGATTTGTTCGCAAGAGCAATATCTACTTCTCACTGAGCCATGCATGGCTTTTTTGTGCTGCTGCAACAAACACTTCTCATATGCCTCAGTAATGTTTAAAAGAAAAATAAATAATAATAATAAATAATAAATAAATATTTCTGACACTCACACATCATTATCTAGCCCAAATTAAGTTTCTTAAAGAACTTGAGTTATGGATACTAGATAACTGATATACTTAAGAAATATATAAACATACATATTGAATAAATACATTTTTTTTATTAGAATAAACTTAAATAAACATATAAACATCCATGACTTGACGACTAATATCTGTGTTCATCACACAAATATCCGCCGCCGCCGCCGGGATTCGAACCCAGGACCTCTGGCATAGAAGGCAATTTATGTTACCTCTACACCAGCCGGTCGTCAAAATAATTAGTGAACTTTTTACCAATTGTTTTTTAATATTGTTTTTTTTTTCTTTCTCCTTTTTATTAATTCATTTATTGTAATGTGTGTGTTTCTTTAAGTACAAATAAATGAATATTATTATTATTACAATTTATGTTAAAGGCGGGTTTAGTCAACAACAGTGAAAAGTTATAAAGTTTACAGAACGATGTTTGATTATGATTAACGCTAATTCTATTAGTGGCTTCCGTGCAAGACGCCCTATGTATTTGAGTTTTGTTTTTTAATAGTTTGAGACTCGGTTGGCACGTTTCTAAAGGCCAAGCATAATAAAAACCTAAATTAATGTGAACCGTCCCTTATATCATATTCGTCAATAAATTATCAGTTTGACGATCTCCCATAAATCAGACAATTTATGTTTCTTTCTGTACACAACTGTACTATATTTTTAGTTTACCGTAAATAAACAATATTGGGTATAAATGCGCAATTTTCATTTCCGTTTCAGGAAATTGTGTATTATAAACATACTAATGAGTCTTTTTCTGTGACTGTATTTAAATAACCTTTGCAAAATCGATTTATTTGCTTTTTAAGCGAAACGAGATTTTTTATTGCTGTGACCACAAAGACCAGAGTTGTCCGACTGGAGTATCGATGTGCTGTACGTCGCAGTATGCAGCAGAAAAGTTTTAGGTATGTGTAATTTCTTACACATAAACTGTAGTATCTGGCTCCGCCTGGGTGTATTTTCTTAGCTTTCGTACTTTTGTGGCTGTTTTCATATCACTTAACATTGATAACTAGTTCAAAAGTTCAAAAAAAAGAAGCGATCAAAAGTTAGGGGACTAAAATAGATCCTAGTTAGTATTTGCAAGTTTATGGTAGCAGTCATTTATGAAAATGTAACAATAACGTGGGTGTGCTCAGTCAGATTATTCGCAGTCGTCTGACTCTATTAACTCGAGAGATAAATGATAGGGACGATTAACGTCATCATTCGCCGTATGAAACCGCTGTGTGCATTAAGATCCAATAGACATAAAATATGCACGTTTTGTGAATTCGTGCATTGTTCAATTGTTGATTTTTTACCCTCGAATGCCAATTATGAAAACAAAAAATAAACAAGCATATCTACCGTCTGAATTGTTTTTGTCTAAGCGCATGGAAAAATTCCATAGAAAACAGCAGTCGATCTGGGTTTCCACATTTCTATAAATAGTTCCATGAATTTCGAGTTCTATAATTCCTTATTGTTAATTCTAATTTAATTTCAAAGAAATCTATTGAAATTGTCATCATAATGTCATGTTGATATCATCACCACAAACATTTTGAGGAACATACCTACTAAATTAACTAAATTTGGTTTCTTTAGTTAATTATTTAAATATGTATGATAGATAAGACAAATATGTGCTAACACAACAAAGATGTTCTTAAATTGCAATCAATTATATTATATTATACTCAGTTGTAATTAAATAAAAGCAAAATGCAAATTTAGGCGGATTTTCCTCGTATCTTACCTCAAGGTCAATCATCTCCCTCGGTTGTGGTGCCTCCGGGCTTTCCCCGGGGATCTCCAACATGGGGATTCCATCCTTTCTGATTTCCTTCTCCAGATAGCGAAGTTTCCGTTCCATTTCATCGCAGCGACGAACTTCATTGACGAATTTCCGTTGAAAAGCATTCACATCCGGGTTCAACTGTTGAAAAATAAACATTGATTCATCAACCAATTATATTGTGACCTTGAATTTCTAACTGTATATAACTAAATATAGGTCGCGCCATAGTTAATCCCCTCCGAAGTTGTCGCGAAACGCTTCGCGCAGGTTTTCTACCAGACTTCAAAAAAGAAGGAGGTACTCAATTCGTCTGTATGTTTTTTTTAATGTTTGTAACCTCATAACTTTTGGCTGGGTAAACCGATTTTGATGATTCTGTGATTGAGTACTTGATAGATTTTTTTTTCAAATATGTATGCATTTGGAGATCGTTTACCTTGACGACCTTATACTCCAGTCAAAGTTTTGACGTGAAGTCGGTTTTTTAATGCTCTGCATTCGTTGATTAATTATTTGTAAGTAAAACACCTGTGAGAACCGCCTTGTAACTTTAGGGGGTACTAGATGTCTGGCGCGATCTACACATAGATAAAAAAACGCTGAAGTTTATTTTGTTACGTCTGACACTACCAGACGGAATTCTCGGAAATCTCATACGTGATCAAAAAGTATGTGGGGAAGACCGCGCGGCAGCAATTTCGAGTCAGAACATTAAAAACCGTAATGTTAAATGGGGTAATAATTCAGCATAGAAATAAATAAGGTTTACGTAATAAAACTTTAGAGCACATGATCACCATGCCAGTAATATGTAGCATCAGATTTTTCAAGAAGGCAGACCCTAAAGTGATTGAACTTTACTTAGAACAGCCGTACCGCTCCTGGATCAATATAATCGTAAAGGGCAACTTTTCAGAGTGACTCTCCCTTTGTTGAAGGACTACATGGGGTCCATTTCATCCTGATAGCTATGGTAGAACCATGTAAAGTATACTGCCATATATTATAATTGCCTTGTTAATTACGTATTGCACTAAAGTTAAACATAGACAGTTCTGATCTAACTGCATGCACCAACTTAAATTCAAATTCAAAATATTCTTTATAATCTGAGCTCTATTTGTTCGACATTAAGTTAAAAATAACATAAGAATATTCCCTTTTTTAAACTTATGATATTCTTGAATTGAGGTTTTAGATTGCACAAACAGACTTTTTCTATAGTACTATTATACTATTAATATCAGTTTCTACACAGGAGAATGCCATAAGTCATAATGCTATGAAAATAACTATGCTATGAAAGTATCTTCATCCGAGATATTTAGCATTTTTTAACAGCATAACTAAGCATTTTCACCAATGTTTTAATATGCTTAAATAATAACAACATGTTAAGCAGTTTTCCCAAAACTCATACATAATACAAGCCTTTAACTTTAGAGCCACATTTTGTGAGAGTCTATATTAAAAATGATCAGAAGGGCAGGCAGCTGTAATGTGATATACTAATATGATGATAAACAGAAGCCATGTGCTAATTTTATCTGTTTGATTTCCTTCCAAACAAATAACATCATCAATTATAAAATAAGTTTGGATAACCATGTACTAGTTTTATACAAATGTGTTGGAGTGTAAATGAGAATAATCTAATAAAAATTCCAAAACTCATCAACTAGGTACCCACATTGAATTTCTCAAAAACTAATATCAATGGCCCAGGCCTAGGTGCATGACGAATTCATAAAAAAGCACTCTTACAGTGTGATTTTATTTAGCTGGAGACTATTATAATTTTATTGGGATTTGTGGCCCAAAATAGCCTAAAAAAAGAAAAGCATCATAAGAATTTTGATTATTGCCTCATTGCCATCAACCTGTATGTTTCTTTTTTTTTGTGTCTTTGCTACACAATATTCCATACAATTATGAATTGATTTTGAAAATTGTTGTTTCATATGATAGAGGATACTTCATATTTGGTCATTTAAATTGCATCGAAATTGGTTGAGTACTTCATTGAAAATTTCAAACTTCTAAAAAATTATGTATGATTTGGGAGAATTTTTACGTTAATGACATTCTCAACTCAGCTAAAGTTTTGAGGTGAAGGAGTTTTTTTTAATGCTCTGCATTTGTTGATTAATATTGGTCTGACTGACTTCAGAAATTAGCAATAAAAATATAACCTAAGTGGACAAAGGAATGTTAAAGCATAACAAGTCTTATGTAATAGTATTAACATTTCAACTAAGGAACATATTAAATATCTACCTACCTATTATTTAATAGTTTATTTTATAAAACATGCACCAGGGAATACCAATATTGTAAGGCTGTGTATGTCCATTGTAAATTATCAGATAACAAGTTACTGATATAAAATATATTAATTTTTTTGTAATCAGTCCGGTAATTATATCATGTGATGTTAATTGTTATTTTAAATGTTATATAAGAAGCTGAAGTAATAAACACATAATCAGTTTTTTTCGAACTGGTCCTGTGTCTTATTTATTCATTTAAAAATATACTGAGATCAAATCTCTCTTTGCAAAATAATTAGGTATAAAAACTTAAAAATACTAGATTAAACATGTTTAAATGCCAAATAATATTTTAATATTAAAGTCCTTTGTTCTATATTGTATGTACCTACATTTTGGATTTTACAATGCATAGAAATAATTTTATAGATAAGCATATTGTTATAGTAAATTTATTTGCTAATAATTTATTTAATCTGTTTATTAAATAAGTATTGTAAATATACCAACTATGTATTTCTTCTTTCCTTATCATAATATTTTCATATTAATATTTACCTTAATTAGTAAAATGAAGTTGTAATCAATGTGTTTTTGAAACTTTGATTCAGGTGATAATTAGGATTTTTTCAAGGTATTCTCTGCGGTGCCTTCCATAGTCTTTCATATCATAACAGTTCATGTTAAAATAATCATAGTACACAACATAACACTTACAAAATTGAATATCTTCTTAACTATAGTGCAAGGTTTTTAGAATTAAATTCCTTTTAAAAATATATAAAATAATTTATCAAACATAGACAACAAAATTAGACAACCACTTTGGCGATGGGGTAAACCTGTCTGCCTCAGACGCCAGTGGTTGCGGGTTTGATTCCCGCACAGAACAAGAAAAAAAAATGTTCCTTGTCTGGGTGTTTATCTATTTACAAATTTATATTCTAGGTTCCCCCCTAGTTTGCTACCTGGTATCCCATTACACAAGCTATGCTTAATTTGGGGCCATGTAGCTGGTGTGATTGTCTGGGGATTTTATTATTATTAACATTAATCATCATATTCAGTGTGAAGACACACACCAGAATTATTATAGAAACACACATTATTATAGGAATTTCCAATAATAATGCATGGCAATTACTGCTTTACTTAATAAACTCTTTCAATCTTATGTTAATGTAGCAAGTCGAACAAATGTAACATGAATAAATGACAACTAATGATTTAGCTTAGGTTGTGAAATATCAAAAATCAGTCATTGATTTATTTATAACTTTGGAACATTTCTAATATTATTTTAATTCCCAACAGACTCCCAACACCATTTCTTTAAATAATGCATCAATTAGTCATAAGAGACGTACAGTATTTATTTAGATACTGCATTCCCATAATTCTTAAAGCCTAGTGAAAGAGGCAGTGAGGGAGATGGTAGTAGGTATCCATGAACCCTTAGGAATAATTAAAATATAGGAAAGCTGAACTTCAACTTACGTCGCGAAACTGAACCAGCCCTAGTTCTCCAAGTTCAGACACGCAAGCATAAGCAGCTTCACTTTGCAAAAACAGTTGACACAAAGTCATTTCCTCACTCCGGAACAACGACCCCATTTTGAAAGGGTTTTTCCCACTTGTACACAAAAAAAAGAACAAACTATTCGCAAATTACTAAGTTGTTTCGCCGCATCTATCCGAAGACAGACTTCAGTTGCGACGACGGCGGACTGGGAAGGTTTTCAGAATCAATCGATATTATCTTTTTCACGGAATCGCGTGCGTGCGCCGCAAACCGCAATTGCAAACGCGACAAAAATCTGACGTCTCTCAATGACAGTGACTGCACAGCTGTAATGTGGATAGATGTCAAACAGTTGATAAATCCTTTACAAATCTTTTACAAATCCTTTACAACGCATTCGATCGAACTAATATCTTGTGTGTACTCAGCATTGAGATATTATCACTTATAATCAATGGTTTTCAGTGCTGATATACAAATAAATCAAAAACAAGCAAAAAGAACATTTAAAAAAATACAGGGTTTTCATTTTAAAATAAAAAAAAAACATTTGAAAATCCCCGCTTTTTTAAATTTATTATTAAAATTCTTCATTTATCACTTATTTCAGAAACGTTGTCGTCGTTGCGTCTGATTGCTTCAGGCTTTTAAAAACGGCACTTTTGTATGAAACTGAGCCAAGAGTCCACATACTACTATTCGAATAATAAAACCTCTTCCATGCTGGTCTGGGAGCAAAGGAAAAACATATAAAGAACCAGTTGCTTCTTTTCCCGGGGATAAAGAACAGAGGTTCTATTGGAGGTTTTTTGTGGGCGATAGGCTGACTCTCTGTCACTTCAATAATCTCTCTCCATCATAATAATGTGTCCTCTGTCAAACGTGATGGTTTTATAACCGCTGGCACTCTGCCTACCCCATAAGGGATACAGGCGTGAAGCTGTACACGTATGTAAAGAAATCTCCAATGAATAAAACTATCCAATTATTAAATTATTAACTATTATATTTATTTATTTATGTTAGATGTAGGTAATAAATTTTTTGTCTAAAAACAGCTATTGGAGATCGTTCAATTAGTTGGTTCCGATAAGTAATTGGTTCAAATACTTATTGGAACTCCAAACTCGTATCAACAATAATAATACTCTTATGTTAATAATATTTCAATTGACTACTAGTCACCGTCGAATCATATGACGTATTCAGATACTAAAAATCATGCTAGTTTGACTTACCTACTACTAGCGCCACGTGCCGGACATTACTGGAACATTTTATATTTTTTTGCTGCGTTCGAAATTGATATATCTATATTACCAGGTATCGTATCAGGCAGTGTATCTATAGTGTAGTATTCAACCAATCAAGTTTTTGCACTCGTTGCATTTGATTATTTTGCTGTGTTTTTTGTCTTTGATTTCTTTTGTTAGTGTTTTCTGCAAAGGTACGTTGAGTAGAGTATTTACTCCTCGCCTCTTTGCGATCTCGAATCGAAAATTTTACTTTTGTGAAGTGATATTTTTATATAAGATACTGACTTTGTAGTGAGATAGTGAGTTAAGAATAGAGACTGCATTGATTTTGAATGACTTTTATAATTGCGCATTAGTCATAACTTGTACTACGAATTTCGGAAAATTTTAAAGTGGTACGGTACAACCGGGCTGTATTCTAGGGTTGCTTTGGTCAAAAAAGTTCCTGGAGTGGATACTGTATGGCGCTAAAGTGCAATAACCGCGAGACGGTCATCTATACTTTAGTACTTATATTCATCTATGCTAAAAATCCTTTCGCTTTCCTATGTCATCGACCGTATACGGCAAGCGCATGAATTCAAAAGTGTGTTCTATTCTAAGTTAAACCGGTACCTAGGTATGTTATTAGGTATATTAAAAGAACAGCCCCACCAACACCAGCACCGCTGAAATAGTCTCTATGTAGCTAAGATTTAATAATTTGAACCTATTTGTTAATCGTAACTGTAATATTTTGACTTATAAAAAATTAAGTTCGAAAACTAAAACCTGACTACTGCAGCACGCTCTAAAAAGTAGGAAACAAGTTGTAAGTAGTCTTCGCTGAAATATTTATGTATTTTTATGCGTCATTCGATAGAGATATGCTTACAGAATAGTAGTGATCGTATGCCATTTTTATTTTATTTTAGTAGGCAGGCATAACGATAAATCTACAATAGGTGTATGCCACCACTACGACTAGAGGTGTGACTAATATATAGTCCACGGTAGAAATGTTATATTCAGTAATACGAACATTTCTTTATTACCTATGTTATTCAATAACAGTCAAATAACAGTAAGCTACGTTGCATGCAGTAATCAAAGCGCGCGATAATCATTATGTTATAATATGATAGAATGAATATAGGACATTTTACGAACTAGATCAGAAATTCTCACTGTTATTTGACTGTTACCCAGTAACAGTTATGACACCATGTTATTTATAAAGCGTTATATTAGTTAACAGGCATATGTAAATTCGATCTTAATATAACATATCTACATACGACCACGATTATCTTTTTATTACCTAACTTTATTACTAAGTTGCCCTCTTGAGAATAGCGCTATCCCATCTCTTCCCGTGGGTGTCATAAGAGGCGACTAAGGGACAACAAAGAAGAGGACAAACGTGATAATTTAAAACAGAATGGGAAATTGTCAGTAGCTAAGCTGTCCTTGTCAATGTCAATTAAAAATTGAGGTAGGTCAGGCAGGAATTGAGGTTAGAGTTGAAGAAATAAAAATAATAATTTATAATTAGACCACTGAATAGATGTGACCACACCTGAATGAAATCTTGATCAAAATGGTTAGTAAGTCAATGGAAAGGCATTGTTTTTCGCACTTTTTCAGTTATAAATAAGTTATCGGTTTATTTCTAGGCACTGTTGGGGGCTCAACTAGTGATTACCATAATTATGGTTTCCGTCATACAAAAGATGGGAAGTTATTCCTTTGCGCGTTGGTTACTGTGCTCCCAGGGTTTATATCGATATTTATACCCCGACAATAATGAGTTAAAGAGTTTAGCAGGTGTTCCAAAAGATAAACCAAAGAACAGGAAAGGTGGTAAAAGTGAACAAAACGGAAAGCCTGAAACGTTTCACGTTCCTAGAAGCCTGGATATTCAATTGGAAACAGCGCCAGTTACAGCCTTAGATGTGGTTCATCTGAGATTTTATACAGAATACTTGTGGATTGTTGATTTTACTCTATATACATGTATAGTTTATATTATGTCTGAGGTAAGCCTTATTTAAAATAATAAAATATATAAATAAAATCCCCTGACCATCACACCAACTACATGGCCCAAAAGTAAGCATAGCTTGTGTTATCGGATACCATATAGCGAACTAGGGGGAACCTAGAATATAAATACATAAATAAGTAAACACCCAGACACGAATCTTTTTTTTTCTTCTTGTTCCTTGCGGAAATCGAACCCGCAACCACTGCACTGGTGTCTGAGGCAGATAGGTTTACCTTTTTGCCAAAGTGGTTGTCATAATATGTTACTGATGTAAGCATATATTCTCTACTTACATGATTTTTATGAGTGCTATTTTATACAGTTATATAAATCTTATCTTGAAGCATATATTTTTATATTTTCAGGTGTATACATCAATGTTTCCTTTAAAAGATGAGTTCAACTTAAGTATGGTATGGTGCTGTCTTGTAGTGCTATTTTCATTGTATCCTTTTTTAATCATAAAAATGTTATTTTACCTCACCTAGAAATTATACTACTTATAACAAATTGAGGTGGTTACTGAAGAGTTACAAGTTGAGTAAATTAACCCTTACCCCAATAGAAACTGATTCCTCATGTAACAAAAAACCTATGCCCAACTGCTGGTTTGCTGTACTTACTCTCACAAAAACATTTAGGAAAAAATTGGGTGATTGGTTGTTTGATATTTAGTTATCTTTTTATTATACAGGTTCTTTTATTTCTAAGTAAATTTTTAGCCTTATCATAACTGACTAAGGTTGAGTATGGTGAGAGCTTATTAAGGAACTGGCTCTTGATTGGAAAGTAAATACACACATCAAAAAAGGTTGAGATCACTTTGGTTTAATTTAATTATTTAATTTAATTTGATTTAATATGTAAAACATTTATTCTTTTTTTTCTAAGATTCTACATTAAAAATGAAATCTTTTAGTAACAAAAGATTTAAAATATCATTGGTTTTTCTGTGTAAGAAGAGATTAAATCCTTGTTAACACTCATTCAGAAATTCGACCAACTTGATTCAAGCTCTTGTTCTGACTTTTCAAAGAAGGTTCATTCAAAAAGATGCCGAGGGGATTATCAGAAGTTTCACGAGCAAGAAATGGAATATTGAGGGCATAAGGACATTCTACGCTAGAAATAGCATGCAGACTGGCTTTATCCCAATCCTGTGTCGTAAACACGTTACGGAATTATCGCGCGCGTGGATAACTTTGCTGATCGACCTTGCGGTGCTCGGCCAACTGTTCTTACTGCTGCTTAGAAGCGTTATATCAGATTGCTGACTGCCCTAGACCCAACAATCAATGCCACTAAAATAAAAGCTGAGTTATGGGCTGCTACTGGACTACAAATTAGCACTCAGAACATCAGGAATTGATTACACCAGGATTAATTACGAGCGAAGAGATCCTGGCCAGCACCCCTGAACTCACATCAACGACAGTGACGCAGATGAAAGGTATCCAAAATTAAGAAAACAATGAGGAAAACATTTGGCGGAATTGTCTCTTCGTTGACGAGTCCAGAATTAGTACTCATCCAGACAACCGACGTCTTCATGTCTGGAGAAGACGTGGGGACGCTGAAAGACAAAGCACTGCCACTGTAACCGTTCAAGAAGGCGGGAAATAGGTAACCCCGTTGATCCCGTATCGTATAATGACTGCCGCTTTGTACCAAACCATTGCTATTGATGGAATTGTCAGGACATTTAGAATAAACTACGGCCCTCGATTCGTAATGGTTGACGATAATGCACCCGCACATCGAGCTCAACGAATCAACGCTGCTCTGAGTGACTGCGATATTACCTGCAGTGCTAGCACGGATCTTTTGTCGATCGTAAGTTTACGAATGCTCGTATAGTATGGAGTCGGTTGCAAGTTTTTAGTAACAATGTAATTTTTTATTTTCAGTTATTTAAGAGTAGAACCTGACAAACATTCAAAATTAACAAGGAACACATTTATTTAAGCTGACCGTGCGGCAATGGATAGATTTCAATTATTGCTTGCAAAACCGTCTCCATACTATACGAGCATTCGTAAACTTACGATCGACAAAAGGTCCGTGCTAGCACTGCAGGTTAGACTGACCTGCCGGCTCGCCTGACTTAAGCCCGATTAGGCACGCGTGGGATGCTGTCAAGAGAGCTGTTTGGAACCGTCAGCCACCTCCTCCCCAGACATTGCCAGAGGGAATGAGACTGGAATGAGACAGTTTACCGCAAGAAATGCTGGAGTACTTAATTCTCAGCATGCCAAGAATGATTGCCGCATGTGTGCGAGCCAGGGGAGGAGTTATCTTGTATTTAATAAAAACAATTTCATCATAAATGTTGACAATATTTAGTTACATCCTATTTTTTCTTTCAATTATTTTGTATCCGAAATTGCATTAAGATTTTTAAATTAAATTTTTGTTGCTAAAAAATAAAATAAAAATATTTTTTTTATATCAAAAAGTGTATCTTTTTATAAATAAAATGTAAAATTTTAAAAATATTCCATCTTTTGCTAGTGATCTCAAACTTTTTTTGATGTGTGTACTTAGATTTCCTTAACTACCTAAATAATTATGTATGCATTCGAGGATTCTATGAGGATTTTTCAACGTGCTGTTTGATATGAACTAACCCTTAATGAAACATATAAAAAAATATATATTAGTTTCAATTGTTTCCTTAAGTATTTGTCAGCAAGGTCCTAGTATCCCTAACCAAACAATACTTTACTAGTGATGAGTCAATGGGTGAACGCTCAACATGCATTGTAGCGTTCTGCATATTCCTTCTTGTAGCAATGGTGGTACTTATTATAAATGAAGCTCATTTGGAAGTTGGGGTAGATCCTGCATATGACAGTTTCTATGATAATGCCTCTAAATTTTTGGAAAATCAAGGATTGAATTCTGTGTAAGTATTACTTTATATGGTTCTAGAATATTACATGAGACAGTTATATTTTTGACTTCCTTTCTTAATAACTGTTTAAAAATGTATTTCTGCTGTGGTCACTTTATCCATATAAAGTGACCACAGCGGAATTACTATTCTTAGGTTTGAATCTAGATTTGTTATATTAAATCTCTGTTACCCACATAATTTGGAATCCCTTGGTATAGATAAGAAATAGTCTATGTGCATTCACTATGCCAAATTTCATCCAACTCTGTTGAGCCGTTCTGACATGATTGAGGAACAATCATCCATCCATCTACTATCCAAACTTACACATTTATAATATTAGTAAGATGTGGTATCTATACTAATATTATAAAGCTGAAGAGTTTGTTTGTTTGAACGCGCTAATCTCAAAAACTACAAGTGGGATTTGAAAAAATCTTATTGCATTTGATAGCCCAACTCTTGAGGAAGGCTATAGGCTATATTTTATCCCGAAATTCCCACGGGATCAAAAGTTACGTGGGTAAAACCGCGCGCGGTGGTTAGTTAATAAATACAACATGAATATTAAGTTATCCATAAGTAACCTTTTTTTAAAGAGAACAATACTGTTTTTTTTTTAATCCAAGTAACCAATGAAATTCCAAATTTGCAATTATAAATCTTACTCAACGAATTTTTATTTTCGTCTTAATACCAACTAAGTCTAATACTAAATAAAATAACAAATAAATAAAATAAAGTCTATTCTCTTACCCTGTCAATGCTAGAGATACAAACTTATAACTATTTTTTTGTTATTTCAGGGGCCCAGCATCAAAGTTATTCTTAAAGTTTACATTTGCAGTATGGGCTGCAATAATTGGCACATTATTTACATTCCCTGGATTTAGGGTTGCCAGAATGCACTGGGATTCTATGAGGTTTGTGAAATAATTATTGCTTTATTTAAACAAATATGAATATTGAGAAGCAAAGATAAAAAAACTTGTTCATTTGATAAACCATCTGTTAAGACCATTATAGGCTGTGTATGAGAGAAATACACATAGTCGTGGCGAGAGTCCTATTCACCATCATAGATCTTTGTAATGAGCCCACTGCAGGGCTATGAGTGTGTGCCCTGGGTGGCAAGGAGTTATAGGCCATAATCCACTAAGCTGGCCCAGTGCTGGTTGATAGATGTCAGAATTTTCAGCGCACCGAAATGGCTTCTGATAAACCCTAACGACTACTGTATACAAGTATACAGCAACAGCGACCGACTGCTTAAAGTGCTCTCTGAAGTCGCCGTGAGAAATGAACCGGCGGCGGTCACCCATTCAAGTACCGACCGCGCCGAACGTTGCTCAACCTGCGATATCGTATGATATACACAATAACCACGGCGCCACGACGACTTCAACATTGTAGTCTGGTTATAATATGTATAATAAATATCTTCTTCATGGTTTTTACACTCCTGACCTGGTCTTTGGGAGGTGTAATAAGTATAGATAGTGAGTAATAGCTCCTGGCCCCTTGTAAATTACTTAATGCTAATATTCCATTCCAGTTTCATGATTTTAGCCTCCCTATTAAATTAATCTTGCAGATACTACAGCGACAATAAATTCAAGACGTTTCTACTGAATGCCAACTTTGCACTGCCATTTCTGTTGGTATTGCTGTGGGTCCGACCTGTAACCAGGCATTACCTCACTTTGAGAGTATTCAGTGGGATGGAGAAACCTTTGTAAGTAGCAGTTTTTTGTTGTAGTCTTTTTTGTGTTCTATAGCAAATGCAAATTAGGTTGAAAATGACAGCACGCTTTTGTCTAGGAGTTGGCTCTTTAGGGCCGGAACACATAATCGCTGGAGTATCACTAGCAACGTCAACCCTAACAGCCCGTGCACACGTGGTCCGTTTTACTGGATACGTTTTACCGGATCCGTTTTTTTTTCATCGATGGCGCATGGAGTTGTATGAGCGACTTCACATATGGCACAGTATTCAGTATATGTGTTTACGATACAAAAAAGGTATCCAGTAAAACGGATCATGTGTGAACGGGCTGTCAAGGGATCCAGTAACCAAGCTTGGTTACATATTCAGCTGTGATTCATTGACTCCATTTCATTATATTCTTTGGTTATAATAGTAACCAGCTGGATGATGATTCAAGCATAGATTGCCTTTCAATTCTTCACAGAGAACTGTCAAAAATCCATACTTGAGTAGGGTTAAAATCTGAGTAAAGTGCTACAAACTTATCCGACCCAGTGGGGAAAATTGGAACTAAGATATATCCTTACTAGAACTAGAGTTGTGGACTCAATAGCAAAGACGCTAGCGCCACAGTTTCTGGGTCAGATAATTTTGTTGCGTTGTTGCTTGCGTAATATGAGCCGCTAAGAATACGTAAGTGAGAAGCTCGACTGCACTATTCAATGACACTGGCAAGGAGTCCATAGTGCAAATTAAATTAAACCATTTTAATTGTATAACTAGCATGGACAGGACTCGAACCTGGGACCTCTCGTTTGCCGGGCGAGTGCTCTTCCACCTATTAAAAAAAAAAAAAAAAAAGCTACCGGGGCCTGGCGACAAGCTATGAAATTACTAAGCATACTTTTTGTTTTTACGTCATATTGCTAACGTAGCTCCATCTAATGGATAGCTTTGCAGCTATATCACCCGAGACCAATTTCTTTTCAGAAATTGTAAATCTCAGTTAAGGTGAAGACATGAAATTCCTTTAATTATTTTTTTCAGTTATTTTAAGAATAATTGATCATTATGTACGTAAATGTTATAAAAATATTCATCTTAATTTGACAGAGCCGAAAAATTGAAGAACGTTTAGTAGACACTACTACATCGACATTGATTTGATGAATATGAGCAGCCATTTTGTAATCGTAATTCTGATTGATTTTTAAAAAAAAACCGATCGATTATTTGAAATCAGAATCGAAGATCGAATAATTTTATTACAGCAACAATACTTAGATTGTTTTGAACTTTTTTTATTATATAATGAATAATAAAAAAAGAGAACATCCATGAGAAACCTATTCACTCGATGCTTCAAAGTACAGGGACTATACTGGTCAGGCAAAATATACGCAGGAGCTTAGTTTGACTCTTCGAAATATCTACCACATACTGATGGAAGTTCTGTTTGCGTCTGGTAGCCCGATGGTATAAGAGTGAGGGTTCAATTTGTTCAAACAGAGCACTCGCGCACTCACTTAAATGTATCTTGTAATACACGGTTGAACAAGCAACCTTACGACGATGCTCTAGGGCAAAAACTGTCACGATGTGATAACAATTCTACTTTAGAAATATGACCTAGAAATATATTTTTTTTTGTTAGTAGGGCAATGAAAGGCCTTTATGTTATGATACCATATTTTATTTCAGAATGACGTCTTACACCTTTGACACCGTCCGATTTATTCTGATCTTGTTCGCGGTGTTACTTCGTCTAGTGCTGATGCCAAAACAGCTTCAAGCATACTTAGATATGGCGCAAAGAAGACTAGACGTGCAGAAGAAAGAAGCTGGCCGAATCACTAACATAGATTTACAAAAAAAGGTTGGTATTCATTGTTTTGAAATGAAATGAAAATTTTTTATTCATCATAAGACCATCGAATGGCCGCTTAATGACGTCACAATTTTATACTTCGGCTTTAAAAAGGTGTTGTTATGGTTATAATTTCACTTCCACGCTGGACTGGGAGCAAAAGAAAAACATAGAATGCTTCTCTTCCCGGGCATACTGCAAAAGTCAGTTAAGAGACAGAGGTATTGACGTTTTTGTGGGCGATAGGCTGACTCCCTGTTACTGCAATAGTCTCTCACCATCATTATAATACTTCCACATTTGTGAAACGCGACACCAGATGGTTTTATAGCCTCTGGTGTTCTGCCTACGCCATAAGGGATACAGGCGTGAAGTTATGTATGTATGTATTAAAATTTACGCATTTACATTTTTTTTAAATAACAGCGGCCTTCCTTAAAGGAATTCATGAGAATTGCATCTTTTCGAAACGTAAAAAAACTTGATTAAAAATTTAATGCAGATTCATGAATAGCAATAACATATCAAAAATCCTAAAATTAAACCGCTTGGCAGCTATACCTAAGCCCGTAAATTATGTAACAATAACTTATTTAATAAGTTAAAGTACTGAATTCGTAAATAAAAAAGAATAAGTAACAGCAAAAATTCCAGGAAACACAACCAAAACTTGTAGTATTTTATTAAATTTTAATATTCAATTATAAAAAGCGACATGGTCAATAAATTCTTGAAATTTAGTTTGTTTAGGGGCTACATAGTTCGATGATGTGTAAGTTTTTTTACTATTAAAGACTACGCCCGCGTTCGAGCTCAACCTCACCTGATGGTAAGTGAAGATGAAAGCACACGAGCCTAGGAATGAACTCTTCATATAATATTGCCGGAACACACCGGAACACGCCGGAAATATTTTAGCAGCAAATTTTATATGAAAGGTGGTCGCTAGCTAGTTGGACACTGACGGGATCCTACCACAAAGCGGGGGTCAATCGTATTAGTCAGGGGCGGTCGGGAACTCTAAGCCGATCCACAAAAAAATCGCTTTCTTTGATTTATTCAAAAAGGAGTAGGTTCTCAATTCGGGCGTATGTTTTTTTTGTGTCTTTGTTACACGATATTTTGGACAATTATGAATCGATTTTAAAAATTCTTGTTTCATTTGATAGAGTACAATATCTGGGATAGTTGGTCCCATAAACCTTAATTTCAACGAAATCAATTGAGTAGGTACTTCTTGTAAAATTTCAAATCTAATATATAAAATTCTCGTGTCACAGTTTTCGTTGCCATACTCCTCCGAAACGGCTTGACCGATTTTGATGAAATTTTTTGTGCTTATCCGGTATCTATGAGAATCGGCCAACATCTATTTTTTTTTTATTATTTATATGCAAAACAACGTTTGCCGGGTCAGCTAGTTAAAAATATATATTTATGAATATGGAGAACGTTTACCTTGGCGACCTTATACTTCAGCCAAACGTTTGACGCGAAGTCGGTTTTTGTAATGCTCTGCATTCGTTAATTATTTAAATTGTGTTACTCGTTTTCAGGTCGCATCAGTATTCTACTACCTCTGCGTAGTTGCCCTCCAATACATCTGTCCAATTGTGATGATTCTATCCCTGACGCTAATGTACAAGACTCTGGGAGGGTACTCCTGGTCCTCGCTGATCTATGAACCTATAGAAACTTGCTCTGCCAATGTAAACGTCACGACGACGGAAAGTCTCGACGAAGCAGAGCAGTTCCAAATGGCTTGGGAGAACCTAAAAAAGGTAATTTGTTTACTGATTTATAAGTAAAATAAATAAATAAAATCCCCAGACAATCAAACCAACTACATGGCCTCAAAGTAAGCAAAGCTTGTGTTATGAGATACTATGTAGCGACCTAGAATATAAAATACATATATAGATAGACGCCCAGACACGGAACATTTTTTGTTTCTTGTTCCGTGCGGGAATCGAACCCGCAACCACTGGCGTCTGAGGCAGATAGGTTTACCCCAACGCCAAAGTGGTCGTCATAAGTGAATTTTAATATTCAGTTTTTTTTGTTATAAACAGCGCTATATTTTGTCAACGGCAAAATTTTAATATTAAGTTCTTACATAAAATATAAACGTACCTGCATTTTTTTTTCTTTGGCGTTGTATGTATTTTATATGGTCCCCTAGTAGTTGGTGTGATTATCTGGGGTTTTTATTTTATTTTAATACTACAACGTAGCACTACCAGGTGTTTTTATAATATAATGATAGGACGTTTGTCTTCCATTTTTATAGCATAACAAAATTATCTGACCCAGAAACTGTGGCGCTAGCGTCACTGCTATTGAATCCACAACTCTAGTTCTAGTAAGAATAAAGCTTAGTTCAAATTTTTCCCACCGGGTCAGATAAGTTCTTAGCAGTTTACAATAGTAGACTCTTCTACGCGTCTGTCTGGGTAATACAGACAGGTAGATAATACAGACCTACCATCCTTAGGTACTACTAGCGTTTTAATTTTGCTGTGTGATCTTATTACGAAAAATAAAATACTTTATGAGCCCACATTTGGTTCCACAGAAGAATAATCATAAGACATATTAGATTTGTAATAAGATCGACGACACATTGTGATAGAGTGTACAGGACGTAAGAACGAAAATCGCAGTTTATTTCATAGCTTGAAAGTTTGTGCTCCATAAAATGTTTGTCTACATCATAAAGTTGACCCAAAGCCCTTTCTTAAATAAACGAATAATATGATATAACCTTAAAATGGGATCCTTATTTTCTTTTAAAATTTTTGAGTAGGAGTTGTATTTCTTTCTCATCTATTGTTAAATAAGATCTTAAGCTTAAAGATGACGCAAAATTCTGTATAACATCTGGTACCCGCTACAATATCGTGTATCGTTGGAAAGTAACATCTTCTAGAACAAAAATTGGTAGGCGCCTGTCTTGATTCCAAGTCCAAGTTGATAACCAATATAATATAATTAATAAAAATCGAATCGCATTATTATGATAATATGATGGCTTAAAAGTAAAGAAACCTTGGTGTAGTAGCTAGTCGGCACTGCGAGCACAGAACTTTATCTACTCGTATTTTTACGAATGTTCATATAGCATGGAGACGGTTTGTTAGCAATAATTGAAATCTATCCATTGCCGCACGGCCAGCTTAAATAAATGTGTGCCTTGTTAATTTTGAATGTTTGTAAACATGTTGTACTCTTAAATCACTGTTACATAAAAAAATGCTATGTTACTAAAAACTTGCAACCGACTCCATACTGTAAGAACAGTTGTAAACAAACGAGTCGATAAAGTTCTGTTCTCGCATCGCGGAGCAGGTATTCGCTTTCTTACTATCTATTCTATGGGTGACACGGCTTCTATTTTGCCTCCCGTCTCATTATAGTATCGACAATAATCAAAAATCTTGTCCTGATTTGCGAAAACTGTTAAATTATTTATTTAGATTTTTACTCACGTTTAAATTATTTTATTTTTAAGTAGCATTATTATTCATATTTTATCGTTTATATGACATGTTTAATTTATACATAGAAACTTAATTGCGTTTATTTATCTTCCTTTATTTTTTTTATTTTTAAGTAGCATTATTATTCATATTTTATCGTTTATATGACATGTTTAATTTATACATAGAAACTTAATTGCGTTTATTTATCTTCCTTTATTTTTTTTATTTTTAAGTAGCATTATTATTCATATTTTATCGTTTATATGACATGTTTAATTTATACATAGAAACTTAATTGCGTTTATTTATCTTCCTTTATTTTTTTTATTTTTAAGTAGCATTATTATTCATATTTTATCGTTTATGTGACATGTTTAATTTATACATAGAAACTTAATTGCGTTTATTTATCTTCCTTTATGTTATGTATTTATTTCAAATTTTTTATCAACTGACTTCCAAAAAGAGGAGGTTCTTAATTCGTGTGTATGTTCTTCTTCCATGCTGGACTGGGAGCGAAAGAAAAACATAGAATGTGCCAGCTGCTTCTCTTCCCGGGCATACTGTAAAAGTCAGTTAAGGGACAGAGGTTTTAAAGGCGTTTTTGTGGGCGATAGGCTGACCCCCTGTCACTACAAAAGTCTCTCTCCATCATTTGTCAAACGTGACATCAGATGGTCTTGTAACCTCTGGTGTTCTGCCTACCCCATAAGGGATACAGGCGTGACGTTGTGTATGTATGCAAATATACGCGATAAATTCGGTTAAAAAGTCTTTTATTTTACAGAATATTACTTCTTTTTTTTGTCTTTTTTACATGATTTTACGGACAATTATGATTCGATTTTGAATATTCTTATTTCATATGATAGAGGACACTTCAGAGTTGGTTCCGTATAAATTTCATCGAAATCAATGGAGTACTATTTGAAAAAAAATAAACTTAAATAAAAAAATATGTATCAATACGGTGAATTGTACAGAAGGCGGCAGATCAAGCGTTACTTGCGAACCTTGATGACCTAGTACATACATTACTTCACGCCTGTATCCCTTATGGGGTAGGCAGAACAAGAGAGGCTATAAAACCATCTGATGTCACGTTTGACACGACGTTTGGAGGAATTATAATGATGGAGAGAGGCTATTGCACTGACAGGGGGTCAGCCTGTCGCCCACAAAAACGTCAATAAAACCTCCGTCCATGAACTGACTTTTACAGCATGCCCGGGAAGAGAAGCAGCTGGTACATTCTATGGTTTTCTTTCGCTCCCAGTCCAGCTAATGACCTAGTACTTCAGCCAAACCTTTGACTAGGATTTTCAAATGTTAGTAAAGTCAATATTTATAATGCTCTGCATTTTTGATTTTATTTTTTTGAGATCGTCATTAATTTAATTTGTAACTCTATCACATAATTTGATTAATTACCAGTTGCAACTTATGTATGCATAAATTTTTATGTTTAAAAAATCTTTTCATTGTAATAACTACCCTAGCCTCCAAACCGGCACAGCTGAAAATCAGTGCAGCAGCCATCGGCAGTTACTGAGCTGTAATTATTATATTACTTTACTATGTTTTAATTGTCAAATAAACTATGTTTTTCCTTCTTTCAATATAAGTAGCACCAAGAATCCAAGATAAAGCCGGGGTCAGTTTCTTCCCCTCCACCCGTCTCTAGAATTTCAATAGTACAAAGGTGCAATGAAAGATAAAAATAAGGAATACATTACAGTGTATGTACATGCAAATGCGTGTTATTTTATAGTCTGACATTTAGGACCTAATAGTTCTGAATGGACTAACGGGCGGAACTTGGCGCATAGTAACTTTTTAGTTACTATAGTTCGGCCGTTCAGAGAATGCGTTCCTGACACCTATCAGTTAGTCACGACTAGTGATGGGCACAACATAACACTGAGTTCGTTACCGTTCCTCCAAAATGAAACGCCGCGTTATTTTTAAGATTATTTTCGTTTTAAATTGGCGGAATCATTTAAAATTTATATTTTAGTAATTTAAGTTGAAACCAAAAAAAGGTAATATAAATATAATAAAACTGTTTTATTTATTTTTTGTTACAAAGTTACAATCTGTATTTCTATGCAATAAAGTACATTTAATTGAATGTGCGTACAGAATATTAACCAGACTCCGATTCGCTTGAGGAGCTAGTGTCTTCATCATCATCTTCGCCTACATGTATAATTATTTTATTAACAATAACAGAATCAATCCTGATATCTCGGTCAAAATGTTCCATAATCAGGTTTTTAGTCTTTCAACAACCTTTGCCCAGTCATCTCTAGTAACTTCCCCGCAGGCTTCTTTTAATAGGGTCATCATCTTTTTCGTGCTGAATGGCGGGGAAGTATAGTGGCGAGCGGCGTAACCTTTTATTTGAGCCCAGATTAGCTCCATCGCGTTATATTGGCAATGATACGATGGAATTCTTAGAACGCGATGACCGTACTCCAGAGCCAGTTCATCGATTTCGTATCGCACATTTGCCACTTTATTTTCTTTAACTAATTTAATTAGCTCTGCTTTTAGCATCTGCATATTTGCGTCAATGCCTTTTGCTTGTAACCAACTTTTTTTATAGTTTATTTTTTAAATTTAATAAAAGTTATCTTTTAGTCCATTATTTTCAAATTCTTAAAAAGAAAAACAAAACGTATTATTTCATAAAGTATACCTGTTTAAGAACAGATTACGTACAATACTGTTATAGCCTGTTATTGTTAGCACAGCACTACAAATATAAAGCTTTGACATAACCTTGTAATAGCGCAGTATAGATTTTGAAAAATATTGTTTACCAAGTTATTTGACACTCAGTTTGGCACAAAATTATAAAATTCATTGATTAAATAACTTGACCGTTAATTTGAAGCCTAATAATACTTGAGAGAGATACCATCGTTCTGTCCTTTTTTCGCACGTTTTATCCTTCATATACCTTCTCTATTGCCTTCTCTTTCTTTACCCGACCACCACACAGGTAGCAGCTATGCTGAATGCGTTAGGATTTTGACTCATTGACGTCGTTGTTCTTGTCCTGACAACTTGTCTATATCAGAGAAGACACAGTGTTTACTGAAGGTACATATTTATCTTTTTTCAAAACTTTTTTCGGATTAAAGCTGACGTTGGTGAGTTCATTTTATCTTAATTATTTTACTTGCCTATGTGTTTTCTTTGATAAATTTCGCACGGCTATTGTTATTTATAATGCAACGTATTATAATTTATAATTCAATTTTTATAAAATGTTATACCTGCTCCAAAATAAGTTTAACGTTGTTAACGTTCGTTTTAGAATTGTTTTTTATCTACCTTTTAGTTTCCTTTGGTAAGCGAAATTTATTATTTGCATCGTGGTTTAAAAATAAGTGATCAAAACAATGTAGTACTAGTACTTCATATGTACAAACTATCTCAAGGACGACGAATTTGAGTAGTTCTTCGTCTAGTAGTTCTGGATCAGAAGCTCGAGTAATTCTTCTAATCAAAAGCGTTCGCGCCGTTACCGTCAGATTCGAAAGCGGAATCATAATTACGTCATAATAGGACAGTTAATCTAAGATGTAGCTTTTTTAAAGAATCTTATCTTAATCTTGTTCGGTTAGACATCTTTATAATGATGATCCTATAATCGACGAACATAATCTAAACGATCTGGGATTCACAAAACCTACAGCCACATCTGTAGTTTCAAAAACACCTCATAATTATTCTGAAATTCTTAGTTATACAAAGCTTTGACAATCCTGATTGGACAAATATTAGGTTATTTTAGCTTCTGTCAAGGATCCTTTAAATAAGGTCATGTTAAGTAAAACTCCTCCCTCATGCCATCACTTATCATAATGTTAGAAAGCCCTTTCGAGGCCGTGGAAGTAAGCAAGCACACGGTCGTAAATTTAACGAATCTTCACAAGGACTTAAAGGCTCTCCCTCATCCCACTGGGATAGGACAGGAAAATCCAGATGATACTGACCGCACGGTCGTAAATCTAACGCATCTGTACAAGTACGAAAAGGTACTCCATCATCCCTTCGGGATAGGAGTCGTAAATGCAGACGATACTGACCGCACGGTCGAAAATCTAACGAATTTGCACAACTACGTAAAGGTTCTTCCTCATCCCACCGGGATAGGAGAGGTAAATCCAGACGATACTGACCAAACGGTCGTAAATCTAACGCATCTGCACAAGTACGTAAAGGTTCTCCCTCATCCCACCAGGATAGGAGAGGTAAATCCAGATGATACTGACCACACGGTCGTAAATCTAACGAATCTGCACAAGTACGTAAAGGTTCTCCCTCATCCCACCAGAATAGGAGAGGTAAATCCAGAAGATACTGACGACACGGTCGTAAATGTAACGAATCTGCACAACTACGTAAAGGTTCTCCCTCATCCCACCAGGATAGGAGAGGTAAATCCAGGCGATACTGACCACATGGTCGTAAATCTAACGCATCTTCACAAGGACGTTAAGGCTCTCCCTCACTCCACCTAGATAGGAGAGAAAAATCCAGACGATACTGACTCTTCGAGTATTTTCCATGAAAAACTTTCACAACCGGTGGAAAGAAAGGGGTAATTTCTTGCAACCAACAGCAGAGTAGACAATAAATCGAGCCGAGATTACGTATATATTAATTTATGAACGAAAATAATTGACAGCTCCAGTGGCTGCAATGTATGATTTGTGATTGATGTTATTTTGAATGCTGGCAATTTATGAACATAATCTTCTTAGTCTGTGGTTAAGTTGATCAATTATCAATCCGTGATTGGTTGTTCTCATAGATTAATATAAGTACTAAAGTAGTTGTTCTATCCAGGTTATGACGAAGCAATACATTTCAAATTATTATTGGCTTATGAGAATTAAAAGATATTAAGTGAAATTGGTAATCAATGTTCCTCTTGCTTGCAAAATGATATCCGCTGCCACAGATTTGTGATGCAATTTGCTGCAGTGTATGATGTAGTTGATGTGATTCCCTTTATTTACTCAACAAGATTTCAAATTTTCAGGTCGGTTTTGAACTGTTTTCTAATTGTTTTGTGGAGAGCTTAATAACATGCTGTTAAGAGAGCTTAATAACTGAGAGCTTAATAACACGATACCGTGGACAAAGGAGTTGGCTGCCCTTCGGGCTCAGCTTTGCACTAGGGGACTTTGCTTGTATGCAATTGGGTTGCCCAGAAATTTCAAGAGCACGGAATACGCGCTATGGTGTATTTAGCTGCTTCTCAATTGATATTGAAATTAAACTATCAGGGCTGGAGATTAGAAAGAGAATTATGTATTAAATTTATACAGCTTAATTAATTAGCAGCAGCTAGTTGCTAGTTGCTAGGGTAGCTACAGTGCTCCCCCTTAAGCGAAGCCTATTGGTGGTTTGACGCCTCGTCACTTCGAGTAGTTTGTAGTGTCGTATGCTGCGAGGTATTGCGGTCGGGGCTAGGACGTCGTCATGCGGCAGTGGTGAGGCGATGATATACGCTGGTTTCAGTCTATCGATCGATAGCTATAGTAGTTTCTCAAGTCGGTAACTTTATCGGGAGAACTTTTCTGTTTCATTTCTGTATAGGAAACGGGCCTTTATGTGCCGGTGCGAGTGGTGTCTTCACTGCGTCGCATCTTATGAAAACGTGATCGCACGATGACAAGTCCGAGTGTCCAAAAATACTGCGCTTGGTTGCGGAGCTAATGTTGGTTTCAGTTCTTTCATGGCGCGTAGCTGTTTAATCTAATCGTATTCCGTTACTCGTAGCGTATTTTCATTATTTATTTTTTTCGACAGTTCGCCTGATAGTCGTATAGACCCGAATGTCTTGCACAGATGTTGCTTTCGGCCATCGTGTACAGCAGTCTATTATTGTAACACAGTATTTGTAGCCATCACTCAATGTAGGCAACAACGGGCCGATTATATCGATGTGTACATGTGCGAATCTTTCCACTGAATGTTGTGTAAATAGTGCTGGCTCACTCTTTGTATTTCATTGTATCTTTACACGTTGACAAGGTATCCAGGTTTTCGACCTAGTACCAAAGTCGATATTCATGTGTGGGCAAAATACCGTGACTTAACTATAAGGCGTGAACTTCTAATACCAGGGTGGCTTACATATAAAAAAAAAAAAAAAGAAAAAAAAAAAGACGTGTGGCACTCGGAGACTGCCGCGGTAAAGCTATTGCAACGAGATAAGGTGTTCTGCTGCGACACGTCATACAGAGCTAGGACGTACTGATCGGGCGGCCGGCCTGCAGCAGCACCGCGCCCTGAGCCACGCTGCTGGCGTACACTGACAACAGCACCGGCTGCGACACGTCATACAGAGCTAGGACGTACTGATCGGGCGGCCGGCCTGCAGCAGCACCGCGCCCTGAGCTACGCTGCTGGCGTACACTGACAACAGCACCGGCTGCGACACGTCATACAGAGCTAGGACGTACTGACCGGGCGGCCGGCCTGCAGCAGCACCGCGCCCTGAGCTACGCTGCTGGCGTACACTGACAACAGCACCGGCTGCGACACGTCATACAGAGCTAGGACGTACTGACCGGGCGGCCGGCCTGCAGCAGCACCGCGCCCTGAGCTACGCTGCTGGCGTACACTGACAACAGCACCGGCTGCGACACGTCATACAGAGCTAGGACGTACTGATCGGGCGGCCGGCCTGCAGCAGCACCGCGCCCTGAGCCACGCTGCTGGCGTCCACCGACACCAGCACCGGCTGCGACACGTCATACAGAGCTAGGACGTACTGACCAGGCGGCCGGCCTGCAGCAGGCCCACGATAGAAGCTATGCAATAGAAACCGACAAACTGGTCAGAATAACAAAAATGGTTGCTCATGAAGATTTGGTGAGCATCTACAATAAATAATTATAAACCAGCTTGGTCAAGTGTGGTCCGTGGTCCGTGGTCCAGCAAGTGTCTGTAAACGAACCAACTGGCTCAGATTAAGCTCAATTTCTGGCAGACCTGCATCATAATATAAAAACTCTCTTAATAATAAAGCCGTCGTCGTCTCCACGCTTTGTAGCCCGGAACGAACTGAACGGCTGAGAGGACATCCTCTTGTCAAGCGAATCCTATAATCTATTGCACTGGTCGCGACAAAAATGCACCAAATCATCGATCTGGAATATTGATAATGTTATATTTTTATTTTTTGTCCTGCTAAAATCCTAATACAGAAAATCCTTTTGAAATATAAAAAAATAGATGCTTGGACCCAGTCAATTGGGTAAATAAGTTCATTTTAATTGGAAAAGACATAACAATCAAAAGTAAGTGTGATAATGTATTTATAACTATACGTGGGAAACCTATACTAGCCTCTCGCAACCTAGTCGGGTTATATTAGTATATATGTATATAAAAGGAAGAAAAAAAAAAAAATAATAATAATATTGCTGGTGTGGGTCACGTCGTGAGGACGCCACACTGGTATCAATGCCTCAGCCGACAGCTTCCGTTCCGCTGTGGCGTCAAAATATTGGGTGGAAAATGGTCCGTTGGATGAAATCCTGACTAGAGATAACTGGCGTTCTGAAAATACATTTGAACGATTTTATTGTAAAAAAGTAAGAATGTCAAAAAATCAAAATTCAGTTACAAGTCAATTTAATGCAGTGGATGAAATATATTTTATATTTCTATTTCATTTAAACTAATTATAGTTTTTGTTAGCAACTGTTGCTTAGTCCTGTGTATTTGAAAGGTAATTGATATTACGTTACTGAAAATGCTATAATAGGTTATTTTTATGTACATCTCCCTGGCATTGTAAAACAATACCACAAGTCAATTTATTTTAGGCTTATTAACTTTTATTCGTATTCACATTGACGTCACCACCACACCAGGCGATATTAAACACGTCTCTCAAGTATTATTAGGCTTCAAATTAACGGTCAAGTTATTTAATACCAACGTTTTACCTAAAATTAAAACGTAAATTACCACTTACCTTAATTTGAAGCCTAATATTTTTTAATTCTGCCTGGTTACACAACGACTTCAATGAGTCAAAATCCTAACGCATTCAGCATAGCTGCTACCTGTGTGGTGGTCGGGTAAAGAAAGAGAAGGCAATAGAGAAGGTATATGAAGGATAAAACGTGCGAAAAAAGGACAGAACGATGGTATCTCTCTCAAGTATTATTAGGCTTCAAATTAAGGTAAGTGATTTAATTTACGTTTTAATTTTAGGTAAAACGTTGGTATTATTGATATAATAATGTTGTTTTAATGCTCATCAATTGTTAAAACGGTAAACAACCAGCAAAAATATTTTTGATCGTAACTGCAACGCCATTACAAAGTTACGTCGTCAGTTCAACCGCGATGTGTCAGGAACGCATTCTCTGAACGGCCGAACTATAAAGTAGAATTCTTTTCAAGTGATTTTCGTGACAGTTCCAATTGACAATCTTAGTGACTTTGCCGTAATGAAATTGTTCGATCTTCCATTTGATGGTTTTGACATATCGAGTCAGTCGTTGAAAAAAATGTATACAGACTTCCTATTACAAGATGGCCGCTCATATTCATCTATTCAATGTCGATTCAGTAGTGTGAATCCCTATCAATTTGAATCTGTCTATTTAAGATGAATATTTCTATGACAGTTACTTAATTTATTTACAGTTAATAATAACAATTACACTTTATTAATAGTTCAATTTATAATTTTAAAATAAACAATTTTTATTTACATAGTTTGCGCATAATGGAAAATGAGAACTGACACGAAAATCATTTGAAATCAATTCAACTATAAGTCTTATCCAACGGCGGCGTATCGTACATAGGTATTTGGGGTGGGTACCAAAGTGTTGCATCGTCCTTTAATTTAATTATTTTTATTTTTCAGGTGTTCACTGAAGAAGTATACCGAGGAGTACTCGGCTTTGCGACATGGTGGTGTTGCTTTGCGTGGTTCCTAACCACATCGATAGGTGTCGCTTACCAAACATACTTCAGGATATCGTGATGTTTAACAATTAAATAACCTAGCTATTGTTTCTAACAAAATAAATCCGATCAAAGGCTGCTAATACTTTCGTCACAATTTCCAAATCTTTTGATAAATTTCCTTTTTAACATATTTTGTACACAAACAGTGTAAAAATAGATATTTTGGTATCCAATAAATCATTTGATTATTGGAAAATCAGCCTTTAATACAGCATTTTTTACTGGAAATATCGAGTTTAATACATTAAATTCGTAGAGTATACTGGGTGCCATATGTTGTTAACAAAAATTTCGTTTAATCTTACGTGGTGAAACAATTAAACTTAATTGGAAAAAACAACCAACCTAAAACCGATCGTACACCGCCAACTAAACTTTGTTAGTTTTAGCTTCGCTCGCATAGTTGAGCCAGTTTTTCATACATGTGCGTCCATCGTAAACTATGTCTATTTTACTCAAATGTATGAAAAACTGGCTCGTTAAGCTAAACTTACTCAGTTTAGTTTGCGGTGAGACAATCGGCTTTGTGCCTTGCTAGCATGCGACCATTGATAAATACTCGAATCGACAAGATAAATATTACCCATTGATTTTATCCTGTCATCTTAGCTAATATGCGCACCTTAATACATAGAATTACTTGATTCGATACCATGATTAAGCCCGCAGAACCAAAGCTGTCATATTTATTAAAAAACACATACATTGGAATCCGTTTTTAATGACATCGAAGGGAAATAAGAAACAAGTCATACTAAACAGACGTCATACAAAGCATAGGTACTGCAAGAATAAATAAACTGTTTAAGTTAGTATGTGATTTATTTTAATAGAGAGGAATAAAATAGAGATAAATCAAAGTAGATATTAATAAGTTGACTCAATAAGTAAATCTACGCTCTGAGGCTCAAATCAAAAAGCCTTTCACGTGCCGAAAGTCTTTGGGTATAACGTGACTCTCCCGAACACTGCCAGAGATGTTAGAAATCAAACGGTCGGTCACTGTAAGCAGACAAAATTTGATAAAAAAAGGGTCACAATAAGCGATATTTCACTATAGGCGAAGTCATTATATCCGACTTAGTTATATACTTTATATGAAAACCAAACTTCACTGTGTAAACACGTCATAATGAGCGGTTGGTCAATATAAGCGGAGTCATAATAAACGGATTCTAGTGTACTCTAATTGCTGTATTCTAAGAAAATATCGATAAATGGCCCGATTTGTCGTTGTCGATGGTCGCATTAAAGCCACGTTTATGCACAGACGGCGGCGCTTCGCGCGGGGCTTCGCACGTTTTCGTGACATTTATTTTCGGCTTAACTCAAACCAGCGGATAGTTCCAGAGTAAAGCTAGCGATATACTAATAACGCACGACGCGCCGCTTGTCCTTAAACCTGCCCTAAGGTTGATGATTAATCTTTGTAATTCTGTGGGTCTATAACAGTTGACGATGCAATTAGAGTTGCCATGACACTCAGGAAATTTAAATATTTTCTTATTTAAACAATTGTCAGACAACATGCATGTTTTACTTTTTGTCGCCTAAAGCTAAGCGATAGGAAACATGCTTTGATGTTTATGACTATTATTTGGCCTTGTATTGTTTTTATAAGTCTCTACGTTTATAGTTCTCATAAATTTGGAACTAATATTTTAATCTAATTTTATTTGCGACATCATCCAGTAAAAGGTGTTTTGATTTAACTGATTGTGAACACACAAAAGTAGGTACAATAAATGAACATATTCCTTTAATAATTGCCAATATAGTATTTAGTGATTCTGATAGGAACTAGCTTAAAGAAATTATAAATACTTATCCTTCGGCACCCCGAAAAACGGTGATTAGAGTATTTTTGTTCCAGTTGTACAAATTTTATTTATAATCATGACAATGTATACTTTTAACTAGTATTATTTACGAGATGAAAATTGATTTTAGTATTTTTTCTTTCTGTAAATAGTAATATAGTAAAACATTTTTATTTTAATCGAATTCAGATACTGATTCCGTATGTTTTTGTTATAAAATATAGCCTTTGTAACTGAATAAATCCGGTAGTTTATAGTATACATAGTTTTTAATAAAATTCAAAACTTAATTAATTAACTAAATAAATTCACAATTCAAAAAGGCTTAAAGTTTTGGTCGGTGTGATTTTATTACACATCTTTAACAATCATTGTCATATTTTCGGATGTAAACGCCATTCGTAAACATCTTATTGAATTATTGTCTCAAGTCCCACTCGTGAATCCATTTGCCTTATGAAATGGACGGAGACGAGACTAAGAAACTTATGAAAATCAATTTAATAATACTTGACAATACTTTTTTAATACAGTTGCTCAAAAAGTGGCGTATTGCAGGGACGTATAGCGTTCGGAAAGTGGGCTTTTACGCACTCGTGCTTTTTCTTTCCCAACTGTCAAAATAATGTCTATTAAAAAGAAAAAAACCAACCACGAAGTTTTTACTAAAATAAATTCATAGAAGTTTTAAAGATTCATGCAAATATTTCTGAAAAGAAGCTACTAATTTGTTTCAATATCAGATTTAATGATTTGATTCAATGTGTTAGGTTAGGTTTCATCTCATTACATTTAATTTTCATTAAGTACATATTAATAAAAAAAATCTACTAAAGACTTGGCTGTATGGGCATAGTTCCCTTGCCTACCCAGACAGAATGTGTGAAGAAAACAAAAAAAATCTTTGCTTATATTCTTTTACGGTTGGCGCCATTTTGTTTATTGTTGAGTTTGTTGTGTTTTTATTATTTTATTAAATTGCTTCATTTTTTCGCAACTGTATTAAAAATAGTCGTTCAGTACACGTGCGGAACCGTCATTGCAACTTGTTCCGACTGTCAACCCTCGCCTTCGGCTGCGCCTCGGCTCGGGTAAACATTTGTCGGAACTCTTTGCAATGACAGGCTTTCCGCACTCGTAATGAAATATACTATTTTAACTGTCCTGCTTGACTGCCTAGTATTGAGAAATGAAGTAACTTTTTAGCATGTTAATATATTTAAAAATCTTTGTATCACTTTGGCGCGCCTTTATTAAATTAACGAGCTTTTTCCCACAACTTCGTACGCTCTAAACTACCCTTCCTGTGGGGATTTCGGAAACTCCTTCTATAATACAACCAGACATCCATTGAATGAACCTTTATACAAACCAAGTTTCATTCAAGGAATAAGTTATTTCATACAAACTATAGTTGAATTGTTTTCAAATAATATTTGTGAAAGTGCAAAATAATCTTAGTCACGTTGCTTGCCGTAATGATATTGTTCGATTATCGAATCAGTTGGTGAGAAAAATGTATTTCAGACTTACGATTACAAGATGGCCGTTCCTATCCATCGATTCAAAGTCGATTCTGTAGTGTCAATTCCTATCAATTGAATGTTCCGTTTCTTTGAATCTGCCAATTTAAGTAGAATATTTTTTATGACATTTACTTAATTTACCTACTTACAGCTAATAATTACATATAAAGTTCATCAATAGTTTAGTTTATAATTTTAGAATAAACAATTTTATTTACATAATTTTTAATGATTTATCATGCCAATTATACGTTCGTAACACGTAATGGAAAATGGGAACTGGCATAAATATATCATTTGAAAACAATTCAACTATAAAAAGTCTTACATTTCCCGTTACCGTAGGAATTTCGGGATTTCCTTCCATAACACAACCAGACCCTCATTAAAGAATCTTAATACCAAGTATCACATCCTTGCATTGCATTCGAGGAATAAGATTTTTCATATAAAGTAAAAAGTCCAATATTTCCCGTCCCCGTGGGAATTTCGGTAATTCCTTCCTTAGTGCACCCCTACACCACCTAAGGAATATATGTTCCAAATTTCAGCTCTCTACGCCCAATAGTTACGTCTGTACGTTGTCTGTCAGTCACTCAGTCAGTAACGGAACAGTTTTATATTTATTGATAGCTTAGTTGCCAACCGCTCAGTTGCAGGTTTGCCTATTTTAAACATCGAAATCCGAAATAAAAATCGGAAAGTTTCATTCATCATAAGAACATTATAGTACCTACATTTGATGACGTCATCTTTGTACCTATACTTCCTCATTACCATGACATGAAAAAAACAAACACAAGACAGCTTATTGTGCTAACAGACAATTAGTACTTATTGCGCTAAAGAACAATTTTACATGTACAGAAGGCAGCTGTAAAACTTCTCCAACCAATTTTCAACTGAACGTCGAGGGCATAGAATGCACATTCAATTACAATTTTTTGATAGGATTGGAACGCTTGATCTGAAGCCTTATGTACCAATCCAATAATTCTTTTGTTATTTTGAGCACTGTTGGTCTTTTTGTATAAATTACTTAATCTTATAATAAATTGTATACTTATAAACGACTGTTTGTTGCCAAAATAAATAACTCTCATTTTTCATACATTTAGGAAGTTTTAGATACTGTATATGTGCACATCGATAGGGAATATTTTTATAATTTCAAAGATACGGAGCATAATGTGCGGCCTTATCGTCGAAAGATGATCTCTTCCATGCAACCCTGTTTCTTAATTTCTTTAAACTAGTTCGTATTTTATTCAAACCAGTGTGTGCGGAAAATATGTGTACCTACTGGAGACCGTTACTGCAAGTTTCTTTTCGGGCTGGCAACTTGGCATTTGTTAAAAGAAAATAGTTTAGCTTAGTCTAGTCATAGAGCAAAAAGATGCCATGAAATTTGTTTTTTTTTTAATGCTTTTAGCACAAAATGTATTTGCTTGAATCTTAAGTTTTTGTTCTAAATATGTATTTATGCATTTATGTGGCCAGTCATAAAACAACGATTTTCTGTAAAATTATATATTGTGTATAAATCCAATAGAATCATATTAGATAAATATTTCTAACAAGAGGAATACAGAACTCAGATTACAAAAAGACGACAATATCTTGTTCGATTTTACAAATAAGAATATACGTCAAAAATCAAAATGAGTTCAGCATCAATACTAAAGTATGACTTATTAATTAAGAGAAATTCAAGAGAAACTGAAAATTGTTTTATTTAGGATATGAAAAAATATATTAAGTAAAATCACCCAACCAGGACACCAATACGAACGAACCTCCCGCTTGCCGGACGAGCTACCGGGCCCTGGCCACATGCTATCGAAATTACTCTTTTTAGGTACGTTATATTGCTAACGTAGCTCCATTGCATTGGTGTTGCTTACTTTGGTATTTTATTAAAAATATATTTTTAGATCTTTAAGAATAATTGGCCATTATTAAAATGCAAAAACCTTGAATATATTGATTGTTTTGTTGCTCAGAAAAATGTGTGAAGGAACCTAACGTACCCTGAAAATTATTATTTAAGTCTTTAAATAAGACACTGCCTTCAATGTACCATCGCGGTCACCACCACTTGATCACTTTAAAAAAACGCTTATACAATCACTTTAAAAAAAAATGCTGAATATTTTACTATCTATTCTATTTTTGAGTGATAGCATCACTCATATACAGAAACAATATTTTAAAAAGATTTTCCACGTCCATAGTTATATCGAATTCTATTCCTAAATCATTTAGGGAAATAATAAAACGAGCGACTAAAAAACAAATTTGGACCGGAAATAATAAAACGAGCGACTAAAAAACAAATTTGGACTGTCTTGAAAAATATATGAAAATGAACGGTTTTAAATATTAATATTGCGACTGAATTACTAAGTGAGCGACTAAAACACATATACATTGCGATGAAAGAGATAAGTTACGAGAAGGGCTCCCGCACCGGAAGGCGGAATCAGTACGGTTAGGTGCGACGACGAGCGCAGCGAGGAGGAGCATGTTAGGTTGCATATAGTTATACACGTGCGCGAGCCGAGCGAGCGAAGCGAGCGGTGCCGCGGCAGCGGCCGGCGAAGCGCCATAAACCTGGTCAGCTATTATAGTCAACCCTGGACAATCCCGACATGGTCAAAAGTGTTTTTAAGTCGCTGTTTCATTGATTCTTCGTCACTCGCTCTCAGTCGCTCACTTAATTAAAACAGTAAGCCAAATTCATTATTTTTGTCACCTAAAATTTTTATTTACAGTTACTCGATTAAATACTACCCAATCATTTATTACCTACCTAAAGATAAGTTTAAATATGACTTCTCAAAATGGCTGAAAGAAAAGTGTTTCTAAATGAGTTTTTTAAATTGGTAAAATAGATTCCTATATTAATAAGCAATCACTTGTAAAGGCAAACGGGTTTTTCTATTATGTTATGTACATCTTATTTGTATGCTGTTTTACAGTGTAGGACTGTTATTTTTTGTATAACATCTATTGCATACCATACTATGAATCAATAAATACATTTGAATTTGAATTGGAACACTTAATCTTATACATGACTCATCAATATCTTCTGAATCTCAAAAGTGACTCATACGTATATGAATCTTGTATATTTTTGGGCCTTTTTTCGATAATTTAAATATTTATGGTTATAAATTAATAAGATTGCATCATACTGTAGACAAGGTGAATCACATTTTATATGTTCGTAAGGCTCTGCGGTAAAAACAAAATCGGTAATCGTACATTAAATTACTGTCTGTGTGAAAATTTATTGAATGTCGCCATTTTTTATTATTGTTAAAGTTCCTGTTTTGAATTTTGTCGGTAACTCATATGTACATGTTACAACTATTATTATTACAAAAGTAATTTCGGAAACCTTGTATCAAGATAAGCCTGAACCATACTCTAGGTAAGGATTGTTTTATGAAATGTAGTAAGAACTTAAGAGAATGTGAATATTATTTATTTGTTTTTCATGGACTGTTTTAATAAAATATTTAAAAAATAAAAGATTTTTATTTACTTATTGTCGTTTTTAACCCGAAGCAAGATCCCGAAGATTTGAATCGATTATAATTTTAACAATAATGTATCGATGTGTCTTTATAGTAGCTCTACAGCTGAAATTGCATAGATATCAATAATAACAAGAGTTTCGCTAAATATTCTTAAGTCATCGATATTTTCGCAGCCGAATTCAAAATGCTATTACATGCAGATTAAGCTATTACATCGAGAAGTAAATTCTTAGCATAATAGGTACCTGGGTACCTACCTCCTCGCGACTATCTAACAAAAATATTTTTTATAAGTGAGATTGAAAATTGCTCTTTAGTTGGTTAAGGTAGCTTATTTCCAAAGATACGATAGTAATAATAGCTGTTGTAAATAAAGCCTTAACCTTTACGACGCCAACGACTTCATATCAAGTAGGCCAGTGATGTGCCGAAAAAGTTGCATACATTACAATCCTTTATGTTTACTTTGTCTTGTTTCATCCCCAATGTCATTGATTCTATGATATAAAATAAAATTCATAGTTGTTTACATCAGTTATTTGTATAAGTTTGTAATTCTGAGTGTGTTTGTGCACCTACTAAAGAACGATAAAACATTTTCTATCATAAAATGATTTTCTACAAATGAAATCACTTTATAAAAAAAATACGTGTGGCACTTGGAGACTGCCGCGGTAAAGCTATTGCATAGCATTTTTTATCAACTTATGCAAAACCGGAACACCTTGTATAATCGGTTATGCATATATACGTTGGCGTACAGAGAGTTACGTAATACTTTTTTATTTTCAATACCCTTCAGTTTTTTTTTCTTGAGTCGCAAATATTTCAAATTAAAGAAACATTAGACAACCCAAACCAGAAATTAAGTACCTAATTGTCTGTTAGAAGTTTATTGTCAAATTTTTGAGTTTTCTTGGAAAAACCTTAAATCTTTCACACTTCGCCCGAGACATGTATTGCTCAAAATGTTCTAAATGGTCTAATATAGGATGGGAATAGACTTATCGAATGTTCGTAACTTTGACGGGCGTCTTATAGCCACAAAGTAAGAGCCGAAATTGCGTTGGCGGACGCTCGACGGGCTATCGTCGTGAGTCCATACGGGAGTCCACGCGTTGGTACAAGATACTCAGCGCCAACAAGGCCTGTGCCTTATTTAATAAACTTAAGGTGCCTACAATTATCCTACCGTAAACTACAATTGTTTGGCTAAATACAGAATGCATTTTGCAATTAAAATTATTCAATCATGGCGACAAGTAGAATAGAATGTTAAATTACTACGTAACGTAGTATACTATATTAAACTTCTAGGAACTTTTCAAATCATTAAAAACGACTTTCATATCTATGAAGTAACTAATACCAACTAGTTCAGTTTTTGCTATAAGTAAATATTTTATAAGGCGTTTAGGTGTTAACTAAATCTACGAATGTCGTAAGAACAATGGGCAGGTAAAGTTTGAGGTTTCCCACTCGGCACGATAATTCCACAAGTATCATCAGAATCGTAACTCACTTTCTCATCATAATCGTAATATCAAATACATTTTTATTAGCTATTCCTACTAATAAAAATGTATTTGATATTACGTTTGTCACCTTGGTTTGATGTTTTGTTTCCAACAGTCTAGCTGGGGCTTAAGTAAATAATAAATATTTATTTTTTATTAGGTAGGTATATTTTTCTCTTCATGTATGATCTCAAACTATTACGTCCTTGAATTTAAAAAGTGACCCACCTACCAGCCACCCTGTATAATCTCTATTTCATTGAGTAGATTTTTTAGTTAGTACGAATATGAGTATCGGTAACGTAAGTACGAAGAGAGAGGCAGAGGTCCACGTTGACAAGGTAAACTCCACGTTCGTTGAGGTAATAAAGCAAAGCAGCCGGCACGGCATAACCAAATCAATCAATCATTGATCCAATTTCGGCACTACTTTAGTACTTATTTTCATCTATGTTCGGCACTGGGCCACAATTAAAACGTCGCGCAAGGCGAGCCCGGGCGCGGGGGGTTTTCAGTCAGAAGCTTCTTGAGTTCTTGTTTCCTTTTCTTTCCTATTGTTGGTCGATGAGAAGCTTCGAGTTCCAGCTAGCTGCTTCTCGATTGTTAAAAACGTTTTTTCGTTGCAACACAGATGGCAGCACTTATGCTTTTATAAAAAAAAAACATAGGGTTACCAAACTCTAGAAAATATTCTGAATTCAGAGATAATGAGTAATTTGACACACGGTTACAATTTATTAATCATATAAAAGTTTTTTAAATATACGTATCGCGCTTATAGTTAATCTTCAGTAAAATATGTATTTGATAAAAAAATTGTACTATGACCTGTTCGAGCGATCAAGATATTGTATGTTGTTGTAAAGTTTTAAAATAAAAGTAAGTATCTATAAAAATCATAACATTCATAGTAGGATTGAAGATTAAAAGTGATTAAAACTGGTGGCAGGTTCCACCTAAGTATGTTTTTTGCAAATATTTATTAATATGAGTCTGCTATTAGTGGTGACAGCCTCGGTGTTCAAAGACGCTACTACACAAATCGTGAGGTCGGGGGTACGATTCCCGCACGGAACAAGAATAGAAAAATGTTGAGTTTCTGTAAGATTATCTATAATATAATAAGTATGTATTTATATTCTAGTTCGCTACGTTGTATCCATTACCACAAGCTTTTCTTAGTTAAGGGCCATGTAATTAGTGTGATTATCTGAGGATTTTATTTAATATATTTGTCGGAACTAACGATAAGTTTATTATATTATTATTATATTAATATTAAGATGTTTGTATGACTTTATGGTAACGGAAGTATGTTGGTGGTATGCTATACAGGGCGCTAAATGTAATGGATGATTATTTGACATCCGATTACAGCCCCCCGGTTGTATCTTGAAGTAGGATGATGGCAAGATACGGTTAGGAAGGCTAGGCGCGCGGAAGTATCTCAAACTGATGGTCAATAGTGTCTAGTGGCTCGGTATTAATTGAGTAAGCGGTGTAACTGACGGAATGGACTCGCGAATGGAGATTTTGTTGATTTTGAGATTTTGCTGGGCCCCTCGGTACCATGTCCAGTGATTAATTATATCGTGTTTTTCTGAATAACGCTTACCTCTTATTTTGTTGTCGTTTCCGACACATTTATGTGTTTAAGTAAAGAATAATAATAATTTAGACTTAATAAACTTTTGGATAAAGGAACTGTTTTGTTTTGTAACGCGTATTAATTAATTAACTCATGTTTTTATTTATGATTAACAATTAAATCAGAAAAAAATTCAAGATAAATACATTACTTCAATATACAGTGTATTTAAAGGATTTATTACGCAACGCATGGTTAGGTACACTAGCGTTGGCAGAGATCCGCGTTACAGGTCACTTTCTAAAGTAAATAGTTATAAAACTTTATTTATTTATGAGGAACTGTAGTGAAAAATTAAGTACCTAAACTTATTACATAGTAATGACCAGAATCTAAAACAGAGTGCTCTCCTTCAATATCTATTGGTCACCTGTCACCCTGTATATTTGCACTAATACTGTACAAACTAATTTCCATTTGACACTACTTTGTAACAAGAAAAAACTTCAAAATATGTAATAATTTTACTTAATCATAAACTTCCGATGTCAGTCAAGTTCTCAACATTAAAACATACTAAAGTTTATTTGCAAACATTTGTTCTTTGGTTATTTCTTTTTATCAAATAGAATGATATCAAGCCGATTTCGTTGTTAAGGCATGATGCGTCCTGCATTATTACCTGGCACAGAATGCTGACACAGTGCCGTTTTACAAGTATTGCTGAACGCTTAATTCATAAATGTTTAACAAGTCACAACAATGACCATATCTCCGAATACCGTTCTAAACTCCGTGGTCTAAGTGGCTTCCGATCCGACTTCGCCGGGATACACATATTCTTTCCTTACTGTACCGGGTGCTGTTTAATTCCGCGTCTCCGAGCTATCTCAAAGACCTATTCCAATTCCGCCACGAGGGCCACGACAGAAGATTACGATCTGCTAATAATTACATGCTAAGCACTCCTGTTCATAAATCCCACTGCTTTAATAACTCATTCTCTGTAAGAGCCGTGGTCCTGTGGAATAAGCTTCCTTATGAATTAATAAAATCTGCCTCTTCGCTGAACTCATTTAAATTAAAACTGAAAAAACATTATTTAACTTTAGCGCAAGATTAATAGACGTATTCGTTATTAATGTATTATGTTTATTATATATGTTATATTGTAAATTATGTATTAAGAATATCGAATAATTGTATTTTATTGTATATTATTTTTATTTATATATTTTATTGAGCCCACATATTGACTCATGATAAAATGTCCCTACTTTCTTTTGTTTGTAATTATTATAAGTTTTTGTTATGTATTGTTTAGGTTGTCTGGTAGAGATCGCTCTAGAGCGATAAGACTGCCTTTTGTACGTTGTTATCCTTTTATGTTTATCTGTATTTTTTTTTAATAAAGAGTAAATAAATAAATAAATAACAATCATGAAATAGGTTTTTTTTTATAACCGCACTTTTTAAACTGGATTTATGCGACGGGTTTTTGAAAGATAATGAAGGAGCTTATTTATAAGTGTAGGGCTGCCAGATTCGAAAGCAAACTTTAAAAAATTATTTAAAATGTTGTAAGTTGTCAAATACCTATGCTCCTGGCTGAATATTGATTAGGAAAATATACTAGGTATTCAAGATAAATGATGTATGTATTTTTTTCGACACTTTTTATTTATTTGTGTGTTAGACCTTCTGAAAAAATTCAGAGTAATCGAATAATTATAATTAAGTTGAGTTGTAATTATACTAAAAAATTAGCATTTAATGAAGTTTTCGAAAAAGGTTCTGTTTAATGAATACATTTCAGTAAAAATATTTTTTTCCATATTATAAACTGATGATTTTTCGTATCTTAAGATCAATTCAATTTAAAACTTCCTTACCAGATTCTTTTATAAGTTTTATTTGTCATTCTAATCGTGTAATCATGATTGTAGTTTTATTTCAGTGTGTAAATTAGCGGCAGCTATTTAGGGATTTTTGTTCAGTAACACTGTATGAAAATGACAGCTGCAGTGCAGGCAGTCCTTTTAACCAATCGTAAAGTCCATAATTGAGAGGGAACAGATTCTATTGGCTACCAAGAGGGAATATTCCAGAATATCCTAGTGACGTCAGGCGACATCACGCTTGCTTATATTTGTTCGATCATTGTATCCGCCATTTTATTCCGTGTAAAGAAGCCGTCAATCGCGCACTGTTGCCGAGTTGTGTAATTTATACTGCAAACGACTGAATTATTAGCTAGTTACACAAGCAAGATACAATTAATGTGAGTATATGTATTAGAATTGATTATACTAATTAAGGGAAATCTGCTATAGTTAACTGTTTTATTACTAGAAATGACCATGATGCGTGCATCTCGAATGATCCATCCTCCCGCCTCATTGTCCTAAGATATAGTTTTTCTCTATTCAGTGAGAATATTCGCTATTCTCAGTGAAAACCTATATTTCAGCGTCTGAACCTATAGTGCTAATTTATTTTACTATTCCGGTTCCGCACGTGGTTGCTATTTAATTTTTTTTATTCTCTATAACGTTGATTTAAATAAGACTTCATAACTTTTGTAAATTTATCCACATAACTATTTCCTATTTTGCATTTTACTATTAAAGTTTTTAGATAAGTAATCGATTTTCATGTAATGGCGGTCGGGTGTTTGCTTTTTGCACACGCTAGTTGCTGTGATGTGAACCCAGCACGCGGTTTTATGTGTTACACGTGTATAACAAATCTTTTTTGTTTTAGATGGCCGCCACCAAAGCACCCGCAGTAGGTATCGATTTAGGTACAACCTACTCTTGCGTAGGAGTTTTCCAGTATGGAAAAGTGGATATCATCGCTAACGACCAGGGAAACCGCACCACACCCTCTTATGTCGCATTCACCGACTCCGAGCGTCTGATCGGCGATGCCGCAAAGAACCAGGTCGCCATGAACCCGAACAACACCATTTTTGGTAAGCATACTTCGTACTTGTAGGTCTAATTGCCAAGATGCAATGCAACAAAAGCTCCAATATATGTCACCTTGTTCAAGTTAAATTTCTTCAATTTTAACCTTATTCAGGGCAAATAAAAGTACGCAATATATTTAAGGGTGCCAAAAATAATCTTTGAAGAAAATGGTGGCAAATTGAATGGACAAGTAGTAATTAATTTTCCATACCTAAAAAAACTAAAGATATTTGACACTTCTCTAGTTTAAAATACGAAATATTCGATAAGAAAGATGCAGTAAAAGTGATTTTATATTTTTTTGAGTAGTGACAGTATTTGTGTGTATGTGCATTATGATGATAACCAATATACTAGACTAGAGTCTCTGAAAATGTTGAATGATAAAGGTATTCTGAGAATTTTAATCATTAGGATTTATAGAGCTCCTTAAGTATCTTTACTAATCTTACCTTTGTTACAGATGCCAAGCGTCTAATTGGTCGCAAGTTTGAAGATGCCACAGTTCAAGCTGATATGAAACATTGGCCCTTCGAAGTTGTAAGTGATGGTGGTAAACCAAAGATTCAGGTACAATACAAAGGCGAAAACAAGACCTTCTACCCAGAGGAAGTCAGCTCAATGGTACTCACAAAGATGAAGGAAATAGCCGAGGCCTACCTTGGTAAAACAGTGCAGAATGCAGTGATCACAGTTCCAGCGTACTTCAATGATTCACAAAGACAAGCCACAAAAGATGCAGGTGCCATCTCTGGTTTGAATGTTCTCCGTATCATCAATGAACCTACCGCTGCTGCGATTGCTTATGGCTTGGACAAGAAAGGTGGTGGAGAACGTAATGTGCTTATCTTCGATCTCGGCGGCGGTACCTTCGATGTGTCAATCCTCACCATTGAGGATGGTATTTTCGAGGTTAAGTCGACGGCCGGAGATACGCATTTGGGAGGCGAAGACTTCGACAACCGCATGGTGAACCATTTCGTTCAGGAGTTCAAGCGGAAGTATAAGAAGGAGTTAACTAGCAACAAGCGTGCACTGAGACGTCTGCGCACAGCCTGCGAGCGGGCGAAGAGAACTCTGTCATCCAGTACCCAGGCTAGCATTGAAATTGACTCCCTGTTCGAGGGTATTGATTTCTATACGTCAATTACCCGTGCGCGTTTTGAAGAACTCAATGCTGATCTATTCAGATCCACCATGGAACCTGTCGAGAAATCGCTTCGTGACGCCAAAATGGACAAGTCCCAGGTTCATGACATTGTTCTCGTAGGAGGCTCCACTCGTATCCCTAAGGTCCAGAAGTTGCTTCAGGACTTCTTCAACGGTAAGGAGCTGAACAAGTCAATCAACCCCGACGAGGCTGTCGCATATGGGGCCGCTGTCCAGGCAGCTATCCTGCACGGAGACAAATCTGAGGAAGTGCAGGATCTTCTACTTCTAGATGTAACACCGCTGTCACTCGGTATTGAGACTGCTGGTGGCGTCATGACAACGCTCATCAAACGCAACACCACCATCCCTACTAAGCAGACACAGACCTTCACCACCTACTCTGACAACCAGCCTGGAGTACTCATTCAGGTGTTCGAGGGCGAGCGCGCCATGACCAAGGACAACAACCTCCTGGGTAAATTTGAGTTGACTGGAATCCCACCTGCGCCGCGCGGAGTTCCTCAGATCGAAGTCACCTTTGATATCGACGCTAACGGTATCCTTAATGTGTCTGCCATCGAAAAATCAACCAACAAGGAGAACAAGATCACCATCACGAACGACAAGGGTCGCCTTTCAAAGGAGGAAATTGAGCGCATGGTTAATGAGGCAGAGAAGTACCGCAATGAGGATGAGAAGCAGAAGGAAACCATCAGTGCCAAGAATGCGCTGGAGTCTTACTGCTTCAACATGAAGTCCACAATGGAGGATGACAAGCTTAAGGACAAGATTACAGATGCTGACAAGCAAACCATCCTTGACAAGTGCAACGACACTATTAAGTGGTTGGACTCTAACCAGTTGGCTGACAAGGAGGAATACGAACACAAGCAAAAGGAGCTGGAAGGCATCTGCAACCCCATCATCACCAAGCTTTACCAGGGAGCCGGTGGTGCGCCCGGCGGTATGCCCGGCGGCATGCCCGGCGGTATGCCCGGCTTCCCAGGCGGAGCGCCCGGAGGTGGTGCAGCCCCACCCACCGGAGGTGCTGGACCAACCATTGAAGAGGTTGATTAAACCACATTCCACTTTTCACCAAATAAGTAAGATCTTCGGTTAGCATTAAGCGTCGGAGCCTCTTAATTTATTGAAATAAAAAAACTAAACTAATTTATTGTTGTATAATTTTTTACATAATATTAATAAGGACCTTTCTCTGTAGTGTTGCTGATTGATGGTCAAGTATCGAGTTAAAACTAACGGTGCATCCACACCGCAGTTACTTTTTGTGGAGCAACATTTTGCAACACGGTAACATTAAATAACAATCTCTTTTGTGACTACAATGAATAATTTATTGCTATCGGATGTTCTCAGTAACATTTGAAAATGTTGCTCCACAAAAAGTAACTGCGGTGTGGATGCACGGTATGTAGGCAGGGACCGGAAAACCCCTTTATTTGATTAAGCCTATTGATAGGGTAACCCTGTCAAAATCTTACCATATGGAAGTGTAACCCTATTGATATGGTAAGCCTATCGACGTGGTAACACTTTGAATAAAGTTAACTACTTTCGGATGCGCTTACCCTGTGATAGGGTTGCCTATTTCTATCTCTTTTCCGCGCATGCTGTTGAATTCGGAAGTATAATTCGAAGTGCGAGACTGAATAGATGGTGATATTTTTGATAATTTGATATTCTTAGAGATTAACTGTCGAATTCATAGAGAATTTGTCCACGTTAAAACAGCGTTACAGAGGGTTTACAAAGCACAACCAAAAAAAGGTGATTCATAGACGATAAATGACATTGTAAACATACTATAACGGCTTTCTAAACATGTCAAATTTACAATCAGGATGAGGCTTCTTTAAGCCCATTTTACCGGCCGAGTCTACCCGAAGGTTAACGAATATTAACGAGTTATTGAAATTGATAATTTGAGTTTCACAGTTTCACTCTTCGTCTTCCTTCCTAGTTCGCTGTGATTATTTTTTTCGTCCAGTCAATTTGTGGTCAGTGATGGATGGAAGTCGTCGTGGCGCCGTGGTTACTGTGTGTATCATACGATATCACGTGTCCGTATCGACCGCGCGGCCACGGCGTTTTTTCTTACATCTAACCATGCCAAGATTATGTAAAAATTTGTAAAAGTCGATTCCTAAAAACATAAATTTGTAGAAGGTATAGTTAAAAAGTTAAAAGGGTTTGAACGTGGCCGCGCCATTGAAACAATGCGAACCGCGCGGCCACGTAGACCTTTAAAACTAAACATTGCAGAGACCTGAAGTTTAGGTAAAACACGGATTGAATAAGTAAAAAATTTGTAAAAATATAGAAAAAAATCCTGGATTTACATTTTTGAAGCTGTAAGCTTATAACACCATGGCCGCGCCATTGACCGGTATAAAATTACGTTAGTGTCTATAACTCGCTGGAAAAGCATAGCAGAGGTCTGAAGTTTTTTGTAAAACCTGGATTCGATTTTGTAAAAACTAGCAAAAATATAATAAAAAATCATAGGTATACATAATAGGAGCTGTAAGACCAAAAACCCATGGCCGCGCCATCGAAACGTTAGAAAAGTACTTTACCGTCGATATCTTGCTGAAAAAGCATCGCAGAAGTCTGAAGTATTTTGTAAAACCAAGATTTAAATTTGTAGAAACGATTAAAGATGCACAAAAAACTCCTAGGGTCATATTTAAGGAACTTTAGCACTGAATCTTTAGTACGGCTTGAATACGTCGATAGGGTGACCATGGCTTATTGATAATAGAAAACTTTCCACCCATTTAATAGAAATATCGCTGAGATAAAGTGGTAACCTACAGCAAACTTATTGTTAAGGAAAGTTTTAAAATGAACTGTGTCCTAATTATTTTTACCCGACTACTGCACGCAAAGGAGGGTTATGTTTTCAGCGCGAATGTAACTATGTCTGTTTCTTGTTCATGGTAACAGGTAACAGGTCAGATGAGCTCTAAAATTAAATTAAATTTACTATGCGAAATAAATATGGATTTGTGATATAATTTCTATTAAATGGGTGGAAAGTTTTCTATTATCAATAAGCCATGGTCACCCTATCGACGTATTCAAGCCGTACTAAAGATTCAGTGCTAAAGTTCCTTAAATATGACCCTAGGAGTTTTTTGTGCATCTTTAAGCGTTTCTACAAATTTAAATCTTGGTTTTACAAAATACTTCAGACTTCTGCGATGCTTTTTCAGCAAGATATCGACGGTAAAGTACTTTTCTAACGTTTCGATGGCGCGGCCATGGGTTTTTGGTCTTACAGCTCCTATTATGTATACCTATGATTTTTTATTATATTTTTGCTAGTTTTTACAAATTCGAATCCAGGTTTTACAAAAAATTTCAGACCTCTGCTATGCTTTTCCAGCGAGTTATAGACACTAACGTAATTTTATACCGGTCAATGGCGCGGCCATGGTGTTATAAGCTTACAGCTTCTAAAATGTAAATCCAGGATTTTTTTCTATATTTTTACAAATTTTTTACATATTCAATCCGTGTTTTACCTAAACTTCAGGTCTCTGCAATGTTTAGTTTTAAAGATCTACGTGGCCGCGCGGTTCGCATTGTTTCAATGGCGCGGCCACGTTCAAACCCTTTTAACTTTTTAACTATACCTTCTACAAATTTATGTTCTTAGGAATCGACTTTTACAAATTTTTACATAATCTTGGCATGGTTAGATGTAAGAAAAAACGCCGTGGCCGCGCGGTCGATACGGACACCGATATCACAGGTTAAGCAACATTCGGCGCGGTCGGTACTTTGATGGGTGACAGCCGACCATTCATATTACTCACGACGACTTCCGTGCTTCGGAGGGCACGTTAAACAGTCGGTACCGGGTGCTGTATACTTGTATACAGTAGTCGTTAGGGTTTGTCAGAAGCCATCTAGGCGCCCTAAAAAATTCTGGCATCCACCACCCAGCACTGGGCCAGCTTGGTGGATTATGGGCTATACCTTCTATGCACCCAGGGGAGAGACTCATGCCCTGCAGTGGGCTCATTACAAAGAGTTGTGATGATGATGATGGATGTGATGAACAATTTGATTAACATACAGCTGATAGCTCGTATTGATGCAAATAGAGTGCGACGTAGGAGAAAGGAGTACCGACGAAGAAAAGACCCTTTTACTCTAGACGATATTGAATTTAAAAAGAGATATCGCTTTAATAAAGATACTGTACGGCGTATTACCGATTTAGTTCGTAATGAAATTACGCGATGTCCAAGAGGGTTTGCAGTATCCCCTACAGGTGCTGACAGCGTTGCGGTGCTAGGCAAGAAATGAGGTTAGTACAGGGAGTGTGTTTCCATCTGAGTGCGGTGAGAGGATGTGAAGATGAGTCTGATGTAATTATATTGACCATTTCTGGCTCTTTATTTTCCTAGCCTCACAAAAGAAAATCTCACTATAAGGCGATAGGTATAACAAAGAGGATATCTCTTGTGAAGCAAAGCCATGTACACCCTGTACAGAGTTCATATTTTATTGTAATACTTGTACGTATTTCACCCACAATAACAATATTTTATTTCAATAATTTCAGGTTCAGGATGACAGTGGTGAGCTTCATGGCATAAGCCAAGCTACTGTATGCCGTATTTGCGCTAGAGTAGCAAGAGCTCTTGCCCGATTAAGTAAAGAGTTCATTTTCATGCCCAACACTGTGCAGGAGCAAGAACAGGTGATGAGGGAGTTCCGAGCAATCAGGAACTTCCCAAATGTAATCGGGGCAATAGATTGCACACACATCCGCATTAAAAAAACTTGTGGTATTTTTCCAAGAATAGTCGGGAGTCGGGGCACAGAAAATTTAAATAAACGAAGGCACTGAACAAGGCGATAAATCTATAATAATTTGTGACGAAACTGACGAAAACAAAAATAAGTAATGAAATGAAATGTCTGTATCGACCTGTCAAATGCCAATTATAACTGCAAGTAAATGAAATATACATAGCCCTAGGGCAAAAAAAACACAATTTTATCTCTGGTGCAATGAAATGCGACGTTTCCGCTCATGCGTAATGTAATCCGTATAATAACGGTGTTTTAGTTAAAATAGGATTTTCAGATGTCTATGAATCACCTTCACTTACAACACACTATAAACCTTAAAGAGTGTTGTAGCTAAAATGCACTTTAAATGCTTTTTAACTATTTTCTATGAATTTGACTGTAAATTTGCCTGCAGGTTTTAAAACCCTATTGAATCGGTAACCTTCAATAGGGTTTTCGATAGGCTTACTGCTTACATGAAGCTAACTCTATTGATATGGTAAGCCTTAAATTAGGGTAAGTCTTCGATACGGTTACCAAATTGATAGGGTTTTTTAAAACAAGTCTATGAAAAACTCAATCAAAAACCTCTTTAAGGGTAAGCGGTTCCGGTCCCTGTATGTAGGGCTATTTATTAACCCTTTGCCCGCCAGAATATCAGTTGTCGTGCTCCCAGCGCCAAGCACAGTAAATCTAAAAATAAAAACCTACAATAAATAGGGATGTTTCAATGATCGATATACTGCCGTCGTTAATAAAAAGGGCACAACTTACATTCAGCAAATTCTAAGAAAAATGAGTTTAAAATATTTTAATGTTTTTGTTAGAAAAAGAACCACTGATCTTTATTTTTCGAAATTCTTTGAGTGGCAAAATTTTTATTTACTTACATAGAATTTGTAAGTTCATGACAATATTTTTCAATTTTTTTTATAACCATAATAATTAATTCGCTATTTACTTTTTATCTTAACAAAAAAATTATGTTAAAAATCATTTTATGTTGAAAAGGCACATATTAACAAATGTGCCCTTCTTATGTAAAATTTTGAGAATTTTAAAAAAAATGTTACAAAGAAAAGGGCGTGCGTCCGGCTGTCTGGACATTTTCTCGCAGAGCGTTGCTGCTTATCTAGGTGGCTAAGTCATCGTTTGTGACGACGATCTGTAAAGGTTTCATCGTTTGTGACGCTATAGTTTCCTCAAAAAATCGAAAAAACATGTGCGTGAGGATTGAGGGCCACTTCGATAAATCTCTTCAAAAATATGTTTAAGATTTAGTGGACAATCCAAAACAATTGTGCAAGTTAAAAGAAAAATTGTGAAACGTCAATTGAGCGAGTTATAGGCTAAATAGTTGGGCTCTCAATCCTCACATAGAGGATTGAGGTGTCCGTATCGACCGCGCGGCCACGGCGTTTTTTCTTACATCTAACCATGCCAAGATTATGTAAAAATTTGTAAAAGTCGATTCCTAAAAACATAAATTTGTAAAAGGTATAGTTAAAAAGTTATAAGGGTTTGAACGTGGCCGCGCCATTGAAACAATGCGAACCGCGCGGCCACGTAGATCTTTAAAACTAAACATTGCAGAGACCTGAAGTTTAGGTAAAACACGGATTGAATATGTAAAAAATTTGTAAAAATATAGAAAAAAATCCTGGATTTACATTTTAGAAGCTGTAAGCTTATAACACCATGGCCGCGCCATTGACCGGTATAAAATTACGTTATCGTCGATATCTCGCTGGAAAAGCATAGCAGAGGTCTGAAGTTTTTTGTAAAACCTGGATTCGAATTTGTAGAAACTAGTAAAAATATAATAAAAAATCATAGGTATACATAATAGGAGCTGTAAGACCAAAAACCCATGGCCGCGCCATCGAAACGTTAGAAAAGTACTTTACCGTCGATATCTTGCTGAAAAAGCATCGCAGAAGTCTGAAGTATTTTGTAAAACCAAGAGTTAAAGGAGACAGAACCTGCTCCATACATTTCTGGGCCACAGTGTTAACAACTTGACATTTGTTTTTTTTTATTTGAAATATAATCATGTTTCATCACCGAAATTTTCAAGATAAACCAGTGTTGAGGAATTGAGATATCCATAATTTTGTCTATACGTATACACAGAAGTTAAGTGAGCTTAGAATCACTTTCGAAAGCTATTCTTTTTCTTATTGTTGAGATCTATACATGAATTATTGTATTTTGAATTATTTAGAGTGTTTATAATTAAAAATAAATAGTAGCACATTTTACTTAGATATCATACTAGATAAAATAGGTCATTATAAGATATTACCTATCCTTACTTAGTTATTAGTTATAGTTTTAAACAACTATTCAAACTAATAAATTGATACTAACAACTTTCACTTTTCTTAGGGCTATCTTAAAAATAGAAAAAACCATGAAAATACTCAAGCGCAAGGAAATAAAGCAAACAAACGAGTGAACAAATAGATCGATTGACTTACTGAACGAGTCAATTACCATAGTTTCGTTCTTCATTCACTCCGTATTGCCAAACCTAATAAAGAATTTCGCCTATTTTAATTACATTTTTATTTAAATAAAACTAACGCGGTTAGTTTACATTCATTTAACCTTATAATGATTCTCATTTAATATTTCTTCAATTTTACTCAGTGTATTTTCAATTATATTATGAGTTATTCATCCGTACTAAAAACCCATGACAGCGATTTCCATATCTTGAATTAACTTGTTTCCCCCTCACTACATCTTTAGGGGTTTTATGTATTTTGAATAAGGATAAAATAAGCTATTTTTTTTAGACCAAAGTCAACCTGTTAACCCTGTGGCCCAGGCTTACTCAGTTTCCTTTGTAGAAACGATTAAAGATGCACAAAAAACTCCTAGGGTCATATTTAAGGAACTTTAGCACTGAATCTTAAGAACGGCTTGAATACGTCGATAGGGTGACCATGATTTGTTGATGACAGAAATGTCCTATATAATAAAAATGATATAAAACTACTTTTTAACCGGATAATCGCGCATGATTTATACTTTACATTTTAACTCGACGTTTCGGTGTCTTTGCAAATCCCTTGATCACGAGATCAAATAAATTATACGCGATTAATCCGGTTAAAAAATTAATTTTATTTAAATTATAAATCGTGAAAACTTAAGACAATATTATAAATTATATGTAAAGGATTGTAAATTGAATAAAATGAATCAATAAAGTAAAAAATATATGTTTATTTCTTTAAAAACACAGATAATCTTAGTCTTCGTCTATTAGACCATATGTTAAATTATGGATAGGTTGTAATGAACTTGCGTGTTCCGAATTTATTATCGTCGTAACAAATCATTTCAGAGGTATTTAATAAGCAATGACACTTGTAATGCCCAATGAGTCCTACAACCGGGGGAACATATTCTACAGCACCTATCAGTCTATATTTTTTTTTGTTTTATTTTGATAAAATGGGGTATTTCTTCGAGTTTGATTTTATCTATGCCATTAAGATCAAATAAAATAATATTATTTAATTCGTATATATGGGAACATATTCTACAGCACCTATCAGTCTATTTTTTTTTTGTTTTATTTTGATAAAATGGGGTATTTCTTCGAGTTTGATTTTATCTATGCCATTAAGATCAAATAAAATAATATTATTTAATTCGTATATATACCTCTTGGTTTCGTTGTTACAAATCAAACATTTATTTAAATTTGAATCGTCATCGATAATGACGGCATCTTCCAGTCCTCCGATTCCGAATAAATTTATAATTTCTAAATTAATTGATAAAAATACAATTGTTCTTTTTGACCGGTTTGCGCACGTTTCGGTTAAACATTCATTTACTACACCGGCACTATATAGGTCATCTAATAATATATGTTCGAAAATAAAAGCCATGTTACTGTCGCATCTATAACTATTGTTTTCGCTTTTATAATATTTAGCTACTATTTCCTCCCGTAGTTTGTAAGCACTATTTACATTTGAGGACTGTTAATGTTTTTATAAAGTCACATATTAATTTGCTTGCGCGTGTATCAATCATTTGTTCAATGTGAAAGTTTTGTTTCTATGCAAATGCTACCAAAAAGAAACTGAGTCAAAAGCACATGTGTTACTAATTATCGTACTTTTATTGATAGAATTTACTAAATTACTAACTAGTTTACTTGTTCCAAAAGTTTTATGACATCGACCAAAACAAGCACCATAGTATATTATTATTTTAAAATTACATCAAAGTGTCGCTGAGATAAAGTGGTAACTATAGCAAACTTATTGTTAAGGAAAGTTTTAAAATGAACTGTTTCCTAATTATTTTTACCCGACTACTGCACGCAAAGGAGGGTTATGTTTTCAGCGCGAATGTAACTATGTCTGTTTCTTGTTCATGGTAACAGGTAACAGGTCATATGAGCTCTAACATTAAATTTAATATACTATGCGAAATAAATATGGATTTGTGATATAATTTCTATTAAATGGGTGGAAAGTTTTCTATTATCAATAAGCCATGGTCACCCTATCGACGTATTCAAGCCGTTCTTAAGATTCAGTGCTAAAGTTCCTTAAATATGACCCTAGGAGTTTTTTGTGCATCTTTAATCGTTTCTACAAATTTAAATCTTGGTTTTACAAAATACTTCAGACTTCTGCGATGCTTTTTCAGCAAGATATCGACGGTAAAGTACTTTTCTAACGTTTCGATGGCGCGGCCATGGGTTTTTGGTCTTACAGCTCCTAGTATGTATACCTATGATTTTTTATTATATTTTTACTAGTTTTTACAAATTCGAATCCAGGTTTTACAAAAAACTTCAGACCTCTGCTATGCTTTTCCAGCGAGATAGCGACACTAACGTAATTTTATACCGGTCAATGGCGCGGCCATGGTGTTATAAGCTTACAGCTTCTAAAATGTAAATCCAGGATTTTTTTCTATATTTTTACAAATTTTTTACATATTCAATCCGTGTTTTACCTAAACTTCAGGTCTCTGCAATGTTTAGTTTTAAAGATCTACGTGGCCGCGCGGTTCGCATTGTTTCAATGGCGCGGCCACGTTCAAACCCTTATAACTTTTTAACTGTACCTTTTACAAATTTATGTTTTTAGGAATCGACTTTTACAAATTTTTACATAATCTTGGCATGGTTAGATGTAAGAAAAAACGCCGTGGCCGCGCGGTCGATACGGACACGGATTGAGAGCCCACCTGTACCGGATAAACTGTGCAATACAGATAAAGTCTTTACGACAAATTTTTTGTCAATCACGAACATAATTTGTGAAAATAAGATAGCTCCCCAAAATCTGTCGTACTCTGTAAAATTTTCGTTCAAAATGGGCTCTCAATCCTCACACTCCTGAAAGTTACTTATGTAAATAAAAAAAAATCCTTCACTGCCGGCTATAAATTGATAACCTATGTGTTACATATTAAATTGTGCAAGTTTGTGAAAGCATGATCAGATCGGTACTTCACTTTATTAAAAAGTTATGCCCTTGTTAATATTCGGGCTCTCAATCCTACACTTTTTATTTTATTTTACTCTAATGTACCAAAGGTACGACGAAACGCAACATTGTCTCATTTTGTGAAAAAAATGTGCAACAATTAGGTCCTATTTTTTTTTTAGAAACAATTATAACGGAACTATAAATCTTAACAAATACCAAAATCGATTATTCTATCAAGTTTGTAAGAGCGTAGGGTGACAATAATTTATTTATTTCTACCTACCCTTCATTTCATAAAATAAACGAGTATTCTCACTAGCGATTCTGAGCGAGCAAAGATCGTAATTCGTACCTCACGAGCTATTTTATTGTTTACAACTGAATATATTCGTAAATAACTAAGTTCTATCATATCAGTGGTTATTATTGAGTTTGTGATAGTGTAAAGGAAATTCTAGGACAATGCAGCGGAAGTTCTAGACTAAACACTAGTTTTTATGTGGTACACTAAAAATTAAAAAAGTATATTTCGGATTTTCGGTCAAGAAACTCGTTTAATAAGGAAAAAAAGACCTTCTGCTTCCATTAAAAGTAAGTTTAATGGTAATTCTTTATTAAGTAAGTATACTATTGTGTACATACATAGACCGTCTGACTTATTTTTTTTAACTTGATTTATTTACATTTTGTGTAGGCATAATGAACATTACTTTTAAATTTTTAATGTTTTTTTTTCAGCATTTGTCCGTAAAAATGCTGAGAGGGCGCAAACCATCTGTTGCGGTAGAAGAACAAATTTTATTATTTACAAAATATATTGATGACCTACAGGAAATCAACATTAAACAACATAACAGTCCCGTATTTTTGACAATGTCTCGTGAAATTGAAGGTAAAATGTCTTCAAAAGCTTTGCATCTATCATTCTTGCGGCATCGTCATACTGTATTTGCAGAAAAAAAAATGATAATATTGTTGATACAAACTCTTCATCAGATGGCACAGTGACCACTGAATCAATTGAAGTCCTGAACCATGCTGCTCAAACATCTACTTATGATAGATTATTCGAATTTGATATTGATATTTATGAATGGCAGAAAATTAAACCAATTAGATCTATCAAAAAACGTAATGATTCAAAATATTATAGAACTTACCTAACATTGCCTAAATTCAAATGGTGTACCATAGAGAAATATTATACTTGGGAATAGAGAGCCTTCTTGCAGATTTTTTGGGATCCCATTTGCTACTAACGCTAACTATAAATCGGCCCCAAACTAATGTTTCTATATGTAGATCTCCGTATAGATACGTACATATATGTAGGCAATGCGCCGTATTCGACATTGCATTCTCTAATTTTAAGTCCTTCTAAAGTCTAATTCGAAGACTTCCAACTCAAAATTTTCTAAGAAATATTGATTTTGAAGTCTTCGACTTTATGGAATATAAAAATCACTTCATAGTCAACTCAGGAATAAACACAAAACAGCAACAGAAACTACAGACACGCCCGTACGCAGATAGCAGTCGCCATATTGTGTTGTGGTGGTGTTTTGAAATTAAACAAACACACATGACGTTGACAAGGCTTCATTCATAGCTTGAAATTCATTCAAATTATGTTTTGAAAATAAAAATATACGAATTTACACCCGCACACTAAAATATAACCACATTTGAAAATATTTGCATTTATTTACAAAATAAAGTAATTTATTTTTTTCATAATATAATGAATGTGAAAAGTAGCGTCATCTAGCGTCAAGTAGTATTACTATAAAAGTTCAGGGCCTTCCGTTAGTTAGAGCCACTGTCTTTGAAGAAACTGAGCTAACAAGCAAATGTCCCCCCCCTGTGGTGTACTATGTTAAAAGAGGAAATTTGGTTGCATTCGAAATTACCATGTTCTTGGGTGCTGAAGAAGAGCAATTTCGCCGCAAGATATTGTAATTAGAGGTCAATGTACTTAATGCAATGCACAGATTAATATTTATATTTTTAAGAGGACTGATAATTTTCATACGCCTTCATGCGATGTAACGAATTTTACCGGTGACTTTAAACACAGTGCCCTAAAAAAGTCTAAATTGAGCCCATACAAGCGACAAAATATAGCAAAGTTATTAAAATATAGACCAGCTATAGCAGTCCACAGAGATATAGCTGCTAAATTGATATCCAACAAACCTGATAATTTAGAAATTTCTTCGTCCCCGCTGCAGTGTCCTAGAATTTCCTTTACGCTATCACAAACTCAATAATAACCACTGACACTGATATGATAGTACTTACTTATTTACGAATATATTCAGTTGTAAACAATAAAATAGCTCGTGGGGTACGATCTTTGCTCGCTCAGAATCGCTAGGGAGAATACTCGTTTATTTTATGAAATAAAGGGTACATAGAAATAAATAAATTATTGTCACCCTACCCTCTTACAAACTTGATAGAATAGAGCCCGAATATTAACAATGGCATAACTTTTTAATAAAGTGAAGTACCGATCTGATCTTGCTTTCACAAACTTGCACAATATTATATGTAAAACATAGGTTATCAATTTATAGCCGGCAGTGAAGGATTTTTTTTTTATTTACATATTAACTTTCAGGAGTGCGAGGATTGAGAGCCCATTTTGAACGAAAATTATACAAGAGTACGACAGCTTTTGGGGAGATATCTTATTTTCACAAATTGTGTTCGTGACTGATAAAAAAATTGTCGTAAAGACTTCATCTGTAGTGCATACAGTTTACCCGGTACAGGTAAACTGTATGCACTACAACTTAAGTCTATAACTCGCTTAATTGACGTTTCACAATTTTTTTTTCAACTTGCACAATTGTTTTGGAATGTCCACTAAATCTTAAACATATTTTTGAAGAGATTTATCGAAGTGGCCCTCAATTCTTACGCACATGAAAAAACTTTGGCCAGCCAGCCAGAATTTCGCATTTTCCAGCATTCCAGATCTCAGCCCCCAGAGGGTTTTGAGGATCCAGCTGGTATATAAAGGTATGTGACGCGCTATGTGACAGCAACTAAAGTGGTTTTATCAAGTAAAACGCCATAATTTTCGAAAAACAAGTGGCCAGCCAGCCGGACGTTTCTGGCTGAGCCACTTTGTTTTTTCCCACCACTTGTTGCTGTCACAATTTTCCTGTGTATTTTTTGTCGCTGAATTATTTTGTTAGTGTTTTCTACAAAGTACGTTGAGTAGAGTGTTCACTCCTCGCGTTTTTACGATCTCAAATCGAAGATTTTACTTTTGTGAAGTGATATTTTTACAAAAGATGCTGACTTTCTAGTGAGATAGTGAGTTAAGAAAAGGAATTGCGTTGATTTTGAATGACTGGTGCAAGGAGGTGAACAATTTGTGTGGCAAAAGCATAGAGTTTGACGAAAACGACCCGAACAAATCTATGGCCTGTAATTATATCAAACACAAATGATTAAGAAGAAATACAAAATTGTCTGAGATGCATATTTTTTTACTACTCCCAACTCGCATAGCATCATGCTTTGTGCAGTTTATTTCAACTTATTAGTATTGCGCAGTTTAAATTTGACTCGTTACTCGAATCAAATTATAATTGTGCAACATTAATAACTGGTACTACGAATTTCTGAAAATTTGAAAGTGGCGGTACGGGCGGGCTGCATTCTACGGTTGTTTTGGTCAAAAAGTTTCCTAGAGTGGATACTGTGTGGCGCTAAAGTGCAAAAACCGCGAGACGGTCATCTATACTTTAGTACTTATATTCATCTATGGTGCAGTGATGTTAAGTAGGAAAGGCATAAACGCCAGTGTGCCTTTATTATAAAAATTAATTAAGCAGTTGTGACTTATTTACTTAATTTATTGCTACATTGTTGGCATTAAAAATGAGCATATTTACCACATAAGCCTGTTTACCATTACCCACATGTTTGATATGCGTCAGTTATGCCTTTTCAATTAAATAAATTATAAACTCAAAGGTTAAATAAAAGTCATATATTACAGTATGCCCCTTTTCAGTATTTTTTTTTTTAAATAGTGCAATTGTGCCCTTTTAGCTTATGCTAACTTTGTTAATTTTGTTGCTAAAATTACACAAAAAAATAGGCAGATAGGCCTTTTTTTCCTGATTCCATATATGTATATAACTCAATTTTGAAAAAAATTTTAGTTGTGCCCTTTTTCAGTAACACGGCAGTATACCCGTCCCCGCTTCGCACGCTTCAAATTCGCGTGCGTTCGGCTGTCTGGACATTTTCTCGCTGAGAGTTGCGTCTTCTGTGGCCGGACCACAGTTTAGTACCTACCTACCTAGATCCTATAGTTCGAAATAATAGCTACCTACCTAAGGTCTACTTTCATCGGAATACATGTATTTTTATAGTACCCCAACAGATAACTTTTTAATTAACAATCTATGTGGTCCGGCCGCGAAGCAGTGCTCTCTGGCCGCGCCGCCACCTCAAAGCTAATAAAGTAAAATAAACTTAAGAAATCTAAAACTAAAGAGTAGGTACATAGGTACCTTGCATACGACAACTATGGTTCAATAAATTCCTTTAGTTAAGGAGTTATTGGTCGTAGTGTATGGTCCGGCTGGAAGCTATACTCTGCAGCAACTCAATTTAGCAATATTGAATATTAATTATCCGTAAATTCATTCAAATAATAATACTACCTTTTCTCTACCTTAGTTGATACTTTTTTTTCTCAAGAAACTATTCTTTTTTATTAATTAACCTCTAAAGTATGTGGTGCGGCTAGGGAGCGTTACTTTCAGCAAATATATCGAAATACGGTTTATTTTTTACGACAACCAAAACCGCATAAAAAGTACCTACCTACTTACTTTATGACAAGTTTCATATAACTTAATAACCTAAACTTTTTTTTATTACCAATTTTTTTTGAAAAATTTACACTTGCTGGTTTTTGCTAAGTTTGATTTAAAATATCCAATAAGTGTGCGAAAAACAAAAATGTTTTCATAATCAAATATTAATAATTCTCAATATTACGGCGGAAAAACAAACTAGTTCAATTGATTTACTTTAAGAATTTAACTATATAACAAGAAATAACAATAAAAAGGTGTACCAAAACCGCATTATACTTGTTTATTTAAAACCACATGTTTTATGAAAATTTACTTAATTATTTAATTATACTTCATTGCACACTTCCAAATTACAAAAATAAAAAATGAACCTATTAAAATAAAAACAGTTTTGAAAGACACAACAGGCGGCGATATCGCTTTAAAGCTATTTCTTCCAGACAACCTAGTCAGACAAAATATAGTCAATCAGTATAATAAATAAAGGACTTTTTAAGTTATTTCCGAAATGTAAGGCCTAAATTAAAATTAAATATTTTATATAAATATTTGACAATTTAAAATTTTGCATACACAATACATTTTCATTTCTTTTAAGCTTTTTTCAAAACAGAAGGAACATGCTAATGTAGTAAAAAATATAGGTACTTATTCAAGATATGATGATAAAAAACTACCTCCGTTCGTAAACTATACGATATTCTCCTGCAATTTCTGCTAACATCTTAACGTTAAGATGTTATATAATACCTATATATATATATATATATAGACCGCCCGCCGCTACGACCGATTGAATGATTTAGTGAGGTCTTCGGACCGACACACGGTGGCTTCACGGCCGTCGGCGTTGCTGGGAAGTTGACCAAACTTGATCATTTAGAGGAAGTAAAAGTCGTAACAAGGTTTCCGTGCGGGAACCTGCGGAAGGATCATTAGAGACACAATAAACACTCTCGTATCATCGAGAGGAAGCGCTTTGCCTTCTCGCGTTAAAAAAAATTAACAAACGTACACACCACCATACAAACTTGCACGCCCGATACGAACCGGAGTGTATTTCTACACGCTGTAGTAGTATAAGGTGGGTAGGTACCGGACGCGAAGCGGCGGCGGCAAGCGGTATTTGCTGGCGTAGGCGGCGGTGGACGCTCCTTACGTCTTGGCTGCCCTATCGCTTAACTGCCCCGGGTCCGAGCGGTAATATGTTTACATGTACGTGTATGTATACCTATATGTGTAAATAAAGACATCACGGGTTCCGAGCCCGATATCATGCACATAGCTTCGCGGTGCGAGCTGTGTCTGTACGTGTCGTCCTCGGTTAAGTGTTTGGCGTTACTTACTGCATGTATACAGTAAAATACGTGTATGTATATCATATTTTTGTATTTCTTTCACCGTCACTGTCGCGAGTTGAGAATGTAACGTCAACTTTATACAACCTCTTATTCTTTATTTATATTCATTCGACATTCACACGTAAAAATCCTAACGGATTTTTGAACAATCACCCTGGACGGTGGATCACTTGACTGCGCATCGTAGTGTGAACTGCAGGACACATTTGAACATCGACATTTCGAACGCACATTGCGGTCCGTGGAGAAACATCCAGGACCACTCCTGTCTGAGGGCCGGCTGTATAAATAATATACACCACATTGCGCCGTAACAATGTCTGTCTGTGTCTTGTCTGGGTCCAAAATCCATTATGTTTACAGTTTTCACTTGGAAAATAGGATATGAGCAAAATCGTAACAAGTAACTACAAGTAGCTACCATTTACAATTAATTTCAAAAATGATAGGTAATTGATTATATCAAATTCACGATTAAGAAAAAATCTGTGCTCGAACCGCTGAAGCCTTATAAATACTAACATGCTTTTAGTATACCTAGCAAGCACGCAACATTCACAATTTTTATGTAGGTATTAGTCACACACGAAAATTTCTCATAATCCAAACCCAAACTTGCCTTTATAGGTATTACAAACCATACATTGACAGAATTTCGACAAGATACCTTTTTTTTAGTCGAGGAAAACGTGCTAACACGTCCCCGACCGTCCAAGGGGGAGCGACGGGGTATGTGGGGATGATCCGGCAGAAGGCCAGACCTACCCACTAAAAACCTCAAGGTGTTCCTCATCCGCCACAGATGGAGCTCACAGTACCGCCATTGGCATTACCCGCGAGCCCCGGCAGATTGCGCTCAGCCTTAGCCGAGCGCCCCCCACGTAGGAAATGGTCCAGCACACGAGACCATTTCCCCACATATAGCCCTAATAGCCGCAGTAGTTCCCCTCACCCGGTAACGCCAAACGGTACCGGTACTCGGCACCGGTAAACGGCACCGAGCACTACCGCCTCGAGTTCCCACGGGGCTTGCGAAGACGCAGGCAGCCCCATGGGAAATCGAGTGGTACCCTCGCGATGCTCTCACCGCCTTGACCGTCTACGGCTTCCGCAGCAGGGCCCTATTTTGGTGGTTTAGGGCATCCTCCCAGATGAGTGCTCCGTAGAGGGCCATATTTTCCACAATACCGAGGTAGAGCCTACGGTATGGGGATTCAGGCCCCCCCACGTTCGGCAGCAGCCACCCCAGTGCAACCACCACCTTGCTGAGCCGTTCGGCCAACACCTTAAAATGCTGACCGAAGGCCCAGCGCCCATCAAGGATGAGACCCAGATACCACATTTCCCTCTTCAGGGGTATCCGGGTCCCATCCACCATCAGCGTCGCACCTGGAGAGGGACCCTGCCGAGGCCCGTGAAACAAAAGGGCCTCGGTCTTCTCCAGCGTGACCCTGAGGCCCAACCTCCTTATACGGCCCACCACTAGGGCCGCACCCTCGTCTGGATACCTAGTTCAACTAAAAAAAAATATTTTAGAATAGATAGTTGGAACGACGTGTAGGTATACTTACAGGATTATATAGCAACAGGCCTGGCTCACTCCGCGCGGTACATTCGTTATTTACCTACAGCGAAGCGCTCCGCCGGCGTATTTCGAATGGGTCGTGTGTCACGCGCGCACCCGTCGTCGGGACGTTGTAGATACCTACCTACCTAATAGCACTCACAGTAATTCTATGATCGAGGTCGCAAATAGTATTTAAAAATGGACATAAAAAGAAACAAATTCAATTAGATTATGTTTAGATTTGATTATGTTAAATGTAGTAAACAAAACATCGGTAGTTTACTAATTATTCGTCGTAATTTTTTTTTTTATTTTGTACTTTAGGTAAGTTGAAATAATATTTTTTACAAAGGTAGAATAACAGTAATACCTACATCGGTAGATACTTAATTACAAATAAGGAGATTAATTATTCTTCACTAGGCAGCAACTCTAACAGCGTAAGAAAATATAAGAGGCATGCGATAGAAAGAGACAAAACTTCTAGCTATATAAATTTGCAGGTATGTAATGCTGTGCGAGCTGAATTCCACCGTATCGCGTCTTAGCAAGACTCGAATTTATTTAGATCTTCTTGCGGAGTAATTCTTCTGTACCGGTACTATTACTTATTCTGTGATAGCAATGTGTTAACAGTCAAGTGGGCTTTTTAAAAAAAGGGTAAGTTTAATTTAACTTAATTTCCAACTTCATGCATTTTTTAACGAAGTTTAAATTACTAGCAATGTGCCAGCAGACAGCAGATTTAATTGACAGTTAAATGTAAGTGACAGCCCTTCAAACTTAATTGAATTGGGCAGTTGATGCACTGTATTTTATTAAGCTATTGCATAGCTTCTATCGCGGGCCTTGAGCGTGGAGACCGAATCCAGAAATTCCGTAACGAAAAAAACCTAACACCCCCCACCCCGACCGGCACAGATTATAATTGCATAAGTTGATAAAAAATGCTATGCAATAGCAGCTTTTCCGCGGCAGTCTCCGAGTGCCACACGTCTTTTTTATACTATGATTTGTTAATTGATACATGCAAATAATTGCTACGAGAGCATATATTATTTATTATCGTAACTACGTAACTTAACTAACGTAGATACGTAACTTGGTATAAGTTCTTTACTTTAAAACTTATAACTTCTCGTGTCGGGACTTCATATAGAAAAATCGCTTAACTAGGTACTAAATGTAAAACACATACCTTGACCTTCATTTTTGTCTTCACGTTACAACCGAGGCGGATCTAACAATGTATGGAGCATTGCGAATACCTATTCGGATCAAAGCAAGTACTAATGGTAGTACGAGTATATAAATGGATCAACACAAGTAAGTAATTAATATTTGAAATATATTCGGAGCCAAGTAGTCTTCGTACATTTAAAAAATTTAGCCGTTACAGATCCACAATCGCATGAAATTGTTGAAAAAAAAAAATTTCGAGTACTTATAGGTTCTATCGACGATTACATTTGGCAACATCGCATAATAGAATGCGACGTTGCCATTTCGCCCGAGAAATACGCAATTGGATTCTAAATACGCAATTGGATTCTAAAAACCTAATACCAAGATATTTTTTTTTTTAGTTAAACTACATATAGGTATCCAGACGAGGATGGAGGAGGGTGCGGCCCCAGTGGTGGGCCGTATAAGGAGGTTGGGCCTCAGGGTCGCGCTGGAGAAGACCGAGGCCCTTTTGTTTCACGGGCCTCGGCAGGGTCCCTCTCCAGGTGCGACGCTGATGGTGGATGGGACCCGGATACCCCTGAAGATCGAAATGCGGTATCTGGGTCTCATCCTTGATGGGCGCTGGGCCTTCGGTCAGCATTTTAAGGTGCTGGCCGAACGGCTCAGCAAGGTGGTGGCTGCACTGGGGCGGCTGCTACCGAACGTGGGGGGGCCTGAATCCCCATGCCGTAGGCTCTACCTCGGTATTGTGGGAAGTATGGCCCTCTAGGGAGCACTCATCTGGGAGGATGCCCTAAACCGCTAAAATAAGGCCCTGCTGCGGAAGCCGTAGACGGTCAAGGTGGTGAGAGCATCGCGAGGGTACCGGTACCATTTGCCGTTACCGGGTGAGGGGAACTGCTGCGGCTATTAGGGCTATATGTGGGGAAATGGTCTCGTGTGCTGGACCATTTCCTACGTGGGGGGCGCTTGGCTAAGGCTGAGCGCAATGTGCCGGGGCTCGCGGGTAATGCCAATGGCGGTACTGTGAGCTCCATCTGTGGCAGATGAGGCACACCTTGAGGGTTTTAGTGGGTAGGTATGGCCTTCTGCCGGATCATCCCCACATACCCCGTCGCTCCCCCTTGGACGGTCAGGGACGTGTTAGCACGTTTTCCTCGACTAAAAAAAAGGTATCTTGTCGAAATTCTGTCAATGTATGGTTTGTAATACCTATAAAGGCAAGTTTGGGTTTGGATTATGAGAAATTTTCGTGTGTGACTAATACCTACACAAAAATTGTGAATGTTGCGTGCTTGCTAAGTATACTAAAAGCATGTTAGTATTTATAAGGCTTCAGCGGTGCGAGCGCAGATTTTTTCTTAATCGTGAATTTGACATAAGCAATTATCATTTTTGAAATTAATTGTAAATGGTAGCTACTTGTAGTTACTGGTTACGATTTTGCTCATATCCAATTTTCAAGTGAAAACTGTAAACATAATGGATTTTGGACCCAGACAAGAGACAGACAGACATTGTTACGGCGCAATGTGGTGTATATTATTTATACAGCCGGCCCTCAGACAGGAGTGGTCCTGGATGTTTCTCCACGGACCGCAATGTGCGTTCGAAATGTCGATGTTCAAATGTGTCCTGCAGTTCACACTACGACGCGCAGTCAAGTGATCCACCGTCCAGGGTGATTGTTCAAAAATCCGTTAGGATTTTTACGTGTGAATGTCGAATGAATATAAATAAAGAATAAGAGGTTGTATACACTTGACGTTACATTCTCAACTCGCGTCATTGACGGTGAAATAAATACAAAAATATGATATACATACACGTATTTTACTGTATACATGCAGTAAGTAACGCCAAACACGCAACCGAGGACGACACGCACAGACACAGCTCGCACCGCGAAGCTATGTGCACGATATCGGGCTCGGAACCCGTGATGTCTTTATTTACACATATAGGTATACATACACGTACATATAAACATATTACCGCTCGGACCCGAAGCAGCTAAGCGATAGGGCAGCCAAGAGGTAAGGAGCGTCCACCGCCGCCTACGCCAGCAAATACCGCTTGCCGCCGCCGCTTCGCGTCCGGTACCTACCCACCTTATACTACTACAGCGTGTAGAAAAACACTCCGGTTCGTATCGGGCGTGCAAGTTTGTATGGTGGTGTGTACGTTTTTTTAACGCGAGAAGACAAAGCGCTTCCTTTCGATGATACGAGAGTGTTTATTGTGTCTTGCATAACGGATTCTCACAGTCCCGAGATGGGATAGTTCGAATAGCATGTTAATGATCATTCCACAGGTTCCCGTACGGAAACCTTGTTACGACTTTTACTTCCTCTAAATGATCAAGTTTGGTCAACTTCCCAGCAACGCCGACGGCCGTGAAGCCACCGCGTGTCGGTCCGAAGACCTCACTAAATCATTCAATCGGTAGTAGCGGCGGGCGGTGTGTACAAAGGGCAGGGACGTAATCAACGCGAGCTTATGACTCGCGCTTACTAGGAATTCCTCGTTTATGAGGGATAATTGCAAACCCCAATCCCCAGCAAGAAGGAGTTTCAGCGGGTTGCCCGGGCCTCTAGGCCGGGGAGAACATGCTGATTCCTTCAGTGTAGCGCGCGTGCGGCCCAGGACATCTAAGGGCATCACAGACCTGTTATTGCTCAATCTGGTGCGGCTCGAAGCCGCCGGTCCCTCTAAGAAGAATTTTAATACGTCGTCAGTGAGATGCGTGAGGGAGCCACGCACACCGAAGTAACGACGCCTATTTAGCAGGCTAGAGTTTCGTTCGTTACCGGAATAAACCAGAAAAATCGCTTCACCAATTAAGAACGGCCATGCAACATCACCCACCGAATCAAGAAAGAGCTGTTAATCTGTCAATCCTTCCGGTGTCTGGGCCTGTAGATTTCCCGTTTTGAGTCAAATTAAGTTAAGTTACGTCAATTCCTTTAAGTTTCAGCTTTATGAGATGATTATGAATGACTCTTTGCGAATTACCATTGTCATTTTTCTATTGTTAACATAATTACTTTATTATTTTTCGAAAACGAAAATATAATCTCTTTTGATCAACATAAAGTTTTTTATTCAGAATCAACAAAATAAACACAAGCACTTTCATGCCTAAAGATGAGTCGCTCCACTACTTTCTTGTGAGTTATCCTTTTTTAAAGACAAGATTCTCTACTACTTTGAGAAGAATTTGAAATACTACCTAGTCATTATCATATTACTATAGCCAGTAATATAGTAGCCCAAACGTGCCAATGAGGTAGCCCTTGGCAAATGATGCGCCCTGATTGGCCCATTTGAATTGGATCAACAACTGCTTATACGCCAAAAAGGTTGTATAAAAATCCCATAATTATTATTATTACTCATCGTGACTCTTGTGGCTCCGAACGGAGCTACATATTTATGGTCAGTTGGCAATGGATCAACAAAGGACACCCGGATCAACAAGTGAAAATGGATCAACAAATTACTACCTATACGGCACGTTGGAGCCACAAAGTGCCCAAAGGGATTAAACGATATATTATATATCTATAATATATATATTAGATATATAATATATCGTTTCTTCGACACACAATGAAAAATTGGCAAACTCACTTAATGGTACGGAACCAAGAATCATCATTTTTAAACAGCGCCAACAAGATAATAGCGAGGCATTTTCCAGGGTGATGCACTAAGCCCACTTTGATTTTGCTTGGCCTTGAACCCACTCTCGCAACTCCTTAACAACAGTAAAAGTGGACTTACATTATCTCAGGGCAGACATAAATACATCCTCTCACATTTGATGTTCATGGATGATATTAAACTATTTTCTAACCGCAAATCCGAACTTACAAACTCGCTAACATCACAGAAGCCTACTCTAATGACATTCGCATGTAGTTTGGTATAGATAGATGCAATATACAGGGTGTTCGGCAGAACGTTGAACATACGCAAATGGTGGATGGGTGGGGTCATGTGTTACTTACTTAGCCCAAATTATTTGACCTTGGCCCCTTGGTTTTTTTTATAATTTTTTTTTGGTATATTTTTTGAATTTCACCACTTCATGACTTTGAAGGCGAATATTTTTATTTACGATGAGTAAAACAGGGAACATTTTGTTTTTTTTTTTATTTTGAATGTTATCAGATTCTCATGTAATGATCGCTTCACGCTGATGTCACCTTAAAAAAAAGTTATGGGTCCTCAAAGTTACAGAAAGATGTATGAAAAAACTTAAAGCTTAATTTCAACGTTCATTTTAAAAAAAAGCTAAAAGAGATTGAGGACTTCCAATTCTAGCAAAACATCCCTAATGTGTGACCTTTCTAACGATATGTAATTTGTTGTAATTAAAAACGAACTTCAAGAGTTATTCAATTTTTTATCAAGTAGATAAATTTTGACAAAACTCTACTTTTGAGAAAAGTGATATGTTTTGCGAAATTTAATACTGTTGGTAATTTTTAAACGATCGATGGAAAATAAGAAAATTCTTGAACTAAGTACAAGGAAAACACCTTAGGTGTGGTAATGAAACAGATAACATTTTAAGTATTTTTTTTATTGACAATTACAACAATTGTTCAAATTGACGTCGTTCTACTTCAATACAAAGGCGAGATCAGTACCGCAGATCTTGCTTTCACAAACTTGCACAATTTAATATGTAACACATAGGTTATCAATTTATAGCCGGCAGTGAAGGATTTTTTATTTATTTACATAAGTAACTTTCAGGAGTGTGAGGTTTGAGAGCCCATTTTGAACGAAAATTTTACAGAGTACGACAGATTTTGGGGAGCTATCTTATTTTCACAAATTATGTTCGTGATTGACAAAAATTTTGTCGTAAAGACTTTATCTGTAGTGCATGCAGTTTACCCGGTACAGGTGGGCTCTCAATCCTCACATAGAGGATTGAGAGCCCAACTATTTAGCCTATAACTCTAAATTTTTCTTTTAACTTGCACAATTTTTTTGGAATGTCCACTAAATCTTAAACATATTTTTGAAGAGATTTATCGAAGTGGCCCTCAATCCTCACGCACATGAAAAAAATATAAATACCAGGAACTAGCAATCGAACTTCAGCAAATCGAAATTGAAGCAAATCGAACCCAATGGAGGTCCGACACCGTTCACATAGTCCCAATAGTAATATCAACAACAGGTATTATACCAAAAACCCTTGCCAAAGCCTTAAAACTTAAAACTACCACATTACATCATAAACACAATTCAAAAAGCAAGTATAACTCGCAATTTTTTATCATCATCTACAGTATCATCATCATTTACCATTAAAAATCACCAGCAGATACTCTTGGCTTAAGCCCGAGTATCCTGCTTTATCAGACCCTCTTTGCCGTAAAAGGGGAGAGACTTATCGTCTTTTTTGAATAATAATAATAATAAACGCGCAACTATCATAAGCATATCATAAAAACTCGAATATCTACTGATTTATGCAGACGCTGCCACAGTGCCTCGGAAACTATCCAGCACATCACCGGGGCCTGTAAAAGTGTGGCCCAAACTGACTATAAATATCGACATGATCAAGTTGCAAGCATAATCCACCAGAAACTAGCAATTAAATACAATCTGATCCCCCCAACAGTTGTTCCCTACTACAAATATCAACCCGAAACCGTATTAGGAAATTCAACATACAAATTATATTTTGATAGAGCCATTTTAACTGACAGAACCACACCTTTCAATAGACCTGATATAACAATAGTAGATAAAACAAACAATACAGCTCAATTAATAGATATAGCAATTCCGAACACGCATAATTTACAAAACACTATTTCAGAAAAACTAGCAAAATACGTTCCATTTAAAGATGAGATAACTAGAATGTGGCGATTAAAAAATGTAGTCATAATACCAGTTGTTATTTCTAAATGCAAAAATCAGTAATTCTCAACATCTGCAAACTGGTCCGAAAATTTTTGAGCAACGCCGAAGATTTCTCACAGAACAATACCCCATTAGTACCTAGTTACCCAAGGTGCACACTTGGTTTAGGCCCGTGTGCACTTTTATTCCGGTGCTTACCCAGTACCGAGTACACTTAATGTTTAAAAAAAAAATATTTTTGTAGATCTTTTCCAAAAAAACCGGGTAAACCTTAATGCACAGCTATGTAATAACAGTTTTTATACACCACCTTTGTTTAAAATTCGCATTATGTATGAGATAAACTCCACCTAAAACAAGATATTAATCCCTTAAGATTAAAAAAGGTATCTTACAGAGAATAAACAAATACTTTAATCCTAAGGGTTATAATGTCATTTGATTTTGGAATTTCAATTGGAGCGAAATTTAATAATACCTACATGGACATGACTGTATGACTAGTTGCTTTGCCTAATTAAAAAATATATGCACTTTAAATTTGGCTGTATAAGTTTGTGTACCTTTGCATTTGGAACGACTACCAAAAAACACCGAAACAAAAATAAAAACCCTTGTAAAAAGGGTGGCTGTATGCGATGGTTTCTTTTGCGTTTTGAAAAAGAAGTAAAATTGCGCGGTTTTGAAAAGAAAATTTTTTCAGAGTTTTTATTTCAATAGTATTCAAATAAATAAAATATGTCGAGCTCGAGTGACGATTTAACACCAGAAGATATTAGAAATGAAGCAAATAGTATCGTCGATAATATTTTGCCTTGTAAATCGAAGCATTTGTACATGAAATGTTACGAAGATTTCTTTGCTTGGAATACTAAAAAAGCCGTGAAAATTATTTCGGAGTCTTTGCTTTTAGTATATTTTCAAAAGTTGTCTGATTAAATACCTTTTAAACAATTATTAAATACCTAAGCAATTGATTTAATTCCTGCGTTTCATTACCTAATTATCTTACAAGGTGGTGTATAAAGTAGAGTAAGCTCCTCGGAGATAACAGTGTCTTAGTCTTGGGCAGTCTTGAATCCCTCGCTTCATTCAGGATTCTTACCATAGTTCCCTCACTTCGTTCGGGAATTAACATCTTAATTCCCGTACTGCATTCGGGAATTATCTACAGAACCCTTCATTTCGCTCAGAATTCAATATGATGCCCGTGACATAATACACTGCTTTATCCCCTTGATGCATAATCAACTATATGCATCAAGGGGACTACCATAATCTACTGTGTCCGTGTACCTATCAATACTTAACGCTTTTACTGCTGAACTACTAAGTCAGTTTTGGCGAAATTTAGCATTAAGTATGTAAGTTTGAAATTCAAGGAGGATATAGTACTTAATTTTATTTATCCTACTGCAATAGCCTTTATTCAAGCGAACAAAGTCGCGGGCAGCAGCTAGTATACAATAAACCCGTTTATTACTAAACATTAAAATAATAAACAGAAAAAAATTGATATTGCGACATTTCTGATTACGCGCTTGATTTTGTGACCAGAGTGAAATTACGTTTGTGGTGAACAGTTATACGAGATATTTTTACTAAGCATTGCTGATATAAGTATGGCCAAGTCGGGCCTTTCTGTTTTTATTTTTATATTTATTTTTAAACAAGCATCGTCTCCTGACGTGGATGGTACGCCTAATCCACATAAATTTAAATATGGCACTCAAGGTGAAGCATTTAATAGTATAGTGAGGGATTTACTGAATTTATTATGGTCATATGATTTTTGGCCGAAATCGCTTCATATGTGGTCGCACGAATTGAGACATGCATTAAGAAAACAGAGCCGCTGTAAGAGCTACTGTAAAAGCTTTGCAGACCGCATAGAACTAGAGCAATACAACCTGAAAGAAGAGATAGGCCGATATCTAAGACATTACAAAGCAAAACGTTATTATACGACACAGTTCATGATCCGGATGGACCGGATGATGTGGGATAAAACATTTTTTTTTTCTAACCTCATATATGGTATGCGTGTATATGGCAGAGGCGAAAGGTATGAAATGACATATTGGCCTGACGTAACAATTAAAAATATTATAGACAAAATTCATAGTTATTATCAAGTTGACAAAGATGACATAGAAGAGAGACTCAAAAGAGCAATAGATGAATTCACTTATTACGAACTCTCATAATAAGCATGTGTACATTTGCAAAAAAAACTTTATTGCGAATAAAAAATATAAACTAACTCTGCAATCCTAGTTCTGCTGGAAGAGACCTCATTAGAGGAAAAGCTGTACCTTTGTATTTATTTTAGACCAATGTTTCTTTAAATCGTATCCACACTTATGTGTACATAAATTGTTAAATAAATAAAGCAATAATCGATAGTGTAATTATTATTCGCAGACAGTCCTTTCTTTTTTTTTGTCTGGAGAAAAACGTGCAATCACGTACCTGACCTCCCAAAGGGGATCGGTAAATCGGTAGGGTATGTTGATGCACGCCCGTATACGCAGCAGGACCCTGTCTTTAAATTGATCTACAGCAACAGTTTAACGTCCGTAGTATTTTAGCTGCAAAGATGTCATAAGTTATTTTCCAGCAGGACCTTCAGCCGTTTGATTGAAGATCTTCAGACTAATGGTAAATCTATCGCGGGCCTTGAGCGTGGGGACCGAATCCAGAAATTCCGTAACGAAAAAAACCTAACACCCCCCACTCCGACCGGCACAGGGTTGATACTTTGATTTCATAACTTTACACGCGGGCTTTAATAAACAATCAGCGCCATCTACTAGGAACTTGTGGAACTTCATATTAGATCAAACATTACTGCATTAATAAAATAAATAAATAATTATAATTGCATAAGTTGATAAAAAATGCTATGCAATAGCTTTACCGCGGCAGTCTCCGAGTGCCACACGTCTTTTTTTTATGAGTAATCCTGTAACCTGTACCAGTAACCTGTGAGACTTTTTCATGCCAGCAGGACCCTTTTATGTTGTAACGTTTTCAGCCCAGACAGTCACATGTCTTGTCAGCATTTTATTAGTACTTTACAAAAAACAATACTTACATTTAATCAAAATAGATAGTATTTTAGCAGACAGTTTGTTTGAAAACTTTTATTTTAAAGCACTAGAAATACTGCTAAAATACTATCTATTTTAATTAAATGCGTTGTAATACTCCAAGCCTTTTAAAATAAGATTCATCACTCCATAAAATGGAGTTGAAAACTGTGTATCTTGACGGCATCGGCGGCACGGATTTTCTCGGCAAAAATCCACTCGCCATAGAAAATCGGCGGTTAACAATGCTTGCACCCGTTGCACAGGATACGGGTTAATTATTGCTTTTTAAAATGCGGTGCGCTGTACTTCTTGCAACACCAGTACCTATGCCTTGATATACAGTGGACACTAGAAGAGGGATCTTCATCCAATCGTTCGTCGACTCTTCTAGGTCTGCCCTCGGCATTTCAAACTCCAGGAGTTCGACCTTCCATGTAGGTCCAACTCTATGCCCTCGACTTAATGTCAATGAAGGCATAGAGTTCACATTCAAGTAAATTCTTTTGACAGATTTGTAACGCTTGATGTGCTGCCTTCTGTACAGTTACGTGTACAGAAGGCGGTCTTATCAGAACTTTTTCGGTTGTGATAAGGTTCAAATTACAATGAAAATGTCTACATCTTATTAGATGTACCTAAATACGTTACCGCACCGGGGTCCTAAAACCCATGGCCGACCGTTGAAACTCGATACTGTTATTCACGCACATTCAGTCAGTGTACCATGCACGGTGCACCGTCGCAGCGACAAGCTTATTGAAGGACGAAACGATGTCGTGCGTGGGTCATTGATACGAAATTGATAATTTAAGAAGTTGATAATATAAGTTCGCCAGCCTTGTTTTCCGTTGATTGTTTTATTTTGGCATTTTGCTTATTGTATTACTTACCTAAGTGTCAGTCGTTGGGCAGGTGGTTTTTTTATTGGTGACTAAACCCACGTTTGACTTCAACCTCACCTGATGGCAAGTGAAGATGAGCTCGAAGATGACACCACACAGGTTTAGGCAGGCTTAGCTATTCATAAAATATTACCGGAACAGTAGTGACGTGTTTCAGATTTTATATAAGGGGTGGCCGCAAAGCCAGGTGAACCTTAAAGGGGCAGTGAACGAAAAACATAGAAGAGTAACTTCAAACAAAATCTCTTTGAAAACGGCACACGACCTTAACACCTAGTTGTTTTCTTTGAAAATGATAAAAATGGGATTGGTTTTATTTGTCAACACACGTTGCTCATTATGCTAGACAACACACAGTAATCATCAACGTTAGTGGCCGTTGAAACGTACATTTGCGAACATTTATGAACCTGAAAGAATCGTCATAGTGGACGATTTATGTAAAAGGTAGGAATGAAAGTTATGAATATTTTTACTACGCATGTTTTTTATTTTGTTTATAATTTAGACAAAAAGATTACGTTTACAATTTGTTGACCGGCTGGTGTAGTGGTAAAAATTACCCTCAAGGCCAGAACTGGGTTTGAATCCCGGTGACGGTAGATATTTTTGTGATGAATGATGTTTATTGTCTATTATTTTGTAATAAAAAATATGTTTGTTTATTATACATAGGTATATTGTGTTTAGTATCCAAAACACTAATTCTTCAAGGAACTTAATTTGGGCTCCATAATGTTGTGTGAATTTCAGAAATATATAACAAATGCATCTGTAACGGAAGTAACAGACTTCAGTGTGCGCTGATTGTCTTCATAGGTCGATGAAGTTTCGGGGACTGAAAACTGCTCGCGTAAGCAGGGTTTAGCCCTCGATGCCTTGTACGTGGTCCCTGGGTGGCGCTAAACGAGCAGTATCATCTGGTGGTAGGCTTCGGCCGCGGCTTGTCACCACCCACTAGACTAAACCATGCCGCCAAGTGACTTAGTCGCGTTCCGGCATGATATTTAGCGCAGCCATTGAGGAGGATAGGTCTGAGTTATCATGCTGCATTGGAGAACTGTTATGAACTCGTAGGTAGTGACTCACCGGGTAATTCGTTTTGGAGCGTAGCGGGATCCGAAGCACGGTGCACCGCTGGCCGACCACAGGTAGAATGGGGCGCAAGTGGCATGCCAGCCACAAAGTCCCGGGAGGCTCTATCGTGCTGGTTGGAACCGGTTGGAGAGGACCCGATGGCGACCTCGGGGGGGTTCGGGCGTCCCCGTAGTCTCCAGGCGAGTTCCCCGGTGGTGCGTTGTTGCAGCACTTCACTCAACTTCTATTCTCCTCCCTATTCACTCCAGTACCAATTCACAATGAAAGGATCTAAAAAGAATACGGTTCAGCAGCGGTTGCACTTCCTCTCCCTCAAAGTGCACTTCTGTAACATCCGTGGAGTGCACTCCAATCTGAATGATGTCCACCACCATCTTGAGACGGAGAGACCCCACCTACTCTTTCTAACGGAGACGCAGATCTGCGATCTGTCAGACTCGGCATGCATTGGTTACCCAGGCTATATCCTGGAGTCTCTTTTCCGCCTGCACGGCGGGGTGTGTATGTATGCCAGTGATGCGATTTGTTATCAGCGTCTCCGTTACTTGGAAATGCTGGACAGTTCAGTGGGTTCATATAGATACCGGCCCAGACCAAGTGGTTTACGCTGATATCTATCGTTCACATAACGGAGATCGGGAGACAACGAAGCTCATGGAATACCTTGGCAATACAGCAGATAAGATTCAGCAACGTTTTCCCAGAGCGCAGTTGGTGTTCTTGGGGGGTATGCTAAGGAGAAAGCAGATTTATTTGCTAGAAGATTGCCCAGGAAAAATCCCACCCCAATTATCTCAGTTCGGACCTACTATGGGTACCGTTCACATTCGCCAAAAGGAGGTTCTTAAATGCTTGCTGCACTTAGATGAGAACAAAGTGGTCCAGACAGTATTCCTGCAGTGGTCATTAAACCCTGCGCAGCTGAGTTGTCTCCCGTTATGACGCTTTGAAGTTCATTGGAATCCGGTAAAGTCCCCAAGTCCTGGAAGCTTGCTAACGTACAGCCAGTACCGAAAAAGGGAAGCCGTGCCGATCCTGTCAACTATCGACCATTTTCAATCACCTCCATACTTTGCAAAGTCATGGAACGTGTATTGAACAATCGACTCCTGGCATACCTCGAGACCAACGAGCTCCTAAGCGATAGCCAATATGGTTTCCGCAACGGACGCTCGACCGGCGATCTTCTCGTGTATGCCACTCACTTATGGAGTGAGGCCTTGGAGGGTCAACCGCAAAATCGAGTACGCAATCGTAAACGCTATCGAGTAACAACTTCACAGGAAGGTTTGGCGTTGTGTAATTACAATATTGAGGAGCTTTTACGCCGTTTTGTAACCGTGGACGAAATATGGATCCATCACAATACACCAGCGACCAAACAACAGTCAAAACAGTGGGTTTCTAAGGGTGAATCGGCGCCAAAGAGGGCCAAGGTGGGTTTGTCAGCCAATAAAGTTATGGCGACTGTTTTTTGGGATGCACGCGGGATAATCCACATTGACTACCTTTAAAAGGGAAGAACAATCAATAGGGAATATTATGCCAACTTATCGGACCGATTCAATGACGATTAGAAAAAAAACCGACCTCATTTGGGTAAGAAAAAGTTCTTTTCCACCAAGACAATGAAAGGGTGCACACATGTCCTGAGAAAGTTCAGATTCAATTAAGATTTTTTGATAGATTGTAACGCTTGATCTGCTGCTTTCTGTACCTACTTACATAAACATGTATTTGTATGATACATATATGATTTGTTTTATTATTATTTATTTATTATTATTACTACAAGCGCCTTGTATATGACACGTATTTAGATTTCATTGTTTCTTTGTTTTTTTTCATACGCACTATTAAGTTATCAAAGCAGTATATCGGATCATTATGGCGTTACGTTATATACATATTCGTTTATTTTTTTCTTAAATTACATTTGAAATTAAATAACTGGCTCACTGTTTAAATTGAACTGCTTAAACATCTATATCTATCTATCTATATCTATACTTATAATAAATCTGTAGAGAGGTCAATTCTGTACATGAAATATTTTTTCAAAATAACTATCAGTGGGTGATTAGTGATCGATACTGATGCCAAAAATGCAATCAGTAAAGTTTTTGTCTGTCTGTCTGTCTGTCTGTATGTTCCTTATAGAAACAAAAACTACTCGACGGATTTTAACGAAACTTGGTAAAATTATTTTTCATACTCCTGGGCAGGTTATAGTATATTTGTTATCACGCTACAATCAATAAGAGCAGAGCAGTGAAGGGAAATGTTGGAAAAACGGGAGAAGTTACTTCATTTTTTAAGCTTCCGTCACGTGTGCAGCCTTAATGGTTAAAGCTACATAGAAATCATGTATGACAGAAATATCCTTCCTAAAATTATATAAAAAATATCCCACAACAGTATATGTCTATATTTTATGGTTGACTCACAATAACACGTGTAAATCCCGATAGCTGAGCAGTTCGGAGCTTTCTGATTATATTTGTTTACTCTTACGTTAATAATACTCTCACTCATACCTAATTAAAAAAAATTAACATTATTACCTATTCAATCAAAAAAGAATCATAGAAATCGGTAAAGAAACACCAAACTTATACATGAAATACGCTAAATAACCAGTGAGATGATATCCATGGAGATGTTCTATTTTTCTATACATACTTTATAGTTATATAGATATTAAGTAGGTATAACTAAAACTCTTTTATCTCACTCTCCCAATACAAAAACCATTGAAGAAAAAAAGAGATAGTACTATTTTCATTCTCCTACCGAATGAAAAAATTAAAGGCATGACGTCATACGAATGTCATTAGAGTGCCTTGCCGCCATGTTGTATTTCAGAATTCAGAGTACTTAAGATGTCAAATTGTGTTTTGGCTGAAAGGTTTTTTCAATTTACTAATTAAGTGGCTGCAAATTTGTGTTTTATATGTTAATATCTGCAAAAAGTGCAAGCAGTTTTCAATATGAAATGTTCAATTTTGTGGTGTGGTGCGAAGAAAGATGATAAATACCCTAATTTAACTTTACAAAGGTTAGTAAGATTTTCATTGATTAAAACAAGTAAATTGTTGTTATAAAGTGCTCCACATAACTTTTTTTGTGATTTGGACATGCAATCTTAACTATACACTACATTTTTTTATATTAAACATGTTTTACTTTGCCGAAAACTATTGTTGAAACTGTCTTGTTTGTTTACATTAGAATTTAATAGTGATGTATTTTTCTTAAAACTCTATATCGATATTTATAATTTTAGGTTTCCAAGAAATGTTAACTTAAAGGGACGGTGGTTAGAAGCCATTGGAAGCGAGAACTTAAACCCAAAAGTTAAAGTTTGGTATATTTGCTCTTTACATTTTGAGGAAAATAGCTTTTATAAGACCCTTGATGTAATTAGATTGCGAGATGACACAGTACCTTCAATTTTCCAAAAGGCAAGAAATCTTATTTTGTATTATTCAATAAAAATAGACTTTGTACCTTTTATTTAGAAATGAATAAATATTTGTAAAAATTACTGTGTTGTTTTACTGCTACCTGCATAATACGAGTGTAAAATCTTTCTAACTTTCATAATATAAAAGGAAGGTATGGTTAATTATTACATAGTGGCCATGTGGATAGTTATATTTTATAATTACTATTATTTTGATCAGATTTCACTTTTTATAATTGCAATGTCCACTTTCATTTATTTATTTATTTTCATTTTTATTGTTACTATTTTGTGTTCCTTCGTAATTCATGAACCTCTCCCTCTCCCTCCCCAGTATCGAAAGAATCGAAGGAATATTCTTTCAATACTTCTTTCGATTTTCCAAAAAGGTAAACAACACCTGTCATTAATTCGATACTTGCTCTCAATTTCGAATAAAACGCTTCAAATATGCTTCGAAAACACTCGTAGACTAATAATCAAAGTCAAAGAAAAAGAAAAATCTGGTATATATAAGTAGTAAATGGAAAAAAGGCAGAAAGTTTTACTAAATGGCAGATGACGGCTAAGGGGCGTCTCTTTTAATAGTTGCATAAGACGCCCTAGGACCGTTATAAAAAATGGTATGACCGCACCAGGCAGAAGTTTGTAAAAATAACCGTCGCAATTAATCGGATGTGTGTTCCTTCCCTGTCAAATACTGTCAATAGGAGAACGTAAGTTTGAACCCCTAAATTTTGGTAAGACAATTTATTTCTGGTGGCGTGATAAAGTTATAAACAAAGCTATTTAGAAAAAGCGTATATTTTTCCTGACAAATAATAAGTTACTAAATCCCCAGATGAATCATTTCAAGCATTTTCATGGTAAGCATGTGGGATAACTTTAGTAATTTATATATTTTTTCCAATACCAGGATAAAGCACAGACCTAAAAATTTAAAAAAAAAAAATCTTTGATCATCAAGTTTTCAGTTATTTACTAATAAATGATGCTACACCCGAATAGTTTCCTTTCTCTATCAATAGGATAAAGCTTCATTTCGCATTTTTGAATACACATTTGCTCAAGAAAACAAAATAATCGTCCGATGAATCGGACATTTTCGCTGATAAGCGCTTATAAGTTTCCAGCTTTAATTCTGAAGTATCGATATCGATACAACTTTAGTATGCTCACTATTGGCGGCCATTTTATGCTACGATTTAACTTTAGGTATGCACCCATTTTTTGCTGTTATTTCAGATCCATAGTGTTAAGAGATCTATGTAAATAACCCATCACGCGTGAATACTGAATGATATAGGGATTATTTTTGCGTAACGGTTTCCGCGCTCGACGCGGCTCGCGGCGGTAGGGTATAAAAAGGCGGGAGGCGAGCGCAAGCTTTTGCGCGATTTAATATAGGTTGGTACAGAAGGAACAAGCGTTACATTACCTGTCAAATTTCCCCAACCAATTTTAACTTATTATCGAGGGCATAGAGTTCAAATTCAAGTAAAAAATTTTGACAGATTTGTAACGCTTGATGTACTGCCTTCTGTACATACAGAGATAAAATGGAAATCAAGGTTTTGTTTATTTCATGATCGTTTCTGCCTCTTGGAAGTCGGAAACCGTAGATTTCTTCGGAATAAAAAGTAACGTATGTGTTAACTACTATACCAAATTACATTAATATTGGCTTAGCCGTTTGGCAGTGAAAAGCAGCCATACATAACTATAGATAGTATTGTATGTACACTGATAATGGCTGGATGGATGGATTTTTGCTGTTCTTTCACGCAAAAACTACTTAGCTTTACCTAGAATAACAATAAACTAAGTATAATTAATGAAGATGTTGCATGAATTAAGTAAAATTGAAGGCATTAAATAAAACACTTTTTAACCGGATTAATGGCGTATAATTTATATTTTACATTTTAACTCGACGTTTCGGTGTCTTTGCAGACCCCGTGGTCACGAGTCACTGTTAAAATTGAAAATGTAAATATACGCGATAAATCCGGTTAAAAAGTGTTTTATTTAATAGTCTTACATAAAAGTTATCGCGAAAACTTAAGACAATATTAAAATTTTAGGCACTTTGGCACCCGATTTGTTTATAACGCTATGTGCCTTTGTAATGTACCTAATAGATAGTTACCTACCTATGTTTGTGGTTAGGAGTTATACATATTATATGGGCGAAGATTCTTCATTTTTATTTTTGTTATTAAAGAAAGTTAGGACCTTGGAGAAGAAAATAACCTACTCGAAATACTAATTTAATACAGACGAAGTCGCGGGCATCATCTATGTAATATACCTACCTACCTATACTTTTTCACAAAACCTAGGTGAAACTGCGGATCACTGCTTTGTTGTAACAGTTTTTGAAGTAATTCTGTCTATTTATCTATCAGTAACGCTTTCACAGATAAACTACTGAGTCGATTTTGACGAAATTTAGAATAAGGTAAGTTTTAACTTCAAGGAGGATATAATAATAGTACTTATTTATCCAAATCTAATAAACGGTATCCACGCGGACGAAGTCGCGGGTCACAGCTAGTTTTATAATAAGTGAAAAAGGCGAGATAGTATAAAATAAGTATATTTTCCAGTCTTATTTACTTAAATGCAACTATGTCAACAACTTCGGGATCACGCTTCCGTTACACAAAACTCAGACATTTGGTGTTAATGCGTGTAGCACACAAACAATATATGAGGATGTCAAAATTTAGCAGTTATAGTGTAAGTGCTGTTTTAGAAGAGCTCTATTCGGTATTAATATTATCGCCTCCTCATCTCATCTGCGTCAACAGTTTCTCGCGAATCATACACGAGGCAAAAATATACATATACTGGGTTATTGGTAATCTGATGGGAATCTTTTAAGTTAGCATAAAGGAGGTCATTTCCAAGGAGATTCTTCCCAATGGTAGTTCAGTGAAAGAGCACCCGTCCGCCAAGCGGGAGGTCCCAGGTTCCAATCCTGGTCGGGTGATTTTATTTAGCATATTTTTTTCAGTTATTTAAGAATAATTGAGCATTATTCTTCCATGCTGAACTGGGAGCGAAAGAAGAACATCGAATGTACCAGCTGCTTCTCGTCCCGGGCATGCTGTAAAAGTCAGTTAAGGGACGGAGGTTTTATGAGCATATTTCTGGGCGATAGGTGGACTCCCTGTCACTACTATAGTCCCTCTCCATCATTATAATACCTCCAAATTTGTCAAATGTTATATCAGATGTTTTTAAAGCCTCTGTTGTTCTGCCTATTTCATAAGGGATACAGGCGTGAAAATATGTATGTAATTGAGCGTTACTAATTGCAAAACTTAAAAATTAAGTACGGGCGCCAATAAAGGCCCACTCAAAGTCAAAGTCAAAAGTCAAAAAATCTTTATTTCGTACAGTTCACATAAAAGGTTATTGTGTATTTGAGTTTCTGGCCACTTCTTCTCAAAAGATCGACTTGCCACGTAGTAGTAGATTCAGTTCAATTTGTAAATAGTTTGACTTATTGTGTATTTAAATACCTACGAAATAAAGAATTATTTACTTTTGACTTTGACGAATGTCAAACGGTAGATGAGGTCAGTAGGGTAAAATTGGGGGTTCCGCATGATTTCACCTCGATGCACTCGGATTTTGCTACAGAAAGCCTCCAACTTTACTCAAGAGCTAAACTATTGTTTTTTACCTGATGGTTTGTAACTTAAAGTGCTGTAATATATATAGTAGTACGGCGGGAGTTAATGGGTTACTGTGAGAATTGCATGTTTAATTATAAATAATACCTAAATCGAACTGTATTTAAATTGTAAAACTCAAGAAATAGTCTTAGTAACATAAATGGTATAAAATATTTCAAAATAAAAATCATATGCGGCCTAAACCAATTGTAAGAGCAATCAAGTTATATTCGGCTTAAATTTATTACCTGTTATTCAGGCGCATTTGTGTTCAAATATACCTACAACTAACTATTTGTTATAAAATAATAGATTTAAAGTATATTAATGATACAAAAGTAGTTGTATTATCGCACTAAAATTGGGTGTGTTACAATCTATCAAAAAGTGTGTTTTCCATTAATTTAATTGTGGTTCCGCCATTTTGACGTCATAATGGAGGGCCCACTCTCTTTGTGGATTTTTTTGATACTATATCAGTGTAGAATTTTTCTATGAGGGTATAAATTGGTAGAATAATCGCATTAAATACTAAACACATAGGTAGTTAACGAAAAACCTGACCTGATCCCGCCATCTTAACGTTCACAACTATTAAGATTGAATTTGAGCGTGCGTCCGGCTGTCTGGAATTTTGTAAAATGTTTGTTAACAAGTGATAGGTCTAATTTGCAGGATTATTTGAGTTTGTATCTTTTGGTAGCATAAAGGTAACTCCGCGATTTAGAAAATCAGGTAAAGTCTCAGGATTTCATATAAAAATATTTATGTAGTTGTGTAAAAATGGGTGTACGTATGTGCATTTCTTGTACCAAACGTTTTGTATATTATCTGTTCCAGATGACTTCCAGTAGTGGGTTCTATTAAATTTATTTAAGTATATTTCTATTGGTATTAATTCAAATCGCATGTCGTCAATATTGGTTACATCTCATAACCTCACGCCTGTCTGCCCTTGGGGTAGGCAGAGACAAGGGAACACCAATTAAGAACACTGCTGATCTGGATGGTATTTCTGTTAAAATCATCCAATCTATCATTGACGGTATTGCACCTTATTTAGCCAGTATATTTAATAATTGTGTTGATAATGGTGTGTTTCCGGACTTAATGAAACTTAGTAAAATTATTCCCGTATTTAAAGCAGGAAGCATAACCGACCCCAGTAACTTTAGACCAATCTCTATATTACCAACACTTAGTAAAATTTTTGAAAAGCTTATTTTAAACCAACTAGTGGTACACTTCTTTAGCAATAATTTAATGAATTCAAATCAATTTGGTTTCACACGGGGTCGCTCAACAACCAACAACAGCCAGTGTTGAGCTTGTCAAACATATATTTGATGCCTGGGAGGAGTCACGTGATGCCTTCGGTGTCTTTTGTGATCTGTCCAAGGCTTTTGACTGTGTTCACTACGATACACTCCTCATGAAGCTACACCACTATGGAATCAATGATAGGGCACTTGATTTTATGAAATCCTATTTGTGCAATAGAATTCAAAGAGTTGATATTAATGGAAAGAGATCATCGGGATCAGCAGTTCATATGGGAGTGCCCCAGGGCTCGATTCTTGGGCCTTTCTTATTCTTAGTTTATATAAATGATTTGCCATTTTTAGTGAAAGACAAGTGTGAGGTCATATTATTTGCTGATGATACCTCTTTTCTATTTAAAGTGAGTAGGCAATTGAAGCATTGCTTTGAAATAAACTGTTGTATTGAAACTGTGGAGAAATGGTTTTCAGCCAATAACCTACTACTCAATGAAAATAAAACTAAATTTTTAAAATTCTCTTTGCCTAATGTCCGGCATGTAAATACTAACTTAATTGTAAAAGGACAAGAATTGAGCCCTGTAAATTCAACAGTGTTCCTTGGCATAACCCTAGATGCACAACTACAATGGGGACCACATATAGAAAGGTTGGCGAAGAGACTTAGTTCTGCAGCATATGCCGTCAAAAAGATGCGAAATATCTCTAATGAAGCTACTGCGCGGCTGGTTTATTTTGGTTATTTTCATAGCTTAATGACATACGGCATTCTCCTGTGGGGAAATGCTGCCGATATTCAAACCATCTTTGTGCTGCAGAAACGGGCTATTCGCTCAATCTACAAACTTAATTCCAGGGCGACACTTAGAAATAAGTTTAAAGAAATTAATATTCTTACCTTTGCCTCACAATATATCTTTGAAAACCTTATGTACGTAAAAAAGAACTTAAACATGTTCCATAGAAAATGTGACTTGCATAATGTTAATACTAGAAATAAGTACAAGCTAGCCGGCTATGATAGTAGACTTCATAAAGTCACTAACTCATTTATGGGTCAATGCATACGTTTTTATAATAAGGTTCCCACAAATATTCAAGACTTACCACTTGATAAATTTAAAGAAACTATTAAACAAAAATTGTGTAGTAAAGGCTTTTATACAATTTCTGAATATATGGACGATAAAAGTCCTTGGTTGTAAATTGTTTTTCAAATATTCTCAATCTCCAACTCCATCTCCAACACCATCTCCATTTCCTTCTCATCCAACGCCATCTCCATCTCCTTCTTATCCATACAACAGCAAGAACGTCATGCTCCCTCAGGCGGCATGGCTAGCGGTAGCGTCGGGTGTCGGGTCACCCTCTTCCCTAAAATATGGTTGAGGAGAGTGATGGCTGGTGCTTGCGTTATACTCGTGAACGGGTGCTGCTAGCGGTGCCAGGTCGTTTTGCTGAAGACTTTATGACTATGTTACTTTTTTGAATTTGACTCTGACTTCCCCATCTCCATCCCATTCCCCCATGTTCACGTCCGTGTTAGTGTCCAGTCTCTGTCCACGACTATCCTCATCTCCATCCACATTATCTGTAATATCTCTCACCTCTATCGCTACATCTATCTACTTCTATCTTTACCTCTATATCTATGTCTACGTTTCTGTCTAGTACTTGATTGCCTAATGTATAAATATAATAGTAGACTCCAGAAGATCACCAACTCGTTCATGGGTCAATGTGTACGCTTTTATAATAAAACTCCAAAATATTTAAGATTAACCCTTCGATAGATTTAAGGATAAGCATAAAGTTTTATTATAAGATATCCGGATGCAAGAAGATTGTAAATTGTTGTTGTTGTTATTGTTATTGTGTACTTTTAAAAGATGATTGCTGTTGAGTTTCTTGCCACTTCTTCTCAACAGATCGACTTTCCGAAGTGGTGGTAGATTCAGTTCAATTTGTAAATTGTGACTTATTTCAAATGTATTTAAATACTTACGAAATAAAGATTCTTTTGACTTTGACTTTGACCAATTGCTGCGATTCAAACATACCTCTTTCGCTTCTTCCACGGTCATCAATCTTTTCATACATGATCGCCGGTTACGGGTACTTTTGACTAGGCCCTTTTTCAAAATGTCGCCAATTTGATCGGCATACGTTCGCCTAGGCCGGCCCCTTCCAACAACACCATCCATTCTTGCTCTGTACACCTCTTTCGTAAATCTACTTTCACTCATCCTTTCCAAATGTTGAATTTTCTTTTTTTTCGGTTCACTGTGCAATTTAGCTACAATATTCTGCTATTCTTTTTAATCGACTAGCTGCTGAATTTAATTTTTGTTTTAACGTATCTAAATAGTGTCCTGTTAAATATTTGGCCTTTCGTGTAGTGAATGTGATTGGTATTTTTCTTGAATTCTGTGGTAAGTTTGACATATTTTTGTATTTCTGTTGCCTCAGATATACTGCGTTAGTCGTGTAATGTCTGATCGATAGTTCGATATTTTATTTTCTAACCGGATTTGCCAGTGTGGTTTGATGGGTTATGGTTTAGGATTGGGTTAGGTGGTTGGTTAGGATTGGGGTATTGGAATTTATTTTTATAATCGTATGTAAAGTGTTGGATTTTGATTTTGACAGAAAATAAGAAATATAAAAAGACTTAAAATCCAAAGAAAGCTAAAATCGTATCTACCAAGAAGTTAACCACCATCACCGGGCACTACACCAAAGCAGTTCAGTTGGAATCTACTGTCATGCCTGCGATTGAGACAGAATAAATGATGCCACCCAATGCGTCATCCATTCGCAATGCTAAATGGTATTACGAAGAGGACGTCGGTTTACCGGTTGAAGTTACTAATGAATTTTAGTGTCCTGGTGAATTCGAATAGATAGAATTTTTTTTATGAGTGCTATTTTCCTATAACTTTATTTGTATGATTTCAAAAATAACAATTTACACAATATAAGTTGATTTTAAGATGGCTTATACTATAGGCCTTTTTACCCTACCATAGTATAATGAGGCCTTTAGATTGAGTTTTTAAAGAAGTCTCATATTAATTTAGTTGTCAACCGGAGATCAAACTTTTTGGTTAAATACTGTAGTTATTTAAATAAATTACTGATACATAATAAAATTTGTTGATTATGTTGAATATTTTTCATTTTCTAGCAAATTTCCCTTAGCTAGGCTTTAATACCCGCGGGTACCTTACTTATATAATATACGTAATACAATATAATAAATATCTAATATATAAAATTCTCGTGTCACAGTTTTCGTTGCCATACTCCTCCGAAACGGCTTGACCGATTTTGATGACATTTTTTGTGCTTATCCGGTATCTATGAGAATCGGCCACAACTATTTTTTTTTTTTTTTTTTTATTTATATGGCAAAACAACGTTTGCCGGGTCAGCTAGTTTATATATCAACTCTTAATAAAAATAATGCTGGACTGGGAGCGAAAGAAAAACATAGAATGTGCCAGCTGCTTCTCTTCCCGGGCATACTGTAAAAGTCAGTTAAGGGACGGAGGCTTTATTGACGTTTTCGTGGGCGATAGGCCCTATCATTGCAAGTCTCTCTCCATCATCACAATGCCCCCAAATTTGTCAAACGTGGCATCAGATGGTTTTATAGCGTCTGGTGTTCTGCCTACCCCATAAGGGACACAGGCGAGACGTTATGTATGTATGTATGTATAAAAATAAATGTGAATATTGTATGTAACTAACTAACTTGTATAATAACTTCGTGACTTTAGAAAAGAAATATTGCTTGACCAGTTTTTTTAATTTTTTAATAGTTTGGGCAGACTTGACTTCGTGTGGCAGTTTATTCCAAAGTGATACAGCATGGGCTGTAAAGGATTTCCCATAAAAGACAGTGTCTATAATTAAACCTAGTTCTTAAATACTCCGGCGAGGCAGGATTGAACAGCAAGCGATACAGCAGACAAAGAATTTGAGTATTTCGGTGACAACGAATCGGAAGCCACTTGAGCTTAGCGCGATATTCTGAAACATGGTCATATTTACGTAATCCAAATATGAATTTTATGCACAAGTATTGAAGGCGCTCAAGTTTATTCAATTGGTCTTCGGAGATATCCAAATAGCAGGTAGTCGTAGTCAAGTAGTCAATAATTACCAGGTAGATAGCAGGTAGCCGTAGTCAAGAATTGGTAGGAAAAGCGAATGTACAATATAAATTTTAGTAGGTATTGGAAGGATATTGCGGAAACGTTTCAAAGAATTTGTGGCAGCAAACATTTTTCAGCTCACTTCATCTATTTCTACTTTCCAAGAAAGTTTGTTATCGAATAAGACAGCCAAATTTTTAACAGATTGGCTATATTCGAACATTACATTATGAAAAACAATTTTGGGGCATAAGTTCCAATCAATTCTATCAACGAGCTTTGAGCTCCCTATAATGATAGCTTGCGTTTTTGTTGCGTTTACAGTCAAGCGTTGGCTCCAAGATAGAATTTTCTCAAGATCATTGTTCAAGATTCTTATTACCTGCGGTAGCTCCAGAAGGTCCGTGTGAAGATAAATTTGGAGATCGTCTGCATACATGTGGTAGGAAGAAGTTGAATTATTTGAAATTGAGTTTATAAAAACAAAAAAAAGAAGGGGAGATAGTATGTCACCTTGAGGGACGCCGGCTGTGATATCGGTCTAGTCTGAGTAGAATTGTTAGACATTTATACGTTGCCGACGTCCGCACAAGTAACTGTGAAACCAGTCAACCGCAATGGAGATATGATAAGAAAGCGAAGCATCTGTAACAAGATAGCGAAGTCAACAGTGTGAACAGAAACAGAAGGATTTATGATGGCCATTCAAGACAAAAATAATAGATACCCGTAATTACAGACAACACATTATCCAAGACAGAAATATCAATGACTTATGCCACCATTGTCACAGCAGTCTAGAAACTATTTAACACATCACGGGGGCTTGTAAATCAATTGCTCAAACAGATTACAAGCACCGTCATGACACAGCAGCAATAACTCATCAAAGCTTGGCCCTACAACATCAACTCATTATGAAAAAAAAACAGCATAGATATAAAAAAAGCAACAATAAAAAAGCAGCAATAAAAAAGCCATAGTCTGGTGATTCGTAAAGTATTTAACAATACTTGCCGAATCTCCAGATTTGTTTTTTTCTTTGGACTGACTTATTTTAAAGTAACAAACTATCTTGTCGTTTGGCCAAAAGACCCGTCAAATAGAAAACTATCTTGTCGTTTGGCCAAAAGACCCACGACAAACCACAGACCGTAATAGATTCAGCCACAGGATTCAGCTAACTACAAACTCTACTGGGACCGTACAATAATAACAGATAAAACCATACACTACACCAGGCCCGATATAACTTTACATGACAAGAGAAATAATTTAGTGAATTTTATAGATATAGCTATCCCTAACACACACAATATAACTTCTACTTACACAAACAAAATTGCAAAGTACACAGATCTTTCCATTGAGATAAAAACACAATGGAAAGTTCAAACAGTAAAAGCTATCCCCATAATAAATAAATAAAATAAAAAAAAGCCGTAGTCTGGTGATTCGTAAAGTATTTAACAATACTTGCCGAATCACCAGATTTGTTTTTTTCTTTGGACTGACTTGTTTTAAAGGTACCCAAATAGAAAACTATCTTGTGTTGTATGTTGTGTTGTATGATCCCCAGTAATGGGAGCAGAAAAATCTCGATGACAATAATTATTTTTTGTACACCAACAGCATTAGTAACATTATGAAACACATTTTAAAACATTTGCACAAAGGCGAGTTTGTATAAATACTTATATAGTTTATTATTTCATACCAACATTTTATAGGCCCCGATTATGGTAGGTAGGTATACAGTGATAAAGTATATAGGATTATATTTATATAATCATAAATACATAACCGCTCACAGACATTTTATAAGCGCTAAGTACTTTTACCAGGAGAGTTTCTTTAAAATTCCTATTCCCTATTCCCATGTTTATTTTACTGTACTTCAGATTTTTTATGACTTTAGCATACAACCCAGGGGAATTCGCGGTGCGAAACTATTTTATAAAAGTTTTGAAGTAACTTTGTCTGCCTGAATATCTGTAACGCTTTCAGAGCTACTAATGCCACGTTTCAATATCATAAAACACTTCATTGAGCCTACCACACATACATAATACTTAACACCCTGACATGGAAATTGTATTAGCTCCGTGCGGGAATCGAACCCATTGCACGGAGACCGGAGAGACGAGAAGAATGGAAATTTCTCCAAAGACAAGAGCTTAGCTCTTCAATTTGTAAGAGAAGAAGGGGTGATAGGTATTCCAAAATTATTTTTTTAGTTCAAAATTATGTTCCGTAAAGAAGCTACATGTAAAATGTCATGATTTTAGGTTCAGCAGTAGCTTTTTGGATCCTAGATAACTTACAAACTTTTTTTTTTAAATCAATTTATTTTATTTAGAGAGCTCTTTCACAAAGGAAATGTCGCTCCCATTATCGCTTACACATGAAACACTTATAATATAAAATAATAAAATTAAATATAACTTAAACTACCCGCAACCTTAAACCTAAAGAAACTGATGTTACAAGCATCCTCGCTTCATCCGATATAGGAGAAGCTAAGATGCTATTAAAATAACCTACGTTGTAATTTCTAGGGCCGAAAATTTGACGCCTCTGAGCTTCAATTCGAGTGCACTCGATCAAAATGTGATAAACATCCTCTACGTTTCCACATACATCACAATTTGGCGAATGAACCTTGCCCATCAAGTACCCAAAGCTGTTAAGTGGAATATGGCCGGATCGAAGTCTAAGAAGTGTCACTGCTATTGACCTACTTATTCCATTCACATCAAAACAAAGCGAGGAAGGAAGAGATGGCTGAATTACACTGTACCATATACCTTTCGATCGAGACCTTTCGTCAAAGTGTACAGACCAAGAGTTGAGGCATAATTTTTTCACTGTCGGGAGAAGTTCCGAGTAATAAGGCAAACAGTTATATACTTCTCCATCTGTCCCAGCTTCATTAGCAAGCCGATCTGCTTCCTCGTTTCCCTTTAATCCGATGTGTGATGGAATCCATTGTATTATTACATCTTTACTGCTAGAAATTAACTCACATAAATGTTTAAGAATATTATACGCCAGTGGAAGCCCGTTGAATGATGGATAAGAACATTGAATTAAATGTAGAAGAGCACTTTTTGAATCTGATAATATAACAAATCGATCCCAGTTCAAAGACCCCACATAAGACAAGGCCTCTGATATGGCAATTAATTCTAAGTGCATGATGGATATCTTGTTACATTGAATTTGAAATTTCATTGAGGCTCCTGTCTGTGGGTCCATGAATGCGGCTCCAGACCTATTTTCATGCTTTGAACCATCTGTGAATATGTGGTAAAAATCATAATACAAGTTATTTATGGCATTACAACATAACTATTCCCTATTCCCATGTTTATTTTACTGTACTTCAGATTTTTTTATGACTTTAGCATACAACCCAGGGGAATTCGCGGTGCAAAACTATTTTATAAAAGTTTTTGAAGTAACTTTGTCTGCCTGAATATCTGTAACGCTTTCAGAGCTACTAATGCCGCGTTTCAATATCATAAAACACTTCATTGAGCCTACCATACATAATACTTAACACCCTTACATGGAAATTGTATTAGCTCCGTGCGGGAATCGAACCCACTGCACGGAGACCGGAGAGACGAGAAGAATGGAAATTTCTCCAAAGACAAGCGCTTAGCTCTTCAATTTGTAAGAGAAGAAGGGGTGATAGGTATACCAAAATTAATTTTTTAGTTCACAATTATGTTCCATAAAGAAGCTACATGTAAAATGTCATGATTTTGGGTTCAGCAGTAGCTTTTTGGATCCTAGATAACTTACAAACTTTATTTGAAGTTAACGCAACTTCTTTAAGAAACTTAATTTGGGCTACATAATGTTGTCGAATTCGTTGTGGCCCGTGGTTTTTGCGATATATCGAAGGTTAAGCGCGCTCGGCGCGGCCGATATGAGTATGGGTGACCGCCGACAACTCATTACACACGACGACTTCCGTGCTTCTGAGGGCACGGTAAGCAGTCAGTGGTGTATAATTGTAGGGTTAGTCAGAAGCCATTTCGGTGCCCTGAAAAATTCTAACATCCACCAACCATCACTGGGCCAGCTTGGTGGATTACGGCCTAAAACTCCTCGTCGCATAGAGGAGAGACTCATAGCCCTGCAGTGGGTTCATTACACGGAGTTGTGATGATGATGGATGTTGTCTCAGTGTCAGAAATGTTTATTCACTATACATCTATACTTAGATTTAATTTAAAAACATCACAAAATGGGTCGTACATGGTTAAGGGCATAAACCTCCTCGTCACCCACTTCTATGTCTGAGAGCTCATATAAAATTCCATTAATATTCAACTATAATAAACAGTTTATAATAAAGTACAGTTTCAAAATATCTCACCTTGTCTTTTAAATAGTTTATTAAATACAGAAAACTTACAGTTACAACTGGTTATAAAAGTATGTTTTTATTAATAGAAATGACCTTCGCGACATGGTGGATGAGGTGAGCTAGCTCTGGCTGGCCGCTGGTTAATCCTCGAGGGTATTTTTAGCTTAAAACTTGCGTGCGTCTGAAAGAAGCCGCCACGAAAATAGATACGCGACTTATATTTACAATTTTACAGAAGTTAAGTTCGGTTGATTATACAGGTAGAGTGGTGGGTCACTTTCAAATTTCGAAGACGTGATAGTTTGAGATCATACATGAAGAGAAAAAATAAAAAATAAACATGAATTATATACTGAGTAAACTTAAACGAAAGTCAAAGAATTCATTACGCAACGTATGGTTACATAATGGCGCATTTCCATTACGACCCTTTTGTGCTGTGTTTAACTTAAATTTAAGTATAGATGTATAGTAAATAAAAATTTCTGACATTTAGAAAACATCCATCATCATCACAACTCCGTGTATGAGCCCATTGCAGGGGTATGAGTCTCTCCCCTATGCGACGAGAAGGTTTAGGCCGTAATCCACCAAGCTGGCAGAGTGATGACTGGTGAAAGTCAGAACTTTTCAGGGCGCCGAAATGGCATCTGAGAAAACCTTGAATTATACAGCAACGACTGAGCACCGTTTTTAAATAAACGAAATAACTTCTTCCTTTACTTTGTTTTTATATTGTGCAATCAATTTAAATGCACGGCTAAATTATCCTAAGTGCCAACGCTGCGTTACGCGTTCGAACGCTCCGTATATTCAAATAGGCACACCTACCCATTATATCGGGTTGGGGAAAAAGTTTCGCATTTTGTAAGAAAATTCATAACATTTTTTAATATAGTTTATTGACATTTAACTTAAGTATGTATGTACCATTTTGTTCGATAACCTTTTTACCCACGACGGAACGGAGACGGTATATGCGTTTGGGGTGAGAGGGTGTTTGTGCAAACCAATGTTACCATTTATCTCCAGAACCACTGGTCCGATTTTAATGCGGTTTTCAGTAATTGCTTTGGATTTGATTGGTGCATGTTCTTAGATAGGTGTAGCGGTAACAACTCACCAGGGGGCGCTGCAGTAAACATTTGTTTGTAAAAGCCAATGTTACCGTTTAGCTGCAAAACCATTGGTCCGATTTAAATGCTGTTTGCTGTGATCGCTTTGGATTTGATTGGTGCATGTTCTTAGATAGGTGTAGCGGTAACAACTCACCAGGGGGCGCTGCAGTAAACATTTGTTTGTAAAAGCCAATGTTACCGTTTATCTGCAAAACCATTGGTCCAATTTAAATGCTGTTTTCAGTGATCGCTTTGGATTTGATTAGCGCATGTTCTAAGATAGGTGTTACGGTAACAACTCGCAGTAAATATTTGTTTGCAAACCATTGGTCCGATTGGAATGCCGTTTTCAATTATCGCTTTGGATTTGATTGGTATAATGTTCATAAATAGGTTTAACGGTAGCAACTCATTAGGGGGCGCTGCAGTAAACATTTGTTTGTAATAACAACCATTAATTCTGCAAAATCATTGGTCCGATTTAAACATGACATCATAGATTTAGATAAACAAAAAAACAAAATAAAAATTTTGAAAAACCCACGACGCGACGGTTAAGAAGTAATTGAAAAATAATAAAATAATTTAAAATCCCCCGACTGAAATGATTTATGTGACGAGAGATAATTAACGTGAAAAGCTTTTTAAAAAGTTCACTTGATCTCACACAGAGTCGGTCATATTATGAACAACATACTATTCGTTTTCAAAGTACTTCCCTACGCTTATCTATTCGGTTCTCGAAGATGTAGATGTCGCAATAACATAGGTATTCAACTCCCTATGAACTTTATAAGAAGAGTAAGAAAATCCGTCTGGGGCTGCCATTGAATGAATTCGTTTTGTAGTTGTATATTGAAATTTAAATGGACCAATGGTTTTGCAGAATTAATGGTTGTTATTACAAACAAATGTTTACTGCAGCGCCCCCAGATGAGTTGTTACCGTAACACCTATCTCAGAACATGCGCTAATTAAATCCAAAGCGATCACTGAAAACCGCATTAAAATAATCCAGTGGTTTTGAAGAATGGTAACATTGGTTTGCACAAACCATTCTACGTAATATGATATCGAGTTACGTTACAACAAAGAATCAGCAAAGTTGAGTTGTAAATACTTATTTCAATACTTCACTATGTGCTTAAATAAACTACATGGGTTTTCCAGCGATGGTGGGGACATTAGAGGGCTAATTAGGAACGAGGTGTTGTGTAATGTAATGTATGGTACCTATATTATGCTCTTTAAAAAGTTTGAAATAAAAAACAAAATAAAAATTTTGAAAAACCCACGACGCGACTGTTAAAAAGTAATTGAAAAAGAATATAATAATTTAAAATCCCCCAACTGAAATGAGTTATGTGACGAGAGATAATTAACGTGAAAAGCTTTTTTAAAAGTTCACTTGATCTCACACAGAGTCGGTCATATTATAAACAACATACTATTCGTTTTCGTAACACTTCCCTACGCTTACCTATTCGGTTCTTGAAGATGTAGATCTCGCGATAACATAGGTATTCAACTCCCTATTAACTTTATAAGAAGAGCAAGAAAATCCGTCGAGTTGCATTTTTACCTTTTTTGTAGTAAAATTTTAAAATGTATCGAATTTCTTCATTAGATTCACTCATCTTGACAGTACGAAAAACAAATGAAAATCACACATTTTCCTAATTTGAATTTGGAATTATGTTCTTTAAAATTTTAACTTACAATGATACCAAAACCAGCCAGATAAAAATACTATAGCCGAAGAGATTTTATTAAAAGTTCATACATACTATAATGCGAAAAGACTTTTCCCCAACCTATTATAACACCTACTATGAGAGATTCAAACATACAAACTTTCATAACATTTTCCGTACGGACGTTTTGTATAAAACGCGCGTTCGAACGCGTGACGCAGCGTTGGTACTAAGTTCTGTTCCAATTTCATACTACATTTTTTTAAGATCGCAATACCAAATTAGTACTTACGATATTTTAGCCTCAAGGTGTTCTGGTGTATTAAGGTTCTGTCGGTGTTGTGGAACGTGCCATATTAGGCATCCAAGTTACAGTGTTATGTTTCTGTATAGGTATGTCAATAATCGGTATGGGTAAATTGTTACCTTAGTTTAAGCCTAGGTCATTTTTTTGTACCCTTTTATGGTATTGACGTCGTAATTGTGACATACTTACGAACTACTCAAAACATTTTGACTCGATTGTAACATAATATTCTTGATATAGTAGCTTGATCTAACAGCTTTATATCCTTTCAATTCACTGCACAACATTAAAAACGCTTAAATCAACTCAACAATCACATGAAAGAAAGACATGAAAGAAACATTCAGCGAACTACAGGTAACATTCTTCAATAGAATGGCTAACTTTGAGGATCGAATGGGCAAGTCTGCAAACACTCCTTTGAATCTGGCCCAAGAATTTGCTGACTTCAAATCATTTATTCACAACACCTTGAGTCTTCTACAGCGGCAAATGGATTACTTGAGTAGAGAGTGTGATCGTCTAGAAATGCAGGGGCGTAGGAAGATAGGAGAGGTTAGTTGGGAGAGGTTAGTTAGGAGAGGTTAGTAGGAGAAATCGTGTTGTTTGAAAACAAGTTCAGTGGCAATAAATAATATTAATTATTGTTATAAATCCCATAGTAAGCTTTGATAGGATATTGTGAGGCCACTTAGCAAAACTAAAGTATTGTCCTATTACAAATACAGAAATCCCCGACAATCTCACCGGCTACATGGCCTTAAAATAAACTAAGCAAAACTTGTTTTATATGGGATACCATGTAGCGAAGTGGGAGGAACCGTGTCGTTCGTACGTGTGTGGCCACGCGATGAAGCACTTTTGTATGAACATGCGCGTACAATACGTGACGCAATGTTGGTAAGCCTTGCTCAGCCATTTAAGAAAATTGAGATTTTGTTTCCTTTAAAATGGTCACCAGCAGTCGAACATTCGACCAATGCACAACGCAAACTATACCTCAGTTTAAGTCAATATCATGAAGATATGGTCAAAAAGAAATGAGGGCGTGTTTTATTTCATATTGAAAATAAAAAACAACAAATAAAAGACATAGAATGACGTTGAAACAATTTTATTATTCGCATTTTGTGCTATGTATTACAAAACAACGCGCCATGACAAATATTGTATTAAACTAAATATATACAAGTGATTTTTTTATATTTACAGTTACATCGCTTAGGCAAATCATAGTTTCACAATAAACATGTATTTTACCATTTGACAGCAGACAACTGTAAGAAAACATATAAAAATATGTTGATAATTTCATATGTAGGCAAAAATATCTTCGTCTATGGTCTTGGGAGTTGCTCTGCCTTATCAAGGGTACCATATTAAACATACGATTTTAATTATTTATTCCATAGCAGCGTTCTATAATAACGATTTGTTTTCCTGGTCACTAACGATCAGGTGAGACTTAGCAATCGTCGTGTATTTATAAACTAATTCGTCAACCGCACTTTCAGTTTGGAATAAGATCCACAACAATGGCATCAGAAAGCAATTTCAATATCTTCTGAGCTTAGGCACAGTTGTACCTACTTTACAAAACAGCCAAATCCCTCTATGAACACTTACAACAATTCTACAACATATTGACCCACGCCCTGTCCGCTAGGGTTTATGGCACAGTATTAAAAGACACGCATAAGAAATAAATACATCCCATTATTTTAATTCCATTAAAAACACTCTTAAAATGACTCTGTTTATACAAAGATTCTTAAGTAATGTTGCAAACAGTCATCAAACTAAAATCACATTGAGTAACCCGGAAGCACTGGCAAAAAGAAGAGAATTCTTGAAGATGGCACACGTAGGTACCCATAGGTAGTGGATTCTACTGTTCAATCTTATTCATTGATTTAACACAAAACACTTGAGATGTCATTAGTTTTTATGACTATTCAGTCTTTAATATTTAAAGTTGAGATAAAATTTACTTTAAGCGGCAACCATTGCAAAGTTTGCCAATGCTTTTGTCAAGGCTTTGGTAGAATGAGCTGCGCTTTATTTAGGTATATGTGGCGACTTTAGAAATTTAGTTTCAGACCAAACTTAGACTTTTAAATTAAATTTAGAAACCAGGTTGCCAATCTGTTGAATATTCTAGGAATTATGCTTCTCCTATGTAACTATTATGTGTTTTAGTAGTTGTTACTTTGTATTTATGTTGTTTTACGATCACATTGAAATAGCTAGTTTACCTACTTTACTTACGAACTCATACGATGAAGTTTCTATTATAAAATGTTTACCATTTTTGTGATAAATTTTAGTACATCATAAAGTTTCAGGCTATTTCACTTCGTAGGTTTTTGACTTAATTCGCTGTTTCAACTTTATTTCTATTTACATTATCTTAGACGTGTCATATTCTAGGATCAAAACGCGCACAATAGGCTGTAATTTTTTTAGCAATTAATAAACATAGTTGCGGGAACTGTCAGTTCATTTTATCTTATCTAATGTGCGATAGCCAACTATAACTATATTAACATTAAGATAAACATTTTATGATAAAAAACTCATCCATCGCTGTATAATAATTATTAAGCTATTTCCAGTACAAATTGTCTCCTAGTATAATGAGTCGAGTACAAAATCGTTTCAGTAACTTATTACTTCTACTCCAATAAGGCTTGGCTCGAGCCAGTATAATCTTCTTTTCAATATAACTATAACAATAAAAATATGTACGTTTGTTCTTCAGGATGATAATAATATTTACCTGTTATTTTACTATTAAATTCTTTGCATTTTGTTATGATATTTAATCGTCAGCATACATATAACATGTTTCTTATTTCTCTACAAATATAAAATTATACATCACTAATAATAAACTTTTGTTAAGATAGGTACTATTCTAATTATAATTAATTTAGATACATTTTACTCTTGCGTCCATCCGTTATTAATATTACATTGCATTTCAGCATTTTGGGTAGCTTTGTCTAATATCTTAAATACTCCCAGTGGACTATCAGTCGATAATTTGAATATTTTAATATGAAAGAGAAAAAGTTATCGCTCTTTGGTTTTGAAAGCAAAAGATATGGAAATCTTCAATTATGTAAATTTTTGGATCTGTTTTAGTGGAGTACCCCACCAAGGTTCCTAATAACCATTTGAAATACATTTCACTGTGTTTTCAAATCTAAGATAACTGGAGCCAACCGTTTGAGTCTTAGTAAATAAAATAATGCTAAAATACTTATTAAGAGCTGTGTGGTTTATAAGACATCACTGGAGCTTCCTATTTCGATCATCTTTTGCTTTCAAAACCATTAGCAGATATCTAAATGTAAGAGAATTACGATTGTCTAATAAAAATCTATTCTTTTTCTAATGAAGTCGTGTGAAAGGCAGTAAACTGTGACATGGAAGAGACAGAGAGAGTTACTTATTTACGTTTTGCACCTCAGTCAAGCGTCCACTTAAGAGGAATTACCTACGACTTAATTACTTAGTCACAATTACTTTATTTTCTACGGTTTCAAGTAATTTTTCAGTATGTGATTGATAAATTCTACCGAAAGTGTAACAAAAGCTTTTGAATACTCATTACTTTGCTCCATAGGTTATTTTGTATATTTTGCTATTAGTAAGTGTTAATGTTTTCAACCATTAAATGGCATGCTCTGTTTAGGCACACATTGTTAAATGTTTTTTATCCCTTCTTTCAATGATTTTTTTGTGAATAAGGAAATCTCACGATACATTAAAGATTCTGTTATATTCGAATAAGATACTAGCAGATTACCATTTTAATTTCCGGATTCTGATCTTTATCACCAAATACTGAAAAACTTTTGACTATTACATTAAGGTTCAATATACGTAGCTCCACTCTAAAAGCTACAGTGCAAACTTGTAAAAAACTCGATACTTATAAATATTTATACAGCAGTGGGTTCATTTAGCTCATTCCTTTATAACTTTATATGGTTAATTTTATTTATTTTCTTTGATTACATAATATGATGTTGTTTATAGATGGGGTTCTGTAGCTAAATGCTATCATTTTTTTGTGCTTCAATTGCTTTTTCAGAAGGCTTAGTTTCTGAAGTTGCTATTTAACGTTGATTGTTTATAAAATACCAAACATTTGACTGTTAAATAAGTAAATTATTATTAAATAAACTACTTTCAAGAATGAGATACAAAGGAGATAAACAATCTTCAGGTGTAATAAGTAAGACAAAGTGGGATGCGCGATATAAAAACGATTATCAAAGTAGTTATTGCTAGTTAAAATTTTTAGGTAACTTGACTAGAAAATAATCTAAACAATATTAAAAAGCAACTTCAGACTTAATATATCACAAAACTACATTCTAACAATCACATTGGAGGCCCTTATACACAAAGTTATTTACTAAAATGTTCAAACTCTCCTTAATTCACATGAATCCTATCAGTCCGGTGAGGCGGTGCTTAGTTTTTCTGGCAACTTTTGGAATATTACCATGCTCTAAACAGAAATAAAGTGAATAATGGAAGTTGTTATACCTGCCATGCCATGCCATAGAGGCTTCGAAAATTCGCGTCAGTCAAAGTCAAAATAAAATAAAATAAATAAAAAATGTATCAGAAGTGAAAGGCAATTTAATATCATATTTAAATAAGTTTTTACAGTAAAGAGTATAAATAGACAAACCGAAACAGAAACTGATTTGATTTGAATGGTTTACAAGAACAGGGGCAGTTTTGTGGCTTATGGCCTAAACATCCTCGACAAACAATGGACAGATTCATGTCCATGTTGCATGGCGGCAGTTCAAAATTGAACAATTTACTAACGTTGCCGTAATGAAATTGTTCGATCTTTGATTCGATTGTTATCATATCATCTTTTAGCGAAAACGGTATACTAATATTGATAGAGAAGAATAAAAACAAAAGAAAATATTTAAAATATTCCCATATAAGTTGCCAAAAGACCTAAGCATGCCTAAAACCCTTCTCACATCCAAGCAGCAGTCGGGGATCCATCGGAGGAGAGTGAATCGATGGATCTGAACGAAGCCTTATGTCAGTAAAGCGAGCTGCTCGAGCAAGGCCCGTCCACACCTTGCGGGGGCTCGGGATTTGCCATTAGCTGCAACATAGCCGGAAAATTGAGCTTTTATTTACCTTTCATTTTACTTTGTATTTATTTAACTCAAAATATATCAATTTATATATTACTTTTAAGATAGTGCTTTGGGCTGTGGGCTCTTGAACTGTAGGTACTATTTGCCTTATGATTTCGATATACAAGGTTAAAACACAATGCTTCGTTTAATTTAGAAAGTGTACTCGAAATTATCATAGATATACTTAATTATTTATTTGCAGGAAAGTTTTATGTAGTAATCAGGATTCTACATTTACTGTTCTACTCAAATGTGGAACTAATTTCTGTGTTAAACTTACATATTACCAGATCTTACCAAGCATAGAGAAATATAATTTAAAAAATTGTCAATTCTAGGATTTTAACCCAGGATTTATAGCGACGCAAACAAGTACCTACTAAAATAGTCGCGGTCCTGAGAGCAACAGATACTAGGTATAGGTACTCTAAATACGATAACACCACATCAAATACGAGTATTAAGGCGACATATTGAAAAAAATGCATTGGCTTTCATCGCTAACTATGAAAATATGACAAGACGAACGGATCTGAAATTTTGATATGTGTAAATTTATATCTTTATTTAAGCTTTGATTGCTCAATCTAATGATGAAAGCATGATCTAATGATTTTGAATGCGATAGTATTTTTTTTCGAAAACACGTCTAAAAATACTTTTTCTCAAATTACCACGTAGTAATGAAAGCCATATGCCTAGGAATACCTTAAATAATCTACCCATTATTGTTCAAACTTGTTCAAAATGTACAAAGCATAAGTTTTTTATCGATTTTGTACATTATTTCAACATCTGAGCGGTATCGATGGTCGCGAATTCTATGCAATACCCGACCTTTTGCCTGGGTGTTAGTTAAGAAAAAAAATTTCAATATGCCACCTTAACAACAACATTACATCGTGACAAACAGCACATATATCTCAAGGGGAACTACGAGAATATTCACAATGGAAAACTACATTTCATTGACGTGACACGTGGTGACAACATTTAATCTTATCTTAATTCATATATCCGTTTTATCGTTGCCAATCGATATTTCGAGAAACTTTCGTTCGCATAAATTATGAATGGGAAAATAAATGGTGATATTTAATACCTTTTACAAAGGTCGCGGCATTGCCTTAATCAAATACATATTATCAGTTACCGTACATAGGTATATTTTTAACAGTACGTTCATTTTGATTTTGCTTTAGCAAACAGAAATATGTCTTTTCGAAGTAATTTCGGCACAGACATTCGATTTGGGTAAGAAATGCCACATTTTGCTTGTGCAAAAAGTACCTCAATCTTGAGCAATATAGAAATAACATAGAATTTATTTTTCCTGTGTGAAAATATTTAATCTTTTTGTTGGCAAATATGACGTAGTTACCGTAGTTACCTGTGTAAACTGAAAAGATTTAGTTCTGGGATAAATAAAAACAAACTTGTCGAACGGATAAGTGAACTAAGATACACAACTGACCTAAGTACCGTTGTTTCGCAAAGCTTTTTAATTGGAAAGAGGAAGGGAAACAACGATCATACTTCTCTAATTTCACATACAGACGGTAGCAGTCCATCTGTCGAGTTGTTTGGTGATCTCGGAGACGGCGTAGGCTTCTGAATGTCCCTCCCAGCTCCCATTTTCTCGTGTAGTTGTGCCAGTCTCACGCTCATCTGCCGTCTCTCCTTCTCATCTCGCTCTTTCTCCCATCTCTTAGAACTATAGCTTCTTATAGATGATGAACTGCTTTGAACTGAACTTATACTTGGACGTCGCGAACCTGTTATTGTTTCGAAAATTCAGTGCATTAATGTTTGATCGGGTTGGTTTGAATGATAAAGCTAGATGAGATGTGATAGCCTATTCACTCTGTGTGACGCATTTTCATAAGGATACATGTTGTGAAAAGCTTAATTGATGCATCCAGAATGTGAGTTTAGAAAAAAATGGTCAGTATAAGTATCTAAATTGTTAAAGCTAGCGGTGGAGTTAAGATATCAAAAGATAATATGCAAGCTTCATTTATTTGAAGAATAAATATTTTTGCTGTGACTGCCCCAGAATAGCAGTAATGTTAGTGAGTGACAGCATATATGCAGGTTCATCTTAGAAAGTAAGCCTTACCGAAAATACAGCTTGATGGATTTCAACATTGAGTTTCAACAGAGAATATTTGGCATGTCCTAATGATGGGAGTAACAAGACCTTTTATAAATTTAACCGACTACGGTTTTGGAGTATTTAGAATTCGTTCATTGACGTTTTAACAGTCGACTATTCTTGTTATACTGTATCAGTGGCTAAAAATACCATAAGTTTTTCTTTTTAAGGTGGGTTTGGAATGGGTGGTACTAAAATGATTAAAATTAATACTTACCTAAACACAGAGCATGCTTGAAGTATTTAACAACTTTGCAAACTATTAAATAGAAGTACTTAATTTTTTAATAGGTTGTGTTGTTTTTCACAAGCTGTGCCTTTAAGTAAATATTGGAAACATTTTTTACAGAAGCATGTGACAAAGCGGGTTACATTTTGGACAAATTGATTATTGTAACATCTACAACAAAAAACAACGTAGCAAATGGTCGTGTAAAATAATATGCAAAACGCAAAAATTGGTTTCTGAAGCGTTTGGTAATTTTGATTCAAGTTTGAAATGTTCAGTTCTGAATACAAAAACGAACAAATGACTTGATTTTAATGTGAATTAGCCTGTGTTATGAGTTTCCAAAATAACGCTTCAGAACCCCGATGTTATTTTCAAAAACTATTTAAATACCAAAAAAAATACCAAATGACTATTTTCAAACAAAACTGTAAGGAAAAGTTTGATCAAGTGACAAGATTTAAACTACAAATACTCGATAGTCATATTTCTTGGGCTTAGTAATTATAAGCTCAAGAAATAAAACATTATATAAAAAAGAAGAAAGAAATAATATTAATAATAGACTGACGACCATTATAGCATTCTCGCGGGCTACGCACCATTAGATATTACGACTGACATTTAGCAATGTTTGTTTATTTAGAGTTTCGCATACAGAGTTATTTGTGAATTTTACTTTGCCTCCACGCACCCAAAAATACAGTGCTGTATCATATTTAAGATAGTTATTAATAACACCATCCTTATCTGAGAATAGACTCAGCTGTTTGAATCAAAATAAATTTTCTAAGAATAAAATATACTGGGTGTTCGGCAGAACTTTGAACATGAAAATGGAAATGAAGGGTAGGTGGGGTGGTCTGTTAACTAACCAGCACAGAAGATTTTAAAGTTATGGCACCTCAAATACAAAAAAGGACTAAAAAAAACTTTTGCAACTCAACTTCGCATTGCATTAAAAACAAAAAATAAGTGTGATAAATGACTTCTGAATTGCTAAAAAGATCTCTGAAGTGTGAGGATATGTAGTTTATTTAGATAACTTTTTCGTAAGTAAAGTCTTTTCTACTAAGGCGGTCTATTTAGATGAAAATTTACTTATGTGGAAATTTAAATGTTATGCAAAATTTATAAAGAAAAAAATAAATAAAAGGACCAATTAAAATTTGGTATCTTTTATTAAAAACATCAATAACATAAATAAATCATAAGACATCTTAACTTATGACGTCAATTTGAGCAAGACTTGATTTAGTTTAGTTTCTGATTTAATTATTAAGAATTATTTCTAGCAATGTGCAATGTGCATCTTTTAATTTTAAAAGGACCTTCCAATCAACTTAATTGTAATAAAGAAAAAATTTACCTGACATTGCACAAAAAAAATTGACGGGTTTAAAAAGTTTATAAGCGAAACAATCCAAGAATATGAAAAAAAATAATGAAAAAAGACTCGAGTCTTATGCATAATCTTTTGTGCTGGTTAGTTAACAGACCACCCCACCTACCCTCCATTTCCGTATGTTCAACGTTGTGCCGAACATCCTGTATAGCGCTTCTTTAAGTATACTTTGAATATTTTAAAGTTTTTAGATATTTAAGACATGTTTTTGTGATTTAATTCGGAGGTAAGTAAAACTCAGAAATCTACTCGAAGATGAAATTTATTCGAAACTATTTCAGTCGTTATGGTGCCTACACAGAGGGCACATCTAAACACCAAGGCGACGGTACATGCCACCACATAAAGTAACTTCGGATGCTCGACGTTTAATATAAAATAAATTTTTAATTCGGTTTGAGAAGCAATTTGGAGGATGCAACTGCAAAATCCACTCTTGGTACTGAAAAGGATGAAAATAAATTATAAAATTGAACTAAAGGTACTGAATATACTAGTGGCTTTTATTAAATAAAATTATTTGGATATATCTGAGCTACAAGTGAAGGAAAATATGTATTTAGGTTCACACAAATAAATTACTTCTACCTAATTGTGGTAAAAAGTGTAAAAAAAAAATGATGAATTTGAGAGTAAAACCTTTTTTAATAAACCATTTTATATCTGAACATGGATTTACCAAATAAATTATGCCAGGCTTTGCATAACTCAGTAAAACTCTAGATAAACTATTTTTTGTTATACCTAATTGTATTTATATATACAGTCTGTCAGGGCATGTAGTAATAAAACTTTAGGGACAGTTACACAGGATGAAAATACTACACACTATTTCATCGTCGAAAATATCCCATATGTTAGGTCAATTCGAAAAGCCTGCCCAATCTGCAGCCATTTTTTATTTATTTATTTATTGGTAAAATTCAGTAAAATTCAGTAAAATTCACCTTAGCTTGTAAAACATCGGCGGCTTAAGTTGTACGTATTATAGTAGCTTATTGTTGGTGTTGTTTTGAAAGGCAAAAGAGTAGAGTATATGAAAACGTTAGGGTTGTTTAGAAGATATTTCGACGCCCTGAATATTCTAACATCTACCGACAAGCTCTGGGCCAGGTCGGTGGTTTACAGCCTAAGTCCCCTCGTCAACCAGGGGAGAAACTCATAGTTGATCGTTACAAAGAGTTGTGATGAAGAAACTGGCTGAGCCTGAAATCAAGTTTGGCCATTAACATATACCTATACAGGGTCTTCTTTATGAAGATCAATATATTTTAAGAGAAGGTTAAGAATGATGTATGGGTTCAATTTATAAAAAAATTAAAAATATACATATAACTATATTTTTTTTTATTGAAATTTTCAAATCTTTTAAGTGACCGAATTTAAGTTTAATCTGTTATTTACGACAACCTTGCAAGAAATAAAATAACCTATCTATTTATTTTAAGAATAAGCGAGCAAAGGTCGATGCCTCGCGCGCCCGGGCGATGCGTGACCTACTTAGCTTGATGTATGACGTAACAATCAGCTGTTGTAATATCATACTTATTTCGTATAAAAGTTGATTCTAATTTCCCATCACACTTCAACTGTCAATTTAACGTTCAACTAATTGTAAATACCGTTTTAGTAATGTTGACTTCTTTGATAATGTTTAAATTAGAAATAAATTTAAAAAAAGGTTTCGTGCTTGAGCTGTTTGTCTTAACGAATAAATGTATTTTACAATCAATTGAATGTTTAAATGGAATCACCTTATTACATACATACATAACGTCACGCCTGTATCCCTTATGGGGTAGGCAGAACACCAGAGGTTATAAGACCACCTGATGTCACGTTTGACAAAATTTGGAGGTATTATAAAGATGGAGAGAGACTATTATAGTGACAGGGGGTCATCCTATCGCCCACAAAAACGCCTTTAAAACCTCTGTCCCTTAACTGACTTTTACAGTATGCCCGGGAAGAGAAGCAGCTGGCACATTCTATGTATTTCTTTCGCTCCCAGTCCAACATGGACTGGGAGCGAAAGTTGAAAAATTATCCAGTCCCAGTCCAACACCTTATTATCAACTATTATTATTTACAGTTTATGTACAAAAATAACTTACATATTGCTTCCTGTCAATGATGTTAGGTACACAGCACACGAATACACATACACAAGCACTTTATAGTAACTGCTGCACATGACTACCTATTTGCGATACACAAAGTCTTGTTCGTTTAATAACATTGGCAGCACACAACATTGGGGCACGTGGAGTAAATTTGCCATAATCTCGATGGCGCTGCACAGCTCCTAGAATTGTTCCTAGAAATGTCTCTGCTCGTACGTGTCACGAGCTCGTGACAGGTTCTCACTCGCAGCACTAGCACAAAGCCATTTGAAGATATTCTTGGTTCGTGTACGCGAAATTAGGCATTTTGATAATTATTAATTTACGCGCGCGTATCATTAGACAGACTTTTACAGAATGGCGAGCGCTCGCCGAGCGGTGAGCGGGTCGCGCGCGTTTGGCTCAAACAAAGTCGCCGCCGCCGCGCCGCGCCGACAAGCCAACAGAGTGTTGTCGGCGCGGGCGCGGCTCGCTTGACTTTCGGTGTCGATAGTGCCGTCAGAGAATACCTACATACCTATGCCTAGTGCGATTTTTCTCTGTTTGTGTGAGTGAGTTCTTCATATAAATAGTTAAATAGAAACACCTTTATTTCTTGCTTTAGTCGTAAATAACAGATTAAACTAAAATGTTGTTAACTTTTGAGAATTATAAAATATTTATGAAAGAATTTTTTTTTGTTAATTGTAACAAAAAAAAAATTCTTTCATAAATTGAATCCATAGATCATTCTTAACCTTATATTAAAATATATTGATCTTCATAAAGAAGACCCTATATATATGACGCCTAACGAAAAAATAATAACAAACTGAAGACCTTCCAAAATCAAATTCAAAATTAAAATAAAACACGGTCGCCGGGATCCTACAAAGCAATCAAACTTCGCGCATCCGAGGGTATAAGACGGCGCATACATCGTCACCTTTGGCGGGTGCGTGCGCGCGCGAGAACAGCAGTATGGCGGCCGCGCGCGCCGCACCTGCCCGCCGCGCGCCCGCGCCCGCGCCCGCGCCGCGCCACTCCGACCCCGCGCTGCGCGACGACGCGCGGGACGACGCGCGCGTCACGCTCACCGTGCCGCCTGCAACACCACGCACTACCGTCACACATACAGCTTACTTATGAGTCGATGACTCTAAATGTACTCCCATAGAGCAGTTACGCAATATTATTGAACAAAAGCACGATGACATTTTTTATACTGTAACATTTTAGTACAGCATAGGCACAGGACAGGAAGAAGCGCCAGGTGGAGTGGTCGTGTCCTCCACATTAGCTATAGTAGATTGGCGAAATCAGTTTCCTATTTCTGGACTCTCATGCGGAAAGCGTGCTTGCGGTACAAAGACCAGCTGGAATACCACCCTACTAGTGGTAGGTGGGGCAGCTTGCCTTATAGAGGTCAGAGTGACGTGCTATGATTGGACGTAGTTTTAAAGAAAGGCTCGACAAAAACCTTCCTACACATACACTTACGACTTGTCAGGGCAACTCTAAGGAGCCTCGTATTTCTTTTGCAGTAGTTATTTTTAAGAATGGTGATCGCCAGCCAGGTGGATACTGAAGGGATCCTAACACCAAGCGCCGCGGGGGGCACTCGGATAAGTATTACGACACTCTTTTCCATCATGGGCAATATTGATGTTATATATTTGCAATTCTCTGCCAATAAGGGACACTTTTTAAATTTTTCTTTCTGGACACAAATTAAACTCATCATCCAGAAGAGTGCGACCATTCCACGTTCCTATCAGGAGATCTTTAGTTAAAATATAATTTTGCGACTGCGTTTGATTGAATGAGCACAAATCTAGGCGGACTATGTACAGTCACTTTTCTAGGGCCTTCCCCAGACAGGGGAAAGCAGATGTATCCTTAATAAGGCTACTTTACTATCCTCACCTTTATTGTCGTCCCGAATCAGAACTCCCTTCTCAGTTGAGTGCAGGAGTGAGCACTCACGTCTACTCACCTACGTGCAAAGTCTCAACTAAGGTTCAGAAACACCAGATCGGTACCCCACCACAAAGACGCCATCACCGCAGGTCTTTAAAAAAACATCTTGTTCAATAATCTTTGCCGGAGTCATCTGCGCCAAAGTTTATTGAACCAAATATTTTTTGAGAATTATTTAAGGGAATGAGCAGTTGCGCTAGTACAGATCCTTCTCTCGCCCACCTCCTTGCGCCCGAGAATCCGATGACCGATACGACTGACAGGACAAGAGTGCGCTGATTAGCCGTGTGAGTTTGTTTATCAAAAAGGTTCGCCTCACATACCGACACGGACTTGTTGTGCTAAATTAAAAGATAAACTGAACAACCAGGACTTAACAAAAACAGGTGCAGTGCTGAATTAATCCTGCGGGTTGACGTCATTTGCTACGGTGTGGCCGCTGTGCACATTGCAACTACTTGGAGCCATCAGCAAAGAGATTGTATCGGTTTACAGATCAGAAGGCTACTATCAACCACAGAGAAAGAGGTCAAGCAATAGTAAAACTATTCACCCAAAACCCCACTTTACCTCCAATAGTTACTGTCCATGGATAAGTGAGTCTATATGGCGCCTAAACTAAGTAACTGCAGCTGGATGGTAGGATTATTTCAGGGTCTGCCCGGCTAGTGACCATTCTTAACATAATGTCTGTTCTTCTTGTACCAGCATACTGCCATCTTCACGAACCATCAAATGAGATTGAGGAGTTTTCGAGCTTAGGGTTCCAAAAATATGCCACCGTCGCGTCATCTAACTTGCATTCTGGTATGCTCAAAATTACAGTTGCGGATGCGGCTCTGAATGGTAATACCTTGCTGTCCCTCTTTGTAAACTTGAAGATTCCGGCCACTGTGGTCGCTGCTAGCTACATGTGCACTGACCGGTATCGTTGAGCGAGTATAGATGCGGGCGGAAGATGCCGGTACACACTGTGGTCGCTGCTAGCTACACGTATGACTGACCGGTGTCGTTGAGCGAGTACAGATGCGGCGGGTCGAGGCGCGGCGGGCGGTAGCGCGCGCGCGTGTACAGGTGCAGCACCATGCACAGCAGCCCCGCCAGCACGAAGATGCCGGACGCCACGCCCAGCAGCGTCGGCATGTCGGCCGTCAGCAGCACCATGTCTGCGGGACACACCACTTGGTTACAAATATACAAACAAACAAGTTCATGTATTTTATTCTATTTCTATGAGACTTTGACACTATACAATTATTTTCTGTTCTCAGGGTGACTGGTGGAACACTTTTGAAATTCGTGGACGTGATAGTTTGAGATCATAAACGAATAGGAAAATACAGTAGAAAATAAATATTAATAATTTACTGAGTAAACTTAACCGAAATTTAAAGAATTGATTACGCAACGCATGGTTACACTAGCTTTGGCAGAGATCCGCGTGCCAGGTCATGTGTTGCGATTGACTCAGGTGTAAGTAAGTAAATAGATAAGTCTTTATTTATTTCGGGGTATTCTAGTGAAAAATCAAGTACCTACTTTTATTACATAATTATGACCAGAATCGAGTACAGAGTGCTCTCCTTCAATATCTAAAATTTGTCACCAGTCACCCTGTATATTCATAATATACTTGCCTATATTTCTTGTACGACACAATTTTACGTTGTTTACAGTGTTTTTGTCTTTACTTATGTTCTTGTGACTTATTAAGTTTTTAATAATTAAGTTTAATTTAATTTAACTTAATTTAGTTTTACTTAATTGGAATGAAGTTGATCTAATCTGATTTCGTTGAGCTTGATATAACTTTTTTTTTTTTTAAATTTGATAAATTTTATTTGACGACCACTTTGGCGATGGGGTAAACCTGTCTGCCTCAGACGCCAGTGGTTGCGGGTTCGATCCCGCTCAGAACAAGAAAAAATATGTTCCGTGTCTGGGTGTTTATCTATGTATTTATATTCTAGGTTCTCCCCTAGTTCGCTACATGGTATCCCATGCTATGCTTTGCTTACTTTGGGGGCATGTAGGTAGTTGGTGTGATTTTCTGGTGATATATTATTTCTTTTATTGTTTATTTATAATTTAATTGGCTTATGTTTTGATTCTTAACTATTGTTTTTGATATTTCAATTTTAATTCAAATTTTTAATTTTTAATGCATGTACCCCTTTTCTGTACATATATGGACTAATTATGTACTTACTATATCTTAAAATAGGTTTCTTATAAATGACGTCTGTGCTGTGAGTGAGTAATCATAATAATGTAATTATTTGGGCTGTAGAAACCAGGAAAATGAAATGAATAAAAAAGTATAGTAGCGACATCTATCCATCGCCGAATAAAAAATATAAAATTGTGACTCAACTAAATATTATTTTATCTTATCGCGTTAATGTTCATTACACATTTATCTAGTAGTTTCGGTCCGTGTCAGACACCACAGTCACGAGCGACTGAGGTGATAATCATTATGTTGACAGTTACAAAAATTATAATAATCATTACTATAGGTTTATATATTACTATAGGTAACAAAAAGTGGAGTCAAATATAAGATTTAAGTTAATGCGATTAATCCGGTTTATTATTATCGTGAAAAGTTAAGCAATTTTATCTACCCACGCTAGATAGCAAAGAGGAAAGACACCGAAAGCTTATTAAAAATCAATACTTTTGACACGTTCAAATCACATAATTAAGTCCAAACTAGGTAACGGAATTCGTTTGGAATTTATAAGAAAATAACTTAAATTAACATACAAATATCCATGACTTAAGAGCCAATATATGTCTTCACTATACAAAAACCGTAGTAGAGAAACCAGGATTCGAACTCAGGAAGAAAACGACATTTATCTTATTGATAAAAAAATTGGAGAAGCGTTGGACAAAGTGTATAGAGCTCAAGGGAGACTACGTTGAAAAATAAAATGATTTATTTATCAAAAATCTGTGTTTCATTCCAAAAGTCACGGACTTATTGACCCGCCCGCGTATGCACAGTCGCTTGCAAAGAAAATCATAGTTACAGGTGCAAGCAAGACACAATGATCTACGTCAATTAATTAGCCGTATGTGTAAACACGTCACGCTTTAACTGACATTGACATTGAACCCGACCTCGAATTGATGAATGGTATGATTGTAAACAAGGAAAAGAGGCCATTACCGAATTACGTAAAAATTACAAGTTATAGTAATTTTTACGTAATACGGTAACGGTAAACAAACGACCGCTCGACCGGTCGTTTGTTTACCTTTATTCAGTGGACATAAGGAGCTGTCAGGAACGCATTCCCGCAACGGCCGCACTCTAATGGATTCAATGTCACAGGGGTTTCAGTTAGATGTTTTTCATCGATTCGCAACTGGACATAATTTATTTTGAGTGTTTTATCCCTCTGTATTATCATTTTCTCTATTAGCTGCTCAATCCCTGTACAAGCTTTACCATTTTCTCCGGTTATCTAGCTCCGATAGCTTAGCTTGGAGCTAGATGTAACCGTATCATTATCAGTTCAGTTATATTACTTTCTTATCATAAGTTTCACTATAAGAAGAAACTACCGAGTTGAAACAATATTATATCCATAGATGATTTGGTTTAGCAATTAAAGCAGAATAAAGGAGAACTTAATGTCGCTTCAACGGTCTGTGAAACTTTAAAACAATTACAAAATTCCTGTAATGTAATACTGGTGGTTTCCCGTATTCACAATGCCACTAACGAGACGTTATTACGCTTTAACTTAATTTGTTCCTCAACGTCGCTCACACTTCGTAGGATCACGCGAAAGGGTTTAAATTTTGAAGTAAGTCTCGCTAATTTTGTTACTTTAATTGTGCCTAGAATAGCCCACTACCAGTATAATATACCGATGAAAATTGTTTTGAGATGATAATTATTTTGCTTCTGCATTTAATCGAAAATCTAATTTAAATTAAATATAAAAAAGCACATTATACTTTGGAAAAGCTTTATAATTATAATCGCTATTTGACAGAAAAAAAAGTATTAAAAAATTCATTCTTATCATTATTTTTGCATATTACCTAATATTTTTATGATAAGCACCCTTGAATTCTAAAATATGCCCTTCGATGAGCTGCTGATACCTACTATGGAAATTTCTACAAAGATTAATTGCTAAAAGGACCTTTTTAAGGAAGAGGAAAACCAACAAACGCTGTCCCTTATTATCATGACTCAAAGAAAATTTACTGCGTGGGACCGAGCGACGTGGAGATCCTAAGGGGAGGTTTATGTCCAGCAGTGGGTGTCACCAGGCTGATGATGGTGATAAAGGTAAAACATAATATACTCAAAATGCGTTCTACTTCAATTACAAGTAAATGAAATGGCAAATTTACATGTGGGCTGAGAATGATCACAAGAGATCCGAATGGCACTGATAGGTACTTTATAAACCGAAGCAGGTTGCTGGAGAAGACTTAATATAAAGGGTGTTTCATTTTTATTAAGGACTAAACCCACTTTTGATCTCAATCTCTCCTGATAGTAAGTGAAGTTGACTTCGAAGAACTTTATAAAAAACTAGCTTTATCCCGCAACTTCGTATGCGCTTAACTACCCTTCTCGTGGAAATTTCAGAAACTATACAACCAGACACCCACTGAAAGAACCTTTATACCAAGTATCACACCCATGCACTCAAGGAATAAGTTTTTTTCATACAAACTAAAAATCATATATTTCCCGTGCACGTGGGAATTTTGGGAATTTTTTTCGTAGCACAACCAGTCACTCTTTAAAGAACCTTCATGCCAAGTATCACATCCGTACACTCAAGGAATAAGATTTTTCATACAAACTAAAAAGTCCAACCCCTTTCCGTGGGAATTTCGGGAATTCCTTCCATAATACAAACAGAAACTTATTGAGGAACCTTTATATCAAGTATCACATCCGTGCACTCAAGGGATGGGATTTTTTCATATAAACTAAAACATCATATATTTCCCGTTCCCGTGGGAATTTCGGGATTCCTTTCATAACACAACCAGACACATATTGAGAAACCTTTACACCAAGTTTCACATCGGTGCACTCAAGGAATAAGATTTTTCATACAAACTAAAAAGTCCTATATTTCCCGTTCCCGTGGGAATTTCGGGTAACCTTCCTTAGTGCACCCCTACATCCCCTAAAAAAATTACGTTCCAAATTTCAGCTCTCTACGCCCAGTAGTTACGGCTGTACGTTGTCTGTCAGTCACTCAGTCACTCAGTCACTCAGTCACTCAGTCACTCAGTCACTCAGTCACTCAGTCACTCAGTACCTCAGTCACTCAGTCAGTAACGGAACAGTTTTATATATATTGATGATTGCCGGAACACAGTACCGCAGGAGCAGTGATATTTGGCGGCAGATTTAATATGAAAGGTGGTCGCTAGCCAGGTGGACGCTAATCCAGGGTCAGTAGGACTTCTAAGCCGGCCATACGCAGCCCAAACGGAAACGCGATAATCGCTCGCCAGACGGATTCTTCTTCTTGGTACAGATATTCATATTATGCGAATATCCAGCGGGACCTTGTAGGCTTGGGAACTCTGCCGCTGAACTATTGTTTATACTGGGTGACTGGTGACAAATCTTAGATATTGAAGGAGAGCACTTTGTACACGATTCTGATCATAATTATGTAATAATAATAGGGACTTCATTTTTTTTACCAGAATTCCCTATGATTATATTATCTCTCTTTATATTATAAAGAGACTTTACTACACTTTTACCGACGCGCCGCCTCAGTCAACACGCACACAGTAGTGTTCCCGCCATACGCTCACTAATAATTTATTGTATGACGCTTATGTAACCATGCGTTGAGTACCTACTGAATTCTTTAACTTTCGATTAAGTTTACTCAGTTAGTAATTGATATTAATTTTTTATTTTATTTTTTCTCCTCATGTCACGTCCTATAACTAAAACGTCCTCGAATATCGAAAGTGACCCACCAGTCACCCTATATAACCTATCGATTTACAATTTTAAATTTCTACCTCAACAGGAACGTAGGAGGTAAGTTTTATTTTTTATACCATCTCTGCTAGCGGGGCCTTCTGGTGTTAGTAAGAAAAGTTCCTGGTAAAGGTTACTGGTTCCTGTAAAGGTAGAAACTTAAAACTGCACAAATCGGTATGTAGAAATATACAGTAGTTCCCAAGCCTATAAATAAAGCAAAGCTGGATATAAGCATATCAGATTTGCGGATCTCCAATAAGGACCATTAGAGGGCATCAAAGTCAAGAACATATCACTGTAAGCGATGATATTAATCGGAAGTTTGCTTTTAACTAAGGTAGCTAAAAATGACACACTCAAACATTCGATAACAAACAAAACGAAAAGTTTGTAAATTATCAGAAAATCATTTCTTAGCGGAGGTGTTGCAAGTTTTTGTAAGTTAACGAGTTTCCAGAAGTTTCCACGACGCGAAAACTCATGCTACTGAAAACCGTTTAAGCGTACCAGCAGTAGGACTACATGTTTTGCCCTTTGCGAACAAAACGTCCCGTTAAGTACCTACACGCTAATGAATTTCGTTTTAATTAGAGTAACTCCTCTTCGTTTATTACAAGTTAAATTATGTTAGGATTACTTTTTAAAAGCCAAATCTAAATTAAATTTGGTATTCTCAAACAGTTTTTAAAGGGCTGCTTTGAAAAAGGTCTAATGAATAAATAGCTAGGTTCAGTGATTTAGTTATGGAGTTGAAAAAAATAAAGGCTCTATTGGTCGTTTTTTATTACGTCAATAACGTAACTCTTAGGTCTACTACTGATGGTATATACAATATACAATAAACTAAAAAAAAATAGAAAAATAAATAACTTCTCAAAATATCTTCATAGTTAACTCTGAGTGGTCAGTGATTCGTTATCCAGTCCTACAATAACATCTGCTTAGTATTTAAGAATAATGTTACGGAAATATTTATTTTGTAATTAATCACTTTTCACGAAGCAACTTACTTTGTTATTCTATCTATAGTATTTAAGCTCCGCTTTGTCTAAATTTAAATTCACTTTTAATTTCACTTTTAGTTCTTTAGTAAACAGGCTATCGTTAAAATAACAGTGTTTAAATTTGATTCAGTGACAAAGTTCAAAACGCTGTTTGAGATGTTAGAAATATCGCTTCATAGATTTTTTTGTTACTTAGAATTCGTTTGTATTAAATCAAATGGAATTCGATCTTCAAAGACGAAGAAAATAAAGCAAGAAAGATTTCTAAGAAGAATCTCTAAGAATTGTGACGGAATACAATAGCAATTTGAGTACATAAATACCTGAGAAATGTTTAAGAAATATCAATGGACGCGATTTTTGTTTTATAAGTTCATAATTTCGTATATAAACCTTATTGTGTAATATTTATAATGTGTTATATAAAGATGTGTAATATGTAGGTATTTATTTATCTATGTAGGTATATATATAGGTATATATTATATATGCATATTTTACCACATATTTCTATTTATTTTCTATTTCAACATTATTTTATTGTGTACTATAAGTAACACGTCCATGATACGTATCTGTAAATATTGTAGTCTCACAAATTGTATACGATCCTAAGTAGTGTATCTAATAATATTTGGAAACAATATCTATGTAGGTATATGTATATAGTGCATGTATGTTTATTTTACTAATTGTATATATTTTGAAATTGTATAATTTTTTTTTTTAATTTTTTAGATATAAGTTAATTTAAGTCCGGCGACAACTGAAAATCAGCGCGGTGCTACAGTTTTTATGCAGCAACGCTTATGCTGAGTTGAAGCCTTTTGTTTCCTGTATGGTCTATAAGATCTATATAATACTTCTACTAACTTTTAAATTAATAAAATGTATAACCTATAATGTTCCAAAATGTAACTGTGTATATTAAGGAAACAATAAACGTTTTTTATCTTTATCTTTATCTTTATTGCGTCTATTCTATTATTATAAACGTGACGAGTTGTGAGGTTTGATGAATTTTAGTTGCTCATTCACATTAAAATGGTTGGGTTGATTAAAGTGAAACTTCGCGCACATGCAAATGTTAGAACTCAAAGGACACTTTTTATCGCATATTCCCAGTTTTAGTGCTGACAGAGGAGATACTGGAAAACTTTTTTATGGTAAAGGTATTTTTATAATCGTAACTAGATGGTAAGGGTTCATACCGCAGGCACCCGATTCCTGAGGTACCCGTTAAGATGAACCCGATTTGTTTAATCTCAAAAGAATAGTCAGCAGATGATAATAATGATATGTAAATTAATATTCTTAAAGAAAAGGATAAATAAAGCAATATAGTATTCTTTGTTAAGGGATTATAATACAATCATTAAAAAAATAGCTCTATCACTAATTTTAAACATAAAAACCAACAATATGTGCATTAATTATCCCATTTATACCAAAATAACAAAAAATAACTGTGTAATATAAAAAAATATGAAAATAGCAGGATTTGAGCAATACATTTTTAATTTCAAAACCATAAATTTGTCATAAAAATCGAAATATTTGCAATAGGTTATATGATTAACTACTTTTTTTAAACAAAAAAGAAAACAATATAATAATAATCAAACACGAGAAAAAAATAACGTGATTGTATGAAGGCGTTTGCGTGACTATATGAAGAATAATCAAAATTTAGTTGAAGATGGTGGGGCTTATGAAACGGGGCGAATAACTATAGTTACTACAAGACTACTACGTCCATGGCAATCCACTATAAATGTATGACCGCTGCCATGACAACATAAATCCAGATTTCTATTTCTACAAGTATGAAAAATTGGATAAAAAATTGGATAGTGAAATCGACTCATTGTGCTACCTAAAAATAGTCATCCATCTTGATATCGGAAGGAAAACTAAAAAACTGTTTCCCAAATTTTTGGGATAGGTATAGGTAATAAGTTAGGGCTATTCTTCGGAAACCTTCGATATTGTCGTGGTAAGTTATCAGTCTTTATTATACTAAACTTACTTTATTATATTTATTGCATTTAATGATTTTTTTTTTATTTAAAATTTTTTTTTTTTAAGCCCGCTTT